>JAPDVU010000008.1:62294487-63544487 GCA_026230045.1 Corynorhinus townsendii | reverse complement strand
GTGTTGTTACTTCTAGAAATGCAGTTCTGGTTGCTGTACATAAACTCAATATTTTTTGTGAATTCACACTGCCTTACCTAGTCTACCTAGTGGCCACTGCAAGGGATAAAAATCCAAGACTAACCCGGCTGGCATGGCTCAGTGTTTGAGCATTGACCTATGTACCAGGAGGTCACGGTTGGATTCCCGGTCAGGATTCATGCTAGGGTTGTGGGCTCCATCCTCAGTGTGAGGAATGCAGGAGGCAGCCAACCAATGATTCTCTCTCATCATTGATGTTTCTAACTCTCTCTCCCTCTCTGAAATCAATAAAAGTAAAAAAATAAAAAGCCAAGACTAGTAAGCCAAACTCATTTGCCTAATATGGTAGCTTTTGTGAATTAATATGTTAATAGCTATTGGGGCAGCCCTCTACCTCAACTTCTGTCTTGAGGCCACCAAGGAAAAGAAAGCACCTATAAATAGAATAACGAATGGTGGCTTTAAAATATTTCTAATAGTGACCTGTGTGAAAAGTTTTACATGATTAGGTATTATTAATTACATTATGTACATAGCCTCTGGCATTTTTCAGTCTACTGATTTTTTAAAATACTGATTGAGCCCTGGCCAGGTAGCTCAGTTGGTTAAAGCATTGTCTGGATATGCCAAGGTTGTGGTTTTAATGCCTGATCAGGGCACATATAAAATCCTGACTGAAAGCCCACAATTTGAAAAAGCCTAAGAAATGCTCAGATTTTACTCTGTAAAAATGTTTGTAATTTTCCGTATTAAAGTACATCTAAGAATTTATATATTGGACCATTCCAAAATATAAATAATCTAAGAAGCCCACAGTTAACCAACCATCTACTTATATAAAAACAGTACAAAACATGAGGGGCCTAGTTGTTCACATTTCAATTTACCTCAGCTGCTTTAGCCTGCATACGTTTTCTTTCCTTTTCTTCTTCATGAAGTTTTGCTTCCAATTCTTGCATTTTTTTCTAGTGAAAAAAAAAAAAATTCAAAGTGGTAACAGTGAAAAAGTCTTATTGTCTAATTTGTAAAATTTTAATATAGCAACAGAGGAATATGTGTAAAATTTTAGCATTGTAAATATAAGCTTGCTAGTTCACTCTATTAATGGGTCTGCGTTTGCCAGTATCCTCGACACTCCCTTGTGATTTATTATTAGTCATTTGTGAGGTCTGACAGAATTATGGGTAAAAAAATCTATGTCCAAAGAACACAGCTCTGTATGAATGCACTCAAGTTAAATGGAAGACAAGTCTGAAATGTTAATGTCAGTGGTACTAGTATTTCCTGAGAAAATTAATTAGAACTAAAATTAGGTAACAGAACAACTTAAAACAAGTGATGCAAGCCTTAGGAATACTCAAAAACATTTCATCTTCAAACATTTAAAAAACAAACACCTACTTTTCATGTATGTAAGTTTTAAAATGTGAACATTCTCTCCAAATTACATTTCTTCCCTTTAAAAATTCCTGTTTGTTATAATATCACTTCTACAAATATCCAGTATTATAAAATGATCTATTGTATAGATATTATACATTGACTAGAGGCCCGGTGCACTAATTCATGCATGGGTGGGGTCCCTAGGCCTGGCCAGCGATCAGGGCCAGGCCAATGGGGCCGGGGGGAGGGGTGTCCATCGTGGAAGGTTGGCCACCAGCCCCTGAGAAAGGGGCCACATCCACTGCCACACACCCCCGGTTCCCCGTCCCAGCCCAGGGCCCAAAGGCCCTAGCAGGGTCGAGAAGGAAGCAAAGGTTGCCAGGCCGGGCACGGAAGGAAAGGGTGCCAGATGCAGACGCCAATGCCGCCATCATCACCCTGCCACTGTGGCGGGTGGGCGGGCAGGGGACCAATCAGGGCCTGCCAGCCAGGGAGAGGGACCAAGAGAGGTTGGCCAGCCAGGGGAGGACCACAGGCGGTTGGCTGGCCGCAGGAGGTTGCCTGTGGAAGCGCACTGACCACCAGGGGGAAGCTGCTGCATTGAGTGTTGCCTCATGGTGGTCAGTGCACACCACAGCAACTGGTCTACCGGTCGTTCCATTGATACAGATAAGTAAAAAATATATTCACTGACTTCAGCAAGGGCCTGCATTGCAGTTAGTTTGTTATATTCCTGTTCAAGAAGGTCCAATTTCTCAAGTTGGCTCTGAACATGTGTTTGATCGTGTTGTCGTTCTCTTTCTAGGGAAACCTGGGAAACAATATTAAATACAGCATGATGATTTCAGCAAAATAAAACTGAAAAACAACACTAAGTATAATTTAGAGTAAGTACACTGTACGCTATTTTTTTCTGGCCTTTCATATAACTACTTACATAATATAGAGGAATTCTAGGAAAACATTAAGATGAAACCACAGGAACATCACATTAATACAAATGTACTCCTGTCTTCACTAAATACTATTATAATATGGTTCTATTATAGCAAAACTATCATTATACTGTAGAATAGCAGAGATTTACTAGATATGTAGGGATACACACACACTCTTCTAATTAGTCTGGTTATCTTAAACAGCTAATCTCTTTATTAAGGCAATAATTACTGTTTTAGTATCTATTATTTAATTTCCTGTGAATTTTATGTAAAACTTGGTTTTTTTTTCAGTTTTAGGATCAAGGATTTGAAAAGACTGCCACCTATCAGGTTTCAGAACTAACAATCACAAGACGAACTATTAAACTAGGATAAAAAGTGGAAATATGCTAAATTGATGTCTATTGGTAAAAAGCCAATATGCCAAGTACCTAAACTTGTAAAGAGTGTATCTCCACATACAAGTCTACAGCAGTAGGTAATATATTATCAGAAATTTGAAAATGGCAAATACAAACAGCAATAATTTTTTCAGGAATTTGTGTGAACTATTAATTTCCCCCTATCCATTACAGTGGGTAGTTTACTGACTTTAAAAGAATATATTTAGATAAAAATTGGCGAAAATCACATTTTATTTCCAGTATTGGAACCATTCCTATTGAATAAGATATTTGAAATTTATTGATGAAATGGGGCTATAATTCAAAGTTAACTATTATATACCAGTTAATAATAGGTATACATTCTTAGAAGTGCATATTAGGCGACTTTGACAATGTACAAACATCATAGAGTGTGCTTGCACAAACCTAGAAATGTCTTACTTTTCCAATGATGTGGCAGATTGAACTAAATATCTTCTTCCACACCCAATCTATCACATAAAAGTGACAGACAAACCATTGTAATAAATAACATAATTAAGTTTGAAAGCATGAAAGAAAAATCTACAAATGCAAAAGATAAGCTCAAAAGCAAGTGAAAAGGGATAAGGAGGCAAAATATCACATGAGGCTGTACTGGAGCCTCGATGTATAAAGTATACCAGGAATATGACAAACAAAAAAAATCTCAATGTACTACCATCTGCAGATATAAGAACCCCCAGCCAATAAATTAATATGAACTGGGACCAGAACCAGTGAAAACCATCAAGCCTCAGCAAAGGTAAATACACAACTGCCTCCTAAAGTTGAAGCACCACTTAGAACAGTGTTTCTCAACCTTTCTAATGCCGAGACCCTTTAATACAGTTCCTCATGTTGTGGTGACCCCCAACCATAAAATTATTTTCGTTGCTACTTCGTAACTGTAATTTTGCTATGTTAATGAATCGTAATGTAAATATCTGTGTTTTCCGATGGTCTTAGGCTCTACAGCAGCGGTTTTCAACCTGTGGGTCACGAAACAATTTTACCTTAAAACTTAACGAACTAGAAAGAGAACATGAAAAGCCCAAAGTAGGAGGAAGGAAATAATAAAGATTAGAGCAGAAATAAATGACATAGAGACTAAAAAAATAATAATAATAATAATTGAAATCAAGAGCTGGTTCTTTGAAAGGATAAACAAAATTGATGAACTATTAGCAAGACTCATCAAGAAACAAAGAGAGAGTAACCAAGTAAATAAAATCGGAAACAAAAGCGGAGAAGTAACCACTGATAACACAGAAATACAAAGGACTGTAAGGAAATACTATGAATAACTATATGCTGACAAGCTGGACAATGTGGATGAAATGGACAAATACCTAGAAAAAAAGTAAATCAGGAAGAACCAGAAAACCTGAATAGGCCAATAACAACTGATGAAATGGAAGCAGTAATCAAAAAACTTCCAGCAAACAAAAGCTCGAGTCCTGATGGCTTCACAGGGGAGTTTTATCAAACATTCAAAGAACTAACACCTATACACCTCAAACTATTCCAAAAAATCCAAGAGGAAGGAACACTTCCAACCTCTTTTTGTATGAGGTCAGCATTACTCTAATTCCAAAACCAGATAAAGACACTACAAAAAAAGATAATTACAGGCCAATATTCCTGATGAACATAGATGCTAAAATCCTTAATAAAATATTAGCTAATCAGATCCAGCAATGTATTAAAAAGATAATACACCATGACCAAGTGGGATTTATTCCAGGGATACAAGGCTAGTACAATAGAACAAGAACAAGACAGGGATGTCAGCTTTCACCACTCTTATTCAACACTAGAGGCCTGGTGCACGAAATTTGAGCACTCAGGGGGTGGGGCTGTGGGGAGAGTCCTCAGCCTGGCTTGCGCCCTCTCCCAGTCTGGGAACCCTTGGGGGATGTCCAACTGACAGCTTAGGCCCGCTCCCCGTGGACTAAGCCAGCAGTCAAACATTCTTAGCGCTGCCAGAGGTGGGAGAGGCTCCCACTACCACCACTGCACTTGCCAGCCATGAGCCTGGCTCAGGGCTTCTGGCTGAGAGGCGCTCCCCTGTAAGAGCACACTGACCACCAGGGGGCAGCTCCTACGTTGAGCATCTGCCCCCTGGTGGTCAGTGCGCATCATAGTGACTGGTCATTCTGCTGTTCAGTTGATTTGCATATTAGCTTTTTATTATATAGGATTATTATATAGGATAGTACTGGAAGTCCTAGCCACCAGACAAGAAGAAATAAAAGGCATCCAAATTGAAAAGGAGGAAGTAAAACTCTAACTATTCGCAGATGACATAATATTGTACATAGAAAACCCTACAGACTCTAACAAAAAACTACTAGATTAAATAAATGAATTTGGCAATGTAGCAGTATACAAAATCAACACCCAAAAATTGATGGCTTTTTTAGACACCAATAATGAATTCTCAAAAGAGAAACTAAGTAATCCCACTTACCATTGCACAACAAAAAATTAAAATACTTGGGTATAAACTTAACTGAGGAGGCAAAAGACCTGTATTTGGAAAACTACAGGACATTGAAAAAAGAGAGAAGAAGATCTACAGAAGCAGAAGAATATACCATGTTCATGAATTGGTAGAATCAACATTATGAAAATGTCCATACTACCCAAGTCAATCTACATATCAATGTAATCCCTATTAATATATCAATGGCATATTTAAAAAAAATATATATCTTATTGATTTTTTACAGAGAGGAAGGGAAAGGGAGAGAGTCAGAAACATCAATGAGAGAGAAACATCAATCAGCTGCCTCCTGCACACCCCCCCACTGGCAATGTGCCCACAAGCAAGGTACATGCCCTTGACCGGAATCGAACCAAGAACCTCTGAGTCCGCAGGCCAACACTCTATCCACTGAGCCAAATCAGTCAGGGCTTCCAACGGCATATTTCACCGATATGGAATACTCCAAAAATTTATATGAAACCAAAAAGACACCAAATAGCGACAGCAATCTTAAGAACAACAAAGTTGGCGGAATAACCAGATTTCAAGTTATACTGCAAAGCCCGTAATCAAAACAGCCTGATATTGACACAAAAACAGACATATAGGTCAATGGAACAGAACAGAGACCCTAAAAATCAACCCATGCCATTACGCTCAATTAATATTTGACAAAGGAGGCAAGAGCATACAGTGGAGTCAAAACAGTCTCTTCAATAAATGGTGCTGGAATAATTGGACAGATACATGCAAAAAAATGAAACTAGACCACTAATTTACACCATACAAAAGAATAGTCAAAATAGATAAAAGACTTAAATAGGACTACATCAAAATAAAAAGCTTCTGCACAGCAAAAGAAACCATAAAAAAATGAAAAGGGAGCCCATTGTATCAGAGAACATTTTTGGCAATGATATATCTATCTGATAAAGGATTAATATCCAAAATTATATATACCGAACTCATACAACTTAACAGAAGACAAACAATCCAATTAAAAAATGGGCAAAGAGGAGAAACAAAGATGGCAGCATAGGTAAGCACCTAAACCGCTGCCTCGCACAAACAATTTCAAAACTACAACTAAAAGACAGAATGAACACCATCCAGAACCACAGGAAAGCTGGCTGAGTGGAAATTCTACAACTAGAAGAAAAGAGAAAAGCTCACGGAGAATTGGAGGAACGGCAAAGGGTTGAGGCACAGCAAAGGGTCTTGGTGTGCGTTCAGAGAGGAAGGGTGGCTGAGAGCCTGGCTGACTTTCTCTGGTGGGAGGGGGAAGGAAGCCCCCGACTGCACTAAACCCCAGTTCCGACTGCACTGAACCCCAGTTCCGGGAGAAACCCTGTGGACCCAGGCTCATACAGGGGGAGTCTGGACTGTCAGGTACAGAGAAAGGCACTCAGAGACTCAGAAACCTGGGGGAGGGGGGTCTAGAGGTACGCCCGCACCAGTGTGCACAAAGACTGAGGAGGTTGCCACAGGCTCTCCCTAGCAGAAGGGAATCGGAAGCTCCTGACTGCACTGAACCCCAGTTCTGACTGCACTGAACCCCAGTTCCAGGTGAACCCCTGGGGTCCCATGCTCTGGCGGGGGTAATATGGACTCTCGGGCAGAGGCTCGGGAGCCAGGGAAGGCAGAACGCGCCCACGCTCACGCACAAGGGCAGGGCTGACAGGAAGCCAAGACTGTCTGCTCCGCCCTGAGATTCCACCCCATCCTAGCTGAACACAGAGGCTTTTGCAATTTGGCAAGTCTAATCCTATAAGGCTGTCTCCAGCACCAAACTTCTCCCAGCATAGACACAGCTGATCCTCACAGCCAACTGGCCTGGAGGTCAATTCCTCCCAGTGATACCAACAACAATCAAGACTTAACTACAACAAGGCTGTACACACAGTCCACAAAGGGGTGCACCAAGAGAGTCCACCTCAGGTAACTGGGAGGCCGACCCACTGGGCCATATAGGAAACCTAGCACACAAAGCTACCCTACCAACTCAGGGAAGCAGTGACAATGCGGTGACAAAGAAACAGATCACAAATGAAAGAAATGGAGGAATACAAACGACTGGATATAGAATTCAAAACCACGGTTATAAGGCTTTTCAAGAATATCTTAGAAAAGACCGATAAATATAACGAGACCCTCGAAGATACGAAAAAGGACCAACTAGAAATTAAACATACACTGACTGAAATAAAAAATATTATACAGTGACCCAACAATAGACTAGAGGACCGCAAGAATCAAGTTAAAGAATTGAAATACAAAGAAGCAAAAAACACTCAACCCAAAAAGCAAAAAGAAAAACAATCCAAAATGTTGAAGATAGTGTAAGAAGCCTCTGGGACAACTTCAAGTGTACCAACATCAGAATTATGGGGGTGCCAGAAGAAGAGAGAGAGCAAGATACTGAAAACCTATTTGAAGAAATTATGGCCCAAAACTTACCCCACCTGGTGAAAGAGACTTACAAGTCCGGGAAGCGCACAGAACCCCAAACGAACGGAATCCAAAGAGCACCACACCAAGACACATCATAATTAAAATGCCAAGAGCAAAAGACAAAGAGAGAATATTAAAAGCAGCAAGAGAAAAACAGTTAGTTACCTACAAGGGAGCACCCATACGATTGTCAGCTGATTTCTCAACAGAAACTATGCAGGCCAGACGGCAGTGGCAAGAAATCTACAAAGTGATGAATAGCAAGAACCTACAACCAAGATTACTCTATCCAGCAAAGCTATCATTCAGAATTGAAGGTCAGATAAAAAGCTTCACAGATAAGAAAAAGCTAAAGGAGTTCATCACCACTAAACCAGTATTATATGAAATGCTGAAAGGTATTCTTTAAGAAAAGGAAGAAGAAAAAAGTAAAGATAAAAATTATGAACAACAAATACATATCTATCAACAAGTGAACCTAAAAATCAAGTGAATTAAAAACCTGAGGAACAGAATAAACTGGTGAATATAATAGAATCAGGGGCATAGAAAGGGAGTGGACTGATAATTCTCAGGGGGAAAGCGGTATGGGGGGTGCAGGAAGAGATTGGACAAAAATGGTACACCTATGGATGAGGACAGTGGCAGGGAAGGTAAGGGCAGAGGGTGGGGTGGGAACTGGGTGGAGGGGAGCTATGGGGGGAAAAAGGAGAAACAATTGTAATAATCTGAATAAAGATTTATTAAATAAATAAATAGATGGGCAAAGAACATAAACACTATTCCAAAGAGGACATACAGGTCAAGAGACATGAAAAAATGCTCAAAGTCACTGATCATCAGAGATTCAAATGAAAACAACAATGAGGTATCACTTCACACCCGTCAGAATTGCTACCATCAACAAATCAACCAATGACAAGTGCTGGCAATGATGTGGAGAAAAGGGAACCCTAGTACACTGCTGATGGGAATACAGACTGGTGCAGCCACTGTGGAAAACAGTATGGAGTTTCATCAAAAAAATTAAAAAAAATGAAACTTCCATTTGACCCAGTGATCCCACTTCTAGGGATATATCCTAAGAAACCCAAAATACCAATCAGAAAGAATGTATGCACCCGTATGTTCATATTAGCACGACTTACAATAGCTAAAATCTGAAAATAGCCCAAGTGCCCATAAGTAGATGAGAGGATAAAAAAGCTGTGGTACATTTAAACCATGGAATACTATGCAGCAGTAATAAAGAAGAATCTCTTACTCGTTGAGACAGCATGGAGGGACCTGGAGAGTATCATGCTAAGTGAAATAAGTCAGTCAGAGAAAGACAAGTATCACATGATCTCACTCATATGTGGAATCTAACAAACAAAATAAACTGATAAACGGAGTGGATCCAGGGACATGAGAGCTAGGAACTGGAATGGTGTGCAGAATCTTAAAGGGAAGGCAGGGAGGGTGGGAGGTAATCAACCAAGGACATGTATGCATATATGCATGGCCCATGGACACAGACAATGGAGTGGTGAGGGCCTGGGGTAGAGTAGGGGTGGGCTGGAGGGGGACAATGGGAGAAAAAAGGGGACATATGTTATAAAAAAAAAAAGTGTAAGAAGGAAAATTGGAGTTGGAGAACACAGAGACTCATCCTTCTGTTAAATTTCCTTCATAGTTTGGGATCTGATCAGTCTATCCTTTGTCATTACTTGTTATTTTTCTAAAAAGATTTTAAATTGATCTTTAGAGAGAAGAAGGGAGAGGGAGAGAGCAAAACATTGATCAGTTGCCTCTTATAAGCCCCCTACTGGGGATTGAGTATGGAACCCAGGCATGTGCCCTCACTGTGGAATAGAATCAGCAACCTTACAGCAAGGACAATGCCCAATCAACTGAGCCACACTGATCAGGGCATCTGTTATTTCTTAAAGCATTAACTGAGCCATTAGGATTTAAAGAAAAGGATGTGTATTAGATATAAGGATATATCTATATCTATCTATATAGAAAAGGATGAATATATATAATTCGTAAGTCTTTCTGTCTGCACCCAGCACAAATGAACATTATCCTGGTAAAACATTTTGCCAATATGTAGAGTCTGGTATGTATTTTCAGTTCACATTTTGCTTTTTAAGAACATTAAAAAAAAACTAAACTATACTCTTTCCACTATTTTTCAGGTGTTAGAATCCAAAGAAGTTTTTCCACAAAATAAAATACGTTTATTACTTAATTATTCATTGGGTTTTCTGTTTTCATTGCTGAAGACTGTAACTACAAGCAGAGCTTGTAATCACTATGAGATAATTGGTATTACCAAATTAAGTTTTAATTCCAGCCTTCAAAATGAAATTTGGTTATCTTAGTGTACAAAGCTCTGTTTCATATAGTTTATGAAACTATATGAAGGAACTTGATAGTCCAGAGGCTACTGGACTATTTTTCAATCTTGAACTCTCAGTTCCTATCTTAGGTGGTCCTGGATTTAAGATTGGAAAGCACTGATATTAATTTAAATGTTATGTGTGTAGTTGTTAATCCTTGACTTTGATATGATTATAATTGATATTATGATTAGCATTATTCTTTGAGTATCAAGTGCCTCAAACACTCTTTGAGCCATAACTATAAAGTAATATAGAATATAAACTAAAATTATCAAAAAATAAAATTTATTAAAAAAAGATGCTCAACATCACTAATCATTAGGGAAATACAAATGAAAACCATAGTGAGATATCACCTAACATCTCCGAGAATGGTACTATAAAAAAGACATTAAATAAAAAGTGTTGGCAAGGATGTGAAGAAATAGGAACCCTAAAATGAAAACATTGATTTGAAAGATAGTAGTATACTAGTATGCACCTCTATGTTCATTGCTGCATTATTTATAACTGCCAAGATATGCAAACAACCTAGGTGTCCATCAAAAGATGAATGGGTAAAGGACACACACACACATTACTCAGCCATAAAAAATAATGAAATATTGCCATTGGTAACAATATGGATGGGCCTAAGGGTAGTATGCGTAGTGAAATAAGTCAGACAAAGACAAATACCCTATGATTTCATTCATGTGCAGAATCTAAAAAGAAAACAAAAAACAAATGAGTAAAACAAAACAGAGTCATAGATACAGAAAACAAACTAATAGCTGTCAGAGGGGATCGGATAGAATAAATGAGAAAAGATTTCAAAGTACAAAATTCCAGTTATAAAATAAATATCACAGGGATGTACTGTACAATATAAAAAATATAATCAATATCATGGTAACCACATGGTGACAGATGGTTACTAGATTTATCATGGTGATCTTTACATAAGGTATATAAATGCTAAATCATTATTTGTACACCCAAAACTAATGTAATATTGTATGTTAACTACATTTTAATAAAGAAACCAAAGTTTTTCAAAGTATAAAGAAACTTGAAATCTGCTAATCTTACTGAATCTTTAAAGTGAAGAAGTAGATGTACAGTATCTTTCTTTCTTCCATTTTATTAGATTTTTTTCAAATTGATTTTTAGAGAAAGAGGGAGAGGGATATAGAGATAAGCATCGTTGATCAGCTGCCTTCTTCATGTTCCTCACCAGTGATCTAGCCGGCAATCTTGGCATGTGCCCTAACCAGAAATTGAACCAGCAACCTTTTGGTGAAAGGGATGCTTGCCCAACCGAGTCACACCAGCCAGCACCATGATACAATTTTTTAATACTTTTTACAATGTAGACTCAAAGAAGTTAACGTGAAAAGATCACACAACTCACTATGCAATGTTTTTCCAATTTAAGTAAAACTTTACCAAATATAGAAATAACTAGAAGGCCAATCAAATCTTCAGATACTACAAAGGACCCCAAGTAATGACCCTAATACATGGCTGTTACACTACTCAAAAGCAGAAGCTATCAAAGCTTGGTGTAGAGGATGGGGCAGTGTGTGTGAGTGTCATCCAAAAGGGAACCTCCCCTTCATAGCTATGCTGAAAAAAAAAAAATTACATTTTTGTCTCAAAGCTTACACTAGTTTTTCAAAATGAACTGCTGGTACTATTGCCAATGGTTACTTTAAGATAAAAGTAGAAATAATTAATTATTACAACAGCACCATTAGTCCTCACTGAGGAAAAAAAACTTTGTCTAATTTTCCCCACAAATAATTGTCCTTGAGAATGAGTCGGTGAGGTATCATACCTGTTTCTCCAAGACAGATGTCCTTTCTATTTCTGCATGCTTTATCATATTACGCATGTATTCCAACTGCTTTTCTAAAAGATTGCATTTACTTTCTGCAGCTAACAACTGAGATGTCAGTTCTAAAAAGAATATGTAAGAAAAGCAGAAATTAGAACAGTTTTAACAAGCTGTTAAAAGGAATTTAGTCTACTGTGTACATAATAAACATTTCCAGTAGCCCCCTGAGCCTTTTCAGATTATGTAAACCATACATACCTATAAGCTCCTCAACATGCATCCAAGTATAATGCAGTTTTGTAGTGCCTGAAGTCGGACCACCAGAAAATGCTAATGTGCAATTTTGGAGTAATTTTACAATACTTTGTTTGACAGTGTTTTATTTCCTTAATAATTAAACAAACCTTGATTGTGCTTTGATTCCTCATTCTTTGAATTCTCCCTTTCTTGTATCTGTTCATCCAATACTTTCTTATATTCAACTGTTTCTCTAGACAAGGTTTTCACACTTTCTTCTGCCTGAATCCTTTCAAGTTCTAAGCGTCGAATCTTATCTTGAAGATTCTTCAGAGCAGAAAATATGGCTGCCAAATACAAATATGAATACTATAAGATAACAATATATAGGGAGAAAGTTCACTTAGAAAGAATAACCTTATCTACATAAAAAATAAAATTGATGGGTGGGTACAGTGTAGGATCACTCTTTGGGAACAATAAAATGTTAATTACCATCATATGAGAATTTTTTAAAAAATCCATTTAAAAATTGTTTTTGAGTTTCTGAAACATGAGGTATGCAAGTAAAAACCACTTTATCATGGTAAAGATATTTCAGATTTTCAAAATGGTGAAAATATTTAGGTAATCATACCAGTTCATATAACTGTCCTGAAGTATATTAACTATCACTCTTTTCTGTTTCATTAAAAGGATCACAGGCAGAATTGAATCAGAGTTCAAATAGTTTAGCATAAAAAGGACTATTTTTAATGTCTATTTTTTCATTACTTAGGATAAAAATCTAAGCACACTTTAACTGCCCAATGAAAGTTCCTAATTATAAAAGTAGTATGCATTCACTGTACAAGGCACAGGAAAATACAACAAAGAAAATAACTGATAATCCTACTACCAAAAGATAATGACTGTCAATTTGTTATTTCTTTCAATTTTTTACTATATATACTTTTTACTATAAATTGAGATTAAAATTTTTGTTTTTCACTCTAGCATTAAGATACTGTGAGCTCTTGTTGGAGAGTGGGAATTTTTGAGAACTACTGAGGTTGTGGGCTATGCCCCAGAACAAGCTGTCAGTGCTGACACCAGGCCAGGCCTTGAGATACGGTCTCATGGCCCCTTCCCAGCACGTAGGCCTTCTTTCATAGAACACTGTCAGCTTTCTGAAGAACAGGATGACCCTGTGAATAACATGGTTGTCAATGGCATGACTCTGACGTTGCTTGGGAAAAACTGTTTCGTCTTGGGTTACTTGCTCTGCAAGAACAGGATGTGGTTAATGTGCTTAAAAGTGGTCTTGCACAAAGGGTAGGGGGGCTGCTCTCTGGACTCCCTGCATGGAGAATGGCAGAGCAGTCGCCCGGCCGGCTAATAAAGGCTCTTTGCTATTGCATCGGACTCGGCTTCCTGGTGGTCTTTGGGGATCCTGAACACTAGGTACAACATTTGGGGCCTCGTCTGGGACCCCCAAGACCCCCAAGGGACCCCTGACCCGGAGAGCCTGACTGACTGCGGTAGGTGTCTCTGTGACTCTGTGTTTGTGTGTTCTGTGTGAGCTCATTTCTGGAGGGACGTGGAATCCCCTCACTTTCTGGTAGTGCCCGAAGTGGTCTAGGTGGACGCACTGGTGGACCAAGGGCCAGAGGACTCGGAAGACGTTCCGACCCTCAAGGGATGTGGAATCCCCTCACTGGAGGGATGTGGAATCCACTCACTGGAGGGACGAGGCGTGAGGCTATCGGTTCTGCTTCCGCAGGGTTGGAAGGCTGTTCTTGGGTGCCTTTGTTTGTGTTTCTCTGTTTTATTCTGTGGACTTATATGCTCAGCTCCAGTTTGGGCTAGTCTACTGAGAGAGTGTGAGTATGGATGTTTGTCTGTCTTGGCATAATTATCTGCTCATTAACTGGTCTGTGAAGTGAAAGTTACTTTGTGCCATCTGGCTGTACACATGAGAGTATTTGTTGTCTCTTTCTGTTGTTTAATTTGTTTAAAGACAGTGCACCTCCCTGCTTTAGAGGGAAGACAGTAGAGAACTTTTAATTGCTTTTCCTTGATTTATAATTTTGCTGTGTTAGTTTATAATTTTGCAATTCTAGGGTTAATTTGTAAAGGTTGTCAATCCAGAGAAGTTTAAACAAAGGCTTATTGGGTTAAGATTAGTCATAATTAACTGCTTTGTAGGCTGCCTTTATCAGCCCTGCTAGCAAACAGAAAATCATGTGGTCCTGAGAACTGCGACCTGCCTGCCCTTCCTGATAGATTTACAGTGGGTCTCTCTCTCTGGGGGAGGAAGAGAGCCGAAAACTGCTCCAGAGCAGGTATGTGAAAAGGTAGAAGCGGTAGAATTCACTCTTAGCCTGCTGAGCTAGAGAAGCTCTAGGCTGCGGGACAGGGAGATGGTTAGAGATATCAGAAGTGGTGAAGGTTGAGATCTTCTGGGGCCTTGGAGTAAAGAAGGAAAATCTGGGAGGGAGAGCAGCTGTTCCTTAAGTGTAAAAGGCCTGGTTATACAGGATCTCAGACTGCTTGCCTTATGTCCCCTGCTAAGGACAGAGTAAATGGTTAATGCAGAAAAGGGGGGCACGTCAGCGGGGAGAGCAGGGAGAGATAGGTTTTTGTTGATTTTGCTGGGTACAACCCGCTCTGCTGGCGTCCTTGGTTTCTTACTTATCTGAACTATGCTGGCAGAACACAGTGGATAGAAATTCTGGCTGTTTAAAGGATTGAGGTTTCAAAGAATAAGGAATACTGAGTAGAAGGTCTGAGGCATGGTTATGCATTTTTAAAGGACATAGAAAGAAGGTTTAAAGGCTAATTTAGAAGTATAAAATTAAGAAAGGTTGTGTGCATGTAATAAAGAAGGAGAAGAGAAATGTTGTAAGGAAATTGATCAAATAATACAGGCCAGTAAGCCAGGAAGAGGAAATAATTTACAGTTTGTCTCCGCTAGGTCACAAGCCCACCTCCTTCTGTGCCCAGGCCTCATTGCCCCTCTGACAGACAGCAAGGATCTCTTGGCTCTGAGAGAAACTTCTGACCCGCATCAGCAGGAAGTAGCTAGAAGAGCCCACCGACATCCATTTTCCCTAAAAGAATTCAGAGCCAGGATCCTTGAGGTAATATATTAGGCAGTTAGACAGATATGAGCAGAGCAAGGACGATGGGCCAACTAGCACTACCAGATGTAATTAAGTCTTTCCATCTCTACCTATGTGAGACAAGGGGACTCCCCAGAAGCAAGAGGGAATGAGGCTGCAGATAAAGCAGCCTGGGAGGCTGCCCTAAAACCAGTGGGGCCTCTACAGATTCTAGTGACCTGACCTACCCACCTCACCAGCTTACATGGAAACCCAATCTAGAAAAGCTGAAATACATAACCAATCTTTACTCAAGTTCTTACAGGCTTTACAGTCCACCCAGAAAGTCCAGAAGCATGCCACCCTGGTGACTGTTTAGATAAAGAAATTTGCCACTCAAGGACTGACTCCTACCTGGAAAGGACCACCTCCACGGCAGTCAAGGTCAATAGGATCGCAATGTGGCTTCATCACACCTGGCTTAAGACAGCCCAGGCAAAATAGAGTCCAGGACTTTTCGGACCCTCTGGGGATTGGTCCTGGCCCTCATTATAGGACTTTATCTTATAAACAGG
The DNA here is from genome assembly GCA_026230045.1 of Corynorhinus townsendii. Taxonomy (NCBI): domain Eukaryota; kingdom Metazoa; phylum Chordata; class Mammalia; order Chiroptera; family Vespertilionidae; genus Corynorhinus; species Corynorhinus townsendii. The sequence goes on along the minus strand of JAPDVU010000008.1, from coordinate 63,528,692 downwards.
CCCACTGACTTTATTCAGCAGAGAATTAATTCTATCAAGCTTATAGTCCCCATGGGTCAATATAACTCCCTCACCAACAATGACCCAAAAGAGTCAATGATTTGACTCAAGTTCATAAAACCAGTAGGGAATGTTGGAGAGTGGGAATTTTTGAGCACTACTGAGGCTGTGGGCTATGCCCCAGAACAAGCTGTCAGTGCTGACACCAGGCCAGGCCTTGAGATACGGTCTCATGGCCCCTTCCCAGCACGTAGGCCTTCTTTCATAGAACACTGTCAGCTTTCTGAAGAACAGGATGACCCTGTGAATAACATGGTTGTCAATGGCATGACTCTGACGTTGCTTGGGAAAAACTGTTTCGTCTTGGGTTACTTGCTCTGCAAGAACAGGATGTGGTTAATGTGCTTAAAAGTGGTCTTGCACAAAGGGTCGGGGCTGCTCTCTGGACTCCCTGCATGGAGAATGGCAGAGCAGTCGCCCGGCCGGCTAATAAAGGCTCTTTACTATTGCATCGGAATTGGCTCCTTGGTGGGTTTTTGGGGATCCTGAACACTGGGCATAACACTCTCATTCATGCTGTCTTAAAAGGGTATGTCCTTATTATAAACAATAAAAATTGAAAAATCAAGTTACTGGCTCAAAAATATTCATATTTTAAAGTTTCCTGAAAAAGTAAAGTTCCTTCAAAAAAGGTTGCATCAATTTATACTTTCATCAGAAGCATGTATTTGCCAACACAGATCATTATTAATTACAATCTTTTTGCCATTAAAAAAAAAAAAGTATTGATTTCAGAGATAGAGGAAGAGGGAGAAACATCAATTTGCTGTCCCACTTATTTATACATTCATTTGTTGATGCTTGTATGTGCCCTGACCAGAGATAAAACCTGCAACCTTGGTGTATAGGGATGAAGCTGTATCCAACTGAGCTACCTGGCCAGGGTCACCTCTGACTCTGTTTAAAACACATAAAACTTCTGGCTATTTTATTTTGCACTAGAGACCTGGTGCACGACATTAGTGCACTGGGGGTGGGGTGGTGGGGGGTGGGAGGAGAGGGTAGGGTCCCCTCAGCCCAGCCTGTGTCCTCTCGCAGTCTGGGACCCCTCAGGGGAATGTCCGACTGCTGGCAGGCAGACATTACCCAAGGGGTCCTTAGCGCTGCTGAGGAGGCGGGAGAGGCTCCTGCCACCGCTGGCTGCTGTGCTCACCAGCCGTGATCACAGCCCAGCTTCTGGCTAAGCAGCACTCCCCCTGTGGGAGTGCACTCTGTGGGAGTGCACTGACCACCAGGGGGCAGCTCCTGCATTGAGCGTCTGCCCCCTGGTGGTGAATAAGCGTTGTAGCAACTGGTCATTCCACTGTTTGGTCTATTTGCGTATTAGGGTTTTATTATATAAGACTAGAGGCCCAGTGCATGAAAATTCATGCACTCAGGGGTGAGGGGGTCCCCTCAGCCCGGTCTGCACCCTCTCACAATCTGGGACTCCTCAGGTAGGATCTCAAGGTCTGGCCTGAGATCAGCGCCTATCGGGGCTTTCCTTCCCCTGGCTGCAGGCAGCTGGCCCCACCACCGCTACTGCCACTGCTTGCCATCTGTGCAGTGCTGCCCACCCTCCCCTGCCACTGCAGGTGACAGGCCAGAGTGCGATGACTTGGCTGGCTTGGGCCTCCCTCTTTCTTTGCTGGGTGGCGGGGCCAGCCCTGCAAGGGGTTGTCTGCCTACCTGAACACCCCTAACCGCTTGCCTGCCTACCTAATCACACCTAGCCACTTGCCTGCCTACCTGATCACCTCTACCTGCTTGCTAGGGGGAGGGGGGGGCAGCCCTGCGAGGGGTCGTCTGCCTACCTGATCACCCCTAACCACTCTGCCTGTCTGCCTGATTGCCCCTAACCGCTTGCATGGGGGTGGGGCGAGCCCAACGAGGGGCCATCTGCGTACCTGATCTCCTCTACCCGCTGGTTTGCCTACCTGATCACGTCTAATCGCTGGTCTGCCTACCTGATGACCCCTAAACACTCTGCCTGCCTGCCTGATTGTCTCTAACCGCTTGCTTAAGGGCGGGCCAGCCTGGCGAGGGGCCATGGTGGTCTGGTCTCTGGTCATGACGCCTGGCCTTTTATTAGTGTAGATTGCTATAAGTATAAATATGTTTATATATATTATTGGTCAATTTTCTACCTTTTATGAATTTCTTTGCCCATTTTACATAAGAAAAAGTCCAACCCTCCATTTTACTGTCTTTAATTCTAGTCTTGATGTACTGTTTTGGTTTTTCATAGTTATATCTAACAATCTTTTCCATCAAGTTCTTTGTTTTATACACAGAACGTTTTCCTGTAATGAAAATTAAAGCTTTGTATTTTCCTTTATTCTACTTAAAAATAATAGTTTCACAGATTTTTACATTTAATTCTACAAGTCAAATAAAAGGTATTTTTGTACTAAAAAACTTTAAATGGCAACTTTATCAAAAACCAATTATTACACATGTGCCTGACAATTAAGACTTAATTCCATTAATATTATGCCAATATTAATTAACTTTATAAATGTTAATATTGCGTGTCCCACATTATATAAATTTTTAAACCATTTCAATATTATCCTCACCGATTAGATGTTCAGAATCATTTTGCATAAACACTGATTTAATGAAACTTCATGTAAACTATACAATAGGTAGGAAGAATTAACATCTTTTAAAAATCGATCCTGCACTCAAAACAAGGCATTCATTTCCATTTATTAACGTAATTTATTCATTTACCAAATATTTCAGTGCAATACACTCAAATAGGAGATTCATACATTTCATAATATAGATAGCTTATTCTTCTAGGTATGCATAGGAAGAGTACAGACATGAAGCACACAGACAGACTATGAAAATACCAAAAAAGCTCAATATAAGATTAATAGTCAAAGTAAAAATAATTTCTGATATACCTGGAATAATTAGGTAACAAATGCAATAGGAAAACAGGAGATTAATAAATGGTTTTTAATATCAAATGAGGTTCATTAACCTATTCTGAACCACAGAAGAGTACTTCCTAAAATAAAATTTTGTAATATCAAAAATTTTTTATTCCTTCATTAAATTATAAAAATTAGTATACAATTTTGTTAGTATTTTATTGTTACACTAGTGGCCTGGTGCACGAAATTCATGCACGGGAGTGGGGGGGTTCCCTCAGCCCAGTCTGCACCCTCTCCAATCGGGACCCCATGGGGACATCCCTCTCCCAATCTGGGACCACTGGCTCCTAACCACTCACCTGCCTGCCTGCCTGCCTGCCCCTAACCCTTTGCCTGCCTGCCTGATCGCCCCTAACCTCTACCTGCCTGCCTGATCCCCCCTAAGTGCCTCTGCCTGCCTGCCTGATCGCCCCTAATTGCCCTCCCCTGCCAGCCTGATCTCGCCCCCAACTGCTCTCCCCTGCCAGCCTGATCTCACCCCCAACTGCCTCTGCCTGCCTGATCACCCCTAACTGCCCTCCCCTGCCGGCCTGATCTCATCCCTAACTGCCTGCCTGCCTGATTTCCCCTAACCCCTCTGCCTGCCTGATCACTCCTAAGTACCTCTGCTTGTCTGATCGCCCCTAATTGCCTTCCCCTGCCAGCCTGATCTCGCCCCCCAAATCCCTCCCCTGCTGGCCTGATCACCCCTAATGGCCTCTGACTTGGCCCCCACCACCATGGCTTTGTCTAGAAGTCAGATGTCTGGAAGATGGCCAGTCAACCCAATAATTAGCATATTACCCTTTTAGTAGTATACATAGATTATATAGGATAGGATTGCTTAAATTGGGGGGGGGGGGGAGCCTTTTTCATCAGGAGGAAATGCTCTTGGCAGACAAAAAATACATAATCTCTGTATCTGGACTGATAGCCAGCCATATGCACTATACTTCCAAACCAGTCATTAAAAAATTTAATCGCTTTCTTACATTGTACACCAAACCGCTGTTGCCCTTAAAACGCCTCCTAAGCCCTCACCTTAAGTTCTGCCTTCACAGTTAACCCAGGTTAGGTTCTGATTGGTCGGTTTCTGTGCCAGTCAGCATCCAAAGCTCCGCCTCCTAGGCAGCCATTGGCTCCTTGCACTTCACCTAGATTTGGTTCTGACTGGTTGGTTTTTATGATCAGAAGCCCCAGTGGAGGCCCTAGAGAAAGAGAGGCACGGCTGCTGGCCAGGCCCAGAGCGAAAGACAGAGGCAAGTGCTGATCAAGAGCTGCTACGGATCAGACCCTGCTTCTGTCTACAGGCCCCTCTTCAGGCCTAATCCACAGCCCCCTTGGCAGTCAGTGCTGGGTTGCCACAGCAACCCAGCACTGACTTCTGGTTGGTTGAGCCTTCAGTTGTTTTGGGTGTTATGGACCCTGGGTTTTTATATATTAGGATTTACAGTTACTTTGCAATCAGCCGGAACACTCAATTTTTGTTTATAAGTGAGCAAAGTGGTTATGACAGGGATATACTAGATTAACAAAAAAGATCTGTGGTGGGTATATACTTTCTTTTTCTGCATTCTAGAATGGCTTATATATCCTGGAGATTTTATGTTTAAACATTTTGCAAAATTTATTCCCTAAAACTACTTGGGGTTAGAGCTTTACTGAGACTTTGACACCTTAAAAATTTTATTATAGCCCTAACCGGTTTGGCTCGTGGATAAAGCATCGGCCTGTGGACTCAAGGGTTCCAGGTTTGATCCCGGTTAAAGGCATATACCTTGGTTGCAGACACTCCCCCAGTAGGGGGTGTGCAAGAGGCAGCTGATCGATGTGTCTAACTCTCTATCCCTCTCCCTTCCTCTCTGTAAAAAAATCAATAAAATATAAAAAAAATTATAATACTCAAATTTATTGAGAACCCAACACCTTAGTCTTATAAACATCTACCATATTGTCCCTAATTTCTAATTTTCTGCATAATAGATTTATGCACCTTCCTTAGAATCTTGGCATTTCTTTAGAATCTTTCTTAGAAGTTCCTTAGAATCCTCAGCATTTTTATTTTAAAACAAAATACAACACAGGCCAAACAATAGTTCTTTCTCCCACTTTCCTTATTTTAACAAACCTGAATTAATGCTTATTTTTTCCAGTTTTGAGAAACAACTGATATACATCACTATGTTAGTTTAAAGTGTTCAACTTGGTTTGATGAGTATGTATTGTGAAATGATCACCACAATATGTTCAGCTAACATCCATTACCTTATATAGATAAAACATTTCTCCTTGTGATGAGAACTCTTTAAGATTTACTCTCTTAAAAACTTTCCTATACAGTAAGTCCTCACCTAACATCATCAATAGGTTTTACAACTTTAAGGGAAATGACGTATAACAAAACGAATTCTACCATAGACTAATTGATATAAGCTAAAGTTCCTAGGGCACCCATGTAATCAATGTTATAATAAAACATTGAAACAATGTTGAGAACCTGCTGTATATTACAAAGCAGTGTTAACTATAGTTAAATTGAATTTAGAAAAAAACAGGAACGAGAGGGGAAAATATGACACCCAAATGGTAACATTTCAGCATAATTTAAAATATTTTGCTGAAATCCCTTTGTACTTTTCTATGCTATTACGTTAGTGGGATTACACTCGACTATGTTGTATCACACTCATATGCGTAATCATTCTCCATGTCAATAGATGCATTTCTAGAATTCCATCCTTATATACATCTGTGTCTATAAACTTTCTATTTCACTAATATCTAGTTCTGTACCAGTTCCACACTTCCTATCTTTATAACTCTATAATCTGCTATTAATTGACAAAGTGAGGCCATCACTTACATATTGAACCCCTCTAAGAAAAAATGCAGCTCTCACACATTCTTTGAATGCAACTCACAATATTAAGCATTTCCACTGAGTTAGCACTGTAGAGCTCTATTTATTCATTCATGTATGCACCTCAGTGAGCACAGAGAACATTCCTAGGTTGATTTCTGAGAGGTGACTTTTCTATCTACAGCCACTTTCCCAGGCTAGGGGGCTGAGTTGTTCCAGTTCCCTTTCTCCATTAGTCTCCATTTTTCAAAGAAAACATTATTTCAGAAGCTTTAGATCCCTTGCATGGGTCTAAAGTTGTGTTCTCCAGTCCCTACCTAGATTTTAAATCCGAACTTCTCCTCAACTGTATTCCAATACCTAGGCCTTATATAGACTCTTAAGTGTCCCCAAGGCTTTGGGCTTTACTTACCTTCTTACTGCTTATTCTTTAAGTTCACTTTATTTCTGACACCTGGGTATTAGTCATTGCAACTTATTATTAAACTAGAGGCATGGTGCACAAAATTCGTGCATGGGCAGCGGCGGGGGGGGGGGGGTGTCCCTCAGCCCAGCCTGCATCCTCACCAATCTGGGACCCCTCGAGGGATGTCCGACTGCCCATTTATGCCCGATCCCTCTCACAATCCAGGACTGCTGGCTCCCAACTGCTCACCTGCTGGCCTTCCTGACTGCCCCTAACCATTTCTGCCTGCCAACCTGATCACCCCCTAACCACTCCTCTGCCAGCCCTATTGCCCCTTACTGCCCTCCCCGGCTGGCCTGGTCATCCCTAACTGCCCTCCTCTGCAGGCCTGGTCCCCCCCAACTGCTCTCCCCTGCAGGTCTGGGTCCCCCCCAACTGCCCTTCCCTGCAGGCCCAGTCGCCCCCACTTCCCTCCTCTGCTGGCCTGGTCCCCCACAACTGCCCCCCCCCCCCCCCCGCAGGACTGGTCCCTCACAACTGCTCTCCCCTGCAGGCCCGGTCGCCCCCAACTTCCCTCCCCTGCAGGCTTGATCACCCCCAACTGCCCTCCCTTGCAGGCCTGGTCCCTCCCAGCTGCCCTCCCCTGCTGGCCATCTTGTGGCAGCCATCTTGTGTCCACATGGAGGCAACCATTTTGTGTGTTGGAGTGACAGTCAATTTGCATATTACTTTTATTAGATAGGATGAAACTATTGGTGTATAATACTAATCTAACAATAATATTGCCATCCATTCTTTTTATTTGTTATATTTCTAACATGTCTTTGCCAACCTTTTATTTTTAACCTGTGTCCTTTTGTTTTAGTTTTGGCTTAAAAAGCATATACTGCCTTTTCTTCTTTTTCTTTTTTTAAATCCTCACCTGAGGTTATTTTCTCCATTGCTTTCTAGACAGAGTGGAAGGGAGGGAAGAGGTAGAGGGGGGAGGGGAGGGAGAGGGGGAGAGAGAGAGGGAGAGAGGGGGAGGGATAGGGAGGGGGGGGAGAGAGAGAGAGAGAGAGAGAGAGAGAGAGAGAGAGAGAGAGAGAGAGAGAGAGAGAGAAAGATCTACATGAGAAAGACACATGGATTGGTTGCCTCCAACAAGCGCTCCCACTTGACGTGTCCTTGACCAGAAATCTAACTCTGGAACCTTGGGTCTGCAGGCTGACTAACCACTGAGCAACCAGCCAGGGTTTTTTTGAGTCTTTTAACATAATCCCATTTACCATCATACCTGATTCATCCTATTCTTTTATCATTGTATTTTATGCTAATTTTGTTTCCTTGACTTTTTATTATATGAAGTATATCATGGCGGTTTGTCTGATTTTGCACAGTTTTTCCAGGGAATTTGCCCTTATGTCAACATGGCTTTAACTACAACTTATGTATACACTAGAGGCCCGGTACATGAATTCGTGCTCGGGTTCGAGTCGATTGGGCCAGCTGGCGGGGGGGAGGGACAACAGGCGGTTGGCCGGCCAGCCCCAACCCCAACCCCTGGTCAAACTCCCAGTTGAACTCCTGGTAGAAGGGACAATTTGCATATTAGCCTTTTATTATATAGGATTCCTTTAGTGGCCTCTCACTAAACTCAACAAAGCTGACTGACTCAGACATAGGCTCTTTAGGGAATTTTTAGAATTTTGTCCAAAAGTTAAATGCAGAATTTAGTTCAACTTAAAACTCACTTTGTTAGTAACCACGTTTCCTGACATGTGGAAAAACTGGTCTGTGGCAAGCAGAAAAAAAAAAAGAGATGGGAGAGACCTTTCATTCCGCAGGCCAATGCTCTATCCACTGAGCCAAACCAGCCAAGGCAGTGGTTGGCAAAATGCGGCTCGTGAGCCGCGATTTGCCGCTCTGTTGACTAATGAGTTTGCCGATCACTGAGCTAGGGCAATGTAGGCCATGTTTGAGTCCCTGGCTCCTAATGTTCTTAAGTTCACCGGTATATCTGCCTTCCTGGTCTTGGTTTTTCAATCCTACCTTTCCAAAAAGAGTCCCATGTTTGTAAACCAAAAACAGTCCCCTTTGCCAAAACTAGTTCAGATTGAGAGTTTCTATCACTAATAGTTAACTTTTTATTAAATGTACTTTGTTTTCTAAAATGTTCTTAAATAAGTCTAGTATAAAGATACAATATAACTATACTAATCCACAATATACATTTTTAAATACATAAACACATCTCTGAATGCATTTTCTATGACAAAAATGAAATTGTATATAAAACAAAGTCCACATAAGAAATAAAACAAATTTTTAGTTCATCTCCTTATTTCTAATGTTTTAATTGGAGATATTTGGGTCCAAAAGATTACATAGTTTGCTTTATAATATTTTCATTTCAAAAGTTGTATTTGTTTTACAAATATTTACTTTTAGTTTTACAAATATTTACTTTTCATACTAGCATGCTGGTTTTAAGTTAAAAAACATTCTAGATGACCGAGTGACTGATCTTAAGCTCTCCCCACCCCACACGCCTTCAAAAAGTATGTGAATGAACCCTTGCTTTTTCTTCACTTCTATTGCCCTCACTTCTATGAGGTCATGCACCATTGTGCTATTTATGTTCAAATTACCACATTACCTAGAGCAGTGGTCGGCAAACTGCAGCTTGTGTGCCACATGTGGCTCTTTGGCCCCTTCAGTGTGGCTCTTCCACAAAATACTATGTGCAGGCGCACACGTACAGTGCAATTCAAACTTCGTGGCCCATGCACAGAAGTCGGTTTTCGGCTCTCAAAAGAAATTTCTTTTTTTTTTATTAAGGTATTATATGTGTACATATCTTATCATTGCCCCCCCCCACCCCAACTCCCATACATGCCTTCATCCCCCAATGTTTTGCATCCATTGTTTATTCTTAAATACATGCATAAAGTCCTTCGGTTGATCTCTTATTTCCTCCACCTCTCCCTAACCTTCCCGCTGTAATTTGACAGTCTGTTTGATGTTTCACTGCCTCTGTATCTATCTTTTTGTTCATCAGTTTATAATGTGTTGTTTTATTATCCACAAATGAGATCATGTGGCATTTTTCTTTCACTGACTTGCTTATTTCACTTAGCATAATGTTCTCCAATTACATCCAGGTTGCTACAAATGGTAAGAATTCCTTCTTTTTTATGGCAGCACAGTATTCCATTGTGTAGATGTACCATAGTTTTCTGATCCAGTCATCTGCTGACGGGCACCTAGGCTGTTTCCAAATCTTAGCTATTGTAAATTGTGCTGCTATGAACATAGGGGTGCATATATCCTTCCTGATAGGTGTTTCTAGTATCTTAGGATATATTCCTAGGACTGGGATTACTGGGTCAAATGGGATTTCCATTTTCAGTTTTGTTTTTTTTTTAATAAATCTTTATTGTTCAAATTATTACAGGTGTTCCTCTATTTTTTCCCCCATAGCTCCCCTCCACCTGATTCCCCACCCCACCCCATGCCTTTACCCCCCGCCACTGTCTTCATCCATAGGAGTAAGATTTTTGTCCAATCTCTTCCTGCACCCCTCACACCTGCTTCCCCTGAGAATCGTCAGTCCACTCCCTTTCTATGTCCCTGATTCTATTATATTCACCAGTCCATTCTGTTCTTCAGATTTTTTATTCACTTGGTTTTTAGATTCACTTGTTGGTAGGTATGTATTTGATGTCATTTTGCTGTTCATTATTTTTATCTGTACCTTTATCTTCTTCTTCCTCTTCTTAAAGAATACCCTTCAGCATTTCATGTAATCCTGGTTTGGTGGTGATGAACTCCTTTAGCTTTTTCTTGTCTGTGAAGCTCTTTATCTGACCTTCAACTCTGAATGATAGCTTTGCTGGGTAGAGTAATCTTGGTTGTAGGTTCTTGCTGTTCATCACTTTGAATATTTCTTGCCACTCCCTTCTGGCCTGCATAGTTTCTGCTGAGAAATCAGCTGACAGTCGTATGGGTACTCCCTTGTAGGTAATTAACTGTTTTTCTCTTGCTGCTTTTAATATTCTCTCTTTGTCTTTTGCCCTTGGCATTTTAATTATAATGTGTCTTGGTGTGGTCCTCTTTGGATTCCTCTTGTATGGGGTTCTGTGCGCTTCCTGGACTTGTACGTCTATTTCTTTCACCAGGTAGGGAAAGTTTTCTGTCATTATTTTTTCTAATAGGTTTTCAATATTTTGCTCTCTCCCTTCTTCTGGCACCCCAAAAATTCGGATGTTGGTTCACTTAAAGTTGTCCCAGAGGCTCCTTACACTATCTTCATATTTTTGGATTCTTTTTTCTTTTTGTTTTTCTGGTTGGATGTTTTTTGTTTCCACATATTTCAGATCTTTGGTTTGATTCTTGGGGTACGTTGATCTACAGTTGAGTTTCTGTATATTCTTTATTTCAGACAGTGTATGCTTCATTTCTGACTGATCCTTTCCCATTTTTCTGGCATTCTCATTAAGCTCCTTGAAGGTCTCATCAAGTTTCTCAGCGGTTTTAAGAAGATTCTTGAGTAACCTTATAAATGTGGTTCTGAACTCTATGTCATCCAGTAGTTTGCTTTCTTCCGTTTCTTTCATTCGTGACATGTTTCTTTGTCTCCACATTTTGGCTGCTTCCCTGTGTTGATGGAGTAGCTTTGTGTGGTAGGTGACCTATAGGGGGCAGTAGCTCAGACTCCCCAATCACCTGATGTGGACGCTCTTGGTACACCCCTTTGTGGGCTGAGTGCAAAGACTTGGTGCAGTTAAGCCTTAATTGCTGTTGGTATACTGGGAGGAATTGACCTCCAGGCCAATTAGCTGTGAGCACTCACTTTGTCTATAATGGAAGAACTGCAGCGCTGAAGACACACTTATGGGGCAGGACTTGTTTCAGTGGGGCTTTGGTGCTCACTGAGTCTGCCTCTTGTGTGTCACTTATGGATGTGAGGAGTTGAAATCTGGTGTCTCACTCTGACCACTAGGTACACTGGCTTCTGGATCTCCAATGGGGTGCAGGTCAACTACTGTCTGAGGCCTTCCAGCAGGAGCTACAGTGAGAGCTACAGTTTTCTCCTCTTTGCTTGGGGTTTGGAGGTTTTGGAGCTGTCTGACCCGGGCTGCAAGTTTGCTAGGTTAAGCTGCGATAGGGCAGGGCTTTCTTATGCTAAATACGCTGCTTAGAGCTTGGGTGGGTTTGTAGGTTGTGCAGGGCGGGGTCTCAGGGTGTCACTAGGGTAGGGCGTGGCAAACAGCAATGGCTGCTAGTTAGCCGGCTCTGTGTCCCTGACGGCGTCCTGGAGTCCCGTGCCCCAGTGCCGTAAACAATTATTCCTGCGCGCAGCTCTGCAAGCAAGCCACCCTCACTGGCAGACAGTCTAGCTTCTCCCCGTAGGAGTTTGGGTCCCCCGCGTCTCCCCAGAAACTGGATTTCAGAGTAGTCGGGGGCTTGTCTCCCTTTGGGTTGAAAAAAGCAACGCCAGCCGCCAGCCTGGATCACGCGCCTCCGTACCTCAGCTTTTCAGCGCTTGTGCACGTCTCAATGCTCTTTTCTCTTTCCTTCTAGTTGTATAACTTCCACTCAGCCAGCTTTCCTGTGGTTCTGGGTGATAGACGTTTTGTCTTTTAGTTGAATTTTTGAAATTGTTGCGCGAGGCAGCAGTTTAGGTGTTTACCTACGCCGCCATCTTGGATTCTCTCCTTTCAGTTTTTTTGAGGAAACTCCATACTGTTGTCCACAGTGGCTGCACCAGTCTGCATTCCCACCAGCAGTGCATGAGGGTTCTTTTTTCTCCACATCTTCTCCAGCACTTGTCCTTTGTTGATTTGTTGATGATAGCCATTCTGACAGGTGTGAGGTGGTACCGCATTGCCGTTTTGATTTGCATCTCTCTGATAATTAGTGACTTTGAGCATGTTTTCATGTGTCTCTTGGCCTTCCGTCTTCTTTCGAAAAGATTCTATTTAGGTCCATTGCCCATTTTTTTATTGGATCATTTATCTTCCTTTTATTAAGTTGTATAAGCTGCCTATAAATATTGGAGATTAAATCTTTATTAGTGATAACATTTGCAAATATGTTCTCCCATACAGTGGCGTTTCTTGTTGTTTTGTGGATGGTTGCTTTTGCTGTGAAAAAGCTTTTTATTTGGATATAGTCCCATTTGTTTATTTTCTCTTTAGCTTCCACTGACCTAGAGGTAGTATCAGTGAAGAAGTTCTTTCGGCATATGTCTGAGATTTTGCTGCCTGTGGATTCCTCTAGTATTTTTATCGTTTCCCCCGTCTTATGTTCAAGTCTTATATCTGTTTTATTTTTCTGTATGGTGTAAGTTGGTGATCTAGTTTCATTTTTTTGCATGTATCTGTCCAATTTTCCCAACACAATTTATTGAAGAGACTGTCTTGACTCCATTGTATGTTCATGCCTCCTTTGTCAAATATTAATTGAGCATAGTGGTTTGGGTCGATATCTGGATTCTCTATTCTATTCCATTGATCTATATGTCTGTTCTTGTGCCAGTACCAGGCTGTTTTGAGAACAGTGGCTTTGTAATACAGCTTGAAATCTGGTATTGAGATCCCTCCTACTTTATTCTTCTTTCTCAGGATTGCTGTGGCTATTTGGGGTCTTTTTTTATTCCAGATGAATTTTTTGAAGAGATCTTTCTAGGTCTGATGAAATATGCCGTTGGTATTTTAACGGGGAGTACATTGAATCTATAGGTTGCTTTGGGTAGTGTGGACATTTTAATGATGTTGATTCTACCAATCCATGAACATGGTATGTTCTTCCATCTGTTTACGTCTTCCTCTATCTCTTTTTTCAGTGTCCTGTAGTTTTCCGCGTATAGTTCTTTTACCTCCTTGGTTAAGTTTATTCCTAGAAATTTCAATCGTTGTACTGTTGATATTTGGTTCTGTTGATTAATGAGTTTGCTGACCACTGACCTAGAGAGACCCTGGAGTGAAAAATACTTCATGTAGAAATGAACATTGAAATATTAGAAGATTTTTAACTTCATAACTGTGAGAGATACTGTGGAAAATATATTTCCAGAATAAGAAGCAAACTCAAATATTGAAAAAATGGAAAAAATGTCATAGTTAAAAATACTGTACGTGTTAGGTTTATTTTCATGAACCTATTTTTCACAGCAAACACTAGATCTCAATGTAATAGGATAAAAAAAGTTTATACAGCAGGCCTGAACCTTGGCTAATCTATGAAACTTGGCTTTTGAAGTGTTCCCTATGTTATTAAGATGTTTTGTAGGCCTAGGGCACTAATTCTACTGCATGTCTGCCTAGATGGTTTGTGTAAACAATGTGTTTTATGGTAAATATCACAACTGGTTGCGCAGGCAAAAAGTCCTCCAGACAAAAGCCCTAATATGAGCCTTAAGTGGGCTTTACTGGACAGAAACACAATACAGATGCTGGAGAGTTCATTATTGGAGGAAGAAGTGTGTTTCTGTGTGACCTCTAGGAGGGAGAACTTTGGAAACATCTAGATTTCTTTAGATTGCATTGTAATAAACCATAACCATAATTCAAACCACTTCTGAAACTTAAAACTCCTAGTTAATTTCCAAACATGTAGATATTCCTGAAGTCACAGAGTATAGAAAATTCACTGATATTTTAAGATTGCATATTGCAACTAAATTTTTAAAAACTACCATGTACTAAATTTTGGTATAGTATCAAAGTATAAATTGTTGGAAAGGCTATTAAAATATTATTCATTTTCCAACTACATACCTGTGTAGATTTTTTTCACATACTTCAATCAAAATAACATTACCTCAAATGAAATGTAAAAGTATATATGAGAATCAAGCTTTCTTCCATAAGTCATAAATAAGAGATTTACAAAGTGTTAAATAAAACAATGTCACTTTTTAGACTATTTTTTTAAATCTGGAAAATAGTTATTGTTCATCAAAATATTTATGTAAATATGCAATAGGTTTATTAGGGCTTCTTGGACCAAAAAATTGAGAACCAATGCTTTAACAGAACAGATGGGCAGTACATTTTTAATACCTAACACAGTAATACTGAGCTTTCTACAGATCTGACACAAATTTATAATAGATATGCCAAGAAGTTTTCTCTCTTAACTCTGAAGAGGTATGGGAGACAAGAGTGACCTGGAACAGCTAAAGAGACCAAACTAGTTGTCATCAAGCCTGCATTATATCTGTACTTTCTGTGGTGTACATATATTGCCCTTTCATTTTCCACATGTACTATATAATGTGTGAAAGATTAGAAAGCACTGTCTAGAAGAACTGCCTTACATCTAGTTATCTTACTTCAGGTGTCCAAGTTATTCTCCATGACACTGTCATTTGAAATGTACTGAACAAATAACATGAACAATGGGTTATATTAAAATTCTGTGGAATGACGTTACAAATTTTTAAACAGCTCTAAAGACATTAATACATTTTTGAAGGCAGTAATAATTTCCAATTTCTTTTCTAACTAAAGTTCAAATGAATGAGAAGTACAAGAAACAGCTTAATTATCTCTTTCCATAGCCATTAGTAAAACTATCTATACATATAAAAGCCTAAGCAACCTTTACAACTGGTTGACCAGTCACTATGATGTGCACTGACCACCAGGGGGCAGATGCTAAACAAAGGAGGTTCCGCCTGGTGGTCAGTGTGCTCCCACAGCCAACCTCCTGCGGCCAGCCAACCTCCCATGGTCCCTCCCTCCCCCACCCCCCCGCCGGCTGGCCGGCCCCAGTCACCCACCAGACCAAGGAACCCCACCTGTGCACAAATTCGTACACCGGGCCTCTAGTGTTTTCATGTTCTATAATTATCAGATAGCAGTGTAAAATGTTTATTTAGCAATGAAAATACATTAAACCATAACTAAAGAATTACAAAGCTTTCCCCAGCTAAATAAAGTATTAGAAAAAAAGCATTTATAATATGCAAAAAAAGTTTATTATAGGAGTTCTATTAAAAATAAAACTTCATTCAATAAATATTTGAAGGTACACTAAAACAAATCAGGGAAAAAGTGGAAAGGGATAAAGGTTTTGCTATTATATAAGTTTAACATCTTCGAGATGTTCCTTCATCTGTCAATTTTGAATATACCTACCTTATACAATTTTCCTATTATGATTAAATCAAATATATTTGCTTTACCTGGAATGATACTGCATTTCATTCTTTAAAAAATATATATTGTGTTTAATCACTAGTACTGTGGCAATTATATTTACTAACAATTCTCTAGATAAAAGAAGTGTTAGGTTTGCCATATATAAATTAAATAGGCATTTGTAAATTAGTTTGGAACTTTTGTTTTAAGTGGGAAATGCATTGCAAATATCTTAAAAGATTAATCTCAGAATGACTGTTTTGTAAACTGTGAGGTGACTGTATAGTCAAGTATCAGGTAGATAATAATATCCAAGTATAGTTTCCAATGTAAATCCTGGAGCCTCAAAAGTGTTTGCTAAAATAAATTTAACCTGGTGTCTGGTATCTTTTAAGAATTTTAAAATTCAATATTCAATTTCCTAATCAGAAACTTATTTATAAGATACTGTTTCTCAAAGATGATGACAAAGAACATGCTAATTAATTTAATGGTTAATAAAACAACTGCTAAAGTGCAACTTATCAGAATACAATAGTTATAGACTGGCAATTCTGAAAAATAACAAAAACTACATGACATTCAAACAACTTAACATAGGTTAAAAAAGTAAAAAACAAATAACTAAGTTCACAGTGGAATAAAAAGTTTCCTTTTAGTAATAATTTCTTCTTAAAAACAAAAACAAAATAAAAAACCCATATAAAAAAACCCCAAGCACTAGAGTTCCAGCAGAACACAAGTCTAAGAATTAGATATTACTCCTTCTGTTATATTATATCTAGTTCTGATTTTTACATCTATGTAAAGGAACTTTTTCAAAAGTTCAGAGAAAAGTGAATTACTTAGTGCAGAATAAAATATTAAGAATGATGATGTTTGACAAGAAACAAACTAAAAAAGGCATTATATTTTGAGGTTAAAATAGGAAGAGGGGAAATATTCTTGCCTCCTCTAAATTTAAATGAAAGATATAATTAAGAATTTTTAAGCATCAACTAAACACACACACAAAACCCACATCTGTTTTGCTAGGCTCTATTACCTCTGCTGTTGCTTTCTGGATAGGCAAGCGTAGGCTTATTTGGGGAGCGTCGTAGATCACTATTAAGGAAAGGCTTATCTGGTGGATATACTACATATGAAGATGTGGAATGGCGAAGCATACTTCCATTAGACCTTGATGGTTCAGCTAAGATATTCTGTAAGATAAAAATACAGAAATAACCTTTCAAATTTTAAATGCAAATGGCATGTGTATACATATACCTACACATACACACACACACACACGCACCCACACACCCATGAATGTTCATGACTGAGAACCAGACTGTTTATATGTTCCACTGATAGTGACAACAGAAACAACAGAGTCCACTAATCATATGTGACAGAATCCAATCATCACTTTAAAACAGGCATGGAGGACCTTTTTTCTGCCAAGCAGCATTTGGATATTTAGAACATCATTTGCGGGCCATACAAATAGTTTGCTATACATGGTAAACATTAATTAACTCACCCCTAATGCCTTGGCAGGGCCAGACCAAATGATTTCATGGGCCTTATATGACCCACGGGCCGGACGTTCCTCATGTATACTTTAAAATAAGAAAACTTTTAAAGTGTTTCATATTTGTGTGAGTCATGCCAGACATTATAAAAAGGAAATAATGTTAGCCATGGCTGGGTAGTTCAGTTGGTTAGTGTGTATACCTCATACACCAAGGTTGTGGCTTTGATACCCAATAAGGGCACATATAAGAATTAACCAGTGAGTGCATAAATAAGTGGAACAACAAATCAATGTTTTTCTTTTTCTCTAAAAAAAAAAAAAGGAAAAATGTTCACACAACTTGAATACAAACACTGCATAGAAATACTTTAATATTATACTCACAACTAATTTATTTTGAAAATATTTACTGTAAAATGCAGTCAGAAAAATATTGTATTTTTACAGTATCAGAAACTGACACAAAATGACTGCATTCATCTATCCCCAATCAACTAAATACTTCATGAATATTTGTCAAATGTCCAGCCAACTCATTTTGAATGTCAAGGTTTAATCAATGTGGTGTACATAGTCCTTGCCTCAAAAACTTTACATTTAGTTAGGGGCGGGGGAAAGGGAAACAAAGAAAACATTAAACTTATCGAAGTTTATTTCCACACACACACACGTTCTGTCATAAATAGGATTCTGTTCAATTTGGGATTCTGTTCCACATGATAATTTTCAGTGCAGGAGATACTAAATGTGGAGTTTTGTGTTACAGGTGACTCCCTTTTAGTACAGAGATCTAGAGTGGGGGAAGTAATGGAGAAACTGAAAGTTAAGGGGGAAGGAAGATATGACTGCTAGCTGCTAAAAATTCTCAACATTAATTTTTCTTATTCAAGTAGCTACAGTAATGTAGGCTTTCAATGCCTACTATTAGAGAACTACAACTATTTATACAGCACCAGAAAAATCTGTTTCCAGAAAAGGACAAAGAAATATAAATATTTACAATAACAATAAAAAATCTCTTGGTATAAACTAAGGCCACCAAAAAAACCGCATTGTGTCTAAATCTTATTAAAAAGTGGAGACTATTTCATTTTTAAAAACCATGCAGTTTTTCAGTTAAGAAAGCCAATGCAAATCACACATTATGGCTATGAAAACTAAAGGAGAGGGGAAAGAACTTGGAAGGGGTAGGAATAAGTCTCAAAAGTGGTAAATCAATGGTAGGTCTACTGTAAAAAGTATGTTCACATGAAACAAGGACTGAGAGTTAACATTTTTTAAGCTTTTTGGCAATCTGGCATCAGGTTTGGCAGGTGGCTGGTGAGTTTTCAATTATAATACTAGAGGCCCAACGTGAAATCGCACAAGACCAAGACCCACTGTGCTGCGAGACCCATCAATGCACCTTCTGGTGACCGTTGGTTTGGTTGTTACAGCCACTGGCCTTTTATAATATAGATATAATGCTGACAAAGCTCTTGCAAAGCACCATGCATATAGCTTAATTTTAAATATGATTCTTTACAGAAAACTTTAGGTCTTCATACAAACTACTAAATCCTATCATGTAGTAACAATGGTTCAGAAATAGTTCCTACCAATATATTTATGAACATAAATTACCTGCAAATTCACTTATGATTTTTAAAACTATTTTTGTTAGAATTACTGAACATTGCACAGATATTAACAGAAGGGCTGTGCCTAAATAATTTACCAAAGAAAACAAAAAAGACACCTACCTCATTAAAATCACTGCCTGCTAGCTCTTATAAAATAGTTTAAGATTTGTCCAAAATATTTTGTCACATATGTCATCGAAATACTGCTTGGGTTGGGTCAGCAAACTATGCAGTGTCTTTATATAAACATGCAAGTTATAAGGAGATGGGTCCCCCTGCACCCCACCATTTGCAAAAAGCAATTCTAAATGTACTCCACTTTCTAAGTCAGCCAGCTCATTTTGAATGCCAAGGTTTAATCAATGAAACTCAAATGTCCTCATTGCTGCCAGCAGTCTGAAGGAAAGAGTAGGAAGACAAAATAAAATGGTTTTGAAAAATTATTTACAATACTATTTTTAAATCAAATTAAAACAAGACATGCAAAACTAACATATACTCTTAAAGTGTCTAAATGTATCTACTAAAAACAATAAAGGACAAAATTTGATATATACATAAATATTATTCAGCCTTTAGAAGGAGGGAAATCCCATCACATACTACATAATGGATGAACCTTATACTATATAATGGATGAACCTTAAGGACATTATGATTAGTCAGTCACAAAAAGGCAAATATTTTACTATTCCACTTACTAGCACATGAGGTATCTAAGGTAGTCAAATTCATAGAAAAAGAAAGTAGAATCTTGGTTACCAGGGGCTGAGAGGAAGTTGCAAATGGGAGTTGTTGAATGAATATAGAGCTTTAATTTTAAAAGATGACAAAATTCTGGAGATCTGATTCACAACAATGTAAATATATTTAACACTACTGTACACTTAGCCCAACCGGCGTGGCTCAGTGGTTGAGCGTTGACCTATGAACCAGGAGGTCACAGTTCAATTCCCGATCAGGGCACATGCCTTGGTTTCAGGCTCAATCCCGGGGGGGGGGGGGGGGGGGGGGTGCAAGAGGCAGCAAATCAATGATTCTCTCACATTATTGATGTTTTTATCTCCTCTCCCTCTCCCAAATCAACAAAAATATATTTTAAGAAAAAATAAACAAACCAACCATACACTTAAAAATGGTTAAGATGGTAAAGTTTAGGTAAACCCTAAGACAAATAAAAAGAACTGTAAGGAGTTATACACTTCAGGGATTAGAAAAGCAGTATTCTTTTTAAGAGTTGGAAGCTCCATAGAAACAATTCTATAAAGAGGTAATATTCAAATTAATGCTCACACCCTCACAAGATGGCTGCCTACGACCAGATGGGCAGGGGGGTTAGTGAGGGATCACCAAACGACTAAACAAGCAGGCTGCGTGCGGCGACCAGGCCAGTGGGGGGCGGGAGGGGGGGGGAAGGGGGGCGTAAGGGGTGACCAGGCTGGTGAGGGGGGGGCAGTTAGGAGCAACCAGGCTGGCAGGGAGGAGGCAGTTGGGGGTGAGCTGGCTGGCAGCGGGGGGCAGTTAGGGCAACCAAGCTGGCACGAAGAGGCAGTGAAGGGCAATCAGGCTGGCGGGGGGGGGGGGGGGGAGTTAGGGGCGACCAGGCACAACCTCACTCCCTGCAGAAAAGGGGCAACTACATTCTATGTGATTAACTGAACAATGAACTAGTTCTCAAAAGAGAACTCGCCAACCTACCTACACTGCTCTCACTCTGCCTTCCCTCTCCTGAAACAAGGAGTGAGCTTTGTGTAACTAACCTACTCAAAGTCTTGGTTCCTATAAAACCCCTTTCCCTTCTGATGCCATCTAGCTCTCCCTCCCTACCAGATCTTTCACATTGCTATTAAGGACAAAACTAGGGAAAAAGAGAAAGGAAAAATTAAAAACTTTCCCCAACTTTAGGACTCCCCTCCAGCTCCTGCTTCATTTCTCAGCTTTAATAAAAAGTCCCTCACAATACCTATAATTGCTGCCACCTCTTAATCACCTCTCCCTCCTACCCCTTTCAATCAGCTAGAGTCTTCATCAATTCAGAGAAGCAGCTCTCAAGTTCACCAATGACTTTTACACTGCTGAATTCAGTGACCTACCAGAAGCATGTGTGTAGACCACTTTACGGTTTTTAGTGGATGGACACCAAACTCTTTGGTTTTCCTCTTAACACAGGCTCCTCCCTCAGAATATCCTTGGCTTTTTTCTGTAAATGCTGGGATTCCCCAAAGCTTAGTACTCCCACCTCTTCTCATTTTTACCTACATGGATTCCTCTGATGATCTCACCTACTCTCAGGGCTTTGAAAAGCCTTTATTTGCTAAAAACTTTCAAGTTTAAATTCAGAATACAGAGTTCTCCCTCCTAAACTCTATATTCAAATCAACCTGCCCACTCATCTCCACTGGGATGTCAATATGGGCTTCCCAAGTTAACATGTCTATAACCAAATTCTTGAATTTTCCCCCAAACCTGCTCCTCTCTCAGCATAGCACAATAAGTGGCACCAACATTTACCCAACTGCTCAGGCCAAAATCCTTGGATGGAGTAATTTCTCATATATCCCACATCTAATCTTTGTTGGAGCTCTGTCAAAATATATCAAGAAACTCCCCCAACTTCTCATCAATGCCACTACTAATGCTCTGGTTGACATTATTGTGATCTTTCGCCTGGACTAACAGAATAGCTTCTTAGCCATTTTTGTCCACATCCCCTTAGTCCAGCGGTCGCCAACCTTTTGGACCTCACGGACCACCAGTGCTCCGTGGATCACTGGTTAGCAACTGCTGCCTTAGTCTGCTCTCCAAATAGTCCTTATGACTCTTTTTTAAAAGTAAATTAATTCAAGTAATACTCCTAGTCCAAACCCTCCAATGGCTTTCTATCACTGAAAAAAATCCAAAATCTTATCATGGCTTAGAAGGCCCCACATAATCTGACCAACGCTAACCCTGACCTTATTCCCCACCACTCTCTCCTTACCACCAGCACCCTTTCCCAGCCATACTAACTATCTTGGATAGTTAACTTTAGGATGAGAGCTGGTAGCCAAAAGAACCAACCAAGTGATTAAAGAGTTAGACATTTTAGCCACACACCCAGACATCAGAAGGGAGAGGAACTGGACATTGAGTTCAGTCACCAATGGCCAATGATTTCACCAAGCATGCCTCCATAATGAAACCTCAAAAAAAACCTTGCAGTTAATTTCCGGGAGCATCCAGATTGGTCATGAAATCGTATTTATTAGTACCATCTTGCCCTATAGGGTCTGCACTATCTCCAGGAAGTTAGTGCCAGAAGTGAACTGAATTGTAGGGCACCCAGTTGGCATAGAACTGATGTAGTAAAAACAGTCATCATCAATAAAGTTTAAGTTCTAATAAAGACTCTCGATAAATCTGCTGAATAAATGTTAATAAATTAGTTATACAATTCCCCTGCAAAACAGAAAAAAAAAACCAACAACCCACTGTTTATGAAACTGAATTATGCTATTCAATAAAGCTATCACCCATTGAAAGACAATAAAAGCTTTTGGTTTCATTTATATCAAAAACAAATAGCACAAATGTCATATGAAGTAGAGTTAATAGCAATCTTTGCAACTGCTATCCTTAGAAATGTCTGCTTACAAGGTTGGTTCTTAGCTAGTTATCTAGAAAGTTAAATTTTGGGAAGGTGGGAGATCGAAGATGGCTGCTGACGGGAAGGCAGGCTGCAAGATAGTGTGTGAGAGAACGAAAGGAGAGTGTGTGGACTTACAGGGAATGTCTATTTGTGAGGGACAACTATATTCTAAGGGACAGTTGGGGACTGCAGGACCAGGCTCCCCGGACTGGGCAGCCTTCACTGCTGATGAACTTTCTCACGGAGCGACCGGCTCTGCTGCAGAGACTGCACCATCTGGAAGGGAAGAGTGGCTATGATCAGAAGCCTCGCCTTACCTTCAATTGGGAAGAATCCGATACCTCTCAGGACTTTACAACCACAATACCCAAGGACCAGCTGCGAACCCACAAACTGCATCTCCAGCAGCGGACTCGGAAGAGCTCTGCACCTTCTCAAGGAAAGGTCAGATTTCGCCGAGAGAAAGGTGAGGTCTGTGATCCAGGCTGGAGAAAGAAACACTCGCAGCGGGATCTAGAGGTTCAGAGAAAGTCTTTGCCGCACAAAATCCATGGCCCTTGGGGCTAGCGTAGTCTGCGAATGTGTGTGTGTGGGGGGGAGGTCCACAGGGCTGCTGACAGAACTCTAGAAATCAACCCATAGCTGGGCTGGGCACAAAAAGGCAGCCTGAAGCTTTACCAGTAAACCAGCTGCGCTGTGCTGGGGGGAAAGATGTGACCAGAGACATGAGCAGAGTAGGGTGCAGTGCCGGGGCGAAAAAGTCACGAGTTAGCGCTTACTCTGGCTCTTATTTCTCTTTAAATCCTTGCTTTTGACTACTAAGCCCAGTACATAGGATCACCCAATTAAAAACACTCTCAGAGACTGCAGGGGAAAATTGTTTTTGTGGAAGCTGGGGATCAGAACAGGGAGAAACGATCAGAACACCAGGTCTGGGGCAGTCCAAACCCCCAAACCAGTATTAAGTGCAGCAGGGAAAACAAATTCTAAATACTGGGTAGAGAGGATTTCTGGCCCCGGATATCAATACAGAAACACTGCCATCCAGGGGTTGAATCACAAATTGATTCTTGTGTAAATACAACCACAGACAAGCTAAGAAACAAAGAAATACTGTCTGCTTGAAAACAAGACTGGCTTACAACACAGAGGGGCTGTGGAACACAGGGAACTTCAATACTGTCCTGACTACCTAACAGGAAACAGTCATGCCAAACAAAACAGTAGAGGAAGTGAATGACCTTCACTACAGCACATTTTTATTTTTAATCTTTTACTTAAGAAACTAAATTTTTTGTCTCACATGATTTTACCTTTTTAATTATTATTTTTTTATTTTTAATCAGTATTATTACTACTACTATTTTACCTTTTTTTAAAGTTTCATTTTATTCTCTCTTTATATTGTTATTTTATTTTGGAATTAGTGTTCTACATTCTATTTTCATTTTTCCTTTAGCATCATTTTACTCTATCTCAACTTTACCTTTATGCCAACACTCTCTTCCTCACTTTTCCCCTTGTGTTGTACTGTTTCTCGTACCCTAGTCCTGCTTTAGATTTTCCCTATTCATTCTTCTTACCCCATTAAAAATTCATCCTACTTATATCTAATTTCTGATCCCCTGCTCCAAGTCCATACACACTTCTCTTCTCTTTCTTCACTATACCAATTTTTTTCTTCTCTTCCCTTTTTTTAATGTTTTTTGTTTTATTTTGTTTTGCCCTTCTTTCTCTCTGTCCTATTGTTGTTATTAGATTGTTTTTTTTGTTTGCTTGTGTGATTATTTCTCCCCTCTTTTTTTTTTTTTTTTTGCTTGTTATTAGTTGTTATTTGTAGTTTCCATTCATATCTGGGTGTTAGTTTGCATTTTTTTGGATTAGTTGTTGTTCTATTGGAGTTTTCTCCCCATAGAAGTAGTTTTCGCCCACCCCCCCTTTTTTTTATTCTTTCTTTTCTCTCTTATTTTTTTTAGCCCTTTCTCAATGTCATCTTTGCACTCTTTTTTATTTTAATCAATAATTCTCTTTTCTCTGGTGGTCACCTTTATTTGGGGTTATTAGTATCATGAATACATTTGTGTTCAGTGCCTTGCGCATTGTGCCTTGTTATGTTGTATTTTGTGCCTTTAAGTCAGCGTAGGAGAGAGAGAGCTACATAATCAGACACCCGGAGAGGTGAGATCATGGGGAGAAAAAGAAACAGCCCGTATACAAAAGAAAAGAAGGCATCACCAGAAAAAAAAACTAAACGAAATGGAGGAAAGCAATATGTCAGAGAAAGAATTCAGTGAAATGGTCATAAGGTCGCTGAAAAGGTTGGAAGATAAATTCAACAATATGTTTAAGAACCAAGAGGAAACAAAGAAGAAATAAAAAAATGACATCACTTCAATAAAGAACTCAATAGAAAGCATCAACAGTAGACTAGAAGCAGCAGAGGACTGCATCAGTGAGCTAGAAGACAAGGTAGGAAAAAATACCCAAGCAGAGCAGCATCTAGAAAAAAAATCTTAAAAAACAGGAGGAGAGCCTAAGGGAACTTTGGGACAACATAAAATGAAAAAACATCCACATAATAGTGCTGTCAGAAGGAGAGGAAACTGAGAAGGAATAAAAAACTTTTTGTTTAAAAAAATGACAAAATCTTCCCTGATATAAGGAAGAAAAAACACAATTCCAAGAAGCTCACAGACTTCCAAAGAAAATGAACCCCAAAAGACCGACGGCAAGGCACATTATAATTAAACTGGCAAACACAAACAACAAAGAATCTTAAAAGCAGCCAGAGACAGGAAGTTACCTACAAAGGATCCCCCATCAAACTAGTGACTGATTTCTCAACAGAAACACACCAGGCCAGAAGGGAATGTAATGAAATATACAAAGTCATGCAAAGGAAGGGTCTGAATCCAAGAATACTGTACCCAGCAAGGCTATCAATCAAAATTGAGAGTAAAATCAAGAGCTTCACAGAAAAAAAAGGACTAAGGAGGTTTATCACCACCAAACCAGCAATGCAAGAAATGCTAAAAGGTCTGCTGTAAAAAGAAGAAATAGGAAGCAAAGAAGGAACACAGGCATAAAAAATAAAAATGGTGACAAACAAGTACCTGTAAATAGATTAAATGGCACAATCAAAAGACATAGGGTGGCTCAGTGGATAAGGAAACATGACCCATATATCTGCTGTCTACAGGAAACCCACCTCAGAAAAAAGGACCCACACAGATTGATGGTGAAGGGATGGAAAAAGGTATTTCAAGCGAATGGAAATGAAAAAAAAAAAAAAAAAAAAAAAGCTGGGGTAGCAATACTTATATCTGACAAATTAGACCTCAAAGTGAAGAACATAACAAGAGATAAGGAAGGCCACTTCATAATACTAAAGGGAACAATCCAACAAGATATAACTCTGGTAAACATATATGCACCCAATACAGGAGCACCCAAATACACAAAAAAACTCCTGGAGGATATCAAGGGAGAGATTGACAGCAATACAGTCATAGTAGGGGACTTTAATACCCCAATAACACCAGTGGACAGATCCTCTAAACAAAAAATCAGCAAAGAAATATCAACCCTAAATGACACGCTAGATCAGATGGAATTAACTGACATCTTCAGAACATTTCACCCCAAAGCCACAGAATATACATTCTTCTCAAGTGCACATGGGTCATTTTTCAAAGATAGACCATATGTTGGGACACAGGCAAAGTCTCCTCAAATTCAAGAAGATAGAAATCATATCAAGCATCTTCTCAGATCACAATGGCATAAAACTAGAAATCAACTACAATAAAAACAACCACCTGGAGGCTAAATAGCATGCTACTAAATAATGACTGGGTTACCAGAGAGATCAACAAAGAAATAAAAAGCATCATGGCAATAAACGATAATGAAAACACAACAATCCAAAATCTATGGGACACAGTGAAAGCAGTATTGAGAGGGAAATTCATAGCTCTATAGGCCTACCTCAAAAAACAAGAAACAATGGTAATAAATTATCTAACCCTACAACTCAAAGAGTTAGAAAGAGAGCAACAAGCCCAAGTAAGGAGAAGGAAGGAAATAAAGATCAGAGTGGAGATAACAACATAGAGACCAAAAAAAACAACACAAAAGATCAACAAAACCAAGAGCTGGTTCTTTGAAAGGCTAAACAAGATTGATGAACCTCTAGCCAGGCTCACCAAGAAGAAAAGAGAACCCAAATAAACAAAATCAGAAATGAAAGAGGTGAAATACAAATGGTTATGAAAAAATACTATGAACAACTCTATTCTAAAAAAATGGACAACCTAGATGAAATGGACATATTTTTAGATAAATACAAGCTCCCAATACTCAACCAAGGAGAATAAAAAAACCTAAATAGGCTGATAACTACCCAAGAAATTGAAACAGCGATCAAAAATCTTCCAGCAAACAAAAGCCTTGGTCCCAACAGCTTTAAAGGGGAGGTCTACCAAGCATTCAAAGAAGAATTAAAACCTATCCTCCTCAGACTATTCCAAAAAATTCAAGAGGAAGGCACACCTCCAAGCTCTTTCCATGAAGCCAGCATTATCCTAATCCCAAAACCTGATAAATACACCACAAAAAAAAAAAAAAAAAAAAGAGACGTACAGGCCCATATCCTTGATGAACATAGATGCTAAAATCCTCAACAAAATTCTAGCAAATCGGATTAAGCAATACATTAGAAAGATCATACACCATGACCAAGTGGGATTTATTCTGGGGATGCAAGGATGGTACAATATCCACAAATCAATAAATGTGATACATAACCTAAACAAACTGAGAGACAAAAATCACATAATCGTATCAATTGATGCAGTAAAAGCATTTGACAAAATCCAACACTCTTTCTTGATAAAAAACTCTCAGCAAAGTGGGAATAGAGGGATCATACCTCAACATAATAAAAGCCCTATAAGACAAACCTGCAGCCAACATCATACTCAATGGGCAAAAACTAAACCCATTTCCCCTGAGAACAGGGACAAGACAAGGATGCCCACTTTTACCACTCCTGTTCGACATAGTGCAGAAATACTAGCCATAGCGATCAGATAGGAAGAAGAAATTATAGGCATCCAAATTGGAGAAGTAAAACTGTCCTTATTCACAGATGACATGATACTATACACAGTAAACCCCAAAGAATCCATCAAAAAACTACTAGACCTAATAAATGAATTTGGCAATGTAGCAGGATACAAAATTAACACCCAGAAATCTATGGCCTTTTTACACACCAATAATGAACTCACAGAAAGAGAAATGAAAAAAAAAAAATCCCATTTACCATTGCACCAAAAAAATTAAGATACTTAGGAATAAACTTAACTACGGACATAAAAGACCTGTACTCAGAAAACTACAGGACATAGGCAAAAGAGAGGAAGACAGAAACAAATGGAAGAATATACCATGTTCATGGATTGGTAGAATCAACATCATCAAAATGTCCATACTACCTAAAGCAATCTATAGATTCAATGCAATACCTATTAAAATACCAATGGCATATTTTAAATATCTAGAACAAACTCTCCAAAAATTCATCTGGAATTTAAAAAAAGACCCTTAATAGCCACAGCTATCCTGAGAAAGAAGAACAAAGTTGGAGGGATCACAATTCCAGACAGCAAGCTATATTACCAAGCCACGGTTCTCAAAACTACCTGGTACTGGCACAAGAACAGACATATAGTCCAATGGAACAGAATAGAGAACCCAGAAATTGAGTCAAACTATTATACTCAATTAATATTTGACAAAGGAGGCAAGAGCATACAATGGAGTCAAAACAGTCTCTTTTAACAAATGGTGCTGGGAAATTTGGTCAGAGACATGCAAAAAAATGAAACCAAATCACCAACTTACACCATACACAAAATGGATAAAGGACTTGAATGTAAGACGGGAAACCATAAAAATCCTACAAGATTCCATAGGCAGCGAAATTGCAGACATTATGTCGTAGCAGTATCTTTAAAGACACAGAATCTAGGGCAAGAGAGACTAAGGAGAAAATAAATGGGACTACATCAAAATAAAAAGCTTCTGCACAGCAAAAGAAACCATCAACAAAACAAGAAAGCCCACTGCATGGGAGAACATATTTGCCAATGTTAAAGGTTTAATCTCCAACATTTGCAGGAAACTCATACAACTTAACAAAAGGAAGGTAAACAATCCAATCAAAAAATGGGCAAAGGATCAAATAGACACTTTGCAAAAGAAGACATTCAGAAAGCCAAGAGACATATGAAAACATGCTCAAAGTCACTAATTATCCAAGAGATCTAAATCACAACAACAATGAGGTACCACCGCACACCTGTCAGAATGGCTACCATTAACAAATCAACAAAGGACAAGTGCTGGAGAGGATTGGGAGAAAAAGGAACCGTCCTTCACTGTTGGTGGGAATGTAGACTGGTGCAGCCATTGTGGAAAACAGTATGGAGTTTCTTCAAAAATTTAAAAATGGAACTGCCATTTGACCCAGCAATACCACTTCTAGGAATATATCACAAGAAAACAGAGACACCAATCAGAAAGGATATATGCACCCCTATGTTCATAGCAGCACAATTTACAATAGCTAAGATTTGGAAACAGCCAAAATGCCTATCAGCAGATGAGTGGACTAGAAAACTATGGTACATCTACACAATGAAATACTACACTGATATAAAAAAGAAGGAATTTGTACCATTTGCAGCAGCATGGATGGAACTGGAGAGCATTATGCTAAGTGAAATAAGCCAGTCAGTGAAACAAAAATACCACATGATCTCACTCATTTATGGATAATAAGGAACATTATAACCTGATGAACAAAAAGAGAGAGGCAGAGAAGCATTGAACAGACTGTCAAATTACAGCGGGAAGGCTGGGGAGGGTTGGGAGCAGGGCGAGGGGGGTGGGGGAGTAAGAGATCAACCGTAGGACTTGTATGCATGCATATAAGCATAACCAATGGATGCAAGACACTGGGGGGGGGGGGCGGTGGGGACATGTGCAGGAGGTAGGGGAGGCCAGGGGAAGGTCAATGGGGCGGGGGAGGAGGAGACATATGTACTACTATTTGTAATACTTTAAACAATAAAATAAAATTTAAAACAATTTTGGGAAGGTTCCAACTATTGTCAGCATGAGTGTTATGGGTTCCCAAGACCAGCCCCAGGTGCAATAAGTTGCTAGAAGGTTTAATAGGATTCAGCAGATAGTTATACCCATGGTTGTGGTTATTATATTAAAAGGATACAGAGTAAAATCAGCAAAGGGAAAAGATGCACAGGGTGAAGTCCATAGAAAATCAGGTGCAAGCTTTCTAAATTTCTCTACAGAATGTGCTTAATTCCTCCAGCAACTAATAAGGACAACTTAGGTGAAGTGCTTGTCTACCCCCATCTGGCCTGCATAGTTTCTGTTGAGAAATCAGCTGACAGTCGTATGGGTGCTCCCTTGTAGATAAGTGTTTTTCTCTTGCTGCTTTTAATATTCTCTCTTTGTCTTTTGCCCTTGGCATTTTAATTATGATGTGTCTTGGTGTGGTCCTCTTTGCATTCCTTTTGTTTGGGGTTCTGTGCACTTCCTGGACTTGTAAGTCTATTTCTTTCACCAGGTGGGGGAAGTTTTCGGTCATTATTTCTTCAAATAGATTTTCAGTATCTTGCTCTCTCTCTCTTCTTCTGGCACCCCCATAATTCTGATGTTGGTACGCTTGAGGTTGTCCCAGAGGCTCCTTACACTATCTTCAACTTTTTGGATTTTTTCTTTTTGCTTTTCTGGCTGTTTTCTGCTTCTTTGTATTTCAACTCTTTGACTTGATTCTTGCGGTCCTCTAATCCGCTGTTAGGTCTTTGTACAGTTTTTATTTCAGTCAGTGTATGTTTACTTTCTAGTTGGTCCTTTTTCATATCTTCGAGGGTCTCATTATATTTATCAGCCTTTTCTAGGATATTCTTGAAAAGCCTTATAACCATGGTTTTGAACTCTATATCCAATCGTTTGTTTTCCTCCATTTCTTTCATTTGTGATGTTTCTTTGTCTCCGTATTTTCGCTGCTTCCCTGTGTTGGTAGAGTAGCTTTGTGTGGTAGGTGTCCTCTAGGGCCCATTGGCTCAGCCTCCTGTTTCCTGAGGTGGACACTCTTGGTACACCCCTTTGTGGACTGTGTGCTCAGCCCTGTTGTAGTTAAGTCTTGATTGTTGTCGGTATCACTGGGAGGAATTGACCTCCAGGCCAACTGGCTGTGAGGATCAGCTGTGTCTATGCTGGGAACACTTCTGTGCTGGAGACACTCTTAAGAGACAAGACTTGCAAAATTGCAAAACCCTCTGTGCTCAGCTTGGATGGGGCGGAGTTTCAGGGCAGAGCAGACAGCCTTGGTTTCCTGTCAGCCCTGCCCTAAATGAGGCCCCTGGGTCTCAGTGTCCCTTGGTAATCGCTGCAAGCAGCTCTGAGAGAAAGCCACCCTCGAGTTTCGCCTGCTGCCAGACAGTCCCGAATGAGTTGGGGTTCCCGGAAACTTGCCCAGAACTGGAGTTCAACACAGTCAGGAGCTTCTGTCTCCCTCTTGCTTTAGAAAGCCAGCCGCGCACTCAGCCTCCCGTGCATTCAGCAGTCAGTCCTCTCTGCACGTGCGCGCGCCTCCAGACCTCTGCCTTCCGCAGCTCCCGAGTCTCAGTGTGCTTTCTTTTTCCTGACAGTCAAGATTCCCCCCGGATGAGTCTGGTTTTCCAGCGTCTCACCCGGGACTGGAGTTCAGTGTAGGTGGGAGTTTCCTTCTCCCTCCTGCTTTAGAAAGCCAGCCATGCACTCAGCCGCCCGTGCACACAGTTGCCCTTCCCCTCCACATGCAAGCCTCCGTACTTCAGCCTTTTGTAGCTCCTCCGAGTTTCAATGTGCTTTCCTCTTTTCTTCTACTTGTAGAATGTCCACTCAGGAAGCTTTCCTGTGGTTCTGGATGGTGTCCCTTTTGTCTTTTAGTTGTAGTTTTGATATTGTTGTGTGAGGCACCAGTTTAGGTGTTTACCTATGCCGCCATCTTGGTTTCTCCCATTTCTTCTGATAAATTAAATTTAGTCATTTTTGTTTTGAAAAATAGTGATTTCCAAATTAGACATTTTGATGTAGCAGGTTTAAGGTGGTTAGGAAGGTTGGTCATATTTTGATTTGTAAAGGGTGATAGATATTTAAACCTTAGTGTATTCTTGATATTTAGAATCTACTTAAAGCTAAACTTAGTATATAAAATATATATGCTTTCCTATTAAACATTCTGAGGTTTCTGACCAGGTTACATTAAAAATCCCAGTACCACTGCTCAGCTGGATAGTCTTGGCAGTGTGCAGTTCAACATTTACAGGCATACCTCATTATTTGTGATTCTCTTTGTTGCACTTCACAGCTAGGTATTTGTTACAAATAGAAAGTAAGACCCTCCCCCCGCAGAAAGATTACTGCTTGTTTCATTGTGATGGTTTGTAACCAAACCCAAGGTATCGCTAAGGTATGCCTGTATAATAGCATTCCTTGCTCAGTCTCCCAGTACAGGTGTTTTTGCGAGCAGCAGAAAGCCTCTTATCCCAATTAAGTTTAATGAACCACAATTCTTATATAATCTCATCCATCTACTTAGTGACACTTCTTCTTAACAGTCTAATGATTCTTCTTTTACCTTCCTTTTTACTGACCTAATTCCTGGTTGAATTCCAATTGCTTCAGTCATTCTTTCTCCTTAATCATCCCTGACCTCTGCAAACCTGTTAGCCTCATTCAGCTAAAACCCTGAAGGTTATTTCTGGCCTAATTAACACAGACCCTAACAATAGTCACCAAAAACTGAAATTAAGGAGAAACCAAGATGGCGCATAATAAGCACCTAAAATGCTGCCTTGCACAACAATTTCAAAACTACAACTAAAAGACAGAACGGACATCATCCAGAACCACAGGAAAGCTGGCCGAGTGGAAATTCTACAACTAGAAGGAAAGAGAAAAGCTCATGGAGAATCAGAGGAGTGGCAAAGGGCTGAGGTACGGAGACACACACGTAGAGAGGAAGGGCAGCTGAGTGCCTGGCTGGCTTTCTCTGGCGGGAGGGGGAAGGAAGCCCCTGACTGCACTGAACCCCAGTTCCGGGCGAAACCCGATGGACCCAGGCTTATACAGGGGGAGTCTAGACTGTCAGGTAGAGAGAAAGGCACACGGAGACTCGGAGACTTGGGGGAGCCGCGGCAGGCAGGGGTCTGGAGTCGTGCGTGCGCACAAGTGCGCGCAGAGAAGACTGATTGCAGAGGTTGCCGCAGGTTTACCCTAACTGAAAGGAGTCGGAAGCTCCTGACTGCACTGAACCCCAGTTCCAGGCGACCCATGCTCTTATGGGGGGAATCTGGACTGTCAGGCGGAAACTCAGGGGAGCCGCAGAAGGCAGAGGTCTGGATGCGCACATGCAAGGGCAGGGCTGACGGAAAGCCATGACTGTCTGCTCAGCCCTGAGACTCCGCCCCATCCAAGCTGAGCACAGAGGCTTTTCAATTTTGCAAGTCTGTTCCTATAAGGCTGTCTCCAGCACAGAATGTCTCCCAGCGTAGACACAGCTGATCCTCACAGCCAATTGGCCTGGAGGTCAACTCCTACCAGTGATACCAACAACAATCAAGACTTAACTACAACTAGGCTGAGCACACAGTCCACAAAGGGGTGCACCAAGAGTGTCCACCTCAGGTAACTGGGGAGGCTGAGCCACTGGGCCATATAGGAAATCTAGCACACAAAGCTACCCTACACCAACTCAGGGAAGCAGTGAAAAATGTGGAGACAAAGAAACATATCACAAACAAAAGAAATGGAGGAAAACAAACGACTGGATATAGAATTCAAAACCATGGTTATAAGGTTTTTCAAGAATTTCCTAGAAAAGGCTGATAAATTTAGAGAGACCCTCGAGGATATGAAAAAGGACCAACTAGAAAGTAAACATACACTGACTGAAATAAAAAATATCATACAGAGACCCAACAGCAGACTAGAGGACCGCAAGAATCAAGTCAAAGAGTTGAAATACAAAGAAGCAAAAAACACTCAGAGAGAAAAGCAAAAAGAAAAAAGAATCCAAAAAGTTGAAGATAGTGTAAGGAGCCTCTGGGACAATCTCAAGCGTACCAACAACAGAATTATGGGGGTGCCAGAAGAAGAGAGAGAGCAAGATACTGAAAACCTATTTGAAGAAATAATAACTGAAAACTTCCTCCACCTGGTGAAAGAAATAGACTTACAAGTCCAGGAAGCACACAGACCCCAAACAAAAGGAATGCAAAGAGGACCACACCAAGACACATCATATTTAAAATGCCAAGGGCAAAAGACAAAGAGAGAATATTAAAAGCAGCAAGACAAAAACATTTAATTACCTACAAGGGAGCACCCATACGACTGTCAGCTGATTTCTCAACAGATACTATGCAGGCCAGACGGGAGTGGCAAGAATTATTCAAAGTGATGAATAGCAAGAACCTACAACCAAGATTACTCTACCCAGCAAAGCTATCATTCAGAATGGAAGGTCAGATAAAGAGCTTCACAGGTAAGAAAAAGCTAAAGGAGTTCATCACCACCAAACCAGTTAATATATGAAATGCTGAAAGGTATTCTTTAAGAAGAGAAAGAAGAAAAAAGTAAAGATAAAAATTATGAACAACAAATACATATCTATCAACAAGTGAATCTAAAAATCAAGTGAATTAAAAATCTGAGGAACAGAATAATCTGGTGAATATAATAGAATCAGGGGCAAAGAAAGGGAGTGGACTGATAATTCTCAGGGGGAAAGGGGTATGGGGGGGTTGCAGGAAGAGATTGGACAAAAATCGTACACCTATGGATGACGACAGTGGGGGGGTAGGTAAGGGCAGAGAGTGGGTTGGGAACAGGGTGGAGGGGAGCTATGGGGGTAAAAAGGAGAAACAATTGTAGTAACCCGAATAAAGATTAAATTAAAAAAAAAACTGAAACTAAGGAAAAGTGTGTCTTTATCAAGGTGACTGCTCTCGTTTAACATTCCCTAAACCCTTTCCCCCATTAGCTTCTATGAGACAACTTTACCCTGATATTCTCCTGTCTTCTTCCTTCACTATCCAGTCCTTTTTTTAAAACCTACTTTTATAATTCATCTAAATACAACTCTACCCCTACACTAATACTGCTCATTCCAAATTATTTCTAGTTTACTGAAAGTATCTACTCTCTTGGCACATACCTCAAATGCCTGTGGTTCCTTTTTCTCTTCTTGTGACAAGCACTTAGAACGCCTTCATCATCCAGCTTGCTCCATCTTCCCTTTCAGGAAACTGTCTTTAACCTAAGCACTGCTAATCACTGATCCCTAGGTTATTCCTGTATGGTAGCATTGGTCAACCTCTACAGTATAATAATCTAATTACGTGTGGTTTCTGTTCAGTGCTTTGCTGCTTCAGAACAGGGATTCTATCCTATTTATCTGTGTAATCATAGAGCCTAAAGGTTTGCGAGGCACTCATCATTTGCTAATTAAGAGATAATGACTCTAACGTGGGCCTCCTCACATTTACTGCTTATTTACAGTATTCCCAAAGCAGCGGTTTCCAAATACTCATATTTGGGAATACTAATATTTGTTGGAATGCATGTTCGACATTCCAACAAATATTAGTGACTTAACTGGCTGGTGGCCCTCGTGGAGGCAAAAACAATAATTAAGATCAGCTTCCCGTGTCGCTTCTGTAAAAGGGCATTTACACCTTGAAGTCAGTAATTAGGTGGGAGGTAGGAAACACACGAGCTCTGGCTAGGATAAGCATAGAGGAAAGTTACTGGGAGGATGGGAGCGGGGGCATTGCAGCCAAAGGAATCAGCTTAAACAAGGGCTGGTATGCACTCCAGATTGCGGTCTATTCCGTAGCAGCCAAATAAGCCGGCCAGCGAGGGCGCCTACCTGGTTTGGGCAAGATTCCTAGGAGGGGCCGTTACACCCACGTGACCAATTGAACAATGTTTTCGCAACACAGCCTGTGGGCACAGTCATCCAATAGCGGGTCCTGGCTGAGTTCCGGGGCTGCTAGGCTAAAGGTAAGGGGGCGTGAGAGATATAAACGGGCCAGGCCTGTTTTAATGGGAGGGTACAGCCTCGCAGAGGAGCAGGGGGCGGAGGAGGGTAGCACGGGGCTTCAGGCGCCCTTCCCCAGGATGCGGTGACACGCGGGGCCGAGAGCGCTCTGAAGGATGAGAAAAGCAGAGGCACCAGGACCGACCTGGGGCCTAGGCGCAGATCACCCGCTTCTTACCGAGAACTGAGACCCAGAAGTCGTAGAGACCGATGCTGCCGCCATCTTCCTGTCTACCCAGTGGACCCCGCAGCCCCGGAGCGGGCTGGTTCTCCTGCCGTCCTTCCAAATCCGGGAGCCGCCCGCCGAGGGCGACCCTAAGCCGAGCCCCAGGTGGAAGGGGCTGCTGGCGCCGGGTCTAGAAACCCCTGCCGCACACCCCCACAGGGACGCCCACGCTGAGAGCGCACACGGAAAGGGCCACACGCACTAACGGGCGTCTGGAATAGCCAATCAAAAAGGCAGGCGTCTTCCGGGAGTAAGAGCGAATCCGCCTCTTCCCTGGTGACGTCACAAGGTAGCGCGTTGCCGAGAACGCCACGGCGCTAATGTGGTGGCTGCTAGACAGCTCTAAGGGCGAGCCGTCTGCCGGAGGAGAGGTGGGCGACGGGTCGTTTTGTCTCTGAGGCACTTGAATCGAATGACCGTTATGAGTTAAAGCGAATGCGAAGTTCAAACACTGCACCGGTTCTCTTGGACTAAAGGCCAAGGAGGGCGTTTGCTTGACTCCGGGACGTCAGTCCAGGTGAAGTACTCACCTTTTGGCCAATAGCAGATAGAATGAGGAGGGTCTTGATGATCTGGTCCAATACAAGTCAAGAGAAGGGGAGTGGAGGCACAGCGTAAACCTTCGCGAACCCTTGCCCAATTGGATCCGGGAACTCTCACCCAAACCTCAGACTGGCTGCTGGAAATCGCCGCGACCCGGGCCTAGGGGCGGGGCGAGTTTAAAGCGGCTTTCCCGCGCCCAAAGCGTCGGACGGTGATTGGCCGGCGACTTCCTCCCTTTGTGGGAGCTCCCTGCGTCGCCGGGGTTAGGGGTTGGGAGGAGCGGCCGAGTGACGCAGAAGCTCCCCCAGCTAATCAGGGATGGGGAAGGGGGTCCAAGAAGGAAGCGGATCCTGTGCCGCGCAGCTAAACTGCAGCCAGCAACCCGCTTCGTCTCCCTCCGCCGCTTAGCGGGGCCTGAGCCGGAGCAACTGGGACGGCGTCACTGGGTGGGCTGGGGCGGAAGTGGAAGCGGAGGGAGACGGCGGCGTCCACAGGGGCTTGGGCTCCCCGGGCGAGGCCCTGGTGGGCTTAAGGTAGGGGGAGGGGGCGGAGGAGGAGCCCGCGGCCCGGGCGGCAGCAGCGCCCGACTTCCCCGTAGGGCCCCGCCTTGGAGCGGGCGGCGGTGGAGGAGACCGAGGAGCAGGATGGCGGCCTCGGCCCTGTACGCCTGCACCAAGTGTACCCAGCGCTATCCCTTCGAGGAGCTCTCCCAGGGCCAGCAGCTCTGCAAGGTCCGTGGGCGCTGGGCGGCGAGCGGGTGGGGTTTCCTCGTCCGTAGCCCGAGGGAGCTGGGTGCCCACTGAACTGCATCCCCGCTCTCTCTGCCGGCGCCTTGAGGCTTTGGAGCCCTCGCCCCCTCACCCGGGGACCCATTTAGTGGATGACCTGGCCACCAGCTGAGAAAGGCCCTTGAGAGGAAGACAATCCTGCCCTCTTCCAGGCGGTCCAGGAGGGGTCCGGGCCCCTACAACATTCAGGGGTCTCAGGGGTGGGGCTGACCGAGACAGCCACCTGTCTGTGTCGCCGAGACCATGGTGTGGCGATGTTTTCATCTCGTTTTTGTTTTTTTGCCCCCCCCACCCCCCTTTGCCGGGTTTGTCTTCTCCTTCCACCGGGAGGCCGGGCACGGTTTTTGCACTTTCTTGCTAGGAACCTGAAGCAGCAAAGCTGATGGCATCCTTCTTCCCTGTCCAGGAAAGCGAAGCGACTAGCTTGAGAACAGAATGCTCTGATTTGGAGCTCCTCCCATCCCATTAAAGCCGGGATGCTGTCTGTGAGCAACGGTGCAAAATAATAAGTAGTTTCACATTTAAGCAAGGCTTGAAGTTGGCTCTGACAGCTTAATTTATCAGTAGCATACCCCCCCCCCCCAATCTAATAAAGACAAAGACACCTATGACTTCCTTAAGGAGTTACACCACTTGTGTGATGAGTCGCCCAATTGTCTTAAGTTGGGGAATAAATCTTATTAATGTTTTAGACATTGGCTAGGTTAGATGATAATTTTAAACCAGAAAAGTGAAACTTGGGACATTGAGATAGATACTGATTAATTCACTGTGTTATTACAGGAATGTCGGATTGCTCATCCTATTGTAAAATGTACTTACTGCAGATCAGAATTTCAACAAGAGAGGTTTGTATAACAACACTTTTTGATAAAGTTATTGTCTGTAAGGAATACTTGGGGGTTGTAACTCCATATTTATATTGAAGTGTTTTTTAAAAATGGTTTAGCTTCTTAAATGTTAAGTTGTGGAAGAGAGAATGTTGACAAAAAGTTAATGGTTATTGTTTAGACGTTTGAACGTGAGGAAATAAATTATTGTATGGAAAATGTATAGCCTTGCAAACAAAATATTCAAATATAAGCATGTACTATTAAGCTAAAAAAAGGCACAATATTAGTGCTGACATGGACCTAAGGGAAGGTCTATAGTGTTATCAACTATCTTCCAAGAGTGAAATCTAGTACTTTTTAATAGGATGGTTCTTGTTAGAAAATTAGAGTACACATAAGAGAGTAAGTAACCTAAAAGAAGAATAGTAATTTCTTCTTAAATTGGTGTGAAGGCCCAGTGGAAGGTTAGGTAGGCACTGACTTATAATGCTCTGCATAAAATAGTGGCATGTGTTAAGGTTTTGCAACAAGATACCAAAAATGCACAAAGAAAATGTATATAAAACATTTATCTTAAGTCATTGATTTTCAACCTTTTTCATCTCATGGCACATGTAAACTAATTATTAAAATTTTAATTATTAGAATCTACAGCACACCAAAAAAGATAATTTTTGCCTATCTGACAAAATAAAGTTTTGTTTTGATTCATTTACACTGGACTTGTGTTGGATGTTAATTTTTTATTTGTCAATCTAAGAGAAAAGAGGTCAGTGCCTCTGGCTAAGTAGTCAAGTATCGCATGTTTTAAAAATTCTTGCAGCACACCAATCACTGTCTTCAGGTAATGGAAGAGGAATAAATCTGAGTAATAGATAACCCTAAAAAGATTGTTATTTTTGTATATTTTAAAAATTGTTAGTTTTTATTAGAGTGAGTTTTAGGTACTAAAGCAAGTTGTACTCTTTATCTGTTTTAATTCAACATCATGCCTGTTATCTCAGAAATCTACATAAATTTGATCACCTACAATTTCCTTTTCAGCAAAACTAATACAATTTGTAAGAAGTGTGCTCAAAATGTGAAGCAGTTTGGCACGGTAAGTATGTTATATATTTTCATTTCATGTTACTGTCACTGGTAAATTAATGTTTTACACAGAGATGGACCTTTTAAAATACATATGTAGTTCTTAAATATTTCAACATGGTCTTTTTTAAACTATACAATAGAGTAACAAAAAGTTTCATAACTAGAAATAAATTTCATTAAATTAATAGAAACATCAACATTATGAATGTCATTGAATATAACATTTTACCATATGGTTTTCATATACATTATTTCACTTAAAGTCACATCATTGATGTTAACTGAGGACTTGCTATATTTAACACACACACAAAAAATATTTTTTTTACCTATTATTTTTCTTAATTCCAGAAATTGTACATTGGTTATATTTTGTGCAGCAAATTTTTAAATGTCTCAGTTAAGAAAAATATATATGTTTTTCAGCCTAAGCCTTGCCAGTACTGTAACATAATTGCAGCATTTATTGGTACGAAATGTCAGCGTTGCACAAATTCAGAAAAGAAATATGGACCACCTCAGACCTGTGAACAGTGCAAACAACAATGTGCTTTTGATCGGAAGGAGGAAGGAAGAAGAAAGGTCTGTTTTATTTATGTTATGACATATTCTGGAAATTAAATAAAATACCAAACAAATGGAAGTCATTATAACTAGTACACTAGTGAAACTTGATGTATTCTTTGGGTCCCTGAAAGCAGATAGTTAGATGAAAGTGTAGGAACAATGCATCTTCTCCTCTTTGCATCATATATAGATAGATGTTGATTAATTGAAATTACTGTACTTTAAAAAATAGTTCGTGATGGCTATTCTGTACTAGTTGGTTATCTAACAATTGGTTTTGGAGAATTACTGCTTTTACATGCTTACAGCTTATCCTTTTGCTGGTTATTTGAAGTTACTGGTATGAAAAACTACCTGCTGGCACATTAACATGTGTAATTCAAAGTTAGTCTTGTGCCTTTGATTTGGGGCTCATTTTAAAACATTCTTTTTCTCTACCTATAGTGACTTAAAAAGTGTGTGTATGCATGTGGCATTCTTCTGCTGATCTGCATTCACACAGGCCTGTTGTCCATCATTTTCAGTTGACTTGAAAAGTGACTGCCTGAGGCGCTCCCCTAGCTGCTCCCACAGCAATATATGTACCCTAGTTATAACAAATGTTCCTCCAGCACTTCTTGGGTGAACAAATAGAAGCTAGAAACTTAATTTATTTTTATAGTTTTAGCCTTAATAATTTTGGAAAGAAGTCTCTTTTCTTCCCTCTTGACATGTACAAGTGATTCTCTTTTTCATAGTAGTTATATCCTATAATAAAGAAGTAATATGCAAATTAACCCTCACACTCTCAGAAGGTGGATGCCTACGACCAGGCCGGCAGGGGGGTTAGTGAGGGACGACCAAATGACTGAACAGCAGGCTGCGTGGGGTGACCAGGCCGGCGGGGGGGGCCATGAGGGGTGACCAGGCTGGCAAGGGGGTGCAGTTGGGGGTGACCTGGCTGGCAAGGGCGGCAGGTGGGGGCGATCAGGTCAGCAGGGGTGGGGGGGCAATAAGAAGTGACCAGGCTGGCGGGGGGGGGGGGGGGCAACTAGGGGCGACCAGGCCAGCTGGCGGGGGTGCAGTTGGGGGCGACCAGGCTGGCAGGCAGAGGTAGTGAGGGGTGATCAGGCCAGCGGGGGGTGGGGGTGGGGGAGAGCAGTTAGGGGCAACCAGGCTGGCAGGCAGGTGAGCAATTAGGTCGCCCCCAGCTGCACACCCTCCCCCCCCCCGGGGTCCAGGATTGTGAGAGGGATGTCCGACTGCCGGTTTAAACCCAATCTAAACCAGCAATTGGACATCCCCCAAGGGGTCCCTGATTGGAGAAGGTGCAGGCTGGGTTGAGGGAGTTCCCCCCTCCCCCCATTTCGTGCACCAGGCCTCTACTAGTATCCTATCTAATAAAGATGGAATATGCTAATTGACCATCACTTGGTCACAAAGATGGATGCACCCACAGCTGAGGCCAAGTTCCCTTAAGGAGCCTTAACAAGCAATTAGCAGGGACCTGAGGCTACGCCGGCCCCCGTGGGGCTTGACAGGGGACCTCAGGCCATGCCCCCCGCCCTGGCGTCAGGCTGGAGGACCTCAGGCCAAGACCCCCGCCCCGGCGCCAGGCCAGGGGACCTGAGGCCACACACCCCCGACCAGCAGGGCTTGACGGGGGACCTCAGGGTGCGCTTCCCATCCTGGTGCTGGGCTAGGGGACCTCAGGCTGCTCCTCCCACCCCAGTACCAGGCCGGGGGACCTCAGGCCACACCCCCTGCCCCAGCACCAGGCCAGGGGACCTGAGGTTATGCCCCCCTACCTGGCGGGGCTTGACAGGGGACCTCAGGCCTTGCTCCCCACCCAGTGGGACTTGACGGGACCTCAAGGTGCACCCCCAGTGCTGGGTCAGGGCAACTCAGGCCGTGTCCCCCACCCAGCGGTGCTTGACGAGGGACCTCAAGGCATGCCCCCCACCCCATCTGGGGGACCTCAGGCCACGCCCCTGTCCTGGCACTGGGCCAGGGGACCTGAGGCTACGCCCCCTGCCCAGTGGGGCTTGACAGGGGTGGGACTGGTTGGGTCTGGATCTAACCCAATGGGGGGGGGTGGCCGGCCGGGTCTGGGTCTCACATGATTTTTGAGGCACATGTGGGTGGGCAGGGACTTGACTTTGGGACCCCCTTTTAATGTGCACGAATTTTGTGCACCGGGCCACTAGTATTAGGTCGCCCCCAGCTGCACCCCGCCCCCCCCGGGGTCCAGGATTGTGAGAGGGATGTCCGACTGCCGGTTTAAGCCCAATCTAAACCGGCAGTCGGACATCCCCCAAGGGGTCCCTGATTGGAGAAGGTGCAGGCTGGGTTGAGGGAGTTCCTAAGCGACTGGCTGGTAGCTATAAAAGCCTAAGCTAAGCGCACCCTGGTAGCTATGACGCACAATGACCACCAGGGAGCAGACACTCAAGGCACAGGCATGGAAACATAGGACAGACTGATGAATCTAAGGGAGGAAGGCAAGAAGAGATTAACCAAAGATGTTATATGCATACTAGAGGTCCAGTGCATGGATTTGTGTCCCGGTGGGGTCCCTCGGACTGGCCCGTGGGGATTGGGCCAAAACCGGTATCTGACATCCCCCAAGGGGTCCCGATTGCGAGAAGGTGCAAACTCTGAATTAGTGAATACTGAACCATTGCTTCTAAGGATAAGGTTTCTGCCTCTAGTCACAATGTGGCGATCAGCACATAATCTTGTTTTGTTTGTATATATTTCTGTTTAAAGACACCTTTATATTGTTGATTGATTAAATTGAGCTCATAGCAAACAGCATTAAAACTATGCCTGATTGAAGCTTATCTAACACATGTATTTTCTGCATAAGGTACTTCACAGCCTTGTGCTTTGGAACACATCACGTCACTACACCTGGGAACCATTTTAATCAGTGAAATTACTAATAAAAAGCCCAAAATGCAGACAAACATGGCACTGCTAGACCATGAGAAGGACACTTGTTTATAGTATGAGAGCTAAAAGAAGGCAACAGATCGTCACCTTGCTAAGCCTGAGCTGGGAAAGTTTGCCATCCAGCTACATAAATGGCTACTCTGTGCATGGCGTGCGCATGGATGGTCAGGAAAGTGCTGCAGGTTGACTTTAGGGTTATGTCTAAATTTCAGCAAGTAGGTGATGAATTTAAAAATGTGAAATCTACAAATAATGAAAATCACTGTATATGTTATTCAAGCTCTCCTTTTTTCTATAAATTAATAGTTTTTGCTGTAGGGGAAAATACTTTGTTATTTTAGTAATGACACAGTGATTGAAGTTAGTGTTTTGGTAGAATTGAAGTTAGTGTTTTGGTAATATTTCTGTGAAGTATATCATCAATTTTCAAAGTAATAAGAAAACAAGTTTCTCCAAAGTAAACAAAGTATCTCATAACAAAAGTCTAGATATCATCCTTTATGACCAACTTTATGACTCCAAGCAAGCATTTTCCCAAGTTTCAGAAAAGTCTTAATTTTACTTCCATTTTGCAACACTGTGTGTGTGTGTGTAAAAGTGAGAGAGAAGAGAGCGATGGAGGTAAATACAGCTAGAAGTTTAGCACTTTATATTACTTGGTTTTACCTATGGCCAGTTAATAGGTGCACTTAATCTAATACAAATCTTTTCTTTAAAAAGGTTGATGGAAAGTTATTATG
Source organism: Corynorhinus townsendii (assembly GCA_026230045.1). Classification (NCBI taxonomy): domain Eukaryota; kingdom Metazoa; phylum Chordata; class Mammalia; order Chiroptera; family Vespertilionidae; genus Corynorhinus; species Corynorhinus townsendii. The sequence goes on along the minus strand of JAPDVU010000008.1, from coordinate 63,485,657 downwards.
CTGGCTCTGTACTTTATCATACAAAAGAGTTTTACAGAAGACAAAAGAACAGAGGAAGAGCCTGGGATCTTCCCATTCAAATTCATCATCTTCATCTCTTACGGAGAAAGAGCAGCATCATTCAAAACATCATCATCACCATCATCACCATCACCATCGTCACAGCAGTAGCCATCACAAGTAAGTACTTTGAAATAGTGTTTTCTAAAATCCTCCCAAGCATTTGATGCCAAATACTAGCTATGTGCTGGTTTCCATTATACATGGTAAACTTCTTGAGTGTCTATAGTTGTTTCCCCACTTTATTCAATGTATTTAATTTATACACATGGACTGTGTTTAGCTATTTACCACTGTAATAAAGATAGGACTTTTAGGGAATTTTATGGAATCAAAATACAAGTGATGATTGCAGGTGATGATTTAAAAAAAAAAAAGCCTTGATTTTCTTTGTCTTTTTAATTCTCACCCAAGGATTTTTAGAGAGAAAGGAAGAGAAGGGAGGAAGGAGGAAGGGAAAAAAGAGACAGAATCATCCATGTGAGAGAGAAACATCGATCGGTTGCCTCTTGTACACACCCCGATTGGGGATGGAACCCGAAATCTTTTTTGTGTATGTGACCACTTTCCAATTAACTGAGCCACCTGGCCAGGGCAATTTTCTTTTTTTTTTTCTTTAAATAACTGTTAGGATTTTACTTGTTAAAACTGTATTTACCTTTGTTGTCATTAATTTGTTTTAGTTAAAACAATTAAATCAGTGACTAGGAAATGTAAATTTAGTATTACTGAGAACTGATTGTAACACTACCATTTGTGACCATGATAGAAACATTCGAAATCCTGAAAGTTCTTCAAGTGTGAGAAGTAATTTTTTTAACTGGTGATGCTTTGCTGTATTTAAAAAAAAATACATAGGAACTCTATTCAAATATAAAGAATTCCTTGATTTTCAAAGTGGGGGGCAGTTACATAGTAGCAATATCTTAACATTTAATGTGTGTGCTATAAAGATGTTTAAGTTTGGTTTTACTTATCAGGGAAAAATCAAGAATATTAAAACACGAACACATATTTAAATAGAGAACACAGGAACATCATATACAGATTTTCAGAAGAGTTCACTGTTTTTTCCCCAAATTTCTCTATGAGTCTTTAAAGTTCTAGATAGGCAAAACTTAAATTTTATTTACAGGAAACATGAATTAGTTAGGAACACAATTAGTGATATATTGAAAATATAACATGGTTCTAATTAAAATTAGATTTTAAATCAAGGCAAGTACATACTAGATTATGTGGTATTATTGAAGCAATGATGTTATTTACTTCAGGAGCAATTTTTTCCACTTTCCTTACCTACTGTGTTGTGCTTTCTGGATGTAACAGTGCTAGACTGAATGAATGGTGACTTTTAATCTGGCTATTTTGAAGAAATCTTATCTCTATATCAGAATACCCCAAGGAGCAAAGGAACATAAATCTTTCCTATTTCTGTTTCTTGCTTTAATAAAAAATATGACAAATGGTATCCAGCAGACCTACTCCTAAGACTCAGCTAAAGTGTCCCTTTCCTTTGTCCTTTACAGATAAATTGGTCTTAGTGTGATGTGAAAGGACATACTCAGAGTATGTTCATAAGATAAAATTCTATGATCGGAACTTAATCTTTTAAAAATCACAGATTTCAAAAATAAAGGGAAAGAGGATGGGATTGACTTTTTTTTCCTTTTGATTACTTAAGAAATGCAAATACCGTTTTGTATTTGATGGATAGAGACCTTTGACATGTAACTAACCAGTTTGTGGAGTCCTATCTTAAGTTCAGTAGATTAGAAAAATTATGAGGAACATACATATTGTGACATACAGTGATGGAAGAGGGGAAGGGAAGAAATTGTGGTCAGTTTGGATCCAGAAATGGCGTACTTCAGAAAGTGAGGATGAGAATTCTATTTCAGTTTAATCATTATTAATATTAGAGGCCCGGTGCACAAAAATTCATGCACTCGGGGGTGGAGGGCCTCTCAGCCCAGCCTGCACGATCTCACAATCCGGGACCTCTCAGGTAGGGTCTAGTCCCATCGCAGCATGGCTCTGGTTCCCCAGGCCTGTGCCAAGCTTGTGGGTGGGGCGAGGAACCAAGAGTCCAGTCTGATCGCAGCATGGCTCCGGTTCCCGGAGCCTGCAGGCCAGGGGTAGGGACCGAGAGGCCAGTCCAATGGCAGTATGGCTCCTTTCCCACAGCTCCTTCCCGCCGCTGTGCTGCGGGCGGGCGGCTGGGACTTAGGACTGACTCCCGCCACACCGGCTGGAACCCTAGCCTGGTATTCAGTCGTCAGTCCAGACGTTTAGGTCATGACAGACCCTGGCTCTTTATATATTAGTATGATTGTTCTCACTTTGAAATCTGGATAGAGCCATTAATTCACATGTGATTTTATGGTTTGCTACTGCTAATAATGAAATTTTTTAAAATAAAATGCCAATTGAATTTCTTAGGGTTGCCATACATTGCCACATGTAAGGAAAAACTCAAGTATATAGATCAGAAAATTAATTCCTCAATTTGATATTTACTTTGAAGTGATTTTTAAGAACATGATTTGTTTTTTACTTTTGCTTTAAAAATCTTCTGGACTAAAACAATAGAAGAATGTATACACAAACATGCATATATATATATATATTTATACATAAATAACTCATTAATCGTCAGATATATCTATCTTATAGATGAGGCAACTAAGGAATTTTAAGTACTTTGCAAAAGGCCACACAACCCAGGTCTTCTACATCTCTTATATTGTATAAATATATATGTAGTGGATGCTCTATACATGTTGAGCCAGTAAACTAGGGATTAATGAAGAATTGGCTAATGTGCAAGTACAGGGGGGAAGTTTGTAGGATTCATAGTGCATTATGAAGTGGTTATATTGACATTATGGCATAATGAAAGAGAAGTGGTATAATACTAATTATAAGTAAAAGTTAAATCAGTTGTTACTATGAAATTTCCTAATATTTCAGGATGACTTCTTCAGAGTACTGAGTAAAGAAAGATCTAGAGACTTTGGAGAGAGTTCTTAGAAAAAGTAGGAAGGAAACAAAGAAATTAAGGTATTTCCTGGTTCAACTTGACACACTATTTTGAGCAACTTGAGTTACTCCAAAGGAAGAATCTTCATGTAGAATTATTAGGAAACCCTGACTCTAAAGGTAGAAATCGCCCTATCTGAAATGGTAAGGACAGTCTAAGTATGATGATTCTCAGAGTTTATAATTATAAATCCCTTTTGTGGTGTTTCATGGTCATATCCTCCCACCCTTAGTATGATAGTAAATTGAATTTGGAGGTCCTCATTAAAATAAAATTCACTCCCTATCTTTGTACCTTTTTTGAAGAACTTAAGATGACTAGCAGTCATCTGATTAGAGTGCATCTTATTAGAATGTGATTTATTCAGTATATATTTGCTTAATTGAATATGTCTTTCTCTGAACAAGAGATTATAATAAACATATATCATGTAAATTCATTGGGAAGAATGTTATTAAATGTAGATGTATTAAATAAATGTTGTTATTAGATGCCATTTATATATTTTTCAGAATCAGCAATCTGAGTCCAGAACAAGAGCAGGGACTGTGGAAACAGAGGTAAATATGTTAACATATTTTCTGAAGTATTTTGAAAAGTATTTTTTAAATGTGATATCCCATTAACCTTGTTACTTAGGCTTTTTAAAAAATCAATGATGTTTGGTAATATTTTAGGGGAAGAAGAATAACTTATCATTTGGTGCCTCAGCCCTTTTTCCTCTAATTATTCTTATTAATGTTTGGTTTCAGCCATAAATCCTCTGCAGCAATTCAGAATGAAACTCCAAAGAAAAAACCCAAATTGGAATCTAAGCCATCTAATGGAGATAGGTAAAAATGAATTCCTTTTAGCGAAAATCCAACTTAGTTGAACAGTTATAGTTGATTGCCAGTTATTACTAGGTGAAAGATCAGAAACATGTATCTTCTACATTGACTTCTTTGAGTCATCCAGAAGAACAGACATAATCAGTTAAATTTTTTTAATTTAATTTTGGCAATAAGAAAGTGGCACTGAACTATGTTGTTCTATTTGGGAAATAAATTTGGGTTTTGAAAATAGGAAAACAAATCTGAATAGAGAACATTCTTTTTATCTTAATTCTTCAATGAAACACAAATCTAATTGTGATATTTTAAATTGGCCTGCTTGGAAAATGTTTTTAGATGTAAAGTATTATGAGCGTGACTTTGTTTTAGTTCATTAGCCAAAAGTTTGCTGATGTTACTGTACAAATTGGCTGCCTATTGCTTTACACTAGAAGTATTGACCCCCTAAAAGCTAATACTGAATTATATTTCTGCAGGTGTATGTAATGTGTGCCATTAGTAAGGTAATTTGCCAGTTGCATCCATTTCTGTCAGGTACATATTTTTTTGCATTAGCCTTAAGGATGTTTGTGGAATTGTCTAATTTATGCAATTTGAACACTTGCTTGTTTTCCTTCTACTTCATTTAATTCTGTTTTACTTCTTTCTTTTTAGTAGCTCTATAAATCAGTCAGCAGATAGTGGGGGAACAGACAATTTTGTCCTTATAAGTCAACTGAAAGAAGAAGTGATGTCACTTAAACGTCTCTTACAGCAGAGAGACCAGACCATTTTAGAAAAAGATAAAAAGGTAAGAACATGGTTCACTGAAGCCTGGTAAGACTTACATTTTGACTCTTGCTTGATAAATGTGAATTTTATTAGACTGTCTTTAATAATCTGGTAATGTTTGTTATACATGATTCTTGTAGGACACATAACAAAAGCCCAAATTGGAACCTAAGCCATTAGTGAAGATAGGTAAAATAGCCTTTCAGAATTTTTGTTCTAAGAGTCAGTAGAGAGCTAATTAGAATTATAATAATATCTGAACATTAGTTTTCAGTAAGCCTGTAATTTATAATAATGTATTAATTTGAAAATGAGATATAAATGGTATATTATATGAATTCTTATGATTTAAGAAAGAAATTGAATATAGTTGTTGATAATCCAATCGTATTTATTTCAGTCAAGATCAAATAACTGGTGAAAGTAAATTAGTGGGAATTTCCTGTGTTTTAGTCAGTGATTAGCATTACATATCTAAAATCATTTTGCAGGAAGTAAGTATTCATGGGACTTTATCAGTTAGATCAAAAAGAATACCAAAATATGTTGCCCATTAAGTGAAAAGTTCTGACGCTGTCTGGGTGAACTTGAGCGGAATGTTTTCACCTCTTTGGGTCTCAATTTTCTCATTTTAAAAATGAGAGCGTTAATGCCATCTCCTGGAATGGTTGTTACTATTAAATGAACATGTAAAGTACTTACTTCAGCTCCTGGCATGAGTAAGTGCTCATATTGCTATTACTGTTCTAAGACTCAATAGAGACTCTCATCTTTGAGGGTAGAACCTACATTTGTACTTGTTTTATTGTCCTAGACTAGTTTATTCTATTTCAGATATTTTATGCAGTAGGGCAATATTACAAACCTTAATTTTAAAATTATAATCTGATTATAAGTATGTACATGAATTACCTTTTTCTAAGTTATCTATAGTAGTGCTTCAGTCTGAGCTAGCTTTTACCTCTGGCATTCAACAACTTTTTTTTTTTTTTAATATATTCATTTTTTTTACAGAGAGGAAGGGAGAGGGATGGATAGATAGTTAGAAACATCGATGAAAGAGAAACATCGATCAGCTGCCTCCTGCACACCTCCTACTGGGGATGTGCCCGCAACCCAGGTACATGCCCTTGACTGGAATCAAACCTGGGATCTTCCAGTCTGCAGGCCGACGCTCTATCTATTGAGCCAAACCGGTTAGGGTACATTCAACAACTTTTATGTTACATTTTCCCACACCTTGATGGTTTAGCAGATCTAAATTTATTTCAATACATTTGTACCTTATTTTAAGCAAATTCAGTATAGGAAATTTAGGATTGACATAAGAAAAATAGGATAGTTGTAAGTGTTTTATTTTTTAGGGTCATTTTTTATTAATTGCAGTTTTTTTATATTAGTGGGCTTTTATGGAAATTTGTTTCATGCTCAAAATCTTAAGAGACATTTCTATTGCACTAAGATGGGTATATCTGTATTAACCTAGATAAAGGTTAAATAAAATGGTAAGTTTACTATAATAATGATTCTAAAACCAAGTAGTAATGAATTGTGGAATTTTGACTTTTTTTTTAGCTACTTTTCCTTTTCCTAGCATAATTATTCTATATTAGTGCACACATTGAGTTTTCTGCTTTTGTTAGTGTTCCTTTTTTCTTAAAAAACACTAATGGGTATGGGAATTAGAAGTGATGTAAAGAAAGTAATTAATTGTAAGTCTAAAGTAGTTATATATTTGCAGTTTTTTTTATAAATGTAAATCTAAGACAACCAAGTTATTTTCTTGAATTTATTTCACTTTATTTAGTGATTTCTAGAGCCAGCCACAAATAGATCATTAGGATACAAAGATGAATAAATAGGAAACGGTCCTTATCTTTCAGAAATGTATAATCTGGAGGCAACTCATAGAATAATGAGAATAATTATTTTAGCTGATCTGATGTGAATTGGCATTTCAGAACAGGAATTCCTTTGTACTGTAAAAAAGGGAGAATTCAGTTATTCTTTAATTGACAAAAGCATTGGCTTTTATTCAGAAAATAAAAATGTAAGACACCGTGACATTCTTTTGGCTGTTGTACATCTTTCAGTTTACTAGCTATTAGATAATTACCAAAAAAACCAAAACAAAAAACCACCCTACAAACCTTTAAAGCTTACATAATAAAAATCATGTAAAACTAACCAGAAGCTTTCTTATGCATGGTTCTAATAGTAGAATTACATAATTCCAACTTATTTTTTCATTTAAAGTCATGAGATTTTCTATTTTTGTGTCATTGATATATATGAAAAATTGACATTGCCTTCTTTGCGTTTTTCTTACATTTGTCTAGTTTAGCCCAAATTTTAAAAGGACCCCTTTTCCTTTCTTATTATTTGTATTTCCTGTGCTTTGTTCTCCATATTTACCTCAAATTTTAGTTGGAATTGAGTACATAATTCCGTCATGTTTTCAAATGAAAGCAATATAGCTCTTGGTTCATAAGATCATTTCTTTTTATACTTGCCCTGTGTGAAACTTTTTTCTGTGTGAAACTGTTTTCTTAATTATTGAGAAATGATTTTAACCTGAAACCAGTTTTATTGTTTATTTTGTATACATATAACATAAAGTACATTTTAACCGAAGCATTTTCAAGGTATTAGTCTTTAAGCTTTGCTGTTGGCATACCAGTTGCCAAACTGTCTGTCCAGGGAAGCCCTTTATTTATTTAATACAGTTTTTGTTTGTTTGGTTGGTTGGTTGGTTGGTTTTAGAGGGAGAGAGGAAGGGAGAGAGATAGAGGAATAGAAATATTGATGAGAGAGAAACAACATTGACTAGCTGCCTCCTGCACGCCCCCTACTGGGGTGGGGGATCCAGCCTACAACCCAGGCATGTGCCCTGACCAGGAATCAAACCAGTGACCTCTTGGTTCCTGGATCCACACTCAACCCCTGAGCCGCGCTAGCTAGGCTGAAGCCCTTAATAGAAACAAAAAGACAACTTGTCAAAAGTTTTAGTGTTGGTTTAATATTATCTTAATATTAAAATTATACTAAGATAAGTTCTAAAACTCAGGGGAACCACTGTGAACATCTCCATTTTTATAATGAATTGTGAGTTTGTTGTAAAGAATATTTAAAATCATCTCACACACATATACATATATATGGTGTTTTTTGATTTTTGTTTTTATTAGTTAACTGAACTAAAGGCAGACTTTCAGTACCAAGAGTCAAACTTGAGAACAAAAATGAACAGTATGGAAAAAGCTCACAAAGAAACTGTGGAACAACTTCAGGTAAGTGACATTATTTATGTAAACTATTAGACAAGGAAAGCTAAACTTTGTTAATAGTATTCATTGCCTTTGACAGGTATTGGTATCCCTATTTTATGCATATTTGGTGCATTTTCAGCTTTGATTTAGACTTTCCAATAGTTCTTAATCCTACTCCAATTAAAAGTTATTGCTTAATCATACTCCCATTAAAAGAAATCACTCGATAGGGGATTCAATATTAATTTTGAAAACTTCTGCCTACACGTCAAGTGAAATTTTTAGAGAAGGATGTCATTACAGTGATCATTGTAAAGGAAAACATTAAATATTGGATATGTGAAAACAAGGTCTGTAGTACATTGTGCAATTATTCTTCCTATTTCCTCCCACATAATGGGAAGAGAGATGCGTGTAGAAAACTAATTTTCAGGGGCCTCAAGTGGAAGAACTTTACATTGTTTGCAGTGATGGAAAGCATTAGGTCAATCTCAAAATACTGACAAGTATACTATATATACTCAGTAGGATTTTTATATTGCGAACAACTGAATGATGAAGCCAAGGGCCACCACAGTTACCAAGAAGGTAGTATCTGATGTCTGGCACACTGAGATGGAGAGCATCCAAGCTTTTTCTCATCTAGGTTTCATAAATTTAGAAATTAGACAACATTAAATTAAGTACATATCCTATTGGTTTAAGGTCTTTCATTGTAGAATTAATATTTGGGTAACAGGGTTTTCAGAAGTTTGAAAGTCATAGCACATGCTAGCACACAGCTTTAGACTCTTGATGGGAGAGTGCAGCTTGGGGAGTAAGGATTTTGCCCTATTTTTTGTTTTAAACAATGCAACCCCAAAGAATATTTGCGATTTCTATCTTTTGGCTTTGTATTCTTCATAAATAACTTAAATTGTGTAAGATCAGAATTAGATTTAGGAAAACATGTTGAAATTTGAAGTACAAGTTGTCTACTCTTATCTCTGTCTACTCTACTCTTAACTCTTATTCTTTGTACTATTACAAAGAATTTTGAAGAGAGATCTTGCATGAAACCTGGCACATAACAGGCATTCAGGTAATTTTTTGAATGTGTGGTGATTTATGGAACTGCCCCATATATTAGGTTTCTTATACATTATTGTTTACCAGCAGCAGCAAGTATTAGTTTTATGACACTTATTTTTCTCAGTTATTAATGTTGAATGGTTACCTGGGAACAAAATCTTCTGTATGATGATCTCTGATCTGATTTAGTGTGGTATAACCAAAACTCTGGAGTTAATTCAGAATGAAGTAACATGAAAACTGTAAGCAGTACTTAAATATGATAAAACTTAGTACTTCTGTTCAAGAGCAATTTATTGTTTGATTTTTTTAGTGTATTTATAGTATTTATTATATTTACTGTCTTTGTCCTTTTAGCCTGATTGGCATCTTAAGCCTACCTCTTGATTGATAGCTAAGTTTTCATATGAGAGAATAGTGACTAATATTTATATAGAAGTTTGACATTTTCAATGTGAGTTTACATAGACTATCATTTTTTGTTCCTTAAGATAACTTCGTTATATGGTATAAAACTGTGTTCACATAATTAGTCTGAAGTGACATAGAAACCTATATCTTTTGACTTAGATTTGACTGTACTTTCTCCTGTTCTATAGTTTTCTTACTATCTCATGTTACTTAGATTTTCTGTTTCATCCTTGTTATCAGACCACTTTCCCATATCAGGAAACATTCTATTACAGCTAAATACCCTCTTTTAATCCCATTCCCTTTAGCAACCATGTACTAGTAGGTGAGTAAATATAGTTAACTGTTTGTCTTATCTTTTTGTGATAAGAAACTGAACCCCTGAGCAGGAAATTTACCTTGCTCTAATAGCTCTCAAAACATTTTTAATTATCAAATGGGAAAAAAGCATTGAGCATAACAAAAAATGGCACAAAATACCAAAAAAAACACACCCACAAACACCCTAAATTATCTGAAATATCAAGAATAACAAAACAGCTGCCTCATTTAGGAGATGAGTTGATAAAAGAGGATAGGGTACTAACATTTGAGTGCCTACTATGTAGGAGCTACTGTGTTTGGCTAAGTGTTTTATATATTTACTAGAGGCCCAGTGCACGAATTAGTACACTAGTAGTGTCCCTTGGCCTGGCCTGTGAGATTGGGCCAAAACCGGCTCTCTGACATCCCCTAAGGGCTCCTGGATTGCAAGAGGGTGCAGGCCAGGCCGAGTGACCCTACCAGTGCACGATCAGGTCTGGAGAGGGACCGCGGGAGAGCTCCAGGGCATGTCTGATCCGTCTCTCTCAGTCCTGATCAGCCAGGCCCCAGCAGCAAGCTAACCTACAGGTCGGAGCGTCTACCCCCTGGTGGTCAGTGCACATCATAGCGAGTGCTTGAGTGCCTTAGCATATCATTAGCATATTACACTTTGATTGGTTGAACAGTCGACCAGACACTTAGTGTATTAAGTTTTTATTATATAGGATTTAGTTCTTTCAACTCCTGTTATGGGGGGTGAAGTTTCTGTTTACATGTGAAAAAACAGACACTGGATTACATAGCAGATAAGTAGCAGAGACAGAATTCAAAGCAGGATATGTGTGCTTCCTAATCCAGATAACCTTTCCTTTAGGCCAGCATTTCTAAACATTTGTAACTTAACTTCCGTAAGAGTTTTAAAACTATGTAATGCATTTTTGAGGGTGCATAATAAAGAAGTAATATTAGTATATAAATTTCGAATGTTTATATTTAAATGTTGCATTATAAAATACATTTTTGTACCTATATTAGAATAGACAGTTTGTGTCTTGTCTCCATTTAATAACTGATGTACTGTTTATTTTTCTTAAAGGTATTTTTTTAACATAATTTACTGGCAACTGAATTTATTAGTGACATGATTAGGAGAATGAATAATATATATTGAAAATTAGCTGCTATAGAATTAAAAGGAAACATTGCTATCATTACCAAATATTTGAGTTCTGGTATTTCATACTTAGAATATGAAAATTATAAACTCATTTTTTGTTTCGATTGAGAGGAAAAAATTAAAGATTAACTTTTTAATAATTAGCTATGCTTTTATATAAATACAACTGTCAGATCTGATGGAGAGCTCTTTGAAGCAAATTTGCAGACATATCCTTTTTCATGCTCTTCATAAATTTATATTTTAAAATTTGTTTCTTAAGATACTTCTTTTTTGACCAATAAAGTCTATTTCAGTTATAAATTAAATCTGTAGCTAACAAATAATACTGCCATTTGCAACAGCATGGATCACTCTTGAAAATATTATGCTAAGGAAATAAGTCAGACAGAAGAAGTCAAGACCCATATGATTTTACTCATATATGAGATATAAAACTGGAATCAACAAATGAATAGACAAGACAAACAACAACTCATAGACACAACAATATGGTTACCAGAGGGAAGTGGATGGGGGAGAGGTAGTAAAGGGGTAAATGAGGTCAAATATATGGTGTTGGAAGGAGATTTGACTTTGGGTGATGAACACACAATGCAGTTTTCCGATGATGTATAATAGAATTGTAATTACACACCTGGAACCTATATAATAATTTTGTTAACCAACTAGAGGCCCGATGCACAAAATTTGTGCCAGGGGCTTGGACCCCACCACTGTGGCGGCTGCCTCTGTCTCAGCCCTCACAGCCCTGGCTTTTTCCAGAAGGTTGTCCAGTCTAATTAGCATATTACCCTTTTATTATTATAGATGTCACCTCAAAAATTTAATTTAATAAAAGGAAGAAAATAATTAAAATCTACATTTGACTAGAACTGGTCAGCTGAGTAATAAGCAATTGATTATGATCACTAACTGTCAGGCATTCTTAATGATATGTCCTCTGAATTTCTCAAATTGTTTAGTTTTAAGGAAAAATAATCCTTTAAAATTATTTTTTAAAAAATACATTCTATCAATTTTTTACAGAGAGGAAGGGAGAGGGAGGATAGAGTTAGAAACATCGATGAGAGAGAAATACCGCAACCAAGGTGCCCTTGACTGGAATTGAACCTGGGACCCTTCAGTCTGCAGGCCGACGCTCTATCCACTAAGCCCTTTTAAATTCTTGATGGTTTTCTAAATTTGAAATTGAAATTCTTAATTATCACCTTAAATATTAAACAACCAAGAACAGAGAAATGCTGTTATGGAGTCGAAGATGAAAAAAACTTTTGACTTACAAATATAAGATTGCTCTAAGAATATTGGCATTTTGGAGGTCAAGGGTATTAATTAGGGAGAGTTTGATTGGAAAAGAGTGGGGGAGTGAAAGCACAAAGCCTGCAAAGGTTTCTGTTTCATGAAACTGCTTTTAAGATGGTACGCAGAGAAGGCAGGGTGGATGTTGACATAGAAAGGCTAAAGTTAGAGTAGAAGATGAAGCACTGAGGTTAAAATGGAGTCTACCTAAATAATAAGAACTCTTGAGACTTGTGAAGGAAAATGGTTTGGAAATATAACCAGAGGATATCTTTTAAAATTTTATGACAGTGCTGAGATTTCAAACTATTGTCAGTACTCTCCCCATTTTGGCTCAAAAGCTCCATAAGTATCTGATCATTAACGTACTTGTATATATGGAGAGTCCTTATTATTTACATTTCCATAGTCAGGAGATTACAGAGGGAGACAGTCAAAATATGTCGCAGCACATTGGCTCAAGGATAGTGTCTGTCAGTGGAGGATGCAACATTTGAATGAAATGCAAATTCAGTTCAGATAGATGACTGTGAAATTCTGAATCTTTGAAAGAAACTTCAGCCTTTTGTGAAACTAAAAATGATGGTATAACTGCTCAAATTATATCAAAGCCAGCACAAAATGTTTGGCAAGTAACAGAACAAAAATAAGATTAGGAAGGGTGGTTCTGATGAGTATTTTTTTAAGAATTGAATATCATTAGGATAAGAGTCTGTGGCAAAGTAATAAAGTCAACATTTTGCAAAAAGGACTTCTTAAGCTTGTTCTGTTAATTGGTGAACATCAAATAAAAGCCTTTGTATAGTTCATTGGGAAATAGTCCTTCCACAGATCATCACTTGAGTCATTTGATCTTACTCATCATAAAATAAAACTTTTCCCTTCATGTTTTTAGGATTAAGAGCCAAACTTTTTTTTCCTATTTAAAATGTTTACTCTCTCCTGGCCAGTGAGTCTCAGTGGTTGAGTGTCGACCTATGAACTAGGAGGTCGAGGTTCAATGCCCAGTCAGGGCAAATGCCCAGGTTGCTGGCTTGATCCCCAGTAGGGGGCGTATAGGAAGCAGCTGATCAATGATTCTCATCATTGATGTTTCTCTCTCTCCCTTCCTCTCTGAAGTCAATAAAAATATAATTATAAAAAAAATAAAATAAAATGTTGACTTCTGTTTTAAGCAGATTCACTTTAAGTTGCTTGTTTTTTGTAAATGGTTATATCCTTAATCAACAATTATATTAATATTGACATTTACAAACCAATCTATAATTTTCCATCTACATAGCCATAGTTAAAGAGATGAATCTAAGTATATTCTTATTTGTTAGTGTTTCAATGAAATCTTGTTCTATAAATGAAAAAAACAGCATTAATTAGTAGTTTCCAGCATGTCTTAATATTTCAAATATTGTTAATCTTAAATCTTTTAAATGTTTTTGTCTCCCACAGGCCAAAAACAGAGAACTACTCAAACAGGTTGCTGCATTGTCAAAGGGTAAAAAGTTTGACAAAAGTGGAAGTATACTAACATCCCCTTGAGAAAATTTTAATGTTTCTGCTGAAAATGTAAATTTGAAAAAATTTCAGTAAAGCGCTTAAATTGTGTAGTGAAAAAATATTTTTGCACATCAAATGAATTGGCATATTTCCTATTCACTTTTGTAACTGGTAAGCATTTTTAAGTTGTAAAACATCCAAATAAAACTTCAACTGGTTTGAAGTAACTTTTTATTATTTGATATCCAGGAACTTTTTTGCCAGCAATAGTATTAAACAGTTGTAAAGGAGTGCATGAGTAGTGCTTTTTATAAAATGTAACATGCAATAATAGAGTAGGTATGTTTTTAAGAAATCATAGCAACAGGGTTTTTGTTTAATTTTTTTGTTTTACACCATGCTAATTTCAAATAAACAGTTTTCAATTTAGAAATACAAAAGCTTTTAAACAAGGAAAATGGTAAACACTGGTTTTTTTGGTGATTGTGTTTTCACTTTGCATCAACATTAATTTAGGAGAGAAGAATCATGGTGCTTTTATTAAAGGAACTTCAGAGAATATGTAAATATGTTTTTAAATTTACATAATTAACATTAGTTAGTATACTAGTATTTTCATTATTGGTATAGGAATTAATGTTTATTGTACAGTACCCAAGGTTAAAAGTGTTTTGTTTTGTATAAACTGTGGATTTTTACTTACAAGTGCCTTTTTGCCACCTAATGTTTTTATTTATAGGAATGTTGATCTTTTGTACATAGTTGTTTTAAAATCATGTTTAATAAATGTTTGTATATAAATGCATATGTACAGAAGCCTATTTCAAAAGGAAATCAAACTTGCTAGTAAAATGTTTGAGGTTGCATTAAGAACTGATAATGCATATAAACTTTAGATGATTTTGTGGTTTGTTTCTGTGTAATACGGGAAGTTGTTGGTCATTGAATTCATTGAATTAGTCAAAATACTTCCCCAAAGATTTAATTTTAAATCACTTCTGATAGAGTAATTTTATTTTTATGTGATATGGCTTCATGTTCATATTTTATAAGTTACATGTTTTATTTTCTTTTATAAAAATTTTAAAAATTTATAATTTTTCTGCAGTGGTCCATATATCTACTTTCCTCATAACATGTGGTTATCTAAGTTAATATTTATGTACACCATACTTAATTTGTAAGTTTAAAGCAAATCTGGAAAAAATTAAATAACTTTTAAATCAATCTGTGACTATCTTTGAATAAATTGGAATCTTGTTTAAGATTCAGGTACTATTTATAAGAAAATTATATAAGAGTCTTTAAAATTGTCTATAAAAGGTTAAGGTAGGGTGGGATAGGTTATGGGAAGTTATTGACTAATTATATTTTGATCCATCGGTTTTCAGCCTGTAATGCAATTGATGGCCTACTTAATACATGCCAGTTCAGACTTGTAGTTAAATTTTAAAGCATCAGGCATTGCTAGATATATTGGATAGAGTGGAAGAGTTCTTTCTCTTAGGAATTTATGAGCAGGGTAAATTTGTTTGAAGAAAACTGATTATTAAATTTGTCAGTTTTGGAAAGTTTTGTTTTTAAGCAAGCAATGATTATGAATCTCATCAAAGGTCATCTTTTCTCAGAACACAGGATAATTGTAATTGTTTGTAATATGACTCATGTTTCAGTAGATTATTCCTATGGTTATTCATTATAAAGTAATATAAAACAATTCCTTGCCAAATTTGAAAACATAATCTAGGGTAATTTTCAAGTGATAGCAAAAGACTGAATCTGTAAGACTTGGAAGAACTAAAGCAGTTTATTTTTATGAGATCCTCATATGTAATGTTCTTCATAAATTTCAGTACTTTGAACAATGCTAGATACTGCCTTCTTATCACAGATTTTAATGTTTTATATTCTAGTTATAGTCATTTGACAATCCACCGTGGTTATTATGGTTTTAAAATAAGATGTGTAGTAGTTTTACACCTTTTTTGGAGCTGCTGCAAATGAAAGGTGCCCCTTCCCACTTTTTTAGGTAACATTGAAAATTGAAAATCAATCTAAATAATTAAACTTTGCTAAAAATCTTTTAGGGGTTTCACAGTATTTAGCACTGATTAAATGCCCTTCCTTTGTCCCATGACTTTATTTTATCACTTAAAATTATTTCAATTGTATTAGCAATTGAGTCCCAGTCCCAGATCTATAGTGTATTGACATAATGAGCTGATATTCTTTAAATGTGGACCTGTAAGGAGATACTATGATGTGCTGTATTGTGCTTTTTAGCCTGTTTTCAGCTATTACCATTTACCAGTGTGGATCATTTTGGCTCAAGCTATTCATGTATTAATAGCCTGTGAATATTACAGCCCTTTTTAGATTGTATTGGTCTAAATATGCATTCTGAGGTGAACCTGTTAAGCTGTTCACATATGTATAGACTTGAAATACTGTACTTGTACACATCCGACTGTTGACATTTTGTACCTTTTTCTAAATCTAATATTTCACAATAAAACTTCTCAAAAGCTTTGTGTTAGTTTCCTATTGCTGCTGTAACAAATTACCACAAACCTAGTGGCTTAAAACAGCAAAGATTCTCTTATGGTTCTGGAGGCCAGCAGTCCAAAATCAGTTTCACTGGCTAAAGTCAGGGTATTGACAGCACTGTTTTCTTCATGAAACTCTAGTGGAGAATACTATTCCTTGGCTTTTCCAGCTTCTTGGGCTGCATTTCTTGCATTCTGTGGCTCTTTGCCCCTTCCTCCATCTTAACAGCTAAAAGTTTAGTATCTTTAAGTCTCTGCCTCCATTATCATATGGTCTCCTCTCTCTGGTTGTAGTGTCTCCCTCTGCTCCTTCTTATGAAGACACTAGAGGCCTGGTGCATGAATTTGTGCACGGGGGAGGGGCCACAGGAGGTTGGCCAGCTGCAGAGGTTGGCTGTGGGAGCGCACTGACCACCAGGGTGCAGCTCCTACATTGAGCGTCTGCCCCCTGGTGGTCAGTGTTAAGGTAACATTCAAAGATTCCAGGGATTCTGACAGACATCTTGGGGGACTATTATTGAACCTACCATAAGCTTTATCTACTTATATCCAGGATGAGGTCCTAAAACAACAGATTTGATATAATTGGCTCAGGCCAAACAGAAGCTTTATTTTTCTAACCATTCAGATTGCTTTTATGAAATATTTTTCTGGGCGGGGGAGTGGGGGGGGTGACAGTATGTAAATGTTCAATTAGCTATTTCAAAGCAACAAATCAAGCTACATATAGTAAAGTTTTTGAAAACTTTGGAGTATGATTATACTAGGTTGTTTGATAGGATAAAAGTTGAAGATAAGATAATAGTCCAGTTGGGGAGATAATATACATAAAAAGGTATCTAGAACTTAACTTTGATATTATAAAGTCCCCTTTTATCAAGGGCATTCTAAATTGTGAGAAAGGTGTCATTGCTTTCTCAAAACTTGAGTCATTTAAATATTTTTTAAATTATAAAGCAATCTTCAAAAAAAGAAATGTACCTAAATATATATCCAGTTGGTACCATAACAACACAGAACTATTCTTATTGCTATAAAGTTCAATAATGTGTATCTTTCTAATGGGATATGTCCTAAACTAAAAAGAGAACTGCAGAAATCGTCTTAACACTGTCTACAGTGACTATGTTGGTGGCAGTGTTAGTGTTATTCTGAGATTGTGTGGGATAAAAACTGTAGGATAAGGCAAGTGAATAATGTGGTATTCTTTTTTTTTTTAAATAAATCTTTATTGTTCAGATTATTACAGGTGTTCCTCTTTTTTTTTTCTCCCTAGCTCCCCTCCACCTGATTCCCCACCCCACCCCATGCCCTTAACCCCTGCCACTGTCTTCATCCATAGGAGTAAGATTTTTGTCCAATCTCTTCCCGCACCCCTCACACCTGCTTCCCCTGAGAGTCGTCAGTCCACTCCCTTTCTATGTCCCTTATTCTATTATATTCACCAGTCCATTCTGTTCTTCAGATTTTTATTCACTTGATTTTTAGATTCACTTGTTGGTAGGTATGTATTTGATGTCATTTTGTTATTCATAATTTTTATCTTTACCTTTTTCTTCTTCCTCTTCTTAAAGAATACCCTTCAGCATTTCATGTAATCCTGGTTTGGTGGCGATGAACTCCTTTAGCTTTTTCTTGTCTGTGAAGCTCTTTATCTGACCTTCAACTCTGAATGATAGCTTTGCTGGGTAGAGTAATCTTGGTTGTAGGTTCTTGCTGTTCATCACTTTGAATATTTCTTGCCACTCCCTTCTGGCCTGCATAGTTTCTGCTGAGAAATCAGCTGACAGTCGTATGGGTACTCCCTTGTAGGTAACTAACTGTTTTTCTCTTGCTGCTTTCAAGATTCTCTCTTTGTCTTTTGCCCTTGGCATTTTAATTATGATGTGTCTTGGTGTGGTCCTCTTTGGATTCCTTTTGTTTGGGGTTCTGTGCGCTTCCTGGACTTGTAAGTCTATTTCTTTCACCAGGTAGGGAAAGTTTTCTGTCATTATTTCTTCTAATAGGTTTTCAGTATTTTGCTCTCTCTCTTCTTCTGGCACCCCAAAAATTCGGATGTTGGTATGCTTGAAGTTGTCCCAGAGGCTCCTTACACTATCTTCATATTTTTGGATTCTTTTTTCTTTTTGTTTTTCTGGTTGGGTGTTTTTTGTTTCCTCATATTTCAGATCTTTGGTTTGATTCTTGGGGTACGTTGATCTACAGTTGAGTTTCTGTATGTTCTTTATTTTAGACAGTGTATGCTTCATTTCTGACTGGTCCTTTTCCATTTTTTTGGCATTTCCATTAAGGTCCTTGAAGGTCTCACTAAGCTCCTCAGAAGTGTCATCAAGTTTCTCGGCGGTTTTTAGAAGATTCTTGAGTAACCTTATAAATGTGGTTCTGAACTCTATGTCGTCCAGTAGTTTGCTTTCTTCCGTTTCTTTCATTCATGACATGTTTCTTTGTTTCCGCATTTTGGCTGCTTCCCTGTGTTGATGGAGTGGCTTTGTGTGGTAGGTGACCTATAGGGGGCAGTAGCTCAGCCTCCCCAATCACCTGATGTGGACGCTCTTGGTACACCCCTTTGTGGGCTGAGTGCAAAGTCTTGGTGTAGTTAAGCCTTAATTGCTGTTGGTACGCTGGGAGGAATTGACCTCCAGGCCAATCGGCTATGAGGACTCGCTGTGTCTATAAGAACTGCTGTGCTGGAGACACGCTTATGGGGCAGGACTTGTTTCAGTGGGGCTTTGGTGCTCGCTGAGTCTGCCTCTTGAATGTGTCACTTATGGATGTGAGGAGTTGAAATCGGGTTTCTCACACTGACAACTAGTTATACTGGCTTCTGGATCTCCAATGGGGTGCAGGTCAGCTATTGTCTGAGTCCACCCAGCAGGAGCTACAGTGAGAGCTACAGTTTTCTCCTCTTTGCTTGGGGTTTGGAGGTTTTGGAGCTGTCTGATCCCGGCTACAAGTTTGTTAGGTTAAGCTGCAGTCCATTCATATGCAAAAGCCGCTGCTTGGAGCTTGGGTGGGTTTGTAGGTTGTTTGGGGTGGGGTCTCAGGGCGTCACTAGGCTAGGGTGTGGCAAACAGCAATGGCTGCTAGTTAGCTGGCTCTGTGTCTCTGACTGTGTCCAGTCCCGTGCCCCAGCGCAGATAAACAATTATTCCTGTGCGCAGCTCTACAAGCAGGCCCCCCTCACTTTCCGACCCGGTAGCAGACAATCCAGCTTCTCCCCATAGGAGTTTGGGTCCCCCGCGTCTCCCCAGAAACTGTATTTCAGAGTAATCGGGGGCTTGTCTCCCCTTTGGGTTGAAAAAAGCAACGCCTGCCGCCAGCCCAGATCCCGCACCTCCGTACCTCAGCTTTTCAGCACTTGTGCACGTCTCAGTGCTCTTTTCTCTTTCCTTCTAGTTGTAGAACTTCCACTCAGCCAGCTTTCCCGTGGTTCTGGGTGATAGACGTTTTGTCTTTTAGTTGCAGTTTAAATTGTGCGAGGCAGCAGTTTAGGTGTTTACCTACGCCACCATCTTGGATTCCTCTCCGAATAATGTGGTATTCTAATTCTATCATTCTATTTGTTGCTTAAGATTGGGATTCTTAGCAAAAGAGAACAGAGATACATGTTTAGTAAAATATTGGTCAGCTGCTAAAAGTACACAAGAGACATTCTTAACATTACATGCTTTCTGGTTTTACCGAAATGAATTATAGCTAAATCTGATCAAGCATCTACCAAGGAAATAGGACAGAAGAATGCCACTGAAGGGATGCAGTTGGCATGATTATTTCTTCAATAAATTGCAAGGGGAAAAAAGTGATGGAGGGGAACTTACAGGATGAGAATTACTTAGGAGATATAAACCAGTCATAATGAGCAAACTGATCTGGACCTTGAATCAAAGAAACTTAAAAATTGAAAAAAGTTATTTATGACAACCAGAAATTTGAATACTGACTGGTTAATGATATTACTGTTAACTTTTCAGATGTGATATGGTATTTCAGCTATGTTTAATTGGGGCGATATTTATTAACATCTTTGATTCTCAATTTCCTTATCTCTGTCATTAATTCATGGAGTTTTAAGTGTTAAATAAGATAAAGCACTAATATAGAAAGTATTTTACATACTCTCTGGCACAGTAAATTTACAATACACTTACAATTCATTTATTTAATTAAAAATATTTAAAGATAACATGTAGGCTAACCACCTTTTCAGCTTTCAAGCATGTCACTTTGATGGGTATGATGGCAATAGAAAATTAGGGATGATTAATGGCTTTAAAGTTATTAGCCATGGATCTAATTTTCTTTTATCAAATACAATGTTATCAAGAGTCCCAAACACATAAAAGCGGAGACCACTGGAACGGAGGGATGACACAATATCAAGGCAGCAATGGTATCCCTTTCATGGTATGATTCAACACAGAATTTAAACATCTCAGTTATTTGAATTACCTCTGAGTTATTGCTAATTTTGAATTAATTGAAAGCCTCGATTTAACTGATTTCAGAAGGGGGGATTTCCTATTAAATCTCAGTATCAACTGTACATGTATTATGCCAGTTATTGTGCTGGTTGCTACAAAGATGCAGAGATCTTTATTTTCAGGAGCTCACAATCTAGGGGATACAGCCAGGTAAGTATGTTACTGCAGAAAATAAGATAAATTGCATATATTCACAAATGATAACCTTAAGAAGGAAGTTACTAATATGCAACCCTTTCATATAAAGAGAAAAACTGTGCAAAGGCTCCTGACTTCCAGAACATCACATTGGTCTGTTTGTCTCCAACTGTACTTATTGCTTTTCAGTTTCTTTTGCTGGTTCTTTCTCACATTTCTTACACTGAATAGCTGGAATTTCATATATATATTCACTTCATAGATCAACTTATATATATTATTATAACAACAGCCTGTACCTCACCTTTCCTAATTTCCAGACTGTATTTCATCTCTTTGGGTATCTAAAAAGCCTCTGAAGTCAGCTCCTCTTTTATCTCCACATCCCAGTTAATGACAACTCAGTTCTAATTCTTCAGGCTAAAGTCCTTGATGTCATCCTTGACTCTGCTCTCTCCCTCGCCCTGTCCCCTTCCTCTCTCCCTTCCTCCCTCTCTCCCTCTCCCTTTTCCCCTCTCTCTCTCTTTTCTCTCTCTCTCTCTCCCCTCTCTGTCTCTCCTCTCTCCTCCATCTCTTTCTGACTTCATATCTGTTCTTTCAAAATTTCTGTCAGTTCTAACTTCAAAATATATTAATTTGACCAGTTTTCGCCATCTCCATTCCTATCTGGTATTTTTGTTGCCTGCAGGCTATTCTCAACAGAGAAACAGAGAGAGTGATTCTATTAAAGGATGTCATATTGTGTCATTCCTCCGTTCCAGTGGTTCTCAGCTGAAGGATATATTGCTCTCCTGGGGAAATTGGCAATCAATGACATTTTTGGTCATCAGGACTGTTAGGAGTGTGTGTGGGGGGTGGTGGGGTGGGGTGGGAATGGGGTTAGGGAGAAGATGCTGCTAACATCAAGTGGGTAGAGGCCAGGAATGCTGCTAAACATCCTACAATGCACAGGCTGGCCCCGCCCAAACTAAGAATTGTCTGGCCTACAATGTCAATAATGACAGGGTTGAGAGACCCTGCTGCACTCAAAACCCTAAAATGACTTGCCATCTCAACCCTTACAGTAGCCTAAAAAGCCTTGATTTTAATGTGTGTCTCTACTACACTAAAGCTTATAGGACCAATCAATAAAGTAGCTAGTGCCCTACTTTTTTTAATTCTGTGATTTAAATATTAAAAGAGGAACTGAAGTATTTTTAAGATTTCTCTGTTTTTAAATTCCTACTTATGTTCACTAGGGGGAGCACTTCACTACTAAATAATACCCTACAATCTTCATTTGTTGTGCAGCCAGCCATGGGAGGCACTATAATAAGAGCAAGCGTTCTCACAGCTACACTCTGCAATGGGAAGTTTTATTAAATATGGGCTAGGTATTGTTATAAATGGAAAACCTATTTGCAAAAGCAATTGGTTTTGCATAATTCCAGAATACAACTTTTCAATTCAGTCAGCCAATTAGCTCACACACACACACACACAAAATTAAAATGTTTGCCTTTGGAAGTATTAATTTTGAATTCAGGAGTTTTATTTTAAAAACTAGAGGCCCGATGCACAAAATTTGTGCAAGAGTAGGCCTTCCTTCCCCTGGCTGCCGACATGGGCTTCCCTCCGGCACCTAGGACCTGGGCTTCCCTCCAGTTGCTGGCACCCAGGACCTGGGCTTCCCTCACAGAGGGAGGCCCCACCCACCTGCTGCAGCCTGCCTGTCAGTGGCCTGGGCCTCCCTCTGCGGGTCAATCATGGGGTGATGGCCGGGCCTCCAACCAATCGCGTCGCACTTACCTTGCCTGGCCTGGCACCAGTGGGTGTCATAGCATGATCCTGGATGGTCACCCTGATGGTCATTCTGCTCTTCAGCCGTTTGGTCTATTTGCATATTACACTTTTATTATATAGGATAATTGCTTTTAATATCTGTCTTTAAGTTCTGTACACATTCCTTTCTCTCCAAAGCCTGTGAGGGAGTTTCTCTACCCACTATACTCGGAGGCAACATGATGAGTCAGGGAATCAGCAGTCCTAAGTCGGAAACCCTCCATGGGGTTATATAATACAAAGCCCATGGTTGTTGGCCTGAGACTTGGAGCACCTGCTGGCTGGAATGGTGTGCTTTGAGCCGAGCTATTACATGTACTGGACAGCTCCTGAACGATCACTTCTTTATAGATTTTGCTCATCTTTGTGCACTTCCTGTGGCATGGACTTTTCTTTGAGAGGGTTGTTAACGTCTCCCTTATTTGTTAGTAATGGGAAAGATCTTCCAGGATACCAGGAACTCATATGGATGGGGCCATTCAGCTTCTATTGAAAGCCCTTCTTTTCATATTCTTAATTGTTAATTTAAGCTAGAAAAATCATTTCTGCCTTGCCCATATAACAACCAACCAAACTGCTAGCTACTTCTAGTCATGATGAGAACTGTAAATTTCTTTTTTGAATAAAATCACTAACTTCTGTTGAGGCCAACATTATTGAGGCATTGGGCCAAATGTATCACATGCATTATCATCCTATATAATAAAAGCCTAATACGCAAATTGACTGAATGGTGGAATGACTGGTGGAATGACCCATCACTATGATGCACACTGACCACCAGGGTGCAGATTCTCAACACAGGAGCTGCCCCTAGCCTGCAGGCCCCAGGCTAGCCAAGGTGGGTGCCAGCAGGGGCCCCCAATCGCCCCACCAGTTGCCTCACAAAGGGAGGCAACCGGCGGCGGTGGGGGGGTGGGGCTGGCGAGCAGGTGGCGCCAGGCTGGCCAAGGTGGGTGCCAACGGGGGCTCCATATCACCCTGCCGGCTGCCCCACAGATCAGCCCTGATTGCCAGCCAGGCCTAGGGACCCTACTTATGCACAAATTTTGTGTACCAGGCCTCTAGTTCTGAATAATAAACTAAGCATATTTCAAGTTATTTCAGGTCTGGATTAGGAGATTCACTGAAAATTAATAAATGGAAATGGAAATAATGATGCAGCAGAATAAGTGTGAGGAGTTAATCTGAGAAGCCTGGAGTGTAGCTAGAAGGAAAGCGGAACATTAGGAAAAATGGAGTTCAGATAGGAATCAACAAACACCGAAGGCCAGCATAATTAATGCATCCATTTGTTTACATTAGAAAGACTTTATACAAGTTGACTTAGTCTGGGTTATGGCATAGTTATCCTACAGCAGGGTGTCTTCATAGTCAAACTAGCAGTTAAAACTAATGGTAAATATATATATGATGTAATATATATGACAGATATATTCACATTTGCATTCTTACTACTCTACATTATTTTCAAATTATCTTTTTTCTAATATAAATTT
Organism: Corynorhinus townsendii; assembly: GCA_026230045.1. Taxonomy (NCBI): domain Eukaryota; kingdom Metazoa; phylum Chordata; class Mammalia; order Chiroptera; family Vespertilionidae; genus Corynorhinus; species Corynorhinus townsendii. The sequence goes on along the minus strand of JAPDVU010000008.1, from coordinate 63,461,438 downwards.
TATTAATACAAGCTGATGGTTTAAAAATAGTTGCAGGAATTCAGCTACTTCTTTCAGAAATCATTCCCAAGTGCCTCTCAAAAGGAATAAAAAGCATTTTATATAATGTTTTCTTTATATCAACTTCTGGTTTCCTTCAGCATAGCAGCACTGACCGATATCAGGCTTCTGATGTCACTGGCTGCCTGCTGCTATGGTGACCAAGACGGGGTCCAATTCCTGATCATCCATGTCGGTGAGGTAGCCCAGTTCCCGGACTATAAATATCTCTGTGGCTGCACAGAGTAGAGAGAGAAAGGGCAATGTCAGTATTTAGTCTCTCTTGTGGGTAAAGAAGCATGAGGACATTGTGATAGAAATTATTCTTAAAACATAAAGCACAGATTTTCTTTCTTTTTTTTCCTTTTTTTATTGTTCAAAGTATTACACATAGTAGTACATATATCTCCTTTTTTCCCCCCATTGACTTTCCCCCAGCCTCCCCTACCCCCTGTTGCATACTGTCATCCCACCCCTCCTACACATTTTCTGTGTCCTCTAAATAACTGTGCTCTCCATCTATCTGTCTCAAAACACTGGAGTAAGAAAACCTTTTGGGGAGCAAGTGAAAAAGAGTGCAAAAGAAACATTTCAGGTAGGAATAGAGCTATGAGTTCAGCTTGTGCACACAGATTATTTGTACTAGGATATGAAATGGAAGTCATGAGTGAAACAACCAACTACAATAGATGGTAGACACCAAAGTGAGATGGGCCACCCCCGGGAATTTGTGAAAAGAAGGTAACTGAAAACCCAGGACACAATTCTTAACCCCTCACCAACAATGAGGGGCTAAACAGGTTGAAAGTGGTACCTAGGAAAAGATTTGTTTGGAGAGAGCTAAACTGTAAGCCCTTTCTCTGCACTGAAGGCTAAAAGAAGAGAATTTTCAATGAACTCACTTAAAGAGCTTGATATGTTCCCCACAGTGGAGTGTGACTTCTCCCTGGAAAAGCTAAAATCTGGCAAATAACAGCTGGCTTGGCTGGCTTCTCTGATGGTACCAACAAAGGAAACATTGCTGCATCGACACTGCTTTTCATTTTCAGGGATTATTAGGTCTAAGATATGTGAGTAGTGTTTCCAATTGTGGGAAACGTGATTCAGCCAGTGTGGAGTTGTTCCAAATTTTGCCCAAGAGGACTGTTTTGGATTAGTAGGAGATGAGCAGTGAGGAGATTCCAGCAAGGAGTCTTCATTAAATAGTCAAAAGAAAACCCAGAGTTTTAAGAATGTGCAGTGAGCTATAGGAAACTATCTTCTTGCCCATGTTGTGGAAAGTACCATAAAGAGTTCCCAGGGGCATGGAGGGAGATCTCAAAAGAACTTGTGAAAGCACCAACTCTGCCACTCATCCCGTCACAAGAAATCAGCTTTAAACATTTTTTTCACCACTTTTCCCTCTTTCATCCTGTTTTCCCCTCTCCTGTGCCCGCTTTAGTTTTTCTCTTTCCTTTCTTTTTACCCCTTGTTAAAAATTGATCATCATTATCTGATTTATTGATGGGTTATTATTATTGTAGTCTCTATTGGCTTACTCAGATATCAAATTTCCTCTCCCCTGCTCCAAGTCTACACACCCTTCCCCTTTCTCTTTCTTCACTAGTCAATTTTTTTATGCTTGTTTTTCCTCTCCTTTTTTCTCTTTTCTTCTCTTAATTGTTTAGTTAGTTCCACTCAATAAACTCAAGCCTACCTACTCTCTCCTCTATTCTTCTTTTCAAAAAATGGATGAATAAATGAATAGATAAATTTAAATATATATTTTATCTTTTTAAATTTTTTATTAGTAGCATTTTAATTTTATTTTATTGTTTTCTTTTTCTTCTTATCCACTCATTCTCTTTCTACCTCCTCTACATTCAATTCTCTTTCTACCTCCTCCTTTCATTCAATTCCTTAACCTTACTTTCTATATATAAGCTCTGCCTCTACAGATTCTGTCCCCCTCTTTTTCTGGGTGTTTGCTGTTTGCATTTTTTGGTTTCTCTGTTTGTTTTGTGGTTTTTTCTCCCCACAATTTTTTCTTCTTTTTCTTTTGTCTCTTACCTCCTCCCTCCCCACCTCCCCCAATATCATCTTTGCTCTCTTTTCTCTCTCCTAATTCTCTTTTCTCTGGTAGTTACTTTTATTGGGGTTATTGGTGTCCTGAGTACATTAGGGTTTTGTTCCCTTTGCGTCATGTCTTGTCAAGTTGTATTTTGTGCTGTTTGGTCAATGTGGTAGAGAGTGAGCCACATAACCAGACACCTTGAGAGGAGACTCCATCCATGAATGGAACAACAGCACTCAAGACCAAACTACACCAAAAGAACTCAAATATCCCAAGTAGGGGGCTTCCCTAGAATACCCAGCCCAGAAGACCAGAGAGATTGCACCACGGGGACCCACAAGACATCTACTATATAAAACAAACTCAAAAAATCTGGATGGCATAGCAGTTTGATCTAATACATAGAAACAATCACAAAGGAGTAGCAAAAATGGGGAGACAAGAAACAATTCCTCCTGAAAGAAAAGGAAGAATCACCAGAAAAGAAAAGAAATGGAGGCAAACAATTTGTCAGAGAAAGAATTCAGAGCAATGGTCATAAGGACACTGAAAAGGATGGAAGGCAAATTCAACAAAGTGCAAGAATCAAGAGAAAATAAAGAAGAATCATGAGGAAACGAAGAATGACATAACTACAATAAAGAACACAATGGAAAGTTTCAACAGACTACAAGAAGCTGAGGACCTCATCAGTGAGTTAGAAGATAAGGTAGAAAAACACCCAAGTAGAATAGCAACTGGAATAAAAACTTAAAAAGCAGGAGGAGAGCCTAAGGGAGCTTTGAGACAACATGAAAGGAAACAACATCCACATAGTAGGGGTACCAGAAGGAGAGGAAGCTGAGTAAGGAATAGAAAACCTGTTTAAAGAAATAATGACAGAAAACTTCCCTGATTTGGGAAAGAAAAAAGTCACATAAGTATAAGAAGCACACAGAGTCCCAAACAAGATGAACCCAAAAAGACCAACCCCAATACACATCATAATTAAAATGGCAAACATCAACAACAACAGAGAACCCAGAAATCAACCCAAGCCATTATGCTCAATTAATTGACAAAGGAGGCAAGAGCATACAATGGAGTCAAGACAGTCTCTTCAATAAATGGTGTTGGGAAAATTGGACAGATACATGCAGAAAAATTTGAAACTAGACTACCAACTTACATCATACACAAAATAAACTCAAAATGGATAAAGGACTTAAACATAAGATGGGAAACCATAAAAATCTTAGAAGAATCCATAGGCAGCAAAATATCAGACATATGTAATAGCAATATATTTACCAATACAGCTCCTAGGGCAATGAAAACTAAGGAGAAAATAAACAAATGGGACTACATCAAAATACAAAGCTTCTGTACAACAAAAGAAACCATCAACAAAACAACAAGAAAACCCACTGCATCAGAGAACATATTTACCAGTGATATATCTGATAAGGGCCTACTCTCTAAAATTTATAGGGAACTCATACATCTTAACAAAAGGAAGATAAACAATCCAATAAAAAAATGGGCAAAGGACTTAAATAGATACTTTTTAAAAGAGGACATACAGAAGGCCAAGAGACATATGAAAACATGCTCAAAGTCACTAGTCATCCGAGTGATGCAAATCAAAACAACAATGAGGTACTATCTCACACCTGTCCAAATTTCTATCATCAACAAATCAACAAACGACAAGTGCTGGAGAGGATGCAGAGAAAAAGGAATCCTCATGCACTGCTGATGGAAATGCAGACTGGTGCAGCCACTGTGGAAAACAGTATGGAGTTTCCTCAAAAAATTAAAAATGGAACTCCCATTTGACCCAGCAATACCACTTCTAGGAATATATCCCAAAAAATCAGAAACACCAATCAGAAAGGATATATGTACCCCTATGTTCATAGCAGCACAATTTACAATAGCTATGATTTGGAAACAGCCTAAGTACCCATCAGCAGATGAGTGGATTAGAAAACTGTGGTGCATCTACACAATGGAATACTATGCTGCTGTAAAAAAGAAGGAATTCTTACCTTTTGCAACAGCATGGGTGGGACTGGAGTCCATTATGCTAAACAAAATAAGCCAGTTGGAAAAAGATAAATATCACATGATCTCACTTATTTGTGGAATATAATGAACATAAACTGATTAACAAAAATAGAGCCAGAAGCATCAAGCAGGTTGTCCAACCTAAGGGGGTGTGGGGTGGGTAAGGGATCAACCAAAGGACTTGTATGCATGCATATGAGCATAACCAAATGGACACAGACAGTAGGGGAATGAGGGCATGGGCTTGGGGAGGGGGGGTGGGAATGGCTGGGGAGATGTCAATGGGAGAAAAGGGAGACTTATGTAATACTTTAAACAATAAAGAATTTAAATTTTAAAAAATCACAACAATAATGGAGGCTTAAAATTTAAAAAGCACATAAATATATAGTAGAAGTTTAAACACACACACACACACACACACACACACACATTCATGTAAAAAAGAAAAAAAGGTGATATCCAAAACAAACGTTTCAGTAAATGGAGAGGATAGTCATTGCTAAGATTAGATAAGTGGAAAAATAACGACAAGAAATACATCCAAAATGGAAAGCAGAAATAATGAGAGAATATATTCATTTCTTTATAATATAGGTTAAGGAGTCCTGACATGCAAAGCAATAATAATTTTAAAAGGAGTTCTAAAAGAAAAAATGTAAAAGGAACAAGAAATGGAGACATACATTAAATTATAGTAGAAGTCATCCCAGAGCTATGAAAGGCTTAAGTCTACATATTAAAAGGAATTAATAAATTTCTGGTAGTATTGATTTTAAAAAAATATCTTGGTAAAATGTTTACATTCCGAGGCTAAAGAGAAAAATCTAATAAGCTTCCAGACAAAAAAAAAAAAAAAAAAAAAGGCAGGTTTCCTGCAAAGGAAAAGGAATTCGACTTCTCATCTGTAACACCAGAAGCTTAGTGAAACAACATCTCACAAACCACTTACAGAGAGAGGTAGCTACCAAAGAATCCTACTCTAGCCAAGTATCATTCTCCTGTCAAGAAGAACGTAGATGTGTTAGTAATCAAAGACTGTATCACCCATGTTCTACATATGAGAAAACTATTCTAGAAAGACACTAAACAAAGGAACTAGAAAAAGAAATCCAGTATGGAGATGTGGCAGAGAGGAAATAGTGGTGAGCAATGAAGCTTGCAAGGTATTTTTATCTTTAAATCTAAACAGATAGTATTAGCCTGGGGTCTTTCACTATCTGGAAGTGATAAAAATGAACTCTTGAAAAAGAAGGCACTACAAAGATTTGGACTATCTCCGTTAAATCTAAGAGTTGGAGATAAGAAACAGGACTAAATTCCATTCCCAAAGTTTCAAGCAAGTAAGGCAGACAGCAAATGACAGACAGCAAGAGAAAGGGGAATCTATATATATATATAAAAGGCTAATATGCAAAGTGTCCCCTCAGGAGTTTGGGAGACCAGGAGTTCAATCACTTGCTATGACGTGTGCTGACCACCAGGGGGCAGTGCAGAATGAAGGAAAGCCCTGGCTGGCAGCCAGAAGGCCCCAATTGGCCCTGATCACTGGACAGGCCTAGGGACCCTACCTGTGCATGTATTTTGTGCATTGGGCCTCTAGTGAGCATATAAAGGATTGAGGAGAAAATGAAAAAACAGAACCCCTGAGGTGGGAGAAACCAATCAGCATCTTTTCTTCAGTGAAATAGGAAAATATGAATGTGGTTGTGAGCACAGGAAAGGGTTGTGGCCATTAATGAAATGAAAGGGAGGTACAACTTATAAGATATTGGGGGGAAACTAGACTGAAAGCAGCTTGATCAAATCCATAAAAATAATGAAAAGGAAAAATGAAAGCATCCTTTAAAAAATAACTACAGGGAGAGAGAAGTGGCAAGTTATGTGGAAAAAGACTGTGCCATAAGAATCTACCATTAATATAATCATGTTTTTAAATATACAAAAATTAGATGGGTATTTATTTTTTAAAATGACCTAGTGCTCAAGAGTTTTTTTATTTTTAGAAAACACTGTTCTGCCTTAAGTAAATAAAGATAATTGTGCATTTAAAATAATAAAGATAAACTTTAGCAAGAATATACAAAATAAAAAAGTGGGATAACAACTCATGTACCCTGAACTGCAGGGAAAAGAGTAATTTGGGAAAGTAATTTTTCCTGACCACTAAAGTTTAAGTCAAACAATTTAAACTAGTTTTCGATGATTCTCCCCAACTCCTAAGTAACACTTTCTAGCATTCTTACATGGCAATTGTTGAAAACACTTTAACTTTTCCTTAACTCAAAGACAAGCTATCTCCCATTAGATTTAGCACAGTGTTGCATACAGAGACCACAAGATGTGTTCGTTAAGAACAGAGGCTTTAGAGTTAGATTATGATTCAAGCCCAGACACTGTCACTATCTGGCTGTGCATCAGTGGGTGAGTTACTTAACTTCTCTGAGACTCAGTTTTATCATTCGCTAAAATGGAGGTTAATCACATGGTGTTGTTAATAAAGCACAGAAGTTGCTGATCCCATTTCCTGGCCCATAGTAAATGCTCAGTAAATGGGCTATTATTATTTCCTAAAAATGGAATCTGAGGGACAACTGGAACTTGCTCACTTGAAAAAGTCCTTGATACCCACTTGCTTTTAAATTATTTGTCCCCGTCAAGAGAAAGGGATATCTATGCCATTGCATAACTTTCAGAGCTGAGTTTCTATAAAATTAATTATTGAATTAAAGGCTTGTGGTGTACAGAAAGAAATGTGAGATCGGGAATCAGAAAACCTTGAGAAGATCATTTTTTTTGCATCTCACTTCCCCGCCTCACTTTTAAAGTGTCACAATAGTATTGCAGTAACCATCAATCCCCAGGGCTATGAGAATCAAATAAGATCATGATTATAAAAATTCATATACACAATTGATTGCCATCAAATATTGTTGTTATTATAGACCATCTAGCAGACCTTTCCTTGCCAGCTGAGCTGAGCGGAGTCCACAGGGTACTTTAAACACAGCACAGTCAGAATTCTGCTATGCACTAGGAAGCTGCCGAAGTTAACAAGTTACATGCCCTTTCACTGAATGTCCTTCAAGACTACCAGTTCTCATATGGTACAGAACTAGCAAAAGGGCTGTCTTTATGTCACAGAATCTTCACATAACAGATTTTTAAAAATTTAATCTTTTTTTCAATTACAGTTGACATACAATATTGTATTAGTTTCAGGTGTATACCCCAGTGATCAGACATTATATAACTTACTAAATGATCATCCTGATAAATCTAGTACCCATCTGACATCATACATAGTTATTAGAATATTATTAACTATATTCCCTATGCTGTACTTTATTTACATCCCCATGACTATTCTGTAACAAACTAATTTGTACTTAATCCCTTCACCTTTTTCCATCCTCCTCAACCCCCTCCCATCTGGGACTGTCAAAATATTCTCTGTATCTAGGAGTTTGTTTCTGTCATGCTGCTTTTTTTATTTTTTTTCAGATCCATTTATTGATAGATATGTATTTATTGCCATTTTATTTTTCATATTTTTTATAATTTTTTTTCTTCTTAAAGAAGACCCTTTAACATTTCATCTAATAATGGTTTGGTGGTGATTAACTCCTTTAACTTTTCCTTGTCTGGAAAGCTCTTTATCTGTCCTTTGATTCTAAATGATAGCTTTGCGGGCTAGAAAATGTTGGTTTTAGATTCTTGCGTTTCATCACTTTGAATATTTCTTAACAATCACTTCTGGCCTGCAAATTTCTGTTGAGAAATCAGTTGACAGTCTTATGGGAGTTCCCTTATAGGTGACTAACTGCTTTTCTCTTGCTTTTAAGATTCTCTCTTTGTCTTTAACCTTGTGCATTTTAATTATGATATATCTTGGTGCGGGCCTTTTTGGGTTCACCTTGTTTAGAACTCTCTATCCTTCCTGGACTTGTATGTCTATTTCCTTCAGTAGGTTAGGGAAGTTTTCTGTCATTTTTTCAAATAGTTTTCAATCTCTTGCTCTCCTCTTTCTCCTTCAGGCACCCTCATGATGTGAATGTTGGTATGCTTGAAGTTGTCCCATAGGCTCCTTACACTATCCTCATTTACCAAGATTCCTTTTTCTTTTTGCTGTTCTGACTGGGTGTTTTTTGCTTCCTTATATTCCAAATTGCTGATTCAGTTCTTGGCATCATCTACTCTGCTGTTGATTCTCTGTAAATTTTCTTCATTTAAGTTAGTGTATTCTTCATTTCTGACTTATTTTTTTATGGTGTCCATGTCCTTTTTTATGCTGATGAAGTTTTCTCTAAGTTCAACTACTCTTTCCCTAAGTTTAACTAGCATCCTTAAAACCAGTGTTTTGAACTCTGTATCTAGTAGATTGTTTGTCTCTGTTTTGTTTAGTTCTTTTTCTGGAGTTTTGTTCTTTCATTTGGTACATGTTTCTTTGTCTCCTCATTTTGGCCTTCCTGTGTTTGTTTCTTTATTTTTAATTTAAATTCTTTGTTGTTTAAAGTATTACATAAATCTCCTTTTTCCCCCATTGACCTCTCCCCGGCCCCTGTGTTTGTTTCTATGTTTTAAGTAAAACTGCTATGTCTCCCAGGCTTGGTAGAGTTGCCTTATGTAGAAGGTGTTCTGTAGGGTTCAGTGGCATAGCCTCCCTGATCACCCAAGCTGAGAACAGCCCACCTGATGTGAGCTGTGTACACCCTCCTGTTATAGTTGATCCTTGACTGCTGTTGGCATGTCAATTGGAGGGATTTACCCCCAGGTCAATCTGCTGCAAAGACTGGCTACAACCACTGGTATCATGGAGGTGGTTGGGTTATAATGCCAACCTACAGCTGTCCACCAGGTGTGGGGCTCTGCAGCCTCCCTGGGAGGTGTAGGCCACAATCAGCAGTCACCTGTGTTCTGCCCAGGGCTTGAGCTACAAAACAATCTGCAGTTGCCTGCTCTTTGTCCTGGGCTTGGAGGTGCCCAGGACAGGCCAAGCTGTGAAACACAGCCAGCTGCTGCTTGTGCTTACCTGGAGCCATTTAGAGAAGAGGGGTAAGGGGCATGCTGAGGCCAGATGCTGCTTGAGAGATTTTAGGAAAGTCTGAAGTGTGAGCCAAGATAGGACATTCCACTGGAAACAGCTTGGGTAGGCCTGCAAGTTTGGTGGGGTGGTGTCTCAGGGAATCACAATGGTAGGGCAAACAGTGATAGATAGCCAGGCTGGTGGAGACTCAGATATAGCACCCACTTCCCAGCTCTGTGGAGGAGCGTGCTTATCAAAGGACCAGTGGCCTCTGCCAGGTACTTCTGTCTGGGAGAAAGTTGTCCCCCAGTTCTTGCCCTGATGCCAGACAACTCAGTTCCTCCTCATATGCCCCTGATTCCTTTTGAGCTGCCACCCCAGTGCTAGAGCTCAGTCATAGGAAATTCCTGTGCAGGCCCTTTAAGAACTGCCTGGGATTCCAGCAGCCTCCATCGGACTCAGCCTCAATTCTCACTGTTTTTATTTTTATTTATTTTTTGTTAGTTTGTTTTTACAGTCAGAATTTATGGGGATTTCTCTTCTCAGCATTGAAACTCTGGACTTGGGGGCATGATGTGGGGCTGGGTCCTCTTGCTCTTCGTTGGGGAACCTCCGCAGCTGATATATCCCTCCCGATTTTTAGCTGCCACATGTGGGTGTGGGACCAGCCTGTTACTCATCTCTGCCCTTCCTACCAGTGTCCATGAGGCTTCTTCTTTGCGTCCCTAGGTGTAGGGCACAGAATCATGCACTATAAGTACAGTATAAGTACCTGTGGGTGAGGGGCTTTGTGTGTGCTGGCGCAGAGGTACCTCTGAGCTACTACAGGGGCCACATGTTATGCGCTGACTTATGATACATAGTTTAGCTTGCTTTTGTGCAAACTTTGGAATAAAAATTTTCTGACAGCTTTTGTATTTGTACTTTAAAAAAATGCATTATATAGGAGATTTGTAGGCCTACTCTAGTGTTTTATTATTGCAGCCTGCTGTGTGTGCTCCTTCATAAAGTTATATATATAAGTACATGATAGCAACCCACATATACTGTGCTCAATTAAATGTGAGGCAACACTTAGATGCATCCCCTGAATGTGTGGCATTTTCATGGAGAAATAGAAGTTTTAGGAAATATGTGAATGAGTAATGTGATCCAATTATATTATAGATAGAGCTAGCATTTGTGAGTTTGTGGTGCTTTCTAACTTTTAATAAGCTGAATAAGCTCAATTTTACAATACAGTCTTCCAGTATTTTCCAGCTTATAAATGCAGATAAAATATCAACGATAAATGTAAACCTTAAAGTTTGAATTCTACATGCAAAATAAAATGAATATAGCCACTTGAAACAGCCAGTATGAGATACTGGAGATGAATTGCCCGAGTTTCACTTATAACTTTACCACCTACAAGCTCAGTATCTTGGGCATATTACTTGACCTTTCTGTGCCTCAATTTTTAAATCTATAAAATGGATCTAGTATCAATTTTATAAGGTTGTTGAAGGATTAAATGGGATAACACCTAGCTTAAAACACTGTTTGACATATACTAAGTGCTCAATAAAACTCATGATAATTATCATCTCTTGCCTCTGGTGGGTATCATGAAAATTCATCAGCCCTCTGCCTCAGCCATGTCAGGACTTGCTTGGAGTTGGAGATCCATCTACTTTTGCTCATCCACTGGTATTATAACGTCTAGTTTCTATCTTATGAAAATTTACCAATGACTTTTCTACATTGATATCCCCTTTCACATTCTCTGCTCTTTTAGGAATTTCTCCCCTTTATTGCTTACAATGTGAGATATCGTCAGGAGTCAACAGAGACTGTTGGGCAATCTGTTAAAAACATTATTATTTGCAATTTTTCTCTGTGAAATAGAAGATTCTCGATATTCTGCAATACCCTCTCACAAAATAAAGAAGAAAATTAGGTACTGAGGGTGACACTATACAGCAACTGCTATTCATTATTTCTACAAATACTGATATGTATCTAAGCAAAACTTTCATCATTCATTGGTCACTTTCTAACTAAATATTGGTGATTTTCAATTTTTATTAAACTTGATGTATTAACCACATAGGTTTATATTCTCTTCCAAGATCATATTAAAACTAAAGAAATTTAAAAGCTATTGACCCAGGAAGAAAAATGGCAATTCAGCAGATGCAGGAGTTTGGCACATTTTTGGGAGATAGAAAGTAGACAGAGAAGTGATGACTGAGGTAGCAGAGTGGAGTCTACAAAAGGGGAAACTTACTTGTCCACCCCAGAGAAATCTTCCAAGGCTCAGAACTTGGGGGTGTCAGGTACTGTGGAGGTTGTGACCGAGGCCCAGGGCTGAAAATAAGAAGACTGCTTGAAAGTCTGCAACAAACAAAAGAAAGCTTGAGCTCAGAACTCCACAATATTGTGTATCGTGTATGACAGGGATGAGAGGCAGGCCAGAAATCAGGGACTGAGGTCGAGTCCACATGCAGAAAATAAGATCAGCCCTCCAGCCACTTTCCCTGTCTTGCTTCTAGATCAGAGGCCTGAGGATGAATAAAACAAGGCACAAATACACAATGATAGAGAAAAGGCAGTAGGAAACTACACCTGATATGATATTCCAACAAATGTTGTAGAAGAGAGAAAGCTTGTGGATTCCAACTTAGCCAAGTGAAAAGAAGGTGCCAACAATGAGGCTTTACTCTGCAGAACCCAGGAAAGACTTCGGAATTCGAGGCAGGGTAAGCATGGACTTAATGAAGGTTTATTGGAATTTACACTATTTGAACGCTTCTCCCACCCCTTTAAGCCTGGAATCTGGGGGTTTATTGTCCAAAAAATTGAACCAAGTCACTTTGGATTTAGTGATGACAAATACAGCCTAGGGTCAGAGTGAGTCACTTTATTAGAAATGAGGATTACACCAAAATCTGCAGAATGACTAGTAAGCTCTCTCGTTTCTTTAGCTGGTCTCCCAAATTGTGGACACTTGGTATATTGCACTAAGAAAGGAGCTTGGGGGCGGGGGGGAATCGGGTATTTAGCCCTCTAAGGAAACAGGTATGACAAGAACTAGGGTGGTTATTAACATTGTATATAACAAACCACCACAAAATTGAGTGGCATAAAACATAAGCCATTTTATTATGCTAATGGATTCTGTGGGTCAGAATTTCAGACAGGGTGCTCTCTAATAAAACGTAAGTGAGGGTGGCTTGTCCCTGCTTTATCACACCTCTAGTCCCAACTGGGAAGACAAACATCTAGAGTGACTCAAATGACTAGGGACTAGAATAATCTAGAAATTTCTTCAACTGCAGGTATGATACCTGTGGGATGGTGTAAAGATTGCTCAACCAGGATTGTCAACTGGAATGAGCACACGTGGCCCTTCCATGTAGTTTGAGCTTCCTATGGCGGAATGGTACAGCATGATGATAGAAGCTCCCTGGCCATTAATGATTCACATTGTACCACTTCTGCTGTATTTAATTGATCAAAGCAGTGGAATCTCATCCAGATTCAAGTGGGGCATAAACATCACTACTCAATAGAAGGAGCGTCAAAGAATTTGTAGCTGGGCACTAAATCCACCACAGGTACTAGTAGTCATGAGAGCAATAGTTAAATGGTCAGATGCTAATCAGGGAAATCAAAGCAGAAGCTCAGAGGAAAATCAGGCGGAGCCCTAGTTGATAACAGATATGGCAACAAAAATAACTTTCCAATCCACTTGGTGGCTGAAGCTGCTGCTAGAGTTCTGGCCTGATCAGCCCTGGCTGCAGGAGAAGGGCATCTAGGGGCCTGGCGAGGAGGACCTGGGAAGGTCAGCATGGAGTGAACCTCTGTAGCTCTATCAACCAAAGGTTCAGTGAACCTTATTTGGACCTGATTCAGGAAGAAGACCAGAAAATGGGAACACTGATGATGCTAAAGATTTACTGTTATTTTGGGGTGTGATAGTGATATTGTTGTTATGTTTAAAATGGTAATGCCATTTTCTTAAAAAAAAAAAAAGAGTCCTTATTTTATAAGAAATATTAACATATGTATCGGATTTACCTTAAAATAATTCAGCAAATGGAGGAGGAGGAAATGGGGGTATAGATGAAACAAGATCGGAAAAATGTTCATACTAGTAATATGGAAACTAGCACATGGGGGTATTATACTATTTTCTCTTCTTTTGCATATGTTTAAAAACTTTCACACTGAAAAAATTTTTTTAAATTTACACACACACACATACAATACAGGAATTAACCACTAGAGTAGATTTGCCATATTTAATCAAGCAATAAACTTCTAATAAATTCAATTTGCATTTACATAAGTTAATTTTTATTTTTATAGATAATAGTGTAGCAATTTATGTTTTATGAAATCCTTTGACTTTCACGATAATTGTATAAGGTAAGCAGATGACAGATTTAGGCATAGAGAGATAAAGGGACATATTCAAGGCCACACAGCTAGTCTATGGAGGACCCAAGTCTCAAACTTGAGTTTTTTGGCTTCATGGCTTGTTTCCATTACCTGATAATTTATTATGCAATGGTATTTAACATGATATTTTGACAACCTGATCAAAGCTAAGAAACTTTTTTTGAGAAAAAATGCATATGGGCAAACTTCTAAAAATGCGAAGACAAATTCAGGGATGGAGAGGTTCATTGTCTCCATACAGCTGAAACCCAGTCATGGACCTTAGGTTAGGCATTACTGCTCTATGAGAACGTGCTTGTTAGTCAATTATGTTTCTCTTTCATATGCAATCATTACTCAGCCTTCTAATAGGGACCCAGCTTTTTCACTATAAACTACATCAGACCTGCTCTCTTGATTTCTCTCCTCTCTGATAATTTGGGCATTGAGCACAAGAATATCCACACTTAGCTTTAATCAGCAGCTCCTCCCAGGCTCCACAGGTAGATACTTTGTATTATAATGATTAATTTACAGCTCCCTATGTCTCTTACAATATTTTCAGTTCAAAACTATCTTAATTCTGAGATGTTCAGATATATTGACTATAATCTACTACTGAAATAGTACCTGCTGTGGGTAGCTTTTCTTATGGCATGGAGAATTACACCCCCTTCTGTGTTCCTGTAGCTCTCTGCACATGTCTCTTCACAACATCTATATTTATAAAAGCCTAAGCAATCAGTAGACCAGTTGCTTTGACATGCACTGACCACCAGGGGGCAGATGCTCAACGTAGGAGCTTCCCCCTGCTGGTCAGTGTGCTCCCACAATGGGAGAGCAGCTCAGCTGACTGATGGGTGCCAGATGCTGGGCTCATGGCTGCCGAGCGCCACTGAGGTGGCTCAAGCCTCTCCCGATTGGGACTGACTGGGAGCGAGCCCGTGGCAGGTGTAGCAAGCCGGGATGAGTGGGAGTGGTGCAGCACTGGCCTGGCTCAGTCTCCTTCCCAGCCGCCTGCTGCGGCCCGATCCCCACAGGCCACACAGAGGGACCCCACTGGTGCACGAATCCATACATCAGGCCTCTAGTATTATAATAATCCAGTTACATATCTTGCTCCTTCAGAAGACTGTGAGCTTCTGGGAAGCAGCCACCATATCCATTCATCCCTAGAGAATGGCTAGCATAGGGCATGACACATATTAACTGTGAAATAGCTGTTTCTGAATTAATAAGTGAATGACTCCAAATGTGCCAATTAACAAATTAATAAAAAAAGTAATAATAAATAAAACAAATAACCCAAACTGTACATACTTGTCAAGTATGCCTGTATCATTCCTTGGAGGTCAATTAAGTAGCAATCGTTTTGAATGCTCTCTTCTATTGCTCTTCTGGAGACTGAGAGGAGGTATAGATATTTTGTCCAAATGTTATGAAAAGTTCTCCAGTTTTATTAATTATTCACCTGGAGACTTACTAAAAGAGTTGATCTAATTAAAATGTTCACTCTGAATGACTGGCCAAGAAGCCTTTGTTCCTACCTGGGCTGATTAGATGTGCTCTTTTGAGTTACACAACAAAGACAGAACTGTTGTCCCCAGAAAGTGCCTGCTGACAACAGATGTTACGTTGGTCAAAAGCAATAAACACTGAGCTAGTCTCCCACCACCACTGAAGTGTGGCCCATATACACGGTCTCTGAATGGGGATATGGGCTCTGAACAGATGGATAATTAGGCAGAAAATTTTGTTCAGAGATATTTTGAAAAAAGTTAAGGGCATAGTGTACTGCAGGGGGAATCCAGAACCAAGACTGCGGACGAGGAAGGGTGGGAGGTGAGGACTGTTGCTAACTGAAAAGGGTACATCCTTTTGTACGGAAATCCTTGCCAGCATCACCACTTTAGGATTTCTTTGACCATTTATTCTTTGCTCTTCTTCAAATAAGTTCAATGATTAAAAGGAATTACTGTGGTCTTTGAAGGGGAAGGTTATGTCTTTTGTAGATTAATGTAAATTTTAGTTAAATCAAAAAACTTTTTTCCTATAGTATAACAGCAATTGAAACACCATGTTTGACTTTCACTTCCAGATATGATGAAGTAACTGAGACTGTACTTGCTCTCCCACCCAAAACACTAGAACATTGGGGGAAACAAATTAAACAGCTATCTTCAGATTTTGGACAACAGGCAGTACAGGACTGTGACCCTTGAGAGAAGGTAAGCAAAGCAATGTGTGGTCATTCTTCCAATGACCCCCGCTTTCTGTTCTTTCTGAATGGCAGCTCATAGAGGAAGAGCCCAAGCAGAACTCAGTGGTCTTGTTGTGTCGAGGATACAGAAGTCAGAAGTTGAGGAGGGTGAGGTAGCTGGATTTGTATATCAGTGAACTAAAGAGCAGGCAGCCATGCAGAGAAACTTCCACAGAAGTCCACTTTAGTCTGTTGCTGAATTCTAATCTGTCTATACAGAGCATGAAAACTCCTCACAGCCAAGCAAGGAACCACTAAGGAGACCCACTAAGCAATTTTCATAGATTACAATTGACTGAAAACTATTTGAGTTCCAACTAGCCAAAGTAGTGAGACCTCATAGAATATTAAATAGGGACTTCAGAAGGTTCACAGTTTAGTAGTAAGGCAAGATTAACCCTAGTGTAAAGGCTACTCTAGACATTCCTAAAATTTTAGAAACAAACACCAATTAGATCAAATTGATCCACAAGTAAATTGATTGCCTGACAAAACAAACTTGGAAACATTTTAATGGAAGATAATATCTAGGCATTCAAAGTGTAACAATCACAATTCCAAGCATCCAATAAAAATGATTAGACATGTAAAAAAATGGTAAAATGTGACCCATTACCAGGAAAATAACTAGTTAGTAGTAAGAAACTTAGACATGACATAGAAGATGAAATCAACATGTAACAGCTTTGAAATTGCTGTAACAAATATGCACATGGAATTTAAAAAAAAGTGAGAGAAATAAAAACATTTTAAAAAATCAAAGGAAACTCCCAAGAATGAAAAACATCAATATTTAAATGAACATGTTATAGGATGAACACAACAGAAGATTAGATAATATATGCAAGACATCAGTGAAGTTGAAGATAGAGGAATAGAAACTATCCAAAGGAAAGCAGAGAAAGAAATAGATTAAAACAAGTGAATGGAACCTCAGCAATATTTGACACAATTTCAGGTACTCTACAAACCTATATAAAATCCAAGGAGAAAGATAGGGGATAGAAAAAGTATTTGATGAAAAAAAAAAAAAAACCCATCTCCAAATTTGATAAAAACCATAAATTATAAATCCAAGAAACTCAACAAATCCCAACCAAAATTAACAATCACATAAACAATAAGCAAAAAAACATACCGAAGTATATCTTTATCAAATTACTGAAAATCAATGATAAAGAGAAGATCCTAAAACAGCCAGAGGAAAAGAAAATATCATGAATATAAAAGGGAACAAAGAAAGATGTCAGACTTATTATCAGAAACAATATGAGCCAATACATAATTGACAAAACAGATTTAAACTACCTGAAAAAGAAAATAAAATCTGTTAACCTAGAATTCTATATTAAGCAAAAATGTCCTTCAGAAGTGAAGGTGAGAAAAAGACATAGTCATAATTTTATTAACCAATGTCACCCCAATAAATTAAATAAAAAAGAAAAAGACTTATTCAGACAAACATAAACACCACATAGCAAGATTGTGGATTTAAGCCCAACCATATCAATAATTCATGAAATGTAAATGGACTAAAGACCCTAAATAAAAAAACAATATTGTCAAATTGGCCTTTTATTTAGGGCCTTTACTCCAATTCCATTAATAAAGCAACAATTAACTCTATAATACCTACAAGAACCTACTTTAAATATCTAAACCTGGGTTAAAAGTAAAAGAATGGAAAAAAAATAACAAGAAAAATCTATCAAAAGAAAAATAGAGTGGCTATATTAAACTAGACTCAAACTAGAATATTATCAGGCTAAAAAAAGTACATTACAATTTAGGCTTCCACTTTAAGAAGATGCTGTTGGAAATAAACCCCAAAATAAAGAGAAGGAAAGAAAGAATAAAGACGGAAAGTAATTAAATAGAAAAGAGGACTAAGAGAAAAATCAATAAAAACAAAAGTTCATTCTTTGAAAATATCAATAAAATTTCAAGCATGGATAGACCTAGAGAACATTATGCTAAGTGAAATAAGCCAGTAAGAAAAAGACAAGTACCATATGATTTCACTCATATGTGAAATTTAATGAACAAATTGAACTACCAAGCAAAATAGAGACAGACTCATAGAGAGGAAGACAGCTCTGGTGTGTGTGTGTGTGTGTGTGTGTGTGTGATGAAGGGTGGGGGAGGGGGGGTAAAAGGACTGAGCAAAAAAAGAAAAAGAAAGAGAACTCATAGACATGGATAACAGTGTGGTGACTGTGTGTGTGTGCGGGGGGCGGAGTATGTGGAGGTGGAAGAGGGCATAGAGGGGATAAGTGGAAAAAATAAAGTAAAATAAAATTGATAAGCCTCAGGTGAGGCTGATCAGAAAAAATACAAGTTATAAATATAAAAGAGGATTTATCAATATAGATCTTAAGAAATTATTATGAACAACTATATGCCCCCCGCCCAAATTGACAGTTTAGCTGAAATAAACATTTCTTAAAAGCATAAATTACCAAGACTAACATAGGTAAAAAAATATCTGAATAGCCCTATAGAGAAGATATTGCATTAAAAATTAAAAGATTTCCGTCAAATAAAATTACAGATTTTCTAGATTGCTTCAAAGGTGAATTCCTTCAAACATTTACAGAATAAATAATACAAATGGTACACAAATTTTATTGTCAAACAGCAGAGGAGGAAATACTTATTAATTCATTTTATGAGGCCATCCTTATTCTGATAACAAACCAGACTAAGACATTACAAGAAAACTATTGACCCATGTCCCTTATCAACACTGAAACAAAACTATACTACAAATTATCATCAAAAGGAAACCAGCAATATGTTACAGAAATAATAAAAAATGAACAAGGTTTATCTCACAGATGCAAAGTTGATTTACATTAAAAAATCAATTAATATCAGTCATCATATCATTAGAATAAAGAAGGAAAACAATATGTTTCCTTAGATGCAGAACAAGTATTGGACAATATTCAATACATGTTCATGGTAAAATATCTTTAATAAACAAGTAAGTGACTTTAGCAAGGTCACAAGATACTAGGTAGTATACAAATATAATTGTATTTTATATACTAGCAATGAACCTCAGGAAAATGCAATAAAAAGTGATTCCATCTAAAATAGTATAAAAGACATAAGATAATTATGGATACATGTAGCAAATGATATTAAGACTGTACACTATAATACTTACAACCACAAAACATTTCTGAGAGAAATAAAAGAACATCTAAATAAATGGTAAGGTAATACCATCATCATTAATTGGAAGATGCTGTATTATTAAAATATCAATTTGCCTTGCTTTGACATAGAATTTTAATTCTAACACAGCATTTTTTTTGGTAGAAATTGTGAAGCTGATTCTACAATTTATAAGAAACTACAAAGCATCTAATGACAACTATTTTGAAAAAGAATATTGGAGGATTTACACCATCTCTTTCCAAGATTTACAAAAACTATAGTATTCAAGACAGTATGGTATTGATATCAGGATGGGCACACAGATCAATAGAACAGAAGATAGTGTGTGTGTGTGTGTGTGTGTGTGTACTGAAGTGCCTTTAACCAAGTCTTTTTCACAAATAATGCTGGAACAAATGGGTATAAGTTCAGGAAAAAAATGAACAAGTCTTATATCAAATCATTTTCATGTAGTAATTTGAAATGGTTCATAGGACTAAATATAAATGCGGAAACTATAAAATTTTTGTAAAACAGACTGATAGATTCTTAAATAGTTAAGTACAAAATTACCATAGGGTCAACAATAGCCTAGGAATCTACCCAAAAAAAATGAAAGCATATGTCTACATGAAAAATTGTCCATGAGTTTTCACAGAAGCTTTATTCATAATAGCCAAAAACTGCAAACAATTGAAACAATTCATCAACAGGTGAATGAATGAACAAATTATAGTATATACATATACTAGAATACTATTTAGCAATAAAATGCAACATACTACTGAAACATAACATGGATAAGCTCTCAAAACCATCCTATATAATAAAAGCCTAATATGCTAAGTATCCAGTCATCCAGTTGTCCATTCAACCAATCAAAGTGTAATATGATAATGATATGCTAAGGACACTCAACCGCTTGCTATGACATCCACTGACCACAAGGGGGAAGAGAGTTGACCGGTTGACCAGTTGCTATGACATGGACTGACCACCAGGGGGCAGTTGCTTCACTGGTAGGTTAGCTTGCTGCTGGGATCCGGCTGATTGGGACTGAGCAAGATGGGTCAGACATGCCCTGGAGCCCTCCCGCAGTCCCTCCCTGGCTGGCCAACCTCCCACATCCCTCCCTACCCCCGATCGTGTACTGGTGGGGTTCTTCGGCCTGGCCTGTTCCCTCTTGCAATCCAGGACCCCTTGGGGGATGTTAGAGAACCAGTTTCGGCCCGATCCCTGCAGGCCAGGCCGAGGGATGCCACTGGTGCACGAATTTGTGCACCGGGCATCTAGTGCTGAATAAAAGACACAAAAGTGAATTTATATGAAGATTTAGCAAAGGAAAAACTCATCATAGTGGCAGATGAATGGTTGCTTGGGGATTAGAATGGGAATAATTTACTACCAAGGGGTACAAGGGAACTTTATGGAGTGATGGAAATATATTAATGAACTGAACACTTAAAAATGGAAGCATTTTATTACATACTAAAGCCAGGTGCACAAGATTCATGCATTGGGGTGGGGGTCCCTCAGTCTGGCCTGCGCCCTCTCACAGTCCAGGAGCCCTTGGGGGATGTCCAACTGGTGGCTTAGGCCCACTCCCTGGACATCCTTAACCCTGCTGCGGAGGCAGGAGAGGCTCCTGCCACTGCTGCTGAGCTCGCCAGCCATGAGCCCAGCTCCTGCATTGAGCACCTGACCCCTGGTGGCCAGTGAGCATCTTAGCAACCAGTCATTCCGCCATTTGGTCAATTTGCGTATTAGCCTTTTATTATTTAAGATAACTTTTACCTCAAGTTGATTTTTAAAATGGCATTTGGTGTTTTTTGTTTGTTTTTTTAATTGGGAAAAGGAAGGTTACTATAAAGCATGATTCCCTGAGATGATCACTGGTCAGCCAGCAACAATCATCCTACTAATTATATGAATTCATGTTACACTGATTCAATATCCAAGAGAGGATATGAATACAGTTCCTTTGATGGAGATGTGGGGGATTTGCATGGCTAGAATTTATCATGGGCTCTGGATGGTGGGAGGTGTGAGTGAGAGACTCCAAGAATACAGGAAAGAGAAGGCCAAAGGGCACAAGTTTGCCTTGTGCTTGATGGTATTCTTGACCAGATACCGCTTCTAGTAGGTCCCAGAGAGATCTGAGTAGAGGGCAAAGCCATACAAATATACACTATTCCTTGCCAGGCTTTTTCACTCTCATGCTGCATCAGCCTTGTGAGGAGTGAATTCTGAGATGCAGAAAAGGGAACAGAACTTTAAAAGAGGGCAATTTACATGGGTACAATCAACTCATTACTGCTTTACTCCTAGTCCTTCACACAGTAACAGGCCAGGTTTAGGGTCACACCTACACATTCGGTAGACAGATACATAGATACTTACATAGATAGATAGAGATGTAGATATAGACATATGCATAGGTAGATAGCTATATATGTAAATATATAATATTTATTTACTCTTCATGACAACCTTCATTATTATCCCTATCTGGTAGTTTAGTAACTAAGACACAAAGAGGCTAAGTACCTTGCCCAGGGTCACACAGCTACTAAGAGGCAGATCCAAGATTGATATCCATAAAGTATGATGTAGAGTCTATGCTTTTAATTGTTACATTATTCTACCAGTTTTACTTAAATTATCAGAACTTCAGAATTACTCCTCACAGGTAGAATCAAGCAGAGCCTTCAGTTCCATCTTCAGATTGACAGGTATAAAAAGCACTCCCCTCTATTGAAAGTGACTGCTGAAGGTCATTTATTTGATCTTTCATTTAACAAAATACGTTGAGTGACTCCTATGTGCCTTGACTCCTATGTGCCTGATATTATGCCCATCAATGGAGATTCAGAAATAAATAAGACATAATCCTTACTTTCAAAGATCTGGACATTCCACCAAGATGACTTAGTCAATGTCATGTACTGTAGTGCAAATGAGAGTATGGAACACCTGCCACACTAGTGTAAATGAGGTATTGAGGCAGCATCACTTGCATCTATGTTATCAGGAGACTGTCTGCATTTGACTAACTGAAGGTCACACCTGGGCATCCCTGGGTGTTCTTTTAACTTTACCATTAAGCAATCTGAAGCCATAAACTGATTAGGGTTGGAACACTTATAGAGGATTAATGTTCTAACAAATTGGGTCATTTTGCTCAGCTTGGCTATTGATGATAACATATGATAAATTTACTGAGCTCATTTGTGACCAGATTTCTCTGCAGAGTAATTGAAAGTGAATGGAAGTGGCTATTTATGTATTTGCAGCCATTAGATGTTGCTCTCATCTCTGATTTCGGTGGATGATGAGTTAAAATATATACTGAGATCATTGTCTGCGAGTAGCACTTTGCATGTTCAATTAGCTAAGGCCTGTGCAGACTGCTGGTCATGAAAAAGTAGATGGTGAAGGGAAGCAGTACTCTTAGAGTTCAGAAATGACTAACTGGCCAAATGGGTGTATATTTCTGAATCGCATCTCCTTTTTTTAAGGTTTGATGGCCACTAGGATTGTGTGTGGCTTTGGCTGTATTCACAATCCTATGGCCCTGTTGCCTAAAGTTTTTGCGTGGATGTTAAGAATAATTTGAAAACCCACACACAGAAAAGAATTTATGGTGAAATACATTTAAAAAGTCCTGTATTGAACAAAGTACAATGAATTTCTTCAGTGCAGGGTATTTCAGAGTGGTGAGTAAACATATGAGCATTGCACATCTCTAAGAGAGGGTGGTAATACAATTATCAGATGTATATAAGGAAACCAGCATTTATTTGAGCATCTATGTACTATTTATTACATATAGATTACTTTTATAGATTTACATAGTTTTACACAGATTGCTTCATTTAATCCATATAATTATTCTATGATTTATCTTTATTTTTCTGGAATGATGGTCTTGAGGCCTGGAGTGCTTAAAAAACTTTGCTAAAGTCATGATGAGCAAGTGCCTTTGCTGGGATTTGAACCAGCAGTTCGTCTATAGAACCCATACTCTTGACCACAATGCTCTATTTTCTTTCTTTCTTTTCCCCAAGAGCATCTTGCTCAAGCAGAATCTCACAGATCACACTTTGGGAAGGGTATTTCTAGGATAAATATATCAGGTATTCCTGGATGTGCCCCAGCTCTGGGTCAACACATTTATAATATAGTGGAGACAAGAAAGCAGAGACAAGTTATATATTTTTCAGTTCATCCTAGCCTAAACCTACTCCCTAGAGCAGTGATTTTTCAACTGGTGTGCACACTGGTAAGATACAAGAATTTTTAAAACATGCATGTTCAATTTTTAAACATGCAAAGAATTTTTAAAACCTGACTATTTAGTCAGAGGCACTGACCTCTTTCCATTAGATTGTCAAATAAAAACTGCCAACCGTCAACACAGCAATAATATTGAATGAATCACAATGATACCTTATACCTTTTTTTTTTTGCCAGATAGGCAAAAAATATAGTTTTTGGTGTGCCAAGGAATTTTAGTAATTTACCTGTGCCATGAGATGAAAATCTCTGCCTTCCAGTATCAAATACATTAATGACTCCTGGACTTTTGAATGAGAGCTACTCCCCATTTTCCTGAGCATTGAAAATGCCTTGTGCTTATCAAGGTCATTCTTCATTTCCATTCAAGTATCACAAAGACCCTGACAACATTATTTTATTAATCTCATTCATCTTTGAGTGCATATCCTGAGCCAGGCCCTGTGCTAGTAGTGGCAGCGAGAGCCGATTCAGGTGTAGATGCAGGAATCTAACAGAGAAGGAAAACTGGCTCTGTTGGTAAGGCTGAGTAGAAATTGTGGTTTAGAAATGACATTCCCAATGAACCACTTAAGACTTTACTTCTGAATTGGGCAGACCTACCCACCCAGGCCCTGGAAGAGCAGTATAACTCCTTCCCTCTCCAGCTTACCCCATGGCAGCCACAGAGGGTGGGTTGGAGGGGAATGGGGCTGAGCTGTGTGATTTCTTCTCTCATGTTTCACCGTGGAGAGGAGTGAGAGCGCTTGGAGAGACATTAGTAGTTTCTCCCAGCTTTTCTTCCCTGAGGAGGAATGTAGACATCCCTGCTCTTCTCTGGCTGGAAACAAGTGGTGTTCTCCCAGGCTGGATGTTAATGACGGGAAATAAAACAGCTGAACACATATAATCTCTCAAGGAACTCCAGGTCCAGTGGAAGAGGGGCAGACAGACAAATGAAACATGGTGAAATAAAATCAAAGCATGTATGAGCAGGGGATAAAACATTCAGTTATGGGAAAGATAGAATCCAAGTTTCAACCACTTACACAAAATTCACATTGTTTCTTTCCTCTCTGTCAGAATTATATTTTTCTGTAATAATGTTATTCATTCATTCTTACATCAAACATATATTGAGTACTAACATGTATTGAGCCCTGGAGATACAATGCTGAATAAGAATAAGCCAGAAGCACTCCCCTTCCTTTAAATAAAATATTCACTTTATTTAAAATAACTGTGTGAATTAATGTATCAGTAGACATTGGCTTACCAGTTATGTGGAAAGTCCTCATGGTATTGCCATACAGGGTGTAGGCTTTGGCTGAGGGAAATATGTAATGCAGGGTATAGTCCACCACTGGAAGGGAGAAGGTGCAACAATGAATGGGTTAAGAGCCTCATAAATGGACTGTGGAGGGGCTCCCTCCCAGTCTTCACTTGCTTTACTATTTTGCCCAGAGTCAGTGTCTTTTATTAAGATAGACTTATACCCACGGAAGTTCGAATGAGGTCCAGGGAATCAGATGAAAGCCTCAGAATTGAATTGGTAAAACACTGAATTGGTCGGACTATTCTGACGTCAAAGGATATGAACTGGTAATTATTCTATTAGTGAAGGGAACATGGAAAGATTGAGGACTTGGCGATGAGAAGCTAAATTAGCTCTAATGAAATAATATATGTTGTTCCACAAAATCAGATCTGGAAATCGAAAGAGTAAAAACAGTGGTATAAAACTCCATTACTTGCATGAATGGGAAGGGAACAGGCTATTATTGGCCGTATGAAACCTTGTTCCCAAGGAAGGAATGTGTCTTCACAGAAACCTCAGTCTTTTGAATGCTGACTGTTGAAAGGACAGGGGAGAATTTCCTACCCTTCTTCCCTTCCTCAAGGTCAGGTCTACAATTCATTTTTTAATCCATAACAGTTTTCACTTAACATGTTACCTAATTTACCTCTTTATTATATTGCTTATTTATTGTCTGTCTCCCCCACTAGAATATAAGCTCATAAGGTTAGGGATCTTTGTTTACTTTTAATGTAGTCTCCCCCCCTCCCCAACCCTGGCCTAGCAGAGCACTTAACAACTGTAGGTCTTTAAGTACTCATTGTATGATGAATGATGTGTAAAATTCCTCCAAGGGACTAACATGGAAGGAGGAGGGGGGTGGGAGGGAGAGGAAAAAGAAGAGGGAGGGAGGGAGGGAAAGAGGGAGGGAGAGGTTTATGAAGTAAATGATCTTTTAAAAGGAGAGTGAGTGGGTTGCAATAGGTTGTTCTTGGGGTATGAATTAGAGAGGAAGATAAGCAATGGAGCTGAAACCAGGACTTGGTGATTTGGTAGACAAAATGCTTTCCAGGATTATTTAAGAATACTGCTGCAAGAAACTTGGGTTTACCAAACTAATTCCTCCCCCCCCCCACCCCCTCCCCCCGTCAATTATTATAAGATAAAAATGTTCAGGTGTTCTTCATTTCTTCTTCTGATTTTTTAATCCACTGTGTTGTAGAAAATCACTGTTTAGCTTGTTTACTAGCTTACCAGACACCAGTGAGCCCTACACATCTGGAATACTTAGGGCTGTAAAGATTCAGTAACATGGCTGGGTACCATAAATGAGTTTGACAGGTCTTCATTCAGCTGCTGCAACTGAGAAGGCACTGAAAATTGTCTATGTTTTTCCTTCTCTAATCCTGCAGTTGTTTTCTCTTCTGAAGACTGAGTTAATTATATAGTGGCTATTTTAGGTTGCTTTTGACGACATAATGTTTGTGTTCCGTGTTTTTTCATCAGATAAAAGAAAGGCTCATTCTCAGGTCCTTGAGATAAAACAATAGCCAACATTTGTGCAGTAACAATCACCACCCTTATTTCATTAATCATCACAATGACCCTGTGGCGTGGTCCCATGACTGGAGCTACTTTATTTCAAATGACTGGAGTCTCAGAGTTGCCAAGTTGTTTGTCCAAAAATACACAGGTAGGAAAGTACTCCAGGTGGAGCTCAGAGCCGGGTCTTGGAACTCAAAATCCTTGGCACTCTCCACTGCTTGTAAGTTAACCGCAGTCATAACAGCAATGGCCTAATTGTGAGTCTTGCCAAACATTCTGCCTAGTAAATTGCAGACTTGATAAGTATATAAACCCTTGATTTTTAGAGGCACAATCTTTTTTCCCCAGACTATTTTTTAATTGTTGAAATAACTTTACAGTGTCAAAAAGAAGAAAAAGAAACTTTATCTTCCAAATTTATTTACTAGTTTCATTGCCCTAAAAATATACAAATTTTTGAGGTAAATCAAGCTAAGATCTGAACAAGTACTGTTAGTCTTCTTTTTTTTTCCATGCTTAAATTGGAGTGACCAAAAATTACATGGAATTATCTAATCCTTTTTGCCTCACTACTACCAATCTCAACGCTATAAGAGAATAGGATGGAATCCAAAAAGAAGCCCCCCTTCAAACGCTGTTTGAGTGTTAATCTACTTGAATAATGTTTTAGCATTTGGTAGTCCTTCCTCCCTTCTTTCCTTCCTTCTTTCCCTTTTTGAAACTAGGGAAGCATAAGGCATTTATATTTGTTTATGTTAATGCATGCTTTTTGAAATGTTTCTGATAGAATTATTGAATGTTTTCCAAATTCTGCTATGTGTATTTATGCTATAGCTTTGTCACAGTTATAATTGCTGCCCTCAGATCTGTTCCTTGCCCATCCCCGGCTTGAGCAGGCTAGTCCCTGTAGGCTATTTCCCAGGTTCACGTGTCAGCTAGCTTCTGGCTCATGTGGCCAATGGGAAGCCCTCCAGGAGACGGGAGTGAGAGAGACATGAAGATGCCAGGGTATTTATTTCTCTTTGCGGATCTCTTCCTTGTGGATACCTCTGGATGGGCTATATATTTTCCATGGCACCTGTCCTGTCTGACAGGTGTGCCATGAAACAAGCTCCTGCTGAGTGACCCTGGTACCTGGGCTCTGCTAACTTTGCTTCCTCCATTTATCTGCCAGCTTAGGGACAGCAGTGGTTTCCTGAAATGGCTAATTTCTGGATTCCCTCTCACCATGGCTTCCTAGCTCCTTCATCACCTGTGCAACCAACTTCCTGCATTGTGTAACCTCTACTGTAAACACTGTAAGTGAATTGTGTTTTCCTGGCTATTCCCTGACCAGAGCAGGTACTGAGAATCACTTTAAGATTTCAGAGACAAGCATCTTTGGTAACTTGTAATAGTTATAAAATTGATGTAATTGATGAGGGAAGTTTCTTGCATTCTGAATGAGCTCACTATTCGATTCTGTTTATATTAAGTCTAAGAACAGGTAAAATTAATCTATGGTGACAGAAATAAAAGCACTGGTTACCTATGGGGATGGGAAGAAGCTGACTAAAAAAAAACGAGACAATTTTCTCAGAGATAGCAATATTCTAGATCTTGGGTGCTGGTTACATGGGTGGATATAATTGTCAAAAATTCTATGAACTGGACACTATGACTTATAATTTTATTGTGTGTAAATTAGAGTTCAAATAAAAAAAGAAAACATGCCTGGAGTTTTTGTTGAAGCAGAAAATCAGCTTATTTGGTGTGAAGTGAATGAGAAGAATGTAGCAGAAGAAGAGGACAAAGATATAATAGGGGATGAAAGTTATCATGTAGGGCCTACTAGGCCATTGCAAGACCTCTGGCTTTTCTTCTGGATGAGATAGGGACCCTTTGAAGGATTTTGAGCACAGGCATGAATTGATCTGTTTTAATAGGATCACTCTGGTTGCTATGTTAAGGAAGATAGTAGGAAGCAAAGCAGATTCATTAGAAGATCATTGCAATAATCTAGCCTAGAGCTAACAATGGATTGGATGAGGGAGGCAGCAGTGGACGTGGTAAGAAGGATTTGGATTCCAGATGAGTCTTCAAGGGAGGAGTGATGGAATTTGTTGCAATATTGGCTGTGGGGTTAGAGAGAAAGAAAGAAAAATGATCCTAAATTTTGGTTTGAGCAACTAGAAGGATGGAGTTGCTGCTAGTTAAGATTGGGAAGAGTTCAGGTGGAGCAGGCTTGTGGACATGTAAAGTTTGAAATGCTTACTGAACATCTAAGTAGAGACAGTGAACAAGGAGTTTGATATTGGGATTTTTTTAATGTATAAAAAATATTAAAAGCCACCAGACTCGGTGAAATCAACTAGGAATGAAGTGTGAACAGAAAAAAGAGGTTCAAGGATATTTGGATGTCAGCAACAGTGAAGGAATTGCTAGCCTGCCCATGGTTGACAGAAAAGACGCCATTGCCTTCAGCAGAGGGCTGGAAACTTCATCATGGATAGGTACAGAAGAGTAGTCTCTTCTCCCTCTCTCCCCGTACCTCAACATCAGAGGCAGGCAGTGGGGGTGGGGTGAGGGTGGAGGATGGGGAGAGGTCAAGCAGAGAGAATTCAAAAACCCCGTGTTCCTCCCTCTCCTCTCAAGCTGCTAAAGTCATGAGTTTAGCCAGTGCTAGGGCAATGAGAACAAGAACTTTGAGACTGAAGCTAAATGAATAGCACTCAGTTTTAAAGATCCAAAATGTGACTGTTTTAGTAACTGAAAGTGGTTACAAATTTATGGAGCCACAATGAGATATCTTAAGGAAATCTGTTACCCAGCCTGGAGAATGGTATAGGGCAGTGGTTGGCAAAGAGCCAAATATCAACAGTACAACGATTTAAATTTCTTTTGAGAGCCGAAAACCGACTTCTGCGCATGGGCCACAAAGTTTCAATCGCATTGTACGTGCACGCCCGCACGTGGTATTTTGTGGAAGAGCTACACTCAAGGGGCCAAAGAGCCGCATGTGGCTCATGAACTGCAGTTTGCCGACCACTGGTGTAGGGTGTTCAACAAAGCATAACTAGTTTCAGTTACTGGGAGTAAAAAACCTTTTAATGTTTATATCCTGTGAGTTGAGACTGCTTACAAAGATGGGAATGTCAGTATTGGATACTATGAGACACAGCTCCTCGTATCTATTATATTGGATATAAGAGACACAGCTCTGGGCATTAACTTGCTTGCCTAAAATAAGTAGGTTGGAAAGTATGATAATCTACAAGGTCATTTCCAAATTTCAAATTCTATCATTTGATTTGAAGCCCGTGAGATAAGTCAAGCTAAGCCAACATTTTGCATTTTTTTCTCTTTGAAACTTTATTTGTGATAACAGCATATGACCATTGGAACTTTGGTGAAATGAAAGAGCTTTTTAAATACAGTTATTATAACACTTCCAAGATTCTGCTTTTAGGACAAGCATTACCAATAATAAGGAGTAATTTATATCTTTATGTAGAGCAAGCATATCAATGAAATTTCAGTTTATGCAAACACCTGCTTTACTGGGTTTAATAGAAACTAAGAATACAAACTAATGTCCTATGTGGAGGTGAATTCACTGACAGATTTGTTTGACAGAAAGAGTTCCCAACATTGAGGAACAGATCCTTCCAACTCCTGTTTTGGCCTCTTTAAGCCCTCAAACAGCTTTCTTCTAACAAACTTAATGATGAATGTGTTCCAGAAATCATTCCTTTAATTCTTCCACATTAGTGCAGAAATCAGCAACAGGTGCAGAATGCAAACAGTGATTTTACCATACAAAATTTATTCCAATTTTCCTCTTGGGAAAAACCTTACATTTGAAACACATTGATTTTGAACAAATTTAAGGCCTATTTTGCAACTGCAAAAATACAAATATTGAACCTTAAACAACAACTAATAGTCATGGCATCTGTGCAACTATGTATGTTATAGAGAAGAAAATCTATCTGAAATTGACTCTTGGAATTCATTGCTATTTTGAGCAAGCTTTTTATCTAAAATTTAAAGAATCAATGAAATTATCAAAAATAAGATTTTGGCAAAGCCAGGTATATCATGAGAGTGAGAAAAAAGCACTTAGTAAGATCTTTTCTGATTTGCTCAACACAGTCCTGTGCCACGGCAGGTCCTGACTTACCAGTTGATTGGGGTTTTCATAGAGATGGAAGGATCAACATAGAAAAGGTGCATCTCATTCGTTTTTTCATTTTGCAGAAATTGAGGTGCAGCTGTCAATTTTAAGCAGTAATAAAATAATAGACTAAGACACGAATTTCAGTAAAATTTAAAAATGGTTAAAAGGTGTAAATTTAATAGTTTTTATCCAGAATATTGAGGAGCCGTGATGGTTTGCCTGACTGTGTTGTATATGTTTAAAATTTTATTTCTGTATATATACTTAAAAATTCTAGAAATTACTGTTTTTTAGGAAACAGAAATGTAGGGATCACATGTATGTATAAATTTATATATGCGTATGTTTGTTACAGTGTTTCACCACTATATGCACACCCAAACACCATCATTTTACTTCTTCCCAGCCCCAGCTTTGCTGCCTAAGGTCTGCTGCCAAAGTCTCCGATGCCACAGAGCAGATGCCACTGCCCAGGGCGCTGCCTAGGCTCCTCCCTACCTCCCGCCCTGCTCTGCTCAGTACTACGGCTAGCTATTTCATTGTGCCAAGACCACTGATGAGGGCAGCGTTGGTGCAGAAATCTCATGTTGTGTTCTCCACTGGTCTGTGGAGAATCCCCCCTCCTTCTTCTGTATCTCACCCCATGTACGCATAACCCATATTCTCAGACTTCTCCAGTCTGTGGTAGAAATGAAATTACATTAGCCTAAAGCCAAGAATTTGCTGGCTCCTTTGCTCTCACTTATAGAACTGGAGGGCTTTACCAATCCCCACCCTTGCCAGAGCCTCTCCACTTAAGTGTGGGAATCCTTAGATAGCATCTCTGTGCATGCAGAAATGGGTCTGTTCAGATTTTCTACCCAGAGTCATCCATAGAAATGTTCCTTCTATACCCCAAACTCTCCCCTTTTCCTTCATATAACATAGAAAGCCTCCACACTAAGAGTGCTTTAAAATAGGGTCTCTGTGAGCCCCAGACACATGATCTTGAATTCCGAAGCAGCACAGTGTCCTTGTACTAAATTTCCACTTTTTACATAAGCAGGCCTGGGTTAGTGTCTGTCACTTTCAACTAAAAGATCATAGGTGTGAACGAAGGGATAGAGGTCTGTTCATCTCTGCACATACCTACTTTTTCTGTTCTGAATCATTCCAGTCCTTCAGGATTTCCAAGGTTATCCCCAAACACTCCTTCACTAGTTATATCTTACAGAGTGAGGCTCTCGGATTTATTAATGTTGAGAGCTCAACTTGTGCTTCTTATGTGATTTGTTGTCAGTGTCTATTAACTGAACAGATTTTTGGGATAATTTTATTTTCTTCTGATTTTGCAAAATTTAATATTCTTGGTCATTAATTTGTGTTCAGAAACAGTTAAGTTGAAAAATGTCCTTTTGATAAACAACTTTCTCTGTAGCTTTATCGCAAATAATATGGACTTTATAGTTAGGAGACTGCAATTTGATCCTAGGATCATCACTTATTTGCTGTTGGACTTTAATTCAGACACTTAATATATCTGAAATGATTTTATCACCTATAAAACAGAACAGTGAAGTAATGTTATGAAAAGACACTGAAAAATAGGAAGCCTATAAAAAGTATGGCAAAAATAATTAAAAATAAGCACAAGGACATTGAGAGTTTATGTTTCTCTATAGAAGACATGTGTGCAAATTTTTCTTATTTGAATTCCTTTTATAATCCTTTTGGAAGTACTATAAGAAAAATGTTTCAAATTGTATTCAAGCTAAAATTGGTATAGAAATAAGTGATTATGTATTTGAATAAAGATTTTTGGTAGGATGAAATACATATTTGTGAATTTGTAAGAATGAGGTAAGATATATATTTTCATCAGAATCTTCTTTGTAGCCTTTTTAGCATTTGATACATGTGATTCCTTATTCTCTCTATATACTACCATCAACCTAGCTAAGTAGTTGTTAACTCAACCAGGTTCTAGGATGGGGAGAGGAGGGCGGGGACAATCTTGACTCCTGCGTTTGCTTTAGGGCTTGTGAAGATGTTAAGATACCCACTTCTCCAACAGGTGCTAGAAATCATCACCTGAATTAGATTAAAATGAAAATTAACCAGGCAACGGATTTGGACTTAAATATCATTATGAATTTGATGACTATTCATTTCAAAGACATCCTCTTATTTGACATTCCAAATATTACTTTCTCACTTCATTCCTATCTTGACAACATTATTTCTAGCATTCTTTTACACACAGATATTTGTATGTTTGTTGAGCTCCTGGGTTCAGTTACAGGAGCCTTGGTAATATTAATACAATACAAAATCATATATCCAAAATAATTGTGACTAAATTTTCCAATATATTAAAAAATCTTTAAAAAGTACTTATATACATTTAATATAATTTAACATGGATTCATTTTTATCAAGTCAATAATGTAAATGGAATATGCCATTAAATATATTATACTGTAGCTGCTTTTACTTTTATTCAATGAAATTACATGCATTCTGTCTGAACTGTCAAAATCCTGCATATTTGATATAGAAATTAATGAGATAGCATCTCCTAGTTTTTTTAATCCTCACCCAAGGATATGTTTATTGATTTTAGAGAGAGAGGAAAGGAGAAAGAAAGAGAGAGAGAGAGATGGATTGGTTGCCTCCTGTCCCTGACTGGGTATCAAAATCCCAACCTTTTGGTGTACAGGATGATACTCCAACCAACTGAGCCACACAGCCAGGGTGCATCTCCTAGATTTTAAGTTCAAATGTACTTTCTAGCTTTTTCTTTCTGTATATATATATAGCTTATTTCCTGCTTCTAGAAATAAATTGGATGAAGCTTCCTTTCGCTCCCTGCAAGATAAATTGAGTTTCCTTGTGTGAAGGCAAAGCAACTAGAAAAATTAAATTTTCTGTCTTGGGTAGTTCTATTGAGTTATAGCATCATTGCACAGCATGCTTTCATGATAAATAAATCAGGTGTGGAGAGACAAGAGTTCTCAGGGGGGGAGAGAGGCATATTTGGGGAGAGAGGGAAAACTAGCCTGGGGTGTCATTACTTCTAAGCTCTCTCAGGTGATGAAGCAACAAGAAAATGTATTTTTATCTGTGTTTATGCACATATTTATATATACCTCCATATGTAATTATCTGTATCTTATTAAGCTAAACATTAGTTTATTCTGAAGCCTTCAGCTCTAACTCAACATCACATAGACCATTCTAGGTTCCTCCCATTGCTTATCTGCAACCTCCCACTCCAATAGTGAGAAATCTGTTTTCTACCATCTGCCATTCATTTACTTCATTGTTCAATTCCAGTATCGATATATAATGGCTTCAGAATTGTTAACCCATACTTTGTGGGAAACAACTTTATCAACTAGTGTGCATGTAGAGTCCCTTTTGCCTTTAGACTTACAGACTCCACTGATTTCCAAAGTTATTCAGGACAGTACCCTAACACCCCACTCCACTGGTGAGGTTGTTGGACATGTTTATAATCTATAATAATAAAAGCATAATATGCTAATTAGACCAGATATCCTTATGGACGACCTTCTGGACAAAGCCGGGGCTGCGAGGGAAGCCCGGGTCCCAGATGTCAGAGGGAAGCTGGTGCTGGCAGCAGAGGAAGGCCTACTCTTGCACAAATTTCATGTATTGGGCCTCTGGTATATTTATATTTCTTTGTTGCATTCTCTCCTGGGCTACACTGGCCTCTGAAATAATTTTTTAAAACATCTGCATACATTAAGGTCATACACTGTTTTGTAATGTTTTGTAGGCTTTGACAAATGCC
The DNA here is from genome assembly GCA_026230045.1 of Corynorhinus townsendii. NCBI lineage: Eukaryota > Metazoa > Chordata > Mammalia > Chiroptera > Vespertilionidae > Corynorhinus > Corynorhinus townsendii. The sequence goes on along the minus strand of JAPDVU010000008.1, from coordinate 63,427,349 downwards.
TACTGTCATGTGTTCACCATTACAGTATCGTCAAAAATAGTTTCACCACCTTAAAATTCTCTGCACTTCACCTGCTCAACCCTATCCACCCCACCTGAACATCTGGCTATCACCGATCTGTTTACCATCTCCACAGGTCTGCCTTTTCCAGAAAGTCATACAATTGGAATTTCACAATATATAACTTTTTTCAGACTGGTTGTTTTCACTTATGCTTTTAACATTTATTCATATCTTTTAGTGGCTTGATTCCACCTTCCTTTTTATTGCTGAATAATATTCTATTGTGTGGTTGTAACAAGGTTAGTTTATTCATTCACCTATCGAAGGGCATCCTGGTTGCTTCCAGTTTTGGGCAATTATAAATAAATCTGCTATAAACATTCAAGTGAAGGTTTTTGTGTGGATATGTGTGCTCAAATTAGTTGGGAAAATACCTATGATCACAATTGTTGGTAAGACTGTATTGGTTTTATAAAAAACTGCCAAGCTGTCTTCCAAAGTTACTATTATTTTGTATCCTCACCAACAATGAATGAGAGTCCCTGTTATTCCACGTACTTGTCCATGCTTAGTATTGTGTTTTGAATTTTAGGCATCCTAATTGTTATGTAGTAACATCCCTTTGATGTTAAATAGATGCATTTTTTTTTTTTACAGAAAAGGGCACCTTTCGCTCACATTTTCTGTAATGTACAATGTACAGAACATCTTCTGCACCCAAACCTTGTTTTACAAATCAGTAAACTGAGGACCAACAACTCTGCAATGTCACTGTGGAGTGTGGCCAAACAAGAAAACATGAGGCCATCAATGTAGCCATTCTTCTTTATTTAAAACACAAACAAACCATTATCCTATCTAATAAAGAGGGAATATGCTAATTGACCCTCACGCTGTCGCAAAAGATGGTGGTGCTCACAGCCAACAAGGAGGGAATATGTTAATTCACTGCCCTGCCCTCAAAGATGGCAGCGACCACAACCAATAAGGAGGGAATATGCTAATTGACTGCCCTGCCCTCAAAGATGGTGGTGCCCAGTCCCCTCAGCCCCACCAGGGCGGCAGGTCCGCGGCAAGGCCAGGCCCGCCTCGAGGTAGGCTCCATGCGCCTACCTCCGGAGTCCCCCAGACCTCTCAGCTCCCCAGCTGCCCAGGGCCAGCCCAAGGTGCAGGTAACCAGGGCCAGCCGAGGCTTGTGTTGCCGGAAATGGCAGCAGCAGAGGTGTGATGGGGGCATCACATTCCCCTGATCGCCAGATCACCTCTCACCCCTGAGGGCTCCTGGACTGTGAGAGGGGGCAGGCTGGGCTGAGGGATCCCCCCTCCAGTGCATGAATTTTCTAGTTCTTTTATAATAAAGCTAGTTTTGTTGGGTAGAATGAAAAGAACTTACAACGGCAAGAGATGTTTTTAAGAAAGTCATTCAACTTCAAAAAAACAGAGAGGAACTGTGTGCGTGAGCAGAACTCTGGGGCCTGGCATTATGGGAGCTCAGGTGATAGGGGCCTTGTTTACAGGGCTGAGGTGGAAAGTCATGTTAGCTTTGTACTAAGGTCAACTTTACTTCCTGATCCTGAGATTACATCTTTTAAAAAATCTACAAGGATTAGAGCAGATCTATGAGACACTGGAGAGAGAAATACACACACTTATCTATTACATTTGCTGTTTGTAAAACATGAAGGTAAAATATGAACATCTGTTGGTTACTTTAGAGTTTTTGCCTGGATAAAAGAAAAATTCTAGTGATGTTTTACTCAACTTTTTTGACAGCAAAATTTAGTGAAGTTTTATCCTGGTCCAGAAATTTTTATGTAAAACTATCTGGAGGAATTCTTTATCTTGGATTTTATTGAGAGAATAAAAGAATTAATGAAGGTTAGCAAATCTATATTATAAAATGAAAATTATATCAACTTCACCATAGCATTGGTATGAGAAAAATAGTAAGATCTAACAAACTAAAAATCTTGTTCTTGTGGTAATTGTGAGTCCTCTACTTCAACGAACTAATGAAACTCTTGGCCAGATGTGACCAAAGAAAACCCTTGTTTTTTTTTAATTTAATAAATCTTTATTCAGATTATTACAATTGTTTCTCCTTTTCCCCCCCATATCTCCCCTCCACCGGTTCCCACCCCACCTTCTGCCCTTAACTCCCCCACACTGTCCTCATCTATAGGTGTACGATTTTTGTCCAGTCTCTTCCTGCACCCCCCCCAATACCCCTTTTCCCCTGAGAATTATCAGTCCACTCCCTTTCTATGCCCCTGATTCTATTATATTCACCAGTTTATTCTGTTCCTCAGATTTTTAATTCACTTGATTTTTAGGTTCACTTGTTGATAGATATTTGTTGTTCATAATTTTTATCTTTACTTTTTTCTTCTTCCTCTTCTTAAAGAATACCTATCAGCATTTCATGTAATACTGGTTTGGTGGTAGTGAACTCCTTTAGCTTTTTCTTATATGTGAAGCTCTTTATCTGACCTTCAATTCTGAATAACTTTGCTGGGTAGAGTAATCTTGGTTGTAGGTTCTTGCTATTCATCACTTTGAAAATTTCTTGCCACTCCTGTCTGGCCTGAATAGTTTACATTGAGAAATCAGCTGACAATCGTATGGGGGCTCCCTTGTAGGTAACTAAGTGTTTTTCTCTTGCTGCTTTTAAGATTCTTTGTCTTTTGCTCTTGGCATTTTAATTATGATGTGTCTTGGTGTGGTCCTCTTTGGATTCCTTTTGTTTGGGGTTCTCTGCTCTTCCTGGACTTATAAGTATTTCTTTCACCAGGCAGGGGAAGTTTTCAGTTATTATTTCTTCAAATAGGTTTTCAGTATCTTGCTCTCTTCTTCTGGCACCCCCATAATTCTGATGTTGGTACGCTTGAAGTTGTCCCAGAGGCTTCTTACACTATCTTCAAATTTTTGGATTCTTTTTTCTTTTCCAGTTGAGTGTTTTTGCTTCTTTGTATTTCAATTCTTTGACTTGATTCTTGTGTTCCTCTAGTCTGTTGTTGGGTCTCTGTATAATATTTTTTATTTCAGTCAGTGTATGTTTAATTTCTAGTTGGTCCTTTTTCGTATCTTTGAGGGTCTTGTTATCTTTATCGGCCTTTTCTAGGATACTCTTGAAAAGCCTTGAACCATGGTTTTGAATTCTATATCCAGTCGTTTGTTTTCCTCCATTTCTTTCGTTTGTGATCTGTTTCTTTGTCGCTGCATTTTCACTGCTTCCCTGAGTTGGTAGGGTAGCTTTGTGTGCCAGGTTTCCTATATGGCCCAGTGGGTTGGCTTCCCAGTTACCTGAGGTGGACACTCTTGGTGCACCCCTTTGTGGACTGTGTGCACAGTCTTGTTGTAGTTAAGTCTTGATTGTTGTTGGTATCACTGGGAGGAATTGACCTCCATGCCAATTGGCTGTGAGGATCAGCTGTGTCAAAGCTGGGAGAAGTTCAGTGCTGCAGACAGCCTTAAAGGATTAGACTTGCCAAACTGCAAAAGCTTCTGTGCTCAACTTGGATGGGGTGGAGTCTCAGGGTGGAGCAGACAGTCTTGGCTTCCCGTCAGCCCTGCCCTTGTGCGAGCATGCACGCCTCTAGACCTCTGGCTTCCCCGCCTCCCGAACCTCCTCCCAGAGTCCAGATTCCCCCCCTCAAGAGCGTGGGTCCCCAGGGGCTCGCCTGGAACTGGGATTCAGTGCAGTCAGAACTGGGGTTCAGTGCATTCAGGAGCTTCCGACTCCCTTCTGCTAGGGAAAGCCTATGGCAACCTTGCAGTCTTTGTGCGCACTGGCGCACGCGGCTATCCCCCGGATCTCCGAGTCTCTGAGTGCCTTTCTCTCTACCTGACAGTCCAGACTACCCCAGTATGAGCCTAGGTCCACGGGGTTTCGCCTGGAACTGGGGTTCAGTGCAGTCGGGGGCTTCCTTCCCCCTCCCGCCAGAGAAAGTCAGCCAGGCTCTCAGCCGCCCTTCCTCTCTGCATGCACAAAGACCCTTTGCCGTACCTCAACCCTTTGCTGTTCCTCCAGTTCTCTGTGAGCTTTTCTCTTTCCTTCTAGTTGTAGAATTTCCACTCAGCCAGCTTTCCTGTGGTTCTGGATGGTGTTCATTCTGTCTTTTAGTTGTAGTTTTGAAATTGTTGTGCAAGGCAGCAGTTTAGGTGCTTACCTATGCCGCCATCTTGGTTTCTCCCACCTGTTTTGTTTTTTTTATGCAGGGCCTAACTTGCTATTCTCTCTGCCTCCCATTACCTATATCCCAGACTCTCTGTGCAAATAGATATCTTTCTTCATGAGTTTTACATTTAATTGTATTACTTTACTGTATTTCTATTTGCAATTGCCCAAAGTTCAGATGCAGTGTTTAGAGTCCAAAGATGTTTCTTATTTGTAGCCATATTTTTCATGTACTTATTCAGCTGCACTCAAAGATCTGCAAGATGCTGGGTCCAGCTCTCTGTATTTCTCTGCACCATTCATGCTCTGACCTATGCTACTGCAATGGCCAGGGTATGGATTTGTGTTTTGTGAGGGCAAGAGAGCTGCCACCCAAGTAAATATGAGCTGAAAACATTCCCAATCAGCACAGGCTTTGTTGATTTTTTAGATTTACTGAGTAGACATTAGCTGGCTGATGTGGCAGTTGGAATGAGTGCTCCCAATGTCATTTCTCCCAGAACTGCCTCGGGTGACCCTGGCTACTAGCCTCCTCTTTAGGGAAATAGTATACTAACTCACTTTTTGGGTCTGTCTTTCATGTGTACTTGTCTGATCCGAAGACAGGAGATAGATCCCAGAAGCTTCACTGTAAGATTTTCTGGTTTTATTCTACTTCCTTTCAACAAAGGGGACTGGTATTGTAGTATTCTCAAGCAGTCTCCAAAGACCTCACTCTGCTTCAAGGTTCTTTCTCTTTAGCTCCCCTTCCTATGTCATTCCCCTAAAAATCCTCATACTCAGGCAACTGAGACTCGTACTGATATTGCTATACACTGGCACTGGCGTGAGAGCTGGAAGCAGGATCAGTACACAGTGCCAAGAAAAAGTTCCTGGAGGAGAAAGAAGTGCTTACTTATAAGGCATTGTTTAGGAGGCTCTTAAACCTCACTTTTTTACCCAAGCATTTCCTTCCTTAATTCTGCCCAAGTGCTTGCAGTTTCCTCAAATTATCTAATTCCTTGAGTTTAGGCACTAAAATTTATCTATATAAAACCCTAATATGCAAATAGACTGAACAGCAGAATGACCGACAGAACAACCAGTTGCTATGACGTGCACTGACCACCAGGGGGCAGATGCTCAGCACAGGAGCTGCCCCCAGCCTGCAGGCCCTGACTGGTGGCTGCTGTGGGGGGTGGGGCCGGCAAGTGGGCAGTGCCAGGCCAGCCAAGGTGGGTGCGAGCAGGGGGACCCCCTGTTCACCCCACAGGTCACCCCACAGATTGGCCCTGATTGCTGGCCAGGACTAGGGACCCTACCGTGCATGAATTTCGTGCACTGGGCCTCTAGTATTTTATAAAGTACAGGTGCTGTTTAAGTACTGGAGCCATTGAAAGCTTAACTCAGCTGATTTTATCGGTTAAGGTGCAGCAATTTAGCAGGGGAATAGGATTTTCCTGAGGGACTAAGATGTGAGATGGTGAGCGCTGATACGGAAAGAGCAGTGGTTCTTAACCTTCTCTGGTTATGGAGTCCTTTGAGAGTATTTCAACAGCTACAGACTTTCTCCCCAGAAAAGGGTGGAAGTAGCTCTGTAGCCATGATAAAAAGTCAAAGTAGATAAAAGTCATGATAAAAAGTCAAACTAGATAAAAATTTTGTAGAGGCTTGAAAAGCCTTTAAATGACCTAGGAGTATAGTATAAATGGTTCTAAGATATTTTGTAATCCTTAAGCCTATAGAAATTTGAATACTGTTCACCTAGACCAAAGATAGGATAAAAAATATATATATATATTCTGATATCTGACCCTTCACAACATTGTCTTTGAAGTACTTCTTAAACCTTTGGAGGAGAACGGGGGATAGGTGTAACTCAAAGCTTTCCTGCAGGCTGTGTCCCATTCTGGCTTTTCCTAGTAAGCCACTATGACCTTAATACAGTATTTCTAGGAACGTAATTCCGTGGGGAATGAATACATTCCAAGGCCCCCAATAATACCTGAAACCAGAGATGGCACTGCATCCTGTACATACTGTGTGTTTTTTAAATACACATACATACCTCTGATAAAGTTTAACTTATAAATTAGGCACAGTAAGAGATTCACAACAATAACTAATAATAAAGTGGAACAATTACAACAATACACTACAATCAGAGTTCTGTGGATGTGATCACTAGTTTCAGGGCATACCTTGCTGACATCTCTGTGTATGCCCAGTGCTTTCTCCTCAATTGCAACGTGTTTTCTGCTCATCTTCCACCCACAAATGCAATGCCTTTCCCATCGTAACTGAGCACTTATCACTCAACTGTGGCCTTAACTTTTGCAGTTTGAGGGGCAACAGCAAAACTAGAACGAATTTCTTTTTTCTTACAATTTCATGCATAGAAGGTCCGTTCTCACCGTAGATCTTAGCAACCTCAGCATACATATTTTTCTTTCCTTAAGTCTAGAACTTTCACCTTTTCTCTTCGAACAAGCACTTTATTTGCATATCCACGTTGCCAGCATCACTACTCTTGGGCTTTGGGGCCACTAAGGAAAATAAGGGTGACTTGAACACAAGCACTTCCATACCTGAGAATGGGCCTGACAACCAAGATGGCGGCCACCGGGTGATGGAAGGGGGGGGGTGCGTGAAGAGCGTGGAGACGCTGGACAAAGGGGGGCGGGGCGGGGCACGTAAAGGGGCTGAGTTCGCCCCGCTAGCCAGAGCTGCGCGTGGCGTAAAACTTGTGAATTGTTTCTTTCTCGAATTTTTAATTTGATAATCTAGCAGCATGGCTCACCATGGGTAAGTAAAACCATCAAAGCAAAACTGCGGAAAAGGAGGATTTATTTGTGGTTGAAGATAAAAATATTAGTTCAAGCCTAAGTCAGAATACAAATCAATGGGTACAGAATTAGGCGCCAGTATCCACACAAAAACTCCTGATTTGGAGCATTTGTTGTTTCAGGTTGTTGAGAGCATGGGAAGCGAAGCGGCTAGGAAGCGGGTAGGACCTGAAGGCAATGAGAGCACCTTAGAGGAGAGAGGGAGTAGGTTCTGACAGGAATAGAAACACTCCATGTGTTTCTATTCCTGTCAGAACCTACTGCCCATTACTCAGAACTTGATTGGTGGCAAGGAACAATAGGACACATGTATTAATGCTAAAGCTGTTAGGGAGCTTCTGAGGTCACACATGGAAAGGTGGGCATGGAATACTACACAGCTAGCTTTATTATCCATTGCAAGAGGTTTCTGTACTTGTAAGTTACATTTCTCAGTTAAAACTACTGTTTTATAGAGATACTAGAGGCCCAATGCGCTAAAATTCGTGCAAGAGTAGGCCTTCCTTCCCCCTGCTGCCAGCAGGCACCCGGGACCTGGGCTGGCTTCCTTCAGGCCACCTGCAGACACCTGGGACCCAGGCTAGCTTCCCTCTGGCCCCGCACTTCCTCAGGAAGGATGTCTGGAATGACCTCTGGAAGGATGTCTGGTCTAATTAGCATATTACTCTTTTATTATTATAGATATCTCCACCTGATTTAGATAGAAAATTTGTAAGATACTTAACAATCTCATGTAATCTGCAAAATAAATGGTAGTGAAATAGCTGGAATTTTAAATTTCTTTTTCCATTGTAGTTATGGTGAATTGCAAACTCCATAAAGATGAGGATTTTGGTCTCTTTTGTTCTTTTCACTGTAGAATCCCAATCACTCAGAGCAGTGCCTACCACATATTATGAACTCAAAAATATTTGTTGAATGAAAGAATGAACAAATGATCTTGTTCAAGCAGCCTAATGAAAGAGCCAGTCTAGGCTTTGCCTTTCTAGAATATCTGAGACTATCCAAAGATGCTCTCAGGAGTGGTAAGGAAAAGAAAATTGAGGGCTTACTGTATGCCTGGCATTGTGTTGGGCCTTTGGGATTTTATGGTTAACAAGGCAGTCATGCTTCCCGCTATGAAATGAGCATATAGTCTAGCAGAGAAGAGACCTATTGCATTAAAAAGTGAATACTAGAGGGATGGTTTTTATGAAAAAGAGGTACACAGTGTTGTTCTCAGAGCACGGCAGGGGCCCACAACATGTGAGCAAAGGCAGCAGTCCTAAAGCCTGTAATAGAGCTTGAAAACTTAAAAAAGTATTTCAAATGAAAAGTACTGTTAGCAAAGGCCTTGTGAACGAAGAGGTGGCTCTTTCCTGGTGGTACTCTGTCTCTCTCTAGGGATACAGAGGGGAAGCATAGTGGTCACAATTGTTCTGATGTATACTGACCCTGCGATACAGCCAAGGGACCAACTCCGGATAGAACAGCAAGCCACTTGTTCTGCTTTTGAGGAAACACCTGTCTTTCTTTCAGGATGCCAATCCTCACACAGGTCTTCTAGCATGAACATATTTTTCAGTGTTCTGCAATGTTTGCTTCCCACAGACACAGGCTTAATCACTACATGCAAACATACACCTTGGCCCAAACTTCAGTTCAGGCTTTACCATTAAAAAAAACACAACCACAAAAACAACGCTCTGCAAAACCTCCTTGGAACACCTGAAAGCTTCATAGTCCATGCATATTTTCCAAGGGCTCTGCATAGCTATTTTAAGTGCAAAATACTTATTACTTTTCAGCTTATTTGAATTCAAGGGAAAACACAGGAGAAAGAGATTTGTTATAGATGTTTTGGTTGTTATTGTTTCTCCTGAGAGTTATAGGATGGATGAAAGCCTGAGAAGCCATTTAGTTTCACTTCTTACGAGGCAGTCAGGTAGGCCCACTCTTAAACCTCTAAATCAATATCCTCTCATTTTTAAGTCACCTAGGAGAGATGAAAATCTGTAGGTTCTTTTGGTAAATTATTCCAGGGCCAATAGAACTCGTTTTGAAAAACATCCCTTTTACATTTCGCTAAAGCATCTCCCACTGCCTCTGGGGAGAACTGTTTGAGATGTAGTATAGCCTATGTATAGTTAAGAGCAAAGGTGTTGGAATCAGGCAGATCTGGGTTCAAATGTGACCCGGACTTCAGATGAATTGTGTGATTTGAAACAATCACATGACCATTTTGTATCCTAGGATTCCCATTTGTAAACTGAGGAAAATAACACTCATATTAAGAGAATAATGTCTGTGACCCTGCCTGAGATTGACCTAGTTTCTCTCACATGATGAATAATTGATAAATAGTGATTTCTATTATTGCTATGTATAGAATATCGAATAATAATATCTTTGGCATCAGGAACCATGACTTGTTTGGGTTTATACATTCACAGCCCTTAGATACCACTGTGGATATGATAAGTACTCAAGAATTTGTGTATAAATGATTAACAAAAAAGACAGTAAGTGTAGGAAACAACGGGCTCTTTGGTTAACCAAGTCCATGACAGGGCAAATCATTTGTGCTTCCTGAATCTTAGTTTCTTCATTCGAAAAATGGCTGTTTTATAAATGACCCTTTGTAATAAAATATTAATGATGAGTATTTATTTATTCTGCTCCATCAGAACTCCAGAGAAGAAAGCTTTTTAGGCAAAATTTGTGGGCCTAAGAATGATTTTTTAATTAATAATCTTATTTTCTAAAACTCCCAGGTATTTTATTTAGCCACCATTTAAAACATCTTTCAGGGGAGGTAGAAACTTTGTCATATATTCTTGGTAAAATTTGAGATGAAAAGGGGTAAATGTTTAGTTCTTATTTCCTTTAGTATTATTTCATAAACAGCACAGGATCAGTATTTAATACTGGTTATCAAAGTGAAAGTAGAGATGGAGAAGGAAGGGAAGGAGCAAACTGGAGAACAAGTCCATTTTATTTGTTGTTCCAGTGAAAAATGGCTTCAGCTTTCTACCTGGAGTGTTTGCAAAGCTCTTTGCTAGATGTTCACCTTGACTCTGCCCAGTATGCTCAACCTCAGTAAATGGCACTGTAGTTTATGACAGCGTTGGAGCTGCAGAAATGCAACTGGTAAAGCCGGACACAATTCCACTTAGCCTATAATAAACTCACATATACATTCATTTAACTCTATTGACTTTTCTCAGAGCTGTAGGTGGATCAAGGCATAGAGGTACGTGAGGGGGAGAAAGGGAAACTTCCTTGGGGGAGGCCTTAAATACTCTTTAGAGTTTCATTTCACCTGACTCCTTTCTGGGGTGCTGAAGGTTCCAACATGAATTTGAACTCTATCACAAACATTTTAAAAAAGAATTATTTTCTCAGTTTCATCAATGGCTACTTTGGATTTCTAAAAAGCACAGTAAACTGCAGTAAGGTGAATAAACAATTAGGTGGAGAAAAAATGTGTCAATCTTAGCATAATTTTTTATTTATTTTTTTCTATTTATTTTAATAAATCTTTATTCAGATTATTACAGTTGTTTCTCCTTTTTCCTCCCATAGCTCCCCTCCACCCGGTTCCCACCCCACCTTCTGCCCTTACCTCTCCCCCACTGTCCTCATCCATAGGTGTACCATTTATGTCCAGTCTCTTCTTGCACCCCTCCATACCTCTTTCCCCCTGAGAATTATCAGTCCACTCCCTTTCTATGCCCCTGATTCTATTATATTTACCAGTTTATTCTGTTCCTCAGGTTTTTAATTTACTTAATTTTTAGGTTCACTTGTTGATAGATATGTATTTGTTGTTCATAATTTTTATCTTTACTTTTTTCTTCTTCCTCTTCTTAAAGAATACCTATCAGCATTTCATATAATACTGGTTTGGTGGTGATGAACTCCTTTAGCTTTTTCTTATCTGTGAAGCTCTTTATCTGCCCTTCAATTCTGAATGATAACTTTGCTGGGTAGAGTAATCTTGGTTGTAGGTTCTTACTTTTCATCACTTTGAAAATTTCTTGCCATTCCTGTCTGGCCTGCATAGTTTCTGTTGAGAAATCTGCTGACAATCGTATGGGTGCTCCCTTGTAGGTAATTAACTGTTTTTGTCTTGCTGCTTTTAATATTCTCTCTTTGTCTTTTGCTCTTGGCATTTTAATTATGATGTGTCTTGGTGTGGTCCTCTTTGGATTCCTTTTGTTTGGGGTTCTGTGCGCTTCCTAGACTTGTAAGTCTATTTCTTTCACCGGGTGGGGTAAGTTTTGAGCCATAATTTCTTCAAATAGGTTTTCAGTATCTTGCTCTCTCTCTTCTTCTGGCACCCCCATAATTCTGATGTTGGTATGCTTGAAGTTGTCCCAGAGGCTTCTTACACTATCTTCAACTTTTTGGATTTTTTTTGCTTTTTGCTTTTTCGGTTGAGTGTTTTTTGCTTCTTTGTATTTTTGACTTGATTCTTGTGTTCCTCTAGTCTGTTGTTGGGTCTCTGTATAATATTTTTTATTTCAGTCAGTGTATGCTTAATTTCTAATTGGTCCTTTTTCATATCTTCAAGGGTCTTGTTATATTTATTGGCTTTTTCTAGTATATTCTTGAAAAGCCTTATAACCGTGGTTTTGAATTCTGTATCCAGTTGTTTGTTTTCCTCCATTTCTTTTGTTTGTGATCTGTTTCTTTGTCTCCGCATTTTCACTGCTTCCCTGAGTTGGTAGGGTAGCTTTGTGTGCTAGGTTTCCTATATGGCCCAGTGGGTTGGCCTCCCAGTTACCTGAGGTGGACTCTCTTGGTGCACCCCTTTGTGGACTGTGTGTACAGCCTTGTTGTAGTTAAGTCTTGATTGTTGTTGGTATCACTGGGAGGAATTGACCTCCAGGGCACTTGGCTGTGAGGATCAGCTGTGTCTATGCTGGGAGAAGTTTGGTGTTGGAGATAGCCTTATAGGATTAGACTTGCCAAATTGCAAAAGCCTCTGTGCTCAGCTTGGATGGGGTGGAGTCTCAGGGCGGAGCAGACAGTCTTGGCTTCCCGTCAGCCCTGCCGTTGCGTGCACAGGTGCGCCTCCAGACCTCTGGCTTCTCCAGCTCCTGAGCCTCCTCCCGAGAGTCCACATTCCCCCCGCAAGAGCGTGGGTCCCCAGGGGCTCACCTGGAACTGGGGTTCAGTGCATTCAGGAGCTTCCGACTCCCTTCTGCTAGGGAAAGCCTATGGCATCCTCCTCAGTCTTTGTGCACACTGGCGTGCGTGCACCTCCAGATCCCTGCCTGCCACGGCTCCCCCCAGATCTCCCGAGTCTCCGAGTACCTTTCTCTCTACCTGATAGTCCAGACTCCCCCTGTATGAGCCTGGGTCCACAGGGTTTCATCCGGAACTGGGGTTCAGTGCATTTGGAACTGGAATCAGTGCAGTCAGGGGCTTCCTTCCCCATCCCGCCAGAGAAAGTCAGCCAGGCTCTCAGCTGCCCTTCCTCACTGCGCGCACAAAGACCCTTTGCCATACCTACAGTTCTCCGTGAGCTTCTCTCTTGCCTTCTAGTTGTAGAATTTCCACTCAGCCAGCTTTCCTGTGGTTCTGGATGATGTCCGTTCTGTCTTTTAGTTGTAGTTTTGAAATTGTTGTGCAAGGCAGCAGTTTAGGTGCTTACCTATGCCACCATCTTGGTTTCTCCCTTAGCATAATTTTTTAATCTGATCCACCAACTGTAAATTTTATGGATCAGATTCATATACCAGTCTTAACTTGATACATATTTTGCACATATATATTAGTGATACATAAGTAGAGTAAATGAGACTATATTCCCAAGTGTGTATAAAGACTTACAGAAGCTTAGTTGTATGGTGATATTCTATAATGTAACTAGAGTTCTGATGCACGAAATTCGTGCAAGGGGCTTAGCCCCTGCCGCCATGATGGCCGCCTGCCTCTGCCTCAGCCCCCGCTGCCATGGCTTTATCCGGAAGGTCATCTGGTCTAATTAGCATATTATGCTTTTATTATTAAGATTATGCCATATGTTTTTGTCTGTTTTAATGGGTAGATGGTGTTTCTTAGACTTATGGGTAGATTAACTTATAATGTGGGAAGATTATTTGTTCAATTTCAAATTAATTGATAACACCAATGAGAATAAAATTCAGTTAGTTGATAGTTTCACAGCTTTGCTCTATTAATACTGGATTCATATGTTTATATTCAGTGGTTTTACTTTGCACTAACAACATCAACAAAAATGAATCCAACCAAAAGGAAATTTCCATGTTGAATCAAATAATTGTAAGCAACTTAGTTTTTCTTAACTTTCTAAATCCTATGCCAATGATTTCATCGGATATAGCGTAAAGAGTCTTTTCTTTGAGAACTTCCTTTCCCACAAACTGGTTAAAAATATACAACCCAGGAAATCCTTTTAGTACAAACCAGGGAAAATTGATATAAATGAAAATAAATAAAAATAAAAATAGTGAGCAGAGCCTGACATACTTATTTGGTAAAGCATCATAGTTGTGAATGCTACAGCAAAATTCAGATCCTAATATTTATTTAATATAATTATCATGCATTATTTAATGTTTACCATAAACTTGTAAGGTAGCTGTTATTATCCCCCCTCTTTTTGAAAACAGGAAATGGAGGGAGAAAGAAATAAAATAATAGCCCCAAACTAGTACTTAGTATGTGTGGAAACCTAAATTCACTCCTCATTCTACCTGACTGTAGGCTAGTGGATTTTCTCATCTTGCTGATGACTCAACCCTTTCTCATTTAAAGGACACGATAATTCCTGTCTATCAAGAGCAGTGTTCCTCTCTGGGGTGGGAAGCTGGGTGTTCTCCCTGGGGACCCATCAGAATCTATGTGTGGGTAGTTGTGTCCTTTGGAAAAGATTCCAGAGATAATTCTACTTTCCTACCACCCATCCCAATTGACATTCTCTGAATTATCCACTTTCTATACCATTTTGATTTGATTTTAGTCTATTGACCTTAGAACTTCTTCCAGCTTTCCTGTGTAATATCTCTGTATTTAGGGTGTTTTTGTTTGTTTGTTTGTTTTTGCACAAATTTACCAGGCAATCAATTAGTTTCATGCAATGTTTCTGGGTTAGCATATTTCTTCCTCTCAGAACTAAATCTTGGGATATATGGAACAAGAAACTCTTACCATCCTATGTAATAAAAGCATGGTATGCAAATTGACCAAGCAGCAGAACAACCGTGGGGGTAGGGGGTGGGTAGGGCCTGCAAACAGGAGGCGCCAGGCCAGCCAAGGTGTGTGCCAGTGGGCAGAGGGAGGGAATGGCGATGGCGAAGGGGGAAGGGGGAGGGGGCGGCAACCAGTGGCAGTGGAGGGGTGGTGGGGGGGCTGGTGCTGCTCGCTGATCGCCAGTCGCCTCCCGCAGAGGGAGGCCAGACTGCAGTTTAGGCCCACCCTCTGCATCAGTAGGACATCCCCTGAGGACTCCAGGACTGTGAGAGGGTGCAGGCCGGGCTGAGGGGACTCCCCCCGCCCCCAAGTGCATGAATTTTCGTGCACCGGGCCTCTAGTATAATTACTTTAAAGTTTAATTAGGAAAAAACTATCAATTCAGAAGTTACTATATGAAACTAGAAATCTCCCCTCTGTCCCATCTTTGTAGTATTTCTCATCTAGTAAGAATCTTTGTCCTTGCCTATGATACTTAATGAAATAGGAATCATTCCAGTTGAACTCACTCTGATTCCTACAGCTCAAATGCTCCTAAATATGCTCCCAGGAGCGGGATTTAATTCCTTTCCTTATCCCCTACCCATAGGTCCCTGCTTGTCTGGTCACAGTCATCTCTGATATCCATGAGGCTCTCTACCTGGATGACACTAGCATTGCTCACAGTTCCCTCCCCTCCTCTGTGGAACTCTGGTATCTCAGGCAAGTTACAGCCATACTTAATATCCTGTTGTGTTTTTTTACTGGTTGCTTTGGTCTTCCTTCATCGGTATAAGTTGACTTTCTTAATAGCAAAATGAATTGGTGAGTTTTGTGGAATTGTATTTAGGATAGGGACAGCACACATTAAGTGTTGAGACCATGGAGCTCGCTGGATTTAGGTGCTCTGAGCCCTCTGGAAATAATATCAAGTAGGCTGAATCATGTAGCTTTATGTTGAATCTTTGTGGCTCATACTGCCCACTAACAGGCACATTTCTGCTTCCTCACTGTGTTGATGGTTTCATCATCAAAATCATGTTCTTTCAAAATCTTTGGCCAATTTAGATTTCACAGACAGCACAGCTTTTTCAGGTTTTACCCGAGGGAAAAGAGCTGCTTCTTTCCACACAAAAGCTGCAGTCTGTCAGAAGCCAAACCCAGACAGGATTTTTCACAGCTGGCCTTGATCATTCCAAAACTCTTCTCTGAGCAGCTGGAGCCAGTGACTGCTTCTCACCTCAGAATTCAAGGGGAAGAAGAGGGCTACATCTTTTATGTGTTCATCTCCATTTTGCTATTGCTTACAGCCTAGTCTGCCTGGGGTCAACATTAGTGGATGATGGAGTAAATGGACCCACAAATGATGTAATTTCAGGAACAGAAATAATTTTCAACCTTTGGAAATCTTACCCTGAGAGATTAATTCTATTGGGTCTATAGGGACTCTCTTCAAGAGTCCCATACTAAAGTGAAAATACCATTGAAAGGTACTGTATTTTAAGCCTAATACATTTCTTTTTCTTGCACTTAAAACACCTTAAAGCAATGTCAGTCCACACCTGAGGGATAGTCATTGACAACTAGCTGAAAGCAAAATAACAGGGAAAACAGTGACTCTCAGAAACAGTTTGCCAGGGAATGGTGCTAAAAGAAACCAAGGCCAGATTCTGACAAGTTCACACCTTTTTGCTCCTCCATATGTGTGTAATAACCATCCCATTAAAAGTGGTTTTGGCACATGTAGGACATATTTATAGCTTGTGTTAAAAATTAACAATAGTAAACATTAGTCTCTAACATTGGACAGGCTAATGCATAATGTTAAAATGTGAATACTTTATTTTCCTGCAAACAGTGAAAATCTGATTACAGATTTTCATCTCTCTGATATTGTGATTTATAATAAGAAAAATATATTTGGCCTTCAACTCCATTTCTGGCACAGAGCTCGCAAAACCCTTGGAATTTTCAATGTGTTGAAAATGATCAAGGTGTCTTTTGTTATATTAATGAAGTGATTTTTGGAAAGCACCTAAGGATGGGGGCTGGATGCCAATGCACCCAACCATGTAATTAGAGGGTTGGAACTTTCAGTCACACCCATTACCTCCAGGGAGGGGAGAGGGGCTGGAGGCTGAATCAATCACCAATCTCAGTGATTTAATTAATCATGACTTTTAATGAAGCCTCTATAAAATTCCCAAAGGGCAGGATTCGGAGAGCTTCTACATTGGGAAACGAGAATGCTACCCAGTGCCACTGTGCAGAGCCCCAACCTCCATGCAGGCAGAAGCTCCTTTATTTGGGACCTGGCCCTATTTATCTCGTCATCTGGCTATTGATTTATATCCTTTGTAATAAATTGGTAATCTACTGAATCAACTTGGTTTCTGAGTTCTGTGAGCTCTTCTAACAAATTAATCAAATCTAAGGAGGTGGTCCTGGGAACCTCTGATTTATAGCCAGTGGGTCAAAAGCACTTGCCACTGGAGTCAGAAGTGGGGATACCAGAGGGTGTACCAGTAGGGGGAGCAGTTTTGTAGGTCTTAATCCTTAACCTGTGAAATCTGATGCTACCCTTCTTGTGTCTGAGAAATGCTTATTGGTGGTGGAGGACCTCCCCGCCCCCCCCCCCCCGCCCCCCCCCCCCCCCCCCCCCCCCGCTCCAACACGTTAATCTTTAAGTAGATTACTGATATTTTTGCTTTGGTTATCTAGTTACTCATTGGGATAATTGTGGTCCATCTCCCTCCCTTGTGAGATCAGAGGGATTTCCTGGACAAGATGGAAGGCAGAGTAGAGAGTATGCGGAGGCAGACTATGACTGCTCAGCTGGGTCTAAGAGCACATGGGTCAGATTACAGGGGGTATCCCCCTAGGACTCAGTGGTCGGCAAACTCATTAGTCAACAGAGCCAAGTATCAACAGTACAATCACTGAAATTTCTTTTGAGAGCCAAATTTTTAAACTTCTTCTAACGCCACTTCTTCAAAATAGACTCGCCCAGGCCGTGGTATTTTGTGGAAGAGCCACACTCAAGGGGCCAAAGAGCTGCATGTGGCTCGCGAGTCGCAGTTTGCCGAGCACGGCCCTAGGTCATCAGGGGCCAGAGGTGAAAATTAGGAGAATTCAGAGAAGGCGAGAAAAGGAAGAGCACGTTGTCATAAATGAATTGTTTGGACAAGTGTTGGACATTGAGGACTGGGGCCTAGAGCTCAATCTTTATATATCCCTGTCACTGGTGCTAGATCAGTTCATAGCATGTGGGATGGTATAGATCTATTTTTGTATATTCTATTTCACTTCAACGTGTGTGTGTGTGTGTTTCTGTGGGCCAGGCTCCCGGCTAGACCTTGGGAGTTTAACCACCACCACCAATAAAACTTATCATCAGGCACTGCAGTATGTGCTTTACACACATTACTCATTTAATTCTCACAAAAATCCCATTAGGTGACCGTTATCTTCATTTTACATATGAGGAAACAAGTTCAATGATGCCAAGAAACATGCCCCAGGTTACATGGGCTATAAATTATAGAGTTGGTAACTAAACTCAGTTTTCTTTCTTTCTCTAAAATTTATGATCTTAGCCATTATGCTTTATATCTGGCCACATCCATTAATCTGTTGCTAAGTATTAATGAAAACAAGGAATTGAAGAATTTCCATAGCATGGCAGGGTGACTAAAATTAAGCTCATTGACTTATTGAGAATCAAGGAACCTTTAGAGACAAAAAAAAATTATTCACTCTTCAGCTTTGCCAGTATTCTTATCCACTTTTATCCATCCTCATCCCGTCCTCCTATCCACAGTGTTGTGGGGATAAGGGACTCCAGGGTACATGTTTAACAGCTGAATTCAGAGCTCTCTCACAAAGACAAGTTCCTGTGAGAAATTATGTAGGACACAGTGAAAGAAGTTTTGGATAAGAAATGATGAGATCAAGAAAAAGTGGCTGTCAGGTCCAAGGCTCTATTCTTGGTGTAATATGTCATGCTACTGCTGCTCTCCAGGAGCTTCTAAAACTTCAGGGGACGTTACCCCAAAGCACATGACTACTTAGAGAGCCAGGCAAGAATTAAATAATGAAATTTAAAAGAGATATCACTAGGCAATTTAATTGATAAATAATTGGTATTAACCATGGGTTGTAGGAAGAATTACAAAGACTGTAAAGAACTTGCATGAAGATAGAAAAACATTTTTAACTAGTCCTTAAAAGATACACAGGTTTTGGCTAAGTGGTAAGGCTAAGGAATGGAAAAAACCAAGAGAAACAATATAGGAGATGGTGAAGAATCCAGTTTGGTGCAGACTTGGTACAAAAGACTGGTGGCAGATAAGGACAAGGAAGTGGGCAGGAATTCAGTGTGTCCAGACCAGGTGTCTGGGGAGTAAAAATAACCTAAAATCCTCCTCCCGAAGCTTTAATACGCTCTTCTTTAAAAGTTTCAAAGCTGGCCCTTATTTCCTCTTTCTTTAGACCACAGTCCAAGACACACTTGTCCAACCGATGCTTATAAATATTAGAGTTGGCCCTGGGCTTTCAAAGTCTTTGGCATTTGGGATACTTGGAGCTGAAAAAGGGACTGTATGAGGATAGTAGTGGGGCAGATACAGTAGGTGGCGCTCTCCAACCAAGGCAGGAAGAGCCAGCAAAACTGACTGGGCAAGGTCAGCCTAGAGCTCTATCTTTTCTTAAAAGTGAGGTGCTTCCCCACTCAATAAAGGAATTGCCCTGACTTGGCCAGTGTGTCCCTTGTCATTTCATTTGAACTATTATCTCTTTTATGATATTTTGAGGGGATAGGGACTGGGAAATTTTAGACTTTATTAAAGCTTTTGACAGATGGAATTGAGAGTTGCATTAAGAGCTCTTGATATTCTGCCCAAGTAGCAGATAGATAGTAGTCTTTTAAACAAAAACTACTTGCACACCCACTGAAGGTCTATTTTATTTGTTCCCTAGGGCTCAGTTTTGGCATGCTATTGCTAAAGTTTATGGCATTAAATAAATAAATAAATAAATATCAATAATTACAGCCCTTTCTCAGAAGTGTGAAGAAAAGTTTATTTTGGTTTGAGATGAACCTTGGGAATATTTAGAATTGAAGGCCCAGTATGAGTGGGGCAAGAGATGCTTCCACTGGTGTGCTGTTATGGTAACATGCACTCTACAGCCTGGTCCTTGGCACAATGGAAGGAGAGTGCTGGACTCAGGGTTTGACACAGAGTAACAACTCAGGAAATAGTGAAGTGAACACCCCTCTATTCATATTTTATGTTAAAAAAGTAATCTAGTTTATCATTGTCCAATTTTCCTTTACTTATTTTTAATACTACGACAATAATATGAAAGGCTAAGTAGAAACATTAGGGCCAGTTACAGCAGCCTTGTGCCATTTCCCCACCAAGAACCTGCTGATTCCCACGCCTTTCCTGTCTTCCTTTTTCTCTTGTGAATGCTGTGATGCTCTCTGGTAATGATGGCCCCATGCTCTTCCATTTCACCTTGTGTTGCCCCATCCTCTTCCTCCTCTTGAAAGGATCCCATTTCATTCTTATAACTTAATATCTCAGTTCTTCTAGCATTGTTGTGATTTCAAAGTTTTTAACAGTGTGTATTTACATTTTTACTTGTGCAACAACTTGACCCACTTTCAGATTTGTAAAATATGTTCACTGTGTTCAAGACCCCTTGCTAGTTAATCTGAAGAAATGGCTTTATCTGTATTTGAGTAGAAGCTAAAAGTGTTAATCACCCCTTTCCCCAAATTGCATATAACATTATGCTAGCTTTAACAAAGGCAGTGAAGAATTTCAGATACATATCAGGAGGACAAAGGAGATGATTTGGGGGTAGGCAGGTCATTTAGCTCTGTCAAATTTTACCCTCTATGAGGAGAGTTATATAGTATAGCAAAATCTCTTGGGACCCTTCTTCTGCAGCCCTGCATCCTGCCACTACGTAGTATAGCATATCTAAATAAGAATAATCCTGCTGAAGCAACCTTCTAGAGGACTGTTGATAATGTCTTTTGCTTATTCTAAGTACCAGAATCTTAATTCTGATTGTCCACCGGGCACATATAATCCAGATTACTATTCATCATGATATTTGCTGGGGAATTTTACATAGGATGCTATAATAAACTAAAAAAGCATTAGTTGAGGATAATTCAACTTCTACCAAGGAATGTACTGGGTTTAAGTTACTAAGTAGTTAAGCAAGTACATACATACACATGTGCAGGTATGTGAAACTACATGTAATACCTACTCAAGAAACCACACAATTTCCTATCTTGACTCATTAGAGAACTGATAGAAGATTTAGCCAGGAATGCCTGAGGGAAATGCCTATGCCTGATCCATATACAGGTGTTTACTGCACCTCCCTTTTTGATTTAATTCTAGGATGTGATTTTATTATCTTCCACATGACATGCTATTCTATGTCGCTTATAGGTCTGTGTTGGAATGGTTGCTTCTTGAATCAGAACTCTTAAACTACTTGAGAATTTTTAGGCTGCCTGCAGTTGCGCAGATTTCATACTTTGTGTTGAGTTTCTATCAGCTGTATTTCTTTAGCTCTAATTACTCTTCTAAGTACTAGTGACTGGATCTGTGTTATGCTAGAACTTCTGGAGATTGTCTTTTTTTTTTAATCAGCTTACAGCACTGGTCACCTGGGATGACTTAAGGCAGTATGAGTAGTTATATAAATAACTCTGACTTTTAATTGAGAAAAGAATAACTTCCAAGTCAAGAATTATCTAAAAGTCTTATCATTATGAAAGTGTTGTTAACTTTAGGCTACTTTAGCTCTTTGTTGTGTGTGGAGGTCTTGAACATCTTTTGTCCAAACAGTAAAGCAAACCTAGACATGGTTTGCATCCTTGGTTTGAAATCAGGCCAAGATAGCAAGCAGTGCAGCCCATGGCAAACTCTGCATGTCTATAGCCCTTCTCCTAATGGGCAACAGATACAAAGAAAATAGGCAGTGTTGCAAGAAGCAACAAAGTGTGAAAGGTGGAGTAAGTCAGGAAGGAGAACAGCTTTTGGGCTCTCCAACTCCCACAAAAATGCAAGTCTTGAGACTATTGTACCTTATTGGCTGGTTGCTAGGTATCTTGGTAGTAGAACCCAGTGAGTTTTCATATTTATCCCCATCCCCACCCAGTAACCAAGCTGCAGTTTTCTCTCTCTGAAGACTGTGGTTGAAACCTAACTGGTCAGCACTATGTTGGGTTGGGTTGGAGGTTCAATTCTGGACTGAATTGGGGATCACAGAGACTCAGAATGATTGACAACAGGTGATAGACTTTGAGTTTTTGTTGAACTGTAAAGTGCACTTATCATTTCAGCACCATTGTTTAAAACAATGCTATGATTCAGATTGGTGTGAAAATGTATGTGTGTGTGTGTGTGTGTGTGTGTGTGTATGTGTGTGTTCACATGGCTTCTTTCCCAGCTCTTAAAGCCTTGCCATGACTCACTGCTTTCTTTCCTACAACAAATAATCATCATTATGGATTGAATTAACTGGAAATGACAGAGAGCAATGTTTATTTTCATTATTACTATTAATCAGTGGTACCAGAAGGATGTTGGTTTTGTAGGCCTGATCTCTTTAATCTTCAAGTACCATGAAGGTCAGAGGTTTTTAAAAATGAGGATATTGAGTCTGAATCCTGAGGTTGTTTTTCTGTTTAGGACCAAGATAGATGGGGGAGAATACTTTTAAAAGCCTTCTTATAAAAATGTTTCTATGGTTACTGCCTCAGTGAATGAGTGGCTTGAACATTTGGGTTTTTTAATAGAGAAGTTTTTATTGTTGTTTTTTTATGGGAGTGAAGGAAGTTAAAATGCTTTGAGAACTGAGGCTGCTTTATGCAGCACTTAACACAGAAGTATGAGAGTACTCAGGGTGCATTTGGTGATTAAGTGATTGAAAAGTCAGCTCTAATCTGCTGCACGGCTCCTTTCTCTATTAATAAAAACTAATGTAATCCTGGCACACAAACTGTAACCTGGAAATAGGTTTTAGAAATCCACTCTACTGAATACATGGGCCATTAGAGCCATTATTATCAAGGTTAAGAAGGTACATTAGACTAGATGGAGGTGGGAGCTGAAGGGGAAGACAATGTGCATTTAACTATTTCAAGATATTGATTGAGAAAATAAAATTAGCCTCTAAATTTCTCTCTGCCTAATATTTTTACCAACAGCCTGAAATATCATAATATCTGGATATTGTCAAGAACTATGAAAGGTTGAGATTTTAGCCTACTTGTAATCCAATACATTAGCCTGCTATAGTTTCATAGATACTGGCAGGAGACACAAGACTCCTGGGTCAGAGACAAAGGACTTTATTACTTTGAAAAATAGCAGCAGACAGAATATCAGAATTTTCTTACATCACTTTCCTAAGGCTCATTTCCCACAGGGTGCTGCTAAGAGGGCCAGGTGACATCTGTATAGTGCCTATGTGTTGTGTGGCCAGAGAGAAACCCTGAGCTTGGGGAAACCAGATCCATTACAATGGGTGATAATAATGTCTGCTCTTTCCTCGGGAGGGAAATACTGTATTTCCTAATGTTTATTTCTATGCAAATATCCTTGAAAAGATAGTCCAAAAGAAAGTTTATTGTGCCTCTGCTCAGGAGCCGTGCCGAAACATGGGAGTCCCATGAAGAAAATGTCTCGAAAGAACTTGGTATCTATGCCCAATGTGTATTCTTTGTCTCTTTCCACTGCTGTCTCTAGGCCATCATCTTAACTTGGATGTAGTGGTTCTCATGGCCTCCAGTTTCTGCTCTCAAACTGTACTTGGAAATACCCTGGATATTTTTTATTGTCCTTGAATCTGTTCAGGGATCTTTGCATCCAAGAAAGATGACAAGTCAATTAGGTCTCTGGCAGGAGGAAGTAACTTTTTTGGAAACAAATGGTGACACTTTATTGACTTAGGAATGAGGAGAGGAGAGTGAATAAAAAAGAAGAAAATACACCATCCAGATATCATTGCTGACATGTACACATAAGGAACTGTTAGACATTGAAACAGGGACTAAGAACTGTTGGACATTGAAATTGGGACTCAAACATTTTTTTGTTTTGTTATTATATGTTTATTTCTAGTCTGCAAAGGCAAAACTTTTTAAAGGAAAGAAGTGGTGGGAGAAAGATACAGAGGCAAAGAAGCATTGAACAGACTGTCAAACTACATTGGGAAGACAGGGGAGGTTGGGCGAGGGGGGCTGTAAGAGACCAACCGAAGGACTTGTACGCATGCATATAAGCACAACCAATGGATATAAGACACTGGGGCGACGGGGAGGGCAGGCAGGTGAAGGCATGTACTGGGGGGTAGGGGAGGTCAGGGGGAGGTCAATGGGGGGAAAAAAAGGAGACATATGTACTACTATTTGTAATACTTAAAACAATAAAAAAAAATTTAAAAAAAAAGAATTGGAAAATCCTATAGAATAAAAGCCTAATATGCAAACCAACCGAATGGTGGAATGACCAGCAGAACAACCAGTCACTATGAGGTGCACTGACTACCAGGGGGCAGATGCTCAATGCAGGAGCTTCCCCCAGCTGGCAGGCCCCAGGCCAGCCAAGGTAGGTGTGAACGGGGGCAGGGCCACAAGTGGGTGGCGCCAGGCTGGCCAAGGTGAATGCGAGCTGGGGGAGGGGAGGGCCCTATCACCCCACCGGTTACCCCACAGATCGGCCCTGATCGCCAGCCAGGCCTAGGGACCCTACCCGTGCACGAATTTCATGCACCAGGCCTCTAGTCTACACTAATTAAAGTGTAAGGTGCAAATTGACCATACCTTTGTGACACCCACCAGCCAAGCAGGAGTGAGTATGCAAATTAACCCAACAAAGATGGTGGGTTAATTTGCATATGCAGGTGTTCCACAGCACCCCAGCCACTCAGGGCCTCTGGGCAGCATGGGAAGGTGGAAAGGCGGCTCTGGCCTGAGCGAAGGTGGTGCTGGCAGCCAGGGGAAGGAAGGCCCATTTTTGCATGAATCTTTGTGCATCAGGCCTCTAGTAAAATATAAGAGAGAGAAGAGGAGGAGGACCAAAGACTTGCCCTCTCCTCCCAATAAAAGGGCTATATATTGTGGGAAAGGAGAAATAAAGAGAACAGAGTTATTTGACAGAAATTGACAACCACTGTTTATGACAAACAGTGAGTAGAAAACAAAAAAGAAAAGGATAGAAAAAAGGAGAGCGGGGGAAACCTGTTGCATAGTTTAAATCTAACTGCGTTAGTTACAATTTTTTTTCTTGAGTACTTTGATCTGCCATTTCCAATAGAGTCAGGGACAGTATTTAGCATCTATTTATGAAAAGTAAAGTAGTGAGTCATAGAATACTGGTAAGGCTAAGGCCCCAGAGGAAACTGTGTGGGTTGCAAAGAAATCAAGCTTTCATACATTGAACTAGCTACAAAAGATAGATACCTAAAAAATGCCTGTTTAGTAGAGTGAACAATTTAAGGGAAACTTGAAGAAAACATGTTATGTAAGCAAAGGATGAATGATGGCTATAACTCACAGGGAAACTTAAATTAATACAGAGTTTTTTAAAGGTGGGAATGGGGACTCCACGCACACCATCAGATGTTGACTGTGAATGGTGCTTGTCTCCATAAGGCATCATTTTGACTGAGTGTCTTCATCTTTTCAATATCCATCCAAGGTTTTGCTAAATCTCTTTAACAGCAGAGGAAACATTAGCATAAAAATGAAACAATTTGCCCGTCATTGGACCAAAAACATGACTTTGAGCCCAGATTTTGACCCACAATGTTAAACTTCAGTGGAAACTCACAAAGTGAAAAAGCAAGGGGGAAACCATGGCGGTTCTTCCTCTCTCTCTTTGCTGCAAGTTGACCCTCTCTCTGAGATAGCGAAGACAATAGGGCAGGTAGCTGTTTTCATACTAACTCACAGAACCGCTGCAGGAATGGCAGCAGAGGCAAGTGGAGAGGCATGAGTGAAGGGGATGTGCTGTTCAAATGGGAAAAGATGTGCAGCCCAGCCTTGGGATCTTTCCTAAGGACGGGCCTCAGTTTGTAAAAGGGAGAGAAGGATATCATGCTAAAGAAGCTGCCCTCAGCTTCAATATTTTTGTATTCTTATATTCAGAGTTTTTAAAATAATTGGCTGAATTTTCTCATGAAGTACTATGGTTTTTCTCATCACCATTAAAGTGTTCAACCTGTTGTATTGTAAATTTGTTGAGTTTGAGGCCCAGCTTCCTGCAGTAGAGCTATATGGTCTTGTGCAAGTCCTAGCATCCAGGGACAGGAAGAGATAATGGGTATACAGTGTTAAGTCCTAAAATATGAGAATAGTAAGTATTATTATCTAAGCAGCATTCCAAATCCATCTTCCTTGCCAAAGGAGATAGTGACGTACATGAGCTCTGTCCAAAAAAGAAATTCAAGCGCATTTTCTTTTACCTCTAACTATCAGTCTCCCACTACTGGTCTTACCTAGCACAGTGACCTTCCTCTTCCCTGATTTCCTCATGTAGAGTATACTAGTAAATACTACTTTTAATCTTCTATAGATATTGTTCAATGATTATTATTCTATTCTGTGTGTTCTTTGTGTATTGGTCCTATAAATATTGACCATCACAGAGTGAAAATGTCTCAAGGGCATGGAATCTGTTATTGTGAACTCTGTCTACAAAAGTGACAAACACAAGTGAGTATTTAACATTGTGTTAACTTGAAGACAAGGTTGGTGATGACAATGATGGCACCCTTCCTCACAGTTTACTAAATGTAAGGGAATTGGTAAAATTTATCCTCAAAGCTCTCAGATAAAGAGCCTCAGATGCATTAAAAATCATGGAAAGAGAACAAAAATAGGAAATAAAGGAAAAAAGAAGCAAAAAAAGAAAGGAAGGAAGGAAGGAAAAAAGAAGAAAGAAAAGGTAGACTGCCCTAGTTTTGTCCTTTTAAATGTATGGAGAGTGTTTCCACTTACATATTCCATCATATGTGAAATTCAACATCCCTTAAACCAAACTCCATATTTTCTCTCTCAAAGCAGCTCTCCTGATTAGCATCCCTATTTCAAAGGTATTCTCATAGCTTCCTAAGCTCAAAACCCCTGAGTCAGTTATTACCGCTGCCTCTTCCATACATTCATACTCAATCAGTAATCAAGTCCTGTTGTTCTGCCTTCAAAATAATTTCCATATCTTTCCCTTTCTGTTACCATGGATACCATTGAATCTTCCTTTTTGCTTCATGTCTGGACAACTGCAATAACTTCCTGAGTCTCTTGGCTCTAGTCTACCCTACATACAGCTGCTGTGGAAAAATTTTATTTTTTTGTCATGTGCCCGGTTGTCCAAAAACCTTCAGTGGCTCCTCACTGTTCTTCCGTAAAATCCAAATTCTTTAAACTAATTTGCATGAGCTTCCATAATCTGACTATACTTATTTATTTTTTTAAAACATATTTTTATTGATTTAAGAGAGGAAGGGAGAGGGATGGAAACTTCAGTGATGAGAGAGAATCACTGATCAGCTGCCTCCTATGGCCCCTACTGGGGATTGAGCCTGTAACCTGGGTATGTGCCCTAACTGGGAATCAAACTCTGACCCCCTGATTCATGAGTCAATGCTCAACCACAGAGCCACACTGGTCAGGCAATCTTACCATATTTAAAGGGTTCTCACTAATTTACATATATTTTTGTGCAAAATTGAGACGGCACCTCCTGTGGGCCTAGAAAGCCTGGTAATATAAGGCCTACAGAGCAAAGCAAGCCTTTGTCTGAACTACAAAGGGTAGTCACATTCTCAGGCCTAGGGTGTATCCCCTACCTCTGCTGTAGAGACTAGAGAGCCATTGGAAAGCAGGACACAGGCTGTTTTACAGCCCCAACCTCTCAGAGGCCCTTGCAGGTAACAACGTCCACAGCCATCAGTGGGCCTCTGCAGTCTACCCTGGATTTCTCTTTGCTACTAAGCTCAAGCCTCTTCTCAAATAACTTTGCTTTCCTTAAACATGCCACACTTAATAGATGGGTAATTCCTACTTGCCCTTCAAAATTCTCCTTAAATATTATTCTTCTGAGAAGCTTTTTCTAGTTCCATAGCCTGAAAAACTGACCTTCTTAGTTCCCATAGCACTATGCATACACAATCCAGGTACAGAGGAGTAAAGTTTTTGGTGACTCATTTTATCTTGCTGTGGATATCTCACATTTGGAACCATTGCAAGGCAATTTTGTCTCTCTTGGATATTCAGGTGCCACAAATCTATATAATAAAAGCCTAAGCGACTGTTATGGTGCAATGACCAGAATGACTGGTCACTGACCACCAGGGGGCAGATGCTCAACGCAGGAGCTACCCCCTGGTGGTCAGTGTACTCCCACAGGGGTTGCGCTGCTCAGCCAGAAGCCGGGCTCACGGCTGGCAAGCGTAGCTGCCACAGTGTCGGGAGCCTCTCCCAACACTGTGGCAGCACTACCGAGCAGTGGCAGCAGGCACAGTGGGGATCGGGACTAAGCTGGCAGTTGGACATCCCCCGAGGGGTCCCAGCCTGTGAGAGGGATATCTCACTGCCGGTTTAGGCCTGATCCCGGTGCTGTTCTCTGTAGAAGGCAATCAGTCAGAAAACTCAGTGACTCGGGGAAGCACAGGAAACTCAGGGTGAGCCTGCCTCCGTGCTTGACTCACCCACTCAATGGTGTTTGCAGGACAGACCGTGGTGGCTCAGCCTGTGCACATGTAGCAGCTGCTGAAGCTCAAGCAGCAGGCTGTGCAGCAGCAGAAGGCCATTCAGCCACAAGCCGGCAGTTGGACATCACCTGAGGGGTCCCGGACTGTGAGAGGGCACAGGCTGGGCTGAAAGAGCCCAACCCCAGTGCACGAATTTTGTGCACCAGGCCTCTAGTGTTCTAATAAATCATTAAATGTTTCCCCTCTCAGGGGAGCTGGAGTCCAAGCAGATGAATGTTTGCATGAACCACTGGTGTCCAGGATGAGGTGAATGATTTAGGTGTTGTCCTCCTTTGCTTCCTTCTGGTCCTCTGGTTAAGTGCATTTCACCTGGTCTTTGGAAGTCAGCCTCTGTTCACATTAAAGCTGCTACTGAGCATCTGCTGTTTTAACTCAGGATCTGTTCTTCCAAAATGGGTGATGAATGGTGAATGCTTTCAAAGAGCTCAGTCATCACCTCCTATTGACCAGGCCACCTTGGTTCTTGCTGGTGCTTAAGATTCCCAGTGACTCCATCCCATCCTCTGCTTGGCCTAGTTTTGCATCTAGCAAGTTTGTAGCTAATACTCATGGTCCGCAGTTCTTGAGGCATGCAGGACCTTCTGGATTCCTTCCACATATTATCATCATCAAGGGAAAATCAGGTGCACCATACCAAGCTCATCTCTGTACATACCTCCTCCACTAGTTGTTGCTTCACTGCTCCAAAGCCAACGTGGACAGCCTGGAGAATAGGGCAGCTAGAAAGTACCAGACGTAGGATGTGAACTCAGGGACTATAGCTGAGAATTACACCTGAGAATTTTACTCACATAACTCAAATGTAATATTTGTACCTAAATTCAAGCTGTTGTATTATAATCAAACTGGATAAGTCTACTTCACATTTCAGGCTTATAGTCTTTAATAAATCTGGAGGAGAATATCTTAACCAAAAGGAAAAAGACATGTCAAGTGGCATATGCACAAAAAGAGTCCAAAAGGAAATTCCCTCAAGGAAACATTTCCTGGGAAAATCCATTAATACAGAGCCATAGGAAAGTTCTTTCATAATCTAAATGGTTTTTAAACTTTACTTAAAGTAAAACATTTTTTCCAAATAAAAATATTAAAAGTGAAACTGCAAAGCCTATGATGAGAGGTCAGAGTCTTAACTGCTCATTAATCTTTGGCATCTGTTT
Source organism: Corynorhinus townsendii (assembly GCA_026230045.1). NCBI lineage: Eukaryota > Metazoa > Chordata > Mammalia > Chiroptera > Vespertilionidae > Corynorhinus > Corynorhinus townsendii. The sequence goes on along the minus strand of JAPDVU010000008.1, from coordinate 63,398,193 downwards.
CCCCCACCCCCAACTTTTCACCACTGAGGAACAGATAGGGCTCTATAGAGCATTTGACAAATTATCTTACCTCCTCTATTTACCATGAGCTTTGTTACAGTCTGCTTAAAAATTTTAAAAGTCCAAGTGTGATTACAAGAAAGGGTTACTTTTCAAAATATAGTCAGTCTGAAACTTGCTTTATGTTGAATTACTTGAAAACACACACACACACACACACACACGCGCGCACGCACATGTATAGCAACAAGGATAGCTGTTTGCTAACTTGACCAGATATAATCATCAATTTAAAAAAAAACTTTAAAAAAATCCTCACCTGATGACATGCTTAGAGAGAGGACTGGAGAGAGAGAGACAAGGAGAGAGAGAGAGAGAGTGACCAATGTGTGAGGGAAATATCGACTGGTTGCCTTCCATAAGCTCCCCAACTAGGGATCAAACTCGCAACCCAGGCATGTGCCTCAACTGGGAATTGAACCAGCAACTTTTCTGTGCACAGGACAACACTCAACCAACTGAGCCACTCTGGCCTGGGTACATATCAATTTTTCTTGGGGGGAAAAAAGGGAAAATATTGACTTCATTTTTTATTATGATTTCATATTTATATATTCACCATATAATATGCATGTACAACAACTGAATTTTCTAAATTAAAGTGTGGTCTGGTACATTGTCTGACAATGGGAAAGAATATTTCAAAATCTAGACTCTTTCTGCGACTCATTATATATGGTTGGCAGTTTATTACATAGGCAAAGAGATCTGGTTTTGAATCCTAATTTTATATATTGGGCAAATTACTTGACTTCCCCCTGCCTCAGTTTCTGCATCTATAATATGAGATAACTATAGTATTTACATCTCTTAAGATTGTTCTATGTGTAAGGAAAATCTCAAAGGTGGTGGCATGGTACCCAGCTCATAGTTAATATTAGCTATTTTATTATTATATCCCTGTGTTGGCAAAATATTTTTGTGTTGGTATAATTTTTCAAATATGATCCATTCTTAATGAGCAATGAATAAAAGAGAACTTATTCATGCATGTGCATATATCACAATATGTGTGTTGTACTGATTTGTGTCAGACACTGTGTTAGATACTAGGTGTATAAGGTCAGTAAGGCCCATCCTCTATTTTAAAGGAATGTACATTCCAATGGTGAGACCACCAGTGATCACTACTAATGGCAGCTATAAAAAAAGGATTTTTTTATAAAAAAAAATTGCTACTGATTTACACACAGTGCAATGCTAACGGAGAAAGAGGGGACACATGCATGTAACTGTGGCATTAGAACAGGTTTTCAAGAGGGTGGTAATTGAGCTATGATTTGAAAAATGAGTTGGTGAATTATGGACAAAAGGAACAACATGCCCAAAGGAATAGAAATAAAACAGAGCTTGACATATCACTGAAATTGTAGTTAATTTAGAAGCTCTCAAGCAAAGGGTACATAGTGAGAGGATCAGTTGTGCAGTTAGGCAGGCAAGTGCCAGCTCTTGTAGGGTGTTGCATGCTAAGAAAAAGAATTTGAGCTTTCTCACAAGAAAATGAAGAACTAGTTAAAGGAGTTTAGTCAAGGAAAATGATATTATCAAGTTTGCATTTTAGAAAGGTCTCTGTTGGGTGGAGAATGAATTGTGGGACAAACTGAAAATAAAAAAATATGACCAGTTAAAAAAAATAGTTAGGAGAACATGAAGCTATTGCTGCAATCAAGAATGAAGTAATTAGAGCACAAACTAAGGAATGGCAGTAGGTATAGAGAAAGGCTCATGGGTGGGGCAGATTCAAGACATTTAGGAGGTAGGCTCTATTAGGATCGGGTAAGTCGTTGGATTGTGGCAGCGGTGGTCAGGAATAAAGGGGGCTATGGACAGCACCTATTTTCTTCTACTTTGGGTAACCAAATTAGAAAAATTGATATTTATCAAGATAGCAACTGTAAGTAAAGGTCCAAATTTGGTAAGGAAAGAATGATTGGAAAAAATGAACTTAAAGGCCTTCGGGGTTTCAAGGGTTAGCTGTCCCATAAGCAGATGGACATACAGATTTCAAGTTCAACCAAGAGGTACAAACCAGAGAAATGTTTGGAGTCAATAATCTCTCTCTCTCTCTCTCTCTCTCTCTCTCTCTCTCTCTCTCTATATATATATATATATATATATATATATATATATATATATATATATAAAAGCCTAAGCAACCATTACAACTGGATGACAGGCCAGTAGCTATGACGCGTGCCCACCAGGGGGCAGACACTCAATGCAGGAACTGCCCCCTGGTGGTCAGTGTGCTCCCATAGCCAACTTCCCATGGTCCCTCCCCCTAGCTGGCCGCCTGATTAGGACTGGGCAAGAGGGCCCCCTTGGGCCCTGATCTGGCCAGGCTGAGGGACTCCACTTGTGCATGAATTCATGTGCCAGGCCTCTAGTACATATATAAGTAAGAGTTTAGCTGTGAATGTAGGTGATATTTTCCAAGGAAAGTATGTAGAGTAGAAAAGCTAGGATAGTAACTGACCCCTAGAAGACAAGAAATTTAAGAATTAATTAGAGACAGTAGACTGCACAAAGGAGGTTGGGAAGCAGCAGTAAGAAAAATAGAGGGAAACCAGGTGAGAATTGGGTTACAGAATTCACAGAAGATAAGAGTTTCATAAAGGATAAAGTAGTCAGGAGCATCAAATGATACAAAGGTCAAGAAAGAGCAGACTTTTGGGATGACCATTAGAATTGATAACTAAGGGAAGTTGCTGATATTTGCGGGGAAAGTAGATTCAATGGGAAGGCTAAAATACACATTGAATATCAAATAGGGTGGCTGTAAAGGGAAAAAGAGAAGGGATGGGAGCTTATGGGAAGAGGAGTTTGAGGTTAAGAAAGGGATTTTTTGTCAGCTTAAATATCCATTTATTATCTCCCAAATATGTATATTAAAAGTCTGGCATGACTCAAGTGGGTTCTCTGCTTGGGGTCTCCCAAGGCTGATATCAAGGTGCCAGCAAAGCTGGTTCTTACAAGAAAAATCTGGGGAAGAATCCAAAACCAAATTTTTGTTATTTCGGTTGTTGGCAGAATCTGTTCTTTATGGTTACAGAACTTAGGTTCCTTTTTCCTGGCTGAGCCCGTCATGTAGAGGCCACCTGAGTTCCTCATTATGTGGTCTTCTTCATTTAAGCCACAGCGAGTTGAATCCTTTTTATGCTTCAAATATCTCTGACTTGCTTTTTTGCTGCTAGCTTAAATTCTTAAATTTTTAATTTAGGTAAAATATGCCTAACATAAAATTTACCATCTTAACCATTTTTAAGTGATAATTCAGTGGTGCTAAGTACATTCACATTGTTGTGTAACCCATCTCCAGATTTTTTTTTTGTCTTGCAAAACTGAAACTCTGCATATTAAATAACAACTCTCCATTTCCCTCTTCTCTCAGCCCCTGGAAACCACCATGCTACTTTCTGTTTCTATGAATTTGACTATTCTGGGTATCTCATAGAAGTGGAATCAGACAGCATTTGATTTGTCTTTTTGTCACTGGCTTATTTCACTTAGTATAATGCCTTTAAGGTTCATCCATGTTATAGCATGTGACACAATTTCACGGGGGAAAGAAAATTTTAAGATGAAAAATATGAGGAAACAATGGATAGAGCAGGCTCCAGGAAAGTAACCAACCTGTATGTTAGAATTGGAGAAAATCTATTTAAATTCCTACCATCTGAGGGCCATTTATTTGATCCTTAAAATTTTTTGTTCTTTCAATCTCCCAGGTAAAAGGCAAATATACCAGAAATGAGTAATCCTTTAAACCCCCAGGGATTGATTAGTTGTCAATTGGTTGAAATCTAGGCCCTACAAGTAATGAAATGGTGAGTGGGTGCCTATAAAGTAAAGCAAAGACTATCAGGAGAAGGTAAAGAAGAGGTGAAGGTTGGTGAAACAGTCCAAAGGTCAGACTGGTGGCCAGAGCCACACATCTTACAAACTCTACAAAAGTCTTCTAGAGCCCTGGCTGGTTTGGCTCAGTAGATAGAGCATCAGCCCATGGGCTAAAGGGTCCTGGGATTGATTTGGTTGTAGGCTCGATCCTACCCCCAATAGAGGCACTTGTGGGAGGCAACCAATCAATGTGTTTCTCTCACATCGATGTTTCTCTCTCTCTGTCTCTCCCCCTCCCTCCACTCTCTCTAAAAACCAATGGAAGAAATATTCTTGGGTGAGGATTAACAAAGAAAAATTCATCTGGATTATCTTGGAATGCAAGTTATGACCTTACTGAATGAGGAAGATTTGCAATTTCATTTAGTTTGGTTTAGGTGGGTGTTCTGTTTGCATTTCGGGAAGACACTGATGACAAAGGAAGAGAGATCAGAAAGGCCTCAGTGAGTGGAAAACCAGATTGAAAGTAGAAACTTTCATGGAGAATTATTACACAGAGCAAATCAGCTACATAGAGAATTGGGAATGACTATGGGAAAGCTGAGGTAGCATGTTGCAAAGGGTTCAGCCCTCTTGGGCTTTATGGGGCACTTTATATCTCCAGCTACAACCCCCTCCTCTGATCTCTTGTATACTCAGCTGCCTACTTGACATCTCTATTTATATGACTAAAATAAATCTCAAAGTTAACATGTTTAATATTGCACTCTGGATTTCCTATATCACCCACAAATCTATGCCTCTTCTACTCTTCCCAAGTTCAGAAAATGTCACCAATATCAATCCATTTGTTTAGGCAAAATTCCAGAAGTGCTTCCCATTTCCTCATTTAATCTATCAGCAAATTTGGACAGTTATATCTTGGGAGCCATTTCTTCCTCCCATCTCCACTGAACTACCTAGTCCAAGCATTACTATTGCTCACTTAAGCTATTGCAATTGGCCTAACTGATCTTTTATGCTCCTTTTCTTTTTTTTTTTTTTGCCAGCCTAGAATCAGCTCTGAACAACAGCCTCAATGGCCTTCACTGTCTTTTCACTGCACTTGGGATAAAACCCGAATTCTTACCAAGGCTCTGGACCCTGTTAGCCCTTCTGATCTCATCTACTGTTTTTCTCTTGTGTGATCACTCTCCACTAGGACCTGCCTCCTTTCTATTCCTCAAACTCCCAAGTTTTATTCTCATCTTAATGCTCTTCTTTACAGTTGACACTTTCTTCCTCAAAATCATGTCATTCTGACAGCAGCTCAGATGTTACATCCATGGAAAGGCTGTCTAAATGTGAAGAAATCTTCCACTTCAGTCATTATGATATACCACCCTCTTTTATTTTCCTTCGTAGGCATTTTCACTTTCTGGGAGGATCATTTTTATTTATCTGTTTATCCTTAGAGCACAAACTCCAAGGAGAAAAGATCTAGTCTGTCTTACTACTGTAGTCAGAATGTAGAACAATGTCTGGTATACAGTAGGTGTTTAAATAAATGTGTGTTGACTGATAGGTGAATCTTTTATAAACATGTTGCTTGAAAATTGCTGGAGGATGAAACAGATGGCAAGCAGGGCACCTGTTTTCAGAATGGATTTCGGCTCTTGTAAAAAGATAAAACAGGAACATATTCTTCAACAAGTGAACAATAACAGTTCTGGATTTTTCTGGTTACAGGGTAAGCGTGTTTGAAGGTGAAAACAATATGGTGTTGATCTCCCTTCCTGGCTTTACAAAGAACCAGGAAGATGAAATCAGTGATTTCAAAATGAGTCACTGGAAACAAGTGGTTTTCAAATAACACACCTTGAAGTTTAAATCAGGTGACACTGAGGGAAGAAGAAAAACATCACGATCTTTTCAACCTTGTAACTTTTCAGCAGTTCAGTGTAGGTTCTTCAGTTACAATATGTGCACTAAAGCATGGGCTGTAACACCCTCAAGGCATAAGTGATCCTGGGGCTCAGGAATGGCTATTTTCCTGATAGCTGGAGGCTAGCCTGTAATTTCTGACTGTCTTTTTTAAAAATGAAAAAGGTTCTAAAAAATTTCCCTTAATTAAGGGAGGCAAAGGAAAAAAAAACATTAACATTGTGCTTTCCTGAAAACATTTCTGATGTCATATTAGTTTTACGTGTTTGCCTTCCTCTTATAAAAGTCAAATGAAATAGGGCAATTTTGTGACTTCTAGGGAAGCCTCAAATGGCCACTTTCCTGCATCCAAGTTTTGCCACTAAACAATTCTGTGACATTGGCACTTAATGACCCTGAACTTCAGGTTTTTAAATCTCTAAAATGGGATCAACAGTAGTTCATAGATGTGTTGTGTCGATGAAATGAAACAGTGATTGTAAAAATGTCTTTACACAAAATAGGAACTTCAGAAATGATAAATATTATGAACATTACTCATAAAACATAGTATTTAAAGCTATCTGATGACATGTATCCTTTTATAATGCCTCATTGTCAACGTTATGAACAGATCATTTCCGTGATGTCTTGCTAAAGTAGCAATAGGTACATGTGCTGTGAAATCCAGATAAAATAGGTGTCAATAGGTATCACCAGCAACATTAAAATTCTGTTTCCCCCAAAGCATCTCTGATGTCAGATTAATTTTACCTATTTGCCTCCCTCTCATAAAAGTCAAGTGAACATGGGAAATTTGTGACACTGAGGGGGAGCTAACATGCCCACTTCCCGGCAAAATGAACCGTCCAGTAAAGGCTGCTCTTCCACAAGTGGGTTTCAGATCCTCCAAAAGGGACCTCTCTGTTCTCCATGGTGATGTGCTCTTCGACAGGCTGTAAGGCAGTGCTTTCTATGTTTCTTCCATGAGAAGCTGGACCCAAGAGATGTTCCAGTGAAAAAGCATTCTGTGATGAGATAGGTTTGGGAATTAGATTCACTGAGCACAGTGACATCTTCAGAACTCTTGATGGCCTAGAGCAAGAAGAAAAAATGTTTCTTACACTATTAGGTTATAATTTTTACTTAACACTTATTAATAGGAAAATTTCTTGCTACAGAGCACATTTGAGGTAATACTGCTATTTAAAAAATGCCACATTTCTTAATAAAGTAAGACCATCTAGAACTTCTAAATTGTCCCTAAGCTCCTATAGGGAAGGAAGGGACATACTTCTGACCCGGAAGTTTTATCCACCTTCCAAGGTAGCGGTTTCCTGGGGAACATTTTGGAAACATGTTCAAATGGGGGCACTTTGTCTTCTAATGTGATCATACTTGAACCTTTCCATAGCAATAAACATTATTTTAGTATTTTATTTTTTATGTTATAGTTTGGGGTTATGTTGAATTCTTTATTTATACATGCAGATAAATTATATCATGTTTGAATTTTATTTTAGGGTAGCAAAGAGAGGCTTATAAAATACTTGCTCTAAAACGATGTTGCTGGTTTGGTGGGGTGGGGAACTACTCATTTAGGGGTTTGTTACTTATTTTAACTGTTACATCCACACAAGTGTCAGGAAGTCCTCCTTTTTCTTTCAGGTTTTTTTTTCCCCCTAAGAATTGATAAAGATACTTCACTCAATTCCCTTTAAGCATGTCAAACTCTTGAGTACAAAGAAACAAAACAAAATGAAATTTGATAATTGCTGGAGGAGAGAAGCAGGGAAATATGGAGAGTTGGGAAGATCCAAAGTTGGAAGAATCTACATGAACTGCCCTATAAGATATAACTGCTTCAGGGTCTTACAGGATCTGCCCCAACCCATGTGACCCCCAGAGACAAAGAAATGACTAGTGCCTGGCTCAAATCCGTGAGTTAGTTATCATTTTTTAAGTGTGTCACTCAATAAACAGTTTCTTAGAAATATACATTTTCCAAAGCTCAGGTCAGAATAGAGAGACAGCAATTTACTTTCCCTGTCATTTTTGTTAGCATTGGGTTCAGTGTCTTTTGGCAGAAAGCCCAAATATGGTGGCTTCATCCAGAACATTTTATTGTCTCAGTAAAAACCCTGGAGATCAGCATCCAGGACTGGTATGAATGGTAGGAGCTCCAGCCTATTCCCGTTTTCTTCTCTGCTATTCCTTAGGGTTATTGTGTATAATCCAAGAGATTGGCTGAAGCCCCAGTGGTTTTGCACACATCAGCCAACAGAAAGGAGACAAGAGCAGACATTGTGCTGTCTCCCCTTTAAGACACTTTTTAAACTCCAGCGCATCATTTCCATTTACCTCCCAGAACTTTCGTAGGTTTCACCGGATGCAAAGGTGACTAGGAAATGCAATCTTCGTTCCAGGAACACATACGCCCAGATAAAATCAGCGAGTTAATAGTTTTTTCAAAAGACAAAATCTCTTTTACCCTCATGTTTCCAAAGTCTCCAGATTTGTTCTGGGGTCCATATTTCCTGACCTGCCTCTTCCCTCTGTGACTGATTTGGGAATAACTGACTTTAGGTGTGACCAACCACTTTTACATGTCAAATGGTCATGCAGTGACTATTTTAATACAAAATGTATTAATATAATAAATTTTTTTCACCTACTTTAATGGGATATGAGGAGATATTTTCTTATTTTTTCTTTGTGAGGAGATAGTTTCTCATGTGAGTACGATTAATTTTTTCTCTAATTTCTGCTTCACTGATAGTGAAAATATCTTCAAAATAGTCTTCTTCCAGTTGTAGTTCTTTTTATGAGGTGTGATTTAATGATTAATCCAATTATATTTAGCCTTATGATGCCATATTTTGGTTTAAACATAAAAATTAGCCCTTATAGCAATGCTCATGATTCAGTCAACTTCAGTTAATCATAAAACAGTATGATTTGTTATTGAGCATTGAACCAGAAGTAGAACAATTATGATGTTATATGGCTGAAAACTGAAGAAAATGGTGTAAATTCTTATGGAAGGTGCACTTTACTGTCTCTGCGGGTTTGATGACTTCTCAGCACCAATATCACACAGAGAAGATAAACGATTTTTTCCTGATCCGCTTGCATATTCAGTGTAAACTTCATGTCCTCAAATTCTCTAGCTGTTTTGGCCCCCTTACTCTGAATAAAGACAATAGTAGTAATGTAAGTATCCATTCTATGTGCACAGAAAATGCTGTATTTTATCATACCCCCTTCCCACATCTTCCTGAGAATCCTCAAGGAATGCCGCACACATCTGTCCTGGTTGTGGCTTGTCCCCTCCACTGGTCATTCTTCTCCAGATGACTTCTCTGTGCTTTGGGCATCTCATGCTGTATGGAATCAGCTTCTCAAGGCTGCTGCTTTCCTTACATTGTTTTGTCCCAGTGTGGACACAAGCCCAGTCCTTAATTTCCAAAAGCATTGGTGAGGCTGCGCTGTCATGGTTAACAAAAGTGACTGACAGCTTTGGAAATACAAAGGGTAGGGGGAGAATGCAAGCTTAAGCTTTTTCACTAGCTGGTGCTGCTTCTGGACCCCTGCTGATTGAGGTCATAGGGGAAGCCCCTTCTTGAGGAACTTTCTCAACAGGCCTTTGGGAGTTACTTCTTTCTCCTAACACTGCCTTTGTTCAGGCCCCCAACTCCCTTCCCCTTCCCCAACAGCTGTGCAAACAACCAAACAAGTAAACACTGAGGTCCAGCACAGGTTAGAGCAACTGCGAACATGGTGTCTATTTTCTCTTTGAAGATTATCAAATACATTTTAGATATGCACTTTGCTTTTTATTAAAAATAATGAAATTTAAACCAAGGAATGTCTTTACTGAAATGCCAAAATTTTGTTTACAATATGGTACTGGCAAAATTATTGTTCAAGGTTAGTTTTACCTTTTAGTTTGGCCTCGATGAAGTAAATAGGGGACACTTCCACTTCCTGCTAAAATTGTATGGGTGTCATGCCTTTGAGAAGGCCCCTAGATGTTTCAGTGAGCATGGGGTAGAAAGCAGGTAGGTGTGGGCTTCTCCTCTCTTCCCAGCCCATGTGAATAAAGATAGCCTTTGTCCTGTTAACACCCTCCTTAGATGCCCTTCCCCTTGCCCGAGATTCTTCACTGTCCTCTGATGGGCCTCTCACAGTTCCAGAGCACCCCTAAAATCCATCTCCACTACCACCACATTGATTCACATCTCTCTCTCTCTCTCTTTTTTCTACTTGCCGTCTTCCCAGACTCTAACATTTCCTGTCATTTTATTCATTTGTCTTGGATAATGAGATATATAGATGTAGCCATTAATGAGAGGTCTTTTCCCCCTTCCATTTCATGGAAGCTATGAGAGGAATTTAATTCCTCAGCATTCTATGGCTCCCTCATTTGATGTTTTCAGAAATTGCTTCCCTACTGCCAAGGGCTTTTTGTTCTGTTTTGTTCAAGTTTCTCAGGCATTTTTGCACCTGGAGCTGTTCCAGAATTCTAATGGCTCCAGAGGACTTCAGTTAAGACAGCTAGGGTTGTACATAAATTATTGTAATGCTTCTTAGTATTTAATATGGGCTGCATACCAGAACATATAGAATGAAGTCAGAGGCTGTGTCTTCCGGGAAGGCCCATTTCAGTCTTGGGAAAGGATATGTGTTTGGGTGGTTGATGTTCCAGAAATAGGCAGTCCTATTCTCCCCATTATAGATTTGGGGGATTATGAGTTGGTTAAAAATGATTTAGGGTTTAGAATTACATGTAAAGAATAAATAAATTTTCTATGAAAGATTGTAGATATAATATGAGAAAACAAGAAGGATTAGGAGAAGAGGATTATAGTTGGGAACTTTTTAATTTTAAGTAACAAAAACTCAACTAAAATTGACTTAAAGGAACAGAGCATTCATTGGTTCATGCAACTAGAAACATTGGGGTGGGACTGGCCTTGGGTCAGCTGGATGTATCCCTGCTTCCCTTTGTCTAGTGGTGCTCTTCTCTCTTCGCAGATTTTCTCCATGCGACATGGCCCAGGTAGTTCAAATACTTCATTGTTCCAGGCCCTTGACTTAAGGAAGATCTCAGCTCAGTGATCAGAGGAAGAGGTGGAACTTTCCCCTCTGCTCCAACACAGTGAGAAATTCTGACTGAACTATCACATTGCTATAACTGGGCTATACCTGGTCTGGCCCTGGTCACTTGCCCAACCATGTGGCAGGTGGTGTGTGTGTGTGTGTGAGAGAGAGAGAGGCAGCTCCCCCAGAATCACATAATTTTTGAGGGAGGTAGAAGCAGTTACCCTGGAGGAAGCAGTTACCTAGAAAAGGAAAAAGGGATCTTTAGCAAAGAAAACTGATATTGACTACAGGGATGAAAAAAATAATTACATTTTTTTCAACTTTGGGAAGAAAGTAGATGGAAAGTAGAATATTAATACAAAAATACAGTAAGAAAAAGGATAAATTTGTGGGGAAGATATGAAATGAAAATAATGATCACAATGATAAAATATGTGAAGGTCATCCTAAATATATAACGTTTTTAGGCATTGTAGAATAGTTATAGTAGATGTACTATTAAAAGTAGGATAAATTAAAGTTTGGCAATAAGCTGAGGACTGTAATAATGTGTACTGATAGAAAATAAGTGGTCTCAGCTACCTGGTTTAAATTTCATCTACCTGTTGTTTAGAATGGCATTGGATGAATACTCTGAAAGGCTCAAATTTCAGTGTGGATTTGCAATGAGAAGGAAAGAAGGAGCAGAGGTGGGAGTTTTATCTGGAAAGATAGCTGGATATGGCTTCAAAGCTTTAAAAAAAAAACACACACACACAAGGTGCGACGGTGACCTCAGCCAGAGTTCCTGTCTGTGAACCAACATAGCCAACCCTGCACAGCCTGAGCACCAGAGGAAATTTCCAGAGAGGACATAAAGACATAAAGAAGCTGTCTCATCTGGATGGAGGCTGGTGCCAATGTCAGGAATTACACACACAGTACAATACAGGGAAGTGTGGCCTGTGTTTGGCACGTTAAGGTCCAACAGTTCATGGACTATTCTTTCCCTAGGAAATAAACAGTTGGAAATCAAATGAGGTAAAAGGAAAATTACTAAGAACAACGCATAACTTCTTTAGGGTTCCTGACTGAATAAATCTACATACATAATCTGTGGAGAAGTCAAGACTATTATAAATACCCATTCTATCCAATCCCCTTAACTGTTGTAAGATGCTCACCAAGATCTTGACCTATTTCCAGGCTGATGAATTAGCGTACTCTGGTGAAAGAGAGTGGGCTTCCAATCCTAGCTTTGCCACAGGGTATGACATAGTAATTTAACGGTCTGAGCCTTGGTTTGCCCATTTGGAACTGTGGAAACCTGAGACTAGGAACCTAGGTCTCCTATTTCTAATTGAGTGTATTTTCCCCTAAATAACAATATTTCCCCCCCTTAATAGGTAGTTGTGCAAACTGAATGAAAGAGAATACATGAAATCTCTTTGCCTCAAATGCACTTCTGTCTCCTTCTCATTCTCCAGGACTTAGTTAAAATGCCATCTCCATCCTATCTGAATTAGATCCCAGTCTCTTATTCTCTTTCACACCATCCATTTTGGTTCCTTCATGGATCTTCTCATAATTTGTAATGATATGCTTGTTGTCCATCCCCTCCCAGTAGTCACTAAGTCCCTACAAAGAGGTGCTCCCTCAGAGTCCCAGTAGGGAAAAGATGGCACTCTATCAAAGGACATTTTGTGCTTAATATTGTGGCTAATTACATTGGTTGGGACAGGATGAAGAGAAACCATAAAGGATGGTTCAATATTCCAGAGCTATTAAAGCCAGGCCATTGGCATCCTAAGCCTGAAGGGGTGAGAGAAGGGAATAGTCACCAGAGCTGGAGGGAGAGAATCATATGCAGAGAAACACCTTAACCTATATAATAAAAAGCTAATATGCAAATTGTCCCCTCTACTGGGAGTTTGGGAGTTCAACCAGGGGGCGGGGCCACCAACCAACTGCCTGCGGCCCCTCCCCCCTGCCAGCCCTGCCCCTGATTGACTACCCTCCCCCCCAATCAGGGCCTGCCAACTGCCTGTGGCTCCTCCCCCCAGCCAGCCCTGCCCCTGATCAGCCCCCCCCCCATCAGGGGTGTGGCCCACCCGCCAACCATCTTTGACCCTTCCTTCCAGCTGTCCCTGCCCCACCCCCAATTGGCCCCCCTCACCCTGATTGGGGTGGGCTGGCCTGACCCCACCTGTGCATGAATTCATGCACCAGGCCCCTAGTCACCTATAAATTAGAAGTCCATCTAATCCTACCTATAACTTTACCTTGAATTCTTTGCCAATAAGTGATAAATTCTTGCAGTTTGTGTTAAATTTAATCTCTACCCAAATTGGCTCAGCAAAGTAAAATAAAAAGGGATTTGTGAATATACTGTGCTAGGCACAACATGAGAATATAGGAACATAAGGCATCTCTTCCTTCTGAAGAATGTGCAGTCCCATTTAAGGCAATTAGGTGACAATCCTAATTTAGGTGAAGTTAAGACACAGAATAATATTAATCTGGAGTTAATTATGAAACTGTGCAATGCAATTTGGGAAACTCTACTAACCTTGTTATCAGAAGATTTTTATTTATCTTCCAAAGCCAATATTTTCCATCACCAACGGAGTGAACGACAGTTCACAAGTCTAGTGGGACTCTGAGCAAAATGAATCTGGGTAGGGAAAGGTTGGTTTCATCATTTTTAGTGATAAATCATGGCAGCTGAGGAATAGGAAGTAACGAGCTGTCTCAGGACTCAAGCCATGCTGTGGAGGACACTGCTCTCCTGTGGTTCAAACCACACAGGCCACTAGAGTGAGAGTACCCTTTCCAGGCCATGCCTTGTGAGCCCTTCCTATCACAAACGTAGAGCCCAGGTGTGCTCTCCATTTAGATTGGTCAGGAAGGCAGGGGCCAAAACAAAAGGAAGTGAAAGCGAAATTACCACTTGTGAGCACACCATGTTCTAGGCATAGTATGTGATATATATTTTACTTATAGTATCTCATCTTGTTTTCACAAAAGATGATCCATTTTGTCATTCCCATTTTGTAGGTGGCAAAAGTGAGGCTCATGGAATTTGAGTGACTCATCCCAGGTCAAATGCTAGCACATGAGATTTAAACACTTCTCTGACTTGCCTGACGCCCATTCCTGTACTCTTCCTGCACTTAACTCAGAGAGGTGCGGAGGAGACAAGAACCTCTCTGACAGCAATCAGACAGGCTGTGCTCCCTCCCGGAGGGCAGCAGTCTTATTTTCTGTGATGCAGAGAAGAGGAGGAGAACCATGTTTCCGAACGCTTCCCTACAGTCTGGCCCATGTTGTTAGCTATAAGTTTCTGCCAACAGAGTATCACCCAAAGGCACCATATTTATAATTAGAAATTATAAGTTCAACTCCAGTGAAGACTGTGAGGCAGCAGAACACAGCATCCCCTTGTATGTTGCAGGCATGCAATAAACATTACATGGGGGGAGGGGGTAAAGGGGGAGTCTCAACATGTCCAGATGATGAAACAGCTGTTGTTCATCAAGGAATTCCACTGGAAAACTCATGAAACTGCAAAAAATTCTGTTTAATCCTCACTGTCACCTCTTGACCTTGCCAGTAACTCTTAAAGAAAAACTGACATGAAAGATATTTTTAGTTTAGGATTTTTAGTTTTTACTGACACTCCCCAGTGAAAAGCTTTCCTGCCCTCTACATCTTCCTGATGCAGGGTGGAGGTAGAGATGTACGGTGCAATAAAACACAGATGAGGGAATTAGGAGGCTTGGATTCTAGTCCTGGCTTGCTGGCAACAGTTATATAATTTTGGGCAAATAACTTTTGATTCTCTGGCCTCTGTTACCTCACTGTCCAATGAGAGTTTAGTTCTATTAAAACCAGCAGCAACATTCAATGGTGCAGAAGTTGAAACTGAATTTAGGTCACCTCTTCCAATAGAAAAGATGCCAGGTAGCAGGGATTTGAGCACAGCTGAATGATTTGTATATAAATGCAAAGCAGGAGAGGGTAGTAGAAGCATTTCTTCCCTTCATTCTTTCTCATAGGAATGCCCAATAATTATTTGGCTGATTGTTTTCTATTTCTTAAGATGGTTTGGGGCCCTTTACCCCGTGATTAAAGAATGAAACTAAAGGGATATGGGAAGAGGAGAGCATGCACTTCTAGGAGATAACAAGGAGTTTTTTTTTACTCTGAATGTTTAATAGAGGGAAAAAAAACCCACAGGAAAAGTAGGAGTAGAACTTCAATAAGATAATAACTTTTATCATTTCTTTGGGGGAAAACTCTCCTTGATCAGGATTATTTTTAAAAGTCCAAAGAATTGTAAATATTACTGCAGAATTAAAGAAATCTAGCCCATCTTTGGCTCACATAGTCTTTTAGCCACAAAGAACCGCCTTTTGGTCATTTGTCTTTGCTGCAGGAGTAGGAGTGAAAATGCTGACTTCAGAATCTGATCTGGTTATTCATCACTGTATGAGTCTGCAAGCTCATTCTCCTATTTCTTTTCATATATACAATGCAAGAACCTCTGTGTTAATAAGTACTTTCAATTGCATGTGACAATAACCCAACTTGAATGATCTTCAGCAAAAAATGAGAATATAATAGCTCACAAAGTCAAACTATCTAAGAAATGCGGTCAAGCTAACTTTGGGGGTGTCTCAGACTAGAATTCAAATGCATTCAGAACTTCCTTGCTTTTTCTCTCTTGTCTTTATATCTATTTCTTGGCTGTATTCTTTCAGGTACTTGATTGCTCACTTTCAAGCTCACATTCATTGAATCTTTTAACCAAAGAGAAATGAACCCCAAAGCTGCTCTTTAGAAAAAAAAAGAAGAAAAAAAAAAAGAGACTCCTCTCTCCTAGCAATAATTTGAAAAATTTGGGCAAAATAATCTTACTGGTCTTATTTGGTCTATGCCTATCAATAGGATAGGTGGATGTTACATGGGGATTTTCCTGTTCTATTGGAATTTTAGTTATGTCTCAGGAGTTTCTTATCTTCCCATATGATCCATCACCCAACTGCCACCAGTAATCATCCTATCCAATAAAAGAGTAATATGCAAATTGACCATCACTCCAACACACAAGATGGCTGCCCCCATGTGGACACAAGATGGCCACCACAAGATGGCCAGCAGGGGAGGGCAGTTGGGAGGGACCAGGCCTGCAAGGGAGGGCAGTTGGGGGCGATCCAACCTGCAGGGGAGGGCAGTTAGGGGTGACCAGGCCAGCAGAGGAGGGAAGTTGGAGGCAACCAGGCCTTCAGGGGAGAGCAGTTGGAGGGGACCGGGCCTGCAGGAGAGGGCAGTTAAGGGCAAACAGGCTGGCAGGGGAACAGTTAGGCATCAATCAGGCTGGCAGGGGAGTGGTTAGGGAGTGATCAGGCTGGCAAGGCAGAAGCAGTTAGGGGCAATCAGGCAGGCAGGCGAGCAGTTGGGAGCCAGCAGTCCTGGATTGTGAGAGGGATGTCCAACTGCCCGTTTAGGCCCGGTCCTACTGGGCAGTCGGTCATCCCTTGAGGCGTCCTAGATTGGAGAGGGTGCAGGCTGGGCTGAGGGACACCCCCCCCCATGCACAAATTTCATTCACCAGGCCTCTAGTTATAAACATAAATCTAAATATGCCAACTTCTTGATTCCTAATCCACACAAGGCAAAATTCAAGGCTACAACAAGGTATATAAGGTCTGTCACTACGGACTTCAGTCTAGGTTTCCATCTTTCATTCCTAGTTCCACACCCTTTCAGATCACATCACATTACATCCTTATGCCCAAACCAACTGTGCACTTTCACACCACTGTGCTTTTATACATGCTCTTCAGTCTGGAATGTAACACCCTGATTCTTAATCTGAAAAACTCTTATTTTTATGCTTGTATGTAACATTCCCTGTGTAATTTTTCAGATACTCTAATCTAGCTGTTTCTTCCAAAACATTTTGTACACATCGATATTATTATATATTATTCATTGCATTATAATTATTTACTTATATATCTTTCTCACTTTTCAGAATGTGAGTTAACTCTTCCAGGTTAAGGTCAAAATTTTGTTCAACTGTATGTTTTCCACAACATCTAAGAACCTGGAACTTAATAAGACCTTAATAACTATTTGCTGATAATAAAGGAGTGGATTAATAAATAAAAGTATAGGGTCACTGAAATGAGTTTTGGAATTCAATTAAAAACAGGTTAGCTCACCAATTAAAAGGAAGGTATTGGCAGAATGTGTTTTTAAAATGACCCACTATGTGTTGTTTATAAGAGACTCACTTTAGGTTAAAAAATACAAATAGGTTGAAGTTAAAAAAGATGAAAAAATACACTCAATGTAAATAGTAGCCAAAAGAAATCTGGGTGGCTATATTAAGCAGTCAAAATGGACTTCAAAAATTTTTATAAAAGTAATCATATATTGATAAAAGGATCAAATGCTCAAGAAAATACAATAATTATAAGTATATATGCACCAAACAACAGAGCCCCAAAATATACGGAGTAAACATCAACAGAACTGAAAGGAGAAAGAATTCTACAATAATAATTTGAGACCTCAGTGTCTCACTTTTAACAATGGGTAGAATATCTAGACAAAAGATCAATAAAGAAACAAAGAATTATAAAACTCTTAAGTGAAAATATATCAGTAAATCTTCATGACCTTGGATTTGGCAATGGTTTTTTAGATGTGATACTAAAAGTATCCAAATAAAAAATGGATAAATTGGACTTCATCAAAATAATAAAAAGTTTTTGCACATTGAAGGACATTATCAAGTAAGTGAAAGACAATCTACAAAATGGGAGAAAATATTTTTTATTTACTTTTTTATATATATTTTTATTGATTTCAGAGAAGAAGGGAGTGGGAGAGAGAGATACAAACATCAATGATGAGAATTATTGATTGGCTGCCTCCTGCATGCCCCCTACTGGGAATCAAGCCCACAACCTGGGCATGTGCCCTTGACTGGAATTGAACCTGGGACCCTTCAGTCCTCAAGCCAATGCTCTATCCATGGAGCCAAACCGGCCAGAGTGGGAGAAAATATTTTTAAGTAATATATCTGATAGTGGCCTCAGATCCAGAATATATAAAAAACTCTTACAGTTCAGTGACAAAAAAGACAAGTGACACAATTTTAAAATGAACAAAGAATATGAATTATATATTTCCACAGAAGATATACAAATGGCTAACAAACACATGAAAAGATGCTCAGCATTATTATTCATTAGGGATAGGCAAATAAAAATTACAATGACTTACCATTCCACATTCACTTGAATGACTATAAGAAGTGGGAAATAGCAAATTTTGGTGAGGATGTGGAGGAACTGGGATCCTCATACACAGCAGATGTGAATGTAAAATGTTTGACAATTTCTCATAAAGTTAAACAGAATTATCATATGATCAGCAGTTCTCCTAAGTATATGCCCAAATATAATTGAAAACTGGTACTCAAGCAAATACTTGTGCATGAATGTTCATAGCAATACTATTCACAATAGCCAAAGGTAGAAACAACCCAGATGGTCATCAATGAATGAACAGGTAAACAAACTGTGGTTTATACGTGCAATGGAATATTACTCAGAGAATTAAATATTGATACATGCTACAATGAAAAAGAATCTCAAAAACATTATGCTAAATAAAAGAAGCCAGACACAAAAAGTTACTATGTTTTTCCATTTATGCGACATGAACAGTAAAGGTAAATAAATAGAGAAACAGAAAGCAGATTGGTGGTTGCCAGGGGCAGGAGGGAGAAAGGATTGGGGAATAACAGTTTAATGGGTACCAAGCTTTATTTGGAAGGAATAAAAATGTTTTTGAACTAAGTAGAAGTGGTTTGCACAACATTGTGAATGCACTAAACCCCACTGACTTGTTCATGTAAAAATGGAAAATGTTATATTATGTGAATATTACCCAAACAGTAAGAAATGAACATGTCTTTACAAAGGTAGTGCTTTATTACAGCAAATCAGCTTTGATATATACTGAGTGGCCAGATTATTATGATCTCTGAATGCATTATAATCTGGCCACTCAGTGTATATCCTATATAATAAAAGGCTAATATGCAAATTGTCCCCTCGACCAGGAGTTCAACCAGCCGGCAGGCCGGCCAACCTCCCATGTCCCCTCCCCCTGGTCAGGCTGGCCGGACCCACCCATGCATGAATTCATGCACTGGGCCTCTAATATACATATACATACACACACACACACACACACACACACACACACACACACACACACTCTGAGTGGCCAGATTATTATATGTTCAGAGATCATCATAATCTGGCCACTCAGTGTAATCTCCTATGCTTTAAAATTTTTGCCATGTAGAAATCAGAAGATGTTGAAACTCTTAAATTGGAAGTTAGCACCCACTCCATATATCTGAGAGAATCTCTGAATGGATCAGGAACAAGCTGATTCCTTGACATGTGCAGACCAGCTTATTATATATATCTATCATTTACAATGCCTGTTTTAGTAATCAAACCTGCAGCTTTTCAACTCTATCACCCACAGTAATCAGACCTCAGATCCCCTTTGTTTCTTATTTTTCCTTTAGGATTGTGGGGGGTTTTCCTTCTGTGGAAAGTTGTGGTCTGTATATAAAAAAAACACACAAAACAAACAAAACAAAAAAAACAACAACAAAAAAACCCTCTGATGGAGAGAGCCAGAAAATAGCTTGGGTGGAGAAGATTGAGTGTAAAGAAAGGCAATTGGAGTTGGAAAACTCATGGAACAGTATCCAAGACTTGGCATTGAAGAAGACCATAGTCCATGTGGTCCTGAGTGCAGACAAAGCTCGGCTAAGCACCACCCAGTCTGATTTATTTACTCTAAGCGTTTCTTATTTCTATTTAATCCCACAGTGAATTTTCAACACAACTGAGAAATCTAATAGAAAGATCTTGCTATGCTACCAAAAACTGAACCATTCTCAGCTGGGAAACAGTTTGGCCAAAGTGCAGACAGCTTGGTCACACTCTATCCACCCCCTCACTCTGTCCTCTTTAGTGTGTCTAAACTGTGAAGGCACTTTTCTGTGAAGTTTTCAGTGACCACATCTACGGACCACCAGCAGTGTGCAATGTTTAGACATGTTTTTATCTCTGAAGTCAAGTTTCCATTTTCTTGTTTAAATGCAGTGAACTTGCCCAGAAGATGATTCCATCAAACTCCATCTTTGATTCTCTGGGGTTTCAGTGCAGTACATTGTGTTGCTTGTGACATCATAGTCTCCATGCCAACATCCCAATGAGACTTTTCATGGTCAAAAGAAAAGTAAATGCAAAGAAACTTCTGTTCAATCTTAATAGCCTCGGTTATCCTTACTGAGAGAAGAGGGAGAGGGAAGAATCGAATGGTATTACTTGAGACTAACCACAGAAATTTCAAGCCAAACTTTCAAGAGTCTCAATCAGTAATCTTTATTCTTTTAATTTTTTCCTTATTTTCTTCATAAAAAATAGTTATGGTAATAGAAGTCTTTTGAGGCTTGCTTGAATAGATATTCTGGGTGTTGAGAAGTGAAAGAGAACTTAATGGAAAACATGGAAGAGGCCCCTGCTAGCAAGGCCCCATGATTAAGACCTCTGTCATGGTTAATAGGTTTTTGACTGTGTGATCTTCATCTAGTCAGTCAAATTCTCTGTGGCAGTTTCATCAGGTGCTGAAAGGAAGGCAGTGCTTATTTTGCCACCTTCAGAGGGAACACTGAGGATAAAATATCTGACTTTTGTGTGTCCCAAGCTATTCATTTTCAGAAACCAAAAAATATTCTACAGATTAAATGAACCTAACAAACATGTACAGAACATTTTCTGTACCCAACAAAACCAGAATATATTCTTCCAAGTGCACACAAAACATTCTCTAGGATAGATTACATTTTAGGCCACAAAACAAGTCTTAAAAATTTTAAGAAGATTGTAATCATGCCAGATATCTTTTTCTGACTAAAATGAATGACTAGAAATAAAAAAAGAAAGAAAACTAGAAATCATAAATATGTGGAAATTAAACAAAACACTCTAGAACAACCAATAGGTCAAAGAAGAAATCAAAGGGGAAAATAGAAAATATCTCAAACAAAAGTAAAAATACAACATACTAAAATGTATAGGATTGTAGCTATAGTAGTATTATGATGAAAATTTATAGTAATAAAAGTGTATATTAAAAACAAAGAATGATTTTATATAAGCAACACAACATTATACATGAAGGTATGAGGCAAAGAAGAAAAAGCCAAGCCCCAAATTAGAAGAAGAAAGAAAACAACAAAGATTAGAGCAGATATAAACCAACAAAATTAAAAAATAGAAAAAATAAAACTAAGGGTTTTAAAAATGATTAACAAAATGGACAAACCTTTAGCTTGAATTAAGAAAGAAGATTCAAATAAAATCAGAAATAATGAGGAGACATTACAACTGATGACACAGAAATAAAAACAATCATAAGAAACTACTATGAACCATTATACACCAAGAAGATACTTAAAAGATTAGAAATTAAAAATAGAACTAACCATATGGTCCAGCAATTCCATTTGTGAATGTTTATCCAAAAGAACTGAAATTAGAAAAAGATGGCAGCTGGCAGGATGGAGGTGAGGGAGAGGAAGTGAGTGAGTGAGGGTATGAAAGGAGAGTGTGTGGATGTATGTGGTGTGTGTGTGCATGTGAGTGAGTGAGGGAAAGTTAAATCTCGCAGGAGCAGCAGGGGCTGGCAGACAGGCTCTCCTTGACAAGGAGAGAATACCACCGATGCGGGCACTCCCTGGACGGCGGGACTCCAGCACGGAGCCCATGACATCTTGAAGGGGGGAATGGCCTTTTTTAGGAACTCATCACCACCACCAACCAGACAGGCCTTGGAACTGCCCCGTGACCCAGCAGCCACTTCAGCCAAAATCCTGCTACCCCAGCTCAAACCCATGGACCCTGGGACCTCCACCTCCAAAGGAGTGGCAGCAGTAAGGGCAATCTCTCCCTCCCCAGCGGCAGAACTCCGGATTTGCACGTTTCTAGCAAGATTCGTGTGTTTCCAGCCACGCAGGACACTCCACTCCTTAGGCAGCGCTTGGCTGAGAGCCCCCAAGGGTGTGATTCTGCACAGACAAGGGCCCGCAGCCCCTCAGTAGAAATTCTGAATTCCCTCTTCCTGGATAACTGCCCACATTCACCCCAGTGGCTCAACCGCTGTGCCAGGACCCCTCAGAGTGCATCAGAACTTTGCGCCCAGCAAGCGCACCTCCACAGAGGCGAAGTTCCAACAGGCAGGCACCCTGAGCCCATCTACCCACAGGGCGCTAGTGGGAGCCACTGTGAGCTCTCCCTGAGTGCGATCTTAAGCAGGGGCGCACTCCCCCCGCCCCCCTCCCCCCCCCCACACCCCCCCCGCTGCCCCCGCAGCAGTAGAAGTTTAGAATTCACTCATCCTGGATACTGGTCCACAGGCACCTCAATTGCGCCGCTACACTGCCAGGGTCCTTCAGAGTCCTTCAGTGTGCCTCGCTGGCAAACGTACCTCAGGTGCTCCTGTGAGCCGCCACTGGGAGTAAGCGCCTATCCACCACAGGTGCAACAGCAAAAGCTGGGTCTGCCCACCCCACAACTATAGAACTCTGGGCACCACAGTCACACCTTTCCAGAGTGCAGTTCCCCTGAGCCCCATCACCCCAACAGATGGTTCCTGGGTGCCACTGTGAGTCTCTGCTGGGCACGCATGATTTCAATTAATGGTGCAAGACAGCAAAAATTGGGACACTCCCCTCCACGCGGCTGACTTCTAGACACCGCAGTTGTGCCTCTCAAGCTTGCAGGCCTACATCAAGAGAACCCAAATAGCTCAAGTAGTGAGCTACACTAGATTACCAAGCCCAGGAGAACTGAGAGATTATGCCAGTAGCACCATCCCCAAAAGAACCTGGGTAGCAAAGCAACTGGATCTACAATTAAAACATTACAGGAAAACATGGGAAGACAAAAAAGCAATCCCCAAAGGAAAGAAAAAGAGGAACCACCAGAAAGGGAGTTAAATGAATTCGAGGCTAGCAGATTATCAGAGATAGAATTCAAAGTAATGGTTATAAAGATGTTTAAATGAATGGATGACAAATACACACAACTCAATGAGAACTATAAGGAGCTGAATGAGAATGTCACCAACATGAAAAGAAACCAAGAGGAGATGAAGAATGACATAGCTGCAATAAAGAACACAATGGAAGGCCTAAACAGTAGACTAGAAGAGGCTGAGGACTGCATCAGCGAATTAGAAGACAAGGTAGGAAAAAACACACAAAACAGCAGCAACTGGAAATAATACTTAAAAAGCAAGAGGAGAGCCTAAGGAAGCTTTGGGACAACACAAAACGAAACAACATTCACTTAATAGGGATACCAGAAGGAGAGGAAGAGAAGCAAGGAATAGAAAACGTGTTTGAAGAAATAATGACAGAAAACTTCCCTGATATTGGCAAGAAAAAAACTATGCAAGTCCAAGAAGTACATAGAGTCCCAAACAAATTGAACCCCAAAAGACCGACACCAAAACACATCATAATTAGATTGGCGAACACCAATGACAAAGTAAGAATCTTAAAGCCTGCCAGAGAGAGACAGAAAGTTACTTACAAGGGGTCCCCTATCAGAATATCAACTTATTTCTCAACAGAAACACACCAGGCCAGGAGGGAATGGAATGAAATATACAAAGTGATGCAAAGCAAGGGACTGAATCCAAGAATACTATACCCGGCAAAGCAAGGGACTGAATCCAAGAATACTATAACCAGCAAGGTTATCATTCAAAATTAAAGGTGGAATCAGGAGCTTCACAGACAAAAAAGGGCTAAGAGAGCTTATCACTACCAAGCCAGCAATGCAAGAAATGCTAAAGGGACTGCTGTAAAAAGAAGAAAGAGAAAGGCAAGAAGAAACACAAACACTAAGGAAAAATATGACAACAAACATGTACTTATCAATAATAACATTAAACGTAAATGGATTAAATGCACCAATCAAAAGACATAGGGTAGCCGAATGGATAAGAAAACATGACCCCTATATTTGCTGTCTACAAGAGACCCACCTCAGAGCAAAGGATTCACACAGACTGAGAGCAAAGGGATGGAAAAACATTTTTCAGGCAAATGGAAATGAAAAAAAAGCTGGGGTTGCAATACTTATATCTGATAAAATAGACCTCAAAGTAAAGGCCATAATAAGAGGTAATGAAGGCCACTACATAATACTAAAGGGAGCAATTCAACAAGAAGATATAGCTCTGGTAAACATATATGCACCCAATGCAGGAGCATCCAAATACATAAAAAAATCTCCTGGAAGATATTAAGGGAGAGATCGACAACAATATCATCATAGTAGGAGACTTTAATACACCACTGACATCACTGGATTAATCCTCTAGACAAAAAATCAGCAAAGAAACAGCTATTCTAAATGACACACTAGATCAGATGGGCCTAATTGACATCTTCAGAGCATTTCACCCCAAAACCATGAATATACATTCTTCTCAAGTGCCCATGGGACATTTTCAAAAACAGACTACATATTGGGTCACAAGCAAAGTCTCCCCAAATTCAAGAAGATTGAAATCATATCAAGCATTTTCTCAGACCACAATGGTATAATATTAGAAATAAACTACTATAAAAACATTCCAAAAAATTCAAACACATGGGAAGGTGAATAGCATGCTACTAAACAATGATTGGGTTATTAATGAAATCAAAGAAGAAATTTAAAACATCCTGAAGACTAATGACAATAAAAACATAACATTGCAAATCCTATGGGACACAATGAAAGCAGTCCTGAGAGGGAAGTTTATAGCTCTACAGGCCTACCTCAAAAAACAAGAAAAAAATGGTAATAAATCATCTAACTCAACAACTCAAAGAATTAGGAAGAGAACAACAAGAAAAGCCCACAGTGAGCAGAAGGAAGGACATAATAAAGATCAGAGCAGAAATGAATGACATAGAGACCAAAAACACAGTACAAAAGATCAATGAAACCAAGAGCTGGTTCTTTGAAAGGATAAACAAGATTGATGAACCTCTAGCCAGGCTCACCAAGAAGCAAAGAGAGAGGACCCAAATAAACAAAATCAGAAATGAAAGAGGTGAAATAACAACAGACCCCACAGAAACACAAAGGATTGTTAAAAAATACTATGAACAACTCTATTCTAACAAACTAGACAACCTGGAGGAAATGGACACATTCCTAGAAAAATACAACCTTCCAAAACTTACTCAGGAAGATTCTAAAAATTTCAATATGCAGATAACTATGGAAGAAATTGAAGCAGTCATCAAAAAGCTTCCAGCAAACAAAAGTCTGGGGCCAGATGGCATCACAGGGGAGTTTTACTAAACATTCAAGGAAGAACTAAAACCTGTCCTCCTCAGATTATTCCAGAAAATTCAAGAGGAAGGAACACTTCCAAGCTCCTTCTATGAAAAGCCAGCATCACCCTAATACCAAAACCAGATGAAGACAACACAATGAAAGAAAATTTCAGGCCAATAAACCTCATGAACATAGATGCCAAAATCCTCAACAAAATTCTAGCAAATCGGATCCAGCAGTACATCAAAAAGATCATACACCATGCCCAGTAGGATTTATCCCGTGGATGCAAGGATGGTACAATTTTTGCAAATCAATAAACATGATACATCACATAAACTGAGAGATAAAAATCATATAGTTATATCAATTGATGCAGAAAAAGCATTTGATAAAATCCAACACCCTTTCTTGATAAAAACTCTCAGCAATGTAGGAATAGAAAGATCATACCTGAACATAATAAAAGTCATATATGACAAACCCACAGCCAACATCATACTCAATGGGCAAAAACTAAAACCATTTCCCCTAAGAAAAGGAACAAGACAGGGATGCCCACTCTCACCACTCCTGTTCAACATAGTGCTGGAAGTACTAGCCATTGCAACAGACAAGAAGAAATAAAAGGCATCCAAATTGGAAAAGAAGAAGTAAAACTGTCCTTATTCACAGATGACATGATACTGTACATAGAAAACCCTAAAGACTCCATCAAAAAATTATTAGACTTAATAAATGAATTCGGCAATGTAGCAGGATACAAAATTAATGCCAAGAAATCTATGGCATTTCTATACGCTAATAATGAACTTATAGAAAGAGAGACTGAAAAAGCAATCCCACCAAAAAAATTAAGATACCTAGGAATAAACTTAACTAAGGAGGTAAAAGATCTATACACAGAAAACTATAGGGTGAAAAAGGAGATAGAGGAAGACATAAACAGATGGAAGAACATACCGTATTCATGGATTGGTAGAATCAACATCATCAAAATGTCCATACTACCCAAAGCAATCTATAAATTCAATGCACTTCCCATTAAAATACCAACAGCATATTTCACAGACCTAGAACGAACCTTCAAAAAATTCATCTAGAATAAAAAAAGACCCCGAATAGCTGCAGCAATCCTGAGAAAGAAGAACAAAGTAGGGGGGATCTCAATACCAGATATCAAGCTGTATTACAAAGCCACTGTTCTTAAAACAGCCTGGTACTGGCACAAGAACAGACATATAGATAAACGGAATAGAATAGAGAACCCAGAAATTGACCCAAACCACTATGCCAAATTAATATTTGACAAAGGAGGCATGAACATACAATGGAGTCAAGACAGTCACTTCAACAAATGGTGTTGGGAAAATTGGACAGATACATGCAAAAAAAAATGAAACTAGATCACCAACTTTCACCATACACAAATATAAACTCAAAATGGATAAAGGACTTAAAGATAAGACAGGAAACCATAAAAATACTAGAGGAATCCACAGACAGCGAAATCTCAGACGTATGCAGAAGGAACTTCTTCACCGATATTGCTCCTAGGGCAATGGAAACTAAAGAGAAAATAAACAAATGGGACTACATCAAAATAAAAAGCTTTTTCACAGCAAAAGAAACCATAAACAAAATAATAGGAAAGCCCACTGCATGGGAGAACATATTTGCCAATGTCATCACCAATAAGGGTTTAATCTCCAACATTTACAAGAAACTCATGCAACTTAACAAAAGGAAGATAAACAATCCAATAAAAAAATGGGCAAAGGACCTAAGTAGACACTTTTCCAAGGAGGACAGAAGGAAGGCCAAGAGACACATGAAAACATGCTCAAAGTCACTATCTGAGAGATTCAAATCAAAACAACAATGTGATATCATCTCACACCTGTCAGAATGGCTATCATCAACAAATCAACGAACAACATGTGTTGGTGAGGATGAGGAGAAAAAGGAACTCTTTTGCACTGCTGGTGGGAATGCAGACTGGTGCAGCCACTTTGGAGAACAGTATGGAGTTTCTCAAAAAACTAAAAATGGAACTCCTATTTGACCCAGTGATTCCACTTCTAGGAATATATGCTAAGAAACTAGAAACATGAATCAGAAAGGACATATGCACCCTTATGTTCCATAGCACACAATTCACCATAGCTAAAAGATTTGGAAACAGCCCAAATGCCCATCAGCATATGAGTGGATTAAAAAACTGTGGTACATCTACAGAATGGAATACTACGCTGTGGTAAAAAAGGAGTTCCTACCATTTGCAACAACATGGATGGAGATGGAGAGCATTATGCTAAGTGAAATAAGCCAGGCAGAGAAAGATAAATATCAGATGATCTTACTCATTTTTGGAATATAATGAACAGCATAGACTGATGAACAAGAACAGATCCAAAGACTGAGAAATGTTGATCAGAACCTCAAACCTCAGGGAAGGAGGGGGTCAGTGGGAGTAAGGGGGAGAGATCAACCAAGGCACTTGTGTGCATGCATATGAGCCTAATCAATGGATGCAGACAACAGGGGGGTGGGGCATGAATGGAGGGTGGGGTTAATGGGGTAATAAGGACACATATGTAATAATAATAATAATAATAATAATAATAATAATAATAATAATAGAAAAGAAATTGTGAGGTAACCAGAACCCCAAGAACGTCTGAGAGCATCTGTCTTGCCATGGTAGCAGTCACCTGCTGTACAGTAATATTACCTGGGGAAAATGGGGAAGTATTTTGGACTTATGTTCCTGGCCCTTCATGGGTAAGAGCCCTTACATGGGCTGATCCCCCACCTAATGTAGTCACCAATAATACCAAACACCTTGGTCTTCCAGGAGGACCATGGGTGGGGCAAGGAAGTATAATTACACAGGTGGCACCACCCAGCTTCCCTTTTATATGACACAAAATCAAACCACTGCTTCTTTGTGTGTAAAATTAAAGAGAAGTTTCTGGCTTGTGTGGACACCAAAGGAAGGGACTATCACTACTGGCTCCTGGGAGAGGTGCAAAATGTAACTAAGTCCTTGTCAATACAAAAAGAAATTGACAGCCAGTTTGAAATGGAATTGCCATGGCCTAGAGTAAAGAATATCCTTACATGATATTATTCTACACTGTCATTATAATTTTTCCCAGATTTGTATTACCCCCGTTACCTATAACAGTACCTCGCAACCTTGGGAATCAACTAAAAAATCATCTTTTTGGTGCTTGGAGACAAAGGTAACACATCTCCTGATATTTTAGAATTACAACAGCATAATGTACAATTATCCCAAACAAACTTACAAACTAATTCTTTGAATGTCTGGCAGCAATTTAAAAAGCACATGAAAGGATTTAATCCCTTCCACTGTGTAGAGGGCCCCCTAGGAAGGCACCTGAGCATTCTATATTGGCCCCTCTCACCCTTTTGGCCAAGAGGGACCCTCGTCTCACAATCCAGTTGCCCTCAGCTGTTGCCTGTGCTTTCTGTTCATGCTGAGGTTGAAGCCTCGTGGTGGCTGGTACCATGTATCTGTCTCTCGCCCAGTGGGTTGAGCTGGGCCCTCCCTGGAGAAGAAACCTGGGTTCCCCAAGATATGTGATTAGTGCCAGGGCCCCGCCAGCAGGTGAGGGGATCCCAAGGCAGGTGCTGGGCATGGAGGCCACGGGGGCATAGGCTACCAAGGAGACAGAACTGAACCTCCATCACCCTTCTTGGCCTTGGAGGATGGCTGGTTAGCCAGAAATGGGTAAGATTCCTCAGGGAAGGAACAACCTAAGACAGGCACAGTCACAGAGGAGCCATCAGGAGAGAACTTGGGGGTCAACAGAGGTGGGGCATAGACCCTCACCCACCCCCACCCCAACTTTGCAGGGGCCTGAACCCTCACCCCTTCTGAGGGAGGTCTCCTGCCCCCATGGCTGCTTTGCTTCCCATGCCCAGCTCAAATCGGGACCCAGGTAACAGACAGAGACTTGGCTGACAGCAGCTGCCTTCTCACTGCAATAAGACTTGTTTGAGTTGTCTTGTACCCATGGTGTGGGGAAGTGGGTTTTTGATATCTAAATCCAATCTAGCACCAGGAATGCTCAGAGCCTACTCAAAAAGGCAAATAATCCTTTTCACTAATATTTACAGGGTAAAGTAAGATTGTTGTTAGAGTATTAAATTTGACAGTAAAATAGTAGTCAAGTTCTCAGACTAATTTAAATTGGCTAGTGAAATAAGCAAATATTCTAGAAAAATTAATGGTACTGGACAAAAAGCTGTTCCTAAAGTGTTAACTAAAATTTTTATTGGTAGTTCATCTCATGGTAAAATTGCGTAACATGTAATGAACCTAAAGCAGTCATATTTTAGTGCAAAAAAATTAAAATTTTAAAGCTATCAAGACTACATTATAAAATTTCCAAAAGCCTCCTAATATTTAAATCAAAAAAGGGGGAGACATCATGTAAGGAAAATATCATGTAAGGAAAAATATCCTGTAAGTAAATTACATCTAGAAAATTTTTACTTTAGAAAATTAACTTTCATTTGTAATGCTAACAGCAAGACCCCCATGAAAAACACACATGGTGTCAAAACAAGCCAAAGGAAAATCGTTTGGGCAAAAAATGAAAAAGGATCCCAAGTCATATTTATAGAAAGGATTCCTTTATTAACTTTTGGTTGAGAATATGTTTGTATATTTTCAGAAAACACCTGCAAGACCATGTGGATTCCTGCAACAGAGAGGAATTGACAGGACTGCTCCAGCCATGAAGACAGAAGAGAAATAGTCCAGAGATGGAAGACGCTGACGACACCTTGCCATACTAGCAGTCAGCAGCTGTGCATTGCTGCAGATTGCCTAGGACCAAACCAGAGAGGGTCGGACCTGCATTACCACCATTTGTCCACCATCCAGAACTGAAATATCATTGCTGACATGTACACATAAGGAACTGTTTGACATTGAAATTGGGACTCAAAAGAACTGTTGGCCCAGAAAGAAACTCACTACAGACTGATTCATTTGCCTCTCAGCATAACCATTATTGCTTGTCTCATTTTTGGTTCTTATAAGTGTATTTGTAGTATCACATAATCTCACTCATCTAGGTGAAATAATGAACAACATAAACTGATGAACAAAAACAGACCCGGAGACGAGGGAAGCATCGATCAGACTGTCAAACCTCAGAGGGAAGGTAGGGGAGGGTGGGGGGTAAGGGGGAGAGATCAACCAAAGGACTTGTATGCATGCATATAAGCCTAACCAGTGGTCACAGACAACAGGGGCGTGGGGGCATGCGTGGGGAGGGGTTTGGGATGGGAATGGGGGGATGAGGACAAATATGTGGTACCTTAATCAATAAAGAAATTAATTTAAAAAAACTGAAATTAGGATCTTGAAGAAATTTCACTCCCATGTTCATGCAGCATTAGTCACATTAGCAAATATGTGGAAACAAGGCTTGGGGGGTGGGTGGAGTGGAGTGGAAAGCGTCAATGAGAGGCAAAAAGGAGACATCTGTAATACTTTAAACAATAAAGATTTTAAAATTACAATAAAGAATAAATTTAAGACAACAAAACAAAAACATAAATATCTATAAATGGATGAGTGGATAAAGAAAATGTGGTATATCAATACAATGAAATATTGTTAAGCTTTAAAAAAGAAGGAAATCCTGCCATATGTGACTACATGGATGAACTTAGGGAAAGTTATGTTAAATGAAACAAGCTAGTTACAGAAGTACTAGTACTGCATGAGTACATTTACACGAGATATCTAAAGCAGTCTAACACTCAGAAGCACAGAGTACAGTGATAGTTGCCAGGGACTGAGGGAAGGGAGGCTGTGGAGTGGTATAAAGTTTCAGTTATTCAAGATGAATACATTCTAGAGATCATAACTGAATCTATAGTTAAGAATACTGTATTATACACTGAAAAGTTTTATTGAGAGGACAGATTTCATGTTGAGTGCTCTTATCACAAAAAGATATTTGGCATGTATCAGTTTCATTTAAGTGATTAATAGAGGGACCATCAGGATGGCAAAGCTAGTTCAACGAAGTTTATGAGAAACTGGGATTAATATGATCAGTGGAAATGAGAATGGTGAAATAAGATTATTAAATTAGATTTTGAAAATTTTGACCCTAATCAATTGTCAGTCAAAGTTACATTTTTTGAGAGACTCAACTGAATATCAAATGGACCCTAGTATGACATTAAAAATTATGCAATTATCTCTTTGTCTTATTTTCAAGTTTTGGATACATTTTTCTGAACATTGCCTCTGCCATCACAAACTGAATATTATTCTAGATAATGCATGCATCTACATGTCCTCACACACACATAAATGCTGATCTCATGCCTTTGTGTTGGGATCATTAAGTGACCTTGTTGCTTAATTGTGTCCCTTCTATAGTTTTTAAAGGTAATTGAAATTAGACATAAGCTTAATATATAGTATACATGTAGAGCCATGACTCATATACTAATGGTACAATAATTTATAGTATACCAATTCAATGGTAGCTATTACAGTCTCAGATACTGTTTCTTTACATTGTGTAGATTCTGTTCTATTTGGCCTGATTTATTTACATAAGTACAGCAAGTAATGGATCATAAGCCTTTTCGTGGTCAACAAAACTAGAGAGAAGCTCACCTAATAAATTTGTCTGGATGTTATACAAAGAATCTAGTTTTAATAGCCTTTATCACTCTAAGATTTTGTTCTATTACTCTTACCAGCTTATCTCTTCTGAGGCTAAGAAACTGCACTTAGAAAATGTCTACCAGCTTTTATCATAAACAAATTCCTTCTTTTGCAGGGTTCCTAAGTTCAGTGAGATCGCTGGCCTACCAGGAAGTGATTTTCTTTGTTACCAGGGGAAAGACATAGACCTTCTGAAATGGCTTCATAGATATTGATTCCACATAAAGTAGGTAGTCCCCCTTATCCATGGTTTTACTTTCTGTGGTTTCAGTTACCCATAGTCAACGGCAGTTCAAAAATATTAAATGAAAAATTCCAGAAATAAACAACACATAAGCTTTAAGTTGCATGCTGTTCTAAGCATGATGAAATCTTGTATCATTGTTACTTCTCTGTCCCACCTGGGATGCAAATCATCCCTTTGTCCAGGTATCCATGCTGTATACGGTACACGACCATTCGTCACTTAGCAGCCATCTCATTTATCAAATCGACTGTTGCAGTGTCTCAGTGCTTGTGTTCAAGTAACTCTTGTTTTACTTAATACTGGCCCCAAAGTACAAAAGTAGTGATTCTAGCAATTTAAATATGCCAAAAAGAAGCCCTAAAGTGCTTGCTTTAAGTGAAAAAGTGAGTACAGTACCATAAGATATTTTGAGACAGAGACCGCAGTTGCATAAGTCTTATTATATTTTATTTATTTTACGGTATTATAATGGTTCTATGTTATTATTAGTTACTAAAGGCCTGGTGCATGAAATTCATGTGCGTCAGAGCTACTGGTCATTCCGTAGGTCATCCTGCCATTTGGTCGATTTGCATATTAGGGTTTTATTATATAGGATTGTTGTTAATCTCCTATGGTGCCTAATTTATACATTAAGCTTCATCTCAGTTATGTACATATAGAAAAACACACAGTGTGTATAGGGTTTGGTACTACCCACAGTTCCAGGCCTTCACTGGGGGTTTTGGAACATGTCTCCCACAGATAAAGTGGGACTATTGTATAAAGTAAAACTCTTGCTCCTTAATGGTGGGCCCATCATACATGATTAAACTGAATTTGTTCTCTAACATGACATTACCAGCATGGCTTTGGTTATGCTAGTATACTCGATCTGTACAATTGCATTCTGGCATCAGTCCTGATTCTTACAAATTCCGTGTAAATAGAAGAATGTCATTAAAGGGGAAGAGTCTCAGTTCAGGTAGTTGTAATAGTAGTTATTCACCGTCCTAAGTATTTTGTAAACAAGGCGATCAATATCTTATATATTTCCCACAGAATCATCATAGGTTATGCCAGAGATAATATTGTAAAGATTGTTTATTTACATAGGAATTATAACTAGAAATTATAAAATATAAACTTGAGGTCTTACCTCTTTTATCAAAGGTCCATTGTGACTTTTATCAACTTCACCAAACATAAAAGCACTTTTATTTTTATTTTTTTGATTCCAGTAACCAGATTCATCATCATCCTGAGGGTCCCTTGATGGCTCATTAGTTTATAACCTGTATTAAGATTTCTCAGGAGATAGTTTTACTTAATTCTGAAGCATCAGTGTGAATAAAAACATTCTAAATGTGTTTCCTTTAGTGTCACAAATAAAGCCTGTTAAACTGAGCATTAGAAGTAGAACAAGAGGAAAGAAAAAGAGAAATCTTGTATGCCCATCACAAAACAGAACATTAAAACACCAGCAATAAAACAAATAACATGTAGCTTTCCTTCATTGATTTTATCGGTCCTATAAAACTTATTTACATTCATTTGGATCTTGGGTCAACTACTGTCAAGCTTCATAAAGTTGTCTCCTTCTGAATTAAAGTAGTAGTTTGCCTTGATTCAGGCCTCTGAGGAGGTTTGATGAGTGCTGCTCATGGTGTTGAGGTCAGCTCACCCTGGAAAGACTGTCTTTTCCTGATAGCATTTTGGTAGTTAAGAGTGTCTGTTATAGCCCTCTCCTCCAAAACTTTAAGATGACCCTTCTTTGCTATTTATTTTAGGCCTTCTTCTGGCCTATAATTGAAAGCAGAGGCCTTCATGCATGGTGAAAGGAGAAGAAACCACCTATTAATGACAAAAATGAAAAGTTGGGTAACTTTTTCTGAATAAGGGGATAAGGAAAATTATGGGAAAACAAGTGATAAAGCTATGTCAGCCAAGAAAGGTGACAGAGTCCTAAAAATAAAAAGATAAAGGCTCTAAATAATAATGAAAATACTGAAGCCTCCAGTATAAAATGAGTTTAGAGAATTACTGACAAAGAAAATGGAAAGTAAAAGAAAAGAAAAGAAAGTAATGACATTGAAGTCATTGTGCTTTGAAAAAACAGGTTTATAGTTTGTGAAAACAGTTTCAGATTGGGTGGAAAAAGAATTATAAGAATATCAGCCAAGGGGAATTTTATATACTTAGAGATAACCTGTGAGGATTAAGTGAGATTTAAGAAATGTTTTGTAAGGGGGCTATTCAAAAGCAGGAGTCAGGTAGACAGAAATGTTTCTGTTGATTATAGGTCTCTTGAACAATCCCAGAGAGTGGTTTATTCTCTTTGTTAGTGTAGAGTTAGAAATTACTGTGAGAAAAAGGAAGAAAGCGGGAAAAGCCATGTTAAAAAATTACTATAAAATAAAATAAAGCTTATTTATTTTAAGGAAGCTCATTAGTCCCCAAGGTAGGTTTTCAGCTATTTTTTGAATATTTTCTCTATCCACTGCTTATTGGCTGTTTAGGTACAACTAGAAGTCTAGGTAAGTATACACTTATTATTGTTCTAGGTGAAAATCAATGGGCTTTGAGCCAGTTTTAGTTTTCTAAACAAATTTAGAAGAGATCTAATATCAAAGACATGCTCATCCTTTTTTTCCAAGGTAATACCTAGGGGGTCCCTCCACTCTGTGGCAAGAGAAAACAATGAACTCCCATCTCCTGTTCTTTCTTTTTGTGGAAACATCACTAAGCAGATAACTTAGCACCTATTCATTCCCATCTCCTAAGTCTACTCATTCCCCTTTTGGTACTTTGCTCTTCTTCCAGAAGCCATAATTTCACCTGTGCTCATCATAAATACCATTTAACTGCCAAGCTCTAATGTTATACTTCCTCTATGAAATCAGTTCCACCCCTGGCTTTCATTTATCTCCCTTTTACAATTCAAACACAGTACTCAGAGGATATTCTTTGGTGCCCAGAATTTTTGAGTAAAATTATGCTTTTTGATAATGTAAAAAAACCCATAAATTCTCATGATAGTGATTGTGATCTTACGTAATGGGAAAAACATCCATAGAATGTGTGTTTCCAGTCTTTCACTACTTCTGTCTATTCAAAAGGATTGCAACTTCTTTTTGTAAACTGCCTCTTCTCAATCATCCAAGTGGCCAGGTGGTTTCTTTTGGGGCTTTTTCATTGGAAATCAGGATGAAGAGAGAAGAGGGGAGGAAATAGGGAATTTGGCCTTGGAGGAGGAAAGTGTGTGCCTGGAGGGTTAAGAATAGTTGATGCAAGGATCAAAAATAGTTAAAGAACTACAGCTTCAGACTATAAATGTTATTTGTTGTATTTAAGACATTGCAAAGTATATGATTATCTAACCACTATGCTGTACATGTGAAACTAATACAAAATAATAATGAATGTAAACTGTAATTGAAAAAAAAATTTAAAAAAGCAATTCTAATAAAGGTCTTAAATAATTTTTAAATTGCCTTTTTTTTTTTTTTTTTTTTACTTTTGACTATAACAAAACTTAGGGACTAAATTTCATGGGCTGGGGTTTCATAACTGCTCCATTTGGTGTCAACTTATTGAGAAAATAGGTGGTTATCAAAATCAAGAACTCTCTTGGAATGGGTAGAGATGATGTAGTATAGATTTTTCAGTCAGACAGATAGCAGTTTCATTCCAATTCTCCAGATATTGCTCATGCAACTTTGGGCCAAATGTCTGAATAATCTAAGCCTTAAGTATCTTGACTATCTCATTTTATTATTCTGTAAAGGAAAAAAAAAACAATAATAGCATCATGATGTTGATGATGGTGGTGGTGGTGGTAGCACCTAACCCATAGATTAGTTGTGGGGATTAAGTAATGAGTTTAAAGTACCTAACACATCCTGACACCAGTAAATGCTCATTAATATTAACAACTATTTTTATTAGTGCAATCCATATATGAAAAATGATGGGGTTAATTAGTTTAGCTAAAATGGTTCAAGAAAGGGGGTTACTTCTCATCATATTAAATTTTCATTCACTTATGCTTTCAAAAATTATATAAAATATGCATATTCACTATAGAAAGATAATAAAATATAAAAAAGGGAAAAGGAAAAAGCCATCTGAAACATCACCTCTAAAAATAATTACTGCATTTTGTTGTATATTCTTTTAGGTTATATGTGTGTATGTGTACACTTTTTGATTGATACTTGTATTAAAACAAAAATGAGATTTAATGGTACATAATGTTTGATAACCTGTTTCCTACACTTAATGTTATAAATATTCACCGGGTCAATATATATTGTATTTTCATTTGAAATCTCCATATACGGTAGATAGTATAAAATTTATATAATACTGAAGGTACACTTTTGAGCTGACTCCTAAATGGTGAGAAAGTAGCAGTCATAAGGAACTGAGACAGAGAGAACAGTAATTTCCAAGGCTCCAATATGGGAATGAAGTTTTATTTTTTATTTTTAAAGATTTTGTATTGATTTTTAGAGGGAAAGCACAGAGAGGGGGAGAGAGAGAAACATCAATATAAGAGTGAAACATCACTGTGGATTGAGCCTGCAACATGGCATGTATGTGCCCTGACTGGTAATTAACTGGCAACCTTACATTTCATGGGACGCCACCGAACTAAATGAGCCAGAGAGGGAATAAAGTGTTTTAAGGGACTGGCAGAAGGCCTGTGTGATGCCTGGGTAAGGAAAAGATATTAGAGGATTCTGAGCAAATAATGGCATGATCTGTTTATTTCTTTCAACCAATTAGGAGCTTTGTGGAGGCTACAATGAAGGTTGGGGGTCTGTAAGAGTGGAAGCAGAGACTAGTTAGGGAGGCTTTTGCAGTTTTTCAGGAAGAGAAAGATGTCAACTTGAACCAGGGTCGAAGCTCCGGTATAGTCACCTTGAAATTCTTAAAAATTTATCTTTGTACTTGAATTTTGTATGTGAAAATTTGGTCAGTGATGGGTTATGCACAAAACCAGAGGAGAGACATGCTACGTGTATGTCCGTCTCCCTTGCTGTCTCATTTGCATACAGAATTTGCAATGCCCCATGAGCACAAAATTTCTGGTGGGATCACAATACGTGGGAGTTCAGCGAGACTCAGAGCAGGTACAGGAATAAGTATGCTAAGTCTAAGACTGACTAAGCAAGAGCATTGACAGGAACACTTTCCATCTGAACAAAGCTTTCTGTTCAAAGCAGAACTTGCTTCAAAGGCAAAAAGAAGGCAATGTGTTCTAAGAAACATGAACTACCAAGGAACTCTATCAAATCCTTAATTGCTACCTTCTGGTATCAGCCAACCACTTACACTGAAAATGATATAGGACAGTGGTCGGCAAACCGCGGCTCTTTGGCCCCTTGAGTGTGGCTCTTCCACAAAATACCACGGCCTGGGCGAGTCTATTTGGAAGAAGTGGCATTAGAAGAAGTTTAAGTTTAAAAAATTTGGCTCTCAGAAGAAATTTCAATCGTTGTTCTGTTGATATTCGGCTCTGTTGACTAATGAGTTTGCTGACCACTGGTATAGGAGAAACAAGAAAGATAAAGCAACCTTTCATTCCATTTCTTATTTGTCCCTCCTCACTTATCAGTAAACTAAGGGTAGAGAGCATTGGTAGAATATGCATGCATGAAACAAGTGAAATAAAAACAGTTGAGTTGGTTTTGTGCAGTATTTCCACTGTGCAGTATTATGATAAGAATAAAATACATATGTATAAACTAGAATCTATGACTTGCTTAATTTAGATGATTTTGTATAAAAGTTAGGTACTCTTTTATTTTGTACTTAAAACTAGCTTTGCACAATATATAAATAACAAAATATGTTGATATTTTAAATTTGTGTTTTTTCTATACTCAGAATGACATTAATTACTATGGACAAAAATTAAGCAAGAAAGAAGGACTATGATTGGGATCTGAGCTTCACTGAAACGTTAAAACTTGAGCTAAGACCTGCAAGAGGTGAAGGAGCAAAACATGTGCATATCTGAGAGAAGAGCTTGCAGGAAGATGGAATCAGGGCTCAGAATAGCAACCCTCAGAGCCCAAACTGCACAAACATACACAGTGACCCTAGGGAAGAGCGCTGTAAGGGCCTTGAGGAATTTGCACAGCATGTCTGAAAAACAACACAGGTCTGTGAGTTGGAGCAGAGGTAGCTAGAGGGAGTGTGGTCAAGAGGAAATGGGAGATGAGGCATTGGCCCTTGTACATGCTTGTTAGGTCTTTGGTTCTTACTTTGGATGAGATGGGAATCATGGAAGGGTTTAGGGTGGAGTAGTGAAAGGATTGAATAAAGATATAGATGGAAGTACTGACTCTATAACTTATCTATTTGATATTGAGTATGTTACTTAATTCTTCTAAGATTTGCTTTCTCTCTCTCTCCAGATGGGTTGAATAATTGTACCTAACTCCAAGGGCTGTGGGAATCAAATATGATACGCTGCATAAAATACTTATCAGTGTTTGACCTGTTATAAATGCTCAATAAATATTATCTATTGTTAACGCTGTTTTGATAATGAGAACTCATGAATAGTAGCATTTTCCTCAGTGGGCATTTACTCTTTCTCAAGAATCAGGAAAAATGGTTATATTAAAGTAGTTCTTACTTAGATAAGAATGATCAATACATGTTAACCATCTAGAGTTATTTCCTCTTTTAAACAAGGTTACTAATTAATCCACTCAAGTTAAAAGTAGTTTGTTTCAGGTGGGGGGGATTGGAATAAAAACAAAAGTAGCTTGTTTCAGTAAAGCACAAATGTTAAAGTGAGCCAGGCTTAAACCATTCTGATGAGACTACAAGGTCAGCATTAATTAAAAATCTACCTCCAGTCAATTCCACTAAAGTCTTTCTTATGGTGTCTTCTTCTAATATGCTCTTTTAAACAGCTTTATGGAGACATAATTAGCATACATTGCTCATGTTTAAAGTGTATAATTTGATATGTGTTGACATTCTAAACTCATGAAAACATCACAACCAAGATAATGAGCATGTTCATCACCATCAAAAGTGTTCTTGTGCCCCTTGGTCACCTCTCCTTCTCCCTCTCCTAACCTCTCACCACCAGACAGTCATTGATTTGCTTTCTGTTACTATAGATTAGTTTGCTTTTCCTACAGTTTTATATTAATAGAATCATGTAGTATGCACTCTTTTTTGCATGGCTTTTGTTCATCCCACATAATAATTTAGAAATTCACCCATATTGTTGCTTTTGTCAATAGTTCATTCCTTTTCATTTCTGAGTAGTATTCCATTGTATGGAAATACCTTAATTTATTTATTCATTCCTAATGGACATTTGGGTTGTTTCTAGTTTTTGCATATTACAAATAAAGCTGCTACAAATATTTGTTTAGAATAGATATTTTTTTCTTTAAGTGCTCAGTTGAATTCACTGATGAAGTAATCATGGCCCAGAGTTCCCTTTGTGAAAAAGATTTTAATCCCAAATTTATCTTCTTTATTATATGGGTTACTCTTGAGATTA
This sequence comes from Corynorhinus townsendii, assembly GCA_026230045.1. Lineage (NCBI taxonomy): Eukaryota > Metazoa > Chordata > Mammalia > Chiroptera > Vespertilionidae > Corynorhinus > Corynorhinus townsendii. The sequence goes on along the minus strand of JAPDVU010000008.1, from coordinate 63,358,360 downwards.
AGCTTTGGTAGTTTGTATCTCCAAAGAATTTGTCCATTTTATCTAATTTTATTTATTCACTAGAGGCCCGGCGCATGAAATTGGTGCATGGGGTGTGTGTGTCCCTCAGCCTAGCCTGCACCCTCTCCAGTCTGGGATCCCTCTCACAATCCAAGACTGCTGGCTCCCAACCGCTTGCCTGCCTGCCTGCCTGCCTGATTGCCCCTAACTGCTTCTGCCTGCCAGCCTGATCACCCCCTAACCACTCCCCTGCTGTCCTGGTCTCTCCTAACTGTCTTTCCCTTCAGGCCTGGTCCCCGCAACTGCCCTCCCCTGCTGGCCCAGTCACCCCTAACTGCCTCCCCTTGCCAGCCTGGTCGCTCCTAACTGCCCTCCCCTGCTGGCATGGTCACCCCTAACCTCCCCTGCAGGCCTGGTTCTCCCCAACTGCCCTCCCCTGCAGGCTTGGTCCCCCCAACCGCCCTCCCCTTGCAGGCTTGGGTTCCCCCTAACTGCCACCCCCTGCAAGCCTGATCACCCCCAACTGCCCTCCCCTGCTGGCCATCTTGTGGTGGCCATCTTGTGTTCACATGGGAGTGGCCATCTTTGACCACTTGGGGGCAGCCATCTTGTGTGTTGGAGTGATGGTCAATTTGCATATCACCTCTTTATTATATAGGATTTCATCAACCAAGCAAATTGATTAATAATGTTGGTCAAGTGTGCCTATCCTTGCTGATTTTCTGTCTACTTGTTCCATCAATTATTGAGAATGGTTTTTAAATATCTGACAAAATTGTGGATTACCTATTTATTTTTTGAGTTTCTACAGCTTTTAGCTTCATGTTCTTAAATGTCTTATATTAGCATCAATTTATTTTATTAGTTTAAGATAGTCATATCCTTTTGACGCATTGATCTCTATCATTATGAAATGACCTTTTTACCACTAGCAATATTCTTTGCTCTGAAATTTACCTTTTCTGATATTGACATAGCCACTTCTGCTATCCTTTGATTAGTATTAGGGTGGTGTAACTTTTTCCATCCTTTCACTTTCAAGTTACTTACATCTTTACATATAAAATATACTTTTCATAGACAACATGTACTTGAGTCTTTCTTATTTAAAAAAAAATCTAATCTAGCACTAGCTGGTTTGGCTCAGTGAATAGAGTATCGGCCTGCGGACTGAAGGGTCCTAATCAACAACAACAAAAATATTAAAAAGCCTAATCTGACATTTTCTGTCTTTACTTGGGTGTTTAGAACATTTAAACTTTAAAAAAATATATCTTTATTATTGATTTCAGAGAGGAAGGAAAGGGAGAGAGAGATAGAAACATCAGTGATGAGAGAGAATCATTGATTGGCTGCCTTCTGCACACTCCACACTGGGGATCAAGTTTGAAACCTGGGCATGTGCCCTGACTGGGAATCGAACCATGATTGAATCTGTTTCATAGGTCAATGCTCAACCACTAAGCCACACCAACTGGACTAGGACATTTATGTTTAATGTAATTATTGATATAGTTAGTGCGAGTCCATCATATTGCTATTTGTTTTTTATTTTTACCATCTTTTCCCCATTTTTCTATTTTTCTGCCTTCTTTTGAATTAATTAAATTTTTTGTATGTGTGATTCCAGATTTTTCTTTTATTGGCTTATTAGCTATAACTCTTTGTTTTGTTATTTTAATGGTTGCTTTAGGGTTTATAGCATATCTCTTTAATTTATCACAGATAAATTTATAATATCCATAAAGTGATATTATATTCATTTCACATATTGTTTAAGAATCTTCCAATAGTATATTTCTCTTTCTCCTCCTTTGACTTTATGTTACTACTAGTGGCTCAGTGCATGAAATTCATGCACATTAAAATGGTATTAATTAGAATAAATAATTTAATATTGCTATTTGACTTTTCTTTATAATAGAAGTGTCAGAGATGAAAGAAAATTAGTAAAATGTATATGAAAACCTTCCTCCTGTCAGAGTCTGGGGCACTCCAAAGGACCCAGAGTCAAGTCCCCACCCACCCACATGCACCTCAAAATTGAGCGAGACCCAGACCTGGCCGGCCCCCATCCCATTGGGCTAAATCCACACCTGGCCAGTCCCACCCTTGTCAAGCCCTGCCGGGCAGGGGACATAGCCTCAGATCCCCTGGCCTGGTGCCAGGACAGGGAGCGTGGCCTGAGGCCCCCCCAGCCTAGACCAGGGCAGGGTGCATGCCTTGAGGTCCCCTGTCAAGCCCCGCCAGGTGTGAGACACGGCCTGAGATCCCCTTTCAAGCCCCGCTGGGTGGGGGGCATGGCCTGAGGTCCCCCGTCAAGCCCCACCAGGCAGGGGGGCACAGCCTCAGGTCTCCCGTCAAGCCCCGCTGGGTGGGGAGCATGGCCTGAGGTCCTCTGTCAAGCCCTGCGGGGTGGGAAGCACAGCCTGAGGTCCCCTGTCAAGCCCCATGGGGGTGGGGAAGGGCATAGCCTCAGGTCCCTGCTGATTGCTCGTTAAGGCTTTTTATGGGAACTTGGCCTCAGCTGTGGGTGCAGCCACCTTTGTGATGGAGTGATGGTCAATTAGCATATTCCCTCTTTATTAGATAGGATTGTCATACATTTTCCTATCTCATACATTCTAAGCCCTATACTACATTGTTACTATTTCTGTTTAAATAGTCAATTATCTTTTAAAACGATAATTTTAAAGAGACTTAAATAATTTAAAAATATCTTACATTTCACCCATGTAGTTACTCTTTCTGCAGTTCTTTATTCTTTCTATCAATTCAGATTTTACCTGGTATAATTTTCCTTCGAACTGAAGGACTTTCTTGATCATTTTTTTTGTAGAATTATCTGTGAATGATAAATTATTCAGGTTTTTATGTCTAAAATATATTTTACCTAATTTTTTAATGATATTTTTTGCTGGTTATAGAGGTCCAAGTAAATAGTCTTTTCTTTAGGGACTTTAAAGATCATGCTCTTCTGTCTTCTCACTTTTATTGTCTACAATGAGAAATCTAATATTCTTCTTTTTTTTCTTTTCTTTCTACATCATGCATCTTTTTTGGCTGATTTTAAGATCTCTCTTTAGTATAGATTTTGAGCAATTTAATTGTGATATGCCTGAGTATGTTTTTCTTCTGTTTCTTGCTAGGGGTTTCTTAGGTACACTTGACCAACATTACCAATCAATTTGCTTGGTTGATGAAATCCTATATAATAGGTGATATGCAAATTGGATTTATGGCATTCATTAAGTTTTGAAAATTTCTGGTTATTATTTCTTGAAATATTTTTTTTCTGACTCTATCCGACCTTCTCCTTCAGGGACTCTAATTAACTACATATTTGGTCACTTGAAGTTGTCCCACAGCTTACTCTTGCTCCTTTTATCTTTATGGATTCTTTTTTCTTCTTTGTGTTTCATTCTGTATGTTTTTCATCACTATCCTATCAAGTTCACTAGTTGTTCTTTCTGCAGTATCTAATTGGCTGTTAATTCAATCCACTGTATTTCATGCTTCAGGCATTATAGTTTTCATTTCTAAAAGTTCAATTTGGATAATCAAGAGATTGCTGAAATAATAAACAAATAGATAATGGAATAGAGTAGAGAGACCAGAAATAGACCCATACAGTATAGTCAACTGATTATTGACAAAGGAGCAAAGGAAATACAATAGAGAAAATATGCTATTTTCAACAAATGGCACTGGAACAATTGTCCACCCATATGGAAAAAATATTAAATGTAAACACATTCTTTATACCCTTCGCAAAAATTAAATGAAAAAGAATCACAGACCTAAATGTAAAATGCAAAACTATGAAACTCTTACAAGATAACATAGGAAAAAATCCTAGATGACTTTGGATATGTTGTTGACTTTTTTTTTTTAATAACTCTTTATTGTTTAGATTATTACAGGTGTTCCTCTTTTTTGCCCCATAGCTCCCCTCCACCTGATACCCCACCCCAACCCATGCCTTTACCTCCCGCCACTGTCTTCATCTTTGGTGTAAGATTTTTGTCCAATCTCTTCCCGCACCCCTCACACCCCCTTCCCCCTGAGAATTGTCAGTCCACTCCCTTTCTATGTCCCTGATTCTATTATATTCACCAGTCCATTCTGTTCTTCAGGTTTTTTATTCACTTGATTTTTAGATTCACTTGTTGGTAGGTATGTATTTGATGTCATTTGGTTGTTCATAATTTTTATCTTCACCATTTTCTTCTTCTTCCTCTTCTTAAAGAATACCCTTCAGCATTTCATGTAATCCTGGTTTGGTGGCGATGAACTCCTTTAGCTTTTTCTTGTCTGTGAAGCTCTTTATCTGACCTTCAACTCTGAATGATAGCTTTGCTGGGTAGAGTAATCTTGGTTGTAGGTTCTTGCTGTTCATCACTTTGAATATTTCTTGCCACTCCCTTCTGGCCTGCATAGTTTCTGTTGAGAAATCAGCTGACAGTCATATGGGTACTCCGTTGTAGGTAACTAACCGTTTTTCTCTTGCTGCTTTCAAGATTCTCTCTTTGTCTTTTGCCCTTGGCATTTTAATTATGATGTGTCTTGGTGTGGTCCTCTTTGGATTCCTTTTGTTTGGGGTTCTGTGCGCTTCCTGAACTTGTAAGTCTATTTCTTTCACCAGGTAGGGAAAGTTTTCTGTCATTATTTCTTCTAATAGGTTTTCAGTATTTTGCTCTCTCTCTTCTTCTGGCACCCCAAAAATTCGGATGTTGGTATGCTTGAAGTTGTCCCAGAGGCTCCTTACACTATCTTCATATTTTTGGATTCTTCTTTCTTTTTGTTTTTCTGGTTGGGTGTTTTTTGTTTCCTCATATTTCAGATCTTTGGTTTGATTCTTGGGGTACATTGATCTACAGTTGAGTTTCTGTATATTCTTTATTTTAGACAGTGTATGCTTCATTTTTGACTGGTCCTTTTCCATTTTTTTGGCATTCTCATTAAGGTCCTTGAAGGTCTCACTAAGCTCCTCAGAAGTGTCATCAAGTTTCTCAGAGATTTTTAGAAGATTCTTGAGTAACCTTATAAATGTGATTCTGAATTCTATGTCATCCAGTAGTTTGCTTTCCTCCGTTTCTTTCATTCGTGACATGTTTCTTTGTTTCTGCATTTTGGCTGCTTCCCTGTGTTGATGGAGTGGCTTTGTGTGGTAGGTGACCTATAGGGGGCAGTAGTTCAGCCTCCCCAATCACCTGATGTGGATGCTCTTGGTACACCCCTTTGTGGGCTGAGTGCAAAGTCTTGGTGTAGTTAAGCCTTAATTGCTGTTGGTATGCTGGGAGGAATTGACCTCCAGGCCAATCAGCTGTGAGGACTCGTTGTGTCTATAATAGAAGAACTGCTGTGCTGGAGACATGCTTATGGTGCAGGACTTGTTTCAGTGGGGCTTTGGTGCTCACTGAGTCTGCCTCTTGAATGTGTCACTTATGGATGTGAGGAGTTGAAATCTGGTTTCTCACACTGGCAACTAGGTATACTGGCTTCTGGATCTCCAATGGGGTGCAGGTCAGCTATTGTCTGAGTCCACCCAGCAGGAGCTACAGCAAGAGCTACAGTTTTCTCCTCTTTGCTTGGGGTTTGGAGGTTTTGGAGCTGTCTGACCCAGGCTGCTAGGTTAAGCTGCGATAGGGCAGGCCTTTCTTATGCTAAAGCTGCTGCTTGGAGCTTGGGTGGGGTTGTAGGTTGTGTGGGGCGGGGTCTCAGGGCGTCACTAGGCTAGGGCATGGCAAACAACAATGGCTGCTAGTTAGCCAGCTCTGTGTCTTCGACTGCGTCCCGTGCCCCAGCGCAGTAAACAATTATCCTTGCGTGCAGCTCTGCAAGCAGGCCCCCCTCACTTTTCGACCCGGTGGCAGACAATCCAGCTTCTCCCCGTAGGAGTTTGGGTCCCCCGCGTCTCCCCAGAAACTGTATTTCAGAGTAATCAGGGGTTTGTCTCCCTTTGGGTTGAAAAAAGCAACGCCTGCCGCCAGCCCAGATTACGCACCTCCGTACCTCAGCTTTTCAGCGCTTGTGCACGTCTCAATGCTCTTTTCTCTTTCCTTCTAGTTGTAGAACTTCCACTCAGCCAGCTTTCCCGTGGTTCTGGGTGATAGACGTTTTGTCTTTTAGTTGTAGTTTTGAAATTGTTGTGTCAGGCAGCAGTTTAGGTGTTTATCTATGCCACCATCTTGGATTCTCCCCATTATATTCTTACTCTTCCTCCTCTGCCCATCTGCCAGGCCCTTTCTGTTGTTGACTTTTTAAATATCACATCAAAAGCACAATCCATGAATAAAATAATTGATAAGCTGGACTTCTTTAAAATGTGAAACTTCTGCTTTGTGATAGAAAATGAGAGAAAATATTTGCAAAAGACACATCTGATAAAACCAACCAGTTGGTTTTATTAAAAATAAACAAAGAACTTTTAAAACTCAACATTAAGAAAACAACTGGATTAAAATATGAGCCAAACACATTAAGAGATAACTCACCAAAGAAGATAAACAGATGGCAAGTAACCATGTAATAAATGTTCCACCTTGTATGCCATCAAGGAAATGCAAATTAAAACAACATTGAGACACCGCTGCACACCTATTAGAATGACCAAATTTAGAACACTCCAATCCATGGATGTGGAGCAACAGGAATTCTCCTACATTGTTGGTGGGGATGTGAAATGGTAAGGCCACTTTGAAAGACAGTTTGGTGATTTCTTACAAAATTAAACATATTCTTATCATGAAATCCACTCCTTGATATTTACCCAAAGAAGTTGAAAACTTATACCCATTTAAAAACCTGTACCTATATACTTACAGAAGCTTTATTCATAATTGCAAAAAGATGTCCTTCAATAGGTGAATGGATAAACTGTGGTACATCCAGACAATGAAATATTTATTCTCTACAAAAAGAAATTAGTTATCAAACCAAGAAAAGACATGGAGGTAACATAAATGCATTTTATTAAGTGAAAGAAGCCAATCTGAAAAGGCTATATCATGTGTGATTCTAAGTATATGACATTTTGGAAAAGGCAAAACTATGAAGACAGTAAAAAGATCAGGGTGACAGGGAGAGAGATGAATGGTCAGAGCACAGAGGATTTTTAGGACAGTGGAAATACTCTGAATGATACCATAATAATTGATACCTGTTATTATACATATTTCTAAACCCATAGAATGTACAACAAAAAGAATGAACCCTAATTAAACTGGACTTTGGGTGATTAGAATGTGTCAATGTAGGTTCATCAGTTGCAACAAGTGTACTGCTCTGGTGAGGGATAATGATAATAGGGGATACTAGATTTAAAAGTCTAATTTTTAAAAAGTCAATGTGGTTCTTTTTAACATCTTTATCTGTTTACTTAAATTTTGAACATATGGAATGCAGTTATAATAATCACTTCAATGACCTTCTCTACTAATTCTAATATCCATATCAATTTAGGTTAGTTTTGACTGAATTTTCTTCAAACTATGGGTCCTATATTCCTGCCTCTTTATATGGCTGGTGATTTTTGATTAGAGGCCAAATATTGTGAATTTTACCTCATTGGATTCTGAATATTTTTATATTTCAGTGATTCTTCTTGATTTTTTACTTTAAGATATGGTGAAGATACTTATAAAAATAGATATTTGGGGGTCTTGCTTTTATTATTTGCTAGGTGGGGCAGAAGCAGGGATCATTCTAAAGCTGATTATTCCCACTCCTGAGGAAAGACCTTTGCCCAGTGCCCCATGAGTTATGAGTTTTTCCAGACTTGCTGGAGAGAACAGGCACAATTCCCAGGCAATTTCCTCTAATCCTTGTTAATGGTTCTTTCCTCAGCCTTAGATTCCTCACATGCATGTACTGATAAGTTCTTTGTTCAGTAGTAGAGGAAGACAGTCTGCAGGTTTCTAGAATTCCTTTCTGTGCAGGTCTCTCCTCAGTTTTACGTTGCTCTGAGAACTGTAAATGTCTTCCTCAGACTCTCAGCTTCATCTTTTTTATGTAGAAAGACCACTGGATTCTGCCTAGGTTCTCCCCTCTCTGCTCCTCAGCCTGGAAACATTCTCCAGGGAATAAGTTTGGGCAATTGTAGGTTTTTCCTTATTTGTTTACTGTATCTTAGGAAAAACTGACTTTGGTTGCCTGATGTCAAATGCCTGTGTTCCTTCTTAAAAATAAATATCTTTATATTGTGTCAAGATTTTTAGTTGTTCCAAGTGTGAGGGTAAATCCTGTCCCTGTTACTCCATGGTGATTGGAAATGGAACTTTTCCTTTAACCTTAATACCAAATTTTTCCTTAAATTTCCAAGACTTTTAATGCCCTCATTCCCATCCATTTTGCCCAAGCTTTCTACATTTGTCTCTGTGTCTTTTTAAAAATATATATATATATTTTTTATTGATTTTTACAGAAAGGAAGGGAGAGGGATAGAGAGTTAGAAACATCAATGAGAGAGAAACATCTATCAGCTGCCTCCTGTAAAATTCCTACTGGGGATTGAGCCTGCAACCACAATACATGCCCTTGACTGGAATCAAACCTGGGACCCTTCAGTCTGCAGGCCGAGGCTCTATGCACTGAGCCAAACCGGTTAGGGCTTTTTTCTTTTTAATCCTCATTGGAGGATATTTTTACATTGATCTTTAGAGACAATGGAAGGGAGAAAGGAGGGGAAGAGAAAGAGAAACATCGATGTGAAGGGGACACATTGATTGGTTGTCCCCTGCATCTTCCTGGTACCTCCAACTGAGGTACCTGTTCTTGACCAGGAATCAAACCGGAGACCCTTTGGTCCAAGGGCCAATGCTCTAACCACTGAACAACCAGCTAGGGTTCTCTGTGTCTTCTTATACCCTCTCATGGGTGACCATTCTGAGATAGAATTTACTCTTTTAAAAAATAGTGTATAGCCGAAACCGGTTTGGCTCAGTGGATGGAGCGTCAGCCTGCGGACTGAAAGGTCCCAGGTTTGATTCCCGTCAAGGGTATGTACCTGGGTTGCCGGCACATCCCCAGTAGGGGGTGTGCAGGAGGCAGCTGATCGATGTTTCTCTCTCATCGATGTTTCTAACTCTCTATCTCTCTCCCTTCCTCTCTGTAAAAAAATCAATAAAATATATTTTAAAAAATAGTGTATAAACATATTAACCTGATTTTAAATTCATTCAGTATGCATATGTTTACCAGATTCTTTCTATGCCACTGGTGTTTCTTTATAGGTTCATGGGCTCTGCTCAAAAAAGCTTCTCATAATTCATCTCACAAGTAGATAGCTTATCCACATAACCAACTCCTAAGAACTAACTATTGGCTTTTAAATTTTAGAATTAGGAAATGTGTCTGTTTATTGTGTACTTAACCCATCAGTAATGCATGATCATGATAAATATTCATAAAGAACCTGTGGATTTTCTAATTGGCTTATCTACTTCTTGGATAATTGAAATAAAGGTACTTTGAAGAAGAATCATCTTTATAGTCAGTTTTTATTTTTCTGTGTGTATGGTGTGTGGGCACACACACACATTCAAATTTTTCAGTGAAAACTTGCTGTACCCAACAACTAATCTTTGTAGCAACTTGATGTGGGAGTTGCTTGAACCTATCATGCTCTTATCTCCAAATCTTTACAAATGCTGCTCACCATTCCTGAAATGATATCGTATTTATTTAGTTAACTCCTCATTCTTCAGCTATTAGTTCCAATTTTACCTTCTTACTAGTTTCGATCTTCTGACTCTATGTGCTCTGAGTTCCTTTCTTCTTATGCAACTTAGTATTTCTTACTTAGAGTTTGTCTTTCCCACTAGACCATAAAGTCTAATGAGAGGGACATTAACTCCTTTTTATTAAAATGTATATCCACTGCCCAGAACAGTTCATAGTATGTGCCCAATGAAAATCCATCATATTGATTCAAATTTCCTTTAGATTTGTGAAGCTAACTAACTACTAAGGAAATATTTATCAGCATTTTAAAGTAACTAATAAGATGTAAAGACACTAAAGGGCAAGATAAGACTAATGAATTTAGACATCAAGACAAATTTGTGTTTAAATTTTGGCACCACTACTTGTTAGTTGAGTGACATGAAGTAAGTTGTTTATTTTCACTAAGCCTTAGTTGTTGTTGTTTTTGTTTGTTTAGAGTTGTTATGACAATTAAATGTAAGGCCACCTATCTAAAAGTTTCTAGCACAATGCTTATAGTAGACTAGAGGCCAGGTGCACGAAACTCATGCAGGGGGGGCAGGGACTGTCCCTCAGCCCAGCCTGCACCCTCACCAATCTGGGACGCCCTCGAGGGATGTCCAACTGCCTGTTTAGACTCGATCCTACTGCTGGCTCCCTGCCTACCTTCCTGATTGCCCCTAACTGATTCTGCCTGCCAGCCTAATCACCCCCTAACCACTCCCCTGCCAGCCTGATTGATGCCTAACTACTCCCCTGCCAGCCTGTTTTCCCCTAACTGCCCTCCCCTGCAGGCCTGGTCACCCCTAACTGCCCTCCCTTGCAGGCCTGGTTCCCCCCAACTGCTCTCCCCTGCAGGACTGGGTCCCCCCCAACTGCCCTTCCCTGCAGGCCCAGTCGCACCCAACTTCCCTCCTCTGCCAGCCTGGTCATCCTAAATGCCCTCCCCTGCAGGCTTGATCGACCCCAACTGCCCTCCCTTACAGGCCTGGTCCCTCCCAACGGCCCTCCCCTGATGGCCTGATCGCTCACAACTGTCCTCTCTTGCAGTCCTGGTTCCTCCCAACTGCCCTCCCTTGCTGGCCATCTTGTGGCAGCTATTTTGTGTCCACATGGGGGCAGCCATCTTGTGTGTTGGAGTGATGGTCAATTTGCATATTACTTTTTTATTAGATAGGATAGAAGCCTGGTGCATGGGTGGGGGCCAGCTGGTTTGCCCTGAAAGGTGCCCTGGATCAGGGTGGGGGTTCCCTTGGGGTATGGGGTGGCCTGGGTGAAGGGCCTGTGGTGGTTTGCAGGCTGGCCTCGCCCCCCAATGACCCAAGTGGAGGTCCTGGTATCTGGGATTTATTTATCTTCTATAATTGAAACTTTATAGCCTTGAGCGGAGACCAAGGCAGGCCAGGGAAACCCAAGCCTCCTGCTTGCTCTGTGGCCACAGCCATCTTGGTTGGGTTAATTTGCATACTCGTTCCTGATTGGCTAGTGGGTGTGGCTTGTGGGTATAATGGAGTGATGGTTAATTTGCATATTACACTTTTATTAGATAGGATGTTATGTAAATATTAGCTTCTCCATATTTCCCCACTCTATTCTTTCTCACTCCCCCTCCTTCTGTATTATTTCCAGTCATCTTTCCTACTAAAGAGAATTATGATGAATTATCAATGCCACCTTCAGTAAGAGATGACATAGCAGAAATGGTTACCTTCTTTGGATTATTAGCAGGAATTTAGATAAACATAGAAGAATACAGAAAGCCAGAGAATCAGAATTAGAGGAGAACTAAGAGCTCAAAATTCTGATGTAGGTGAGGGTATTAATATCCAGAGAGGAAAAGTGAATTATCAAGGTCCTAAACTAAACTGGGAGGGGCTTTTGGAAAGAACCTATCTAAGTAGCTCAGGATAACTAAAATTTTAGGCTTATTTGTTCTCAGATTAATTGCCATCATTTGATATTCTTAAATACAGTCTTATGTTGATGCCTATTAGATGGTACTTATAGAACTGAAACTGGCAAACAATAATGCAGATGTTGGGACCGATTCAATGTTTTTCTTCATTTGAAAAACAACTATGACTCCTTGTGTAAAAACTTCAGGAAACCATTGATTTCAGATAGAATTTTTGCTATGTGTTTAACTGTTTTGAGCAGTCTATCTGCTTGATCCTTACCATTCATTAACTGTACCGAATTCTATGGTGTAAAACTGGTATTGCCGGCAAGTGGTAGCAGATCTATAAAAGTTGTGTCCATATGTTGCACTGTGGGGGTGGGGTGGTGGTTAGGAAAGGAATGATGAACTCTAGTGTCAGACAGCTCTGATAGGAATCAGACTGTTGATATCTTATGACTGTGTGTTGTTCCTTTGAGTTGGTCTCTGGGATCAGTGCCAGAAAATAAATGAGAACCAGAGACCAAATTAAATGTTGCCTGATCATTTTGTCAAAGACAAAAGCAGGAAGATACAAATCTCAAAGCCAAATGGATCCAGGACAAAGGGGCAATAATGACATCTGTAACCACAGTTTGGAACTAAGAAGTGGAACAAATGAGGCTGAACTTGCTGACCATCTGTTCAGAAATGGGGAGACTCAGAAGTGTCCTGGGCTTAGGGTCTGGTGATAGGCTTTCACATCCTTGCTCAGCTTCTTGTTAATGGGGTGACTTGGGAAAGGTAACCTGTTCTGTCTGAATTCCAGTCTTCTCACCTGTTAAATGGAGATAATGCTACCTGCCTTTTTTTTTTTTTCCAAGATCAGTATGTATTAGCTCTCTAACAGCTCTAACAACTGCCTCGCACCATTAGCACCCAATTTCCAGTTTCAGTATCTTTCTAGGACTTCCTGCTCTTGCTAGAACCCTGCCCATGACTGCCCTTTAGCAGAAACATACAATACAATTGCAAGAAGGCAGGATTCTTATGACATCAGTTCAGAGTTCTAAACATTTTATCTGCTCATGGATGATCTTGAAAAATAAGACTTATGTTCTCTAGGCCTCAGTTTGCCCAAACTCACAGAGTTGTTGTGAGGATTAAATGAGGTAGTACTCACAAAGTACTTAATAGAATGTCTGGCACATAGTAAAAGATAGCTAAATGTATTATCATTGGTGTTCATATTGTCAAAGTATACATTTTAATCATTTAAAAACATACAAAAGTATGTGGAACACATGTCAAAGATTTGCTTAACTCATCAGTGAGTGAAGCAGCAGGATGGTAAGGAGACTTTGAGGAAAGATGTATATATAGTAGGTGAAAGAATGATTAAATAAGGCCATTAAGTTATAAACAAAAGTGTTAATGCCTTAGGAAGCCAATAAAATGGTAAATTCTGAGTTTATCTTTTTTTACTGGACATTTGTTATTTTTATCTCCACTGGACAAAGATACCTCACAACTTATCTTCTAGAAACTAAAACTTAACTTTACACAGTGTCTGCACCCTAATTAATAATAAATGTTAAGTCAAACTAAACAACAGCCCTAGCGAATCGGGGGACACAGCAGGCTGGTTAGAAAATGCTCTATTGTGATCATGAAAGATCTTTTTGCTTTATTTCCAAGTTGTAGACAGTTATTTTTGCTTTGGATCTGGTCAATGAATCATTGGCCTGTTTGAGACCTTGGTCCTCTGGGACCTCGGCTTTGGTGATCAAGCTAAAATTTCTCACCCTTTGAGTCTTCTTAACTCAATTAAATCTCCATAAATATCTGTGTTTGACACTTGTGAGGACACCGGAAATGAGCAAGGGAAAAGAAATAGGAGTCTGGGAATAAAACAGTTTATTTTTCACTTTCACATGGGGTGTGAGTTCTTTTTGTCTTGCGTGTTTAGAAATTGGGCATGTTTCACATTTACAATAGCCATCTGCGTGGAAACATAAAACAATTACGTTTATTTCTGACCAACATACTCCTGAAACCTCGGCTGTTATCCTTCCCTCCCCGTCCTCTTCAGATGAGGGTCCTGTTTGTTTTTTCAATCCATTCATTTCCCTTTATTGTTTATCTCTCACTAATCTTTCCCTCCTCCTTTCCTACCCTTCCTCAGCCTTCATGTTTGAGCAGTTTTTCTTCTTTTTCTTTTTTATGACCCTTCCTTCTTGGAGCAGAAAAGACCTGTTTTCTTTGCACTTTCTCCCCATTCCTTTCTTCAGTTTGCTTTTATGATATTTTTCTTCCAGCTGTTTCTTTGCTTGCAACTGCCCTTGCCTTTGCTCTCCCAATTCCTCCTTTTGGCCATTTTACATGTTATTAGGCCTTAGTTAGAGGAAGGACAAAAGAAGAAGCAAAACTCTTAAGATAAATCACTATACATCATAGAAGGGGAATCTTTAATTATTCTTTAACCCTGGATGCTTTTTAAATTGCATTTAACAAAGCAAATAAATAAAAAATATTTTTACTACTATAAATACAATGATACTATCATCAATTTTAAAAGAAATAATTTGTTCATAAGACTGCCTCATTAATATAAACATTTTCATTTCTCTGTTTTTCTTCGGTCTTTGTCTTCTGATTTGCATTCTTTTTGCATGATTGTGAAAAGTATTCATTGTGCACACATTTTTTAAACCTATTTGAGTTTGTGGCATAGATATGGGAACATATCTTGCAGGTGTAGCAAATAATTAAAGGAGTAATTAATTAAAAACTGTGTCGCTGACATAAGAATACATTGGTAGATCAATGAGATGACATGAATTTCAGAAAGAAACATGCATTTATAAATAAGTTTAGTGTATAATAAAGATCAGTGGGCATTTGGATGAAAATATACTGTTGGATGAAATATGAAATTTTCACATTTATGCCAACATTATTTAAAGCAATGCCCTGAGTTTTTGTTTTAAAAATGTATTAAATTATATAGGATAGTGAACTATATCTCCTTCCCAAATTCTTGATGAAATTGGAGAAGAAGTACTTTAAAATTAGCACATCTGTAAAAATGCTGGGGGAAAAAAGAGCTATGGGTATAAAAATTTAAAAGCATTTTTGGAGGAGAGACAGAAAATGGGATCTCTTTTTAATGGAGACAACAAAGAATATCTAGATATTTTAGGAAAAGCAGCAGCAAAAATGAACCTAGAGTTGGAGGGGAAAATTGGAACTATTGACTCAAGAAACAAACAAAAGAAAGAATTTTAGAACATTCAATGTGTTATTGTTAAAAACATTTAGAAGAGCCCTGGCTGGTGTGGCTCAGTTGTTTGGAGTGTGTCTAGTACACCAAAAGGTCTCGGGTTCAATTCACAGTCACGGCCCATGTCCAGGCTGTGGGTAGGAGGCAACCGATAGATGTTTTTTATTTTTTATCTATCTAAAAAAGATCAATTAAAAAAAAAAAAGTCCTCAGGTGAGGACTAAAACAAAACAAAACAAAAAAACATTTAGGAGAATATTTCAGCCTTCAAATAAATGAAGGAGGAAAAAGAAATCATTCTTACATTAAAAAAAAAAAATCAGGATTTCTAAATTTTTTTAAGAAGGCTTAAAGGTCAAGCTGCAGATCTGAAAGATGAAGATGATGAAATCTCCAAAAATGCAGACAGAAAAGACAAAAGTAATAAAATAAAATTATGAAAGAAAAATGAGAAAATACAGAGGTCAGATGCAGAAGTTCATTATCTGTTTATAGTATTTAAAATAGTTTGGCACTCCAGGGAATAGACTGGTGGATCGATGTGGCAGCATGAGGTGCAGCAACTGGCCTTCATTTTTATGGACATTTATATGTAGTCAAGGTGGCATTTTAAATCAGTGGGCATTCGGAGAAATGGGTTCTTTGGCTTTTGGGAGCGTTGTCCAGATCCCAGCTTTACTTTCAAATTATTTGTTTACATGCAGAACTGATGTAGATAGGACAGAGGTCTCATAACCAGTGTTTCAAATTTGTAAAATTAAAAATTTTTCTTTCATCCTAAAAGTTTATTTCACCTCCCAAGGGAAGGGGAAAATGCAGTAGAAGGCAAAGGCAGATGTAAGTCTTCTGGTCTAGTAGCATGAGCAGAAAAAAAAAGCAAAAACATTTGGAAGCTTTTCTAGGCATTCCCACTGTTCACTGTAGAAAGGCTATTGTTCTTTTAAAATCTTAAAAGAAGTAGGCACTAAGACTAAAATCTCACTTTTTTCCAGCTTTTATCTTTCCTTGAGAAGATGAGTTTGGCTACAGGCATATCTCCTCCCCCTCTCCCCGACACTTTACATAACCTTACTTAAAAACAGAAGCTCAGAGATGCAGAGTGCAAAATCAAAGTAAAGGGCATGAGTTTGCCCCAACAATTTTGTGAGCTGAGAGCAGAAAGGAAACATTGATTTTATGTCCGACGTATCTCCCGCGCATTGGAAGGAGGGCGTGAACCCAGAACATGGTGTTCCGTCAAGGGACTAGACTCCACCAGTTTTGCAAACTAGCATGTGTAAGTTCTCTATGGTGATCAAAACAAAATGTGTGCTTAATTTGACAATAATTTAAACACAAGAATATAAACACATTTTAAGCCATCAAGGACTACCTGAGTACTGACACATACTTCTGTATTGGGGTTGGGCTTTTATAATTTTACTGGCCTCGAGTAGAAAGGAAAAGGACAGTGAAAAAAAAAAGTTAATATATTAGTGAAGGCCAATGGCATCAAGATGCCGGCTGTGAACAAAAGTCTCCTAGTAGATTAAATAAGGAACTGTGCTGGGAACATAAAGTTCTCTCCTAGTGCAGAGTAGCTCCGGCTGCCAAACCTACAAGATTCGTGCTCTGGCATTCAGGACCAAGTAAGTACATAGTCACAGTGTAAGGAGTGGTTTTATTTCAGCAAAGGAACATCATGTATCACATTGAAGAAATAGAGTTAATTTGAATTTTATTGTTTTCTGTGCATTTATAGTTGTGTGAGCATGAGGAATTTCTACCCAGATTTATGTTTTTGCATATTTAAATAGCATTGTAATAAAAATTATATCATTAAAAGTAAAAGAATCACAGGTACTAGTATTTTTATTAGCCAGTAAAACACATCAAATTTGAGCCAAGCTAGCTGACTCTAGTGGTTCCTCTAGACCACAAAGGTCACGCATGTGATTGAACTGGAATAGCATCAAGGGCTCACGTGACTTGGCCTCTGTGTTTCTTCCTGAGACAAGCCCCTCTGGGTGTCCTCTTTAATTTCTAGCTAATTCTTTTTTATGTTTTAATTTTCTATTCATGAATAAGTCACTCTTTCCTTGATGTTTACATGGTTGTGCATACGTCTCCACAGAGGGGATGTTTTGGAAAAGCAGGCTTGGGGGTCTTCTCTGAGTGTATTTCATACCTTAGTTTCACAAACCTGAGGATTATTAACTTTGTCAGCAAAAGGACTACTTTTTCCCTACAGATATGCTCTTTGCCAAGAAAAGGTCTTTAGTGGCACGTTGTAGGTAGTTCAAAACAAGATAGTCCTAGTGGCACATGAACACTTTCCCAGACAATCTGAGAAGTCTTTGAAAGAATTCCAATCCTCCTGTGGGCAAGACTAATGCTCTGGTGGGAATTCTGACCACTCTCACCCAGCTGA
Source organism: Corynorhinus townsendii (assembly GCA_026230045.1). Classification (NCBI taxonomy): domain Eukaryota; kingdom Metazoa; phylum Chordata; class Mammalia; order Chiroptera; family Vespertilionidae; genus Corynorhinus; species Corynorhinus townsendii. The sequence goes on along the minus strand of JAPDVU010000008.1, from coordinate 63,341,086 downwards.
GAGTTGGCAAAATCCTTCCCTTTAAGATACAGAGCTAAGGGCTCTTATGCGGTAAACGTTAATCTGGTGAAAAGTTGGTGAATAGTTCAAATTAAACTAGAAAAATAATGTATGAATTTCTGATGAGAACATAACCATTTTAAGCAGATAAAGTTTTCTTGATTGTAGATTTGTGCATTTTCTTCCTATAGTCACATTATAATGCTGTGGTCTGAATGTTTGTTTCCTCCCCAGATTCAGACGTTGCAATTGTAACTCCCAAATGATGATATTAAAGGGTGGTAGGTAATGTGGGAGGTGCTTAGGTCATAAGGATGGAGCACTCATGAAAGGGATTAGTGCCCTTATAAAAGGGATCCTGTAAGAAATCCCTTGTCCTTTCCACCATGTGAGGGCACAGTGAGAAGGCACTGGCTGTGAATCAGGACGAGGGCCTTGACCAGAATGTGATGAATCTGACTATCCTGGGGCCTTGATCTTGGATCTCTTAGCATCCAGATTGGCAAGAAATAAATTGTTGTTGCTTATAAGCCACCAGTCTGTGGTATTTTGTTTTAGCAGTTCCAATGGACTGAGACAGTGATCAAAAGATTACTTGGTGCCCTAGCCGGTTTGGCTCAGTGGATAGAGTGTCAACCTACAGACTGAAGAGTCCTGGGTTCAGTTCCGGTAAAGGGCACATGCCTGGGCTGTGGGCTAGATTCCCAATAGGGGGTGTGCAGGACGCAGCCGATCAATGATTCACTCTCATCATTGATGCTTCTCTCTCTCTCTCTTCCTCTCCTTTCCTCTCTGAAACCAATAAAAATATATTTTAAAAAAAGATTATTTGGTAAACAGATAGTTAGAACCAGAGGAATTAGCTGGATTTATTTAGTTTGATCAGAACATGATAGACAGACACAGCCATCTCCATCACACGGATGTGAACCTGGCACACGGACCTCAAGACCATCCTTCCTGAACAGTGGTTTTGTGAGCCCAGCTAGCATTTGCTTCTTTGTCACTTTTTGATACTTTTCTTTCTGGATGGGTAGACTCTTTCTAAATGATGCATTGCTTCTTTAAATGTGCTAATACTCTAAATCTACTTATAACCAGGGCTTGCTGGCCTAAGTCTTTCTTTTTAAGGCAACCTTCCATAAGCTTGGAGCCATTGTACGTTGAAGCTAATCTTGTTAATTCTATTTCTAAATTCTTGGCATCTCCTTGTTACTTAGATAGACCATGTCTTTCATTCTTGTCCTTTGTGCTTATTCAAAAGAAAGATAAACACCCTTGATAATATGCATGCTATGGCACTGCCAGAATTTCCAAAAAGGAAAGGCTTGGGTCTGTGATCACATGGGGATGGATGGGGGGCGGGTAGGGAACTACTCTGAAGCTGCTTTTGGAGGACAAACACACTGCTTTTATGTAGAAAGTTTGTTTATTTGGCAGTAGCTTGAAGCTGTGTTTACATAAAAATCATGTTTTGGGGTTTGATATTTATTTAGGGTGACTTGAATGGGTCTGATGAAGGTGGTGGGTATTTTTGCTTCCCTAAGATACTCTTTGGTTGCTGCTACTCAGTGCATGGTCTAGCTCTTCAACCTGGATCACAGACTGGCTTCCAATATTCCCAGACATGGAGTTAATTAATTGGCTCTCTCCAAGAAACCTCTAATTACTTGTTTTACTTTTATATTTACAGACGTCTATTTGTACCTGTGTGTATTTTATATCCCATTTTTGCAAATCTGCAGATTACTGACTTTGTCAGCAAAAGAGCCACTTTCTCCCTGCTGCAGATATCCTCCTTTCCGAGGAGTAAACAAGCTTTTCTCTCTCTATTTGCACAATTCAATTCTAACCCCAGGCAATACAGACAATACCTGTGCAGCTATTCAGGTGACTGCAATAAGTCTCTTGCTGCCCAGGTGTGTGTGTGTGTGTGTGTGTGTGTGTGTGTGTGTGTGTGTAGCAGGAGGGTTGGAAAAGAATGTATGTTCCCTGTAATTATACTCAAAAGTCAAATATAAATTATACTAGAGGCCTGGTGCATGAAATTTTGTGCATGGGGGTGTACCCTCCCCCGGCCTGTATCCTCTTGCAGTCCAGGACCCCTTGTTCCTTACCACCTACCTGCAGCAAAAGCTGGTGAATGCAGCTGCGGTGGGGGGAGCCTCTCCTGCCTCTGTGGCCGCGCTAAGGAGCAGTGTGGGAGTGCACTGACCACCAGGGGGCAGCTCCTGCATTGAGCGTCTGTCCCCTGGTGGTCAGTGCATGTCATAGCAACTGGTTGTTCTGCCATTCGGTTAATTTGCATGTTAGGGTTTTATTATATAGGATTATTGGTGGTTGGTGTGATCCATGGCATCTCTTCAATACTAGAGGCCTGGTGCATGGATTTGTGCACCTGTGGGATCCCTCATCCTGGCCTGCACCCTCTTGCAATCTGGGATCCCTCAGGGGATGTCAAAGAGCCAGTTTCAGCCTGATCCCTGCAGGCCAGACCAAGGAACCCCACCAGTGCATGATCGGGGCCATGAGGGACTGCAGGAGGCCTTCAGGGCATGTCCAGGGCTGGCCAGCTGGGGAGGGACTGTGGGAGGGCTCCAGGGTGTGTCCAGCTCCTCTCGCCCAGTCCTGATTGGCCGGACCCTAGCAGCAAGCTAACCTACTGGTTGGAGCATCTGCCCCCTGGTGGTCAGTGGGCATCACAGTGACTGTTCGAATGGTTGAACTAACAGTCGGACACTTAGCATATTAGGCTTTTATATATATAGACTAGAGGCTTGGTGCATGAAATTCGTGTGTGTGTGGCGGGGGAGGGGGTGTCCCTCAGCCTGGCCTGCACTCTCTCTTAATCTGGGACTGCTGGCTCCTAACCACTGGCCTGCCTGCCTGATTGCCCCTAACCACTGGCCTGCCTGCCTGATTGTCCCTAACCACCTCTGCCTGCCTATCTGATCACCCCTAACTGCTCACCTGCCTGCCTGATCACCCCTAACCACCTCTGCCTCGGCCCGCCACCATGGCTTTGTCTGGAAGGACATCTGAAATGATATCCGGAAGGTCATTCGGCTGTCTGGTCTAATTAGCATATTATGCTTTTATTATTATAGATAGTGTATGAGTTCCTATTGCTGCTATAACAAATCACCATAATTTAATTACTTAAAATAATACAAATATATTATCTAACAGTTCTGAACATCAGAAATCCCAAATAGTTCTCATTGTCAGCCTGTGCTCCTTCTGAAGGGTCTAGGGGGAAATCTGTTTCCTTGACTTTTCCACCTTTCAGAAGCTGCCCACATTCTTTAGTTCATAGCCCTTTTCCTTCAACTTCAAAGCCAGCAATGTTGGGCTGAATCCTGTCTGGTTCTCTTCTGCCTCCCTCCTCCCCTTTTATGGGCCTTGTGATTGCATTGGGTCCACCTGGATAATCCAGGATCACCTCCCAATTTTAGTCAGCTGATTAGCAACCTTAATTCTATATGCAACCTTAATTCAATCTGCAACATTAATTCCATCTGCAGTCTTAATTTCCTTTTTGCTAAGAGCAGTGTTTGTGAATCTTCTTGATCTATCATTGTCAATGATTAATTAATTTTAGCCATTCTGGTGGATATGGAGTCTTATTTATTGTAGTTGTTTGTATTTCACAGGTGATTAATAAGATTAAGCCTGTTTTCATTCAATAATTGACCATTTTGATTTTTTTTGTTTTTTGTTGTTGTTGTTGTTAAAGAATATATTCAAGACTTTTGTCCTTTTTTTTTTTTTTTTTTTGCAATTGGGTAGAAAGTGATACCATCAGCTCCTGTGGTTATCAGTCTCTTTAGAATTTTTATCTCTCAGCTTAAACTAATAAAGAAATAGTCTGGTTTTGTCCATCTTTTATGTGCTTCATTAATCAGAACTCTCCTGGTTAAATTGATCACATGAAAGCCACACACTGCCCAAACTAAGGATTGGCCTGGGGGCCTGACAGCTCTGCCACGGTAAGTCTTGGCTGAGATAACATTGCAATCCTTTCTCCCTTCCTCCTCCTCTTCTTCCTTTTAACTAAAGCACTAACAGGCAGATAGCTATAGTTAGAATTTTCTCATTTGATACCAGAGTTTAATACATGTTGGATATTAGCATAAATGTGTCCAGAATGTTTATTTATTAAATTATTTTATGAATTCATTTGCTGTCCGAGATAACTACTTAGTGAAGTGAGAGTTTAATTTTAGGAAGTCTCCTAGACAAATGGACAAAGACACAGACGTTTTATTCTTTTCCTTCATGCCAATGAAAAGAGCTGGTATGACCAGTATTTTTCTTCCACTGGGGTCTTTGCTTGTAGGACAGCACATGCAAAATAGAGCCTAACTCACCTTCTTTACTCTCAGGCTTCCTCACAAAACCAGTGCCTGCTCCTGGGGTGCTCTTTTTCCACATTCATGCATCACCTCCTCCTCTTACTGTAGTCTCTAACCACCCAGAGTCTGTGTGCTCCTTCCACCTCGGGATGAGATGTCATCAACTCCAGCTTCGGGTGCACTCTGTGTTGGAATTGGCAGGCTCTAAGGAGCATTTCATCAGCCCATGCTGTGCTTAGTGCCGCCAAAGGTAGGGCTTCTGCCAGTGATGCATATTTAGGCTAATGGCCTGTGGGGTTCTGGGAAACAAAAGGCAGGTGATGGAGGATAGCCATCAGAAATTGGCAGGAAACAAGGATCTTTTAAAGCAAAACCATTAAGGAGAACATGACTCAAATAAAAAGACTTGCAGAGGTTCTGGAAATATAATTTTTTCCTCATATCTATCAAGTAGAAAGAAATTGAAATACATGGCTGAGATCCTAAATTCCCAAGTCCTTGACCTCAACTGTCACCGGAACAGGAGGAGGAAATGCACTGGGGACACTGAAGGTACTTCCTTTGTGCCAAGTACTGTTCTAAAGATGTAATTCTCAACACTTTGATGTATGTATTATTGCTATCCCCATTTTATAGATGAAGAAATTGAGGCTGAGACAATAAGTAACAAAATCCAGAGTAGTAAGTTAAGGGAGTCATAGAGCTAAGATTTGTACCCAGACATTCTGGCTCCCCACTCTAGGGTTTTAACTACTAAACTCATGCTTCCTCCCTACAGAGGATATTTTACATTAAATAACATTAAGTATACATAAAGTATATTGTCAGGTTCTAAGAAAGATCATGGTCTGGGCTGAAATGGACAAAGTGTGGAGGAGCCAGTCCTGAGGAATTGTGCAGGATTTCAATAGGTGCAAGGGGGGAGAAGGTTTAGGAAGTGAATATTTTGGAACATTTAGCATCCCTGTCCCACTAATTGCTAGTAGGGAGTCATCAAGCATTGTAACAACCAAAGCTGCTTCACACATTTGCAAAAGCCTACGCGTTGAGAACAGCGCTGACCAACGTGTAGAAGGGCTTAGAGCAGTGGTCCTCAAATGCAACAGAATCACCTGGAGGGCTTGCTAAAATACAGATTCCTGCTCCTTGGCCTCCAGAGTTTCCAATTCAGTAGGTCTGGGTGAGGCCCAAGAATTTGTATTTCTAAAATATTCCTCAGTGATGCTGATGCTGTGGGGACCTCACTTTGCAAATCATTGGCCTTGAAGCAGAAGCCAGCAAGACATGAGAGAAAAGAGGGAGAAGATGATAAAAACGAAGAAGAGAATGATTATGTAATAGTAGCAGCCAACTGCAGTGACTATTCTGAGTCAGTTCTGTGCAAAGCACTTGCTCTATATCTTTTAATCCTTGCCACAAATCATCGATGTTATTATTTCCAGTTTACAGATGAGAAAACTAAGGAATAAACACATAGGAACTTTTCCAGCTCACATATATAGAAACATAACCCCTTATTTGGCCAGTACTACTGCTCCACAGCTCTGTGTTTTGGTGGGATGTGCTAGGAACTACTTAATCTTTCAAAGTTTCTAATCAGTGATGGAGTAAGTCAAAAGTGATAGGGGAAATTATTCTGGTAGAATTGTGCAGAGTTTAAAGTCTGAGAGGATAGCTATGGACCTATTATAGCAATATAGGTATGATCAAAATTTCAGAAATGAACTTTACATCCTATTCATTTTCAAAGTGAGTAACATGTCAAATGCCAGGATCTGGAGTTTCATTAAGGCTGGATTTCTTTTGTTTGTATATCTAATGTTGATAAACACAGATTTTGGAATAAGAAGGCTTTCATCTTAGATCTGTGACTTACAATTTACTCATTTATTCAAAACTATGACTAAAATCCACTAAATGGCAATAACTTTTTCTTTTGAGAATGTTGGCTATCATTTTGTTTTGATATCCCATACCAAACCCAAGTTAAACTTTTCTTACTGGCTGTTTTTTAAACCTTCTCTTTGTCTCTGGTGTTTTATAGTTTCACTAGAGGCCCAGGGAATGAAATTTGTGTGCTCAGGGGGAGGGGGATGTCCCTCAGCCCAGGATGCGAGAGGGCGCAGGGCAGGCCAAGGGACCCCACCGGTGCACGATTGGGGCTGGGGAGGGATGCAGGAGGTTGGCCTGCCGGGGAGGGACTGCGGGAGGGCTCCAGGGTGTGTGTGGCCTGTCTCGTTCAGTTCTGATCAGCTGGACCCCAGCAGCAAGCTAACATACCAGTTCGAGCGTCTGCCCCCTGGTGGTCAGTGCACGTCATAGTGAGCAGTTGAGTGGCCTTAGCATATCATTAGCATATTATGCTTTGATTGGTTAAACAGACAACTGGATGACCAACACTTAGCATATTAGACTTTTATTATATAGGACTAGAGGCCTGGTGCACAAAACTCATGCATGGGGGAGGGGGTGTCCCTCAGCCTGGCCTACACTCTCTCCAATCACAATCCAGGACTGCTGGCTCCTAACCGCTCCCCTGCCAGCCTGATTGATGTCTAATTGCCCTACCCTGCCAGCCTAATGGCCCCCAACTGCCCTCCCCTGCTGGACCGTTGGCCCACAACTGCCCTCCCCTGCCACAACATACCTCCTCTGTCGGGACCCGCCTTCTCTGCACCGCGCAGAGCCACAAGACCCCCAGACCTCACCGTGCAGAGCGGCTGCCGGGCCCTGCCTCCGCTGTGCATGTGGCCATCTTGTGGCAGCCATCTTGTGGCGACGTCACAGGGGAGGGTATGAGGACCACCTAGGCTTTTATTAGTATAGTTTATGATATGTTTAGGTGTGGATTTATTTTTATCCTGCTTGTGTCTGAGTTGATGTCTTTCTGGAAATTTTCCATTATTATCTCTTCAAATATTGCTTTTTTCTCATTCTTACTAATATTTTCTTCCATAATTCTTATTAGATCATGTCAGACTTTCTTATTCTATAATCTTATTAATCTCTTGTATCTTTAATATGTTTCTTTCAGAAACATTCTGGATAATTTCTTTGAACCTATCTTCCTTTTACTAAGTCTCTCTTCACCTATTTCTAATCTACTATTTAACTCATTCGTTGTTTAATTTCATTTACTTTATTGCCACTTTTCATTTTTAAATTATTTTTTCCAGACTTTTTTTATAGTTTCTTGCTTATATTTTTTGGCCTCCTTGAAACATATTAAACATTCTTATTTTATATCCAGCATATGATAATTCCAATATCTGAAGTTTTGTCTGTGATTCTGCAATGTTATTGCTTTGGTTCTTACTCATGGTTATTTGTTTATCTGTGTGTTTGCAATTTTTTACTTTCAGCTCATATCCCTTTGGATCATTATCTGAGAGAATTTTCTTTCAGTTCATGTTGAAGTAGAATTCTTTTGGAAAGGATTTTATTTTGCTTTTTTTCTATCACCTGGAGGCAGGCACTAAAATCCAGGGCCATTTTATATCAAAATTTCTATTTGAATTTTTTGGACCACCCAGAATATTTTAAATTGGGCCAAAAACCTGTGTGAGAGCTAGGTTATAGTTCCAAATTATTAAGAGATTTTTTTCCCCTCTACACTCAGTGCCAAAGTGAAAAGAGTTGCTTCCTTGTTGTCTACTTCTAAGAAGAAATTGTATCCCCATGAAGTCTCAGCTTTACACGGGAGTCTGCAATTTGACTTTCTACTTTAGGTGTGCCCTAGTATTCTCTTCTTTCTTCTGTGCCTTGTACAGTCTTCAAAACATGTTCAAGTTCACCAGCATTTAACAGATTCCCTCAGGGACAAGACTGGATTTTGCACTTGCTTGCCTTTCACCTCCCCAAATAAACTTGTTTTTTGCTTTGGCCTATTACACACTTTCTTGCCAGCTTAGGAATGCACTTAGAATATTCTAAACACACACACACACACACACACACACACACACACACACACACACAATATTTAAGCTGTTTTCATCAAAACAGAAACAGACACGTTGTTCAGGATATCTGATTATCTAGTCTGATGTATTGCAGAAAATGCAAATTCCAAGTTAAGCTGAAAATGTGTTGCAAACTGTATTAAAAAGAAAGGAAGAAAAAGCAGTCATTTTCATGGAAAAATATTATTATTATTATTTTCAATCCTCACCTGAGGATACTTTTTCCATTGATTTTTAGATAGAATAGAAGGGAGGGAGGGAGGAGGAGGAGAGAGAGAAAGAGTGAGAGAGAGAAACATTGATGTGAGGGAAATTGAACCTGCAAGTGAGGTACGTGCCCTTGCCTGGGAATTAAACCCTTGACCTTTTGGTCTGTGGGCCAATGCTCAAACCACTGAGCTACCGGCCAGGGCAAAAAATATTATTAAATAAAAATGGTAAATGACCTCTTTGAGGACAGAAACATTATCTTTCTTATTTGTATCTTTAGGTCTTATCACTGTGCTTAAGACATAATAGGAGCTTTATAACTAATGAATGAGTAAAATAATATAACCATTTGTATTGTATTAGAGGCTTCGACAGTTGGGTCATTTCTAAATGTATATGTATGTATGATTCACTGGTCCCAAAATGAGCCTAGCACATCTTTGATAAACCTGTTAACAGGCAGGAACATACTTCAGCAACCTTGATTAGAGCTAATGCATTTCAGATTCTGAATTCTAAAACTGACCTTCTCACTCCGGATGGTGATTCACTTATCTGCATAAATATTATCCATGGACCTTCCCGTGGCTCTGCTTCTGTGAACTGAAAGGAGAGCGTGCTGTTGAACATAAAATCACTGAATGGAGTAGAATGGGGGAAGGAGGGCCCCTGCCAGTGGTATTCACCTTAAATTGAGGAGCTCTTCAAAACTTGGCAGAAACAGGAGATATGGAAATAGTAAGAGTTTCACATTTCTGTCAGGTCAGGTTCTGAGGCTCATGGCTAATTCTGACTGGCTGGCAATCTGCGGTGAAGCTAACTAGAGGAAAAAACACATTGCTTTCCTATGAGGAATGGCTTTGTCCCTTCTAGAATAATGTTTAGACAGACACTGGAATTAAGCAAAACGAGTTTTGAATCTGGCTTTGTCACTAAGTATCTTTAGTCAGCAAGCAAGCTGCTAAGCTTTCAAGTCTCTATTTCATCATCTGGAAAATGCAAATGCTAACATAAGATAGTGTTGAGATTAAAAAAGATAAGACCCATAAAATCATTACCACAGTGCCTCATACATTGTAAACATACAATAAAATTTGGCTGTTAGTAATGGCTATTCTTTTTTGTCCTTCTCAATGAAGCCTATTGTGGTATGCTTGTTGCACATTAGGACATTTAGTAAATATCTGCAAATTAACCTAAAATCAGCCATCTTTACTTGTTAAGTGACTGCCCACATGTCTCCTGTGCCTTTGGCCTTCGCCATTGAGAGAAACAAGAATCAGGATGATTCTTTGTTCAATGAAAATAAAGCAATGTAGACCCCTATTCACTTCCACTTCTAAAGAAGCTAGTGCCTTGCCCCATCAAAGGGTAGAAAACATCCCAAGCACCTGAGGCCAGTGTCACGTTGGCACCGCAGTCTCCTTTCTCTTTTCTCTGCCTTGGGAAAGCTTGTGTGCTTCCCTTGAGTCAACATGCTGACATGCAGCTCTGCTGCCATGGAGCCACCACCTACATACTCTCTCTCAAGAAGCCCTAAGCATTCTTGCCAACCTCCAAAGAGAGGGTAGAGATAAAGACTGATTTTCTGGAGAGCTTTGCTTTGTGACCTAGTGAGAATGCTTCCAACTATTCCCTTTGTTTGTTTGAGGAACTTCCACCTTGTCTCCAACAATTCAGCTCGGTCTCAGAAAGCATTATGTTGTCCTCAAAGGAAATCCCAGCAGACCTTCTAATTTAAAGAAGCCATGGAAGACTGCCACAGATTGTCTAATAGCAAGCCGAGGAATATCTATGGTGAAGGTTACAGGGGGTTACAGGTTTTGTGGTCAGAATGCAAATGGGGTTACAGGATTTCTTTGAAAGCCTACCATCCCCTTCCCTTCTCTCTCCCATTTTATTTTTTAACTTAATTTGCAACTTCAGGCTAATTGCTTAGATGTTTTAAATTTCAAGCTCTTGTTTGGAGATTGAAAGCAAAATATTTCTACAGAGGCATTTTTTTATTTTCCTTTTACATTGCTTATTTTTTTGGATGGGTTTTGCTTGTTTTATTGGATGTATTTTTGTTACATGAACTTTTAGAGCTTTCTCCCAAAGCCTAATGTCCAGGATAGTGGGTATAAAGAGAGCTGCTTAATCGGAGGAGGATCTTTAATAATGTATGCAGCGCGTAAGATGGCATCCATGACTTTTCCCAAAGGGTAAAGCTGTTTTCATCTTGAATTACAACTATGAAATAAATCTTCCAACAAGAATAGAATAAAATATGCTTCACATTGTTTTATTGGAGAAGGGGGAAGAATTTAGATGAAGAACCCAATGCTACCAGAGCAGACAAGAGATGATACTTGAGTCTCCCACCTTCCAGCTACATGAAGTTAGAGAAGTACTTATTTTTTCTAATACTGTCCCCTTATTTTTATATTATTTATTGTACTAGCAAGGGCCTCCAACATGTTGATTAGAAGTTGTGAGAACAGACATCTTGTGCCTTCTTCCAAAATTTAGGAAGAAAGGGTTTTTGAAAATGTCTTTTTATCAGGTGTGACAAATCCCTTCTATCTCTTGTTTTCTGAAAATGGATGGTAAATTTTGTCAAATATTTTTTCCATCTATTGATATTATTACCAAGGTTGTTGTTGTTTTGGTTTGCTAATATGGGAAGTTTATTAATTGGTATTGAATATTAAACCAAACTTGAATTTCTGGGGTAAACTCTAGTTGGTCACAATGTATTAGATTCTATATATTGGGGGATTTGATTCACTGCCATCTTTGTTAGGAATGTTTATAGTTTTCTAATTTCTTTGATTTGTAACAACATAAAGCTTTTATTTTCTGTAAATGTTTGTATAGAATTTGTATCTTTTTTCTTAGATGTTTGATAGAATTCATTATCACCACTGATTCCATCTTGGGCCTACTGTTTTCTTTGTAGAAAGGTTATTCAAATGCAATTTCTTTAATAGATATACTGTTTCATCTTAAATGAGCTTTGGAAATTTGTGACTTTCAGGAAATTTTTCATTTCATCTCAGAAGTCAAAGATATTAGCATAAAGCTGTTCACAGTTTTTTTGTTTTCCTTTTAATTCATCAAGATCTATAGTGATGTTCTCATTTCATTTTTTATATTGATAATTTGGATCCTTTCTTTTTTTCTCCTGATCAGTCTTACTAGAAGTTTATCAACTTTGTTTACAAAAATTTTAGTTACACCAATTTTCTCTATTGTTTTTAGTGTCTACTTGTTTGATAAAATATTTTTTATCTTTATTCTTTCTTCTTACCTTATATTATTTGTTTTTCATTTTTGTTTTCAAAATTCTTAAACTACCTTAAATCACTAGTTTAAGATCATTCTTGGTTTCTAATATAAGCATTTAAAGTAATAAATTTTTCTCTTCAGTATCCTACTGATTTTATGTTGTTTTAATTTTAATTGAATTTAGAATATTTTCAAATTTTCTTAAGACTTTGTTTTATTTTGGCCCAGAGGTTATTTAATTTCTACTATTTGAATATCTTCTCAATATCTTTTTTTTTTTTTTTTTTAGATTTCTAACTTAATTCCACTGAAGGGTCAAAGAAAATATTTTTTAATCCATAAGATTTTAATTTTTATAGATTTAAACAACATATAAAGAGTTATGTCTAAGAATATAGCTTACCTTGGTGAATATTTCATGTACAGTTAAAAACATGTTCACTCTAATGTTGCTAGGTAGAGTGTTCAATGATTGAGTCAAGTTAGTTGATGACATTGTTTAAGTTTTTTTTTTTAAATAAATCTTTATTGTTCAGATTATTACAGGTGTTCCTCTTTTATTTTTCCCCATAGCTCCCCTCCACCTGATTCCCCACCCCACCCCATGCCCTTACCCCCCGCCACTGTCTTCATCCATAGGAGTAAGATTTTTGTCCAATCTCTTCCTGCACCCCTCACACCTGCTTCCCCTGAGAATTGGCAGTCCACTCCCTTTCTATGTCCCTGATTCTATTATATTCACCAGTCCATTCTGTTCTTCAGATTTTTCATTCACTTGATTTTTAGATTCACTTGTTGGTAGGTATGTATTTGATGTCATTTTGTTGTTCATAATTTTTATCTTTACCTTTTTCTTCTTCTTCCTCTTCATAAAGGATACCCTTCAGCATTTCATGTAATCCTGGTTTGGTGGTGATGAACTCCTTTAGCTTTTTCTTGTCTGGGAAGCTCTTTATCTGACCTTCAACTCTGAATGATAGCTTTGCTGGGTAGAGTAATCTTGGTTGTAGGTTCTTGCTGTTCATCACTTTGAATATTTCTTGCCACTCCCTTCTGGCCTGCATAGTTTCTGTTGAGAAATCAGCTGACAGTCGTATGGGTACTCCCTTGTAGGTAATTAACTGTTTTTCTCTTGCTGCTTTTAATATTCTCTCTTTGTCTTTTGCCCTTGGCATTTTAATTATGATGTGTCTTGGTGTGGTCCTCTTTGGATTCCTTTTGTATGGGGTTCTGTGCGCTTCCTGAACTTGTAAGTCTATTTCTTTCACCAGGTAGGGAAAGTTTTCTGTCATTATTTCTTCTAATAGGTTTTCAATATTTTGCTCTCTCCCTTCTTCTGGCACCCCAAAAATTCGGATGTTGGTTCGCTTGAAGTTGTCCCAGAGGCTCCTTACACTATCTTCATATTTTTGGATTCTTTTTTCTTTTTGTTTTTCTGGTTGGATGTTTTTTGTTTCCACATATTTCAGATCTTTGGTTTGATTCTTGGAGTACGTTGATCTACAATTGAGTTTCTGTATATTCTTTATTTTAGACAGGGTATGCTTCATTTCTGACTGGTCCTTTTCCATTTTTTTGGCATTCTCATTAAGGTCCTTGAAGGTCTCACTAAGCTCCTCAGAAGTGTCATCAAGTTTCTCAGAGGTTTTTAGAAGATTCTTGAGTAATCTTATACATGTGGTTCTGAACTCTATGTCATCCAGTAGTTTGCTTTCCTCCGTTTCTTTCATTCGTGACATGTTTCTTTGTCTCCGTATTTTGGCTGCTTCCCTGTGTTGATGGAGTGGCTTTGTGTGGTAGGTGACCTATAGGGGGCAGTAGCTCAGCCTCCCCAATCACCTGATGTGGATGCTCTTGGTACACCCCTTTGTGGGCTGAGTGCAAAGTCTTGGTGTAGTTAAGCCTTAATTGCTGTTGGTATGCTGGGAGGAATTGACCTCCAGGCCAATTAGCTGTGAGCACTCCCTGTGTCTATAATGGAAGAACTGCTGCACTGAAGACACGCTTATGGGGCAGGACTTGTTTCAGTGGGGCTTTGGTGCTCACTGAGTCTGCCTCCTGAATGTGTCACTTATGGATGTGAGGAGTTGAAATCTGGTGTCTCACACTGACCACTAGGTACACTGGCTTCTGGATCTCCAATGGGGTGCAGGTCAGCTGCTGTCTGAGGCCACTCAGCAGGAGTTACAGTGAAAGCTGCAGTTTTCTCCTCTTTGCTTGGGGTTTGGAGGTTTTGGAGCTGTCTGACCCAGGCTGCAAGTTTGCTAGATTAAGCTGGGATAGGGCAGGCCTTTCTTATGCTAACTAAGCTGCTTGGAGCTTGGGTGGGTTTGTAGGTTGTGCAGGGCGGGGCCTCAGGGTGTCACTAGGTTAGGGTGTGGCAAACAGCAATGGCTGCTAGTTAGCAGGCTCTGCGTCCCCAATGGCATCCGCGAGTCCCATGCCCCAGTGCAGTAAACAGTTATTCCTGCGCGCAGCTCTGCAAGCAAGCCACCCTCACTGGCAGACAGTCCAGCTTCTCCCCGTAGGAGTTTGGGTCCCCCGCGTCTCCCCAGAGACTGGATTTCAGAGTAATCGGGGTCTTGTCTCCGTTCGGGTTGAAAAAAGCAATGCACCCAGTCGCCCGCAGCCAGCCCGGATCACGCGCCTCCGTACCTCAGCTTTTCAGCGCTCGTGCACGTCTCAATGCTCTTTTCTCTTTCCTTCTAGTTGTAGAACTTCCACTCAGCCAGCTTTCCCATGGTTCTGAGTGATAGACGTTTTGTCTTTTAGTTGCAGTTTAAATTGTTGTGGGAGGCAGCAGTTTAGGTGTTTACCTACGCTGCCATCTTGGATTCCCTTTTCTCTAAGTTTTTATATTCTAACTAGAGGCCCGGTGCACGAAATTCGTGCCCAGACAGGGGGTGTCCCTCACCCCAGCCTGCACCCTCTCCAATCTGGGACCCCTTGAAGGATGTCCGAATGCCCATTTAGGCCTGATCCCAGTAGTCGGACATCCCTCTCACAATCCAGGACTGCTGGCTCCCAACTGCTCGCCTACTTGCTTTCCTGATTGCCCCTAACCGACTTCTGCCTGCCAGCCTGATCACCCCCTAACCACTCACCTGCCAGCATGATTGATGTCTAACTGCTTCCCTGCCAGCCTGTTTGCCCCCAACTTCCCTCCTCTGCTGACCTGGTCACCCCTAACTGCCATCCCCTGCAGGCTTGATCACCCCCAACTGTCCTCCCTTGCAGGCCTGGTCCCTCCAAACTGCCCTCCCCTGCTGGCCATCTTGTGATGGCCATCTTGTGTCCACATGGGGGCAGGATCTTTGACCACATGGGGCAGCCATCTTGTGTGTTGGAGTGATGGTCAATCTGTATATTACTCTTTTATTAGATAGGATAGAGGTCTGGTGCATGGGTGGGGGCCAGCTGGTTTGCCCTGAAGGGTGTCCCGGATCAGGGTGAGGGTTCCCTTGGGGTGTGAGGTGGCCTGGGTGGTGGGCCTGTGGTGGTTTGCAGGCTGGCCATGCCTCCCGGCGACCCAAGCAGAGGCCCTGGGATATGGGATTTATTTATCTTCTATAAGTGAAACTTTGTAGCCTGGAGTGGAGCCAAGCCTTCTGCTCACTCCATAGTGGCAGCTATTTCTGTTGGGATTTATGTGTCTTCTATAATTGAAACTTTGTAGCCTTGAGTGGAAGCCTGGGCCGGCCAGGGTGTGCGGAAAGCTTGGCTTCTTCCATTGCCAGGGAAACCCAAGCCTCCCTCCTGCTCTCTCTGTGGCCACAGCCATCTTGGTTGGGGTTAATTTGCATACTCGCTTCTGATTGGCTAATGGTCATGGCTTGTGGGTGTAGTGGAGTGATACTTAATTTGCATATTACTCTTTTATTAGATAGGATTTTCTATTGTATTAATTATTGAGTAAGAGTGTTGGAGACTCCACCACAAACTGAATTTCTCATATCAGTGCGTGTATGTTAAAACTCTACTTTCACATGCATACAGACTTAGGAATATTATATCAATAATAAATAGATACTTTTATTACTATAAAATATTCCTCTTAATCACTTTTTTCTTTTCTCAAATTCTACTTTGGTTGAGAGTAGGAAATACAGTTAATCAAACTTTCTTATATTTTCATGGTGTCTTTTCCCATTCTTTTACTTTTTTAAAATTGTTGACACTATTACAAATGTTCCCCATCCCCCCACCATCCCTTTGCCCACCTCCACCCAGCTCCCAGCACCCCCACAGCCCCTAGCCTTCACCACAGCATTTCCTGTGTCCATGGGCTTTGGCTAAGCTCTTCACCTTCTTTTATGTATACTTGAGATGGGTTTTTGTAACAATATTTAGTTGGTTTTGCTTTTTTATCCAATATAATAATCTCTGCTTTACAATTAGATTGTTTAATACAATTATTAATTTTTTTAAAATATATTTTATTGATTTTTACAGAGAGGAAGAGGAGGGACAGAGAGTCAGAAATATCAATGAGAGAGAAACATTGATCAGCTGCCTTCTTCACACCTCCTACTGGGGATGTGCCTGCAACCAAGGTACATGCCCTTGACTGGAATCGAACCTGAGACCTTTCAGTCCACAGGCCAACGCTCTATCCAGTGACCCAAACCAGTTAGGGATACAATTATTAATTTTAATGTAGCTATCAGTATGTCTAGATTTAGATTTACTATCTTGCTATTTCTTTCTATTTGTCTAGCAGATTTTCTTGCTACTTTTTTTTTATTGAATACATTTTTATGGTTTCTTTCTAACTATGCTTATGACTTCCAGGCCCAAACCCTTTGCTTTATTTATTTATCTGTCTATCTATCTATTATTTATTTATTTAAGTTTAGTGGTTACTCTAGGGCTTAAAAAATACATCTTTACATTGCCAGAGTCTGCCTTTAAAAAACTTTATATCACTTCATGTATGGTCAGAGAACCTTCCAACAGTGTACATCCATTTTCACCTTTGCTTTTATTGGTTTTTGTCATACATTTTACAATATATATGTTATAAACTGAGAAATTTATTATTATTTCTAATTAAATAATTCTTTTAAAGGAATTCTGAAATTGAAAAAAATCTTACGCATTTATCCACAAATCTATGCTCTTCATTCTTTTTGATGGTCGGAATTAGCATCTGGTATCATTTTCTCTCTGCTTGAAGAACTTTCTTTAACGTTTCTTGTAATGAATATCTGCTGGTAATGAATTCTTTTAGTTTTGACTATCTAAAAAATTCTCTTATTTTGTCTTCATTTCTGAAAGGTATGAAAGACAAGGTTGATGGTTTATTTCTATCAGTCCTTAAACATGTTTATTTATCTTCTAGCTTGCATAGTGGCTGATGAGAAGTTTGCTTTTATTCTTCTCTTTGTACCTCTTTACATAATGTGTTTTAATTTTTTGGTCTGGATGATTTTAAGATTTTCTTGTTATTGATGGTTTTTAGTAATTTGACCATGATGTGATTGGGTATTATTTTATTTATTTTTCTTTTGCTTGGGGTTCATTGAACTTCTAGGATCTCTGCAATTATAGTTTTCATCAAAGTAGGAATAGTTTTGAGCACTATTTCTTTAAATATATTTTTTAATCATAGGCCTATTAACTGCTTAATATGGCTCCACAGATTGCATATTCTTTGTTTATATTCCTCTAGTGCTTCATTTTTGGACAGCTTCCCACTGTGTCTTCAGGTATGGTGATCATTTCTTCTTCAGTGTCTAATTTTTTGTTAATCCCTCCCAATGTGTTTTTATTTTAAACATTTCTAAAATTTAACTTGGAGTATTTTTTATATCTTTCATTTATCTCTTTATTATGTTCATGCCTCGTTTATCATCTTTGAACATGCAGAGTTTCTTTATAAGACCTTTCTGTATGTCCTTGTCTGCTAATTTTATCACCTTTGGGTTTTTCTGTTTCTATTAATTAATTATTTTCCTGATCACAAATCCTATAATTCTGCTTTACTTTGAGTTTTAAACTGTTTGGGACAGATATTTTTAAATGCCTTTAAATAGTGTTTGAGTTTCTTCTGGCACCCAATTAAGTTACTTGAAATACATTTGAACCTGCTGAAACTGATTTTAAGCTTTGTTTATTGCCACTTCAGAGAAACATTCAGTCTGGGGATAATTTAACTCCTATGCTGAGGCAATGCCCTTCTGAGGATTCTAGTTAGTATCTTTCCATTCTGATTGGTGAGAACACAAACTATTCTAAGCTTTGAATGAGGAATTTTCAATCTCCTGCTTTCTGGCGATTTCCCCCCAGCCTTGGTGGCTTTTCCTCTCAAGTCTATGCAGGTAAGTACTCAACTAGATTCATGGATACTCATCTGCAGATCGACAGAGCGCTCTCTCTCATCTCTGATGCTGTGCAGCTCCCTCCTCTCTAATTACTGTGCCCCAAATTCTAGTCATACTTTGATGTCTCTCTTCTTAGCTGTGTCTACTCTGCTCTGGGCTCCTTTCCATGAGCTGTAGCCTACAAACTGCCTCCAGAGGTAATCTGGGGATTTGTAGGGCTTATATCATTTGTGTTACTTTTCTCGGCAATCACAGTCTTTTACTGCTTTTTGTCCAATATCTGAAAGTCATTGTTTCATATATTGGTCTGTGTGGACTTCTGCCTATGGTTATGAATATCTTTCCGTAGTTTCCACATTAGTCCCTGTTCAAAGTTGTTTTATCCTGAAAGTTCCAAATGGATCATTACTATTCATGCATTTATGCATTCATTTATTCTTTCTTTACATCACTGCTAGGAAACTATGTGAGGAGAAATAGAGTGAGGAAGACTCTACCTGAGTATGTGGGAAACAAATTTTTACTATAATAATTGGGCTATATGGCTGCAATAGGCACATGCCTGCTGTCCTGAAAGGATGAATGAAGTGTCGTGGGAAACCAGGGCAGGAAGGAATTCATCATAACTGGAATGGGTTAGGAGCAGGAACCAATAGGTAAGGAAGACTTTACTTAAGAAGGAACTCACCTGTGGCACAATGCAGCAGTCCAGTGCCCTCTGTAATAAGCTGGGTGCTTTTCAGAGAACAATATCAGTATGCAGAGAGAATTAGCTGTTAATTTTTAGTGCTGCTTCTGGGTGAATAACTTGATATATATAAATTATAATCCTTCTAATTATCTTGAAAAGGAGAATCCTCTCTATTTACTAATCTAGGAAAGAGAGCCTAAAAAAGGGTAAGCAACAAGTCATGAGAATTCATCTTAAATATAAATCACTTAAGCTTTATGCATTTTATGAAATTATTGACTTTTTCATATTTAAGTTTTCAACAAATATGATATTATTTATTTAATTTAATAGTCCTTCAGTCATCCATCCATAGTTTTCCAAGAGCAACCAAAAGTTGAACTAAAAACTATATCTTTATTTTCCTTTCCTATCAAATTTTTATACAACTTTTGAAATATATGGAATCTTGAAAGGGCTACTGTTTAAAACATTATAAATTAACAAGTTATGGACCTGGAACTTTCTTTGTTGATGTTTTTTAAAACAAATTCAATTTATTTTATGGAAATCAGCTTATTCAGATTTTCTAAAGTATAAAAAAGCAAATATATATTTAATTTGATTTTTAATACTTTTCTAAATTTTACATTTGTGTGTAACATTTGAAAAGGTATTAAAAATCAAATATATATTACATAAAAATATAATTTTTGAATTTTTCATCAGAGAATGGAAAGCAGGAAGATATTTATGTTTTTTTGAGCAGCAGAAGCTTCATATATATATTTTATTCTACCTTCTCAATAACTCTTAGGCAGGTATTGTTATTCTCATTTTAGAAATATTCAAACACAGGTAGCTAATAATAACCTGGAAGTTTAAAGTCAGACCCATATGATTCCAAAGCACTTTCTCATCCTGCTTCAGCAAAAGTGCCTGGGAAGTGCCTTTAAGAATGGCTGGATATAAGTCCTACTTACTTACTTTTAAATAGTGCTTAGCATAATTCAAGGTATTTAATATGCGAGAGGAAAATTGGAATTTCCTTCAATCATTCACCCATCCAACACATATTTATTGAATTTCTACTTTAAGCCAGGCACAGTGTTGACAGGATGCAACTCTGCACAAGGTACAGCTCTTGCACCTAAGGTGCTTCCAGCACTGGGGGGTGGGGGTGGGGTCGCAGAGGGTGGGGGTGGGGGTTTAGGGACAGAGGACACAGGCTCTGTCGGAACAATATAGTAAGTACTGCGCTGAGGGAGTCTGAGAGTGCAGAGGTGCATGCAGGGCGGGTACAAAACCCAGGCCTCAGAATTCATGAAGACTTTCTGGACAATTCGCTGATACAGGAAGGATGAGTACATGTTAGCCAAACCGTGAAGGCAAGGAGCAGGGGTGAAGGTGGAAGGTGATGGCAGTGTTCTAAGCAGAAGGATCTAATTGTATGAAAATGACTGATGTCACAGGAGCCTCAAATGGCCTGACATGCTGTCTAATACTTGTTGGAACATGGGTGGGTAGGCAGAGCAGCAGTTATTGGATGGAGAAATAATTGAGGAACATAATCCAGCAATTACTGTAGGAGCAGGAGATGAGAGTTATTGACCCAGAAATTCCCTGTAAAAGGGCTTTCTTTCTCTGTCCTTTCAATTCCCAGAGACAGATTGTGCTGATGTCGGAGGGAAAATGTGTGCTTTTGTCCCTCATATCTAAGTAGGTCAGTATTTGCTAACACTCAAGGAGTCTGCATTATTTCCCAGTCTGCTAGAACACTGTGCTAATGAGGATCAGGTCGTAGGTTCAATCCCCTTACAGGCCTCTTAGCCTTGCTCTGTTCGGTAGTCACAGGCAGCCCCCCCCCCCCCCCCCCCCCCCCACACACACACACACACACGCAGACTGTGCTTTCTGAAATGCCAGTGGCTGGCAGGGGAAGCCTGGGGAGACCTTCCGACAGATTAGAGAAAACTTGTCAGCACTCAGTGCCTCCGAGGGGTGCAGCTTCCAGTGAATGTTCCACTAACAGCGTATAATCAATGTAATTGTGGTTTTCTAAGAATGCTTAAAACATTTAGTGCTACTCCCACTAAATCTCTCACCTCAGCTCCTGTGGAAAATTTGCTGCCAAGGACCTGCAATCAGCTAATATTCTCCTCTCCAGAGGCAGCTAACAATATTTATTAAAAATCTAGTGAATTAGGGGTCCTATGATGCTGTATTGAGAGTGCCAGAAATACAATCCCTTGTGTATAGAAGTTTAAGTTTAAAAACCCACATATATATCCAGTGATGACTTTGCAGTACAACCTATAGACTCAACTCCATTGCAGACATCTAGAAGAAAAGATACACTAATTAACAATATTAAAGATGGCCTGTGTGCCAAACATGTAGCTAATTAACTTGCAAAAAATTATTTTATTTAATGTTCAAAATAGCAAGTCAAAACTTAAGCTCCCCATCACTTCCCTCTTTCCTGGGAGAGATTAAAAGTATGAAAATATGTAGTCATAGAAAAAAACGCAATTGTCAGAAATTTTCTCAGAAGAAATTTCCAGGCAGAGAGGTCCGAATAATTACAACTATAACCAGTATTTATTCACATTTACTTTGTGGCAGGCATTTTTTTCTGAGTCCTTTATATCATTAAAAATCTTTCATCTTTAACTTAATTCAATGAAGATAGATTCTGTTATTATTGGTATTTTATCTATGAGGAAATTGAGGCAAAGAAGGACAAAGAGGTAAACCGGTCCAAGTTCACATGAGAAGTAAGTGACTGAGCCGGGATCATAACACAGGCATTGCCTTAGTTATACTGAGGAGGTTTTGCTGTGCTCATTTGCCATTCACATATAGTCTTTGGTGATGTGTCTATTATAATCTTTTTCTCCTTTTAAAATCAGGTTGTTTATTAATTATTGAGTTTAGAGGGTTTTAAAAATAGTTCATACTAGATACAATTACTTTACCAAATATGTGATTTGCAGATGTTTTCTCCAAGTCTTTTTAGTATCTTCCAAAGGAAAAACTTTTCAATTTGGTTGAAGGCCAACTTATCAATTTTTTTCTCTTCTTATGCTTTATTTTGTGTTTGTTTGTGTGTGAGAAATCTTTGTCTATTCAAGTTCACAAAGGTTTTCTTTTATTTCCCTCCTTGGAGTTTTTACTCTTAGGTTGAGGCCTATGTTTCATTTTGAGTTAATTTTGTATGTGATGTGGGGAAAAGGTTAAAATTATTATATTCCATCTGGATATCCAGTTTTTCTAGCACCATTTGTTACAAAGATTGTTTTTTTCTCATTGAATTACATTGGCAGCTTTGTTGACAACCAATTAATCATAACTTCTGTTAATAATGTTGTATAATTTTTGGTGTGCTCATCTTTCATATTTTGTTAATTTATCTGTAAATATTTTTTATGTGTATAATGCTATTAAAACTAATATTTTTAATTTCAATTGCCAAATATTTTTTTTTTTGTTAAAATATAGTAATGCGCCCTGGCAGGCATGGCTCAGTGGTTAGAGCATTGGCTTGTGCATCAGAGGGTCAAGGGCATATACCTGAGTTGCAGGTTTGATCCCCGTTGACCCTATCTGCCATATTGGCAAGAATTAACATTTTAAAAATTTATGTCTTTTAACCTACTATGTGGTTTATCTCTTTATTTATTTTAATGTATTATTTTATTATCCTTTTAGTAACAAATATTTCTTTTACCCTTTTAAAGATGTGGCTTTACTGTCTTCAGATCATGTAGTTTTTGATGAAAAACCTGCTCTCATTCTTATTTTTATTCTACTCTGTGTAATGTGTCTAATTCTTCCTCTAGCTGTTTTTATAACTCACTTTGTCACTGGTTTTTGGCAACTTGATTATGATGTGCCTTGGTGTGACTTTCTTTATATTTTATTTGACTTGATAGCTGATGACCTTCTTAGATATGTATAATTTTAGTTTTCTTTACATTTGGATATTTATTTTTAATTATTTCTCCAAGTATCTCTCCTTTTGAGGAACCATATTTAAAAGCATTATATTGTACTAGAGGCCCTGTGCACGAAATTCATGCATGGGTGGGGTCCCTAGGCTTGGCCAGTGATCAGGGCAGATCGGGGCCAGGCCTATGAGGTCCCGGGCCAGAGAGCAGGTGATGGTTGCCAGGCTAGGTGTGGAAGGAATGGACATGGGAACCAATGCTGCCATTGTCAGTGCCCTGCCACTGTGTAGTTCCCTGCCTCCCCCGCTCTTCCCTTCACTGCCGTGCCACCACCATGGCAGGCAAGCGGTGGGCTGATCGGGGTGAGGGGCCACAGGAGGTTGGCTGGCCGGGGGAGGTTGGCTGTGGAAGCACACTGACCACCAGGGGGGCAGCTCCTGTGTTGAGTGTCTGCCCTCTAGTGGTCAGTACACATCATAGCGACTGGTTGTTCTGGTCGTTCTGCTCATTCCTCCAGTTGCTTAAGCTTTTATATATAGACTAGAGGCCTGGTGCATGAAATTCGTGCATGGTGGGGGGGTGTCCCTCAGCCCAGCCTGCACCCTCTCCAATCTGAGACCCCTCGAGGGATGTCCGACTGCTGAAACTTTGTAGCATTGAGTGGAGGCCGAAACGAGCAGTCGGACATCCCTCTCACAATCCAGGACTGCTGGCTCCCAACTGCTCCCCTGCTTGCCTTCCTGATTGCCCCTAACCGCTTCTGCCTGCCAGCCTGATCACCCCTAACCATTCCCCTGCCAGCCTGATTGATGCCTAACTGCTCCCCTAACTGCCTTCCCCTGCAGGCCTGGTCACCCCTAACTGCCCTCTCCTGCAGGCCTGGTACCTCCCAACTGCTCTCCCCTGCAGACCTGGGTTCCCCCCAACTGCCCTTCCCTGCAGACCCAGTCACCCCCAACTTCCCTCCTCTGCCAGCCAGGTCACCCCTAACTGCCATCCCCTGCAGGCTTGATCACCCCCAACTGCCCTCCCTTGCAGGCCTGGTCCCTCCCAACTGCCCTCCCCTGCTGGCCTGATCATCCACAACTGCCCTCCCTTTCAGGCCTGGTTCCTCCCAGCTGCCCTCCCCTGCTGGCCATCTTCTGGCCAACTGTGTCCACATGGGGGCAGGATCTTTGACCACATAGAGGCAGCCATCTTGTGTGTTGGAGTGATGGTCAATCTGCATATTACTCTTTTATTAGTTAGGATAGAGGCCTGGTGCATGGGTGGGGGCCAGCTGGTTTGCCCTGAAGGGTGTCCTGGATCAGGGTGGGGGTTCCCTTGGGGTGTGGGGCAGCCTGGGCGAGGGACCTGTGGTGGTTTGCAGGCCGGCCATGCCCCCCAGCGACCCAAGCAGAGGCCCTGGGATCTGGGGTTTATTTATCTTCTACAATTGAAACTTTGCAGCCTGGAGTGGAGGCAAGCCTTTTGCTCGCTCTGTGGTGGCAGCCATTTCTGTTGGGATTTATGTATCTTCTATAATTGAAACTTTGTAACCTTAAGCGGCCGCCAAAGCAGGCCAGGGCTGCAGAAGCTTGGCTTCCTCCATCGCTGCGGGCAACGCTAGCCTCCTGCTCTCTCCAGCTCCGTGGCTGCTGCCATTTCTATTGGGATTTATTTATCTTCTATCATTGAAACTTTGTAACATTGAATGGAGGCCTGGGCCAGCAAGGGCAGGCGGAAAGCTTGGCTTCCTCCATTGCCAGGGAAACCCAAGCCTCCCTCCTGCTCTCTGTGGCTGCAGCCATCTTGGTTGGGTTTATTTGCATATTCCGTCCTGATTGGCTGGTGGGTGTGGCTGGTGGGTATAAGCAGAGGTATGGTCAATTTGCATATTACTCTTTTATTAGATAGGATGATTGCTTGATACTGTATGGTAGCTGATTGAGGGTCTGTTCATTTATTTCAGGTTATTTTTCTCTGTGTTTCATGTAGCGTAGTTTATATAGTTCTGTTCCACAATTTAATATTCTTCTACAGTTTCAAATCTGTCAATCCCATCACTCTGTGTATATTTTATTTCACAAATTGTATTTTTATATCTAGAAGTTCCATTTGCCTTTTCTGATATGTACTATTTTTTCTAGTTATGTTAATGTTTTTTAGTCTATATTCTTTAGCTTACTTAAGATTTATAGTAGCTCTATTTTTTGTGTTTTTTTATTCAAAAAGCTTTATTGTTTCCATTTGGTCTAATGCATGGGAGAGGGCTTCAGGGTGGTTAAAAGGATGCCTAGTGCCCTGACTGGTTTGGCTCAGTGGATAGAGCGTCGGCCTGTGGTCTGAAGGGTCCCAGGTTCAATTCTGGTCAAGGGCACCTTGGTTGCAGGCACATCCCCAGGAGGGGGAGGGCAGGAGGTAGCTGATCGGTGTTTCTCTCTCATTGATGTTTCTAACGCTCTATCCCTTTCCCTTCCTCTCTGTAAAAAAATCAATAAAATATATATATTTTTAAAAAGGATGCCTAGTTGTTTCAGGAAGAGGCTCAGGCAAAAGCCAGACACCAGGGAGATGCTCCTCAAAGTTCTCTGTGCTCCAAAGGCTCCTAGTTGTGCTTTAGGGTGAGCCTTTTGAAGAGATGCTTGTCTAGCCCAGCCTGGGGCAGGCCAGCCTGCAGGAGGTTAGTCAGGTGTCACCCATCTCCTTGATGAGTTTCACCGGCTCATTCAGGAAGTGGTTCTCCAGAAATTCAGAGAGATGGGGGTCTGTATGTACAGAACCCAGGGCATGCAGATCCAAAAGGGCCTGGTTCAGATTCTTCTCCAAGGCCATCTGGGCTTCCATGGCATCCTGAGTTTTGCCCCTTCATCTTGGGGAGGCTTCAGCAAGTCCTGGAAGAGAATGCAGCCATCTCACTGGTTGTGCATCTTTAAGAGACACAGGGTGCCCTTGTACTTCTCTTCAGCCAACTCATGGAAGAAGTGGCCCACGCCCTCCAGAGCCACATCATTGTGGTGAAAAGATACCCAGAGAGAGGTGACTGTAGGCGGCCGGTAGATGCAGGTTGGCTAGGCGGTTTACGGCAGCCTCCACCTTCATGGGATAATTCTGATGAGTTTTTGGAGCTCATGGTTGTTCAACAATAAGGAGTTTAAGGTGAAAAAATGGTATTGGCTGGTCTCAGAGGCTGAGGATGGCTGAGGTGGTTCTGAAGGTGGTGACTGGAAAAGAGGTTGGAGGGTGGTCAGAGGTTGGAAGAAAGGGTTTATTCCCTGGGTCTGTTCCATCCAAACACTGTTGACGCCAGAGACAGATCAGGGCAGCCCCCAGGGTACTGTGATATTTATAATAACTCTTTCAGGCCAGGCTTGAATCAGCTAGATGCTTTACATAAGCAATGAATTAATTTTTTTCTTAAATGAGCATTATTACTCTTATTTTACAATCAAGGAAACTAAAGCTCAGAAGGACAAATTAACTATTCTATTCAATATTAACTCCCCTTTACCTGGTGGTTTAGACTTGAATAAGTATTTTACGTCTATGAATCTCAATTTCCATGTCTATTAAACTAGAGATTATAAAAATTTCACAGCATTGTATGTGACAAGTACTTTTCCTCTGAAGTTATTTTTGCTGCAGTTGGAAGAAGAAATTTAAATTTTATCTCAGGGGACAGCCCAGCAATAGCAGAGTGAAGGGTATGCATTTGCACAAGCGTGTGGTGGAGGAAAGACACCTCATTAGAAGGCTCTTATAAATTAGGGAGCAGGTGAAGATAGGGGCATTCCTTATAGAGGTGTGTAGGGAGGAAATAGAAAACATGAGTGCCTCACCCTGTCATAAATAAGCCTGGCACTACATATTATGGGTATGTTTGAGCAGCTGTGGTTACCATTGTTTTGTTAATGTGACTTTACCATTTTGACATGGGTGTAGTTTGGAAAAGAGAGATTGCTGTATATTGGCCATCTTAACGACCTTTTCCAACAATCCAGATGATAATTGCAGTGGAGATAGCATCTACTGAAGGAAGTTTTATTTTTAAGATAAGGATTTTATCCTAGATCTGTGTACCTTCACAAAGCCTCCTCTATGCCTGGAGAGCTCAGTTTGTATGCCCTGTGTTTCCAGGACACATGAATGAGTTCCATGATAGAGATCAATTTCCTTTTTTATTTTTTTCTCCTTTTTGTTATTTGAGCTATTAGTCAGCAGAACCACCCTGGGCAGCAATCTTGAAAATGCATCCAGGGTTCACTATTTGCTTAGTGCCAACTCTATACAAGTGTATTGCTACAGACTCTGTGCTATGGATACAGAGATAGTCTAGTAGGGAAGACGAAATATAAGTTAAACATGATGTGGTCATAGGTATGAGCCACAATGTATGGGAAAATCAAGGAGGGGCGCCTTACACAATTGGTAAAAGGCTAGAGAGGCAAAACTTGAGAGAGGTTCCGGGGAGGGTGATGCTTGACTGAATTCTGAAAGATGAGTGCAAGTTTGTCAGGGATGGAAGTAATGGCAGGGGAGGAGGTTCCCAGCAGAAGGAAGGGAAGTGTTTGTGGAGGCTTGGCAATGTGGTGAGTATGGTGCCTCTGGTACCTGTAATTTGTTTTCACTGGGGCTAAGGGGAGATAAGGAGGACAGGTGGACAGGGTTCAGGCCGTGAGGAGGCTACTATGCCTCCGGGTCACAGGGAGTCTGAAAGTGAGAGCGTGGGTGGGAAGGTATTAATTCATATCCACGCTGGAAAAACAGCTCAAAGTACAAGGCTGGTTGCTGACAAATCAGTTGCCTCAAATTTGTGTCTGATCCCACAGGGCAGGGGGGTGATTCAGAAATACCAAGGACTGACAGGGCCTAAGCTCTCAGGCAGCGAGGACATCTGCTGAGTGGAAGCCTCTGGGGCCTAAGGATGGGATAAACAGCTTTGCTCAGATCTCTAGCCTCTGGGTAAACAGTGGCCTGTTTCTGAGCCGAGGTGGCTCAGCTGGGGGTAGCTGGTGTTGGCTCCTGGCTGCCTGGGCTTGTACAGGCTCCCGAGTTCACAGGCAGACCACAGGAAGCTGACAAACCCACAGACGCACGGACGTGTTGGAAAGAGAACTGTAAAAGGCCAAGGAAATGTTTACAGCCAAGCGAGGTGGTAAGAAGAGGAATGCCCTATGTTAATACCGACCTCGGTGCAAAAGTTTACTACTTGATTCTTCCTGCTTAGCTCAGTAACTATAACAGGTACCAGGCTTTGAGTTAAGTTATTATCTTGCAGGATAATAATAATAACTGATCCATTTTGAGTGTTTGCTTGGTCTCATGTACTATTCTAGACATATTCCATATCATTTTAATTTCATTCTTACATTTACCCTATGAAGGAGTTAAAAATACTATTTTCATGTTATAGATGTGGACACTGAGTCTGAGAAGTAAGGTTTGCTTAATGTCACATATGTAGGAACTAACTAGTGGATCTGGGATTTGAACCCAGACAGTGGAACTCCACAGAGCCCATGATTCTTTTCACTATAGCTATGAGATACGCATCATTAACCCTGCTGTGTATATGAAAAACTGAGGCTCAGAGTAGTTAAATAAGTAGTGGAGTTGGAATGAACCTCAGGCTCTGGTTCCGGTGCTGGGTTGTCTTAGCCACTCCACTCCACAGCTCTCAACACTGGGCACATGCCCAAAGCTAGCTTCTGTCTCTATGGGACTCATCCCGGGTCGGACCTGAATTGTATAAGAAAACTGGACTGTGGAGAGAAACAGCCAGACTTGCTGAGGAGGTGATTAATGTGTCCCATAAAGAGGAGAAGGTGTTAGCCACACAGTCATTGTTAGTCAAAGAATCAGCAACATTCACTAACCCCATCACAGGCCTCACCTCTCCTGCTCTTACAACTAGCGCCGAAGAGTAGAGGAGTTAGGTCTTGGGAACAGAGGGAAGTATTCCAGACCCAGGCAAGGACCACTCTCCAGGGAGTCAGATATTGAAGAACAGCCAGCCCGCCCCCCGCCCCGCACTTACACACACACACACACACACACACACACACACACACCACACACACACACACACACACACACACTTTAATCCCTCAAGTCATGCAGGAGATGTGGGCAAGAGATATTGAGTAAGTTGGTTTGAGTTGGGGATTTTGAACTGGACTACATAGAATTTTTGTTAAAGAATAAGAACACAATTATGAAATCTGGGAAGTTTTGGAATCTGCTCAGTGCATCATTAAGGGAAGGGGAAGGGAGAATTCAGAGAGTGTAGGCAGTGACAGATGTCCCAGGGGTAGGAATTAGCATCTTAAGGGCTGGGGAGCAGAGGTAGGTAGCTAAGGCCTTGCACCTCTTCCTGAAAGGCCAAGTCCTAAGGCAGAGACAAGAGTTAGCCTGTCTGAGATGGCTCTGACACAGGGAATGGGGCAGAAACTATGGTAAATACTTGGGAAGAACTTGGGACTATGAAAAAGGAAGCAGATAGCTCCAAGCTTTCCGACTGAGGTTTAATTCTGAGCAAGTTTGACTCCGACCAGACTCAGATACCTTCCCTGGGAACCTAAAACTGAGCACAGTAAGTCAGGCCAATGCTCAAAGCTGTGTTGGGACTCCTGAAAAAGAACCAAAGAACAGGGTGGGGATGGCCAGGGCATCCCCTACTTTATTACATAGCTCTCCATACTACAGACACTCTTTATAGCTTGCTCTTCATGATCTAGAATTGATTTACCACCTAAGGATGAATGCTTCTCAGCCTACCTTTATTTTATTTTTAATCTGTACCCCATCTCAGGGAGAACAAAATTTATATAATTATAGGTAATCATTAGCTTGAAATATCCAAAATTTATTTGCATTCCTACATCCATTTAACAGATATTTATGGAGTACATACTATGTGCCATTGTTAAATCTCCAAGTTCTCCACATTTCCAGGCCCCTACGGTGTAGGAAGAGGGAGGTGTCTCAGGAAAACAGAGGCCTTTACTCAAGCTGCAGAAAGCTGGAAAAGCACAAAGTCACACATTTTTTAAGACAACCAAAGACTTCCTAGAAAAAGAATATTTTAAAAAAAGATTTGACTTTCACTGTGAGATCCTTTTTAAAAAGGATTTTTTAAAATTTAATTGATTTTACAGAGGAAGGGAGAGGGAGAGAGAGAAAAACATCAATGTGAGATCCAAACATCAATCAGCTACCTCCTGGACAACCCCTACTCAGGCATGTGCCCTGACTGAGAATCCAATGGCAAACCTTTCTGTACATGGGACAACGCCCAGCCAATGGAGCCATACTGGTCAGGGCTGTGAGATCCTATTTGGGCTGGGGGTGAAGGGATGGGACAGTGCTTAAGTCACAGAAACCTGTCAAATCTTGATGTGGAGGCCATTGCATGAAGAGAGTGCAATCTACTCTTTTCAGTCCTTGGTGGGCATTAGTACATTGGAATGAGGCTTTCCAAATTTTTAATGGGACTGAAAAGTCCACAGACTGCTTGGATTTTATAGAAACAGTCGTTTTTATTTTCTATCTAGATAAAAAATTGTGATTTTTATTTTGTTTCAGAGCATGATAGAATTGGGATTTCATCATTTACATACCTGTTTTTGTGACTGTTGGATGGTTCCAGCACATTTCAACATGTAAAATATTTTTTGGTCTGAAATGTGTTGTGGGTGTGGATTCCTGTCCTATACCTTTGGGTAAGGAGGGACTTTGGGGGGAGTGGAGTTTGAGAAGCTATTGCTTTAAGGAAGAAATTGCCTGCCTTCACGTTCTATCAGTCTATTTAGTGAAGCCATTTAGAGGGCGTTATGCGGCTCCACTCTTGTCTAGGTAAAGAAATTACTGCATGAGCTCACCTTTGGCCCCCCGCCCTGGGCTATCATGCCAGTAAATCTATATTAGTTTAATCAGTACACCAAATGTCTATATCTTTGTTCTAATCTCAGAATGAACTGGGCTCAGAAAAATTTCATTTTCCATATTATTTTTATTCTTAACTTTTCAAGACAGTGGGCCTTCCTCTGAGCACTTGTTTGTCATGTAGGGGAGGGAAGGAGAAGGAAAAAGGAAGAAGGGGAGGTGATTCAAATCTGCCCTAACATTCTCAGATGGGACTGTCATTTTCATAGTCAGGAGGCAGGCGGATGCACAGGCTGGCCCTAGGATGAGAGTGCACAGATGCGTGCAGATCTCTCTAGGCATGCTCTTCTCTATTACATCCATGGGGGAACACAGAAAATATTTGCTATGGTTTTGAGCAGAATACAAACCAGAGCCCTTTTAGTGATGCTCCCTGTGCTTCAGGGCCCTCTGCAGTGTGGCTGACCTGTTCGGCCCGCTATTGCACTCGCTGGAGTTGGTGGTTTGGCCTGCAGAACAGCCTACAACCCTCGCCCTTGTTCTCCCTCAAGGGAATGTGCCAAACAGCATGTTTGCTTTGCCCACGGCCTCCCCACCGGACAGCAGCTCCAGTTCTTTGCTCAATCCAAGCATCTTAACGGAAACTTGAGCAGTCAGCAGAGCTCCAAAGAGCTGCACAAGAGGAATCTGGATGAGGTCCTAGCCTGACCCCTCTTTTATCTCCCCATGCTCACCCCTTCCCATTGGCAGCTGCATGAAAAGGTGCAATGGGAACCCTGAAGTCTATCCACACTTCTGTCCTAGAATCGGGTTGCTGACACCAGTGGCACTTCTCCTGAGCGAAGCCCTGGGAAGCACTTGGCATTGACTGCTGGAAACACTATTACATGTCCTTTAGAAAGTCAGGACAGTGGAAGATCACTTCTGATTGGGGAGATGGAATTTGAGAAGAGGATTCAAGTGAGGGATAATTAAGATGGCTGGGGAAGATAAGGGAAGAAAAATTTAGGAGGGGGATAGAGATTTGGGTCAGGAATAATCCCTTATACTCCAAATGCCTAAGGCACCCTTCACAGGGACTCTTGTCAAAGCACTTTCCCTCAGGACTGTAATCTGTTATGTATAGACAAGAGGGTGAATTCCTCAGTCTTACCTATTCAACACCACATGGCCATATGTAGCACAGATATATCACCGAGGGAACACTTAATAAATGCTTGTTGAGCTGAACTGAAAGCATGAGCAAAGCTCAGCAGGTGCAAGAGAGGATGAGAAGAGGGGCGAGGTGGGAATAAAGCTGAAAAGGAAGTAGATGTTTTCTGTTCCTGCAGGTCTTGAAGCAGAACTCTTTTGGGCAGTCAACAAAGATTACTGAGAATATTTATTTGCGTAGGCTATGCTCTCAGTACAGGTTGTAAGATGGCAATTGTGACCCTCTTGACTCCCTCCTTTTTCTCAGTATTTCTTAGTTGCTAAGCAGCTGGAAGCCATGAGAACTCTGTCATCTATCCACCACCAAACTGACCACTTGCCTGCATTCAGACCGACATGTTCTGCCCACCTTCCTGCTATGTGCAGAAATGGTTCCTGCTGCAATCTGAGTCTGGGCCTTCCCTAGGTACTGGTTCCCCTCTTTCATTTACTCAAGGACTCTGCTCCTGCAAAGATCCTGAAATTATCCTCTCTCCTTCTTGGCAGAATCATTCTAATCTACATAGAATTTGCTTTACTATCTCCCATCTTAGTTGTTGACCTATTTCTCTGCCCCTATTTATAGCAAAGAGCTTTAAAAGAGTATATTATATTTTCTCTAACTCCTAGCCTCATTTATTCTCTTTGACCTACTCCAGTCATATTTGTACCTCCAAACTCTGTTGAAAATGCTCCAGTTAAGTCACTAGTGTTTTCCATCTTGCCAAAACCAATAGTCTGATCATATTATACCTTGCCCAACCACTCTGTTCATTTCAACCACTCTGCTCATTCATACTGGTTTTCAAAGCACCAAGCTCTTTCCCCTATGCACTTGCTGCTTCCTTTTTCTGAAACATGCTTCCATCAGACCATCACCACGCTCTCTCCCTCACTTCAAATTTCTGCTTGGAGAAGCCACTCTAATATCCTAGCTGAAAATAAAATCTCTCATAATCCCATGTGCTATCTGCTACTCCCTTATCCTGCTGTCTTCCTTCTTAGTACTTGTCATTGCTGAGATTATATCTTTATTTGCAAACTAATTTATGCATGATTCTCAGGAGAATATAAACTCTAAGAGGTTAGGGACTTTTGTCCATCTTGTTCCTTCCTTATACCCCAAACCTATAACAAACAGGTCTGGCACATGGCCAGCCCTCAATGAATGATAAATGAATAAAGGCACAGACCTGCCCCTTAGGAGCTCATAGTCTACTTGGGGATAGTGGTGATGATGGTTATGATGATGATGATGATGATGATGATGTGGTACATAACACTACATTATACACACACACACACACACACACACACACATATACTAGAGGCCCAGTGCATGAATTTGTGCACCTTGAAAGGAACTGTGGGCCGTGAGGCTGCGGTGGGCACAGGGTTGGGTCGAGACCCATCCTCTGCGCTCCCGCCCGGCCCCTCCTGCCATAGCCCCTGGTCCCCTGTCTACTGGCAGCCCCGCTCCTGCCACTGCCGCTCCCACACTCTGATGGCGCCAGTCCCACTCACACCTGCTGATGGCGCAGAGCGATTGGGGTCGGTGCCAGCAGCAGATGCGAGTGGGGCTGGGCATCATCAGTGGGTGCAAGAGGTGGCTGGCGGCCTCAATCACCCCTTAGGAACAGGGGGAGGTGGAGAAACCCTGAGGGGCGATTGGAGCCGCAGCCACCACTCGCACCCACTGACAGCGCCAAGTGATTGGGCCAATGCCAGGCACTAGCAGCAGGTGTGAGTGGCAGCTCCAGCGCTGGCAGTGGGTGTGAGAGGGGCCAGTGCTGGCAGCAGGTGCAAGTGGCGGGCGGGACTGTGGTGCGTGGTAGCAAAGAATTTTCAGTAACCACCAGAGGCTTGGTCTGGCGCCCCTGCTCACCTGCTCTACCATCCCACCACAGCTGATGCCTGCCATGTTCTGTGCACGCCCCCTTGTAGTCAGCGCACATTATAGCGACTGGTTGTTCGGTTGTTCTGCCGTTCGGTCTATTTGCATATTAGCCTTTTATTATATAGGATATGGCACTTAGTGTGTGTGTGTGTGTGTGTGTGTGTGTATATATATATATATACACACACACACACACACATATATATGATATATATACTCATTTAATGTTTATAATAGCTATACGAAGTTATGAAGTAGGTGGTATTATGGCCACTTCATAGACAGGGACACTGAGGCTTTAGAAGTATTATATAACCCACAAAGAGTGATATCGCTAGTCAGCAGGAAGAACCACCACTCAAACATAGATCTTCTGAATCCAAAGCCATGTTCTTCAACCTTGAGCATTTTGACCTTGAAGTCTGACAGCATGTAAAAAGGTCACCCCATCCATTCAGGTTGTCTTAGTGTGGATATGGCAGTCCCGCCTACCGTGGACAATGAGCACCCATTTATGCTTGCTTAGTTGAAAAGACCGCTGATGCTAATCATTTTGCTATAAAAGCAGTCGCCATGCCAGAAGCCAAAATACACAGGGTTGGTAAATATTTTGTACTTGGTTACAAGCAAGGACCCAAATCCAGTTAATGTTGATTCACTGAGATATGGTTGATCTCTAGTTTTAGGAAATATGTAGGTAGGTTCAATTCCACTTTGAAGACATTTCTTGGTTATGTTTCAGCTGAGTGTTTTAGGAAGTTAAAACCTTTTGATCTATTTGGGCTTGTTTCTGAGTTCAGCACAGTTTGTTCCCTGTCATGGTTTATAGTCAGGTTTGGTGCAAGGCCCTGGCTATTGGGCCCATGGTCTGGGTTTCCTGTAGGCCCATAACCTGTCCTAGTGAATGTGGAAAAACCTAAGAAAAGCTCTGACCAAGACTGTGATGTGGAAAGTGATGTTAGCCTGGGTCAAGCCAGGAATGGCAGACTTCTTCCTGGCTAGCCACATATGTAATTTTACAATTTCTAGCAACTACATAAAAAAAGGTAAAAAGAAACAAGTTAAACTAATTTTACAGATTTTATTAAACAAAGAAAATCCAAAATATTATTATATCAGCATGAAGCTATATAAAGAATTATTAAACCTGTATTTTACACTTATAGAATATCTCAAATTAGACCAGCTACATTTCAAGAGCTTAATAGCCACACGTGGCTGATGACTACCGTATTACACAGTGTATCTCCAGCTAATAAGAGTAGATTTTGATTTTGTTGTGGTTGGTGGTGGTGATGATGATGATGTAATTATTATTAACTTTGAATATGCCAGACACATAGATCTTTGCTTTGGAAGGGAACTTCAAGTTTGTACAGTCTGATTATCCTTTTGATGCTTGAATCTTTTCTAAAGTATCACCTATAAAAAGTCATTTAATGTCTGCTTATATAGTAATAGGCAACTCATCTCCTCTGAAGTAAGTTATTCCTCTCTAGGCAGCTTTTTTATTATTATAAAACTAGAGGCTTGGTGCATGAATTTGTGCATTGGTGGGGTCTGGCTGGCCCAGCTCGATCCGGGCTGATCGGGACCAGGCTGGCCAGGGGAGGGGATGCAGGAGGTTGATCAGCCAGCCCTGCCCCCAATCGGCTGGTTGGCTGGCCACAGTGCATGTCATAGCGACCGGTTGTTCCATTCCAGTTGTTCTGGTCGCTTAGCTTTTATATATATAGATTACCCTTTTTATTGAGCTAGAAATTCTCCTATTAGCATTTATCTTGTGGTTCTACACTGTGAAGCCAGAGAGAGTCAATCTGATTTTGTTTGTGGAATTGTTTTGATGTTTGAAGATAGCTAGCATGTTTTGTAGAGTCAATCTCCTCCAAATAAACTGCCTTATTGCTTTCATTATTTCTCCTGACAGTTTAAAGTCTTCTCAACATCCTGTCATGTGAATGGGTTTCGGATTATCCCGTCTCTCTTAAGGTGTAATGCCCAGAGCTGAATATAATATTCATGTGTGGGCTCATCACCCCAAAATAGAGTAAGACAAAGAACTCTTGGCCCTATATATTACACTTCTATTGCATCATTATCACAACTTACTGTTGACTATACTGAGCTCCTTGACTACAAAACACCTAAATATGATCTTAGTGCACATCTTTCTTATGTTTTTATGTGGACAGTTATAGCCAGACCCAAGGCAATGCCATAAATATGGGCATGATCTATGTGTCATCCAACACTGGAAAGTAGTGGAGAATAAAAGTAAGGAATATAACCTTTGATATGAGAAACTTTAAGAAATTGTTACTTTTCTTTTTTCACAATCTGAAAAAGCAAGATATTTTTAAATATATTATTCAGTGTATTAATGAGCTCACCTCTTTCAACTAACCACTCATCATTAGCAAATTTTGATGAGTAAACTTTTTATGTTTATATATATTACTTATAAAATGTAATTTTTGTCAAAACAAGTCATCAATAAAAATATTGAGTATGTTATATTCTAACACAAAGTCTTAAAACATTGGGTTTCACTAAGTAGTAAGTTTTAGCTGTGTCAACCAGTTTAAAACTACCTAATTTCCATTAAACTGTTTTATATTTCTCTGTTGTTATTTCCAGGCCTTAGAACCTTTTTTTTTTTTTTCTGGACCTCACGGGATTGTCCTCTACTCATCTTTGCCTGGGAAATTTCTGCTCTTCTTTTGTGTTTTATTTCAGTTATCATCACTTGTTTCAGGTTAGGTACCATTCTTATGGGCTCCTACAGTGTTGTATACTGTCCCATAATAGCCATTCCACCCTCTTTAGTAATTTTCTGTGTATCTGACTATGTATCCTATTAGACTGCAAACTGTCAGGTCAGGGATTGACACTGTTACATAAAGTGTCTAGCACAGTACATACTTTTTGATGAACTGAATAAGTTCTCATAACCACATGTGGAGGTAGTTATTATCATCCTCAATTTAGGAGACAGTTGAAGATCAGACAATTGAGTATGCTTGCTAAGGCACAGAGTGGCTGGAGAAACTGTGATTCAGGATTCTGAATCTGGATCTAATGCTTTCGTTATAAAGCCAGTTATACGTACATGCCTTTGATGTACTCCTGGATGTCTCAAGTTCCTTAACAAGTGATAGTGCTTTTATGGTTTCATTGGAGGCAAGACTTAAAATGCAAATACCAGGAAGAGAAAGCACAATAGACTGACTTCTGGGGATGTTAGCGTATTAACTACTGGCGCCAGGTGATCTCCCAGGAATAGGTTCTGACTCGAAGGAAAGTGAACCTAGTGCTCTTGTCATGCAAGTCTGCACAAATCACTTCTTACCCGTCCCCCAGTTTCTCATAGTAAATGCTTGCTAGTCACTTGGTTTCCAAGCAGTTAGATTAGAAAAGTGCCCCTCCCCCCCCACACCCTCCCACTTTGTTCTTTTTCATACAAACCACTATAATGAAAATGATTTATTTTAAATAGCATTCATTGTTTTTCTGCTTATACAAATCAGACATGTTTATTGTGAAAATTTGAAAATACTTTAAAAGCACGCAGAAAAATATTATATTTAACTACATGTACTTTTTATAAATAATTAATTATACTTTTATTTAATTTAGGATCAATCACTACATTCTCTTGTTTTTATTTAATATATTGAGAATTTTCTTATGTCATTTAATATTCTCTACTATGTGATTGCATAAATTCACTCTATGTATATTCCATAAATATAGCTAATCAATTTCTTATTATAGATATTTAAGGTTATTTCTGGTTTTAGATTCTACAAATAACATGGCAGCCTTCATCCTTGGGCATTAACCTTTGCACACATGACTGGTTAAGGAGAGATTTTTCCCCTCATGTAATTGGTCATATGCTGTGCTGGGATAAGAACGTAGAATAAGAACTCCCCAGAACTGGGCCCTCACCTTAAAGTGCTTGTAGGATTTTGACCCTTAGCAATAATCAGATTTAATTAAGGATTAGAATTCCTGACTCCCAAATACCTAGATTAGATTTGGTTCCCTAGGAGTCCTAAATTGCTCTCTCCATTTTCCTGTGGCATCTTGGTTGCTAATCTTCAGGGTGGAGCTAGAAGCCTCCCAATTTTCAAGCTGGACCCCACCTGTTTGCCCCAATGCCAGATTTAGGAATAAGAATTAATATTAAGAATGAGGACAAGCAGAGGTTGTCTCTGCTTCAAAGGCAGGAGAGAAAGAGAGAGAGAGAGAGAGAGAGAGAGAGAGAGAGAGAGAGAGAGAGAGAGAGAGAGAGAGAGAGAGAGAAGATAAGGCAGATACACATACACTCTTTTGAGTCTTTTTCTTAACCTAGGGAAGGAAAGAAAAGCAACTGCTTAACTTAATACTGCCCCAGGCAGCCTGAATGGGCCTACTTAAATCCAGTAGATTGTCATTCTACTGCCATTCTGACCCTTGCAAGGACGGAGAAAATGCATGGATGAACTCACTGGGTTGAACAACACGCTCAGTGTCTTGAGAACAAACAGACTTTTCTTTAGTGTTAGTTACAAACATCTTTTCTTTCTACTTATTCAGTTCAATTCTCTAAGAAGCAAAAGCTAATCTCCTATAAAAGTTCAGGACAAAGGCATGTGATATAGCTCCAAGCTGCCTTAGCCACATGTCCAGAGAAGGCTGCCAATCGGATTTAGAGGGTCTCTGCCCCAGCCCCCCTGCCCTATGTCTCGGAGAAGAGTCATTGTTCAGAGCCTTAATTTTCTCATCTGCAGAATGGAAATAGGAGTTATTCATCCAGTTGACTACACTAATTTAGAGTTATTTTATTTGACACGATAGATGGCACTAGCCTGTGCCTCGCACCAAGCCAGATACAGAGGACACAATGGCCCAATTTCTGTCTTTGAAAACTTAAAGTTGGTGGGACTCTC
Organism: Corynorhinus townsendii; assembly: GCA_026230045.1. Classification (NCBI taxonomy): domain Eukaryota; kingdom Metazoa; phylum Chordata; class Mammalia; order Chiroptera; family Vespertilionidae; genus Corynorhinus; species Corynorhinus townsendii. The sequence goes on along the minus strand of JAPDVU010000008.1, from coordinate 63,302,461 downwards.
AGACAATATGTGGATAATTTCAATGAGATATGAAAGAAGCTATGATGGGAGAAGAACAAGTAATAGTAGCACTTAGAATGGCCCAGGCTTGGCAGGAAGCTGTTCAGGAAAAGCATCCTTGTGAAACTGGTGTCGACACAGTCCTAGTGGATAAGTTGGCTAGTCAAGAGGCAGGGACAGAAGAGCTACAAAGATCCTACTAGTATAATCAAGAGAGAGCCTAGTTCCTTTAGAAAACCAGCTAGATAGGTATGTATGAATGGAGCACACTGGGAAGCAATAAGCGATGATGCTGAGAAGGGCAGAAGCCACAAGAGGAAGGTCTAACGTCGGTTGAGTTTACTTTAATTTATGCAGATTTTTTTTTGATAATTTTATTCACCAGGAAATTCTCTGTTATAACACATCGTCAAAGATTGCAATAAAGATCTTAAGCTATGATCCATACACCCAAACTTTCTTATATGTTTCCTCTCTTTGAAATCCAGTCATAAACATCTCTACCATTTTATGATTCTCATCAGTCACATCTTGTTTCTTTCTGCTTTTAATTGTATGTCCAGACCTCTTCAATAGTATCCCCATATCTCAATAACATCAAAAACTCTTAAGGAGAGGAATGTGTTTCATATGTTTCTCTATGTAATTCCTACAATTTGGGGGCAATTTACAAATCAGAGCAGCCCTAAAGAGAGAAACCAAGTACAGCCTGGTGCAGAAATTAAGTGACTTGCTCAAGGCCACATGCCTCCTGAGCAAGTTTTGCTTAGGGCTTTTCCCCCAACTCCACCCTCCTGCCCAAGCTCAGGCATAGTACTTTACAGTCCTGGGCGGTAATAAACATGCACTGGCTTCTTAATTGGAGAAACATGTTGATGTGTTTGAGCTAGTCAGGCTCATAACAAAGACATACGCTTTTGAGTAAGTCTGGACAAAAGCAAGGAGAAGGCCTGGGGTAGAAGAAGGTTTATGGTGATTAATGCTTTTAGTTTAAGTAAGATCAGAAATTTTAATATTGCCAAGAGCTCACTAAAACGAAAGAGGAAACTCATTTTAAAGAACCACACTGTACTTTCTTTTAAACATAATATTCTTTCTAATTAATTTCTCTCCTTGAGGAAAGCATTTGGAAACAATAACTGCTAGCATAGACTTGATCTCTACACTTCAGGTTCTATGTCACTTATCAGTTTGTGTATTCTTTGCAGCCTAGGAAGGGCAAGAAATTACAACTTTATTTTAAAACCATTTCTTTTGGGTAGAGCTAAATTCCCCTCCCCGCTCTGCCCCCCAGACTTAAACAGCCTCAATGCATTTGTGCACTTGGCTCCATCATTCAACCCTTGTTTCCCACATTTTCCTTCTTTCATTGGCATCTGACTCTTTCTATGAAACTTACAAATACACTCCAGTGTTGCCCATCCTAAGTCAATGTTCCCTTGAATCTTCTGCTTTCTCATCTATACTCTTCTCATCCAAACTTCCAGAATGTGGCCACTTCTCATCTCACTGCAATCCAGCTTGCACACCCAATATGAAACTTGATGACTACTTCGTTTCCTCATTTACCACACTCAGTGGAACCCCAGCCAGGCCATTTTACTGTTAATGCTTTCTTGAATCCTCAGCTCCTTCTTCCCATCCCCTCTGCTATTGTCTTAGTTCAGTTCTCACCATCTCTTGCCGGAACAAGGGTAACATTTTCCAGTACGTTGTCCCTATGATGCAACTTGGTGGTCTTCGAATGGTTATAATTGTTATGGTCTTGTGTATTTTGTTAACAGTTAAAAAATTCTATTATGCTCCTTGTGTCCAGGCCTATGTGATAGTAGTCCTTTTTACCCTGTGGCTATAAAGTAATACAGCAGGTTCTTTAAGATAGTCATGTTAGTTCAAATTTAATTCATTCAACAAATATTTATTAATCACCTATTACATACCAGGCACTGATTTAGTGCTGGGGATATAGTGGTGAACAAGACACAGGCAGTCCTACAATTAGGGAATTTCACAAGGTTGCACGAGAGGCATGGGCAAAAGCATGAACTCTGTGGTCATGCACCGCTGTGTTCAAACCAGCTCCACACCTGATGAGTTTGCCGAATTCATTCATTCATCTATTCATTTAATATTTACTACTGAATGTCAACAATTTGTCAGATGGTGTTTCAATTGCTGGGGATACAGACAATGTCCTGCCCTCCAGGAGCTTATGTTCCTGTGGGAAAGAATTAAGCTTAATGATACACATATTCATATATCATAAACAAGATAATTTCAGATGATGTAATAACTATGAAGAAAGTAAAATAAGGTGATATGATTGAGTGTGATCTGATTCTTATTTAGAGGGAACTACTTTAGGTAGAGTGGTCAGGATACAGCTCTCTGGAAGATGACATTTGAGCTGAGACATAAAAGTTGCCAAGTGAAAGAAGAGAGCTGGGAGAAAGAGAAAACTACACGTAGAAAAAAGAAAAGTGAGGCAGGAATGCTCATGGCCATTGAATAAAGAGAAAGAAAGCCAGTGTGGCTGGAGTACAGTGAAGCAGGGTGAGGTTTGCAGAGGTGATATTGGAAGGGCAGATAAGGGGCAGATGATGTGGGGGATTTGTGGGCCATGTAAAGACACTCAGGTTTTAATATGAATTATTTAATCTCTCTGAGACTTAGTTTCCTCAGCTACATAAAGACTTCTTATAAAGTTGTGAGAAGTTTATAAGTTATAATCCCTTTCTGCATTAATCAATCCAATAAACTACGTGGCTACCACATACCTAGGCTACACAAATGAGAATAGAGAGCTAAGCAAGGCATGCCTTGTTCTCAAGGACATCATAGTTGGTATGGAAGATAGACCCATAAGACAAACATGGACTACAGACAGTTTGACAAATACAACCATAGATGTGTGTGCTTCTTTTCTTTCCTATCCTCTTCATCCCAAGATTTACAACTGACTTGGCCATCATCACCTCTTACCTGAATTACTTCTAGAGCCTCTAGGTTCTCCCTACTTGCAGTCCTGCCCTTCTCCAAAAAACATTCACCATACTGCACCAGAGCGATCGCCCTAAAATTCACGTTAATTCATTCATTCAAAGGTATTTACTATATGTTCACAATGTGTCAGGTTCCTTATTAGGTACTTATGAAATACTCATAAACAAATATTGCTTGTGTGACTAAATTCCTCTATTCCATGCTGCTCTCAGTTTCAGGTCTCCCAATACCACAGTATTCTTTTTACATTTCAGCTTAAATATCCCTTTCTGTGGAAGCCTTTCCTACAGACCCCTGTGGTGGTTTTAAACATGTCTGCAAATTTTTGGGCCCTCCTCCCATTGAGAGGTGGTGTTTAATTCCCCTCTAAATTTGAGTGTTTTGTGATTACTCTGACCAATGGAAAACAGTGGAAGTGACACTATGTAACTTGTGAGTTTAGGTCATAAAAGTCTATGCATCTTCTACCTTGTTTACTGGAATACTTGCTCTTGGAATCCTGATATTATATTTAAGAAATCTGCCTACTCTGAAGACTCCATGATGAAGAGGCATGTGGGAACCCCTTTCACGTCCCGCGTGGTTCAGGGTTCCAGTTCAGGGTTGGGGTCCTGGAGAAGGCCGCACACAAATGAAAAGAGACTAGAAAAGTATTAATTTGGGAATATTGGGGGCCAGGCAGGAGCCCACTTCTAGTGGGAGGACTGCCACCCGCTCTGGCTTTGCTATCCCTTTTATTAAGGTTATGGGATACACTCATTGCCCTTAGGCAGGTAATTCCAGTAACAGGCAGATTATCTTATTCAGTAAGGATTTACATGATTATTTGGTGGGGAAGTTGCTTCAGCTACCATTGTCTCAATTAGATAGGGAGTGGTTGGCTCTGACCTTTCAGAGCTTCAAGGTTGACCAGCCTTCCGGGTTCCTTGTCTACACCTTTCTAATTAGTGAGACAATGATCGGTTCTCGGCAGAGGCACTTGGGACAATAGTTCCAGCTAAGCCTACCCTTCCAGCCATCTTCACCAAGGCAACAACAAGTGAATAAAACCATATCTGTAGAATGGGATCCTACATTCTAGCTCATCCCCCAGATGAATACCAGTACATGACCTTGTCTCATGCTTCACATATCGTCTTAGTTTAATTTAAAGGTCTCTAAGAATCTTAAGAATGTGTCTCTTAGGTTATCTTTATTAAACTGTTGTGTTCCTAAGACTCTGAAGAGCATTTCCCACAGTAGTCCCACAGGTGATTCAAAGTTGAGAAAAGCTAATCTTTAAAATATTTGTGACTGTGGCTTTTGTTTAATGAAGTGAATTTTATAAATTTGTACATAACAAGCCCACAAAGTTTCTAAAGGAATTCTATTAGTATAAACTGAAAAAGACAAACATAGTATAAAAAGGAAAAAGATTTGTATCCCTGAATTTCCATAAGCAAAAACTACACTGAAAAAAATTGTTCAGCTGCATTCATAGGTAAGAATGACTCAGAGGGTGGAGCCAAGAGAGCAGAGAATGGACCTCAAAGTTATGGAAAATTCCTAAGCAAAACAGATTAACAAGTTCCCAATTGAATTTCAGAACTGCTATGAACCAGTGACTGCTATGTATCTTTTTTTTAATATATATTTTTATTGACTTTAGAGAGGAAGGAATAGAGATAGAGAGAGATAAAAACATCAATGATGAGAGAGAATCATTGTTTGGCTGCCTCCTGCATGCCCCCTACTGGGGATCGAGCCTGCAACCTGGGCATATGCCCTGACCGGGAATTGAACTGGTGACCTTTTGGTTCCTGGGTCAACACTCAACTGCTGAGCCACACCTGACTGGGCTGTTATGTGTCTTCTATTGCACATCTTTTGGACAGGACGGCATATTACAGTTTTCCTATTCTTCCCCTCACTGTGGGGGTAAGGATATAAAATTTTCCTTTAAGTTTATAGGTCTTCAGATTGAGGGAACTGTACCTGAGGAGATTTGTCTGTTTCTAAATTGAACAATGAGGTACTGGACCTCAGGCTTGAACCCAATGCCATAGTAGAATGAAACTTAAAAGAGGAGGAAATGAATGTATTTTGCATATCTGCTAAATTTAAATAATTTATGGTAATAGAGAGGACTATGGCAGTTTTAAAATATAATTATAAATTCTATAACACTCCCTCTATTGAGAGAAGGTGGTCTAACTCCTCTCCCCTTGAACCTGGAAAAACTTGTGAATGCTTTAACCAATAGAGTCCAGTTATCACCAGCAAGGAAACCAATAAGTTAGTAAAACCATCTTGGATCTTATAGACTAGTCAATCTCCCAGCTGAATATTACCAAATAACTTTTTTTAGCACCATATGAAAGAAAATAATCTCCTACCTGACCCCTGCCTAAATTCCTGACCCACAAACTAATAGAAATATAAATAAATGGTGGTTGTTTAAGTGACCACGTTTTGGGATAGTTAACACAGCAATACGTAACTGGGACATCACTCAAAATTGGCTTTAAATATCCTATCTCTATGCTTCTATGAACCCTGTCTTTTTACTGGTATTACATTATAGAATGAATAATTATCTGTTCACTTTCCTTTATTACCTTCCTGGTGAAAGTTCCCTGAGCATCAAACTCAATGACTTGCACGGTAGGTACCCAATATAATGTTTTTTTCTTTTACTTTTCCTACAAAATTTCCTAAAATATTTGGAGTAGATAGAAATTCTTAAACATGTTTCTTTGTTTTGTTCTTGTTCTAGTCTCATTAGGCTGAATTTGGGTCTTCTGACTTCTGTGTGTCCCGTAGGCCTGATCTGTATGTGGGTTTTCATATAAAGGACACCTACTAAAACAAGAAACAGGTCCAGGGTAGTTAGTTCCTCTAGAAATATGCATGGATTTGGAACCAAAGTGGATAATTACTGTGCAGAAACATGTTTTGAGTTTTGCCTCTCCCAGAATCTTTGAAAAATAGAACATAATGTGTAGCCAAACCTCAAACACCCCTGGGTTTGCACATCTCTAATAATCCCATCCAGATACATTTACTTTGACATAATGGATTTCTGGTTCCAAGGTTATTCCAGTATGAAAAACAACTCCTAGAGAGAATTGCTCTTTTGTGAGTAGGAGCCTGCCTGATACTCCCACAGCTGCATGGTCACCCCAGAAAAGTTCAGACCTGACCCTATTTAAATGTTCACTTTATTTAAATGTATGATGAGTCTACCTACTGAGAAAGCCTGGGATCAACCAGGTTTGAATCCCAACTCTGTCACTCCCCAGCCATGTGACTGTCAGCAAGTTATTCAATCTCTCTGAGTCTATTTCCATAGAAGTAAAAGGTGGAAATACTAGTGTCTGTTTATAGGGTTGTTGCAAGCATAAGGTGGTTAATGCATGTAAATACTTAGCCTAATTTTGACACATATAAGCTCTCAGTGAATTAATGAATGCCAGTTGTTACTATTATTATGGCATCCTCCCCCCCCCCCCACCCCCCCCCCCCACACACACAGTCTCTCAATTAAAAATTATCAGACTGGATAATCCTCAAGAACACCTGACTCTGTTTAAAGACATTGATTTGTTCATAATCACCTTGAAAACCTATTATATTGCTGCTTTTCTTTAGGGAAAAGCGTCAAATCAGCATTTTTTCCCCCTAAAGAAAAGCAGCAATATAATAGGTTTTCAAGGTGATTATTGGGTGAAAAGTGTGAGAGGATCAGTATCACTGGGATATATATATATCCCAGTGTGTTTCTCTTTAGTTTTAGCCTGCCCCATTTTCCTATAATTTCTACTTTTACCCTGTCAAATACAGACTTCTGTAGTTACATTACCGTATTTTCTAAACTACAAATAAGGATCCATGGTTTCACAAATACAAATGTTCTTAAAGGGGCAACATGACTCAATACCTTAAATTGGGACTTCTCTGGAAAAAAATGTAGGACATATGGTGACCATGCCCATAGTTCTCAAAGCCAGATGCTGCCTGGCTCCAACAAAAGAAAACCAAAACAATCAGAAATCTTTTCTATTTGCCAAAACAAATCTTGTGTCTCTCCCAATGTTATTTCTGTAGATAACTTTGTTTGAATTGGGCCTGCTCACTGGTTCCATTTCTGCTACCATCTCTGGGGATGAGGGAAAGAAAACACCTTCATGTTCACTCATGTTAGCAAGGAATTCTTTTTAGGGTAGATTTTAGGAGCAAAGGAAATTGGAAAATCTTTTTTTATTTTGTGGTTTCTTTTTCTTTTTCCTTTTTTTTTTTTTTTCTATCTAGAGTCTTCTACTATAGCTTCCTCCCAGCCATGCCTTCTCAATAACTAATATTAATAATAATAATACAAGTTATTATTAAACATTCTATATAACAGGCATTTATTATGCATTTGTTTCTAAATATACTTAATACACACAATGGACTTGTGAGGTAGATATCATTGTCCCCAATGATTAGAGAACATAAGAACTTATCTAAGTTCACAGAGTTAGTGATAGAATAGAAATTTGAACCTAGAAATAGCTGACTTGCAAACTTTCTCCAGTCTGTGTGTTGCCTTTCAGAAATCAGATTTAGATTCAATTACCATATGCTGAGCATCTACCACATGCTGTGCTAAAATATTTAATAAATTATTTTCATACGGTCCTCACAGCAACCCCATGAGGTAAATAATGCTATAACCATTTTTGAAAGTGAAACATAATATGAAGAGATTATGAAAATTTCCCATGGTCATCTAATTTGTAATTAGGAATCAAATCCACTTAAGAAAAGACATTTTATTTCAGATTCAAAACTCTAAACTCCTGTGTGGCAGCTGGTAGCAGAAGTAGAAAATAGGTTATATTAGAAACTTGAGTACTGGGAGGATATTGAATGAAGAAAGCAGGCATTGAAGATGGGTTCTAACACCTTCACAGAAACCCACCCCTTTGTGTGAACGAGTTTATCATTGGTAAGTAGTGGAAACAGAGCTGGGGAGTAAAGGGGAGAGAACAAAGGGGCATTCCTTGAAGAAAGGAACACTGGATAGCTGCTCAGTATTATTTAAGTCTCAGCACTTGAGTAGGGCCAGACTTTGTCATTTTAATTGATCTTTATTTTAACTAAGAACAATTATGAAAAAAAAAAAAGACTTCTAGTGACTATTCCATTTTTTAAAAAATTCTTTATTGCTGAAAGTATTACAGATGTTCCCCTTTTTTCCCATTGACCCCTTCCACACCCCCCTCCCCGCCCCCACCCTCCACCCAGGGCTTTCACCGCACTATTGTCTGTGTCCTTGGGTTATGCATATTTATGCATATAAGTTCTTTGGTTAATCTCTTGGGGGGGGGGTGGGAGGGGGCGAGCAGGCGGGAAGGAGGCAGGAGAGGCTTCCCTCTGAGATTCATCAGTCTGATCTGAGGAACAAATTAGATCCAGAGACAATTCCAACTTTTGAAGAAAGTAGAAACACAGAGTAGAGCCAAGAAGTAGGGAAAAAGTCAGTATCAAAAGGTTAAATGTCAAACAAGATCAAATAATTTTCATTTTGGTCTAAAAGGCAGTCAATACCTCTTTTTAAATGATTCTGCTGTAACTGAGAGAAAAAAACCAACATTACTAGTATAAGTTAAAATTGTAAATGATTTCCAGTTGAAATTATGGAACTATTCCACTCTTACAATTTACCTCCTTCAATATTTTAGCTATTCAAATACATTCGACTTGGTGCGGAGGAAACAGTAACATTCTACTTGTTCATTTTGACCTTAGGGTTCTTAATTCTTAACTTCGGAACAAATTCCCACTATTCCCTGTTAAAGTGAAAACTGCATTCTTAATCAGAGAAAATTTGGAGGATATAGAAAAGCCACAAGATCAAAATAAAATCTCCAATAGTACCACTATCTTGACATTGTTAAGATTTTGACATATTTTAAAATTGTTTTTTTATTCTTTATTCCAAAACGGAGTTACAAAACCTATGCCCTTTTTTGCTGAAAGTATATCATAAGCATTTCCCCATGTCATTAGTGTTTAAGAACATGGATTTTAACAAACGTGTATGTACATAATGCAGTAGCAATCCCCTCTTGTTAGATATTTAGATTGACTTCAAATTTTCACCACTATAAATGTGGAGTTCATCTCTGTACACAATCCTTCCATGGTCCATACCTCTTTTAGCACCCTTTGCGCAGTGTTTCTCAGCATTGTTTTCCCTCACCAACATGATCAATGACATTTACATATGAGACTTTTCCCAAGGTTATGTCTTAGACTTAAGATTATATCTAATTTCTTGTGTTTTAATTAAACGTAATACATTTATCTTTTCCTTCCCCTCAAGACCACATGGAAGAGTGAGCATGAGTTCAAGTGGTATAAGGAGATTTCCATGAGTCCACTATCCTATCTAATAAAAGGGTAATATGCAAATTGACCCAATGGCAGAATGACTGGTTGCTATGACACACACTGACCACCAGGGGGCAGATGCTCAACGCAGGAGCTGCCCCCTGGTGGTCAGTGCGCTCCCACAGGGGGAGTGCTGCTTAGCCACAAGCCAGGCTGATGGCTGGCCAGCACAGCGGCCATGGTGGAAGCCTCTCCTGCCTCCGCAGCTGTGCTAAAGATGTCCGACTGACGGCTTAGAATCGCCTAATCACAAGGTAAAAGCCATTTGCCTACTGAAAGATTTGTAATGCTGAATTAGTTGACATTAAAACGAACTAATTTTTTGAAGGGAATTTATTTTGTTCATTAAATTGTTTAAAAACCAAATTATGGGAAGGACAGGGTGCTAGACAAGGAAACAACTAAACCAGAGACATATATGACATCAGTTCTCTCTCTCTCTCTTGCTTGGGCTTCTTTCCTCACAGGGACTTCATTCGGTGTCACTGCAAATTAGTTCTGTTCACACTCCTAAAAATCATGGGGTAGGGTGAGGGTGATAATTCCAAGTTTTATTATATCTTACCGTTTCTACCTTGGGGGCGGGGGGGGGGGGAGGAATTGACAGAGGTTCTACCATCTTAGGGCCAAAACTACAGGAAAAGGACTCATGGGCTCATCTGGGTCAGGTGTTCACAGAAGAACCAATAAATAGTGAGCAAAAGAGATTCCACAAGAGAATATTGGAAAATTAAGAAGGAAGGTTTCTTAAGGAAGTGTTTACTCCATCAGGCTGCACAGAAGCCTGTATCTCAGATGATTTGCTGAAGGGAGAGAAAAGGGAGTGGAAATTGGAGGAAAGAGAGAATTACTAGTATATGATACACAGGCGAGTTGCTTACTTTTCCTGGTGGTCATGAATCTCTCGCTCCCTAATTCTCTGGCACTAAGGTTCCCAGAGAGAGGCCAGAGGTCTGCTGCTGCGTAGGGAAGGAAGTAGGAGCTAGGTGTTTTGCATGGTGTCAGTTTTCCCTAGAGACTTCCTGCTGCAAGACAGCAGAACTTCATGTTCTTTCCCACACCCTGGCATTTAGCAGACGACTACCTTCCACTGCAGCAAATGGAAAATTGCACGCTAATGGAAAACATATATGTTCCAACCAAGTTTTTTATTAAGTGATCACAGCACTGGTTGGTATTCATTTGAATACTTTCCTGGGTTTGGCTATGGATGATGTATGTGTGTTAAGGGTTTTCAAGGCATGTCACGTTCTGACAGAATTCCCAGCTTGCCACACAATTCTGTTTACCACACAATCCAGATTTTTACTGAACTGTGGAGGGTAGACAGGATATTCAGCCCTTCCGTGTCAGCCAATCAGGGTACATGATTATGAAAGAAGAATGACTATGCTAATACAAATTCATTTTTTTCTTCATACACAGTGAGATTCAGATACCACTTTAGTAAATAGAAAACAATCAGGTTGGAGAGCATGGTATGCTCCAATGGTCAGGAGTTACTCAGAACAACCAAAATGTAAACAGTAATAGGCATTGGAACAGGTAAATATGAGAGAGGTCTCTACTGGTCTGCATCACCATTGATACCTGAGGTTTTAACATAAGAAGTAGTGGTTGACATTCACAGTCTTTCCTAAAAGGGCACCTCACCTAAGTCCATGCCAAGGAGAGTGGGTGTTATATAGGTTCAGGACCCCTGAGCAGCTTTGAATTCTAGGCTAATGTAATTCATTTATTTTTACTTTATTCTAAAATACTTTTTATTGATTTCAGAGAGTAAGGGAGAGGGAGAGAGAGGAGAGAAACATCAATAATGAGAGAGAATCACCTATAGGCTGCTTCCTGCATGCCCCTTACCGAGGATCGAGCCCACAACACAGGCATGTGTCCTGACCAGGAATCGAACCATGACCTCCTGCTTCATGGGTTGATGCTCAACCACTGAGCCACACCGGTGGGCCATTTGTTTTTACTTTTATCCTTAGTGGACATATCAAGCTCAAAAGGCTATAGATGCCAGGAAAGTTACAGAAAAATGTTGTAGACAGATGATTAAAACCCAATGTAAAACAGAGTGCTTACACTTACTTACAGCAGGTTATTATTATGGGCTTGTTACTGTCCAAGCTTCTCCCTCTTTTCTTAACAGACCTGTAAATCCAGCCCTTTCAAACAGTGATTGACTATGGCACACCCAAATGTGTGTGCCTGGACTATTTGGGGGCCCTTTCACCCTGTAGGACTCAAACTTTCAGTCATCTCTGCCTGTTTTTGGAGTTCTGGCCTTTGCATGCCACTTGGCATTGCATGTTTCTGTTCTTTTCTTGGTGGACAGAGCACCATTGAGAAGTGCTACATCTTTTTGTCTTTCATTCCATATATCATCTTTCTTTCCTGTGTTTACTAGTAAGCAGAGAAGGGAACTCACAACACCAATTTGACATGAAGCCCAGTTTATGCTTTCAACTATACCATGTACCCTTGGTTGGGATGCTTTATTCTATTATAATTCAATCCACGGCATCTGTGAGAACTGTATTTGTTGAATTCCCTGCTGAAACCCACATAGCATATGTCTATAGCAAATCCTCTCCTCTCTTGGTCTTGCAGTACCATGAAGGGAAGAAATTAGATGAGTTTGGAATATTTTTTCCTTAGAAGACTTTTGCCGTGTTTAAGTAACCAGGGTTTTCTTTATTTGGTGTTATTAAAACCTTTACTTAATAATTTAGTTTAGAATTTTGCCAGGAATTAGTGGCAATCTTAATGACCTATCTTTTCTGAGATCTTTCCTTCTCCTTTTTAAAGTTAGGACAGCATGTACCTGTAAATTTTGAAACTTGGTTTATTCTTAATTATTAAAACCCACAGCTTTGCATCAATGGCACAAAACTGGACAGAAAGCTAAATATTTAGTAATAGTATCCTAACCCAGAAAGATCTTAACAAGTTAAAACAATAAACTCAATTTGATAAAATACATTTTAGAAAATATAAATTTCTATGTTTAAGCAAAAAAAAAAAAAAGAAATGAATTATGAAAAGAGATCAAATATTTTGATTGACTGCAGTTTCAGTAGGAGTCAAAGTGTGATGTAGCTGACAAACAGAATCAAACAAAACCAAACAAAAACCAAAATGACAACTTAAGGAGTAGTGCAACATTCAGGAAAAGGAAGGGGGAGCTGACATTTTGAAAAACATGGAGCTCAGTAGAGGAGTACATGTGTTAGTTGATAGAATTGGGATCGCCACTGGTTGGAATTACAGTTTACATTTATTATGACATAAATAAAAATTTTGGTCCTATACTTGCAGTCCTCAAAAGTCTGCACAGTAAAAACAAATTCACTCACAGGATGAGGAGAATTTATCATATCCCAAAGCAGTTTTATTTTATTTCAAAACCAAACTTGCTTTCTTTCCAGTCCTCCTTCTACAGGGTTCTCTCTCTCTCAGCGATCGCACCACCAGCACCCAGGTGTCCATGGCATACACTGATGACACTCTTGACCTTCCTTTGTATTCACTCCCAGCACCCAGACCCAGTCACATGGAATGGGATAATTGCATCTCAGGTGTTTTCATCACACCTGTACAGACCCTTATCTTCATGGTTCTCACCTGTCCTTGCCCTGGATGATCTGTAAGCATCTTGAGACCAACGGGTCTGTTTTCTTCATCACTGTGTCCCTAGTACCTGTCATATTGCTCATCACATAGTATCTTCTCAATAAGTATCTGTAGAGATATATGCTCACTTAACTTGGAGAAGCAAAGTCATGAAAAACCCCAGAGATATCTTCAAATATTTCTACACAGAACTATCAAAGAGGTGTGAGACTATATGATGACCCTGAGAAGCAGTACAGGGTAACAATGAAAAGTGCAGACTGTGGGACCAACTGCCTGGATTAAAACCCTTCCTCCTCTGCTTACTGGCTGTGTGGCCTTGGACACGCTATTTAACTTTTCCGTGCCTCATAGGTAAAATAGCAGCCATCTCACTCACTTGCTATGAAGACTGATTGAGTTAAAACATACAGCACACTTACTTTACAACATGCCTGATATGAGGAAGCCTTCAATACAGGTTAGACACAATGCTAATCATGAGATTAGAAGTGTCTCCATCAGAGACACTTTTCATTTGTGTCTCATTCCATATAGTCATGCTCAGTTCATAATCCTCCAAAAACGGAGTCTGAAACAGGTTCACATGCAGGTGATTTATTTGGAGAACCTGGAATCAGCTGGGATGACTGTCAAGATTTCACTATCTCACTTCACTGCATGCAGGGGTTCCTCACTAATTCTTAGCTGCTCGACCATCCTGACCTAGTAGTTCCTCACTAATTCTGTCCACCTGTATGAGTATGCTGCGTAACCTTTGCAGGTTGTCCTAAGTTCTCTCCTTTGCCAAATGGGAATTCGAGTTGGGAGTAATCTATTTTCCCTCCATATTGCACACTGTTGTTGTTTTTTTAAGGAGAATGCTTTAATATATCATTTGGTAATAGGTTATAGGTCTCTGAGGAGCCGCATTTGGTCCTGACCTAAACGATTGCATGTCAGTTGGAAAACCTCAACTTACAGCTAGATGCAGGAACTAGCAGTAATTGAGTGTCTCCCTTGGCCGAGGAAGTATGTCCTTCCTCTCCTGTGGTATATGGAGTAACTGACAGGAAAGGGGAAGGGAACATATCCTAACTTGTCGGTGTACAACAGATGAGGTGAGTAAAACATTTCTGCCTCTCCAATACCATTCTTCATTCCTTCCTTTGGGTACTTATCCTTTCCTCACTGCGTAGTAATTCTGTTTGCCCCATGTGGTTCAAGATGGGCTGATTTCTCTTCCCCCACCCCCTCAGTCTCTAGGGATGTATGTTTGACTTAGAACTGATGGACCAGAATCCTCCATGTTCACAGCTGCAGTGATTGGTACACAGATGTTTGTAAGAGAGAGACATCATCGCTCAATCAGTCTTCCCAGGGCCTTGGAACCACAGGATCCATTTATGCCTAAAGAACTCTGCAGGACTTTTTTTTATCCATCAGTTTTTAAAAATCAAGATAATTTGAGGTAGGGAGCTGTGCTGGCTACTGAAAGATTTATGACTAATACCTTCTGATATAGGAAATATTTACTAATGTTCAGAGCTGGCTGAGAATGGAATGAACTATTTGAGTTCCCTTTCCCTAGAGGTTATCTAATAATTAGACAACCACATCTACATGCAATGAATTTACTCTCTACCCAAAGGGAGACAACTCAAAATCTCACCCAGTGCTGTGTCGAACGCCACTCTCGGAGTGGTGCTCCCATGGGTTCCTAAATGAGAAAGAATGAATGGGAATGGTTCTTGGGTAAACAATCAATAATGTGTGCCATGCCTCTAAGCAGATATTTTTGTAGAGAGTATCTTAATATTATTTAAAGTCTCATTCAAACGAGATATGCCCTTATCCTATAAATAAAAATAGAACAAAATGAACTTTAAAAAGATGCTTTCCTTGATCTATTTTGTTGACATTATATCTTCTTGCCTATTCCATCTCTAGGGTTAGTAGGTAGGTGTTCATACCCTCTTTTCCATGGAACATTAATATGTCTTCACCTTATATATGGTAAATGAGTGTTGAAATGTCTCAAGCCTGGTATAAATTTATATAGCTTGAGTTTATCTAATTTTTGGTAAGGAATACTGCCATACAGTACAGATTTTTGCTGTGAGCCAACGGTATAAAGACATTTTAATTCCTGGAGCAATTTAGATTATAAGAGGTTGAACATGTCCTTCTGTTACTCTTTAAAAAAAAAATATTCACAGTGCCTGTGGCTTGTGGAGTTTTATGAGAAGCCATGAAGAGAAGCTGTAGTATGAAATGATGCTTATTAAAAGGCTACATCCATTATGTATGAATGTGCACTTTTTTTGACCTCTCCTCCTGGAGCCGTCCCAGTCCAGATTATACCAAGCTGAGCTGTGAAACTCAGAGAAAACGGCAAATCTGTCATTGGGGCATTAGGAAGTTTCAAAACACCAGCTCAGGAAAGCCTCTCAAGGCTTTAGGTTTCTCAAAATATGAAAGCCAAGTTCTTGTGAGAATGCCATGTTCTACCCCGAGAGAGATAGCTGCAGTCAACATTGAGTATGCTGCTCTGGCAGCCTGCAAAACACAGGAATCGAAAGATTTATTTTAGAGTCTTTTTAAAACCAGCAAAATTAGGAAATAATAAATGCATGGTGGAGGGTTCATCTTTTGGACTTACAGACTATAGATTCTCCACCTATCAGCCCTAACAGACCTACATGAATATGTGTTTGGTATAAAGGGAAGATAGAAGCAACATGGAAAGAACAGATGCTTTTTTCAGGCACGTTTAAATTCTCAGAACCAGCTGGTTTGGAATTCTGGAAGGAGCCTTAATCTTTTGATCTGGTGAAAGGCATCTTTGCAGTTTAAAAGGCAAAGAGGCAAAGGGCTGTGTGTCTTCTCTAGTAGCTGAAAGCTCCCATTTGATGAGAAGGGGCTGGTTTAAATCAGGCATGCAAAAATAAATTACTGAGCCACCCACCTCTTCTCCTACTCAACTGCCTGAGCCAGGAGTTCAGGCTGGCAGCACCCTCCACCCTCAGAGAGCAGCTCAGAGAAGATGCAGCTCTGGTAGGGGTTGGTGCTGGTGGTGGAAGGGCAGTGAGTGGGCCAAGTCTTGTTGCACGTGAATGCCCTCCTACTTGGGCAATGGGAAATCTTTTCCTCAAGACATGAATACATGTGAGTTAAAGACGAGCATCAAACCCCTGAAAACATAATTTAGAAAAATCAATTTTGTGTTTTCTGCAGACTTAAAAGCATATTTGACCCAATTCCTAACATCACTATCTGCTCTGTAATCATTATCTGTCTTTTATATACAGCTTTTATCCTGTTCTAGGTGTTAGCAAAAGGACTCAGAAGAATGTATTTCATCTTTTTTTTTTCTTCCAGTAAGAATTATTGAAAATTCCAGACATTGTGTAAAGCTGTTGGGACAGAGATTAATCAACCCAGTTCTCCCCGAAGGGATTATATTTAGTGGCAAAAACATAAACAGAAAAATAATTAAGGATTCTCATTAAAAATTAGTGACTGATGCTATCAGTTTATCTCTTCTCCTTCCTTAAATCCTGCTAAAATGATAGCAAAGAAATAGAAAGATGAATTAATCCACAGGAATTAATATATATGAGATGGTGGCAAGTGAGCAAATTGCTGGAATAAAAAAAGCAGATAGAAGTTGCAGATTTAGAAGAATGGGAGAACTTACAACCAGGAGCCAGGTGAAGGGTTACCAAAAGGGAGAGATTTGCTCACAGGTTTTATTAATACATTAGAAGCCTGGTGCACGAATTCATGCACTGGTGGGGGTCCCTCGGCTTGGACACTGATCAGGGTGATTGGGGCTGCAGGAGGTTGGCCAGTGGGGGGCGGGGCTGTGGGAGGTTGCCTGGCCAATTGGGGACAGCCAGCTAGCGGGAGGGGCCATGGGAGGTTGGCTGTGGGAGCGCATTGACCACCAGGGGGCAGCTCCTTTATTGAGTGTCTGCCCCCTGGTGGTCGGTGTGCCTTATAGCGATCGACCAGTTGCTTAGGCTTTTATTTATTTATTTATTTAAATATATTTTATTGATTTTTTTACAGGAAGGGATAGAGAGTTAGAAACATCGATGAAAGGGAAACATTGATCAGCTGCTTCCTGCACACCTCCTACTGGGGATGTGCCCGCAACCAAGGTACATGCCCTTGACTGGAATCGAACCCAGGACCTTTCAGTCCGCAGGCCAATGCTCTATCCACTGAGCCAAACTGGTTAGAGCTAGGCTTTTATATATATAGCTATTATGAGTGGTGAGGTGAGAACACTGGACATGACTACTAACCCTACTTTAAATTCATGACCACCAACTACTACTTTGATATTTTCCGAACTGATCAGCCATATCAGTCTTGGATAATGGCTGATCCCATATCAAATGAATTCCACCTGTTCTAAGCAGACAGTGTGGGGAAACAGATGAGAAAATTCATTTATTGGTTTCCATGACAGAATGCACCTGGCTCCATTTGTGTCTAAACTAAAAGTGAACTGATTTGGTTTTCATCTTCCAAGTGTCCGATGGTTGCAGCAAGCCTAAAAAACAACCACTACCAAACAGCATACAAAAACTGTAGAGAAACATGCTCTCTTGTTAGCATAAAATAATTAGTTAGCTAAGTACAAATGGGAAGCAAACCAAGTAGTGAGGGAGTTCCTGCAGTTTACCTCCTTACCAATTCTGGACTGTAGTTTCCAAAAGCAACAGGAAGACAATTTTGCCCCAAGAATTTTCAAACCACATAAAGCATTCCAGTCCCCATTGATATGTCCCAGGTACTCGGAATTTCCCAAGAACTCAGCTCAGCTTGCCTTGCTTCTGAAAGTTATGAAGCACAGCAGCTCTGAATGGAAAGGTACACCCTACCCTCAAGAGTCCATGGAAAACTCTGACACAGCAAGATAAAGGGCCCATAGTTTTGCTTTGAATTTTCCCTTGCGACTCCAACCATAAAATGTAAGAAAACTGAATTATGCAACTAGCACTGGTTAGTGGGTGGGGTTTCCATGCCTCCTTTTTTGGCTAATTCAGTGAGAAACAGATTAAATATTCCTAACTCTGCCTTCAGTCTGCTTTTGCAAAAGCCAAGAGCTGTCAGGCTGTTCACAGAGACAAAAGCAATTTTGCCAAATGTCCACAGTAAATTTCCCAAGAATGTGGAGGTGATTTGAGCACCAGACCCGAATTGACATTTAAAAAACATATTTATTTTAATTAAGATATTTTTCTGATTACCTGCTCATTGCCAGGAACTTTAGTCTCATGAATATTAACTTCAGTGTGCTGCCCAGCAACCCTACATGCCCTGCCTACCTTGTTCACTCTTCCTTTTTTCTCACATGACTCTCCCATACCTTCTCATTCCTCAACAAATCTCCAGCCCCTCTGCCTCTATCCTCACTGGTGATCTGGCTTCATATTTCACTCAGGAAAAAGAAGCAATTAGAAAAGAATTTCCACAAGCCCCAGACTACATCTCCCTATTGGTGTGTACAACCTGCCTTCTCTCTGGTTACTCTAGATCAGTTTCGGCAAACTCATTAGTCAACAGAGCCAAATATCAACAGTACAACGATTGAAATTTTTTTTGAGAGCCAAATTTTTTAAACTTAAACTTCTTCTAATGCCACTTCTTCAAAATAGACTCGCCCAGGCTGTGGTATTTTGTGAAAGAGCCACACTCAAGGGGCCAAAGAGCCGCATGTGGCTCGCGAGCCGCAGTTTGTTGACCACGGCTCTAGATGAACTATCTAAGCTCCTGTCCTACTTCCCTCTTGAGCTCAAGATCCCCTTCCATCCACCCCAGCTCCACCTCCCAGACTTTCTTCCACAATCAAGCGTCCAACAGAGTAACACCTGTCAGCTTAGGGTGCCTCTTGGGCCAGCATCTACTCTCAAAGCCTGGTTTCTATACTGTTCCAGTTGTCACTATTTCCGATATTACCTCTGAATATGGCACATTTCTCTGACTCTCTCTTGATTCATTCTCATCTGGGTGTTTTATGTTCCAGCAATACTAGGCTAATTATATTCGCCATCCAAAGTACCTGTTTTCTTTCCTGTGTACCTTTGCTTGTGCAGTGTGCTCTACTTGCAATGATATACTCAGTGTTCTACTGAGTTCACCTATCTAAACTTTTCCTCTTTGTCTGGCTAATACATCACTAAGTTTAATGCTAAAGGCTCAATCATTCACCCATTCACTCATTTATCCGACAAATGCTTGCCAAGCTTACATTAGGCATCAGGCATTATGCTAGGTATTGGTGAAACTGTAGTAGCAAAACAAACACAGTTTTAATTTCTTTAAGAAAACTTCCACACTCTCAGACTCCACTAGGTTTTTCTCTGAATTCCCTTAATATCCTTGGTGTCCATTTATCCTTCATCTCTCTTATGTAATATAATCATCTGTTTATGTTTTGGTTCCATCAAATCTTATGCTCTTTGAGTCTGACAACTCTGAGATTTGGCTAGAGTATGAAAAGATGGCACTAGAACTGAGTGGGAAGCCATAGAAAAGTATTTTAAAGAGAAGAATGGGTTTAATTTCCCGTGCCCCCTCTAAGTAGTACAGATAGTCCTTGACTTATGATTGTGTGAAAGTAAGACACGTTCAGTAGAAACCCTACTTGGAATTTGGGGGTTTGATCTTTTCCTGGGTTAGCGATATGCAGTACAATACTCTCGTGATGCTGGGGAGCAGCAGTGAGCTGCAGCTCCCGGTCAGGCACACGATTAAAAGGGTCAGCACCTGATACTCGAAGGTGTATTCATTGTGTTAGGACTTAACACAGGTGATTTTGCAACTGTAAGCTAATGTAAGTGTTCTGAGAAGTTGAAGGTAGGCGAGACTAAGCTATGATGTTTGATAGGTTAGGTGTATTAAATGCATTTCGACTTATGGTATCTTCAACTCACGATGGGCTGATTATGAATAACCTCTGTAAGTCAAGGAGCATGTATATTCGGCTCTCCTAAGAAAGATGATGAGACCCAGCTCAGGTCCTGAGAGAAATAATGCCCTGATTGATCATTAAGATCTGCCCTACTCTTGAGCTTCCCCAAGACTGATGCAGCAGCCTATTGCCATGCCGGCCTAGAGCATCATGGAAAGATGAAGAAAGAAAACTACAGTTGTCCATATAGAAAATAATATGATAATTGATAAATAACAATACAAGAATAAACCCTGTTTCAAGTACCCACAGTTGTAAACCTACTTTGGCCCCACCCTGTGTTCTCAGCTGTACCCCTCAGAGGCTTTCCCTTCTTTTTCCACTTGTGGTTTCCTCAGACTCTGGCTTATTAACAATCTCACAGGCTGGCTGGGCAGGCCGTGCTGCATTCTGGAAGCTTAGGAATCTCACTGTCACAGTTCTTGCAACTTACTAAAGGTGAGAGGTCAGCCTGGTGGAGAGCTAGAGCTTTTGAGTTTGTCAGTGGCCTTATGGGAAGCACAATTATGAAGGGTCTGATTATTCTTGTCCTAAATATGCCACCTTGTGAAAAATAATGGCAAGAATATTAATCCCAAGAAGGCTTCCCTGGGACTCCTCATGTTGAATAAACTGGGTTACCTAAAGGTGGGTGGTGACAGGTATGGAACCTGGAATATCTTGTCCTAACGGTCTCCCAAATCATGATATTGATTAAGAAGCCTTTGTGAGAATGATCAGGCCACCTCACACACAGCTGGAATGACCTCAAAGGCTTATTTAGCACAGAGCCATAGTGGTAAGGGAAGGATCTAAATTAATCTTTTTTAAAAAGTTCTAGAAGAGTTTCTATTTTGATGTCGCCTTAAAATACACTATGTTCTATGAAGAAAACAGAGTTGGCTCTCTCAGAAAACTCAGCAGAAAATGAGGTAACAGACCTGTTACATGACTTTACTAAGAGCTGATATTAATTTGCAAATGTATGCACACCTATGCATAAGGTCTATAACACAGCAGCTGCAAGAAAAGGACCAAGTTCCCCTTACCCCTCACAGGTGGCAATCAGGAAACAATTTATTCAACATACTATTTCAACTCATCAGGTATCAAGTTGGCCTACTACATGTCGCTGTTCCCAAGGTGAATCCATGAAAAGTACTGGTCATAAAAAAAAAAAAGGAAAAAAAAGCTAAATTGTTATGGGAACAGACACAAAAGAATATCTGATGTCCTGCTGGAAGGCATGTGCAAGGATGTCAAAGCACACATTTACCAGGTGGATACTGAGGTGGGATGGGCCTACATTTCACATAGAGGAGCAGCCGTGCAAAGGCCTGGATTCATGACAGAGCCTGGCTTGTTTGGCAAATCTAAGGCAAAGGGTGTAGTAGGGAAGTTATGAGAGATGCAGGCACAGGCCTCCAGCAGAAAATGGGAAACCTAGAAGTCATTCCACTTTGAAATGGTAGATAGCCCCTTTTCTCTGATTCCCTTTGCCCAGTCTCTATCCCTCATGTGAATAGTGCCTTTAACATCATAATGACAGCTGCCCAGCAACCATTGTTCTTTGTTTTAGTAGCAGCAACCCAGTTTTCCCTAGAGAACCACTCATTTCCCATTCTCATACCACGTGGTTTGGGAGTTCTGGGCCTGTCTTCTAATGGTGGAAGCAGGTTTGTGACCCAGAACTAGGCAATAAGAGCTTGATAATTTCACGCCATTGTAATTGCTTTAGGAATGAGCATGTGATTCAAGCTATTAGGACCTAGTGCTGGGAATTTTGCTGCATTTCTGGAGAAAGGAGCCCTCCACAAATCATACTATCCTCGTTCCATTGGTGTATGTGAACCAAAGGGTGGAAGTCTGGAGCTGTCGTCAATCATGGACACCACTACTTTAAGAACCAATCTAAGAATGAAATCAATTGAGGATAAGAGGTCTGAGAAATGGAGAAAGACAAATTACATATGTTTTTGAGCACCTAAATATATGCTTGAAGTCACCTCAGTCCCTTTTTTTTTTTTTCAGTAACATGAAACAATAAGCCCTTTTAATAATTATATGCAAGTAACTTGCAAACAAAGTGGCTTCTAAAGCCGTAGCCATGTCACTTCAGTGACTCACAGTGCCTTGGGGAATTCATAAACTGGATTTGACTCTAGAATATCTATCTTAGTCTGGCCATCGTGGCTCAGTGGTTGAGCATGACCTATGAACCAGAAGGTCAAGGTTCGATTGCCAGTCAGGCACATGCCTGGGTTGCAGGCTCAATCCCCAGTAGAGGGTGTGCAGGAGGCAGCCAATCAATGATTCTCATCATTGATGTTTCTATCTCTCCTTCTCCCTTCCTTTCTGAAATCAATAAAAATATATTACAAAAAAATGTCTTAGAAATCCTTAAGTTCTCCAAGAGGACAGTTATTCACATGAGAAATGTTGGACTGTAGTGACTCTAAATACCCTTCACTATCTTGACTTCCCACCCTACTTATGTGCTTTTTAGTAAATGTTTTCCAGGGACAATGATATGGAAGGAGAACTGTCCAACTCTGAGACTAGAAACTCCAACCTTAAATGACGAGGTCCCTCTTGAGGATTCATCTAGAGCACTGCAGATCTAGGGGGCTTGCTACTTCTACCCTGCCCTGTGGTCACCTTAGATCTAGGCAGTTGCTGTTTAATTTACACATTCTAATTTCCTTGCCCTGCCATAAAACATCACGGTTCCTGCTGGAATACCTCACCCATTGGCTTACAGCAGTTATCACCCAAGTCTGCTCAACCACTGCATTTAAAGAGGTTAAGAGGAGTTGCAATCAAATAGACCTCAGTTCAAGTCCAGCTATACCAAATATTTGCTATTTGATTTTGGATAATTACTTAGCCTCTATGAACTTCTGTTTCTTCCTCTATAAAATGGGGCTAATAATTAATGCCCAGCTCATGGAATTGTTGGAATTAAATAAAATTTAAATGACAATGATAACAACAATATATCAGGCCTGTCATTCAAGTTCACCATAATCTGACTTCCACTGACTTTTCTAATCCTTTCTCCCTTATTCCCTTCCCATCCCTATATAAACTCAGTTCTGGCCACACAGACTCAGTCACTACACCTAAATGTGCTTTGCATAGCTTCCATTATTGTAGCTTTGTAGTTCCTTGCACCTGGAATGTCCCACTGCCCATCTTCAAGATCCAACTTAAATTTCACCTCTTCTATGAATTCTTCTTTTACCAGGTCAGCTTCTTTTTTGATTTCCTGGAAAATTTCTGGTGGAATACATTTACCATATTATATCAGACTTTTTGCTTTCTCTCATATCATGTACCTCCAACTATATTCTATCTAAACTTCTTTGTACCCCACCCCACCTAGTGTCTTACACATAGGTGGTACTCAATGAATATTTGTTAATACTTTATCTTCCTCCCAATTATCTGTTATTGGATACCACTGAAATTCTAATAAGTAAATTTTAAACGAGGAGCTACCTCCCCAGCTCTGTAACTCCCACAAAGGTCTGTGCAGCTTAAGTTAAAGCCCAGACTCTGCTTTTGAATTCAAAATTGGAAACATATGGTGATTTGGAAGCCAGCCATTTTTTTTCTTTATTTTCCCCCTCTCTCTTTCTAAGAAAGCCTTTAAAACCTCACTAAATATGTCAAGAAACAGCAATGAAAATGTCAAGAAATTGTAATATTCCTTATTGCAACACACACACATACACAACATTACTGACATGCTTATGAAGTTTCAAGATGAAAAAAACAAGTGCTAATTTTAGACTTTTTTCCTTTATGTCATAATAAGAAAAAATACAAACATCAACTAAAACCCCAGTGCCTAAAACCTCTTAGTCATACCCACCAGGCACTTTCAAAAAACAATTTTCAAGAGAAAGGATTCTAATTCTTAGCTCATTGAATCATGAATCCTGCTGCCCCAATGAATAGAATGAATTGAAAGCACCACCAATGAAATCTTGAGGTCTAGTCTTGAATGGTGAAGTAAAAAATGGGAGCTGTGTCTTGCATGTTGTTTTCTGACATATTTCCCACCTCGCTGAAACCCTGCAGTGCTTAAAACTTCTCAGATGGTAGCCCAGAAGAGAATGAGCACCCTCATTTCTCATTGACAGCAATGCCAACCTTCTGACGTCCCAATAATCATCACAGCAATCAGTAGTGAATCATGTATTGAAGTTTTGACTTCACTTAGGAAATCACCAACTAGTACAAATGAATCCTTTTTAGCAAAGCTCTGACTTTCTAAACACTTTGGTAATAATAGCTCAGTTCTCCCAGCAGCGGTGGAAGGCAGAGTGGGGAAGGGACAGTGAGTGTTCCTGGACTTATAGACCTACCCTCTTGCTTTCTCCAGGGGGAATTCCTGTCTCCTGGACTATTAACATCTCCAGAGCCTCCCATCTCAACAGGCTGACATCTTCTATCTGTAGCTTCCCCACCCCCCGCCCCTTGTCTGCCCCCTTAGAAGCATCAGTAAATGTTTTGAAGCCAAGGCAAACAGAATCTTCAAAAAGATGTCTGTGTTTTGTGATCATTGGTTCTTTACTGGAACAAGCTTTGCTTTTTTTACTGTAATCACTGAGAAACAGATGATAAGAGACCATCGCTAGCCAAACCATGATTCAAGAATTGGTGCAGCCCAGCCGGCATGGCTCAGTGGTTGAGCATTGACCTATGAACCAGGAGGTCAGGGCTCGATTCCCAGGCAGGGCATGATTCCAGGTCAGGTCACATGCCTGGGTTGCTGACTTTATCCCCAGTAGGGGACTGGAGGTGCAGAGGCAGCCAATCAATGATTCTCTCTCATCACTGATGTTTCTCTCTCTCTCCCTCTCCCTCTATGAAATCAATAAAAATATATTTTTAAAAAAGAACTGGTCCAAATGTCCGATTCCTTTGAGACCTTCCTTGATGACCTCATTCCTCTGAGAGTCCTCTCTCTTTTCAGCTCTTAGACAACTTATTGACTATACCTTCATTTGTTATCCTCTATAAACGTCTTTACTTTTCATGTGGGCAGGACTTCTCTCAAACAAACTGGTAGTCAGTTGTCTTATTTTAGTGTGATGTTTAAAGGAATTCATCTGCCACTTCCTGGGTATGGCATTGAGCAAGTCATATTACCTTCTATGCATCACTTTCCTTATCTATAAAATTAGAATAATAATAGTTTCTATCTCACAGAAATATCAAGAGTATTACAGGAGTAAAAGGATGTGAAATGTTTGAAACAAGCCTGGAAAATAGTAAATACTAAATAATGTTTTATATTAACTCCTACAGTACCTCTAATAGCAGTCTATACTACGATCAACTCATTCATCTAGCAAATAACTATTGTGTACCTACTATATTACAGGAATGATTTTAAGGCACCAGTAACGTAGGGGGTGAACAAGATTGATAAGGTTACTCTTTAAGGAATTTACTATCTAGAGAGAGAAACAGATGATAAACAAGCCAATAATATAATAAAATATAGCAAAATATAGCATAACTAGAGGCCCATTGCAGGAAGATTCCTGCAAGAATAGGGCTTCTTTGGGCCTATTCCTGCAAGAATAGGGCTTCCTGCAGCCTTCTCCGCCACCCCGCCTGCTTCCCTCCCATCTCCGCTGCCCTGCCTACTTCCCTCCTTTCTCTGCAGCTTTGCTCCCTTCTGCAGCGCTTGGCTTCCTTCTACGCTGTCTTCAATCTTTGCTCTGCACCTGGACATACAAATTAACCGCCATCTTGGTTGGGCTAATTTGCATACTCACTCCGGATTGGCTGGTGGGCGTGGCTTGTGGGTATAGTAGAAGTATGGTCAATTTGCATGTTTCTCTTTTATTAGATAGGATAGGACAGTGGTTGGCAAACTCACTAGTCAACAGAGCCAAATATCAACAGTATAACGATTGAAATTTCTTTTGAGAGCCAAATTTTTTAAACTTAAACTTCTTCTAATACCACTTCTTCAAAATAGACTTGCCCAGGCTGTGGTATTTTGTGGAAGAGCCACACTCCAGGGGCCAAAGAGCCCCATGTGGCTCGTAAGCCGCAGTTTGCCGACCACTGGGATAGGATATGACTTCAACCAATGAAATGGGTTTGGAAGAAGAATAAGCAGGATGGGGATACAGTGTAATGGAGAAGTGTTATGGGTAAATGATCAATAGCACTTAGTTACAGATCTAGAGAAAGAGGTTTACTGACCATCCATTGGAAAGCTCAGAGCTGTGCAGAGCAAGCCCATTTCTCCATGTAAAATTAGAAAGAAGACTGTGAAGAATGAAGCAAAATGGTAACGTTGGCTAAATCTGTCCAGATTTCTTGGGCAGCACATCTCCTGTCTAGGTTTTACCTATCTTTCTCTTTAATTTTACTTCCTAAAGCATGTTTGGTAATCATAGGTGCCCTGAAATAGGCAATGAAATATAATCAGCGATTTAATTTTTAGAATTTACCTTTCATTCCCCCATCAAAATTGACCAGTTCAAAGTCCTCTTTCCAGAGGCTTCTGGTTCTCTGTGTTACAGCTAGTCCAAGCAGATTTACCTCCTAAAGCATTCCAGTAATGTGTTCTAATGGTGCTTGTGTGTGAAGACGGGGGAGCCCTATTAGTCTTAGGTTATATTTCTGCTTTAAAGATGGTTTTCTGAAAATATTGTCTCACATCATGTGTTTTGTCTAATAGGAATTTTATGGTAACAAGACCAGAGAAAGATAACCTAGGCGTAGGTAAGAACTTGTGATACCTGCAAAATCTCACAATGTAGGTTGCAGCCTTGTTCTAGGAAGTGCATTTTTTGTGATTAATTGTGATTCTAGAATTGCATAAACGTGGGTGTGAGCCTTGGCTCTGACAATTCTTGCTATGTAATTTTCAGAAACTCACTGTTTCTCAGCTTCTTCATTAGTGAAATGGGAGATTAATACTATTTCCCATCTTGGGTTTTATATAAGGATTAAATTAGTTAATACGAGTAGCATATTTGGTACAGTATCTGATATATTTCAATTGCATAATCAGGTCTTCCAAAAATCTGCTTATACAAATACAAAGTCTCTTTGTTTGACCTAAACCGGGATTAATTTACACAGCTGCTCTTTAGAATGGAGCTTTTGATAGCAAATGTGAAGAATATGATTCCTTTCCTAACCTAACCTTGGCAGGAAAAGGCTTCTTTAGGGTGGACACATTGTAATGGTAAAATTGTAAATCTGTATAAGCTTATTCATAATGTGTGTTTTGTTTGGTGGTTTTAAAATATTCAAAAGAAAGGAGTTTGACCCATCAAAGGAGGTAGGTTGCCAATTAGAGGACACATTCCCTGAGAGAATCTGAGTAAGTGGTTCAGGAGAAAAACAACACTGTGGAATGTCTGGCTTCCCCTAAAGGAGGGGTCCATTGCCACACATGGAATGGAAGCAGGAGTTCAAGGTGGCTTCAGGAAAACATTTTTAAAAGTTTGTGTTTTGGGTAACATGGAGTGCATAGGGCGAAGCAGGAAACTTTCTTTCTCTGAAGGGCGTATGGGAATGGACTAAAACACATAGGACTGGACTGGAAGAGGCTCAAAACTTTACTGATGAGTGAGAACCGTCACTGCCATTCTCTACATGGAAGAAGAGCAGAATTCACAGTGGTTGAGTGAGGACCTGGGTATTTCACTTATACTGAGAAGCTTGTATTTCCTTTAATGGGGCCACCTCTCATACCAGTCTCGGAGCACCATTCACAGAGGGATGAATGGAACCCTTGGAGCATAATTCTGTTGTGTTCTGGGTGAATGGAGTTACCAAAGTTGTGCAAGACAGCAGCTTTGTCTTTAAGCTCTTGCTCAAATTATTTTCTTTGTATTGTTCCCAAGAATCAGTTTCTGGGAGTATTGTTTTATTAGTTAAATGTTTTCTAGCCCATGAAATGAATAATTCTCAAAGTATGATCTCTGGGCCACCTGCATCAGAAATCATCAGGAATGGGTTTTTAAATACAGATTCCTGGGCTCCACTTGGATCTTTCAGCTGTGGGGATGGAGCCCAACAGTCTGTTTTTCATGAGTACACCAGCTTATTATAAGACACATTAGAGTTTGATGGCCAAAGAATAGAAATTGTTAACATCAGGGATGTTAGAGTGAATTCAAAACAAAACAAAACAAAAGAAAAAACATAACTAGGAGAATTTGGCATAATTACTCCCTCGCTTCTGAACTTTAGAAGTATACTCATTATAGATTTTCCTCAAGTCAATTCTACAGCTACTTTTTGGTCATTACTGGATTTAAAGTACTTTTAGGTGCCCCTCCTGTCTCCTAGAACCTGGACTAACCTATCCTAGCATGGATTGAAGAGAGTCACCTCCATGAGGAGGCTCCATTGTAAAGGCAGGAGTTTAGATTGGAAATAGCTTAGCCTCACTCTGACAAAAAGATATGAGACTTTCCATTGCTTAAGTGGGAAATAAATGAAAACAAAGAAAAGCAAAAACAGAGAAACAAGAACAAGGCCTCTTTTAAAAGCAGCTGCTTTTAAAAATACATATTTTTATTTCAGAGAGGAAGGGAGAAGGAGAGAGAAATAGAAACATCAACGATGATAATCATTGATTGCCTGCCCCTGCATGCCCCCCATGGGCAGCTGCTGAATGTGTGCTCAAGGCCTTGCTAGATACCCTGAGTCTCTGTGACGCTGATTCAAAGCAGGGAGTACCAGTTCTCCATTCCCTCCTAGTAAAGGAGGATAAACCTCAGTCCTTCCTGGGCTTTGGGTCTATGGTGCCTCACCCAGATTTCCCTTCATTAATGACTGTCTTCCCCTCCCAGCCACTGGGAGTGTGGCTGGCTAAAAGCCCCAGCATCCCTTTGGGGATCATCTCTGCTCTGGAGAACTGCCTGGCTAAAAGCCATGTCCCTTCCAGACAAGCTCACATCCAATGACCTGATCCAGGTCAGAATATAAAGGCTCATCCTCCCTAACCGAACTTGGGACAAATCTGAAGGGTCATTCCACTTTCAGAACTCCCCGTAGGGTTGGCTGAGGCCTCTGATGAGACTAAATCACAGGTCAACTTCTCCCTCTTTTAATTCTCCCTTTCTTATCTTCCCTTCCACAGGTATAGTACTCCCTAATAAACTTCCTGCAGGCTCAGCTCCATCTCAGAATTTGTTTCTTCAGAAATACACCAAGAAACAAATGGCTCCTCTTCTGTGCAGTCTGAGAAAGATTAGATCAAGAATAAGGGGGGGGGGGGAATATATATATATATATATATATATATATATATATATATATATTCATATCAGATCCTGATCCTGGAAGTACATAAGCATGTTTCTATTGGTCCATGAAAGTTTAATGTTAGGAAAGTTCAACTGAAATTTTATTCTTATTATCTAATTATCTGAATACCATCTGTCACTGAAAAATCTTATGTTAAAAAACCTTGTCTCAGAAATATTACCCTATCATTCCAATCACCATGCATATTTCCCACAAAAAAATCAGAGCTACTTATTAGACCTACTTAATTGAGGGTTTCTTTTTATCAGAATAAAAAACGTAGTTCCCAATGATTGATCGATTGATTGATTCATGATTCATTCATTCATTGATTCGTTCATTCAACAAATGTGTTTTGGATGCCTACTATGTGACAAGTATTGATCTGCTTTGGGGACCAAAACTTTGGTCTCTTGAAGTCTACTTTCTATATGGGAGAAGACAAAAAAGGAATACATACAAATAAATAAGATGATTTGCATCATTACTGATGAATGCTATGAAAATAATAAAGGAGGATAATATGATAGGAAATTACTTAGAGAAAAAGTATGTTGTACAGAGCAGTGCTTTAGATATATTCATCAATAAAGCCTAGGATGAGGAGGCAGTAAAGGGCAACATTTTAGATATATTCATCAATAAAGCCTAGGATGAGGAGGCAGTAAAGGGCAACATTTTAGTGAAGTCCTAAGTGTGAAGATCTGGGTAGAAGCCATAGGAAGTGCAAATGCCCTGAGGTGGGACCAAACTTAAAGTAAAAAAAAAAAAAAAAATGACCTATGCGCCTATCCTTAGCTGGTTTGGCTCAGTGGGTAGAGCGTCGGCCTGCAGACTGGAGGGTCCCAGGTTTGATTCCAGTCAAGGGCACATGCCCGAGTTGCAGGCTCGATCCCCAGTAGGGGGGTGTGCAGGAGGCAGATGATAAATGATTCTCTCTCATCATTGATGTTTCTATCTCTCTCTTCCTCTCCCTTCCTCTCTGAAATCAATAAAAATATATATTTTAAAAAAGACCTATGTGTCTAGAATATGTCAAGAATGAAGAATCGGGTGACATCAATGAAGAGGGCAAAGTGAAATTATCTAGGGCACTCATTGTAAGTCATGGTAAGAATTCTAGATTTGATTTGAAGAGCAATAAGAGATTGCTAGAGGGTCTTAAGCAGAGGAGTGACTTGATCTGATTTACATCTAAAAAAGATAAGGAAGATGTATCATAAGGGAGCAAGAAAGAATAAGAGAAAGCAAGGAGGAGGAAATTCCAGGTGCCTGGTATGAAATGATGATGCTTGGACAATGGCAATTTCTGCAGAGACTGAGACGAGTGGGGGAGGGGGTTCAGGATGATTTCAGAGATACAGAGGACAGAAGCTGCCAGTGGTTTGAACATGTTGTATGAGGGAGAAAAATTATAAAAGTATCATGACTCCTAGGTCTGTTTGGCTTGAGCAATTGGATAAGTTTGAGAACCATCTCCTGAGGTGGGAAGACTGCATTTGAGTACTCTTATAAATGATTAATGTGTTTTGCCTTGAGCAGCTACTGTCTTTTCCTGACAGAAGGACTGACAGAGACACTGCTGGATTTTTCATCCTTCTAACAGCCTCACCTGCTACCCCTCAGTGTTGTATATACCACAGAGAGCCAATCTGCACTCTTGCCAGAATCCCTCTAGAAATTTGTTATGCTTCAGTGTTCCAGGACACTTTATTATAAATGAGTAGCTAAAGGCAAAGTGTAATTAGGGACAAGGGTAGTGGGGCATGCAAAGTTGGCACCACTATGAGCTCAGCATCCCTGTACAGGTGCCAGTTCTTTGTAACACCGGCGTTGCTGTTCAACTGCCAAGATGTAACCACCTCCCACCCCTCTTCCAGACAGGTAGAGGGACAGGTAGAGCAACTCGGTACACAGTTTTAAGATCCCAAACTTGGTAATACTTATTTCAGTCATTGGCCCATCTTTTATCAGGCCCAATAAAGGAACAGCTGATTAATTGGTTCAATCAGATTCAAATGTTTCTTCTAAGGACAGTAGTGGAAAGTATTTTAGTTGGGATTTCATTAGATTGATTGACTAGTAGAGCCTTTCAGAGTCCCCAATATTTATTTAACACTAGGGGCCCGGTGCATGAAATTTGTGCACTGGGGGTGGGGGATCCCTCAGCCCAACCTGCCCCCTCTCACATACTGGGAGCCCTCAGAGGATGTCCTACTGATGGCTTAGGCACACTTCCCATGGGGAGCATGCCTAAGCTGCAGTCTGGCCTCCCTTTGTGGGAGGTGACCGGGCTGATTAGGGGAAGGTGCCAGCCCCATCACTCCGCTGCTGCAGCCACTGCTATTCACCACAGCCACCAAGGTGTTTTCATCAACATGGACTCCAGTCCCTTCACCATGAAAAAATGACAACTTTCTTTAAGCATTTTCAAGATGTGTCTTTCATAGGATATGACATTTCTTTCTTTCTTTCTTTTTTTATCCTCACCTGAGGATATGTTTCCATTGACTTTTAGAGAATGTGGAAGAGAGAGGGAAAGACAGAGAGAAACATCAAAGTGAGAGGAACACTTTGGTTGGTTGCCTCCTGCATGAGCCCTGACCTGGGCCCCGGCCAGGGAGGAGCCTGCAACCTAGGTACATGCCCTTGATCAGAATTGAACCCAGACCCTGCGGTCAGCAGGCCAAGGCATTATCCACGGAGCCAAACTGGCTAGGGCAGGATGTGACATTTCTTAGCCCTCCAGAAGCGGACCTTCATTTTTTTCTCCAGAAGTGTGGTGGAAAAACAGAAGATCACTTTTTTGGATTCTTATTACCCAAGTTACCAAGAATATTACCAGTGGCATACAGGAAGCTTAGCCAATGAGCAGTCAGAAAAGGTGTTTCCTCTGTAGTTCACACCAATCCCCGGCTGGGCCCTGCCCAGGCCTAAAGCCTCTGGCCAAAGCTTTCGGCCTGGGCAGGGGACCCCCAGCTCCCTCCAATCACTGGCTCTGCCCTTGCCCCCTCAGCTCTGATTGCAGGCTTGGCCCTGCCCAGGAGCCTCCTGGCTCAGGCCCTTCCCAGGCTGCTCAGGGACCACGCAGGGCTTACCTCAGAGTGACCTGGGTGCCAGGATGTTCCCGGGACCCAGGCGCTGGGTGCGATCTTTGTTGTGTTAATTTGCATACTCACTCTGATTGGCTATGGGCATAGTAGAGGTACGGTCAATTTACATGTTTGTCTTTTATTAGGTAAGATTAAAGCATTTTATCACATGGAATGTTCTGCCTTAACTGTAGATAGATTTTTAGAAGATTTCATGACTGGTTTTTGTTCTCAGATGAAGTTATTGGGAATCTCTTCTCCATTTTCCTATTTCCTCTTCACAGTTTGTATTGCCCTGGGTCTGATTAAGTTCTCTCTTTTTCTTGTTCAAGCCAGTGCATAAGACTGGGGATATACATTTCATGGACTAACTTCACTGTTGGTTTTATTATGCCTTGCTACCTTTATTTTCTCTTTTAATCATTTTTCTCATTTCTTTGCTTTTATATATGTATCCTTGGGAAATGCTTGAACACAGCAGAGTTTATATCATGCATACATTTATATTCATATGCGCATTTATATAGCTACTGTGAAGAACTCATTTTCTCTTTGGACACCAAAGAAAAGGTCTTGGGGAAGGAGATGTTTATATGTAAAGCCACAGTTCTCAAGCTGAGGTATGCAGCAGTGTTTGAGGAAAAAACAACAGGAAGGTTTATGCAAAAAGGAATATTTTCTGGCATATCAATTTTAATTGGTGATTTTGAGAATATCATTTTGTATTAAAATATGTATTAAGATGAAAGATTTTCAAGAATTTAAAATATTAAATATGAAGCATATTAACTTTTATAGAAAATAAGTACCATTTATCCCCCACACCTCCAAGTTGCCTCTTACTTAGATTTTTTTATCACCGTAAAGTAGAAGTTTCATGATCTCAGGAGATACAGACCAACTCTACCCTTTACTAAAGGTAGAATTTCTTTGGAAGTTGAAGTGTTCTGCATTGCTGAGCTGGTATAGTTCCCTTGCTCTTTGGAGGGGTTCAAAATGGTGTGCCACAATAGGTAGGAAAGCACAATGGGTATGACTGAACAATGGTTTTAAAGAACAGAGAGGTTTAAATACTTGTTTGAGCTTTTTATAAGGTAGGAGGGACATCTTAAATGATATCCAACCATAACTCACCATAACTCTAAAAGGAGCACAAATCAGAAAACAAATATAATCTCTAAAATAAGAAGGATTTCAGTACACATTTGCAGAAATTATTTATTCTCTTTATGTAGCTATTCTTTAAGAGAGAGAGTGTCTTAGTTTGGGTTCCTTTCAAAGACATCTCTGATATAAACATTTGGAAGGAGATCCTAGCAAACATGTAAGAGAGTTGGAAAGTTAGGCAGTGAAGATAGAAAAGCCAATAAATGTTGTGCTAATGAGCAAGTTACCACTAAGGAATCTGGGATTCAAATCCACTGGAGTTCTCAGAAGGACTGTGTGTTAGTTAGATCCTGTAAGAAGCTGATTCCATGACAGAATTAGATGTGCAAGAGATTTAGTGGACAACATGTCTGTGAGGGGAAAAGGGAAGGAGCTGGAGGAGGTAAGGAGAGCTGTCAAACTACAAAGGAGGTCTCTTTCCAGTGAAGGACAGAGGCAAGTAAGGGGGGTTAGGTAGGATGAGTCTCATACTACAGCACAATTCTAAGAAGATGACAGCCAGCAAATAGGAAGGCTGGGGCCAAAGCCATCCATCAGAGGAGTCCAGGTCTCTTAGAAGTGGACCTGGCTTAGTATCCCTGTTGCTCTTAATAATTAGCTAGGTGCTAGTGAATTATGGCTCTAGCAAGAGTAGAGCCTTTTCCCTCACAGGCATTTTACTCAACAAACCTCTTACAAGTTTCAATTTGTCTTCAATTTGTTTGCTTCTTAAAGGACCTAAATGAACAGAATGGTACCAAGAGTTGCCCAAGAACAAAAAGCAGTAAAATGGG
Source organism: Corynorhinus townsendii (assembly GCA_026230045.1). NCBI lineage: Eukaryota > Metazoa > Chordata > Mammalia > Chiroptera > Vespertilionidae > Corynorhinus > Corynorhinus townsendii. The sequence continues at coordinate 63,268,127 of JAPDVU010000008.1, read as the reverse complement.
GATTTGGGACTGGCACACTCATTAATCACCAGGAAAAGAGGATGCCATCCTGGGTGGTAGAGGGGGCATGAATAGCCTCTGGCACAAGGTGCTGCTAACAACTTTACCAATGGTGACATGGGAGAATGTCTTGTTTGAAGAGATTACCATTGTAGTTGCAAGGATTCCAGTATTTGAAAGATCTGGAGGAAAATTTCTGCAAAGACAGCAGAGTTGACTGGTTACTACTAAATTGTAATGATACCCTGCAGAGGGATAATGAAAAACTGAAGGTCATTAACAAGTAGTTAAAGGCTAAATGTGAGAGCCAGAGGGCCTCTTTGGTAGCTTACAAAGAAGCACTCCTCCCATGGAAAAGTAGACAGAGCTTAGCAGCAGTCTGAAGATCTAATATAGTCACAGAGCTCAAAACACATCTGTATGCTCAGTCAAGGCAGCTCTGCTATTTTCAGGTTAGGACCCTAGTTGGAAGAACTTGGGAACCTGAAATATGGAACAGCTGGATAGATGCTCCTGAGGATTTGGTTCCACAGACCTGTAAACTCTCAGCTCTTGCAGAGGTGACTCATTTTTCCCTAGCAACAGCTAGATTTCTGGAAGATGCTGCAGAGACCTTTTGCCTGCAAGGCAACAAGTGTTCCCCTCAGGAACTGCCCCTGTCTCCTATCCTGGCTGTCATACTGGTAACTAGGGTTAAATCCCAGCATAACTCAACTGGGAACATGCTGAGCTTCGTAAGTATGGACAGAAATTGTATACTCAAGAAGTTTCATGAATTAGCTGGCATGTACCAGCAGGAGCAAATGCATTACCACTAGGCTAGAATTTTGAGAGTACTTGACCAAAAGGGCTAGAATGTAAGGCTGGAAAAACAATAATTTATTGATCTGGGTGTACTTTCTTGGGACATGACATTTAACACCTGGCAAGAACCACAGAGAATGGGACAAACTTGCTGCTAGGGTGGCACTTAGAAGCTTAGAAAAAGTGGTGATGAATGCGGAGTGAAGTCAGGGTGCCTGGTACAGAATAGAAGAAGGAATAAAGAGGCTGAAAGAAGTGAGAATGTTGGCCTGGATATATTATAAGAGGCTAGAAAACCCACCAGATAATTATACTTCACAGGTGGTCCCAGTGGCCACCACTTTCACCAAGGTCATTAGGAATGCACAGGTAAGAGGGGTACAGCACCACTGAGAAGTTCAGTGGTGGCTGTCCTCTGCAGGCCCCGGCTGATGATAGGAGGTGCTGTCACAGAGCTTTAATAGCTATGGGAATGTTGTGGTCCCAAAATAATAAGGGTCAGGTGGCAGCACATAACTCCCAGGTTGCAAGAGGCCACAATAACCATAATGATAATGAGACACAGGAGTTTTGGAGCTGGTTAAAAGAGCTTGGCATCCCTAGGGGCAAAATAGATGAGCAGCCAACAAAGGTGTTTCTAAATACCTGCAACCAAAAAGGAAAAAAGGAAGGAAGGGAGGTGGGGGGGTGGGGAGGAGGGAAGGAAAGAAGGAGAAAAGAAAAGAAGGAAAGAAGGAAGGAAAGAGAGAATGAGCAGGAGACTGACTGAGGTGTTCACCACAATAAAACATCATGATCCTAAAGCTGAACCTATAGTCAAATCAGAAGCTCATTGACTGAAGAGGAGGCCAGGTCCCCAGGAGGTAGTACCCTATGGTAACATGACAAATATACATGATTATGATTCCCCGAGTTTTCCCCCAAAAGAAATTATGGTTGTTTATTCAGGTGACTGTACACTGGTTAAGTGGGAATATCCAGACATTTTGAGGACTATTGGGCATAATGTCTGCATTAGCATCACTAGCTGGAGACCCAAAGAATGTGATGGCCCCTCTGTTTGAGAGGGGGCTTGTGGGAGCCAGGTAATATTGAGTTCTGGCTAAAATATGGCTCCTGGTGGATTCAATGGGTTCAGGGACTTACTGGGTGGTCATTTCCCCAGTCCTGGAGTGTATAATTGAAATGGATATACTTGGCAGTTGCAATAACCTCTACATTGGATCTTTGTGTTGTAGGGTAAGAGCTACTACAGTGGATACATCTGAAACTGCCCCTAACCCCAGTCAACAGAGTAAACCAAATAATTAACCTCTACCATGTTATGGTAGAGGTTAGTGCCATCATTAAAGACCTGCAGGATGCAGGGGTGGTTGTCATATCTATGTCTAATACACCAGTCTAGCTTCTGCAGAAACCACATGGATTTGAGAATGAGTGATTTCACTGACATAACCAATTCACTGAAGGCATAACCAAGCAGTTGCCCCAACTGCAGCTGCTCTGCCAGACATGTATTGCAATTAGAGCAGATTAATAAGCCTTCATACCCATGGTATGTAAGAAAGATTTGACAGATGTATTATTTTCCATTCCAATTAGAAAAGAGGATTAGAAAGACTTTGCACTCATGTAGGATAGACAACAGTATTCACGAGGTCTGTTGGATCATCTGGCTGAAGTGGCAGGATTTTGCCTTAAGGCTACGTTAATTCTTCCATCCTCTGTAATGACATGTTCATAAGAGATCTGTATGACATGCACATCCATCCCATAGATTATCACTGATGTAATATATTGATGACCTCATGCTGTTAGAACAAGCAAATGGTGACTAATTTGTTTGTAAGACATATAGGCTGCAGAGGATGGGAGTTAAATCTTATGAATATTCTGGAACACTGTTCTTCAGTGAGGTTTTTAGGGGTCCAAGGGTTAGTAGTATAACCACTAAAGTAAAAGGCAAATCAATACATCTTCTGTCCTTGGCCACAAAGAAGGCAGTATAGAAACTATTAGATCTCTTTGGGATCAGGAGGCATCACATTTCATACTGGGATACAGCTCCAGCCCACTTACTGAGAGTACTAGCTTTGAGTGGAGCCCGGAGCAGGAAGGGGCTCTGCAGTAGGCCCTAACTACGAGCAAGCAGCCCTGCCACTTCAGCCATATGGTCAAGCAGATGCTATGGTGTTGGCGTTGTCTGTGGTGGGAAAAGACCTAGAATGGAACTCATGTCAGCCTAAGGGCAAAAATCACACAGCAGGCCCTTAGGGTTCTGGAGCAAGGCCATGCCATCTGCAGCAGAGAATTACATGCCTTTTGAGAAGCAGCATCTGGAATTTTGCCCTGGTAAAGACAGAATGCTTAACTATGAAGCACCAAGTAACCATGCCCCTGGAACTCATCACTATGAGTTGAGTTCTGTTGGATCCACCAAATCATGAAGTAAGACAGGCTTAGCAGTAGTCCATTGAAATATGGAAGTAGTACATTCAGGATTGAGCCTGAGCAAGATCAGTGGACATGAGTAGTTGCATTAGTGGATAGCTCAGATTCCCATGTCACCCACCTCAATCGCACTAGCTTACACCCATAGCCCATACAGTCAGATGATGGAGTAGAAAAAAATCGCAAGCTTAATTTATGGAATAGTCAGCTTGGTACATGGGTACAAGCCAAAAGTGGATGGCAGCTCCACTTGAAAGATAGTGAAGAGAGGATAATCTTTTCAATGCATGGACCTGTGAGCAATGCATCTGGTATTCCACTTTGATTGAAAGGAGAAGTAGCCCAAGGTGAGAACATGTACAGATTTTTAGGTGGTGGTCAATGATCTTGCCATTTTGGTCAGGGGCCTGGAATGAAAAGGACTGGAAGATTGGAGACAAGGAGGTCTGGATAGATGCAGTGGGCATGGAGCATGAATATTTTTTTTCACATATTAACATCTGCCAGAAAGCATCTGCCATGGAAGACATGCTGAATATCTGAGTAGGCAAAATGAACAACCAGGTAGAAAAAAAAACCAAATAGACTCGGTTGACATGAGCCAGCCTTTGTTATCAGTAACTTCAGCTTGGCACTTTGCACACATGAACAGATGGGCCCAATTACATGGATATCCACTCACCACTACTACTAGCTCCTGCTGTCTTGGGATTTGCAATCTGCCAGCAATAGTGAGCAGTGAGGAGACTACCTTAGGGTCAAGATGATTACAGTGGTTCTTCCTCACACGGATAGATACATATCCTGGGTATGGATTTGCCTGTCTGGCCCATCTCTGCTAGCACTACTAACCAGGACTTAATGGAATGCCTGAACCAAGGCAAGGACACCCACACAGCAGAACATCGATGCAGAGGCCTCTGTCATAGCAAAGGAGGTGCACTTTGCTTTTATGGGAGACCTACATTAATACCTGCTTTCACTAACTGAAAGAAACCCAAAGAGGAGTTTTACTTGTATGAAAAAGGTGCAAAACAAAACTAGTGGTCAGCATTTATTTTGCAGCCAGAGTACATCCTGAGCAGCAAGAGTGCCACCACCACGCTCCTTCCCCAGAACCACACTCAGCATCTCAGCACCAAGCTGCCACCGCTTTGAACTGGGTCTGAGAGCATCTGTGCTATATCATGGTTTATGCTGTGCATCTGTTAGCAAGACGTGTCCTAAGGTATCAGAAAACGTCTAAGAGAGCTCCTAAGGGTGTTACACTTAGAGTAAAACTGGACGTAATTAAGTGTCTTTGGTAGGTTATTTGGGTAGGTCTGCAAAAGCTCACATTTTTTTTCCATGTAAATGAATGGTAATTGCTTCTTTGCTCTTTACCATTTCAGTTTACCAAAGTTTTCATGGGAATGCTCTATTTTTAGTTAGCAGGGGAAACCTGTATATTTGATATGTCCAATCTGTTCAGTTTCCTCATTTCTAATTCAGGACCCACTCTGAGTGTAAGTCAGTCTTTCCTGGTCCTCAAAGGCTGGGTAGGTTCCCCCCACCCAAGGGGCTTTGAGCAATATTCTTCCATTATCACAATCTACTGAAATTGCCTGTTCAGTGTTGTTTCCATCTGCATCTCTCACTCTCTCAGGAACCACATTCACACCTAAACTTCACTCCCTCCCCATCTGCCCAGGGACCAAAAATCTTTGAGGGCAGGACACATGTTTTATCATCCATGGATCCCCATCATGTAGCACTGATACACAGGAGATGCTCAAAAATCTCTGACGCTTGATCAGCAAATGAAGCAAAGACAGGAGGGACCAGGCATGCACTTCAGTGATTCCTAAGGAAGAATTCACCCCTTGACAGAGACCACCCAGAAGGAAAACGTCCTCCTAGAACACAAAAAGCCCTTCTCTGTGATGGCTCCTCATTTCCCCTTTCCAGACCTCTTACTGCACTATATCAGACAGAGATCAAAGTATTCCTCTCAAGCTGCCAGCATATAAAACTCATGACTATCCTAAAAGAAGAACCTTTTAAATCTTTAAAACGTTTAACCGTGTGAGCCTTTCCTGTCCAACACTAAGAATTATGGGAGGAAAAAAGCTGTAGGTTGGGGGATGAAAGACTTGGAGTCTATCCTGACATAATCTCCATGAGAGCCTGTTACCATCACCTTTTCATTTTTAATTCTTGGAAGATCACCTTCACCTGCCTTCATGTTAGCAGGTTTTTGAAGCCTAAGTGTAATTAGGGAGATAGGGTAGCATAGTAATGGTGTGTATCTCTGGAATCAGAGATTTGGATGAAAAAACAAACATGGCTTCATTGTTTATGATCTGGCAGCCGGGGCTGAGACACTGGAGTAGGAGCCCAAATTCAGCTGTTCTCACTAATGATTCTTCTCACTACCTGTCATTCCATGCAAAGCTTATTTTCTTCTATGCTGACTACGCTCCGTAGACCTATATTCATAAATGTCTCTGGACTGGCTTTGAAACAGTCTTTTATTCTTGATATATTTCCATGGTTAACAATAGCTTATGGGATGATGTCCATGACCAACCTTAATGTTTAATGACAAAGACTGAGGTTTTTTAAAACAAAGGACAAAAGTGGGACATTTTAGGGTGAAAATATTTGGAGTCAGAGAATCTGAATTTGGGTCTTGATTGTGTTACCTTAGGCAAGATTCTAAGCCCGAATTTCCTCATCTATAAAATTTGGAAAATAAAAATAACTTCCTCATGAGGTTGTAAAAAATGGTCAGGTAATGAAGGTCAAAAGTGATTTGTAAAAATCTAAAGTGCAAAAAGAGAAGCAAGCTCTGATTCATGATGTAATACTTTGTGCTGTATATTGCATGCCAAAAAGCTATGCAAAGGTATATTGGAAAGCTTTTTTCGCTGTATCCCATTTCCTGAAATGAAAGGGTAAAGTCAGATGAGTCCTGAATTGATTGAGGCCAAGTGTACTCAGAGAAAGTGTCTCCAATTATTAATAAGAAGGCCTTTGAATGATGAAAATGACTGAGTCAATATGAACAACTCACCAGATGCTATTAAAGTGCAAATAGGCATACATTTTTAAAAGAAGTCTGTAAGAAGACTTCTGGGGCAGGGGGGAATCTATTTAATTTTATCAGAAATCTGTGCAAAGTGGATAGATTAAATAAACAAGAGTTACATGTTTCTTGTTGGCCATCCACATGGTATTTGTTGTTGATACAATAACATAGTAAATTTGATGTGGTTTATTTGTCTGAAAAGGAACAGCTTATCTTTTGTTTGGAACATAGAAGCAAGCTGAGTCCTGATCTGTGTTATTTCAGTGTCTAGTTGATTTGTTCTTGAGGTTTCCGGAGCAAAACTTTGTTACTAACTACCTGCCAGAATCCCACTGTCAGGGTTAGTGATCAAAAGATGGCGTAAGATCTCCAGTTTGGTATTTCAGAAGATTAACCCAGAATTACCTTTACTGTCAAGAAATAGAATTAAGTTCAAGAAACATTTATTAAGACTTGCTATATGTCAGGCACTGTTCTAGGTTCTGAGACTATAAACATAAATCAAGAATATGCTCCTGATTTTGTTAATTTTGTTCTTGCCATTTTCTTCACCCCTCGGGCCCTCCCTTCTTTTAATCAGTTTTGCAGTCTGCTTTTCTTACTTCATGGACAGAAGGCCAGAGCCGAAACAGAGATGGGAAGATGTTAGTCTTTGAATTTTAGAAAATGAGACCTCAGAGGAATGGAAGGTCTTAGAATAAACAATTGAAGAGCATACATTGGAGGGAACACCATCCATCCCTCACCTGTCTTATTGGTTGCTCTGCCTGCTAATATCTTGCAAAGGCCTCAATAACATTGGGAGCACTGCTAGTTGATACCATCTATGTCCTAAGACTCTGCTCTGCTCTGTCCCTATTGACTTACTCAAATGGAGCCCACTTTTATCAACATCTTAGGACACAATAAACTGCTTAGTTGAGGGCGGAACTCTTGACATCTAGGGGAATGATGATGATATAGAAAATGTGGTGAGGCTGCTGTTTCCCCAGTACTTAAGGGATACCCCTTTCCCCCGCCGCCCTACATACACACTTTCAGTTTAAGCTGCAGTCATGGTTACCCAGCTAGAGGACCAGAGACTGCATTTTATGGATTCCTCTATAGCTAGATAAATCCACGTGTCTAGGATGTAAAGAGAAGTCGTACCACATGGAGTTTTAATGTGGACTTGGAACATTGGGCACATATTCTTCTATCCACCTTTCCCTTTCCACGGGCTGTGCCACTAAACTTAGCAAGACCCACATCCAGGCCTGTGACTAGAACAGCGCCTGAGGCTGGCAGAGCAGCAAGAAGGAAGAAATCTGGGTCGTCGAAGACAGCTTGGTGCAAAGCATACTCCTCCACCCATACCACTCACTGCTGGACTGTTGCCTTCTTGCCACTGTGGGGTTTTTTGACCTATTTTTTTTATATTAGAAACCTAGCTGTTACCCTAAAACAGAAAGAAGAGCCCACTTCACCTGTACTGGGTAGGAATGAGTGGAACCATCTCGAGGTCTCTCCTAGAGGCACTGAGAGTTTATCAGAGGAAAAGACACAGGGGAACAAGAGAGTCATTTCTCACAGCTGAAAAGTGAGAAGCCAGATAATGTGGTTCAGATCCAGAGGGCACAGAGCCAAGGTGGGGCTGGGTGGAGCGAGACCCCCTGTTTCTAACCTCCTGCCCCACTCTGGGCAAACACCGACAAATTCATGCTGCTTGGGCTTCCTTTTTATTACCCTTTTATTTCTTTTTATTTCATCAGCACGCTTTCTTCAGGCAAAAGACAGTATAATTAATTCGTTATGATTGCAATCTAGGCATGCCCCATTACCACACAAGATTATATGATTACACACGGATGTTCTCAAACAATTTTAGCCACAGAGTTGAGCCCAATTTTGTTCCACTCTCAGAAGGTAATCGAATTTCCATGTTCTTGTGAAGAGAAGAAACAGCTTTGTAAAGTGCTGAAGGGTTTACCATCCAAAGCTGGATCTCAGAACTGAATATTGTTGTTGGCAGCGCCTGAGAACATGCTCAGTCTCAAGAAAATGGAGCATTTCTTTCGTGAAAATGTGTCACGCTCATCCTCTCCCATTTCACCCTCTTTCCCACCCCAGCATTGAATCGTGCGATGACACATTTGGCTGATGTGTCATTTCTAGGTTATATCTTCATTTATGATGATGCTTTGAGGCTTAAGCCAGCTGAGTTTGGAGGCAGCCTGTTGGCCTCTGACAAATTTTTGGGGTTTTTTACTGCAAGTAACTTCAAAAGGTTAGCAGTCCACAGAGATGCCCTTCTCCATGCAATTTTTTAAAAATAAACTGAAAGGAAACATAGGGGTAATAACAAGTGTTCAAAATTTCACTCCCCATCCCTACTGGTCCCTGAATTTTGACCCAGGGTACTAAAACAAGCTCCCTCACTTGCTGTTTTCTGCACTTACTTAAAACAAAACAATAAGCAAACTTTTTATTTTGAAATATTTATAGTTTCCTAGTTGCAAAGATAATATTCTTTACCCATTTTCCCCCACACGTTACACTTTTCATAACTATTTTACAGTATCAAAACCAGAAAATTGACATTGGTACAATGTGCGTGTGTAGGTCTCTGTCATTTTATCACAAGTGCATAGTCATGTGACCACCACTGCGATTAAGATACATAACTATTCCATCACTACAAAAGCCTCTTTGGACCTATCCCTTTAAAGTCACATCCACTCATCTCCACTTCCACTAAACCTGAACAGCCACTGATCTATTTCCTATCTCTTTAATTTTGCCATTTCAAGAATGTTATATAAATGGAATCATAGACCACTTAAATTTAATGTAATTATTGGTATGTTAGGGCTTAAGTCTGCTATTTTACTTTTTGTTTTCTGTTTGTTATCGTGTGTTTTTCTTTTTTCTTCTTTCTCTGTTTTCTTTCTCCTGACCTCCTGTGAGTTACTTGAACAGATTTTAGATTTTCATTTTGCTTTATCTGATATGTCTTTTGATATATATCTTTGTACAAATTTTTTAGTGGTGACTTTAAGCATTCTTTTATATAACTAGTCACAGCCTATTGATGTAGACATTTTACCAGCGTGAATAACGTGTAGAGAGATGACCTCCCTTTAAATTTCCTTACTTTCTCCCATTTACAGTGTGATTGTTTTAAATATTTTCTTTTCATATTGTGAAAACCACCTTAAACTATGTTACAATTTTTGCTTCAATAATCAAACATAATTTAGAAAACTCTTTAAAGAGAAGAGAGTCTACTGAATTATTCATATTTAAATGTTTCTGTTGTTCTTTCTTTTTCCTTCCAGATGTTTGAAAATTGTTTTTAAAAAAATCTTTCCCTCTCTGGTTCAATAAGTTCCTTCAACAAGTCTTTTAAGATGGATCTGTGTTGAAAAGTTTTTTTTAGGTTTTCTTTATTTTAGAAAGTCTTGATTTTCCCTTAATTCCTGACATCTTTTATTTCAGAACTTAAAAAATGTTGTGCCACTTCCTTCTGTCACCAATGGTTTCTGGTGAGAAATCTATTACCATTGGAATTGTTTTTCCCCTATAGGTTATCGGTCATTTCTCTTGGGATGCTTTTAATGTGCTTTCTTTGATTTACCTTTTGGAAGTTGAGTAGGATGTGTCTTGATGTAGATTTCTTTTAATTTATCATGCTTGCAGTTTGCTCAGCTTCTTGAATCTTTAAGTTTGTCTTTTTCCAAATTTGAGAAAATTTCAGCCATTTTTTAAATATCCTAATTTTGCTTTGAGGTGTAAACCAGCTGAGTTTGGAGGCAGTCTGTTGGCCTCTGACAACAGGCTGCCTCCAAACTCAGCTGGTTTACGCCTCAAAAAAACCTAATTGTCAATTCTTTAGGGTTTTGTTTTTTGTTTGTTTTTTTTTACATGAGTTTGGCATTTTTTATTTTTCCAACTTTACTGAGATATAATAGACATATAACTTTGTGTAACTTTAAGGTGTATGACACATTGATTTGATGTGCTTATCTATTGCAATTTGATTACCACTGTAGTGCAGCCATGATTTCTTTGAATACTTTTTCATTTCTACCTACTCCTGCCCTACTTGTGTCTAATGACACAAAAGTTAGATCTTTTGTTATAGTTCCTCGGGTACCTAAGGTTTTGTTCATTTTTCCTCAGTTTGTTTCTATTGTCAAGATTGGGTAATTTCTGTTTTATCTTTAATTTGGTTCTTTTCTTTGTCCTCTTGATTATGCTGTTGAGTCCATCCATTGAGTTTTTATTTTGGTTATTGCATTTATTTTACCATTATAAAATTTTCATTTGGCTCTTCTATAAATCTTCTGTTCCTTTGCGGAGACTCTATTTCTTCATTTGTTTCAAACATGTTCATAATTTCTCACTGAAGCATTTTTATGATGTCTGCTTTAAAATTCTGTTCAGATAATTCCAACAAATGTGTCACCTCGGTATTGGTGTATTTTGATTACTCTTTCTCATTCAAGTTGAGATTTTCCTGGATTTTGGTATGGTGAGTGACATTTTGAGTATTTTGTCTTGAAATTCTGTATCTTATTTAAGTCTTGCTTTAGCAGCCTCCTCTGACACTGCTCTGGCAAGAGATAGTAGGGGTGCTGCATCGCTGCTGCCCTGGAAATGAAAGTCCAAGTTCACCACTTGACCTCTAGGGAGAGGTAGGAGTGGCCTGTAACCATTGGTGGGGTCCTCATGTGGTGTCCACTGGCACCACGGATGGGGGAACACTATCACTGGAAGGACATGAAAGTCCTGGCTCCCCACTCTGTCCTCTCTGACACCACAGGTTGGGAGGTGGGTTAGGAGTGCCTTGTTATAATCAAAAAGTGGTGGAAGTATAGGTTCCCCACTCAAGCTTTGCTGATGGGCTGCGGAGGTGGGGGAGAGAGGGTGTGTGGAGTGCAGGTGTTTTCCATGCTGTTTGGCTTGCGGGGGATCATTTTTGTCTAAAAGTTTTGTCTTGCTAAGGTGGCCCATTCCTGGTCCTCTGGCTAGAGTCAGAGGGCTTTTCTTGGGACTTCTCTTGTCTTTTCCTTTCGGCATTTCTAGGTTGCTGGCCTTTTCAAGTTCATGTCTGGGATATATGAGGCAAAAAAGAATACCCCAAAAAACTCATAGCCATGTTATACTTTCAATCCAAGCCAGTCTGCCTTCTTGATTCAACTTTGAGGCTTCTTGTGTTTGTTTTATATATAATTTCCAGGGTTTGTAACAATACTTCACAGGAGAAACAGAGAGAAGTACATCTACCCACTCACTTGTTTTTACCCTTAGTGTTTCCATAGCTAATAATAACAATAATGGCTGCTATGTTTTGAGCTGTAGCTACTTGGCCAGTACCATGTTGATTCATTTAATTCTCAGTAATCCTGTGAGGAAAGTGTAATTACTATTGCTCTTTTACATATGAAGAAACAGACACAAAGAAAGGGAAACTCAGAAATAATCATATAAACATTTAGAACAGTCCCTAGCACACATACCAATAAAGGTTAGGGAATATTATTATTTCTAATTACTTTAGAGTTGTTAACATGTTTTGGACCCATCTTAATAAGTGGAGAGTTAGAACAACTGAGGACAGTCTAAGCTTACTCATAAACTCTAGGCTATAATTTCTCTCAATTTGAGTGCAAACATCTGCATTAAGCAATTTCTGCTGCATCCCAATCTCTATTTTTATCCATCTCCCTGTTTCATTGCCACTATTTTCTTACCTTCACTTTCTCTAGAGCTATAGTTCTCAAATACCTCCCTTAATACTAGAATAACCAATATATATATATATGTATATGGATGACAAAGTCATTTATATTTATCACACTTAACATTTATTTGAAACTATATAACAGTCTCACAGGCAGGCAGGTATTATTGTCACTTGACTTTAAAACGAAGTTCAAAGAAGTTCAGGGACTGGCTCAAGGTCACATGGTTAGGAAGTGGTTGAGATAAAACTCAAGCTCAGTGCTATTTCCACCACTCTGTGCTGCATCTATAGCCCACAGCTCATTTTCACATCCTCCATGTGGTTCTACCTGCTCATAGCTTCCCTCCCTTTGGACCTCCTGGTAGAATGTAAAGGCTTTGGGAGAGGGGAGAGGAAGGAAAAGAGCCCAACAAATAAAGAGCTGCCTTTGTACTTATAGATCTTCTCTAAGGGCTGATCTATTGAAGATCTGTTGGAAATTCTACCATATAACACATCTTTCTCATGTTGCTTGAGTAGCCCCTGGTGTCATATTTTGAGATCTAGTGAAGAATGGAAGGGTTGGATACATGGAGGAAAGATAGATGGCTTAGAAACTAGAGGATTACTGCCAAAGAATCTAGTCAATAGAAGAAAACAAAGGCAGAGATAGCTAAGACCAAGAACAGAGGATTAGCCCTGGCTGGTATGGCTCAGTTGATTGGAGCATCGTCCCATACACCAAAAGGTCGCAGGTTCAATTCCATTCCTGGTCAGGGCACATGCCCAGGTTTCAGTTTCATCCCGGGTCGGGGTGCATGTGGGAGGCAGCTGGTCAATGTTTCTCTCTTACATTGATATTTCCCTCTCTCTTTCTTCCTCTTTCTCTAAAATAAGAGAAAAGAAAAGAAAAGAAAGAAAGAAAGAAAGAAAGAAAGAAAGAAAGAAAGAAAGAAAGAAAGAAAGAGAACAGAGATTAAAGGATATTTAGGAGATGGATTTGATAGGTATTTGTGATCAAAATTCTGTGTGTGTATGTGTGTATTTGAGAGAGAAAGATAGTTGGGGGGGCATTAATGACAGTGATGCTGCCTAGGTTACTGATTTAAAAAACTGGATGGGTCATTTGTTCATAATTGAGGTCAAGGAAAAACAGTTTCAGAGGGGATGGAGTACTGCATGGTAGAATGCTAAAGAGAGGACAAGGAAAAATAAAGATTATATCAAAGTAAGTGGATTTGAAAATTAGTAGTAATTAATGACTTTAGAAAAATACTGCCAAAGGTGGAGACAGATGCAGACGAATAATGGGATGAGATGGGCAAGTTGAGAAATTATTTGGAAGCGAGGAGAGACTATTTATGCAGTGACACAGTAGCATGCATGTGGGCTTTGAAATTTGAAGATCCAGTTTCATAACCTGGTACTCCTTACTTGCTATGTAGACTTTGGCAAGTCATTTTATGCATCTGAGCCTAGAAGATGAGCAACAATTTGCTCTGTCCATTTTCCTATGACCTATTTCCTCATTGTGTATCGTAAGACCAGCCATGCCATGAAATAGAAACTTTTTTTTGACCTCTTTTCAATGAATTCTCACCCAATAACAGCACCTTTCAGTACAGTTCAATTGGAACTGATTTGACATTTAATCAAATCCTGGTTAAATTTGTGAGAGCATGTAGCATTTTCTATAATTCTATTATGGTTATACATGGAGAGGCTGAACATAAATGGAACCTTATTTCTAATTGGCCCTTTGATAGACAGTTAAATCTTCTCACTTGATAAGTTAATGTACATAATTAGTAGATGCAATGCATTTTCTACTTTGGCACCTCTTAAAAAAATAAAAAATAAAGCACTGTGATTCTCCAAAAGATTAATGTCTTTTATCTTGCATTTTTTTTACATATTAAACATTTATTGAGTACTAACAATGTACAAAACCCTGTAGGTATTATGAAATCTTTTACTTCAATTTTACTTTGTGAAGAAACATAGGATCTGCTCCCATTTAATTTCTGCTCCCATTAATACTATATATAAACTATAGTTCATATTCTTTCTGTATCCCTATTTCAATTTCAACTCAATAATCATAAAATTTGCCACAATTTATTCCTAACCCTCACCACAACCTTAGGAATATAATTATACCTATTTTAATAGATGAGAAATCTATCTTTTAAAAATGGAAAAGTATATTTAAATGTCCATTATAGAGCTGCTGAATAAATCTGTGACCAATGCTATCCTATAATAATGTCTTAAGATTAGTAAGGGAAATCAGTATGCTCTCATCGTAGGCATACCAAAAAGCATAAAAGCAATAGCCATGCCATAAGAATTTACTGGAATGTCCTTCATCTTTGTCCTTGTTCCTCCATTTATTAACTTTTTCATCCATTTATCTACTCAGCAACGAGAATGAACTAGTCACTATGTTAATTCATGCATCTGTTAGTCCACATATACTATGGCTATAGATGTACATTCTGACCATGCTTGCAAGGCTCTGACCTCTGGCTGCCAACACATTACTGAAAACAATAGTAGGAGCACCTAACAGGATTGAGGTGTCAGAGGATTGTAGAATCCTTCAAATGATTTGAGTATTAGAACAAGGTCCTTGTTACTAATCAAATCTTAGTCCATCAGGTCTCCAGAAAGTCAGACTGGATCCTTAGGATCTATACTGCTGTTGAGGGCTCTTCTCCCTCACTTTAGCAGCTGCACATCTGGGTACCACCAAAGGTTCACACCTCTGCAGGGCCCTGATGAGTCATATTGGAGCCTGAAGCAAAGGGGGAAATCTGTAATACTGATCCTGTCTTTATTTATGTTCATCATGGATTTGGGGGGACAGGAGCATTAATCTAGATTTTGAATTTAAGGTGCCTCCCTAAATTTTGTGCCCAAAGCGAGTAGTGTACTTGCCTCATCTGAGTCCCGCCTGCCTTTCTACAAGAGAATTAAGAATGACTTAGGCCACATTAGTACAGAAAATGGCAGAGTTCCAAACATGTGTTTTTGAACTGACCCTCGCCATATAGTTTGCATAGGAAACAAAGTGCATTTGGGGGTCATTCTTTACTCAATGTGCTCAACTCTACATGAGCTATAGTTATCCCCTATTGGATATCAAAACCCTGCTTAATCCCTATAGATGCGGCCAGATATTTTCCAGAGGAAATAATGTAAAATGGTCCCACTGGTTTAAACACTGAAAAAATAAGTTCAGACAGCTAGACATAGATCTGCCCACAGATGTCATCCTAGGAAGGAGGACCCTTCCTAAACCTTCCCCTCTGTAGGGGTCCTCAGAAAAACAATGTTCAAACATTGGAATGAGGACTTGAAATCTCCATTGAATTCTTCTGATTCGCCCTGGAAGTGACCCACTGTTTTCCCCTCAAACTTATAAAAATAATAGAACCTGGAAGGAGGCCCTTTCTTGCGAGGTTCCATCTATTCCAGAACACATGGGGGCAGGGGAGGGGAGGCGGCTGGGGCTGGCATGGAGACTATTTACTAGACTTACTATTGGAAGAAAGAGATCTGGATTTCAAAATCAGTGATCAGTTGTCACATGAATGAGAAGAGCAGTAGGTAAAGGATTTCATAAGTTCTCAATTGTGCCAGCAAATTTGCCTTTGTACAAATTTTCTCTCTTTTTTAGTATCCATGTCTTTGTTGGATCTAATGACAGGTAGCAAAAGAAAACTGGTCCATTTGGACTTGATCCCCCAATGTAAAAAGCTCTTTCAACATTTCCTCCTTTTAGTTTCTTACTCTCAGGTCTCAACTCAAAAGCTGAATCCTTTATGAAGAATTCCTTGACCATCCCTAATCTTAATTGGGTGCTTTCTTATTTGCAAATGGGGATAACAATAATATTGTGAAAGGCCTGGCGTCAATTTATGAATCCATCGGCGTCTGAATCTGTCTTGAAGATGTTACATAACTTCTCTCCACCCGTTTTATTTGTCTGTGAAATGGGAATTAAAGATTGCATCCCTAACAGAAGTTCCTATGAAATTCAGAGGGCGTGCATTAAAGGAAAAAAATATTAGCTGTTATAACTTTATGGTTGTCATTGTTGTTTTCTTGATTAGACTATAAATTCCTAGAGGGAAGAAGTCTGGTTCATCTTCCTATCACCTGCAGATAATCTTAGCTGGTGGTCAATAAGTGTTTGTGGGATGTTGAATATTTTCTACCTCAATTAGGTTATAGTCATGCACTCCATAATGATGGACCACATATATGACAGTAGTATACCACATGGGCTACATGTGTAGTAGGCTGTGCCAACTAGGCGGACATAAGTACACTCTATGATGTTCACACAGACAAAATCGCCTAGCAACACATTCCTTGGAACATAGCACTGTTGTTAAACAGTGCACAGGTATCCCCCATTTCTCAAAAGTTTACACCATGCCTCTTCAGTTTTATGAAAGACCTACATTAGTATCTGTTTTCGATAACTGAAAGAAATCCAAAGCATTTTTCCCTTTTATTAAAAAAGGTGAAAAGTAAAAGTAGTATTTGTTTTGCAGTAAGTTATTTCAGAGGCCCCATACACCCCAAGCAGTGAGAGTGGTACTACTTTTATTATATGTCAGTGTGATTTTAGGTTTTATGTGTTATTTGGTATGATTTGGAGGATCTGGGAATGCTCAAAAATTTTTCCACATACATTAATGGTAACTGCTTCTTCCCTTTATACCATTTTAGCTTAGGAAAATTATAGGAACACTCTACTTTCAGATAGTGGGGAAACCTGTATTATTATTTGTAAGGCCTTTGTCATTTTCAGCTTCATGTTGTAATATATTTATATAGCTTATCTTCCCTTCTCTTTTGCAATATGCTTTATGCAAAACAATCATTCAGAAAATACCATATAAATGAAACAATCCCCCACATCCAAAGGTTCTGCACAACACAGCATCACAAAAGCTTTCTTGATAACTCATTGAAATGTGCATTTAGGATCCACAGGTTAAATTTCCACTTTTGAAAAGTGATGCTTTTCAAATATTTTAAATCACCAAATGGGCAAATAATGAGCAGAAGCCCGTTTCTTGTACAGTATGGACACATGTCCTTATGCTGCAGTGACAGACTATGAGCAAGCCACATCTTGGAGGGCCATGGTGCTACCCTGTCCATCCAAAGAAACAGGGCAGGCAGTTAGAAACAGGTTTCTTTTTGTTTCAAATGATGTCATTCAGGTCCAGTGAGAAGGACCTGCTGTCTGTTCTCATTTTTTCTGCTTTGAGGAGCTCTCTAGGCTCCGTTTGACACCAGCACAAAAGAGGCTGAGGGTGGGAGGGAGATTGAAAGAGCTGATATACCACCAGCTCTAAAAACACATGACAGCAGAAAGCTGGGCTATTACTAATGCTGATCAGCTCAGAGGCAATGCAATCAAACCTTCAATTACACCTGGGTGATTTAATCAACTCCCTGTCAAACTCGGGCTGGAACTCCTCTGGTACTGTACAAATACAGTAATTACCATGCCAGCTTGCAATAAGATATCATTTCAGTGGATTAGAAAACACATTCTGTTGTCAATTACCAACAGCCAATTTATAGGCCCTGAAACAAGCAATATTTTTTTAATTGCTGCCTTTGTGTCATTATCACAAAATTACTTCTGTTATGAAGCATTAAATCATTTCAGTAATGTTGGGAGTGGGGGTAGGGGGCAGATTAAAAAGTTTTCACTCTGTTCTTTCCCGATAAAACAACAGTAGAAGCATAAAAGTTGTATCCTGCTGTGTTGAATTTTGAAATAAAGGACAACCATGAAGCCCTAGAGATTTTCAACTGCACAAACAATCATAAACAAATCCTGGGTCCACCTGAATGGATCAGAGAGCAGAAAACCAGGAGTCAGACTTATTTCGATCTGCACTTTTTCTCTACCCCTGGTCTCATTTACCCTCCAAGCTTTGTTTTATGGAGGTATTTATTTCTTTTGAAGATATATTTGGGTTGACCCCAGATGTGACCACTGTCACTGGAGATCTGCAGATTTGAAAGACTTGGAATTTTTCTGTTCTACCCATCCCCTCCCATGCCCATTTGTCCAGTTCAAAGAATAACAGCCATTTGGCCTTGCCAGCTCCATTCAATTTGTCCACAAAGGTCCTAGGATTCTTCTCTTCTTATGCAAAGGAAGCATCTGACACACCCCTACTGACTCCCGGCACCTGCCCCATTCCTGCCTCAATAAATCTTGCCTGAGTTAGTTCTAAAAGAAGATATTTTATTTTTCCCCAACAGCAGGGTATGGGCAAATTATTATTATTATTATTATCAGCAAATATTTTATAGCACATTATCCTGGGCACTGTTATAATGCCTTACAAGTATTATAACAATCCTATAAAGTATGTATTATTATTATTATTCCCACTTCATAAACAAAGAGCTAATGCATTGAATACTTAAAGTTTTTGATCATAGTGATCTAATGGAAAGAACATTGGATGTGTCTCGGGAAGAACTGGGTTTGAATTTTGACACTGCAATTTTAGCTGTGTCCTATTCAGCCTGTTATGTATCTACTCTTAGCTTTAGTTTCCTTATTTTTGAAAAGAAAAAAAAATTGTAACAACAATATTTATTAAGTATGTCATGCATCTCTTTTACATGTTTTACATGTACTAGCTCATTTAATCCTCACCACAATTCTAAAGAGGTAGAAACTACATTTTGCCGATGATTATGCTGAGGTGTAGGGAGGTAAGTAACTTGCCCAAGGTTACACAGCAGGGAAGTGTTGGAGCTCCCGAGGTCCCTCTCTTAACCACTACCCTACATGACTATAGCTAGCCATTTCCTTTATACTATTGACTATCTCCAGTCAAGTCCTCTCTGTTAAGATCCAGATCTATATTTCTAATTTTCTATATACACTGAGTGGCCAGATTATTATGATGATCTCTGAAAGCATAATAATCTGGCCACTCAGTGTGTGTGTATATATTAGAGGCCCAGTGCATGAATTCGTGCATAGGTGGGGTCCAGCCAGCCTGGCTAGGGGGAGGGGACATGGGCAGTTGGCCAGCCTGCCTGCTGGTCGAATGCCTGGTTTAGGGGACAATATGCATATTAGCCTTTTATTATATAGGATACACAATGAGTGGCCAGATTATTATGCATTCAGAGATCATAATAATCTGGCCACTCAGTCTATATAACCATTTGGCCAAGTCACAGACATCTCAAAGTCCACATGTCCCTACTAGAAGCCATCATTTTATTGTCCCCAAACCTGCCAATCCTTCAATACTTCCTATTTCCTAGAAGAAATATCTCCATCTACCTGTGTGTCTAAGCTAAAAACCTGGGCATGATCCTTGGCCAACACCTCTCACTTGGATAATATCTATGATTTCCAATTGGTATTTCTGATTCTAGTTATGTCACTTTCAAGTACACACAGATACCTCACCAGACACTCTTGACTCCTGGTTAATCAGTAACTTAAGTCCCTTCTCTGTCTTCAGAGGCTCACAATTATTATCAAGATGAACTCTTATCATCTAAAGCCCTTATAGACTCTACTTACTTAAAAGAAATGGCTTTAACTTTTCTTCAGGATTCTGTAACCACTTTCTTGGTTTGGTACCATGTACCTCTCTCAGGACTATGTACTTCTCTTCATGGTCTACTCCCCCTCCCCCACCCCTCCATCCCCATAATTAGGAGACACTCAGGGAAATAGAATGCAACAATTCACTGAAGATGGCCTTAACTTATTCTCTGACATAGGCACTATCTCACTAGGCTTTGAAAACAGGAGAGTGGGAATTTTAAGTATTAGAGTCAGGAGAAACGGGCCACAGAGTTTTAAACTTTGAAAAGTTTACATAGCTCATAATGTCATATCCGCTCATTTTTCAAAGGAGAAGCAGTGTCACTAAGGTTAAAATAGTGTGAGGTGATAGGTAAAGTCCATAGGATGTACAAGTTAAAAACACACACACAACAACAATAATAGTATGAATAAATACAGAGCCAGGGAGCTAAGTCTTACCTCCCTGAAGCTGGTAGTCCAGGGACAGATCTTCTCTTATTAAAGGCATAGATCTCTGCTTGGCATATTCCTTCTGGGGACTCTTCATGTAAAGAGTCATTTCCCAAATGTTTTCCTTGAGATCCACTGTGGAAACAAGCAAAATGTCTCCCATGGTCACATCTCATTGTTAAATTGGCCCAGTCTGAGAAGAGGTAATGAACATTGGTATCTTGAAGGCTCTTAGAAATTGTGCAGTAGAAAAGAATTTTAATTTGTTTAAGTCAGATTTTTCAAACTCACTGAACATGGATCCCTACTTTGTTTTGGAGTTTAACAATAATCAAAACCTCATGAATTTGAAATTAAGTGACTCTAAATGACTTAGTCATTAGTCACATTTCAAGGGCTTAATGGCAACATGTGACTAGTGGTCACTCTAATCGACAACACAAAACACAAATTTAGATAATTAAGCCAACTAGACTAGTTAGTTAGATGACAAAAAAAAAGCACCTTTTTGCTACTATTTCCATATAGAAATTATGCTTATTTATAGTTTTTTCAATGCCATGTCCTTAAGGAGGAATTATCGTGGAGGATGTTTCAGGCACTATGCCATGTTGGAAATAGTTGGGACAGAGCCCATGAGTGAATATTAAGTTTTACCAGCGAGGTCGGCAACAAACATATGGATCTGGACATCCCAGCATGGCTTATTTACATTAAAAATGGCATCTCACTTGCTCTAGCCGAATTCCTGGAATCTGCTCTGGTTACTGGTTGTGCAAATAGCTGACTTCATCAGTCATGTTAATACCATCCCGGGGAGTTGGCAAGAGGGAAACATGCTACTCCTTGCCCCAGGATGATGGAGTTAAATTTGCCATTGTGGCTCCTCGCCAATTCTGTGAAGGATGCCCTTGAACATGCTCCTCCCTATAGAGAAAGAATGAGAGAGAACAAAAATAAATAGCACTAGGTGGACTCATAAAACTTGTCAAAATCATTCAAGCATGGAATACTTGATGATTCATGGGGTTTGCAAAGCATTATCAGATTAAAACAAGAAATGTCACACAGAGCGGTCATTACATAGCTTCAGAATCTGGGTGGCAATGCAATCCTTGGTTAGGGGAACTGCTTGCATCCGCGCCTGCCACACCTCCCCCCTCCCCGCTTCCATCACCACCACTCACATCATCTAAAAGCAAGACAGCGCTCATCAGCAAAGCAGTGAAAGTTATTGATTTCACCTTATTCTTTCTCCAGAGACAAAGACCTTATAAGATCCCTCTGGAAATTTGTTGAGAAATAATTTGCTCAAATTTTTCTCTCTGTGGATTGAGCCTACTTATTCTCATGCAGTCATCAGCATGAAGGGAAAAGTACTGATTCATCAGCCCACTTATTATAAGCCTTCACAATTTCAGAGACAGTTGTAATAAAGCAATTTTCCTGTGCTGTCTTCTTTCTGTAATTTGAATGTTAACCCCTTTATTCATACACAACTAAAACTCCCTATATTTCCACTCTCTGCACACTCTTATTCAATATGATACTTTTACCTTTCTGATCTGTGACCACCACTGCTCTTAATTAACCAATGAAAAATGACAGGGCTGTTTTACACTGAAGAGCTGAACTGAGATGATTCCTGGAGAGTGGGATTAATCAGCCCTTGGATGCTACCTAATAAGCTGCTAGTGAAATCATCACTTCAATGAGCCCATGGCTCCCACAAAGAGAGATTATTCATTTACAACTACACACTTAACTATAGTGTGTGAAGGTATACTGGGGGCAAGCTTCTTCCATGATACTCCAAACCAACCTGTACATTGTTACAGAAAACATTATTTTCTATTTTTGTTTGTTTTTAATAAATGTTTACTGCATGTCTACAATGTGCCAGGTACTATAATAGAACTGGAGAGAAAATGATAAACAAAACAGAGTCCTTGTCCTTGATTATAGCCCAGTGAAGAAGACAGGTGGTACAGTAGTCCCCCCTTATCTGTGGGGAATACGTTCCAAGACCCTCACTGGATGTCTGAATACACACACACACACACACACACACACACTATATTTTTTCCTATACATACTCACCTTTTCACTCTATGGCTTCTCTTTGGCATATCCAAATTGCCAGATATAGCACAGACAAGGGGAAGATGTCCTGGGTGGGACAGTGTAAGATTTCATCACACTGTTCAGAACAGCATGCAATTTAAAACCTATGAATTGTTTATTTCTGGAGTTTTCCATTTACTGTTTTTGACTGCAGTTGACCACAGGCAACTAAAACTGTGGAAAGTAAAATCGAGGGTAAGTGGGGTAGGGTTGGGGGCACTACTGTAATCAAGGAGTCACAAATATACAGGTGCCTATGCTAGGGGCTTAGACCTAGTAGGGTTTAGAAGAGTGGGGGTTGGGAAAAGCTTTCTCAAAGAAGTAATGACTGGGTAAGATCTAAAGGAGGAGAAGCTAATGAACCAAAGGGGAAAGGGTTTCCTGGAAGAAGAAACAACCTGTACAAAGACCCTGTGGGGGGTAGGAGGGTGGCCCAGTGTGAAAACGGAAGACATGTGAGGCCCACTTGCAGCAAGCAGGGGGAGAGTTAAAGACAAGGCTGAAGAGATAGGTAGAAGCCAGACATTGCAAAGCCTTGGAGTCCATACTAAGAACTTTGGTCTTTATCTCATGAGTAATGAGGAGCCCTTGAAGTGTTTTAGGCAATAGGAAGCCATTGGAATGCTTTCAGCTAAAATTAATCATGCACATTTTTTTTTCAGCTCAAGACTGTTAATAACTGACCCTGGCCTACAGAGTAAACTTTAAACCCCTTACTGTAATATTAAAATCTTCTATGTTTGGTCTCCAGACTTTTCCCTGCTCATTCTGTGCTTGGGGCGTAAGTGGGGGAAAGAGAGAAGGTCCATAGATGTTTGTTGAATTATGCATTGCAGTTAGGGAGTGGGTTAGCATGACTGAGGGTTAGCAGATGTGGCTCAGTACAAAAGGCAATCTTTCTTATCCTTCTGAGTGTTTTGGAATTATATGATATATATTACTTGGTAACATCCCAGAACATTGCCTGGCATAGGCAGGTGCTCAGTAAACATTAGTCTCTTTTCCCTTCCAATCTTCTCCCTTCTGTAAATAAACTTCATATCACAGCATTTCCATTTTGTTCATTTTTTCAACTCCCCTCCTTTGAGGCCCTTGGGTTTCTTTTCCCTATTAAAAACAACAAACAAAAAACTCTCAGGGAAAAAAAAAGAACTGATATTAATTTACATCTTGGTATAAATATATATTACCCATATTCCCCTCGTGGACTGCATTGTAAGCCCTATATCAATATAGGACTTTAATCTTCTGTTAAAAGCATTTCAGGAGTCAGAATAAAATTGGAGGAGTTATTTTGGGAAGAAAAGGACTCTTCATCCATATTCCCAAATTGTGGTAATATAAGTGTCTGCCTGTTTCTTGATGCATAAGAAATGGATACTTCCGGATGTGTAATGGGGGCAGGTGTTTATGTGTGCATTCCATGTGGGAACAAGGTCCAGACACCACAAGCTGAAAACAGAATACAGCTTAAAAGCATGTGGTACATATCTTCCTTTAGAAACTAATAAATAACTTGGCCATAACCCTTCTCATTATGAAAAGAAATATCACAGAGCTCTTTCCACCCACCCTTTTGCCAGTTAGAAAGAATGTCAACTCAATATTCTCTTATTAAAATGGTCTGGAAAGCCCAAAGAAGAACTTTTCACATTGCCAGTGAATTCAGTGTATCAGTCCTCTAAATAGTGAACTTTCCTCAAATTAACTTCAGAGTGGAGTCACATTTCAGTGAACTTTCATACACCTCCAGAACAAATATTTAAAGGTTTCAGAACCTATTATTATCTTAGCAATTCACTCAAAAATTTTTTGGGAAGAAATGCTTTTATACAGAAAAATACCTTAGTTAAGTCACTGGGGTTGAGAGATTGAAAGTGTGGTCATATGAAGATGGTGACCGGCAGGAAGGTAGGGAGGGAGAGAGTGAGAGAGTGAGGGAACCATAGAGGAGAGTGTAAATGTATGGTGTGTGTGTGTGTATGAGCTAGGGACAGTTAGATTCTGCAGGTCCTCCAAGGGCCTTCCAAACTGGGCAGTCTTAGATGGCGGAGGCCCACGCACAAAGTGGACACTTCTAGGCGGCCAGTTCGGGCGCAGAGACCACGCCATCTTGAGAAACAGAGTTGCTTGAGACTAGGATCCTGGCCTCAGCACCACCCAGTTGCATCTTAGACACAAACCAGGATCCTGCAGCCACTGGGAATAGAGAACTGCGACCACAGCTTCAGACCAACAGACAACAAGAATCCAGACTTCCTGGCTGCAGATTTCTGTGAGTCCAAGAGCCTATCCCCCTCCCAAAAGGATCGCAGATAGTGCCATAGTAACTGATAGACCCACCCCTCGCTCAGGCCGCAGAGCCCCTATGGGAATTTGAGTTAGGGAGCGCTTGCAGGGACCGCAGCGCTGCTACAAGAATTTAAGCCTGCGCACGCACAGAGACTGGAATCTGCTCCCTGCAATGCAATCGGGTGACCAAGCCCGAAGCTCAGGCAGGGCGGCAATGCCACCTGACTTCGATTCTGGGCAAGCGCACACGGAAGTCTGTTTTCTGCAGCACAGGCACACCACAGTGCTACTGTGCAACCCAGTCCCCCATGGTGACTGGGACCCAGATTCTCCCGGCAAGAGGCAGCACTGAGCACCACTGACTTGACTCTGTTTCTTACTATGTGCGCCTGGGATCCCTGACTCACAGCGCATTCACACTAAGAGCCAGTGACTCCAATTCTTGGTGCATGCGCACATGGGGACCCTGATTCTCAGCGAGAAGCCACACGAGGCAACAGAGACTCTGATACTTGATTCTTGGTGTAACTCTGGGAAATTCTGACTCCTGGCACATGCTAGGAGACTCATCTTATCACATGCCAACAGCGCAGTGCAGGCAGGGTCCATGATTCTAGGTGTGTACACGAGACCACACTGAATGCTGGTAATACTGACCCTGGGTGAGCCTGGTTCCCACCAACCCATGGCAGTTCTAGTGTCAGAGCACTTCAGTGACACTCGGGTGGTGCGAAGCTCCCATGGCACATGGCCCAGGTCCATGCAACTCGAAGTTTGAACCTTCTGGTGATAGTCAGAATGGGGAGATGACACAATCCCCAGAGGAAAGAAAATGAGGAGTCGCCAAGAAAAGAAATTAGTGAAATTGAAGCATGCAACATGACTGAAAAAGAATTCAGAGTAATGGTCGTGGAATTCATACATTGGATGGATGAGAAAATCAACAACCTATGCAAGAGTCAGGAAGAAATGAAAAGTGATATAGCTACAATCAAAAACACCATGGAAAGTTTCAACAGTAGACTATAAGAGGCAGAGGACCGAATTAGTGAGTTAGAAGATCAGGTACAGAAACAAGCCCAATCTGAACAGCAACTGGAGAAAAAATTAAAGAGCAGGAGGAAAGCATAAGGGAGCTTTGGGACAACATGAAACAAAGTAACATATGTATAATAAGGCTGCAAGAAGGACAAGGACAGCAAGGATTAGAAAATCTATTTGAAGAAATAATGACAGAAAACTTCCCCGATATGGGGAAGAAAAAAGTTACACAAGTAACGAGAGTCCCAAGCAGGATCAATCCCAAAAGACCCACACCAAGACACATCATAATTTCAATGGCAAATATTAATGACAAAGAGAGAATCTTAAAGGCGGCAAGAGAGAGACAGAGGGTTACCTACAAAGGATCCCCCATCAGATTATCAAATGATTTCTCAACAGAAACACATCAAGCTAGAAGGGAATGGAAGGAGGTATACAAAGTGTTGCAAAGCAAAGGACTGAAAACAAGAATACTCTATCCAGCAAGACTATCTATCAAAATTGAAGGAGAAATCAGGAGCTTTGCAGACAAAAAAGGCTAAGGGAGTTTATCACCACCAAACCAGCAATGCAAGAAATGCTAAAGGGAATACTGTAAAAAGAAGAAATAAAAAGGTAAGAAGGAACACAGACACAAAAACAGATATGACTACAAACAAGTACCTTTCAGTAATAACTTTAAACGTAAATGGACTAAATGCTCCAATCAAAAGACATCGAGTGGCTGAATGGATTAAAAAACACGACCCATATATATGCTATCTACAAGAGACCCACCTCAGAACAAGGGACTCACACAGATTGAAAGTGAAGGGATGGAAAAATATATTTCAGGCAAATGGAAATGAAAAAAAAAAGCTGGGGTAGCAATAATTATATCTGACAAAATAGAAGTCAAAGTGAAGGCCATAACAAGAGATAAGAAAGGCCACTTCATAATACTAAAGGGATCGATACAACAAGAGGATATAAACCTGATAAACATATATGCACCCAATGCAGGAGCACCCAAATACATAACAAAACTCCTGGAAGATATCAAGGGAGAGATCGACAACAATACAATCATAGTAGGAGACTTTAATAAACCACTGACATCACTGGATAAATCCTCTAGACAAAAAATCAGCAAAGACACAGAAATCTTAAATGACTCACTAGATCAGATGGACTTAACTGACATCTTCAGAATATTACATTCCAAAGCGACGAAATACACGTTCTTCTCAAGTGCACATGGGACATTTTCAAAAATAGACCACATATTGGGTCACAAGCAAAGTCTCCCCAAATTCAAGAAGATTGAAATCATACCAAGCATCTTCTCAGACCACAATGCCATAAAATTAGAAATAAACTACAATAAAAACAATCCAGAAATTTCAAACACTTGGAAGCTGAATAGCATGCTATTAAATAATGACCAGTGATATCAAAGAAGAAATTAAAAGCATCCTGAAAACTAATGACAAAAAAACACAACAATCCAAAATCTATGGGACACAATGAAAGCAGTCCTGAGAGGGAAGTTCATAGCTCTACAGGCCTAACTCAAAAAGCAAGAAAAAATGGTAGTAAATCATCTAACTCAACAACTCAAAGAATTAGAAAGAGAGCACCAAGAAAAGCCCAGAGTGAACAGAAGAAAGGAGATAATAAAGGTCAGAGCAGAAATAAATGACACAGAGACAAAAAAACAAACAAACAAACAAAAAAACACAATACAAAAGGTCAATGAAACCAAGAGCTGGTTCTTTGAAAAGATAAACAACATTGATGAACCCCTAGCCAGGCTCACCAAGAAGCAAAGAGAGAGGACTCAAATAAACAAAATCAGAAATGAAAGAGGCAAAATAACAACAAACCCCATAGAAATATAAAGGATTGTTAAAAAATACTATGAACAACTCTACTCCAACAAACTAGACAACCTGCAGGAAATGGACATATTCCTAGAAAAATACAACCTTCCAAAACTTACTCAGGAAGATTCTAAAAATCTCAATAGGCCAGTAACTATGGATGAAATTGAAACAGTCATCAAAAAGCTCCCAGCAAACAAAAGCCTGGGGCTAGATGGCTTCACAGGAGAGTTATACCAAACATTCAAGGAAGAACTAAAACCTATCCTCCTCAGACTATTCCAAAAAAATTCAAGAGGAAGGAATACTTCCAAGCTCATTCTATGAAACCAGCATCACCGTAATACCAAAACCAGATAAAGACAACACAATGAAAGAGCATTATAGGTCAATATCCCTCATAACATAGATGACAAAATCCTCAACAAAATTCTAGCAAATCGATTCCAGCAGTACCTCAGAAAGATCATACACCATGACCAAGTAAGATTTACCCCAGGAATGCAAGGATGGCATGATATCTGCAAATCAATAAACGTGATACATCACATAACAAATTGAGAGATAAAAATCACATAGTCATATCAATTGATTCAGAAAAAGCATTTGACAAAATCCAACACCCTTTCTTGATAAAAACTCTCAGCATGGTGGGAATCGAAGGATCATACATCAACATAATAAAAGCCATATATGAAAAACCCACAACCAATATCATACTCAATGGACAAAAACTAAAACCATTTCCCCAAAGAAAAGGAACAAGACAGGGATGCCCACTCTCACCACTCCTGTTCAACATAGTACTGGAAGTACTAGCCATTGCAATCAAACAACAAGAAGAAATAAAAGGCATCCAATTTGGAAAAGAAGTAATACTGTCCTTATTCGCAGATGACATGATATTGTACATAGAAAATCCTAAAGACTCCATCAAAAAATTATTAGACTTAATAAATGAATTCGGCAATGTAGCAGGATACAAAATCAATGCCAAGAAATCTATGGCATTTCTTTACACCAATAATGAACGTACAGAAAGAGAGACTAAAAAAGCAATCCCATTTACCATCACACCAAAAAAATTAAGATACCTAGGAATAAACTTAACTAAGGATGTAAAAGACCTATACATGGAAAACTACATGACACTGAAAAAAGAGATAGAGGAAGACATAAACAGATGGAAGAAAATACCGTGTTCATGGATTGGTAGAATCAACATCATCAAAATGTCCATACTACACAAGGCAATCTACAGATTCAATGCAATCCTCATAAAAATACCAATGGCATATTTCACAGACCTACAAGGAACTTTCCAAAAATTCATCTGGAATAAAAAAAAAAGACTCCTAATAGCTGCAGCAATCCTGAGAAAAAAGAATAAAGTAGGTGGAGATCTCAATACCAGATATCAAGCTGTATTACAAAGCCACTGTTCTTAAAACAGCCTGGTACTGGCACAAGTACAGACATATAGATCAATGGAATAGAATAGAGAACCCAGAAATCAACCCAAACCACTATGCCCAATTAATATTTGACAAAGGAGGCATGAACATACAATGGAGTCAAGACAGTCTCTTCAAATAAATGGTGTTGCAAAAATTGGACAGATACATACAAAAAAAATGAAACTAGACCACCAACTTACACCATACACAAAAATAAACTCAAAATGGATAAAGGACTTAAACATAAGATGGGAAACCATACAAATACTAGAGAAATCCACAGGCAGCAAAATCTCAGACATATGCAGAAGGGGCTTCTTCACCGATATTGCTCCTAGAGCAATGGAAAATAAAGAGAAAATAAACAAATGGGACTACATCAAAATAAAAAGCTTTTTCGCAGCACAAGAAACCATAAACAAAACAACAAGAAAGCCCACTGCATGGGAGAACATATTTACCAATGTCATCACTGATAAGGGTTTAATTTCCAACGTTTACAGGGAACTCATACAACTTAACAAAAGGAAGATAAACAATCCAATAAAAAAATCGGCAAAGGACCTAAATAGACACTTTTCCAAGGAGGACAGAAGGAAGGCCAAGAGACACATGAAAACATGCTCAAAGTCACTAATTATCCGAGAGATGCAAATCAAAACAACAATGCGGTATCATCTCACACCTGTCAGAATGGCTATCATCAACAAATCAACAAACAACAAGTGTTGACGAGGATGCGGAGAAAAAGGAACCCTGGTGCACTGCTGGTGGGAATGCAGACTGGTGCAGCCACTGTGGAGAACAGTATGGAGTTTCCTCAAAAAACTAAAAATGGAACTCCCATTTGACCCAGTGATTCCACTTCTAAGAATATATCCCAAGAAACTAGAAATACCAATCAGAAAGGATATATGCACCCCTGTGTTCATAGCAGCACAATTTACCATAGCTAAGATTTGGAAACAGCCTAAGTGCCCATCAGCAGATGAGTGGATTAAAATACTAGGGTACATCTACACAATGGAATACTACTCTGCAGTAAAAAAGAAGGAGTTCTTAGCATTTGCAACAGCATGGATGGAACTGGAGAGCATTATGCTAAGTGAAATAAGCCAGTCAGAGAAAGATAATACCACATGATCTCACTCATTTGTAGAATATAATGAACAACATAAACTGATGAACAGGGACAGATCCAGAGACAGAGAAGCATCGATCAGACTGCCAAACCTCAGAGGGATGGTAGGGGAGGGTGGGGGAAAGAAGGAGAGATCAACAAAAGGACTTGTATGCATGAATATAAGCCTAACCAATGTACACGAATACCAGGGGGGTGAGGGCATGAGTGGGAGGGGGGGTGTTGGGGGGTTAATGGAGGGATGAGGACACATATGTAATACCTTAATCAATAAAGAAAAATTTTAAAAAAGGAAGTATGGTCATAGATAAACAGGAGACAATCAAAAGGAGAAGACAAAAAAGGAAAGGAAGGAATGAAGGAATGAGGTAGGGAGAAAGGAAGGAAGAAAGGAAGAAAGGGAGAGGGAGAGAAAGAATGTAAAAGAAAAAGAGAGAGAGAGAGAGTTTGATAAATTGTCCACTAGGAATGAATTAGATGGAGGAGGAGAAAGGGAAGAACCCAGCAGTAGGGGGAGACCAGTGCCCAACTTGGAGGGTATCTGAAAGACATCTTTAAAGACAGATATGGCTAGTAGCAAATTTCAGTTTTTATGTTCCTTTATAATTGCTTCCCTTCTTTCACCAACATTCAGGAATTGAATGATTTTTGTAAAAATCAGGAAAGGAAGCTGTTCGGTAACTGTTTCAAAATAGAGTCAGCTTAGGATTTATGCAGAGAACTGTACATGTGTAGCTCAGAGGTGATCGTGAGCATGTAAGTCCCCTGGGGATTGGCAGAAATCAGAGGAAGGCAATGGACTTTCCACAGAACAGAAATGGGGAAATCAAGTCAGTCATATCTAAATTAAGTCAGTCATATCTAAATTACCTAAGTCATAGCTTATGTTATCATCTGAATTGACAGTTTGTCATTGGTCTTTCTACAAATAAGTCTCAAGACGGCTATTGAAAGGGCAATTGGATTTTTAAAAACAGTTCATTTTACATATACTGGGAAGATGTGCCTTTGAATAAATTTCTCTGATTAAAATATATCTTCTAAAACTCCTGAGGTTTGGGAATGGTGCTCTTTCTCTCTGGCTCCTTTCAGCTTTTGCATACAACAAACAAATCAGGACCTGTCTTGCTCACTTCATAAATCCTTAAATGAAGGTTTTGCAAAGGGTGGGGAGGATAGCTCGTGACAAGGGGAGATACTTAGTCCTCCTTGCTGTCCGGATAAAAAGGCTCTGCTCATCCTGGAAAATCACACAGGAAACTGGGAAGAGAGGGAGAAACAAGACCATATTGTTTACACAGAGCTGTTCACTAATGCTATATAACATGGGATCAGAGTCACACGCTGGGGGAACTTTGAAGAAATAATCCTGAAAGATTCCACAGGATATGCAACCAGACCAAAAACTTTGTTACTTATTCTTTTCTCCTCCCTCAGACCTGTACATCCACACGTTTTAAACAGACGGGAAAAGTGTTAGTACCTCTTGAAGAGCCGCCCCATGTCTAGGTCCATCCAAATTCATCTACTATTCCCTATGGTTATTTATATCTTCTTATTCAGGACTTTGGGATCTTAAATAAGACACAGATACAATTTCAGAGAGGTATTTAAGATCAGTAGAAATTTGAGAAATGTGCATGTGTCCCTATTAATCTAATCCTATCCCCAAGGTCAAATAGGGTGGTATGCTTTGTACACCTTTTTTTCCAAGGAAGGACAAATAAAAATCCAGGATAAAATAGAACTGAGTCTCGCTGGGTAGCACCTAACTAGTAACAAATGATTTCTGTTCAGAGACCATACCTATTAGGACCAGATGATGATGGTGATAGTAATGATAATGATGTCAACAGTTTTTGAGTATTCACTACATACCAGGCATTACCCAAAAGACTTGATGTGCATTGTTTCATTAAATTATCATAATAATCCTATGAGGTAGCTGTTATTATTTAAATCATAAAGATGAATAAATTCAGGCTTAACAAGTTTAAATAACTTGTCCAAGCTAGCATTGAGCTTGGAATTTGAGTTCAGTAGTGTCTTACTTGATCATTGTGCTATATTGCCTATCTATTAGTAAACCAAATTGTTCCTTCTAGTAGGAGGGGAAATAAGGCTGGGGATAAAATTGAGTGTGACTCTCAACAAAACCATATAGTATGAAAAAAACCAGCTTTTCTCCAACCCATGAAGATCCCTCCCCATAGAGGACTCAGGATTCTCCTGTTATCTCCATCTATGCTTCAAAACTAGCTGTCATGTAAGAATCTAGTTTACTCATTCAAACTACACAAGCCACAATAAAAATGGTTAAGTAGCTCATGATGAGATTTGAAGTCTCTTTAGGGAGCAAAATCTTGAGCCCAACAAATTAACCTATAACAACAGATTTTCAGACTTAAGTAGAATTGAAGTATTGTGTGTGTGTGTGTGTGTGTGTGTGTGTGTGTGTGTGTGTGTGTTTAACATGGAATATGGGGAGCAGGAGGAGTTTTTTTCTCCATCAAGTTGCCTTAATTAGTGAGTTCTTCATGCCCATTGTGAACTGGAAGCCTCTAAAAAATATTGGTAAACCCATTCTGAGCTTCCAATGGGCCTACTTTAGAAATTGCCAAAAACTGTTTCAGATATACTTGGGTAGTGTCCTGACCCATAACCTTTCCAGAACAGCCTTTTAAATCAATTAGGAAGCATGAAAAGAAAATGCTGTGTTGATTATCTGGGTTCTTGCCCTGAAGATTTCATCTGCAGACATCCTGCAGTGAGTGGGGATATGGCCTCAGTCATTTACAGTTCTTGTGTCCTGAGAATTCTAGTATTTGGGGCAATGTTTAAGAATTTTATGGATATTTGTTTGGATTCCTTTCAGGTTCAGAAACCAAATGGAAGGAACAATTTTGAAATACCTTTTCCAGCCTACTCTGGATGCCCTCACTAACTAGGTTTAAAGACCCTTGCTCATAAAATTGTCAAACTTTTTTTCCTACTATTTATGATCTGTTTGATTTTAGATCATTAGCCAGAGAAGGGTTAAATGACCCATTGATTTAATATACAGAAAATTCCTGCTTTTGCTCCTCATTTCCTCAACCTCAAGAAAAATCCTCAACAACAACAACAACAAAACAAAACAAAAAGATGTACTATCTCTGTGGAGTCAAGATAAAGTGATTTTTTTAAAGGTGATTGTAAATTACTAACCCCTTAAAAATCCTTAGGTCCAATATATTATTCTGAAGTTAATACTTAGCAATAGCATTGATTGCATAATGCCACTGTTTTGTAAATAGCTTTAATCCACTTGCTGATTCTTTCAGTTGTTCTAAATTTGTGCTCCCTGTCTTCCAAGACCCATCATTTTCATGAGTCACCCGGTCATGGAGAGGGCAAGTGCTTAAAGACCAGGATCCAGCCAAACAATGCCTGGGCTCCTCAGTGTTTTCACAGACTGTCCTGGACTGTCTGGTAATCACTGTTTGTTTCCTCATAGGAAAAGCTATGAAGATATGGAGTACAGAGAGGAGGACAGCAACTAACATCCCAAGACTCTACCATGTGCCAAGCACACTGCTTTGCACCTCAAACTGTAACCCTTATCACAACCCTATGTGGTAAATATTATTAACCCCCTTTTTCAGGTGAGGAAACTAAGGCTTAAAGGGGTGATGTAATTAGCCTAATGAAATAAAAGCTGAGGTCAGGTCAAGGTTGAATACAGGTCTCTCATCCTACCCCAACACATGCTTTTGCACGCTGCAGTGCCTCAGCCAAACACAGCTTTAGGAATAAATGAATCATAAGAAAGGCCTCCACCCAGCCATGATCCTCATATTTAGGCAAGACCTAACTAGCTAATAATGCCCAGAGCATTCGTCGACTCGACCCTGGCTTGGTGTAAAGTTTCTCGGCTTATTTACAGTATGGAGTTCATTCTTGATTCATGAGCTGACTCTGTGCTGTATCCTCCAGGCTGGAGTTACCTCTGGCACCACAGCATCATCGCTCCTTCTTTCAACACTTGGGCTCGCTGGATGCTGACTCCTTCCAAATGAAGCAA
The DNA here is from genome assembly GCA_026230045.1 of Corynorhinus townsendii. Lineage (NCBI taxonomy): Eukaryota > Metazoa > Chordata > Mammalia > Chiroptera > Vespertilionidae > Corynorhinus > Corynorhinus townsendii. The sequence goes on along the minus strand of JAPDVU010000008.1, from coordinate 63,234,059 downwards.
TTAGTTGAACTCTATTAAAAGAAATTTCTAAAACCAGTGATTGCAAAATCCATTAGCTGAACAAAATTTGGAGAGAGAGAGAGAGTTTCCTTCCATTGCCTAACTAGAGTTCAAGTAGTAGAAGCAAGAAAATAATAAGAAGCCAATGATAATAACCAAATCTACCAGGTGATCAATCAAGAAGAAATCAGCAACCCCAACCTTTAGATCACCAGCAGAGCGCCTGTAAGGATCTATACCGAGTGCATGGGGACTCTTTGATTGTGCATGGGCAGGAGTGGAAGTGAGATGACATAAAATTATTCAATTTTTAAAATAATAGAGTTACTTCAAGTGAATACACATACTCAGCAGGTGATAAGGGAGAGAGAGATATATAACTAGTTTTAATTTAGTCCCTTCTATGTATTAGGCAGTGTGCTGGGCATATAATCCTTACATTCTCATAATAACCATATAGGTACTATAATCCTCACTTACACTAGTAGAGGACATGGATGTTCACAATAATTATTTTAAGTAACTTATTCCAGTGTGAGTCCAATTATTGAAAGCTTCATTGATATTTACAGTTCAATAAAAAACAAACAAACCAAAAAAACCTCAGCAGGCACTAACATACCTGGGTTCCAGAAAGAGGCAAGTGGAGACATGATTCTTATTCTGATTTTCAGTTCAGGATCATGGAATGACCCCATGTGTTTATCACCTTTTTTTGCTGAGACCCCATTGAGAGGGCATTAAAAATAAAATTAAATTTAACAAAACAAAAAACAAAAAGTTCACAGCAACAAAATGAAGAGGAGGGGATGAGAGTTTTCAAGGAGTTTGTAGAATGCAAAAAGTAGAAGGAGAGTGTAAATTAACAAAGTACAAGGAAGGAAGACACAAAAGAAACCTTGGATGTAAGCAGGATCTGGCAGCACAGGAGGCAGCTGACCTGCCTTGAGAAATCAAAGTGGCTCTGGATTTTAAAAGGTGGGAGTGGAGAGGTAGCACTGAAGTAAAAGGTCTCTATATAGAAGAGGTGGCCTCCACTGCACCTTTCCCTCACCTCCACGTGCAATAGAAAGCCGGGTCCTTGCCCACAAGCAAATGAATCCAAAAGCTTGTCTTTAACAGAATAGAATGAACTGTTTGGGGAAGAACTAGAATAGCTGGTCTGAGTGTTAGTAACCCAGAGTAAGGCCCTTCTCAGTTGTTACCTGGGGCTCTCCACCAGCAATCACTGTACACCCCTAGGCATTCAGTGTGGAGAAAGCCCGTCAGCTGCCACTTCCTGCAGCACAAGCAGAGCTCCTGGGCAGTCTGCTTATTGCTCATCCTGCTATCTAGAGGGACCACCAAACATCTCCCAGCATTTGAAAGAGAAACACCAAAATAAACAGACATCAGCTGTTCCCAAGAGGGAAAAGAGACCTAAGCGAGTAGAAGAGAATTTACAGAAAAATAAAAACAAGTTCCATCTATTCAGAAATACTTAAAATTTTTTCGAATGGATAAAACAAAAACAAAAAAACACCAATGTTGTATATTTTTCAAAAGGCATAATAAAAAAACAAAATTAATTTTTGGAAATTAAAAATATGTTGTGAAAATGGAATATTTGGTAGATGGGGTGTAAGGCCAAGCTGAGGAAAGCTCCTAGAAAATAGAACAAAAAGCAGTTAGAAAGAAACTATGAGCAAAAAGTTAAGAGACATTGAAGATCAATCCTAATGAGATCTGACATTTCATTCCAGGAATTCTAGAGAGAATAGAGGACAGGAAATGATCAAAACAAATCTAAAACAAAAATTTCCCAGAGTTGAGGGGAGAGTATTTTTAAATATAAAGAGCTTACTCAATGCCTAGCATAATTAATGAAGATAGATACCCCTCAACACAATATAGTGAGATTTTAGAACAGCAAAGGTTATGAGAATATCATAAAACTTTCCAGAGAGAGGGACAGGGAAAAACAGGAGCTAAACCCTCATAGATCATATAGCATGAAGCTAATAGCTAAATGTCTAAAGTCTACAAAACCAGAAACAACAACAAATGCATATTATTTAGGATAACTACCACAGAACCCCAAAACAGAAATCATTAAAAACTGATTATCTCTGATGAGCAGGACTAGTGTAGGTGAGTCAGGGGCCATGGAAGAGATTGTGGCTTTTTTACTGCAGCATTCAAGTATTATTTGAATATATATATATATATATATATATATATATATATATGCATGTGTGTGTGTGTATGTGTGTGTGTGCATGTATATACATGTCATGTATGGTCAATATATACTTTAGTTGATATATAATATAACCCATACATTAAATAAAATACTGTATGTAATTAATATATAACATATTTGCAGGCCTTTGTTTATTATCCTTCAAGAACAAACTCATTAAGCAGTATGTCTTATATCATAACACCTTAACAAAGTTTATTCTTTCCTATATGTATTGCAGTGCACACATAATTACTGGTGAATTTGATACAGAGCCATAAAAATCATATCCTACCAGGTCTCCTAGTGGCCTGGAAAATAAATAAGCCTCCTACTAACACAACTTCCAAATAGTCAGTGGTTTAGGCGGAGCCAACAGGATATAAAAACAGTTGGTTGAGAAGTGGAAACTTCAAGCTGAAAAACATTTGGGATTTTCTAATCTCAACTGAATGTTTTTTTAAAAACTGAACTTCGTCAAACCTGTTTGTGTATATGGGGAGTGAGCCATAGGCACTAAGGAACATTTGACTCTTCCTGCTGCTAAACATGCTGGGAGAAAGAAACTTCTGGAAGTTTGCTGAATTATTTTGAGCCATGATGAAATTCTTTTAGGGAAAGAAAAATACTTTCCTAATTGGTCCCTTTGCAGCATAAAGTATTGGTCTCACATGGGAGATGGCCACAAAGCAATGGATTAGAGTCTTTACTTCATGGTAAAGGCTAGAAAAAGTCAGGTCTGTGGGACCTAAAACATTTGGCAAAACCTGAAGTCTAGAGGTAATGTGGAAAGGAAAGAGAGTTCAAGCAAATGTATGAGTGAGGAGGGAAAAGCAGGAGTAAGAAAGATTAGATTCCTGCTCAGAATGTGATAAATGCAGAAATGCTCTACAATCCCAGTGAGCACTGTATTCATCAGGCTGCACCAGTAGCTGTTTGCCAGGGGTGGTGTCTTTCTTAGCCTGGTACCTTTTCAATTGATTATGCAGGAAGCATTCCTCGAGTTAGAGTGAGGTGCAGACTGTGCTATCTCACTCACAGCTGATAATTTCCCTAGAGGCAGGTGAGATGCAGGAAGATAAAACCAGGGACTCACAAGAAAAATCACATTTGTGGAGAAGTGAAGAGCAAGAGGGGGTCAAGTAGGCAAAGCTGGCCAGTAGTATAATAATTCAAAGACTGCAGGTAAAAACAGCCCCCTGGGATGCAGCAGTTCATCATGTACTCAGTCAAGGAAGGAAAACAAGAAGCCAAAAATTGTGGTGAAATTGTTTTCCTGAAAGAGGAGCTGCTATAAATATAGATGCCGTGGGATAGAAGGAACAGGAAGAATAACAGCAAGCCTGGATTCATAATGAGAAGCACATTACGGTTCCAAGTATCACTCCCAGGTACTGAGAAAAAACCACAGAGGAGATGGGCACTTCAGGAGAACTGAGTGCCTTCATATTCTAAGATGATTAATTCAAGCGTCCATATAGGGCAGAATCACACATGATACCAACATCTTCTAGATCTGAAGACTTTTCCCTGGGAGTGGAGGGTAAGAATCTAATTTAGAAGAGGTTGTTAGTGGCAGCCACCTAGCACAAGACTGAGGGTGGGCAGACCTTAGGGTGTCCCCCATATTTCCTACCCCTTTGTGTCCACTCCCAGTATAATACCATCCTATTGAGTATGGGTAGGACACACTCCCACCTGTGACCTAATTCTAGGCAATAGACTATGGCAAAAGTGATGGGATGTCACTCTCAGGGGTACTTTATGTTGTATAAAATTAGAGGCCTGATGCACGAAGATTCGTTCAAGGATAGGCCTTCCTTCCCCTGGCTGCTGGCACTGCCTTCACTCTGGCAAGAGCCGCCTTTCTGCCTTCCCATACTGCCCAGAAGCCCAGAGCAGCTGGGGTGGTGCGGAATGCCTGCATTTTCGCCATAGCGATGATGCAAGTGTCCCGCCCCGCCCCCTGCCACTCTGCGCCTATGTATGCAAATTAACCCACCATCTTTGTTGGGTTTATTTGCACACTCACTCCTGATTGGCTGGTGGGCATCGCAAAGATATGGTCAATTAGCATGTTACTCTTTTATTATGTAGATTCCATTTTAGCAGACTGGAGCAAGAACTTCTCCTTGCTGAAACAAGCAGCCATGTTGAAGTCCATATGGTAAGGAATAATGTGGGGAAGCTCTAGGACCTGGGGTCAGCCTCTGGCCTACAGCAACCCAAATGGGCTTGGAAGTGAACTCTTCCCAGTTGAACACCAGATAAGCTTGCAGTCCGGCTGATGCCTGGACTTCAGTCTTGTGAGAACCTTAGAAGAAGATTCAGCTCGGTGATGCTCAAACTCCTGGCCCACAGAAATTGTGAGATAATAAATGTGTGTTGTTGTAAATCACAGAATTTGTGGTAATCTGTTACACAGCCATAGAAAACAAATACAGTGGGGGAGAAACAGGTGAAAAGGAATAAAGAATAATGTCAGATAACTTCTAAACAGGAAGTAGCAAAGCAGCCATGATGCTGGTATTCATTTAATCACTATTAAATCACATTTCAGCTTCTGTGATGTCTGTTGCCCCACTATCCATCTAAACCTAGACTTTTGTCACCTCTGAGTTGTTCCCTCCTTCCTTGAGATAGCATTTGTGTGTTGTACTTTCCATTCAAGGATGACAAAATGTTTTGCTTCTAGGTTTTCTGTACAGGTCTGGCTCTATGCAAAGTTGTAAGGGGGGAAGTTTGGTCCCCTGTTCTTTGGATCATCTCCTGCTCTCATGCAGAACCCTTGCCCCAAAGGGCACAAATAGCCTCTAGTTACTACCCCTCACCTACCCTACCCCATGCTCCATACTTTTAAAATTTTTCTTCTTCCCATTAAATTTTGTCTATTTCTTCTGTCCTAGTCCTCAGATCTTGTTCAATATCATTGAATTCAGACTAAGGGCAATCATCTGATGTCAGCTTAATGAGACATCTCACTGGATAACATTTGTGCTTTGTAACAGATATCTTCGAATCTCCTACCAGTGGGAAACTTGAGAAACAGATAAACAGATGTATTGTCCAAGCAAGTCTTCCAGGAGCCCACAAGCTATAACCTACAGGGACAGTGGGAAACAGCTTCCCTGTCTCCTCCAGAAGGTTGCCTCTCACTTCCTTCCCACTGGGCCTCTTGTTGGTTGGAGGCTTTGCTATGTGACTCTTATGTTTATTCCAGAAGCAATAACAGCAGCATCTGTCTACTGCCAGGCAGGTGTCAGACATTCTCCCATGTGGTAAGGGGGAAGGATAGCTAGTCTTATGCTCATCACAAATATATTACTCACGTCTGAGTTTTTTCAGTAGACAGCTTTCCTTCCTACATATATTTCTGAGCTGTAGAGAAATGTGCTTTCCTATGGTAGCAGTGGGAGAGAAGCCAGTACATGGAACCCAACATAGGCTTGCTGAACTTCCAAGATGAAGTGAAGTCTCCATACCAGGGAAGGTCCCTGCTTCCTTCTACAAGGAAGATCCAGAAAAATCTCTGTCCCCAGGAGACTCAGAGACACTGTCTTAGCCTCCAAACTCTTGTGCAACTCTCTCTCTCTCTCTCTCTCTCCCCTTGAAATGCCGTTCTTTTACCCCATTTGAATTCATAGTTAGTTTAGGGGTATGTACAGGTGGACCTGCCTGAACTGACTCCAGGGTGATTAGGATGTCTACTCCAGGCCCCCTTGAGCACCAGTTATGACATTTAACACCTTGTCCAGGAATTGTCTCAATTGTCTGTCTCCTGCACTGTACAGCAGGCTTCTTAAAAGTATCGGCAGGGACTTATTGTCTTTATCTTCAAATTCTATCTCATTGTCCAGCACTAAGTGACTGACTTATGGGTTAGAGAATGGATGAATGGCCAATAGGAAGCAAGAACTTGACCTGTTCAAACTGAAAAAATAAGAAAAAGATGATGAGCCCAGCTGGTGTGGCTCAGAGGTTGAGCATTGACCTATGAACCAGGAAATCTCAGTTCGATTCCCAGTCAGGGCACATGCCTGGGTTTCGGGCTCCATCCCCAATAGGGGGCATGCAGGAGGCAGCTAATCAATGATTCTCTCACATCATTGATGTTTCTATCTCTCTTTCTCCCTCTCCCTTCCTCTCTGAAATCAATGCAAATATATTTAAAAAGAAAAAGAGGATGATTCCACAGGTCAGGATCTGAGAAGGAGGTGATGTTATTAGGTGCATTATAACCTGCCCATGAATCTCGGTCCATCTAGTCCCATGCAATTATTGGGCAGTGAAGGTCTTTTATGACATTTCCCAAAAGGGTGTCTGTGAAAACCACTCAGTTGAGGACAGGAAACCAGGCTTGATTAACAGAAATGTGGGTGAGAAAGTATTATGGAAGAGTAAAATAAGTGAGTTTTACTTTCATGGCAATAGCTGACATTTTTTTATAGTCACAGTATTATATAAATACTTCACTTCTTTATTGTATGCATACAAGTTGATGTTGATGAGACCTAATTTTGCCCCATCTCAGACTTCCTGTAATAAGTTATGATGTATAACTGTTTATAGAGTATGGTGTTATTTGATTATTTAAGTATGTCATGTCACATATTTTCCAATAATATTAATGTTATATTGAAATGCAAGTAACTAAGACATCCTTTTGAAAAATATCATGAAGTGGCTTTGCTGCCCAATAATTTCATGAGACAGGTTGGGACAGATAATTCGTGGGCCAATTTCAATATAGAATACCGAATAACATCACTTCTTTCTAATAGAAATAAATATGATTAATACAAGTAAACAAGTTCACTTATTTAAAAAAAAAGTTTCCTTCTCTCATCCTGGTTCCTTTGCCAGCATCACAGAACTAGAATGAGTGCATAAAAGAGGACTCTTCTTACCCAACCCCAGGGAGCAGGACTGTGGCGGGTGAAGTGCATTTCTGAAGAGATCTCCCTAATAGGGCTCTCCTCCCTTCTCATCTCCCTACTTCCTAGTACCCCTCCAGAGTTCCAGATCCTCTCTTATCTAAAGTACACGCCCTATGCATCCTCCCCAAGAAGTCCCTTCCTGCTTGGCAAACATTTTTCTTATTAACAGGACAGACATGGATCAGAAGGCAGCTTACATTAGCCTTTACATCCAGGACTATCGTATTCCCCCTGGATACAAGATCTCCTTTTGTAGACCTCCAAACCTCCTACACTAGTAGTTTAGATTCTCAACTTCAAACCCTTGGACCCTGATTCTGACCTTCCAGTTTCTTCTGGTGAATCCTCAAATTTAACTTTTGCTCTAACCATGCTTCCACACCATTATGTTTAAGGTTCCCAGTGACCTTCTTACTAAACGCTGTGACCTACCTTTTCCCATTTCTTATTCTCCTTGACGTATTTTATGTTGGAGTCTGGGCCCCAGAAATATGAGCCCCATGTGTTCTCTGGGGCATGGGAAGACCAAGGCAGAGTTGTAAAGGTTTGAGTGTCTTGGGATATTCTTGTGGTCCATGCTTCCACTGTCTCTGGATGTGGCCCCGCCTATTCCCACCAAGCACACACCCACCTCTGGCCCTTGTCACCAGTTGTTTCCTCTGTCTAGAATGCTTTTTATTTAGATTCTGCACAGTTATCCTTCTCATCTTCTTCTATGGTGATGGCAATGCCATTGCTCACAGCCTGACCTGCAGGTTCCTGCTCTAATCCAATTCCCCATTGTTTTCCATCTTTTAGAAAGTGCTCTCTTTCTATTGTGCTGGAAGTTCTCCTAGAACAAATATATATAATATATATATATATTTCATTAATCTAAAGACTATTTCTTCTCTCATTTCTATGAATTAATGTAGGAAGGAGAGCTTATCATCTTGAGAATTGAGAGAAACTGGAAGAGGATGAACAGGATAACTATGCAAATTTCTAAAGGAAGAACATTCCAAACAGAAGAAGCAATTGATGCAAAGGCCATGAGATGGAAGTGTGCTCGGCAAGAATAGGCAAAATGCAAAATGGCTGGATATTGGCTGGAACAGAGCCAGAAAGGGAGAAAATAGTGGAAGGTGAGTTCAGAGAGGGAAGGGAGCAGTGGAGTGTAAGGAGGGTTTTGTCATGTGGAGCCTTGTGGCCATTGTATGGACTTTGGCTTTTACTCTGAGGAAGGTGGGAAGACATTGGAGGATTTGAGGAGAGGAGTAATAGAACCTAATACTTTAGATAACAACTCTGACTGCCATGTTGAGAACAGACTCAAGGGAGATGATCAGGATGTTAGTGCCCACATCCAGGTTGGAGATTATGCTGGCTCAGATGGTGGCAGCAATGGCGGTGGTAGAAAGTGGTGGATATACTTTGATTCTAAAGCCAAAAGGATTCCTGACAGGTGGGATGAGGAGTGAAAGAGAAAGACTGAAGTCTAGAATGACTCCACGTTCTTTGGTCTAAACACTGAAAGATAAAGTTGCCATCAAGATATGGGATTGCTGTAAGTGGAACGAGTTAGCAGGAGAGGATCAGGAGTTCTGTTTCTGAGATGCTGAATTGAAGATGTCAACTGGGTAAGTCTGGGTTCAAGAGAAAGGTCTGGAATAAAGTATATATTTGGAATGGCACTTAAGGACACCAGACTGGGTGGATCACCAAGGTAGAGAGTTTGGTGAGAGAGGGAAAGAGGAGCAGGAACTGAGCCCTCAGGCACTCCTATGCTATTAGGTCTAGGACAGTGGTTGGCAAACCGCAGCTTGCGAGCCACATGAGGCTCTTTGGCCTGTTGAGTGTGGCTCTTCCACAAAATATCACGGCCTGGGCGAGTCTATTTTGAAGAAGTGGTGTTAGAAGAAGTTTAAGTTTAAAAAATTTGGCTCTCAAAAGAAATTTCAATCGAAATACTGTTGATATTTGGTTCTGTTGACTAATGAGTTTGCTGACCTCTGGTCTAGGAGATGAGAAGGATCTAGTAAAGCGACTGAGAAGGAGCAGTCAGTGAAATAGAGAAAAAAAGAAAATGTACATATGCTGCATTTTAATTCAACACATTGTGTAGCAATCTGGATTGAAAAATTGGAACTAAATTCGAGATCATTCTTTACTTTGAGGAAAACAATATGATGCAATGGATAAACTATTGGCCTAGCACATTATGTAAGTACTTTTAAAATACATTCTCCACACCTCACCCCCGCAACCCAGCAACAGTAACAGGTGGTCTATATAGAAAACTATGTTGGGTCTTTTAGTTGTTGCTGAAAAGAAAGCTACTATATTACTTTAGAAAATGAATAAAAACCAATTACGTTCATTAGCAGGGTTGGGGGAATAGAGACTGCTGGCAAGTTATGAATATTTGAAGACGTGGCACCTTCAAACAAGGAAGTATCTGCCTAGGGAGAATTCAGAGTGGCTAGGGGTAGGTTCTACCTTTAAAAAATAATAACTTTTATCTTTTAAAGCAGTTTTAGGTTCACAGCAGAGAGTTTCCATATGCCTTCTATCTAGGGTCTACCTTTTTTCCTCCAGACTTACTCTGTGCCACTCAAGTTGTTTAATTGATGCTTCCATTTTCCCACCTATAAATCGAGGGTAGGATGAATTCTATTAAAACGTTGAGGTTCTTTCAGGAAGGTGTTCTGTAATGTCAGGCTCTTATTAGAGACCTTAAGAAGAAGGTAGCTTCTGTCTCCTATTTCTGGGAGCCAGCTGCAAAAGACTAGGATTTAATGAGTTATCAAGACTGTGTTATTTAAAAACCAATGAGATCAGTGCTTCCACATCAATAAATATGTGTGATTGCCCCCGGGGAGCAGCGCCTGACTACCATGTGAGCTCATAAAGGTGGCTGTGCAGGCCCCAGGCTGCTGCTTCGGTCTCTGCACAAGGCAGCCAGGTCTCCTGATTTGTGACTCTGCTGTCAGGGCTCCCAAGATTGTCTCCTGGCCCCTTGACCTTGGGGCAGGGCGGCTGAGCTGAAGCCCTTCCACCAGCTCCTGTGCTCCTTCCAGGGCCCATGAATCTCATGGGAGGCAATGAGATAATGGCTAGAACAGCACCCCAGGCTTCTGGACATAACCCTAGGCAATCGTGCTGCCCTGTACACAGAGGCCAGCCAGCTCACTCTGTCAGAAAGCACTTCATCCTGCTGTCTGATGACTGTGAACAGGATGAGTTCAATTCCTTGCCTCACACTTTCCACAGTTTCTCCTGCCAAGCTCTTGAGACTTTGAGAGAAGGGAGAGGTTAACTAATTACCTTGAAGAACTGTCCCCACACTGGCTGCTCCGGGAATTTCAAACCTCAAGACCACAAGCTGTCCAAGGCTCAGTGTGACTCCAATCATATTCCTGGAAGGTGGCTACTGCAAGAGGAAGCAAGGCAAATAGAACCAATAAGCTCTGGACCTGGCAGGAAATCCAACACACCAATCAAAAGATGGCTGGAACTGAAGGATCCATCTTGAAAGCAAAGTCTCATTGTCAGCAAAGAGCTCCACACCCAGTTGTTCAGCAAGCTCATCCTCATTATGGAAGAAGCACAGGCCGCTATTGTTCTAATACTTTGTGTATAAAGATGAAAAAAAGCTGTGGCCTCTGCTCTGAAGCAAGTTATAGTGAGTATCATGGACCAATCACAGGCTTACTGTCCAGGGAGGGAATTCTCATTTTTTCAATTCATTGATTTTCATATTATTTAACCACTCAGAACTCAGAACTCTAGTTTCTTTATGTACAAAACATAAAACAATCATGTGTGACCTGCAGGGTTGTGATAAGATATGGAAAGTGTAGGCTCCAGCTTGCTCTCCTAAGGAGAAGATAGGTAGGAGAACTCTTCCTATGGCACTTAGCACCTGCTTGGCACATAGAAAATGCTCAAAAGATGATAGAAACTTATACTGGAAGCCCTTAACACTGTGCAAGGCACATAGTAAGCACACTGTAAATGTTAAAACTCTGGCCCTAACCGGTTTGGCTCAGTGGATAGAGCATCAGCCTGTGGACTCAAGGGTTCCAGGTTCAATTTCAGTCAAGGGCATGTACCTTGGTTGCGGGCACATACCCAGTAGGGAGTGTGCAGGAGGCAGCTGATCTATGTTTCTAACTCTCTATCCCTCTCCCTTCCTCTCTGTAAAAAATCAATAAAACATTTTTTAAAAAATGTTAAGACTCTGTACATACCTACTTTTGCTGAAAAGTAAAGAATTCTTTCAATCTTTTGCAAGGCCATTCATCTCACCTTGATACTCAAGACATAACATTTATCACTTGCTCTCCACATGCCATGTAGTTCTGACCTAGTCACTGAAAATAAGATGTATTGTTGGTGTCTGTGGAGACCACAGAGAGCTTATGCTGCCTAACGGTACACCCTGGGCTTGAGTTTCTCTGGCTCACACAGCTGACTCTCTGGAGGCAAGGAGCTTGATGCCTTGTCCTTCAACAAGGTCTTTCCTCCAACTGTAAGAAAAGTCTCCCTTGAAATCAGAGACTCTCTGGGTATAATGTCAAAGCTACCACTTCTACTGAAGTCAACCAAAAATACCGGCATTATCAGTAGAAGAAATTCAATTAACCTGGTATCAGGCATTACGTAGTCTGATATGAGGCATCTGACAAGTTCTCCTGCTGGGCTGCAATCACAGCCCAAGCTCTCATAGACACGTGCTCCCCTGGTCGCTGCAAATTAATTTCCAGAATATATCTGCGTTCCCAAAGCAGGGGGCTTAGAACCAGAAGGGAGGGAGTAATGGTCCCTGTTCTGAGACCATCAATCTTATCTCTGTCCCTATTGAGCAGACTTGTTTGTGCTAAAACAAGTACTTTAGTCTGTACCATATTCTCCTACCATTATCTGTTCCTGGTTTGAGCTTTGTACCCCAACATTTGACTTAATAGCCAAACTCCAACATATACCCTCTTGCTTGGGCTGGATATCAAAGCATCAACTCCAGTTACCTGCTTCAGTTCCCAAGTCTTCTCTACTTCTCCACTTTGGCTTGATACCTCATGATGAATCCTGCTTTCGCTGTCAGGTTGCCCATGGTGTTGGGTCTCCTTATCCTCCTTTTGCATACTAGATTACACACCATCGTACACCAGCCTCCTAACTCTGGGCCTCCCCTGTTCGTGTAGTCACCTATACCCCATCACTGACCTATTTGATTTGTTCGTTTAATACCCATTTCAAGTATTAACTGTTTTATGTGCTTTATCTTCCCAGTGAGATTAAAAGGAAAAACCATATGAGATTTGTTTTTCTTCTATGCCTTCTTGGTGCTGGATTAAGCAAATATGGAGTGTATCTGTAGGTTAATGCAAATAGTTCTTTAAAATGGGCTCTTAACATGACTCATCCTAAAGGGAAACAGGAGCTGCATATTTGCTGCTGCATTCATCCTGCACATGTCTGACCTCTTTGACAGAGACCACTAACTGCCCAGGAAAGGTAATGAGAGGTAAGGTGTTTATTGAGCAGAACACTGCTATTGATATTGGAAACAGCAGGAATTGCTTATAGCAGACATTCAACCAAGGGTTGTTGAGTTAAATACTTCTGACTTGGGGGCGGGAGGTCGGGGGAGGGATGTGTCACTTTCCCCCCATTCAGTTCCATTCAGTTAAAAACTTTTCTGTGTGGGTAGGCAGGATGGCCTCTGTGGAAATTCGTGGAGCTGACTTTTAGGTTCTCACTGATTCTTATTATGCGTTGTTAGTTAACTCTCTAGAACAGTTGTATACAGGGATCCAGAAAAGGAACAGAAGTTGGAAACTACAGTGGAGATGATACCTTCCTCTGTGCCATATTCCCTGATTTCACATATGCTCTGGAGACTTCTGAAGCCCCGTGCAGCTTGGCTACCGACTCAAAGAGCTTGGTGATGGCACCAAGTCTCAACTGCCTACCTATTCTTTTTTTTTTTTTCTTTTAAAAAAGACTGATTTTATTCCAGGTAAAAATATACCCAACTAAAAGTCTGTATTTACCCTTCCTTGTAGCTAAGGGTGGCCAATACAATGGAAGTGAAAATTTTGGGGTGGGATTTTCTGGAACATGGCTTAAAAAGAGGATAGGCAATGGGCAGGAACTTGAACTTTTATATACCTCCCTCCCTCTATTTTTGGACTAAAGTTTCAATAGCCTCTTGGAGCAGGAGTTGAACTGAAAAGGGAAGATACACACTGAGGATGGCGGGGCAGAACGACTGGAGACGCATGGCCCTGGGTGACTACGGAGCTGCCATTTCTCCTTGGATGGCTGACTTACATTTCCTTTACATCAGAAATAAACCTGTTTTCTTTAAGCCATTTTATTTGACTTTCCACTATAAGTGGCCAAATCTGCCTCAGATATAGTCTTTCCACCCTCATCCACTCTAACCCTACTCATTATCTCCCCTCCTCTTACTTTACTATTTAAGATTCACTTTGATTAAATATTTTTTCTCAATTAGAAAGAAAGCCAAGGAATTAATGTTTATCAGTCAATCATAAATTAATATAAAATGCACAATGAAATAATTTGATCCTTAGAAGATAAAAGCCAGGAGGAACATAGATACGTTGATGGAGCGGAGTCAGAGAGAAACTTTGGAACATGGATCAACTAGAAAGGAAAGTTACTATAAAAAGCATCAGTTTCTTAGATGAGAAAGGAGAGGATGGCTCGGGGCACAGGCTAGGTGGCCCAAAACAGATGGAAGGAGCCCAAAGATCAACATTTCCTCCTTTGTTCTTTTGTTATGGTCCTGGTAGGGGCTACATGGATGTCACCAAAATTATTCCATGTGCTGCCTTTAAAAGTGTAGCCCCTCCTTTATCATCCTCAGGTATGTGATAGCTATTTTTGGAATGATTTTCCATTGGAGAAAAGCTCTCTACCCAGTCTCTGAGAAAACGAGATAGTATCATGGTAGTTAGTGTATTTCATACAAGGTTGAATGGGGCATCAACACTTAAAGGCCATAAGCTTGAGATCAAACTGCACAGGGGAAATTCCTTTATTTATGTCTTCATTCATCAAGCATTTTTAGAGCACCTGCTCTGTTCCTGGCAATGTGCTGGACCTAGGCACAGACACATAAAGCCCCGTCCCAGCTTTAAGGAGCTCACAGTCTGGAGGAGGGTGTGGGAAAAAGAAACATGGAATGAAATAAATAATTGCAAAGGCCTTCCTACTACCTTGTTCTTGGACAGATTTATTGACATTCTCTAAACATTGTATTTAACATTCCAAAGCAAGGCAAGTGCTTTTACAAGGGCATTCAGGAAGGTAAGCAGTCCAGATATTTATTCTCCATGGTTAAGAACACAGGAGTGGCTTTAAATCTGCCTCTTGCTGGCTGTGTGATCTTGGGCAAATTAACACTTTTTGCAACTTATTTTCTCATCTGTAATATGTAGGTTCTTGTGATGTGAGATGAAAGAATGTATATGAAGAAATGAGTATATATAGGAACTGATCTACAGAAGGATCCCAGAATTATAAGTTACTGTTGTCTATGTTCCCTGCTCATAGCCTCTGAAAGAGCTGACCCATCTGCATCTCACAGGTAGTTTGCAGGCAGGAAGGAGGTGAAGGGAACAATGGTAGGGGTTGGTAAGGAAACTTGTGCAGCACAGGCTGATCTGGGATCTGAAGAGTGAAGCACAGCTGGGGGCACTGGTGCAAGGAAAGACTGACAAGCAGCCTCAGGAGGCCTGGAGAACATTTATTCAGTGACAATGTGGGTAACCTGGAGACCAGGGGCTGAGATTCAATAACTATCAACAACTGCTAGAGGCTGGCAATATGAAGGCAAAGAGGACACTGTCCAGGTTCACCAGCTCCTGGTCCAGTGAAGAGATGAACACATATGCAGATTTGATCACACAGCATGGTAAGCATGGAGATGGAATAATACACAAGGGGTTATAAGCAAATTCTCCCAACTCATTGTTATGCCTGTAAAATGGAATAATGATAATACCATTTACCCTAGAGGGTTGTTGTGAGACTTAAATAAGAGATGCATACAAAAATACATGTGTATATGTAGATACATATGTGTATTATCTATAATATATATTCATATATAATATACACATATCTAAACAATTTGTAAATTATGAAATGTTATAGAAACATTAATTTATTTCACGATTAATCATTCATATATAGTGTAGAATTTCTAAGGAAAATTATGGTCTTCCATTTCCCTTTATCATTGAACAATGCTGAGAACAGTGCTAAACACAAAGTGATAAGTATTTGTTAAAACAAATATAACCAAAGTCCAGACTATTAAATAATTTAAAATCCCCTTCTTTCTGTCAATCTCATTTTATATAGCTCTTGTCTTTTCCCATTTTGCATAGCTCTTGCCTCTTGCAAAGAGCTACTCTTTGGGGGAAAAAATAGTAATTGTCTGGAAACTCTAGTTTTCCAAATGCATGGATGGGTGCCTTCCCCACTGGCTTCAGCAAGAGCAGCAAATTCACCCAAAGAGAGAATTTGCCCCGGGACAGTTACTGAAGGCCAAGTTGTCTGCTCCAAAGATCAGCTGTGATCAGAGGATTACCTGGGTGTTAATAATTGGCTGTGAGAAGCTGACTCCCAGACCCAGTCCAATAAATACACTGCACTCCTCACTTTATATCCTGAAAAGAACACCATCTGAATGTAATATTTTCCCCCTTAAATGGGTTATATGAAGATTCAGAAAATATATGTACATAAAACATAACCCATATGACTGGCTCAGGAATCTGGAAATACATTAGAGGGATTCCACAAAAATAAGCTGTGATCTTTCTACCGTCTGCACAGAGAGTTAACAGTTCTATGAAAGAAAAAGTGCTGTCACTTAGCACTAACCATTATAATTATATTACAATCATGTTCTGATTATCTGCTCCCAGCTTTTTAAAACTGTGGATGATGAGATTGTTTTTTGTCCTCTTTTCCATCTGTGGCTTGTGGCTACCTTTCATTAAGTCAAGACTTTTTCAACCCACTCAAGTTATTACAAGTAACGGGAGGGTGATTTTTTATAAGGATACATCTACATGGGCCCCCAAGAACTGGTGACAACTTTGTCTCAAGACGGATAGGTACAGTTACTCATGTGGGCAGTGTGGAAACAAGAAACATCACTACCCTAGAAAGCTTTAGATAGACTATTATTTTCATGTCTCTCCAGTGGTATTTGTATTCTCTCATGCTTCAATGTGCTGATCATTTATAATTCATGGCTTCTCAGCAGTTTCAAACATCCCTACCAAGCACCTTGTTATTGTGAGAGAATTTGATCAGCTGGGCTTGTCTTTTATACCATAAGACAATAGCTGGTGGCCTTTGGGTCAGGTGCTTGTTTCTGAAAACAGAGATATAGTGGTCAAAATAAAGCAAGCAAACTGAGTAACATGGTCAAAGGCTGCCTTTTCAGGAGGACTATGTATAGGCTCTTCAGACAGTGCCCAGTGGGATTGAGACCCACATGCCCAAAGTGGTAAGGAGCTCATTGAATCATGCTTGACTGGTTTCTTTTCTCTCCTTCTATTATCCTCATTTCCTCACTTGTGCCTCCTGGGTGACCTCTCAAATAAACAGTCTGCAATCAAGTCTTTGTCTCAGAATCTGCTTTTGGAAGAACCCAAGCTGTGATTTTAAAAATTGTAAATATGGAACCCAACCTGCTTTTCATATGCTCATTGGTTTCCAGATTCATCTTAAGAGCTTTACAAAGTATATAATCCTGACCTCCACAGCATGAATCTGAGCCCTTGGATACTAAGTACAGAGATCTCCATTTTGTAAAAGCATTCAAGGGAATAGTCAGTTTAGGAAGTACAGCAGCACACAATCCAAACTTCCAAAGTTATTTTGTTATTACTTCTACTGTTCTATATCAGCAAACTACCTATCATGTACAGATATCAAGAACTAGAAACTCTTTTTTGATAAGAAAGGTGTTAGTTGGTGGTGTAGGTGGTGACAATAGTTGGTTGGTAAAGCTGAATGTTTTCCTTCCTTTCTTGGTAACTCATTTTTGCCTAGAGATAAATTATGAGAAATTTAAAATGGTGTTATTTAGAAAGCAAGTTACAAGAAAACATTGCAAATCATCTTACTCAAGTTTCCTCTGAAATCATGTCCTACTTAAATTTCAAGATACGATTCAAATGTCATCTTCTCTATTACTATCCCTATGTGCCAAAATTAGATCCTCCTCTCTTAATTCTCCCGGAGCTTTCTGCTTGGACATTCACTTAAGAGTACTTGCACTGAAAAATTTGTTAGCTGCTTGTTAAAACCAGTAAAACTTATCTGCTTGATTATGAACTATTTGAGGACACTGTGAAGCATGGAAGCAACCATGCTTGGGTAAAAATTGCTGTTTAATATTTTAACCCTGCTGTTTGGCTTCTGTACTTATTTGCTTGCTAAAACAATAGAAAAGTTATTTTGATTTTCTGAACTTATGTATGCTATCCCAATCGATTGAATACTCCATTGATGGTGGTTTGACTATCCCATTGATTGTGATCTCACTGGTTATCAAAGCACATTCTTCTGGGAACCAGGACAGCTCAGTTAACCTAAATTGTCTCAGTAGCTACAGATAATGAGTTGTGGTTGACTCAGTGGTCCCAGAATCTGGACAGCACAATTATTCTAAATTGCCTCCGTGGCCCCAGATAATGTGTTTCTGTTGATTCAGTGATCCGTAGACCCAAAACTATACTTAATCTTTATAGATAACTAACTTGCTCAATTTCACTTCTGTTAACTGCTTTGTGCAAACCAGGTTCCTCATTCCAAGCCCAAAGATGTAATCGATACCTTTGTGATATTCTGCATATAAGTCAGATGTGGCGAACCTTTCAGGGCTGCGAGATCTGGAGCACTTTTGCCCCTCATATGCCACCAGCCTTTAATAAATGACTCCATAATTTGACTTCTTGAGGCATCCTTTGTGAGATTCGGGGTACAATACAACAACTGTTCTTGCTATTTTTAAATTTATCTTGGAAACTCCTTTTCTTGGCATATCGATGGGGCCCAATAAATATTAAACATGTGATCTTTTAAAAATATGAATCCAGTTTAATTGATTCTCTGCTTAAGCCCTTCATATGTACTCCTACTGCATTTGGGCTAATATATAACTCCTTTTTATTTAGGATGTAGAAACCTGGAGAGTCACTCCTGCACTTCCAGGAAAAAACTGGATAACCTACAGAACCATAACTCCTCTTGAACCCATCAAACTGCCAAAGTGCCAAGGAACCCAACTACCCTGAAATCTAAGAAAAGACAGCTGTCTCCAAGGAGGGATGGGATATAAGCTGATGCAGAATACCATATAAACTAGTAAGATAATGCAATAAGTTTTATTTTTAACAAACTGTGATAGGCCAAGTAAGAGCTAGTGTTAAATTATAGAACCCCTACTGGCTGCAGGTTTTCCCCCCTACACCTCACTGAGTGTTCATATGAGGGATGGGGTCAAGGCAAGAGACTAGAGAAAACCTCTTTTGAGATAGGGGTTTGGGGGAAGGGGAGCAGCAGTTGCTGCAAGGAAAGCACACAGCCACCACGCTCAAACTTTTCTCCCCTAACTCCCCTATGGAACAAAAGCCGTGAACTTCCCCAAAAGTCTCTTGGAGAAGGAGTGGACTCTCCCAGACCTGAAAACTGATGGGAACCAGGGACCTTTCAGTCCACACTTGCAAGCCCCCTTAAAAAGACTCAGAAATATTTAAGGATGCGCATCTCTCAGAAGAACTGGACTACCTCTGTGAACTGAAATTTAGGAAACGTCATTTGTAAATGTTAATACTTTTTCTCACCCACCAGCTGGTGAGGCTGGAGAGATGTCAGTTACACTCCCTGATTGATTGAGCCGTGATCCCATCGTCATGGCCGCGCGATCATTCCATCTGGCATTTAGGCTCTGTGATTGGGATTGTTTGGGAAGATGGCCAAAGTGATAGCTAGCTCGCAGCAGTCTGCTTCAGCAGCTGCGTGTACGCCCAGTCCACGGCCCAAAATGTATTAATCCAGACCAAATAAATGTTATTTTGGGTTTGATTTAGAAGAGATACGATCAAAGATGGGAACATTTTGCATGAATGAGTGAACATAATCAGTGTGCTAAATTATAAAGTTCAACTTATGCTATTTAATAGAAGACTGTTTAGAGTTATGGAAATTCCATATGGAATCACATCTCCTGATTATCATACAAAAATATAAAACCAAATTATCGTTCATGCTGATGCATGCTGGGTTAGGTAAAGGCATTCCAAGGTCATAAAATTTAGTAATGTGTAACATTTGCCAAGGCTACGATGAGACTTCTTTAGTTTCTTTTAGAAAATAACTCTTACAGACTGTGTCACCAAATGAGCAATTAATAAGAAAGAACACATCATTAAACTCTGCTCTCAGGTAATTTACATGCCACAGTGTTCATTGTGCATAGCCCAGGCTTTTCTTAGTGAATCATAACATTGTCTTAATTATCACTACCATCCTCTGGTAATTGGTTTCCTTCTCTCTCATCCAGGAATAGGTTTTAAACCAAACCTTTGAACCCCTTTGCAAAGCACATACCCTATTTATCACATGGGTTGTCATCTTACGCGCCAAGGATCTCAAGTTTTCCCTCCCAATGTTCTTAGTGAGTAAGAGTCCCAGGTGCCAGGAACAACAATGAAAAAAAAACAAAACAAAACAAAAAAAAAAACCCAAAACTTCTTCCACAATTACCACAAACTCTTTGGATGCACAGTAATGGACAGCTTTTTGTTCCGGATTTTTTAAAGAAGTAATTAAAGCTTAACCTTCTGGAGCCCTTGGAAATGCAGTCTCTAATGAATATGATTTGTCCTGCAATTCTTTCCTTAGACAAATAGGCAGCAGCCAATTGATTCAAGCCTGACTTCATACTGAGTTAATTTTATGGTGAAAGAGGGCAAGATAGGCATGGAGTGCTCCTTCTGGCTTGTCTTAAAAATAGATACTGGCTGTAGTTATTCACATAACAACTGTGATTAATGTCATTCCTGTTGAAATGTAGACTTCTTAAAAGTATGTTTGGCCCAGCCAGTGTGGCTCGGTGATTGAGGGTCAACCCATGCGCCAAGAGGTCGCCAGTTCGATTCCTGGTCAGGCACATGTCTGGGTTGTGGGCTTGATCCCTGGTGAGGAGCATGCAGGAGGCAGCTAATCTATGTTCTCTCATCGATATTTCTATTTCTCTCTCCTTTTCCCTTCCTTCCTCTTAAAAATATCAATAAAAATATGTTTAAAAGTATGTTTGGGGCAACCATGGTATCAGATAATCAGCCTGCCTGAACTTTTCATTTTTCAACCAATTATTTTGAAATCATATAAATCCAGCCAGAAAGATAAACAAATAAACTTTGCATTAGTTAGTCCTTTTTCACAGCTGTGTGATGATCGTAGACAATGGACTAATATTGATTTGATATTAAATGGGTAGATTTGAAAGGTACCTGGGCAGAGAAGGTGAGTGTAGTACAGGCCGGTACATCCCAGACCTTAATATGTATACAAATCCCTTGGGAATCTTGTTAAAATGCAGATTCTGACTCAGTGGGTTTGGGATGGACCTGGACTATTTTATTTCCAACAATTCCCAGGTGGTGCCAGTCTAAAGGCCTAGACATAGGCCCCGTTATCAACAGTTTAACTAAAATCAAATCTGATCATGAACAGATGCGAAATACTAGATAGTGGTTTGGAGCAGTTTACAGCTGGGCAGATGGAGGTTAAGTCTCAGTTCATCTACTCAACAACCAAGTCATTTAAGGCACTGAAATGCTTGGAGCCCCATCTGTAGCATGGGAGAGTCATACCCACCCAGTGGGCTGCTGCTGTACACAGAGATGTATAAGTGACATTTTATAGTCCAAGTGCACAGCTCAGAGCTGGACACAGAGGAATTGCTCAGTAGGTGACTTTAGATTATTACCCTGTGGCTAAGTATGGTTATGTTGGCCAAGATGTGACTCGGATCCTTGTCTACACTGTCTACCTAAGTTGACACCTCGGCTCCAGACGAACAGTTGTTCATTTTTCCTTTAAGTTAGGGGGTATGCATTTTCAACACTTTGGGTTTAAGAATTTCCAGATGGTAAAAAGTACATACAAGCATAAAACAAATAAGCTTTGGGGATATATTATATTGATTTATAATATGTATGCTCCCATAAGTGATTCTTTTTAATTATGAGCTGCAGTGATTTATAAATATTATTTTGTGGATATCTTCATGCCCCCCCAAAAGTGATAAATAATGTCAAGCCTCACCCAGCTCTAGTTTGGGGGTCTGTGTCTCACATACGTAGCTGAACACATGGGTCCTCATTCCTGCTCCCAGAAGTGGCTGCTCCCTGTACTCTGTGCACTATGGTCACTTCTGCAGCTGTGCCAGGCTGGCAGCACCATGGCAGGTCAGCTGATCCTCCTTCTGTTGGACCCCATAGCTCACAGGCTCCACTGCCAGCTCTCTGTGCCATTAAGGAGCCAGAGGTCTCCTTTAGGGGCTGTAGAAGGAGAGACTTGGTGGACAGAGAATTCCTCAATCTCCTGGTGCTGCATTTTGTTTAAGGTGACCCCTTACAACCTGCCCATTTCCAAATGAGTTATATAATTTAGTGAAAACTGCTTTTGCTCTTTTTAAAAAATAGATTTTTATTGATTTCAGAGAGGAAGGGAGAGGAAGAGAGAAATAGAAACATCAATGATGAGAATCACTGATCGGCAGCCTCTTGCATGCCCCCCACCAAAAATCAAGCCTGCAACTCGGGCATGTGCCCTTGACTGGAATCAAACCTGGGACCCTTCAGTCCACAGGCTGATGCTCTCTATTGAGCCAAACCAGGCAGGGCTATTTTTTGCTCTTTTACAGGCTCTTTGTTCTAGGATTCATACAATCACTGGGACAAAAGAACAAAACTGTTATCACCTTCCCCTCTGATGATGAGCTCTGTCTGATGTTAGAGGGTTCCTTAGCCCCCATACCTCCACCCAGAGATGTCTCAGTTCCTCACTGCTGCTGTCCAGTCCCATAAGTATCCCAGACATCCTTTGTTGTGGCTGATCCCAATGGCACAGAGCTTGCCTTCTCTCCCAGGAGCCTCCACACAGCCATGAAAATAGGTCTCTGACTGGTGGGCTCACCAGTTGCCCAGATAGTTACAGACTTTTCTGGATATTCTTCCACATAGGTTCTCTCTTCTATTCTGAACATTGAGGCTCTAAGAACTGCTAATGAGGAAAATTAGAGAAAATAAAAGAAAGGAAAATAACATGTATTGATTACTTAATATGTGAAGGAACATGGTTTGTTTGTTTTTTACATATAAATTCTAGCTATATAACAATTTAATGAGAGTTTAGTGTTCTATCCCTACTTAAAAGATGAAGAAATTGAAGCTTACAAATATCAAGTAACTTGACCAAGTTAGTAAGTTTCCAAGTTGTAAGTTCAGCCTGAGTTTGGCCTCAGAAAAACATGATATTTCCACTACACCACAAAGAACTATAAATTAAGAACAGAAGTGCCCACATAAAGACAATCTATTAGTGTGGTGAACGCTAATGAACATTAGTCAGTTGATGGACATTAGCTGTGACATATTTGCCAGGAATATGAACCTCTTTTTTTGCAAAGAGTCTTGCTATTTATGGAGCATTAAAAATTGCTTCATTGAATTCTGGCTGCACAATGTATTAATCACAGTTCGGTACAATATCACCAGTTACTAAATTCTAATGTTATAATACCCTATCTGCATAATGACACTCAACTAGTAGGAAAGTGAAATAATGAAGCCACTTAAACTATTGCTTACCCGTGTAAGTGTGAAAGGATTTAACATGTCTAAATTTTTAATGAATTAACTATGGTGTTGTTTTTTTTAACTAAATAGATTACATGAATTGGTTGATTTAGCTTTTGAAAATTTAAGAATCCAAGCTCTTTTCAATTCGTAAAAAGCATTAAAAAAGGTTAATATCTCTATCACTCATCCTCAATTCCTATGAAAAAAAAAGGTCCCCTTAAAATTTAATTTAAAAAAATCAAAATAATACAAGTACATGGAATTTTTTTAAATCAAATGGTTTAGAAAAGATTATAATGAGAACCCATATCACTGAATTTTAACACTGGCTTAAACAATTAAGAAATGTATTATCTCACATACTGAAGTCCATATACAGGGTGACTCTAGATGTGTCTCTCAGAATTGGGGACCCCCTCTCCTTGCTCAGGATCCCACCATGTGTGTAGCTATGTCCCCTCATAGTCACAGGATGGCTGCCAAATACATTGTCGAGGACAGTGACGAAAAATTGTCTCACCAATAAAGGAACAGATGCCGTTCTCTTCAGTTTGATCAGGCGCCTCCTCCCCACCATGACTAAGAGTAGCCAGTAACTTCAGGCACTGTGTGTCCAGATCAATAATCTCTACCTTATCAGATCCAATGTTCTCTTTGAAAACAAATTCTTTATAAACCCTTTCTTTCTTAACTTGATAGCATGTGATGGCCATCATAACCCATCTACACGCACAATTTCAGAGAGTGCTTACATTAACAAAGTTTATAAGATAAGCTCAGTTATGTTTAGATACTTCACAAACCAACTCCATCCAGGATCTATAAGCTTGGGATATGAATGTCCTAACTATTTGTCTCAGCTTTTGCTTTGATTTCTGTCTGCTTTGACTAGTGTTGGAAGATTCTGTGTCCCATAAATGTTCACTGTTGCTGCTGGAGACTTAGGGGAGGGAATACCCTTTAGGAAGAAGGATCTTGAACCTTGAATCTTCTCAGCTTTTCTATATGACTGTCAGTATTCACTGATTTCCACCAATTTAAATTCTGGCCACTGAGATATTTCAGGAAACTGCTATTCAAGTGATTGGGTGTTCTCAAGGATCTCAGGTCCAGGGAAGGAAATATAGACAAGCATAGATGAAAATACAGCGTTCAACACTGTTGCTTTAGGAAAGTACACCTCAGAGACAGATCTTAGAGACCTCGTAGTTTTGGATTTTCTAAATTCAGCCTTTCCCTGGGTCTGGTTTTCTCTCTCCTACTAAAGGGGACGTGGGGGAGTAAGACATATTTATTAAACTCCTCCTGTATGTCAGGGACAATTTTCTTGTGACACACCATTTAATGCTCACTAGGACACCCAGAAGCAGCTGTTTCTGCACTTGCTCTACAGATGACAGACTGCGTCTTAGAGGGTAGAGGGACTGCAAGTTGAACTGGGTCCTGCAGGAGTCCCACGCCCAACCTCCTTCCAGACCTCAATGAAGTCATTCTCACCTTGTCCGCCACCTCCTTTTTATTCTTATTTTAAATTAGAGTGTTCTTGAGTTCCCCTGGTCCCAGGAAAATGCAGACTAATATAATTTCCAATCCTCCAAGGCTAGCCTCCACATTTGTTGCTTAAATTCCTTCTCCAGTGATCATCTGACTCTGCACATACAATATCAATCTTAAGAAAGTCTCTGCTCTGGAGGCGGCCCAGCCCATTTTCAGATGCAATGGTAGTTAGAAAACTCTTTCAGAATTTGCCTCCCTGAAGCTCGGCCCACTGGTGCTGGTTCTACTCTCTGAAGCCTCCTTTAAAAGTCTCATCCCAGCCTAGCTGGTATTGCTCAGTGGTTGAGTGTCGACCTATGAACCAGGAGGTCATGGTTCAATTCCCGGTGAGGGCATATGCCCAGGTTATGGGCTCAGTCCCTGATGTGGGGCATGCAGGAGGCAGCCAATCCATGGTTCTCTTTCATCATTGAGGTTTCTGTCTCTCTCTCTCCCACCCTTCCTCTCTGAAATCAATACAAATATATTTTTTAAAGCCTCATCACCATTTCATGGGGTGGCCATATAAGCATCAAGCTGTAATTCATTCAATTGTTTGCTATGAGCAATGAATGTGTTCACTGAAGATAAGTCATCTGATAACACTTGATTTATTATTTTATTTTTTGTTGCCCAGATCTTTCCACTTTCTTCCCAAATGCCAAACTTTGTCTAATATTTTTTTTTCAAATGGTTCCTATTTTCTAGTTTCCTATGTCCTACTCCATTCTTACCTTGGCCTCTGACTAATTCTTTTCTCATATACATCAGTTTGATTTTTCTTCCAATTAGTGTTAAACTCCATGCTGGCTCTGGTCCAATGATTACACATTTACATTAATCAACATGAATGTTTTATTGAATACACAAGAGCAGAAGCTTAAGAGCAGCAGAAAAAAAAATCACAAAAACAGGTTTGATTCTCTTCTCCTGTCTTAAAGTTTATTCACTAGAAACAATAAAGAAGTACTGTATTTTACAAAATATTTTTGAACTTTAGAAACAATGCAAAAGAGAATGAAGAGAAATTTTGTGGTAATCACATTTGAGTTCAGGTATTCTAATAACCAGTGTGGTTTGTGGACCAGCAGCAGCAACATTAAGTGACAATTTGTGAGAAATGCACATTTGGGGGCCAGCCCTTAAACCCACTGAATCAGAAACCCTGAGGTGGGGCCAGAGTTAATAAACCCTCCAGGTGATTCTGATGCACACTAAAGTTTGAGAATTGCTGTAAACTAACTCGGCTTTTGTCATTGATAAAAACAATGAACATCTTTAACATTCTTTACAAATTTGCAAGGCACTTTCGCCTACATTACTCAAACTCTCTAAACTCTTTTCACCTTTCATGAAAAATAATGAGGTTAAACTAGATCATGTATGGCAAATAAATTTCATATTAGTTGCCAACTCTGATCAATTAGTATTGATTTCCTGGAGAGTAATGACTTCAGAGTCATCGAGACTTAAGAACATCTCTAGCTTCTTGTATGTCTTCCAGTGTCATCTATCCCACATCTGGAAGCTCATCTAGCTAAAATCTTGTCCTCTTAGTAAAAACATCCAAAACTTAAATACCCCAATTAAAACATTCCTTACCTACTTGAACCCTCCCACTCCAGTTCTGTTTTCTAATCATCATCTACACAAACTGAGATGATGATTAACACCTTTGAGACCCAATGGATGATTTAAGCTTTGTTGGCTTAGATTATCAGGTACAGTTTATCTGTTGAAAACCATTAGTTAATGAATTATTCTTTATAGTCTCATTCCACTGAACCACACATACACATACAAAGGGAGTGGATTTTCAGAAGTCTACATATTATACTTTATAATATAACTAGAGGCCTAGTGCATGAAATTCGTACACAGGAGGGTCTGGGGGGTTCCCTCAGCCCAGCCTGCACCCTCTCCAATCCGGGACCCCCCGGGGGATGGCCAGCTGCCGGTTTAGGCCCGATCCCAGGGATTGGTCCCTAAACCGGCAGTCGGACATCCCGCTGGCTATTAACCATTCACCAGCCTGCCTGCCTGATTGCCACCAACTGCCCCCCCCCCCCCCCCGCTGCCCTGGTTTTCCCTAACTGCCCCCCCTGCTGGCCTGGTTGCCCCCAACTGCCCCCCTGCTGGCCTGGTTGGCCCATGAAGCCTGCTGTTCGGTGGTTACTGTGAGTGCATCCTGACCAATTTGCATATTAACCTTTTATTAGTATAGATGATAGATACATCAGATAATAAAGATATAGACAGCAGAAATTAGTACACATATAGGAGGAGGCTGGGTTTGTCTAAGAGGCTGTATTAGTAGCTGTTTCAAATAAGACAATGCAAAGTATCCTGGGAATTTTGAACACTCTCAAAAGGCACTAAATAAGTTGCTTTCAATATAAATTCACTCACTCCTAGTGGGTCATAAGAACATGTTTATATTCGTGGCTTGATTTTCCCCAGGTCATGGCAATATTAGGTAGGTAAAAAGAGACCATTGTATTTGGATAAGACCCAAACATCAACCTTTAGTCATTTACTTAATTGTTTAGAGTCTCAGTTTCCCCATAACCCTCTTCTCAAAGTTGCTGTAGGAGACCAATTCAAGATGACAATGTAGGAGGATCCTGAACTAATCTAGTCCCATGGACACCAAAATCTACAGCTACATACAGAACAATTTCTTCTAAGTGAAGAAAAAAAAAACACACCAAAATCTATCTGAGCAACTCTTGCACATTGGGAGACTGACACACACACACACACACACACACACACACACACACACATCAAAGCAGATAAGAGTGCCTAAGACACAATCTTGCTAAGAATCCATCCCAGTATGGTGACCCACAATTAGGAGGGAACTCACTAACCCAAGGTTCTCCCTGAGGAAAATGGGTTTGAACCCCACACCTCGCACCCCAACTTTTAAGACCTGCACCTAAGCAATGAGCCTCCAAAAACATCTGGCTTTGAAAGTCAACATTGCTATAATGTGCTGCTTTTTGAATCATAAAGTGCTGATTCAAAAAGCAGATATTGGATCTTTTACTGTAGATATAAATA
The DNA here is from genome assembly GCA_026230045.1 of Corynorhinus townsendii. Lineage (NCBI taxonomy): Eukaryota > Metazoa > Chordata > Mammalia > Chiroptera > Vespertilionidae > Corynorhinus > Corynorhinus townsendii. The sequence goes on along the minus strand of JAPDVU010000008.1, from coordinate 63,206,388 downwards.
AACTGTAAAATAATTATTTCAACTAGAGCTACAATAATGACACCACAGAGAGTTTGTGTGATTTGGATTATTTTTTACAGTTATTATTTGATAGTTATTTTATTTTCTTTTGTTATTGCTCTAACAAACAGTAGAATGGGCACTAAAGCAATTTTCTGATAGGTATAAAATCATGATAAATTCAACATCAAAGGCTTCTTCTCTGGGCGCTTCTTCACTTCTTCACTGAAGTCAAATGTGGTGTCCTGTAGTTCCCCACTTCATTGACAAACAATGAGTTTCAGAGCCCTGGAATACCCCAGGCATGTTAGTAATTCAGGCTCTGAGAATCTTGTCTAGAACAGCAGTTCTAGTGATCCCACCCAGGGAGCAATTTCCACTGCTTGAGCATTCAGCAGCATGCACAGAGGACTCAGCAGGCAGAGGGCTGAAGAAGCTGGAAGAGAGGCAGGATTCTCTCATCTGTTGGCCCCATGCCCAAGGCATCAGGGCCTGAGTGATATCACTAAAAAGGGGCGGAATAACCCCACCTGTCTCTACATATATCACTCACTGGACTTGTCCCTTACAGTTCATTACTCCAATTAGATAATGACATAATGCACGCAATATCCATGACATAATTTATATAAATCCTTAAGCACATTGTCTGGCATATAGTGAGATGTCAATAAATTTAACTCTTAGAAACATGATTAGTTGTTCACATGAGGTGAGGCATTCAAGCTACTTTAAACAAGGAGCAACACACTGAGCCATAAACAGCCATCAATACGCAGATTAATAATGGCTCTTTAGATTCAACACTGAGCTCTGGTAGTACTCCTATGGCTGGGACATGGAGGAAGTGGCGTGTGACCCTTCAATTAGAAAGGGTTGATAATGGAAGGCAGAAGTGGTAGGGCCCTGTGATGGAACAAGATGAGAATACCAGGGTCCTGTTGGGCAAATAGGATCTAAGACTGGAGGAGAAAGATGAAAACTATCTGGGTTAACAGACAGAATCCTGCTCAAGAATCAAGAGACGTGGTTCTCATCCAAGCTCAGCCCCTAGCTAGCAATATAACTTTCACAAGTCACTCAGTGTCTCTGAGTGTTAGTGTATTTAACTATGAAGTGATGAAGTGAGATGAGATCACCCTTTGGGCCCTTCCAAGAGTACCAAAGGCAAAGCTTTCCTTCCTTTCCTTAAGCTAGACTTTGTATGCAATAAATTCACAGTATAGATGGAAACTTTGAAGAGTTCTGTAAATGTAAAAACTGTCGGAGTTATATAAGGTAACTTACAAAAGAGACAAGATCAAAAATCTATACATAAGTCACATGCAGTGTCTGTTGTCTCAAGGCTCCAATAAATCTTACCTTAACTGGCATTTTTTCATATATAATATGATTGGCTACATTAAAAAAAAACTAAGAGAAACTAGGGAAAAACATTATAATTAAAAGAGAATTTAGCAGGCTTTCTGGGTTAATAAAAAATCAATTGCAAAAAAATAAATTGAATTTTAAATACCAGCTATACAGATCAAAATGCATAACTTAGAATGCTATTTGTAATATTTTTAAAAATATTAAGTAGCCATAGATAAGTCTAATAAATGATGTGAAAACTTTATGGAGACAATTCTAAGCTTAATTTAAAAAAAAAAAAAACTAAATAAATGGATAAGGAAGACCTACTGTCCCAAAGATGTCAATTCTCCTTAGTGGATCTATAGATTTAATGCAATTCTAATTAAAATTCTAATAGGATTTTTATGGACCTTCACAAAATGATTATAAAATTTAAATTGAAAACAAAGGGCCAAGAGATTCCCAAATGTCCTTAAAAAAAAAAAAAAAGAAGAAGAATATGGCATAGGGAGGGATTGCCCCATCATATATCAAGAGTTATTATAAAGATAATAAAATTGAACAGAGTGATACTGGCTAAGGGAGAGACAAACAGTTCAATGGAGACAGCCTAGAAGCAGTCCTGCCTGTATAGGTAGGTTCTCCTTACATATAATATAGGGGTCATTGCAAATCAGTGGGGAAATAATCAGCTAGTCAGTAAATAGTGCAGAGACAATGTTATTCTCATTCTGAACGGATTAGGACACAAAGATGAAAGGCAAAATATAAAATTTAGTGTAACATATAAGAGAATATATTTATGACTTCAGTTTAGAAAAGAATTTGCTGTAATACATTCCAGCCATAAAAGAAGAATGATAAATTCAACTATATTCAAGTTAAAAATTTTGTTCCTTAATGAACAGAATGTCTTTTCTGTTTGTGAAAAGGCAACAAAGGAAATGAAAAGAAAATCCAGAAGCTGGAATAAATATCTGTAGCCTATAACCAATAAAAAATTACTATTTACAAAAGATATAAGGAGCTCCTAACTTCTTCCTATCAGAGTAAACTAATAACCCAAAAAAGAATGGATAAGTATATAACAGAAGAGAAAACACAAGTGGCAAATAAACATGAAAATACGCTCAGCCTCATTAATAAAAGTCACAGTGAGAAACCATTTTATATCCATATGTTTGGAAAATATTAAGAAGCCTCAGAATATGCAGTTGGTAAGACTGAGGAACAATGGCAACCCTTGCACATTGCTAGTAGAACTGCCAATTGATACATTCTCCCTGGAACATCATGCAGCATTATCTACTAAAGTTGAATATGTCATACACCGAGACCTGGCAGTTTTCTTACTGAGATGAAAATCTAGAAAAAGTTATTTGCATCAGAAGACATGGACAAGAATGCTCAAAAAAGCATTGTTTGTAATAATAAAAATTGAAATCAATTGCATTTTCATCAACAGAAAAACAGTAACCGAAGTGCAGTATATTCATAGACTGCAATACTATATTACTATCACATATATATGTTTGCAGTATATTCATAGAATGCAGCACTATATTAATGTCATATATATGTTTGAAAATATCTGGAGTAGGTTCACATGCATCCATATAGGTAAACTTCACAAATGTCAGAGTGAACATAACAAGCAGGTTGCAAAAGAGTACACTCAGCATGAGTCCACTTACAGCAAGTTAAGGGGTATTACCATCTGTGGTTTTAAAACAAGCCCTGGGAGAGATAAACACAATAGTCACCCCAGTGGTTAAGTCTGGGGAGGGAGAGGAAGTGCATCAGGGAGGGCTTAATGGGGCTTCAAATGACCTACTGGTAATAATCCCTTTCTTACACTGCAGTAATGAGTGTGCAGATGCTCATTTTTGTCCCTTTTTTATACTTTGCTCATAAGCTATAAATATTCCTCTGTATGTGTAAATATTTAAGTATTTTCTAAGATTCTCTGATTTACCATGCTTATGAAATGCTAAAAGATGCAAGAGAAGTCACCTAGACCCTGCCGTAGTTTCACCACACAAAAAAAGAATATTCTTTTCAGCATATCTCTTTGTAATTAGAAATTTCTTTTCATCCCCCTGCTTGCTTTGAAAAGGGATAAAATAAATGTCCTTGAGGGAAATCTAGGGATCATTCTAGATATTGTGTCCATGTTTGAGACATGTTTGCTCTCCATTTAAATGATGAATCAGCAGCAACTAGTAGGCCTTTCTCTGAACTGGAGAAAGCAGACGGTAAAGGGAAGGATCGAGTTCCTTGTTCAGGAGGACACAAGAACCAGCTGTAAAAGGGCTCTTACTTTTTCAAGATTTTTTACACCATCAGGACAACTATTATTACACACATTTTGCCAAGGAGGCTTATGAGAAACAGGGAAGAGAAACAACATGGACACAATGAACAACTCTTCACGAGAGAATTAAGGTGGGGATTCAATTTTCCTGAATCCTAGTCCTGTATTCTTTTTTTAAAAACTGCATTAAGTTATATACAAAAAATAACAAATAAATAAATAAATAATAAAAATTTAGGCAGCTAACAGGCCAATAAAAGATATTTTTGGATGAGGTTCTATGGCAAACCCATTCATATGTAATCTCTCTCCCTTTCTCTCAGAGAGACAGAGGCCTCCTCTCTGCTTACACATCATTTTGATATAGAGAAACAAAACTGTAATTACTAGACAGAGGTCATTGCTTTAATTTCTAGAACTATAAAGATTTGGTTAGCATGGCCACAAGGACCTGTATAAACGGGCTCCTGCCTGCTTCTGCCATAGGAAGGACAGACTACTTGATATCACCAACCCTTTCCAACATAGTCTCATAATCTCCTTTCCAGGCTAATGCTTTAGTCCTCATTTTTCTTGGGATAGTGATTTAATGTGAGCCTCATTTTTTATATGCTGGAAAATAAAAATATTACCTATTAATATCACAAGACTGTTAACAAAAAGTTACAGGGCATTGAGAGTCCCAGTAGTGGCAACTAGAGGCCATGGGGGGAGGGGGGTGATAAAAAGAGACTGGACTGGGTATAAGGAACTTTTTAGGATGGCAGAAATGTTCTAAATCTTAATTGTGGTGGTGGCTACACAGGCATACGTGTTTTTAGCAGCATGATCCGCTTCCTTGCTGCACCTTTCAGAACCTCCCTCCCTCTTCCTAGCTCCTCTCTGGGATTCCTTCTAACCCACCTTTCTTTGTCTAATAAAAACCTCAGGCTTCTCAGTAAGACAGTTCCTCCCATTTAAAATAATGCTTTGGAAACAGTTCTTACCCCCTGCATATGGGAAAGGATAGAGGATTTCAAGTCAGATTGGCTTCTGAGTGGGGACTCTGTTCCTGTTCCTGTTCCAGCTCCACCTCTTCCTCGCTGGATGACTTGACTGTGGGCAGGCCCCTCCTCCAAGCCTCAGTGTTCCTGGAGAGGATAACATCTCCACCTCATAGTGGGGCTGTGAGCATTAAATGAGATAATGTACATAAAGCACTTAATCTCTGTAGATGATACTTATTATCACCATAACGCAGGTGAACTTGAGCAAAATCCCTTAACCTCACTGGACCTTAGTGTGCTCACTTTCAAAACAAAGTTATTATTACAGATTTGTCTACTTCTTAAGGTTGGTCTAAGAAAGACCCATTGAGATAATAGATGTAAAAGACATTATATTTATTATAAGGAGCTACTGAATGGTAAGCCATTGTTAGCATTTTCAATGATACATTGAGCGGAAAGCTTCTTTTTAAAAGACTCCAAAGTGAAAAAAGAGGGAAAATAGCCATGTGCTGCTACTGCCTTTATGTGACATTTATAAGCAATCTGGCAATCATCCAACTCCACGAGTGAGTTTGATTCCACTTTGAATCGGAGAACTGAGGTTGGTGCATTCTGGTTTGCTCAGCTGTTCCTCCGCCTTGACTTGACATGCCCAGCGTCAGTCGGGAAGACACTGGGTTTGGAATGAACTGGAGCCTCTCCTTAGCTTTCTTTGGACCTCACCCTGGAAGGTTCCATCTCCTCCCAAGAGTTTTGAATCCTCCCATGGACAAAACATCAGCTCCCATGAAATAAGGCCAGAGTGTGGGCATTGTTCTACTGGATGCGGGAAATTATCCCACACCAGCAGGCACCGTGCCTTCGCCCTGGGAATTATCATGGTACTGATTGCTTGAAAGAGAAGCAATTATCTGCCATGGGAAAGACTCTTCCCTGGAAGGGCCTCTTCTCCAAAAGAAACATGTTTCAGGAGGAGAGAGGAGGTGCTTGGTCCATGTTACATTCCTGAAAACCCCAGGAATGAGGCTCCTGGTGCTTATTTACTTGATCACAACCAAGCTCTAAACCTGTTGGTTCCCAGGACAGCAAACCAATCCTTTAGTCTATCATGTGCTAGGATAGCGGAGGTAATATTTGCCCCATGGGCTACAAGGTGTAAATGCAAAAACAGAAATGTGTGAAAGGCTTAGAACAATGCCTGATGCATAGTAAAATCTCACTAGATGTAGGATGACCATATAATTTATGATCTTCTTTAGTTTACCCAGACACTTTTGACAGTGAAAGGCGCACTACACAGACTAGGCATTAGGACAACAGGTATAACCATGACTGTCACAAGCAAACTGGGATGGATAGTATAGTAAGGATATAATATTAGCTAGTATTATTGATCGTGGGGTTGGGCATGGAGGCACCAGTGGCTGGAAATCAATGACTATTGGTGTTCCTGGGACTAGCTCCCTGAGTCACTAGAGTCACAGAACACTGCCTGAGGCTCAGGGGGAGATGCATCTTCCCACTGACCTTCCAAGCTCCAAGCACAGTTCCCAAGTGCAGGCTCTCTCAGTTGTTGTAGGGGAGTCATCCTGCAGCATCTGAGCTCTGGCCTAAAGGTAGGCTAATAAAGCCTCAGTGTCACAGGGTACCTCTTTCTCCCAGTGATATTCTACCCATCTCATTTGTCGCCTGGTTGAGTAGAAAATTGAGTAAAAAAATAAATGCAAGGGAGGAATCTTCCCCTACTCAGTACATCTTGCCAAACTGAGAGGTTAATGTGGGGAGTTGGTGATAAGCCCATATTCTGTATCCCCAAACCATACTCCATCATGGTTACAGCCTCCAAGGGACCTTAAAACATTTGGTGTGGACATCTCCTCTTGTAATCTACTGTCCTCCCGACCTGCCAAATTCATTCATTCACTATGTCTTAATTCATTCAACAAGCCTTTGGTTACATTCTGTTCTGAGCACTGAGGATATAGTAGTGTGCTCGACAGTCACATGGCTACTGCATGGGAAGCTCAAAACAGAACATGTCCAACATCACATAACCTTCTATTGGATGGCACTGCTCTAGAGGGAGGAGAAGAGTAGAAATGCAATGAACAAGTACATAAATAGATATATTATAGACCAGATAGTGTTAAACTTTGGAGAAATGTGAAGTAAAACAAGGTATGCTGTGGTAAGGAAGATGGCAGATGGGGTGGTGGAGGAATATCTTCCCAGGAATCAGAGCTGCTCTCTCTGTTAAAATATTTCCTTGCCTGTTGTTTAAAAGGCACAGTCTTGAACCCCTCTATTGTTGCCCTCTCTACCAAAGTGGTTGTCTTGGCCCCTGTGTTGAAACATCCCCCACAATTCAATGAAAAGATGAATTCCTCGCTCAGCAGGCAGGCAGCCAGCACCTTAATCCCGCTCTGTGACCTCAACTGTTTTGGTTGGTCTGTCCTCATAACGTAACGTTTTAAAAATACTTTGAATGTCACCTTTGCTGAAGTATTAGTTAAGCATGTTTCAGAAACAGTGATAGGTGTAGCCATTGGACTATATAGAGAAAATGGCAGTGCAAAGGCCCTGGGGCTAGAGCATACATGGTGTAGTCTGGGAAGGCAGGCCACTGTGGCTGGAGCATGGTGAGCAAGGCTTCCAGAAAGTAGTAGAAGATGCAGTCAGAGAAATAAGGCAAGTTGTGGATCATGGGGGGGGCCATGTAGGTTATTTTTATCAGTTTTTTATTGTCACAAAAAAATGTAGCATAAAAAACAACAACTACAAAACTTAGTGGTTTAAATCAGTAAGCTTCTTCTCATGAGTTCAATAAGCTACTATTCATGATTTCATAGTTCAGTGGAGCTCTGATGGTCTTGGTCAGGCTGAGCTTATTTCAGCTAGACTGGCTCATTGAAGGTCAGGTGATAGCTTGGGCCAAGGCTTGCTTTTCTAGGATGGCCTCATTCCCATGTCTGACCGTTGACTGGCTGCCAGTTGGGGCAAGGAGGAGACTAGACCACATGTCTCTTACCATCCTATAGTCTAGCCTTGGCTTGTTGACATGGGCACTGCAGGGTTCCAAGAAAGTCCCAGTCTCAGAGGTGGCATACTTTCTTTTATACCACATCATGCCAAAGCAAATCACAGGGCCAGCCCAGATTCAAGGGATGGGGAAATAGACTCCACCTCTTGCTGGGAGAAGCTGTAGAGTTACTTTGCAAAGGAGGCAGCTACAGGGAGGGGTGAAGAATTGCAGACTTTGTGATTATCTAGGTATTCCATTAAGGTTTGCCATTAAGGGCAAGAGGGATCTCACATGATTCAACTTATGTTTTTAAGTAGTCTCTCTGGCACCTGTGTTGGGAATAGACAGTGAGGGTTGGGGGTCAGGGTGGGGGAGGGTGGAGGGGGCAAGGGCAGAGACAGGAAGACCAGTTAGGAAGTGTTGCAACAAACTAGGAAAGAGCTAATTGTGACCTGGGAAATGATACTAGTGGCAGAGTTGTAAGAAGTGAGCGATTCTGCATGAAATTAATGTCAAGCCAATAGGTTAGATGTGAATTAGAGGAAGAGAGATATCCAGGATGACTCCAAGTTTGTTGGCCTGAGCATATGGAAAAGTGGAGTTGCCATCAGCTGAAGTGGAGAAAGCTATAGGTAAAGGAGAGCTATGAGGAACGATTCAGAGTTCTGTTAGATTACAAAGCCTGACGTATCTATTAAACATCAAAGTGTCAGTGTTGGCTACACAGTTACACACCAGCCTGAATGTGATGTAAAGAAATAAGTGTGGGGGGTTGGGGCACATAGGTAGCATTTAACAGCATGAGATTGGATGAGATCACCAAGAGAGTGAGTATACTTAGAGATGGCAAGGACTGAGCCCTGGAACCTCCAACATGAAGAAAAGAAAAACTCACAGAAGCTTGAGAAAGAACAGCCACTGAGGTGGAGGGAAAACTAGGTGACGTGTAAATGGAAGCCATGTGTGGAAAGCTCATAAAGGAGGGGTGAGCAAATCAGCTGGATCACCACCACATACAGCTTCCATCTGAGGAGCTCTGGGAAGATGGAAAGCTTTGAGTGTTTCTTTGGAATGAAAAGATGTCTTCCCTTAATCTTATCTTTATTAATAGAAAAACATGTAGCCTTGGTCTTTGCCTGAAGGTATCAGTGAAAATGGGGAAGTTGAACTGTTGCTAGAATTCTCCAAGAGGTTGCCTCTGGCTCCAGGGATAGAAGCATTGGCCCTGTGGCTATGCAGGGACCCATGTTCCTCCACAGAAAAACAAGGAAAGAGAAATGCCTCTGCTCGAATGTTGTAGACACCAAGAAATATTGGGTAAAAAGTGAATGAATGAGGAAAAAGATGGATAAATGAAGAGTACCCATGATCAGAAACTACAATGAATGAGAAAATGAAAGTGAAGACACCAAGAAAGCTATAGGCGAAGAAGATCTATGAAGAACCAAGACATTTCCTGTGAGATTTGTATGGAACACAGCCTTGGTCTCTACCTCCTCATTTATTTTCACCCTCTATGCCACCTCAGAGACCCAGCTTCCTACTTCCCCTTCCTCACTCTACAGAAGTTCCTGGCTCTTCCTGGGAGGTGGATGGACACTGGGCATGGGGTAGCACAACCTAGATTTAAGACCCAGTTCTACCAGTTACGAAATTAATATCTGGATTTTGTAGGATTGCTTTGAAGGTTTATTTTTAATGGGGCTTGTGAAGTGCTATAAGAACATTACAGAAATAACTGAGGAAATACCCACTGTCAAATAGTGTCTGAGGGGGAGTTAGCGTCATACTGAGGGAAGTGTGGGAGAGGGAAGCAAAGACCCAGGAGAAAGATGCCAAAGCGCAAAGTGAACTAATGGCAAGATGGCTGCCAGAAGAGGACTTAGAATAACATCTTAACCTCCAACTCTCAGTGAGCTTTTTGCATTCATGAGATTCTTGGCATAAGTGGATTTTATTTTCCCCCAAGGAAAGCAGCAGCTTTGAGGAGGCTTTGGGGTGGCTGCAGTCTCAGCAGTGGGGACATTGAGAAGCCTGAGGAAGTAGGTTGGGAGGTGCAGACAGCACAGCCAAAGGCTCTCGATGGTCACTCACTGCGGATTGGAATTCAGGCCAAAGAGTAGTACAATCTCTGAGGGAAAAGCAAACCTAGAGGGGCATTTAGGTCACACATCTGTGTACAGTGTGAGGTGAATTATTTGGTGTATATAAGAGATTCTACAGGACCTCAAATGATATTTATGGAAGAAGCATTTTCTCCTATTTTTTTACCTTCTTCCCTACCTCCCTGTCCACAGCCTTCTTCTGTTTTCCTGTTATCTTGTCTCTCTTTCCCCCCTCCTTCTGCCTGTGCTGGAGGGTAGTTTTACAGTTTCACTGATTGAGTCTAAACAGTGGTCTCACCAACACCTTCACTGGCTCCCTCTCCCCTTGTGCTGGGAATGAGCCCTCCATGATACAACGCAGACTGCATTGACTTGTGCATGACCCCTACCCACCCCACTCACATACCATACCATTAACCCTGTCAGAAAAAAAAGGAAAAATGCAGGCACCATGAGATTAATCCAAAACAATGTACACAGTTTCCAACATAAATGGTGCAGCTGAGGGCTCCCACCCTGCAGAGCATCCAATAACTTTTGCTGAGTCTTCCAAGCTCAAGAAAAAACAACCGACTGTGAAAGAACAAAGGCAGACTTAGCTCAGGCCTGTACCCGCCAGTTAGGATAGGCAAGCATGGTCCTTGGTGGGTTGACAAGTGGACTGCTCTGAGCATGAACAAGGCAAGGGAGGGACCCAATAAGCCCCCATCAGTAAGAAACAGATCTGCCCTGAAAATAATAATGAATGAAAAGGCACAGTTATGGAGTCCTGCCACTGAGCCTATCTGGCACAGAATCAGACCTAATGATATATTCAGAAATAAAAATCCAATATCAGGATTTGGAATCCTTTGGGCCACTAGTCATCAGCACACAGATCCAAAAGACTTTGCATTGGTTTTACCAGCAGGCATTTCAAGAACAAACTCTTAGCCTTGGCAGCTGACCTTCTCCAACAGACTCAGCACTTGTCTGTCCTGGAATGACTGTGGAAATAGGTTATTTGGGGATAGATTAGATAAATCTATGAGGTCATGTGGTTCCAGGTCAAAAAGGCAGTGCTAATGAGATGGGTTCCTGTGATTGAGAAAGAACCTATTGGTAAGAGAATAGAAGCAAAGTTCAGAGGAGGAGCAGGAATGTGTGTGTGGAGGGGTGGTCTTCTTTAGTCTTCAAATATTTGTTGAGCTCTTTATGAAAGCCAAGCACAGTGGGGAAGGATACAGAAATCACAAACACTATGCTGCCCTCCAGTCATTATCAGGTTATATATCTAAATGTGCTTTAAAGTAAGTTTAAGGGGGTGAGAGATGATTTTTGTTGTTACCAAAGATGCCTGGAGATCATCTCATGTTGGGGCCCACAGTGATTGACTGCTGCAGCTGTCTGGAAATCTGTATTGAGGAAGTAAGCTTGTGATGACCTGCAGAGTTCAGGCTCAGCAGAAATGAGTGCCTTGATGCCTCAGTGTGGTTTGTAATGGCTGGAAGGGAATGCTGCATGTCCAGTGACTGAGTTCCAGTTTGGCAGTCTATTCTACAAATAGGACACACAGCTGAGCTCCAAGAAGGGTCGTGGCACATTGAAAAGAACCAGCATGACTAGGCTGTCACAACTGAAAGCAGACACAGAGCCCAGTGCAGAAGGAGCAGGCGTCCAGTGGCCCTCAATCTTGGGGAAGGAGGGAGGAAAGGAAGGGCTGGGAAGGCTGCAAGTTGCCACAGAGCAGCACCACACAGGCACTCATCTGGTTTTCAATGAAACAACAGTTCCTGCTTCACCTTTCTCCCTGCTCTTTCCCTGAGCATGTAAGGTCAAGGTGAAGGTTGATAGCAAAGTGGCAAAACTTTCCCATAGACCTGCCCTGGCTTGAATTCTGAAAAAATATTACTCATTTCTTAGGAAGCAAAGTGTCATAAGCCACAACTAATGATGATTAGGTGACAGTGAAGGCACACATTTTATTCTGCATGATAATATGGTCCATCTCCTTATAAAACTGAAGATTCCATCATCTCTGCATTTTCTAGCACCTGATCAAACTATGTAAGTAATAGGCACCCAGTGAATGCTTATTGATTGGAGAAATGAATGAAGGAATGAATCATATAATTTCTTTTGGGGAGGAATGAAGAAATTTAGGAGTCAATCTTCTAGCCAGAGGAGAGAACAAAAATACACGTGTAGTATTAAGCCTTATTTGCGTATGGTGCGCTTGACACTGCCCACTCATCCATTCCAGTCAGGGAGCAAACAACAATAATAGCTAACATTTATTGAAGAATTACTATGTGCTTTATGAGAATGAATAATCAGGACAGATTAAATATTGTAACAAAAAAAAAAACCCTCTAAAAGTCTCAGTTGTTCAAGCCATGATCCAACACAGGTCAACAGGGGCAGAAGGAGGAGTACTATGCTCCACACAGTCATTCAGAGACCAAAGCTCCTTCCATATAGTAGTTCTGCCTTTAATGAGCCCTAAATCCTCTATATCCACCCAGCAGATGAGAAGAGTGTAAAGGATCACAGAGAGATTTTAGGAGAGGGCCGTGGATTACGTATCAGAGATCACTTCTACCTACACCCCTTTGACAAGAATTTAGTTATACAGCCTCACCTAGATGCAAGGAGGATGAGAAATGTAGTCTATTGATGATCCCAGAAGAAGAGGGAACAGATAAGATGTGTATCTAGCAAGTCTCTGGCACAATGCATTATCTCATTTAATTCTCAAGATAACCCAATAAAACAAATACTATTTCCACTCCAATTTTGCAGATGAGCAAAATGAGGCTCAGAAAAGAAAGTACTGCCCATGTAGTAAATAGTGGAACTGGGAGTTGGTCCTAGGTCTGACTATAAATCTTGTGTTCTAGGCCCACTAGCTATACTTTTTTCTAATTGAGGGTCAGTTTCGTTGCCCTACCCCTCCCTCTTCCTTCCTGCCACTCAATCCTCACAGTGCTGATTTTGGCTTTCCTGGGTCTAAACTGTTGGTGACATGTAGCCATTTGGCCACATAACTTGCATTATCTTATCTATTCCCCATTGCCCTCCCATGTGGTAGGTATTATTATTAGCTTCAATTCACTGGGGAGGAAACTGAGATTAGATGAATTATAGAATTTGGCCAAGAACATACAGCTATTGAGAGGCACAATGGACACTATATCTTGTTTTTTGGCCTGGAACTTTGGAAGACTTTTGTCTGAAATAAAAATAAAAAAAAGGTTGAATCCTAAAAAAATGCAACAATCCACTTTCCCACGGAATATCCCAAAATGTTTGACATTGTGGTCACCAAGGTCAGACAGGCTCCTTATTCTTCAGGCCTAATTCCATCTGCAAGGTAGGGAAATCAAGAGCATTGAGTAGCCTCTGGCCTTATATCAACTGTTAAAGAAGTTCTTCCAGCCAAGATTATCCAGGGAACAAAGAATGAGACAAGTAACAAGGCTGATGCAAGGCAAGGAAAATATTCCAGACTCAATTAAAGGGTGGTCTTTGCAGGCCAACAGCATTATTCATGGCTGGGTCACTGAGTGCCAATGTGGAAGCCGCAGCCAGAGCGGGCTTTGTCTGCTGGGCTCTTCCTTCCTCTCCCAACAGCATCCCTCCCCTGACTATGCCACCCTCTCGCAGAGCTATGAGCTCACAGAGTTCATCCCTTTATCCCAGCCTTCCTGGGCATGCAGGTGCCATCATATGTCATATACTGATCCCTGTGGGAATAGAACAGGAAATAAAACTAATTAAAATGATTATGCTATGAAGAAAGAATTCATAATAATAATAATAATAATGCAATCTGAACCCTTGGTAAGATTGGCAGTTTTAAGAAAAAAACATTAACAGTGGCTTAAGAATCTCTGGGGCGTTTGACTTGACAATATCTTTACTTATGCAAGCTAAGTGGTCAGAGGAGCACCTTGCAGAATCCCAGACCCTGTGGGATACCAGCGCCCTGTCTTCCCTGTGCCAGCTGAGGCTGACTTTCTTTCTCATAACTATAGCCTTGGGGCTTCCTTCCTGAGATGTCATTCTCCCCACCGTTTATTCTCTCAGGCCAGTGTTCATGAGATTGACTGCCACTGGCATGATGGCCCATGAAGATGTGAATAATTCTTCCTATTGGAACCTTTGAGCTCATCTACTTCCATACCCAGTGAGGCAACTGGGGCCAGACTGTTGAATGACTGGCCCAAGGTCACACTGGTTGTGTGGGGGAGCCCGGACACTAAGGTCTCTATTTGGAGAGTCCCTCAGCTAGACCATACTTGGGTATATAGCTCCAGGTGCATGAAATGGTTATAAATGCTACTCTATTCCTCACAAGACACAAAACCTACCATAATTCCTTGGTTAAAGATTCCCTACAGTCTTCTTTGTTGGATACCTGTGAAGCCAGTAATGTCTCTCCTACACTGAATGATAGCTCTTCTCCCTTCCTCTCAAGCTTTCCCAGGAACCTGGGTCCTACAATTTCCCACTTCTTTTCATTGGCACTGAACTTATTTGCCATCTACCTAAGAAGCCTGTCTTCTGTCCTAATTCCCACAGTTATGAACTCAGTTTTACCCTCCGCCTTGCTCTCCCTCACACCCTACCAGAATGTTAAGACCCTTATACAGAAGATCAGTCTTTATCAACACACTTAAAAGTTTTCAAAATAAAAACAAGGTCACAGATGATTTCACCAGGCCTGCATAAGCCAGCCACTGTGAACCTCTCCACCCACTTACCTTACTATTCTCACCATGCTCCTGCCTCACTGTCTCTGCTCAGCTCTTTAGAAAACATCAAGTTCTCTCTTGCCTTAAACATGCCATTTCCTCCAACAGAATCTCACCCCACAACCCACCCTCCACCAGCTGCTACTGTCAAACTTCTACTTATGTGTCAAGACCCAGCTTATGTGTTACTTCCTCCAGGTAACTTTTCCTGACCCCTCTCATTAGGATAGCTCCCCCACTAAATGCTCTCAGATAACCTTGTACTTTCCTTTTACACCTTTTATCATAAGTGGGATTATACAATAATTTTAACTTATTGTCTAGGTCCTCCAACAGACCATAAGTAAGCTCCATGAGCAAATGGCCAGAAGGGGTAGAGGTTGTGCACACACACATTCTAAATATGGCTCTCGGACACTTAGCTGATATGCTTTGTCGTTAAATTATTTACGTACTAGAGGCCCAGTGCATGAAATTTGTCCTGTGCTCTCTTGCCATCCGAGAGCCCTCAGGAGATGTCTGACTGCAGCAGAAGCAGGAGAGGCTCCCGCTACCACCACTGCACTCACCAGCCATGAGCCCAGCTTCTGACTGAGTGGTTTCCCCCTGTGGGAGCACACTGACCACCAGGGGGCAGCTGCTGCATTGAGTGTCTGCCCCTGGTGGTCAGTGCATGTCATAGCAACTGGTTGTTCTGCCATTAGGCCAAAACTGGCTCTCTGACATCCTCTGCAGGGTCCCTAATTGGGAGAGGGCACAGGCCAGACTGAGGGACCCCACTGGTGCACGATCAGAGCCAGGGAGGGACACAGGAGGTTGGCCAGCCATGGAGGGACTGCAGGAGAGCTCCAGGACATGTTCAGCCTGTCTCGCTCAGTCCCAATCGGCCAGACACCAGCAGCAAGCTAACCTACTGGTCAGAGCGTCTGCTTCCTGGTGGTCAGTGCACGTCATAGTGAGTGGTTGAGCAGCATATTACACTTTGATTGGTTGAGGGGCTGACCAGACAACAGGACATTTAGCATATTAGGCTTTTATTATATAGGATATATGGAAGCACCTACCATGACTGTAAATCCAATCATGGCAGAAACCCTTACAGTCATGGCTACATAATAACTGTTCATTGATGAATAGATGGGTGGATGTTGATAACACCCTGGTGAAAACTTGAGGGGAGGCGGGGTGCTAGTTTGCTAGTAAGTACTTGACCACAGATATAAAACATTGCCAGTGTGGAAGTATATATTGATCTGTTCTTTTCATGTCACTTCAGTGTTTTTGTTTCTCCTTCTTTCTAGAAGCCTTTAGCTTTCTCTGCTATGGAACAAATGATCAAAAACATAGTGGCTTAAAACCACCCATGTTTACTACTGCAGGAGTACAGACACAACTTAGTTGGTTCCTCTGCTAGAGTCCCATAAGGCTGTAATTAAAGTCACGATTGGTGATGTATTCTCAACCAGGAAAAGGCTTCCAAACTCTCTCAGGTTGTTGGCAGAATATACTTCCTTGAATATGCAGATTTCATGACAGCTTCCCTCTTCAACCAAGGGTGCAGAGTGGAGAGAAAGAGAGAACGAGAGAAAGAGAGAGAGACTCAATCAAGATAGGCACTACACTCACGTAATACCTGCACATAATCATGTATATCCATCACCTTTGCCACATTCCATCGGTTAGAAATAAATTACAGGTCTTGCCAACACTCAAGGAGAGGGGCTTACACAAAGCCCACCAGATCCTGGGCTACTTAGAGTCTATCCACCACAACCCTTTAAAACCAGGGGACATATATAGCTGTAGATAGATAGAAACATACATACATACATACATATAGATAGATACATAGATCTTTCCTGATGCTATAAGTTTTCAACAGAGCTTTGGAAGTTGGCACTGCTCTCCAAAATCAAACTGAAGACTAAGAATCATTCAGTAAAAATTACATATATGTACATATGCTTGCATTTGCATGTGTTTGAGTTTTGAGGGAGTTAGTAAGAGTGTAAGTGATGGAAGAGAGGCAAGTCATTTAATTTATATCAAAGGGAAGAAAGGAGGCTTGCTCAGAGAGGAAGCGGGCCCCTGCTGGAAAGAGGGAGGAAGAGGCAGTTCTGAGGAGAAAGAAGCCAAGACAGCACTCCTCAGCCAGGTTCCCATCCCACTGCTCCCTGTGGTGCTGCTCAGAGAATTTGCTGATCCTCAGCTCTGACACTGCCCCATCCACAAAGAGCCTTAAAATTAATGCCTTCCCCAAACTGACCCTAAAAAAACTCATCTAGTCTGGCTTGCACTTCTTGTAATTAACTATACCCATCCTCCAGGTCTTAGAGTCCCATCCTCACTTTGACCCAAGCTGGTCAAATTACTGGGTCCATGCAGCCCACTCAGGCCTATGCCTTGATTTCCACAAAGCACATCTCATGCATGTCAGATCTCCCCTCCCTGGCTGTCTACTTGGGCTGCCATAACAAAACACCATAGGCTAGATGGTTTAAGTCATAAAAATTTATTTTCTTACAGTTCTGGAGGTTAGTACTATCCAAGACCAGGAAACTGACAAATTAGGTATCTGGTAAGATCTTTCTTTCTGGTGCTCAGGTGGCCACATTCTATGTCCTCGCCTGGTGTTTTCTCTGTGTGAGACAGAGTGAACTCTCTAGTGTTTCTTCTTATGAAGACACTAATCCTGTGGGATCAGAGCTCCACCCTTATGACCTCATCTAATCTTAATTACTTTCTTAGAGTGCCACACTGGGGGGTGGGGTTGGGGTGGGGATTGGAGCTTCAATATTTGAATTGGGGGGGGACAAAACCATTTAGTGCATAACACTGACCAAGAAGGCCAGGCTCCAGCTCCCCACAGAACCACCTGCTGTGGCCTCAGGAGAATGAATCTTTTCGTTAAATAGCAAAACAGGACATGAAGCAGGAGGAGGCCCAGCAGACCTGAGAGGCTCTGTAGTTGTTGTCCTTAAGGGAGGAGGCCTCCAACACTTAATTTAGGAAACTTCCCATAAGCCAGATGGATAAGCCAAAGGCCACAGATGGCCTGGACTGGGGCTGCCCCAACAGAGCCTTAACTCATCTTTGGTAGATTTTTTTTTAGGTTTTGAAACGACACTGTTTTAGTACTAAGCCAAGACTGGTGAACATTGCCAAAGACAGGCCTTGAATTTTTGCTATTGCCCATGTTATGTCTTTCATTACATTATAATTAATTTTTATATACAGGGATTGTTGTGCATGTCTAAACCCCTATGTTAGATGGTACATTTCCTGAGAACTCCCCCCACCCCTTTTTTTTTAGCAATCCATCTCTCCCCCCAAACTGCCTAGTACAGTGAAATGTATTGGTTGTACAAATAATAAATGTATCAGTTAATCAAATATTCTATGTCCCAAGAAAGCTTTTAAATGTTACAATCCTCAGTTTTTCTAATATCTTTAAAGAGACTTTTAAATTCACTTCCTGCTGTAAACCCTAGAATCTAATAAGAAAGAGGTCTTTCTGAGCAAATTAGGAGTGCAAACAAAAACGAGGGATGTTTTTAACCAATTTTAAGAGAACAAAATGCTTTCACATGCTTTAGCGGTACCTATTTTTACATAGATGGGATCATTGAAATATCACTGGCGCCCGCTGCCACCAGACACGTGCTTCAGGTGGATGTTCTCATTGCAAACCCCTCTTACCCACCATAGTTAGCCCCCTTTCTGGCTAGTGGAGTATCTCTTAAAGTAGGCAACTTCAAAGAGGCAGCACTGTGCACTGGCAAGCCCTCAGTTCTCTTATCTGAAAAGCCAGTAAATAAGTCTGATGACACTCAGAAAGTCTGTATAGTAAGAGCCGCTCCCACTCCATGGACCTTCGTCATGATTGATCTCGAAGGAGCATTGCGGTTCTACCTGGTGTGATGGATAAGTGTCCCTTTCCTCCATCACTTCCTAGCTGTGTGACTTGCAGCAATTAACCTACTCTCTCTTACCTTCAGTTTCTGCCTAGATCTGATCCTCCATCCTGACAAGCATATTGCGAAGATCAAATGAGGAAATGAGATAATGGGTAGGTGAGCAATTTGTGAACTGCAAAGAGATATACAGATGTTACTTCTATATTTTAAAGTGCCCCATCAATCATGTTATGATTTAATTCGCATAGTCCATATCCCACAAGCTAGTACAAGTCACAGGCATTTGGTTGAATTGTATTAGCACATCAAGTACATATCTGATTACTGGGTCCTTATGCAGACACACTGTGAAGCAATCTGCTATACTAGTTTATAGTGCCCCATTAGAGGCAGCTAGACCTGGATTTGAATCACACTTTTGTTAGCTAGGATTTGGGGAAAGATACTTTACTTCTCCTAGTCTCAGTTTCCCAATCTGCAAAGCAGCATTAAATATGAAAAATAACAATATCTATGTTATAGACTGAATGTTTTGTCCCTCCAAAATTAATAATTTGGAGACCTAACCCCCAATGTAACATTATTTGGAGGTGAGGCCTTTGGGAGATAATTTGGGTGAGATGCGGTCTGAAGGTGGGGCCCTTATGATGGTATTAGTGCCCTCATAAGAAGAGACACTGATGGACTCCAACAATTGACCTGCTTGCTATCAAACCCAGTCCTTACCTCCCTGCTCTGCTGCATAACTCAGGGAATTATCATCAGATGTCAGTGTCCCCTGGCCTCACTGGGTTCAGCTAATGAAAGGCATTGGGAGAAGTCTGGAAGGAGAAGTAAGGGCATTTCTCTTTCTATTTGTTTGCAGCAACAGCTTCATCTCCTCTAGAGTTCCTGCTTCCTCCTCTCAGCCCAGGATGGTCCCAGCTTCAGGAGAGTGAACTGGCCCTGGGTTCTCAAAACTCCACTTCTTCTCTTGCAGTCTTGGGATGGCAGCAGTTTCTGCTGTCATCAATCTATGAGTTGACTCACTGTCCCTGCTGGCTTTTTCAGGTTTTCTAACATTTGTGTCATTCATTTCTTGGCTCAAAGTCTCTTTGGGTTCAGTACTCAGAGTGATTTTCATCTTTCTATTATTTTCTACTTTAGTAGGTTATCTTAGTCTGCTTGGGCTGCCATTGCAAATATCATGGACTGTGTGGCTTAAACAACAGAAATTTATTTTCTCATATTCTGAAGACTGGAAGTCCAAGATCAGGATGCTAGCATTCTTCTAGTGAGAGCGTTCTTCCTGCTTTGCAGATGGTTACCCTCTTGCTGTGTGCTTACATGGCAGGGGGAGAGAGGAGAAAGAGAGACGGGGGGGGGGGGGGGGGGAGAGTGCAGTCCATTGGAATTGATGTTAACTGGGCATTAATATTAATTATATGAGACATCCTGGTTATTTAATTAAATATTTTGTACAAAATAACTTAATTCTCAGTTTTAACATGTTTCAATTAGAGGCACATCTTATTATATTAGAGATCTTGAGTGTTGTCAAGTGTCTGATATACATTTCACATGTGCAATCTCATTTGATTCCAAATAATTTATGCCATTTTTCCTTTTCTTTCCTATATGTTCAATGATCTTTGCCCCTAGCAACTGAGGGGTACCAGGATGTTGGGTTCAGAACTCACTTGGCCCTTCCTAATCTAGTTCCAATCTAGCTGTCCAGAGAATGCCCTACCATCTCTCCACCGCGATCCTTATGCTGCAAGCACAGAGAGCCAGGCAGTTTTCAGAGGGCCTGCCCTTTCCCACTTCCCTGGTTCATATTGTGCCTGGCAGGGAACCTTTTCATTTCAGGGCCAGCTCATCATCACCTCCTCTGTGATGTCTTGAGTTCAGATCAATCACTTCCTCCTCTGTACCCCTAATGTGTCCTTGGTTCCTGAGGTTATTGTAGGGATTATCTGGTCACATGCTGGATTAAAGGTAAACATCCTATTCCTCCAGCAGCCATGCGCTTCTGGTCAGCAGCTCAGGAGCAGAGTCTGGAAGCTGAATCCTGCGGGAAGAGGCTCCCTGCTTGTAGAGCCAGAGTCCGGAGCTGGAGAGACTTCGGCTAAGTCTGAGCTCTGCCACTTCTTAGGTGTGAATTGAAACAAGCAAATTTATCTTTGAGGCTAATCTTTGATTCAGGCTAAAATAGGGGCAGCAAATGCAAACCATGTTTTAGGGTCATTTTAAGAATTGAATTAGATAATCCATGTCAAGTGCCTGTGGCTACAGGAGGTTCTTGCCAAGGGTTGGTCTCCTTTTCTGTTTTCTTCTCTCCTACAGCTGACCTCAGGCTAATGAGGCCCAAGAGCCACATCGGGGGTAAAAGACTGGGGAGTAAATATTCTAGGTTTTGTGGGCTATTGTTTGGTTTAACATTTTTTGTGTGTTTTATTTATTCATTTTTTTACAACCCTTTCAAAATGTAAAAAACATTAGACAATCCAAAAATAGTTTATTGGGCTGGGTTTGACCCACTGGTCTCCATTCTAGTGCACTGCTTGTACTTGGCCCTAGCCCAAAGCTACGCCTTACTATTTCCTTTTTCTTTTTTTTTTTTCTTCTTCTTTTCTCTTTCCTTTCATTTCATCCATGTCCCTTCCATATATGAGTTAAGAACCATAAGTGTGTGATCAGACAGGCCTGGGTACAAATCCTGGCTCTACTACCAACTGGCTTAGCGACTGTGAGCAAGTTGCTTAATGCTTCTGAGCCTCAGTTCAGGCACCTTTAACACCACCTCCTGAAAACCTCTTCCCAGAGCTGATGGGAAGGTTGAGAAAGAGGATGACCAGGCAGTGGATTGTTGGAGCCAGCTCCAAAGGCTTCTGAGAGCTCATTGTTAAATTCCCAGGAAATTTACAAGACAGCTCTTAAACCTTTGGAAGCTTGAAATCAGTATGGTGAACACACTTACTAGTACACCACAGAAGTTGGAAACCACTACAGAGCAGCTTACCTTACTCTCTCTCCCAAGCCATTTGTTAACAATTGCCAGCACACATGTTAAGTGCTTATTCTCCCTCTCTTTTTGATTCCTTGGCTCTCCCTGTTCCCAGTTTTGCATTGTGAGGAATTAATGGTGTACCAGGAGGAATCTTGAGAGAGGAGAACATGGTCTCCTAGGAAAATCTCAACACTAAGATCTTGACAATTCACACATCCACTTAGCCACTGTTGTGTTTTCAGGCTCCACTCTGTTACCTGCTCAGTGAATACCAGTTATGTTGAAAAGTATTTGGTTTTCACAAGGAGGAATCAAGGCTTTCCTTAAGTGCCAAAAGAGGAAAACCTGGATTGTTCTGTGATTTACCCAAATCCTAAGAGCTCAGGAGGCCTCCAGCTAGATGAGAGCTGGTAGTTTTTAAAGATTCCATGTAAAATTGACAGATTCTGTTAATAAACTCAAGTGAAAGAATTGGTGAGAGGAAAATGCTTAGGTAAGCTGAATGGACATTTCACTGGAAATTTGGGAGATTTTCTTTTTCCTAATGGTAGAGCATTAAAGTTTTAATTATCTTTTTCTGTAGAATAAAATATTCTTCTTCTTTAAATTGAGATATAATTGACATAACATTATTTTAGTTTCATGTGTCCAACCTCACCATTCAATATTTGCATATATTGCAAAATGATCACCACAATAAATCCAGTTAACACCTGTCACCTTACATAATTATATTTTTCTTGACTTATCATCTTTTGAATTTGATCCAGAAGGAGAAGGAGGGGGAGGAGGAGGAAGAGGTGGAAAGCCCATTGCTTTGTTTTATTTCATTTGTTTTCATTCACTTTAACAAACTATTTAATCCTTCCTCAGCTACAAATTTCATTTGGCTTCTAACCACAGAGACCTGAAAGGATAGTGATTTCAAGAAGCTAAAACTTTATTTCAGTGTCATGTAAAAAGAAGCCCAAAGCCCAACTGGTTATGGTGACTCAGTGATTGAGTGTCAACTTATGAACCAGGAAGTAACAGTTGATTCCCTGTTAGGGCACATGTCTCAATCCCCTGTAGGGGGCATGCAGGATGCAACTGATCAATGATCCTCTCTCATCATTGCTGTTTCTCTCTCCCTCTCCCTTCCTCTCTGAAATAAATTTTAAAAATACATTTTTTAAAGCCTCTTGTGCAATTTTCCTCTGACTGTAGCTCAGGGCATTCATCCTCAAAGTTCCCTTGTGGTCCAAGATGACTACCAAAGCTTTATCTGCTATGTTCTCTCTCTTGGCAGAAAGGAGGAAGAAGAAATGGGGAATGCTGTGTATGTGGTTCTGGGAAGGTTTCCTAGAATTCCAACCCAACATCTCTGCCATGGTCTCATTGATCATCCTGAGTTGGAGGGAGGCTGGGAAACAGCCTTGAAGAACACATCACCACTCAAAATAAAGGCTGGACTCACTAAACATAAAAAGAAGGATTATTGGGTGGATACCAGCAGTGTTTGCCATGCCTTCTTTGTTCAGATTTCTGTGTTTGGGTAAAGAATGTGTCTATGTGTGCGCACTAGTACATGTGCATATTGTGAATGAGAGTGTGTTTCAATGTAAGAAAATGATTAATATATTCCCTAACTCAGAGAATGCAGAGTCTAGTCAACAAAACTCACACTCAAATATACACATACCCACACATATGCACCCATACACATACATGTGCACACATGTACACATATATGCACAGCAAGCCCTTAAGAGGCAAAGTAAAAATTGAATTAAAGAAGCAAAAACCAAGAACCAGAGAAGCACTGTGTTAATTCATGCTGCCAGTGCCCCAGGGCATGTTATGTGTGAGCTCTCTGCTTGGTTTCTCCCAGTTTGGTCTGGAATTTGGCAAGTGTATTTGAGTTAATGTTTGTGAATGTACGCATCCTTTTTTTTGTAAAGATGGAAGTGAAAGAAAAATAAAATAGAGAACTCTTTCCCATTTTTTTTCTAATCATCCCCTTCGTGTTCTGATTATGATAAATTAAGAAAAAAGTATTGCAATGACATTACACACATTATTATTTTTTCTTGTGTTTTTCTTTTTAAAGGGGAATTGAAATCTACAGATAGATATAAACAAATTTTAAACATCAGGAAATTAGTGTGAGAAGAAAATCATTGGAGAAATAGGCAATAGAGAGTGGTTACAGCCTAGATTCCAAGAGTATTTTAGCCTTGCTGCCTTCCCTGATTAGTTGCACAACCTGGAGCAAATAACTTGACGTTTCTATGCTTTAATTAGCCCACCTGTAGAGTGGGGATTATCATACCTACCTCAGCTAAATTGAATGAGATTTCATGGCTAAAACGTAGTACCCAGCACATAGGAAAAGACAAATGGTTGTTTGTTCCTGTTATTACCATAGAAAAATGAGCTGAAGTCAGGATAGGAACAATATTCAGACAATACACTAGTAAGTCTTGTTATAATGTCCTCATTGCTGTCACAGTGCTGCCACTAAATTCCACTTTTTCATTTGTCTTTCTACATGGCTGTCAAATTAAATTGCTTATCTCATATGATCGGCATGAGGATCAAATGGGGCAGTGTTGGGCACAGTGCCTGGCACATGGTTGGTGCTTTATAAACATTTTCTCCCTTTTCCTTCCCCCTTTCACCTCCCCTCTTGGTTCAGGAACAATCCTGCCTTTTACCCTGCACTTCATAGACCACTGACTCCATTGCACAATGTAGATCAGGAAGCCACAGCCCTTGGTTCATCTTGGTATCTACACACCAAGCCTGACACCCCAACACCTAACAGAAACTTGATGATAGTTGAATGAGTGTACATTAAATAAAGGCAAGATAAAGATAATCAAGTTAAGGGCAGGGTGGAAAGGAGGATATTGCATGGAATTTAGCTTTTTACTATGATTTATCTCATTTCACTTGTCTTCTATGAAAAATGGGAGCCAGACACCTCCTTCTCTGAGCCTGATAGAGAAAATGCTTTGTCCTCACGTTTTTTTTTTTGTTTTGTTTTGTTTTTGTTTTTGTTTTTGTATAATTATTAAATTGCATGTCAGCAAAGGCTAAAAGAACAGTCCCTTGAAACATTTTTCCAAGGGACAATTCTCAACAATTCAGTCATTGGTAAATTGTTTTGCCCTTCGGAGCCCACCTGATTCTCTGAAAGATGTTCTCAGCAGTTTTTAGCACAGGTGTTCACAAAGGGCAGAGAGAGGAAATCTCCATTCTCTCATCCTCTAACAGGAGCTGAGAGGCTGCTGAAGGTATGAACTCAGGAGAACCCTGTCTGAAGCTATTTCCTCCTTTCCCAGAAACCCTTAGCCTTGTCTAGAAATGCTGTTCATTGTCAGGTATCATGGTAACAATAATCATGTCAGTCAATCACTGGGAGTTTACCTGCCCCTGGTATGAGATTAAACAACTAGATACTCTATCTCAGTTGTCCCAAGAGCTCTATAAAGTTGGTAATGCTATTATCACCAAAGCATCAAACCTGAGATTCAGAGAGGCAGAGTCACGTGCCCATGTTCAGAGGTAGTTAAGTGCTAGAAGGATTTGAACCCTGGATAAGATATCTTTCACTGGCTGCTGTCCTAATACCATTACTGGCCGGTCTTCTTTGAGTGGATAGAATGTGCAAGGGGACGTTGCTAGCTCTGTGTGAACTTAACTTTCAGAGAAAGGCCGTGGAGAGGGGTTCAGAGCCCAGGGCACCCTTGAGTGAGGCAGGATCTGGATGGCAGCTAGGTAACAAGCTGAGGGCCCTGAGCCCAGGACAGTGTGAGAAGCTACCAGGCAGGCAATGGTGTGAGAAGGGGAAGTGCTGGCTTTCACCCATTGCTGGAATCCACAAATGCTATCCACAGATGTCCCAGGTATCGGGAATAGTTGTGAGCAGGAGGGAAAGACCTGGTCTCCATCCTCATGAAGCTGACAGTCATGTTCAGAGATGCATTATTGATAAAATTCTACAAACGACTGTGAAATCATAGCTGTGATAAATGAGGGCTTCCAAGGGGGAGGCACATGGTGCCATAAGATTCAGATTTTGAAGGATTTTGTATTCTGGCCTCACATCATAGAAATTCAACAACTCCTACCTCATCTGCAAAGGTTTTCAAAACAGGCAACTGTCATTTACCAGGTCTTTTGGTGATTTAAAAAAACTCTAGGAAAATGAAACCAGTCACCACCTTTGGAAAGGAAAAGCACTGTATGTGCTGGGGCATACACTGTACACCCTTTTCATGAGTGCAGGCTCAGGGTGAACTCACACAGAAATGCCCAGGGGCTGGTAACAGAAGAAACACTCAAGAAAACAACTGTGCCCCATGGGCAGCTGGGCACTTATCCAAGTAATATGATCTTCTTTTACATGCTTCCGGAGGCAGGCAGAAGAACAGCAATGGCCAAAAATCACACAAGTTTGCCTGATCTTGCCTGTTCTGGGGAGATTATCTGACTCCAAAACTCTTGCACGCAAATTACTTCAGGCTGTTGCTGACTGAAAATAGAGTTCTGGAGATAAGGTGTCTCCAATCCCATGTTTTAAAATGCCATTGAAGAAGCAGCCCAGGAAAATTACATTGAACAGCAACAAGGGTTTAGAAATCTAGGTTAGTCTGTGGGTGAAGTGGTTGTAAAGCACAGAAGCTTCAATCTCCTAAGTCACCCATGACCCGTTGGACCCTCATTCCCTGGCATCTCTGTATACCTGGGTATCTGACCCTCTCACCCCTTCCACTGAGCCTCATGAAACTCGTCTGGTATCATTGGAAAATGCTCATGTATCTTCAACTTCTCTGAATGGACCCTTTGCACTTTGGCCATGTCTCACAACCCAGAATGGTACTATTCACATTATCTCCTATGAAAAGAGTACTTCTGAAGTTGGACAGTATTAGCTCTACCTACCTGCTGTCTTACTGAATCCTGGCTCTCATAAGTGGAGGGTATTTTTTTTCTCTCACATTTAATTCTTACTTCCCATTGTTACTTCATCATTTTCCTCCCACCTTCAAAATCTCCAGGTCCTTTATAACCACCCCATTACTCCTCCTTGTTACTATTAACCACTAACCCCTTGGTGCTCCCTTCTTCGGGGATGAACTTATCACCAGTCTTCTGTTCCACTATCACACTCATTACCATATTTTGTAACTTGTGGATAATCCATCCATCACTTTGCCCATCCCATTCCACAGCTTCTTCATTTCCAGCGAGCTACTCTTTCAACTCACCTCATTTATCCAAACTCATAATTATGCTCTCAACTTTGTGATTTTCTCTGATATTGTAATGTCAGGTACCCTATTTTTTGATTACCAGCTCTTGACCTTCTAATTCACTTCTAGATAATCTTACTCCAAAAACTCTTTAACCTAATCAAGATGACCAGTCCATTGGTGGTTCAATTGGTCAACCCACTCATGTCCTTCCCTTCTTACCTAGTGAAGAGTCCATGGTCTATTATTATAACCATTCCTTTGTAAACACTTTTAATTAATCAGCCCTTCCTTCCTTCTGTAGCACCAACCAGGCTAAGTCCCAAGCTGATTAAAACCTGCTATCATTTACTCTGGGCCTGAAATCCCCAGAGCTAACCATTTCTAGGTTTTAAAAAATATATACCATATAACCACAAACTTCAAATAGGCATGAAAGTAGACAAGCAACAGTTTTCCATTCTTTAAAACTGCAGGATTTTTTTTCCCTCTCTCCTCAAATTTCATGCACCTATGCCCTTCCACCCTTTACCTTGTCTTATATTTTATGAAAACAGATAGAAGCAGATGCTCAACAAAGAATGCCCTTTTCTTCCCATATCAAACTCCCAACGTGTCTGCACCGGAGGTATTGTTCCCCTCATGTTGGTTTGGATAAAGGGTGATTCCTGGCAAAGGTGATAGCTCTGCCTTTATCCTGGATCTCAACTTTCTCACCTTCTAGGACCTGCTCCTGTAATTATTTATTCTTTCTTCTGCATGATTCACCCCAATCAGCATAAAAGCATACTTTAATATCTCTATCTTAAAAGAAATAACAAAAGAACTCAATTCCATATTCTTTCTAACTCCTGCTGCCTCCCCACACTCCCCTGCATAGCAAATGTTTTGAAAGAGTTGATTATTAAAGTCATGGTTCGCATGCCTCCCCTGCTGTCTCTCTGTCCACTGCAGAAGGGCTGCTGCCCTAGCCATGTTACTAAGCGTGTTCTTATTGAGGTCACCAATGACTCCATGTTGCCAAACCTAGAGAGCACTTGCCTATTCTTATTTTACTTCTCCGTATCAGAAATATTTGACATAGTGGCCACTATCTTCCCCTTGAAACTTTATTCTCTTAGCTTCTGTGACTCTAGCCTCACAAAATAACACTACTAGTAGTCAAGCTAATTGGCTAGGCTCTATACTTGATTCTTTCCATTTCCTCTCTCCCGACCTCAAAGCCATCAAATGCTATAGGTTCTACCTTCAAAACACATCCTGAATCCATTCACTTTCCATCTGATCTACTACAAGTCCCCTGCACCTCTCCCTGGTAAGTTTGAGGCTCATTTCTAAGCCTCTACTTTTGCTCCTTTCCTTTCTGCAGACATTAGTCAGAGCAATATTTTGTAAAATAAAATCATATCGTCTGTCTCCCTGCTTAAAGGGCTGCAGTGGCTTTCCATTGCCCTTAGAAACTAGCACCAAGACACTGACCCACCTCCACCCTGCCCCTGGCTCCCAGAGACTGGGCCATCTTGACCTGCCCACCACCTTTCTGACTGCATTTCATTCCTTCCTCCCCCTCACCCACCAAGTTTCAACTGCCTGACCTTTCGGTTCCTCTAACAGGGCAAGTTTGCTCCTGTCTGAAGACCTTTGCACTGGTTGGTTCCTCTGTCTGGACTGTGTCTTCTCTACTACACCCCCATACACCCTCGGATTTTGCATGACTGGTTCCTCTTACTATTCACAGCTTAAATGCCAATTCTTTAGGGAAGCTTTCTCTAACTGCTCAAACTAAAATAATCATTGCACCATTCTTCTACTTCTCTAAATAGTGCTTCCTACTCTCTGACATTTTTCTTTAATTTCACTTATTTCTATATTGTCTGTCTCCTGCTACTAGACTATAAGCATCAGGATTACAGAGCTTACTTTGCATTATTCACCCTGTATGCCCAGCACCTACAACTGTGCTTGGCACTGAATAGGCCTTACCATTAAATGTGCACCCATTGGATGAGCCTGGTGACTGCACTGCACTGTGAGAGGATATAAAAGTAATTTCTTTAGAAGCTTAAGCTCTATCTCAAACTCCCCTCTGAAATCCTATAGTCTTCTCAGCCACTACCATAGGCTTCCTAAAAGCAGAGACCCTACCTTTTACTTCCTACTATATATAACACCTACATGCTATTAAGCTTATAGCTGGTGCTCAGCTTATCATGTGTTGATTTTGCAGCATGAGATAACTGCTAAAAAATGCAAGGCAATGCTGTTACACTTGACCTATTTGGAACCATGAATCTGGCAAATTTCTTTAATAGTTACATACTCAGGAACCAGAATAGCTACCAAGAAGTAAACAAAAAGATCCCAGAAAATGCAAAATAGATATCACAAATGTCATGTTCTAAAACCCATGCAAATCACAAAGAACAAAGCTCTTTACTCAGACCCTTCTAATATTTCGTCTATGGAAAGTCTAAGCAGTTTAGTTGATTTCAAGGTTTGCCTGACACTATTCCTTCATTAATTCCACAAGTATTGATTGAGTTGCTTCTGTGCTGTAAGCACTTGTGTTAGGTTCTGGGTAGAAATCCAGTGATGAAGAAAACAACAGTCTGCCCTTATGAAGGTTGCAATCTGGGTTTGTGGGGGTGGGGGGAGAAAGTAGACATAAATATTTTAAAACATGTAAACTAATATGTAATTATAAAATAATATAAGTGCCATAACAGAAATCAAGAGGGTAGATATTGTATTAGTCTTTATGGGTTTTTTTATAACATGTTTCTCATGTTAAATATTTATGCTTATTGTGAAAAGTTAAAAACAAAATGAAGGTATAAGAAACAAGTGTAAAATCTCCCCAATTCCTGCCTTCCAGAGTAGAATTTAGAACCTGAGAAAGAAATGTTAAAAAGTGATAGCTGTCCCAATGGTAGAGAAGATTTTTTAAAAATCAAATATAGAAAGTAAAACAAAAGACCTCAGTGTGAGGCTACTTTGAGCAAAGAATCCTACAGGTTCCAAAGACAATGTTGTACTGGAGGCAGGTACCATATCTAAGGTTTAAATGTCTGTAAATTGTGCTTTTTGTGTTCCCTTTAAGAAATCTGTTAACTACCCGAAGGTAGTAAAGATATTCTCCTAGAAATTTCCTGGTTTTTCTTTTAAATTTAGTTTTACTTCAGGAGTGTAGTAGTGGATGTGCTTCTTTTTATTCCATAAAGATATCCAATTGCTGCAGCAATGTTTGTTTGAAAAAGACCTTCCTTGTCCCCATGGACTGTCTTAGCATGCTTGTCACTCATATTTACTTGTGGAGCACTGGAAATGTGGACTTGAAGTTCCTTGTGCATTAGCATAGCTTTGCTATAGAGTGATTGGGTATTAAGTCAGCTTTTTAACTGGTGATTGTTCTAAATGTCAAACCCATAGTTCTTAATTCTGGGGTCCTTTAGTTTTTCCGGGAAAAGAGCTGATATCCTCTTGCCTAATAGTATAAGGCTGGTTTCAGGCATTCTAGGAGCTAAGTGGGGGAAGGAGGTAGGGGCTGGGCGGAGGGTGATGGGAGGGGGGCGGGCAGGGAATGGGAGATATCTATAATACTATCAACAATAAAAAATATATTAAAAAATAAATGGGGGGAGGAATGATAGGGCTTTCAGCATTTAATATGAGTTCTCTTTTCAGTTGGCGATCTTTCCCTTTCTCTGTGCCTGATGAGGTACATCCATTTTGGTTGAATTTCATCAATGAATAAACCTTTCATCTTTGGTTTGTAGGAAAGATTGACAACCAACTATGGCATGGGAAGTATTGTTCTACCTCTTCTTTAACAGATTTCTAAACAATATTCCTGTTTTTAGTTCACATTATTATTTCCACCCAACTCTTCAACTTTCCAAGGATCTTAAGGACCACAGAGTTTGCTTACTTTTGGTGTTCCCCTTGGCAGTCATGGCTTACTCCACTCTGCAAAGTTCTTGCCATTCTAATGTGTTTTCAGATATTATGTCTTTATGTGGCAACCAGTCTCTTAATTTCATTGAACATAAAATTTCTATTATTATTTCTCATTGCCTTTGCTATTTTTGTGTGATGGCTATGACAGAAGTGGAAATTGAATAGGAAGATACAGTTGGAATTCATGTGAGTTTCAATCCATTAAACAACAATATGTTGTGGATCCATATGAAATGTCCAATTCACTTTAAGTATACCCTTTGAACTTTAAGAATATCACCCTACTGCCAATGAGTCAGCCCTACTGATTCCCTGCATGACTTTTCTGATCCCTTGCCCTTACCCTCCTGTAAATAATTCTCCCGTATCTTTCTTTTATTGAGCATTTTCTTGAGCACTTATTTTGTTCTAATGTAGGAAATGGGAATAATGATCAATGTGAGATGTGTTTCCAGCATTCAAATGGCTTAGTCTAGTAGTGGATAAGAATAGTTATCATGCAATTAGCATATGCTGAGATTAGTGCTAATATAAAGGTATTTAGCCTCCATGTTAGGGGAACACACTAACCCCAGATTTGAGGACTTGAGTTTCAAAAAGTCACCCAGGGAAAGTGACATCTGTGAGACCCAAAAGATGAGCACCAGTTAGCCAGGTTAGGAGAGCAAAGTGGGGTAGAAAACTATACAGAGAACAATGATTCAGCCTGAGACAACCATCTGGACAAAGATCCTGAGATGGGAACGTGATCAGGTCACAAAACATGTGGAGAGTCAAGACTTGGGCTTCAGTGCCTCCTTTCCGTGGAGCGCTCCTGAGGAAGTGGTCCATGCTTTAGAATCACCTGAGGCCACTTATTAAAACGCAAATTCCTGGGTCCACCCGGGTGTACTGAATCCTAATCTGTGAGGAAGAGGCCTGGCAGTCTGTTTCATAACCTTTCCAGGTGCTCCTTTTACATACTGAAATTTGAGCATGTGTGAGAATAGGGGCTGGAAATGGTACATGAGATCTAGATAACAGGGTATTTGAAAGCCCACTTTGAGCACTTGATAGACAAGTGACCACGGTACATATTTCCTTGAAAGTACACCATATACCATAAAGCCTTCATTACATAAAACATCAGTATAACAAACAAAGAAATCAAGAAATATTCTCCAGTCTGGCTGGTATGGCTCAGTGGTTGAGCATCAACCCATGAACCAGGAGGTCAGGGTTCGATTCCTGGTTGGGGCACATGCCCAGGTTGCAGGCTCAATCCCCAGTAGGGGTATGCAGGAGGCAGCTGATCCATGATTCTCTCTCATCATTGATGTTTCTATCCCTCTCTCCCTCTCCCTTGCCCTCTCTGAAATCAATAAAAACATTTTGTTAAGGTATTCTCCAAAGAGAGAAAAAGAAATGAGATCTGGAAAAAGAAGGAAGGGGAGAGGGAGAAATACTCCTAATAAAAATCCTAGATTCTGTCCATCTTTCCGTTTATCCTAGTGAAAATCATTGCCTCACGTCACTGCAAATTTCTTCCCAGAAACACTTGCCCCTGCGATTGCGCATCTGTAATAGAAATTTGTAATGCACTCTCATCTTGGTTTCCTCTTCTCCCAGGTATAGTGGATATTTACATTCTCCACACACCATCCTGCCCTTTTTTCTGTAGTTAAGTTTAACTTGTTACATCCTTAAGACTTTTTAGGTACACATTGACCCAGCTTCTATTGTGTGCATGTTTTTTAACTTGTGTCTCACCACAAAATCATACATTATTTAAATCTTACTTGGCCAGAGTTACAAAATCCATTGTTCTATCCTTGCAATATATAGCCCTGATTTGTGTTAGCATTACAAAAACATTTATACTCTTTATTAATATTTTATTATAATTTAATAGGATCCATCAAAAGTTTTTATCTCCTATGACATGAGAGGTAAAGTCTGCATGCTTGTCTTTTCTCCTGAGGACATTTGGTTAATTTATCTTCTTGGAATACAATGTTGAACCTGCTTTCTATTCAGTTATGGTGTGTGGCCACTGGCTCTGTTTACTTGTTCAATACCCTTTCTACTTCTTATCAGGTGTGGCCTCCAATGCTATCAGTCTCTCTTGTCCTTGATGAAAATATATAATACACACACACACACACACACACACACTAGGATAGTGTTGTAAATAAAAAAATTCCACAACCTCCCTGACCTTTTCTTGACCCAAGAAAGGGAATCAAGCACTGTATTACATAGAATAGGCTAGGCTGTGATAATAAATAGATTAAAAATATGGAATGGCTGGGATACAATAGAAGTTTTATTTCTACTCATATGTTGGTGCAAGGCAGTTGCACCAATGCAGGGATGAAGACCCAGCATCCTTCCCCGTGGGGATGAAGATCCAGCATCCTTCCACGTGGGGATGAAGACCCAGCATCCTTTCATGTGGGGATGAAGACCCAGCATCCTTCCATGTGGGGATGAGGGCCCAGCATCCTTCCACGTTGGGGCTCTACCATCCTCTAGGCCTTGGCTTCATTGTCATTTTCACCCATCTGACAGAGCAGACAAATGTGGAGAAGGCATGCCTGCTTAATGCCTAGAAGAGATGTACATCACGTCTGCCCACATCCTGTGGTAAGAATGAGTCACATGGCAACATCTAACTGAAGGGAGATTGGGAAACACAGTCTAGTCATGGCCCTGGCTATGAACATGTCAACAAGAGACGACCGGTTGCGGTGGACAGCTAGCAGCATTCTTTGCCATAACTACTCTCCAAAATGCCCTGGTCTCTTTTAGTAGAAAACTATATTTGAGACTAAAATCTGAACAGCTATGCATAAGAATGAATGGTTAAAAGAAAGGGATGGGAAGATGTTCAGTGACACTTGACAGTGAAAAAACTGGAAATTTTAATTTTTAATCCTGGGAATCCACCTTGACTTTTCCTATTTAATTGAACACATCACTATGTCTCTACTTGCTACTGTAAATGTTTCACCAGCCACTAAGACATGCAACAGCCCTAATCTTAAGAAAGGGGATCTGGGTGCTGGGTGACATGATTAGCCACATACCTGTAAGGAGAGATTATAACTGGGATCTAGAAAATTTACAATGCCACTTGCTAATTTAATTGAGTACAATATTTACTGTGCTTCCGTTCCTTATTGTAAGCTGAGAATATAAAATTAGACCTTCCTCCCTAAGACATTATAAAAAAGAGAAGTAAATGTCCTAATTCAAGAAACACAGTAAAAAAATAATATAGATGGTAATGACCGAGATGAATTTTATTTTTTTGGTCTTACATCCCAAAAACTTCTCCCAGAAGCCAGCATTCAACTCCCACAATTGGTAAATGGCCAACGTGAAAAACCCTAAAAATAGTGAACCTGAAGGCCAAGTTTCCAATTGATAGAGCTCACTAGGTGTTCTTGAGAGAAAAGGCAATGTCTGCTTTTGTTCCACATCCCCGGCTGGGTGACCAGGAAGGGCTGCCTGGCGTCTCACTTCTGTGTTCACAGTAGTCTGGCTCCAGCACCTATGACAATGCAAGTCGCCCCCAAAAAGCATTGACTGACGTTCCTCCTGGAGAATCTCTCAGCTGCAGAGAATTCAACAATGCAGAGTCCAGATAGACCCTCCAGTGCCTCCCATTTCACTTAACGTGAAAGCCAATATCTTTACAGCATCCTCCGTGCTCCGGACCCGTGACCCCTCAACCTCTCACCTTGGACCACTGGACTCCAGCCATTGGCCTCCTTGCTGCTTTCTCACACACTCCAGGTACATTCCCAGCTTTGGGCTTTGTTCCTTCCATTCCTCTGACTGGAATACTTTCCTCCAAATAGCCATAGGCTTCGAGTCTTTGTACAAATGTCACCTTCTTCAGGAGGCCCATCCTGACCATTCTCTCTCAAACCACAACCAGCCTCCTCACCCCCCTGCACTCTCATCTCCTTACCCTGCGGGAGCGTGTGCTGTTGATATCGTGCCCACAGCCCTCCGCCCACCTTGGTTTCCCACCTGCAGCTGTGGTGGACAGGTCCCCACAGCTGACAGCCTTCCTCATTGGGCACCTCCTGCTTCTTTCACTTCTGGAGGGTTTCTCCACCACTGTGGCTGGCGGAGCTGCTGTGTGCTGGAAGATTTGATGTCCTCAGGAATGCCCCTCCACTAACGAGGATGGAGTTGTGGATAAGGAACCCAGATCCCCTAGCCCTCGGGGGAACAATTTTGATACATTTTTTCATGATGTTGCAGAGGGTCTCCAATAGGATGGAGCTCCCTGTTTAATAGAGCAGCAAACTGCTCATGAACAGTCCATTAGCCATCCCCCTTTCCTGCCTCTATTTCCCTTTTCCCTCACGTGTGCTCTGTGGGGTCACCTCCTAAACAAGCCCATTGCACCAAAACCTTTGTCTCAGGGTCTTCTTTTGAGTGACCCCAAACCGAGACCCTGCTGTACATTTTTCTCTTTCGTGGCACATCTCCTCTAACCTACTTGCCATTTACTTATTAACAGGCCCTTTGTTTATGGTCTGCCTTTCCCACTGAAATGTGAGCCCCGTGAAAACAGGGACCTTTGTCCATTGATTTATTTTGAGTACCTAATGCAGGGCCTGGTATAAAAGAGGTGCTAAAAAAGTACTTTTAAAGGAATCAGTGAAGGAGTGAGGCTTATTTAAATCTATTCTTGAAATAGCATCTCTGTCAGCTAGGATGGTTTGAGCTGCAAATAATAAAAACCAATTCAAAATAGCTTAGAGAGCACAATTTGAGTTCTCAGCTCACTGGAAGGAAGCCCAAAGTTAGCACAGGCTCAGGAAGGAGGAAGGTGGAAAAGGATGGTGGGTGGGCAACCTGCTGTGCCCACCAATGTCTTATGAGCCATAGTGAGCCAGTCTTCCCACAGGAACTTTGGGAGAGGAAAATGAAATTGTCCTCTTGCCATTTATTAGTTTTGTTGACTTATAATAAAGAGGACAGAGTATCTCCCTGGCCACATATAAGTTTGTTATTAACTATTGATAGGGAATGTGAGCACACAGAAGATGGCATGTGTCATTAGAAGAATGTGGCCAGCAGTGGAAGGGTTGCCAGGAGCTGTGCCTGGAAAAGGTCTCTGAATCTCTCCTGAGAAGCCCAGGCCTCCTGGTTCACCCGAGTGCTCTCAGAACCGCCTACCTCATCATCTTCTCATCACTGCTCAATGAATACAGTTGACCTTAAACATCATAGGTTTAGACCAATGTGGGTCCACTTATACAGATTTAAAAAAAAAATACTTATAGTGTTTTCAGTCTGTTGTTGGGAGTCTGCAGGTACAGAAAGTTGACTATATGTATTGTTCTCTGCCTTGTATGTAGAGAACTTGAGCATTCATGGATTTTGTTATTCACAAGCATTCTGGAACTCTCAGGTCCTGGAAGGGGCCTGAATACTGAAGAAACATCACTCTGCCTTTAGGGTATCGACAAAATCAGGTAAAATAATGAACTGCCCTTAATTCAACTGTTAAGTAGTGACTATAAATATCAAATAATATGATATGATATAATATAATATAATATAATATAATCTTACCTAATAATAGACAAACATGTAAATTGACTGTACCTCCACTATGCCCACAGCCAATCAGACTGAGTATGCAAATTAGAAGGCCAAAGATGGCGTCTGCCCAGCTGCTCCAGGCACGGAGTGGCCAGGCAGGGCAGGATGCCTGCTATAAGAGGGAGGGTGGGGGATGAAGGGATCTACAGGAGCAGAGTGCCTCAGCGAAGACAAGACTTCAGACTCCAGAGTCTGCAGTGAAAGATGCAGTGGCAGTCTCTGACCTGAGTCTGCAGCAAAGACGAAGAAGGCAGACTCTGGCTGGAGCGAAGGCCTGGGTCCTGGGTGCCGGAGGGAAACTGGTGCTGGAAGCCAAGTGAAGGAATGCCTATTGCATGAATCTCTTTGTGCAACGGGCCTCTAGTATAATATAATAATGATGTGATGTGATGTGATGTCACATGATGTGACATGACATGATATTATATTATACTAGAGGCCCAGTGCACAAATTCATGCACGGGTGGGGTCCCTCGGCCTGGCAGGCAATCGGGGCCCTCTTGCCTAGTCCCGATTGAGGCCAATCAGGGCCAGCCGGCCAGGGGGAGGGACTGCGGGAGATTGGCCAGCCACAGGAGGTTGGCTATAAGAGTGCACTGACCACCAAGAGCAGCTCCTGTGTTGAGCATCTGCCCCTGGTGGTCAGTGCATGTCATAGTGAACTGTTGTTCGGTCAACCAGGTGTAACCGTCACTTAGATATATATAAGTGTTATGTTATATTATATATTATATATATATATATATATATATATATATATATATATATATATATGCCTAAGCGACCAAACTATTGGTCGCTATGATGCACACTGACCACCAGGGGGCAGATGCTCAATGCAGGAACTGCCCCCTGGTGGTCAGTATGCTCCTACAGCCAACCTCCCTCGGCCCCTCCCCCTGCGGGCCAACCTCCTGCAGCCAGGAACAGCCCTGATTGCTGGTCAGGCCGAGGGACCCACCCATGCACGAATTTGTGCACCGGGCTTCTAGTTTGTATATAATATAATATATCAAACAAGGGAAAGATAGTATAGCCTAGTATAATTTCTTCCTTCCACACTATATATGGAGAGCCTGTGCCAGGTACTGGAATATTCAATAAACAAGGCAGATAGAGCTTGGCCCTCCTGGAGTTTACAATCTAGTCAGGAAAGCTTCATTGCCTTGAAGAAGAGAGAGACTTTAAAATGCCTAAAGGAGGAGGCTGGCAGGGCAACTATACAAGTACGTGCAAACAGGGAACCAGAGGGGAGGGAGGTAGGAAATGACTATACAGCCAAAGGGATGCTTGGCAATATCTTTCTGGGACATATAAGATCTTCCCCCCTCCGCGCCCCCCCCCCCTTTGAAGATAGAATTTATTTATTTATTTATTTATTGAGTTTACTGGGGTGACACTGGTTAATAAAATTAAATAGGTTTCAGGTGCACAATTCTACAATACATGATCTGTATGTTGTATTGTGTGTTCACCAGCCCAAGTCAAGTCTCCTTGCATCATCATTTATACTCCCTTTAACCTCTTCTACCTCCCCCACCCCCTTTCCCTCCGGTAACCACTATCCTATTGTCTGTGTCCATGAGAGTTTTTTACTCAATCCCTTAACCCAAATCCAAGCCCTGTCCCCTTTGACAGTTGTCAGTCTGTTCTCTGTATCTATGAGTTTGTTTCTATTTTGTTTGTTAATTTATTTTATTCATTAGATTCCACATATGAATGAAATCATGTGTTATTTGTCTTCCTCTGACTGGCTTATTTCACTTAGCATAATACCCTTCAGGTCCATGCACGTTATTGCAAACAGTACGATTTCCTTCCTTTTTACAGCCGAGTAGTATTTCATTGTGTGAATGTACCAAAGCTTTTCAAAATCTATTTATCTACTGATGCTCTTTCATAAGGCAGATGAGCCAAAGGGACAATATAAGTTTGTCCATCCACTTATCTTTTTTCATCTTCATTTCTACCTTCCTCAAGAGTCATTTCTTCTCATTGATTCAAATTTCCAGCTTGGTTTTTTATCTTTCTTACACTATCTGATTCATGTTAATTGCGTATAGTAAACCATTGTAATCCAGGATGCAGCCAGCCATAGTGGAAAGAGCCCAGCCTGGCAAGTGGTTCATCTGGAAGAGATATTAGTGTGTGAGGGAATATGTGACAGGGAGTCACCACTTAAGCCCAAGTCTTGCAGGAGACGTTCAACTCCAGCCCAAGCCCAGGCACTATAACCCAAACCTGGCAGTGCAGTGCAGGCACCTCCTCACTCACAGGCAACAATTGGCAATGATGACTCACCCAATCAATTACATACATTAACCTGCTCTGTGTCAGGTGCACTCCTACACTCATAGGTGGGTAAGGAGGAAATCACTGTGGCATGGTCCCAGTCTCCATCTTTGCACATCATAAGCATCTGCAAAGAGACAATTGGATTATTAATAACTAGAAGGCTGGTGCATGAAATTCATGCACAGGCACAATCCCTAGGCCTGGCTTGCGATCAGGGCCATTTTCCCCAGCTGCCTGCAGTAGGCCCCACCCTCTGTGGCCACCCACCCCCGGTTCCCTGTTCACCATCGGGCAATTAGAGCCTGCCAGCCAGGAAAAGGGACCAAGAGGTGATCAGTGCTCCTCATAGAGACTGGTCGAGTGGGAGTTCTGGTCGTTCCACCATTAGGGTCAATTTGCAGATTACCCTTTTATTATATAGGATAGTGTTCTAGAACCTGAAGTTTCTGTGTGGGAGTGGGGAAAGGGAAGGCTGACCGCTTGATTAAAGACTTAAAGTTAAGACTTCAAGGAGGAAGAGGACTAAGTGGCTTAGGCCACGCTGGTATCTGAGCTGGACTGGAATCTGCAGCCATTCTTTCGGCATACCATGCACTTTAGCAGCACTGAAGCGAGGCTACCTACTAAGCATCACTACTATGTATTCTATGCTGGATGCCTTACATGTGTGACCCACAGGTCAGCTGCAGTCAGTAACTTCATACCTAGGAGATATCAGTTAGATTGGCTATTCCATGTCTTGTGGAAGTTCAAAGCCTTTTAGAAAATTATTTCTGTCAATTGGAGGATTTATGTTACCGCCAATGTGCTCTCTTTGTTACATTCTAGAGCAACTCAGAAATACGTCTCATTTCCTTCCTTTATTTTGAAGACAAAAGCAAATCAAAATAAACAAATCCCTTATATACTGAAAACATTTGTAAATATAATAATTATGATTTTAATATCCCAACTAAAGAGCCAACAAAAGCAAGTTTAAGTTAAACACTAATCATCTCCCTTTTTAAATTGTTCTTCAGTGTCCCCGACTCAGAAATTTCCACTGGCCATTTGCCTGTGTGTCATGCTAGTCTCCCAAGACTAACTGCCTTCTCTCAATAATACCCCCATCTCTCTCTCTGTCTCTCTGTCTCTCAGTCTCTCTCTTTCTCTCAGAAATTCAGTACTAAAAGCCTTAAACATTTATTGTGACAGATTATAAGGAAAAAAAAGGTTTTATAGTCAGGGTATGGGTGGCTGATGAATAACCTCTAAAATATTGACTTCCAAATTACATTCTAGAATTTGGCATGTTTACCAGGGTTAGGAGAGGGGTTTTTATAAAGAGGCAGTTGTTGGACAGTAACCCAAGACATCTCCATGCTTTCACTACTTCTTTGCTCCAAATCAAAATCTGATTGTCCTGGATCTCACTCCCTGATCTCTTTTTTTCCTGTAATGGTTGAATAGGCCAACAGGCTCAGATACTGAATCATGAAATGGAAATCTGGGAAGAGGAAAGGTGAAGCCAAGACCAACCAACCCTCATCAAGCTTCTGTTACTTGCCAAGCAGTTTATTAAGTTACCCCAAAGGGATCTCACATGCCCTCATCTGAGCCCCTGGTTTTATAGTTGAGAAAACTGAGTTTCTCCAAAGTGAGAGGCCTGTTCAACATTTTGGGGCACATTTTGTTGATGTCAAAGCCAATACCAGGAACATTTTAAACTTGACTCAGCCTGGTGTTCTAATGGGCTTCATCCTCAAGGAAATCCCTAAGAAGGACCCTCAGGATATGACTTTCAGACAATATAGTAGGGTATCTTGGACATTTTAGGGAAGAGAGGTGACTAATTGGATGTAGGGTTGTGGTGAGCTGAAGGGCAGATCAGACCTACCCCAGACTTGTAAGAAAACTCCAGAAGCTTACTGTGTTCTTGATTCACTAGCCTGTACCGGAGCATGGGGTGTTTGGCTTTTACAACA
Source organism: Corynorhinus townsendii (assembly GCA_026230045.1). Lineage (NCBI taxonomy): Eukaryota > Metazoa > Chordata > Mammalia > Chiroptera > Vespertilionidae > Corynorhinus > Corynorhinus townsendii. The sequence goes on along the minus strand of JAPDVU010000008.1, from coordinate 63,165,894 downwards.
TTTCTCTTCTGTCTAGTGTTAATGCAGCTACATTTAGCTTTCAGCTCAAGGAAACACAGCTCATCTTCCCAAAATAAGCAGTCAATGAAATTATGTTTCTTCCAAATTCTTGTGTAACAGGTTTGGATGGGTTACTCAAGTCTTCAGCATTCTCTAAGGTAGTAGGCTTCCTACAACAAAATATCCTCAAGGCCAGTGGCCTCACTTGAATTTGTAGCATCAGTGAGGCTTTGCAGGACCTCAAGAAACCAGGTTCTCCTTCAGGCGTTTCAACTGTAACAGAACTTGTAGTCTACCAAGCAGAGGTGATTCAGTGTGATGACTATTGTTTTTGGACATCAAGCAACAGCCAGAGGGAACTATTTGACTTAGCACCAATCAGAGACCCACCATCCCCTTGGTTAAAGGAATTGGTTCAATGACAGACATATGTATGACTCATGCTAGACTAATCCTGAAGGTCTTTTTTTAAGCTCAGATAATATTCTACTACAGGTAATATTTGGCTTAAGCTAGCTTGTGTTGATTCCTGTCACTTTCACTAAGAGTCCTGAACAATACAAGAATGTCCTCACTTAAAACATAAAAAATGACCAAAGGTCAGCTGAATTTTATTTCCATTTGGTCTGAGTCATAAATACGTCTGCATTCTCCAGCGATGGCAGACTGAGCAGTAGTAATGACAAAGTTGTTGAAAGCTGGAATTCTCTCCTTGTAACAGCCTTGCCTGTTGCAAAACAAGTACAATGCTGACTAGCCTTCAAAGCAAATACAGAACCAAATTCAAATGCATATTGAAGTGGCAAAATCTCCTGGGTCACCTTTACTCAGCTCTGATAGTCTTACTTATAATTGTTAGTAGAATTTAGGGCAGGGATTATGTTTTGCTCATTTCTATTATCCTCACAATGCCCAGCACAATAACATTCATCATTCATTGAATACCTAATAAGCACTTTATTAAGTGTCTTTCATACATAGAGTAATAATTTTAACAAAATCCTAAAGATTAGCATTATTACTCACATTTCTCAAATAAGAAAACTAAGATTTTAAAGATTCTTAAAGTCATGCACCTAGTAAATATCAGGATCAGAATTTGAAATCAGGTCTTTCTAATTCTAAGCTTGTGCACATGAAATTATACTATAATATATAGTGCATAGCACAAAATATGTAAGCCATAAACTCTTAAGTTAAATTGAAAACCAGAGCAGTTTTGTGAATATGTAGAAAATTATAATCATAAAGCCAGTAGCTTCCAAAGCAATATAAATTGTGTTCTAATTATTTCAGGTATATTAGTCTTATTTCTTCAACCGAAGGGAAAATACTAGGACACTGATCCCTGATTTATATAAACTGGTATTTTTCTAAAGAGTGTGTCATACACAGTAGGTACTCAGGAAGTTTTTTTATTTAATTGAAGGGTTCTTAATGTAGTTAGAATCTACCAATGTTTGATGATATAATTCCTTTGCAAAGGTTATCCAGAGGTCACAGGCCAGAGCTCTATTAATATTTAAACTCAGTAAAACACACACACACACACACACACACACACACACTTCTGCTTAGCCACTTCATCACTATGGAGGAGGTGCTGATCTTCAGCAAGTCACACAATGGAGCTTTTGGCACATCCTTGGGCATATAACAAACCTCTGTCACATGCCTGGCAAGGTCTGTATTCTAACCTGGAAGCTATTGTTTTGCTCACTGCATTTTGCCATTCAATATTGCTGACTTCATCAGCTATTAACAGCTTGGGCTCAGGTCTCAACATGTAGGAAGGCTTTGAACTTACCATCTGTGTAACATTGTAAACTCCACAATTTTTAGGCATTTTGAAATTCTGGCTATAGGGCCTTAGTTATTAATTCAAGTGGTAGAAGAGGGAGTGCCTGGCAAAGACAGGGGTGGGAAGAGAAGAAGAGTTGCTGCCAAAGCTGGTGGAATGTTGGGAAGATCCAAGTCCTTGGGAGGAATCAAGCTTACCCTCTTGCCATCTACCAATAGAATCAGTTTTTAGGTTCCCAGTGCCCTCTTAATGCCACCCTATATATTGATTGGATGGCTGGGTGGCAAGAGGAAGAAACAGTGGTATAAAGGAAGGGGAAAAGTAACTTAGAATGAATTGGTACCCATGCTGCAATCAAGGAAGAATGTTGATCTTGGAACAGGCCTTTACCCAAGTAAAAGGAGGAGAAGGAGGGGAAGGAGGAAGGGGAAGAGAAAGAGAACATGAGGAGGAAGAGAAGGAAGTGAAGAGAAGACAGGGGAGGAAGATGAGAAAGAAAGGGAGAAGGAAATAAAGAAAAATATAAAAAATTACTCTTTGAATCTGAATTCTGTGACAATAATCTCCTGGTGATATTGTCAGTGCCAAAAATGTAATCCCAGAGGTAGATGTCATGTGACTAAGCTTCAGAAGAGATTACAACAACCGAGAGAACTAAATCCTGCTTAACCAGTAAGTAGCCAACTTTGGGTGGTCCCTTCACCTCTTTTGGCCTTGGTCTTTGTCAACTACCTGAAAGAGAAACCAGATCTCTGCAAACTTTTAAAGTTGCAGAATTTTATTTTGTGTAGAAACACAAGCAAATTAAGTACGTAAAAGCTGAATGGCTTTTGCAGAAGTAGGGCTAGAATGCTGACATTTTCCTGAGTTTGTCATCCTCTATAACCTTCCAACCATCATTACATAGGGGCTCTTGCAGAGTTCCAAAGAGGAGTTAGAAAACTTCTACTTTAATGATTTATAATGGCCCTTCCAGCATTAATAGTCTATGACCAGTGATCCATGTCTAGGTTCTCACAGCTCTGTGAGGAGGTGTTGTCTGTGTGGTGTTTGGAAAAACCTGTGCTCCCAGCCTTGATAAGATGTAGAAATCACCTTGGCCAAGAAATAAGTGGGGAAATGGGTCAGAAGAACAGACTTGTCTCTGACACTGGAATAGTCAGTTCCAGTCCTGCCCTGCAGACTCATCGCTCAGATTATACACTGAGTATAATTTGTTTCTCACTGAGGATGCCTAATGGCATCATTCAGGGATGGGACTATGAGTATCTTAGAAAGAATTAATAAACTGCAATGAATTGACCATCAAGGACATGAGCATTTGCCAAATGAGCTCAGTCTTTGTGCATTGAGAAGAAGCATTGCTATGTGAAGTGAACTGGTTGAGTCTGTGAGTGCATGTGTATGTTTGTGTGTAGACAGAGTTCATATCTTATTCCATATGTACTCTTCTCAGTCACCTTTCTTCCACCTTGCAATTCTTTTCAAATATCTAATTCCTCAAAATGCATCCTCGCAGAGCAGCTTAAGTCTTATGTCTCCAATGAAGCCTTCTTTAGCGATTCTGATCGCTCTCCTGTTAACCCCACAGTCACTAACCTCCTCAGCAATGTAATCTTTCAGTGGTGTTTAATTTTCCATCAGAGTCAGCATCATCTCCTCAGAAAAATTAAACCTTCAAGGAATTGGGGGAAGATCACATTTCTCTGTATCCCACAGTGCAGTGCACAGATTAAACACTGCAGTGTGATGGAGAGGGCATGGTCTCTGAGTTTGACAGACCTAGCCCTGCCATTTTCTGGCTGCATGACTTAGACTTAGTTTAAATTATCCTTACCTTCCTCCTCTTAAAAATTCAGGTTTAATAACTACTTTATAGGAGTAATGTGGAAGTAAAATATAATGCACATGAAGTGACTAGGACAGTGCCTGGCTAGAGCTCCTGGTATCACTACACCTAAGCCAACCCAGTTATAGTGATATGTAAGTAATGCCATGAGGACCCTGTGGAAAAAAAGCTGAGCAGATGTGAATTTTGTAGCTGGTTTCCCTGAAATGAATCTTTACTTTCTTCCTTGTAAAAAGTGGGCTTGCAAGTATGTCACAAAAGGTAGGGTAGGAAAGACAATGTGATTGGTTAGAAGAACCTGTAAAGGTAGATCTTAGGCAGGCTTGAAAGGGTATTCAGGCTAAAGTCTTGTCCAGAAGCAAAGGGGGTGGCTAAGATATACTTTGAGGAGGAAGGATAGTCTTGAACTAGTGCATACAAATGGCAGATGTTCTTAAATTCCAGGAATTTGCTGCAGACCTGGAATGTGATGACTATGCTAATGAGATAGCAGTTTTTGTTAAGAGTAAGTCAGAAGTGTCTTAAGAGTCATCTAATCCAACCTCTTTTCCTTACTTCCTGAGTTCTATAGGGTACCTCTTTCCATCCTCGTGAGTGTGGCTATAGTATTAGAAGCTAAGCAGATGCTAACTCTAGAAGTTAATACAGGCTAATGTCATACTGTCGTGGATCCAGAATTGACAAAATGCAGGGTCCTTTTCTGCCAATCTCTTCATCCACTGGGCCAAGAAACTTCCAAAATTCTAAATGATTTGACATGACAGAACTTAGATCTGAACTGGATTTTCAGTAATAATCTCAGAAGTTGTGATCATTGTTGAGAGTTCTAATGGCCAGAGAGTTAGAGGTCGGCTACATTGCTGATTTCTAGACATTCAGAAGGTCTATTTCTTGAGGCAACAATAGCCACCTGAAGGTGGTAATTGCAGTAATTTGTAATGTGATAGTAATAGACAGATTAGTATAGAAGGGCAGTGCACAAGCTCCCAGAACGTCATATCTAGGAATCCCTAGAAATTAGGAAATCCACTGTATGTGTGCGGCTGAGGGAGATGAGCCATCAGAGAATAAACTGCAGGTTGTTACAAATGAGGTGTGCCTATGAGTCGTTTGCCCACAGTAGTATCAGGGTGGGAATGAGGAAACCAGCCAAAAAACATGTAAAGAGATGTAAGCTTCATTCATGACTAAAGAAATGCAAATTAAAACAACAGTGAGATACCTTTTTTTTTCACCTATCAGATTTGGCAGAAATCTTATGTTTAATAATAGCCCTTGCTGGTAAGGTTGTGGGCCAAAAGACATTATTATATACCTTCCATAAAGTATAAGTTGATGCAACCTTCTGACAAATAATTTAGTATTATATATCATAACTGTTAGGTCACTGAAGGAGGAACGCACGAGGCCAGAATGGTGAGAGATTACAAATTTATTCCATCATCCACACACCAGATGGCTGAGCCTGGATGGCTCTAGCACCCAGTGACGGGAGTCAGTGGCTTTTAACAGACTTTTGGTGGGCTTTTTCCTGGGTGGAGACTTCTTTATGCGTACCTGGAGGGGAGGTAATGGAATGTGGTCACCACAAGTGAAATGTGGTCTCAGCAAAGGGAATGTCCATAGTAAAATGACCTGAAAAGCCAGTTCCCAGGGAAGGGGGTATCAATTCAATTGTTTGATCAAACCTAACAATAACTAAACAGGTATATATCCATTCAGCTAGTAACTTTCCTGATATGGTTGTATTTACAAAAATCTATGAATATATATGTATGAGGATAGTCTTGGTTGTAGTTTATAAGAGAATAATAATAGAATCGGCCCAAACATCTAACAACAGGAAACTGGTTAAATAAATTATATTACATCCAACATATTGGATATCTGAGTCAAAGAGATGAAGCTGAGAATCTGGGGAGACCAAAGCAGCTAGAGTTCACAGCAGAGAGTGCAGGAGAGGAGAAAGCTGTGCTGAGAGAGAACTCTGGAAATTAGCAGCAATTCCCCCTCAAATATCCGGCAGAGTACTGATCAGAACATGTGGGTGAAGAAACGACCCAACATTGGGGATAGAACCTCCAAAAGGGTTAGAGGAAGTAGTATACAGTACTCACACAGGGCTGGGAATAGTGCTTGTTCCCAACAGCTAAGCTAGAACATCTTATCACTCACAGGACATTGAGTAGAGCATTCAAGAAGGGCTTGCAGTAGTGAGGAGTGTTTTACCCTAAACTAAACATGACTCTGGTCCCACTTAACAATCTTAACAGTCCCAAATGGATCAAATGTCTCCAAGTAATTCAACTCTGTCCCAGAACAAAGCCTAAAAATATATACAGAAATACAAAATACACAGCACCCATCAAGATAAAATTTACAGTGTCTGGTACTTAATCAAAGATTACCAGGCACGCAAAGATGAAGGAAAATACAACCCATAATAAAGAGAAAAAGTAATCTATTGCAACAGGCCCAAAACTGAAACAGATATGAGAATTAAGAGACAAAAACTTTCAAACAGCCCCAGCTGGTTTGGCTCAGTGGATAGAGCGTCAACCTGGGGACTGAAGGGTCCCAGGTTCGATTCTGGTCAAGGGCACATGCCAGGGTTTCAGGCTTGATCCCCAGTTGGGGGTGTGCAGAAGGCAGCCAATCAATGATTCTCTCTCTCATCATTGATGTTTCTATCTCTCTCTCCCTCTCCATTCCTCTCTGAAATCAGTAAATATATATATATATATATATATATTTTTTTTTTTTAATTTCAAACAGTTATTATAATTGCCTTTTATATGTTCAAAATATTAAGGACATTGAAAATATAAAAAAGAACCAAATCAAACTTCTAGAGACATAAATAGGATGTAGAGTAACTGGAAATCTCATATCCTGCTAGTGGAAATGTAAAGTGGAAAGAGGTTTGGCAGTTAAACATGAAAAGGAAACATATTTTTACATATATTCCAGCTATTTTACTCCTAGGTACTTATCTAAGATATATGTTCATATAAAGACTTGTATACAAATGTTCATAGCAACTTTATTTGCAAAAGTCAAAATCTATAAAGAATCCAAACAGTCATCAATGGGTGAGTGGATAAACAAATGTGACATCCTATATAATAAAAGAGTAATATGCTAATTGACCATACCTACATTACACCCACAAGCCACACCCACCAGCCAATCAGGAGTGAGTATGCAAATTAACCCAACCAACATGGCTGCGGCCACAGAGCGAGCAAGAGGCTTGGGTTTCCCCGGCAATGGAGAAAGCCAAGCTTCCTGCACACCCTAGCCGGCCCAGGCCTCCACTCAAGGCTACAAAGTTTTAATTACAGAAGATAAATAAATCTCAACAAAAATGGCTGTGGCCATGGAGTGAGCAGGAGGCTTGGGTTTCCCCAGCGATGGAGGAAGCCAAGCTTCCTGGCCAGCCCTAGCCTCCGCTCAAGGCTACAAAGTTTCAATTATAGAAGATAAATAAATCCCAGATACCAGGGCTCCCACTTAGGTCGCCAGAAGGCATGGCCGGCCTGCAAACCACCACAGGCCCCTGGCCCAGGCCCGCCCCATACCCCAAGGGAACCCCCACCCTAATCTGGGACATCCTTCAGGCAAACCAGCCAGGCCCCACCCATGCACCAGGCCTCTATCCTATCTAATCAAAGAGTAATATGCAAACTGACCGTCACTCCAACACAAGATGGCTGCCCCCATGTGGTCAAAGATGGCTGCCCCCATGTGGACACAAGATGGCCGCCACAAGATGGCCAGCAGGGGAGGGCAGTTGGGGGTGACCAGGCTGGCAGAGGAGGAAAGTTGGGGGTGACTGGGCCTGCAGGGAAGGGCAGTGGGGGGGTGGGGTGGGACCCAGGCTTGCAGGGGAGAGCAGTTGGGGGGGACCAGGCCTGCAGAGGAGGACAGTTAGGGGTGACCAGGCCTGCAGGGGAGGGCAGTTAGGGGCAATCAGGCTGGCAGGGAAGTGGTTAGGGGGTGATCAGGCTGGCAGGCAGAAGCAGTTAGGGGCAATCAGGAAGGCAAGCAGATGAGCAGTTGGGAGCCAGCAGTCCTGGATTGTGAGAGGGATGTCCAGCTGCCCGTTTAGGCCTGATCCCCAGTCAGACATCCCTCAAGGGGTCCCAGATTGCAGAGGGTGCAGGCTGGGCTGAGGGACACACACCCCCCGTGCATGAATTTTGTGCACCAGGCCTCTAGTATCAATATAATGGTATACCACCAGCAACAGAAATGAATGAACCACTGATATATATTGATGAATTTCAAAAGAATTATTCTTGGTGAAAGAATTCAAAGGAAAAAGGGGTATATAATGCATGGTTCCATTTATATAAAACTCTAGACAGAAGTATGGTGACAGAAAGTAGAACTAGTGGTTAACTGTGGATGGGGAAGAGGCAAAGAGGTAGGAGAGAGAAAAATTGTAAAAGGGGCATGAAGAAACTTGAAGAGAGTGATAGATATGTTCATTAACTTGATAACAATAATGAGTTAATGGGTATATACATATTTTAAAACTTATCAAATCATATACTTTAAATATATACAGTTTATTATATATGTCAATTATCTATCCTATATGATAAAAGGGTAATATGCAAATAGACCTAACAGCAGAATAACCAAACAACCAAAGCATAATATGCTAATGATATGCTAAGACTGCTCAACCACTTGCTATGACGTGCACTGACAGACAGTCAACTGGTCAATCAATTGCTATGATGTGCACGGACCACCAGGGGGCAGATGCTCCAACCAGTAGGTTAGCTTGCTGCTGGGGTCCGGCTGATCGGGACTGAGCGAGATGGGCCAGACATGCCCTGGAGCCCTTCCATGGTCCCTCCCCAGCCAGATTGTGCACTGGTGGGGTCCCTCAGCCTGGCCTACGCTCTCTCACAATCTGGGACCCCTCGGGGGATGTTGGAGAGCTGGTTCAGCCTGATGCTGCATGCCACTCCCCTTGGGAGGGTGCCAGATGCAGGGTTCATGGCTGGCAAGCGCAGCTGAGGCAGCACGAGCCTTTCCTGATTGGGACTGATTGGGCGCGAGCCCCAGCAGGCACAGTGGGATGAGCAGGAATGGCAGGTAGGAGCTGCAGGTGGCGTTGGACTGCAGGTTTCGGCCGATCCCTACAGGCCACCTAGAGGGACCCCACCTGTGCACAAACTCGTGCACCAGGCCTCTAGTATATACATAAAAGCCTAAGTGACCAAACACCCAAATGACCTAACAACCTGTAGACCAGTTGCTATAACATGAACTGAACATCAGGGGGCAGGCACTCAATGCAGGAGCTGCCCCCTGGTGGTCAGTGCATTCCCACAAGCACTGCTCAGCTGACCAACGGGCACCAGATGCAGGCTCACAGCTAGCTGCAGCAGCCCAGAGACTGCAGCGGAGTGGGAGCGGCGGCAGGCACTACAGGGCTGGGATGAGCAGGAGCAGCAGGCAGAAGTGGCAGGCGGCATTGGACTGCTGGTTTCGGCCCGATCCCTGCAGGCTACCCCGAGGGACCCCACCAGTGCACGAATTTATGCAGTGGGCCTCTATAACTTATGCAGTGGGCGGGCCTCTTTAACTTCAATAAACCTGTTAAAAATGGAAGAAAGAGGTGGGGTGATATGTGCTAATATGGAAAGATCTTCAAAATGTTAATTTTTTTAAAAATGCAAAGCAATGTGTATGTTGGTTCCCTTTGAGTCACTAACCCATATCTAAAAAATATATTGGTGTATGCAGAAAATTTTCCTGGAAAGATAAAAAACAGATTGTTAGCAGTGGCTATCTTAGGGAGATTGGCCTAGGGATAAAAGAAAGTATTTTTTAATCCTTTTGAACTATTTATATTGTCTTACAACATGTATACATTTTATTTATTTAAAGTGAATGTTAGCTGGGATTTTATGAGCAATAGAATTGAAAAACATTTTTGTTTTCTTTTTTGAAATGTTTATTTTGGAAAACAATAAAGGTATAGACCATAAAAAACAGTTTGGCAGTTTCTTAAAATGTTAATATAAACTTACAATAAAATCCATTAATTCTACTCCTAAAAACCTATCTTAAACATGAAAAAATGTTTAGACTGAATTATTTATGTGAGTGTTCATAACAGAATTATTCATTATAATGAAAAATATCTACCAACTGATGAGTGGAAAAACAAAATATGGCATATCCATGCAATGGAATACTATCCTGCAAAACAAAGGAACAAACTGCTAACATATAACACAATATCAATAAGCCTCAAAAATATGATGTTAAGGTAAAGAAAACTAAAGCAAATGATTGCATATTGTGTGATGGCATGTATATGAAATTCTAGAAAAGGCAAATTTATAGAGTCAGAATGCAAATCAGTGGTTACTTAAGACAGGAAGTGGGAACAGGGAATAACTTATAAACAGGCCCAAAAGAACTGTGGGGATAATGACAATGTTCTCTCAAACTGGTGATGATTGTCCAACTATATAAAATAATTGAATTGTACACTTACAATTGGTTGATTTAATCATATATAAATTATAATGTAATAAGGGAACTACAAACAAAACCCAAGAACTGTGAAACCAGGAATAAAGTCAGTTGCTGCAGAAGATGCTTGCTTTCCTCATCCAAGCAGATGAACTGTGTCTAAATGATTTTTTGTCTCTTGTTAGAAGTTTATCTATTTGTTAATTTTATTGATATTTTATTTCAATTGATTAATTTTTATTTCATTGATTAATTTTTCTGTTTGCCTGTTTTCAATTTTGTTGGTTTTTTAAAAAGTTATTTCTTTCCTTCAGCTTCCTTTTGATTTATTTTACAGCCCCACATTCTTGCTCTCTCATTCTGGGGCTCTGATAATATGAAAGTTAGATATTTTGTTATCCCAAGCTCTGTTAAAAATTTTTAGTCTATTTTATCCTGTTGTGCAGATTAAATAGATTTGATTGATCTGTTCTCAAATGAGCAGATTTTGTTTTCTTCACACTACCACTGAGACACTCAAGTGAGGTTCTTTTTTATTATTCTATTTTTTTAGTTCTATAATTTCGATTTGTTTTTTTTACAGCTTTTATGTTTTTGCTGATGTTTTCTTTTTCTTTTTTTTTCCAAGAGAGTTTTTAATTACTTGCTAAAGCACTTTGATGCTGGCTGCTTTAGAATCTTTGTCAGATAGTTGCAGCATCTAATTCATTTCAGTGTCGACAATAGTTGATTGTCTTTTCTCATGTCAGATACTGTGATTTTCCTGGTTCCTGGTATACAGATGATTTTTAGTTGTATTTTGGACATTTTAGATATTACATTAGAGGATTCTTGATCCTATTCTAATATTCCATTTTAATAGGTGGTCACCCTGTTTAGGTTTAGCATGTAGGTTATAGACTACTTTTGTGGGCTTTAGTTCCAATGAAAGCTTAGTTTTCTGAGCTCTTGGAATGCTATGCTGGACTACTTTGTTCTGTCTTTCTTTGAGTTTCCACTGGATTCCTGCTGATGCCGGGCTGGAACGTGGTTTCCTAGAATGTCTGACGGCATTAAGGCTATCTATCCCCGACCCATGGGATAGAGGACATTTTCCCTGAACTGTTCTCTAGCCACATAGTACTGGTGTGGCGGTGCCTGCATCTTCTCCTGCCACTCACTGAGTGGTGGGCCAGGAGCCACCAGGTCTGGCTGACTGCTACTCAGCCAGGGCCACGATCCCCCAGGCCTGCCAGAGCATGGGAAATTACACCTGGTGAGCGGGATGGAAGGGTCCCCTCTCCAGCTCTGCTACCGCTAGATATGGATCTATCTCCATACTAAGTCCGTGCTGTGCTCGGCCTTCACTTTCCCAGTCCTTTAGCCAGCGAAAGCAGGCTTTGCTTATTTTGTTTTGTTTTGCGTTTTTCATCTCTTGTTAATTTTGAACCTTTTGACTGGTTCAGGTTCAGACCTCTCAGGTGCCTAGTCCAAGATACACAAAAGAGGAAAGGAAAATTCAGAGAACTCAGTTCTTCAAGTCCCAAGGTCCTTTGCCAGTCCAGTTCCTTTTCTCTTTTCAGATCCTTTCATGGTTGTGTGTTGAACTATTTCCAGGATATTTAGTTGTATTTAGAGGAGAGTAGGAGGGAAAATTGAGTCCAACATTTTATTTTTGAAAAATCAGTAGTTCTTTGAAGGATAAAAACAAACAAACAAAAACACACACATCACCAAAAGACCCTCCTTCCTTATACTATCAGCATTTCACAAAAGAAGGTACATTTAACACCCAAAAGTTGAAAGGGCCTAATCTCAGAATAAAGGTGAAGCTCTTAAATTGAGTAAATGTAACTTCATGAAAAGCTCACCATATTGCTTTTATTGTTCTCACTTGTTCTTAGACCTATGAAAGTTATATCACCCACTCGCACCTAGCAGCAGCATGGTGTGTGGGGAACAAGGTCGGATTTGTCCTGTTGGTGTAGGAAGCAGCAGTGCAGTGGGGAAGACGTCAGCATAAGTCTTCAGTGGAGTCATGAAAAGGGCTGGGCTTTGATGTCACAGATCTAGAATCCCAGCCCTGATAGTAGCTGTGTAAACTTAAACAGGTTATGAAACTTCTCAGTGACTGTTGTCGTATCAGTAACATGGGAAAAGTGTGGATGCCAAAGAGGAGTAATTGGGAGAATACATACAAAACACTTAGCCCGGTGTTTGACATAGGACACAGTAAACTCAGCAGTCGGTAGCTCTCTCTTCAGATACCAATCTTTACTTTTGAGAGGACTCCGAGGATTTAATGAGATGATGTGTAAAAGCAGCTTGCAGTGCCTGGCACATAATAAGCACTTAAATAACTTTAAGTTCTCTTTTCCCACACCTTAGCTCAGTTTCCAAATCTGTAAACTGTGTACAGGAAGGCTGACCACACAGAACTGATGCACAGATTGGAGGTAACAAAATATTTTGCAATCTGGAGTATACCGTCCAAATGTCAGTTACTATTACAGCGAGGGGCCCTGCCCATGTATACACATTTGCGGAGGTCTCTCATAGTACCCAATGAATTATTATACTGATAAATAGTCATGTCATGGAGTACATTAGCCCTAGCCTAGGGCTAAGGCTGGAGGCAGAAAGAAATAGATTGGAAACCAGAAAACAAAATTAACAAATATTTAAGTGCAACCCTAGTTTAATATACAGTATCTGACCTGCGTATTCCCTGCCCTAGATCCTCTTGTGTTGTCTTTTTGTGAGAAATGTTTGCGGGAAGCTGGGATTTCTGCAGGCTGATAGTCACACAAAAATATAGCACACAAGAACCCAAAACTCAGCCGCACTCCACCATCATCCTCCGAGTCTTCTTTGAGGCAGACACTCCTCACCCGGCATGTTAGGGTTTGGCCCATGTTCTCAGGGAACCACATGAACTCTTTGGGATAAGTCAGGACAGCTGTCCCGATTAGAAAAGCCTGGAATGTGACTTCCCAGAGGCTTGATCATGCCAGATCCTGTCCTCCTCCTCTTCAAAGTAGCCTTTTGGAAGGCATGAGAAGGGCGGAAGAAAGGAGTAAAGAGAATGGTCAGCAAAAAGGATGAGAAGAGCAGCAGAAGCAATGAGTCAGAGGGTCAACGTTGCATCGCCAGGAGATGCCTGGTCATGCCAGGAGGGCTTGGTGAGAAGAGGCTGGAAGAAGGGAGACCACTTACATGTTCTTGCATCCATTCAGAGAGACGCTTCTGGCTTCAAGGTACAGAACAGGGTTGTCATTTTCTACTGGCCCTGGCCTCCAGCATTACCGGGCTAGATATAGGTCCACAATGTCTCCCTAAGTCTTGCTTGTCCATTCTCATAAGCAGCTAACTCATTTTAATGGAGCACCCACCATGCAGCTGGTTCTTATGATAGCCACAACTGAAGAAAGGAAGTTCGGTAGAAATTCAAGTCCTCATCTTCACACATTTACCATGTCCCAGGGGAAGTGGCCTTAGCTGTAAAAAGGCAGCCAAATTTATCAGCCGTCTTTGCTCAATGCAGAGGGGTTTCCAATTAGGCTGAGAGCTTGTTCTACTGGTGCCTGAAGGGTGACTTCCGGTAAGAGAGGAAAGACAGAGAAGGGTATCCTAGGAGAGAGGCTGGCACAATCAGAGGCCATGAGACAGGAATGCTCCCGCTGTGCTCTGGAGATGGTCAGCGGACCTGTTTGAATGCAGTGGAGGTTTTGTGTTTGGGGAAAATCATGAGAGATAAGGAAGAAGGAGTGGAATGGATCTTAAATGTCAGACGAAGGTTTGGGATTGTGTGACACTGGCAGAAAGAGCGCTGATGGGTTTGAGGCAGGAAGGCAGGGAGTAAGTTCAGAATTCAGTAGGAAATTTCTTCTACAATGTGGATGACAAGGATGGAGGCTGAAGAAAGTGCATAGGCCATTATTGCAGTTATTTCAAAACAGGAGCCTGAACCAACATGGTGCCATAAAGGGAGGTTGGATACAAGAAACGTAGAAAGAAGAAATGCCAGGACTCAGCAATTAGACATGAATGAAAAACAGAGGAGGATATAAAAGGTTTTAGAGCTAGATGATCAGAAGTAGAATGGAGGTGATTGGGCAGAAGGAGTAAAGTCAAGTAGGGGGCCTAGGGGAAGAGCATGTAGGGGCTTTGGAGCTCAAATACCAGATCTGCCTCTTTCTACTTGTGGGATAATGAGCAACGTATTTGTGCTTCTTGAATTTCTATTTGCTCCTACAAAGAACAGATGTCAAAGTATATGCGTCTAGGGATGTTATGAGGATTAAGGAGAGAATAAATACAAACTACCTCTCACAAGGTTGGTCCACTGTGGATGCTCATTAAGTGCACATTCCCTTTGCCCTCCTTCCCCTCCTCCAGGCTCAGAAGCAGCAGGCACCATGTCCTCATCTGTACCTTCTCCCAGGTCCCACGAGGGTTCTAAATGATGGAAGAGAGCTCAGCAATTCTAACAACTTGAACTTTGCAGAGTGAATCAGAGCACTGGAGAAAATATCAGTCATTCACATTTGGGGTCAGAGGTTAAGTCAAATGATATTTTGTTCATCTGCTTCTTGTGCTAAAATGGTCCTTGGTTGAAAAAAAATCTAAAACACATATTTCGTTAATGGAGCTTAGACCCATGGGGGCCCAGAAACTTCAGGCCAGTAGATCCCTGTGCTCTCTAATATCAGAAGCTAGCAGAAAGAAAGAAAATCCCTCCTCCAAATGGGTTACTAAAAAGTTTTGTTTTTTTTAAATGGTAATGTTGCAAGTTTCCCAGATCTCATAGATGGGAGGGGGAAATGAACAAATCTGGACTTGAACCCTGAAACATAAATAGAAGCTGTCAGACAAGTGTGAACAAGACAAACTTTAAGCAACAAGAGAGGGGGAAAAGAGGTAAAACCAAAAGGGCCAATAGGCTTCCAGGCCCCGGGAGGCTGCATATGCAGGTGAGGGCCACCTGACCCTTTTTCCTGGGAGAGGCTGACTCAGGTCAGAGGGGGACTGGCTGAGTATAAGTCCAGAGCAGCTTTGTCAGCACCTTCAGGTTCTAATGGAGGAGTGAGCACTAGGGTTGCCCGAATTCTCCCTGCCTGGAGGGCACTGATAATGCCTCGACAGAACAGGGACTCAGCCTCAGCCAGACAGCTTTTCTATCTACATTCCCCTAGCAAATTGGAGGCACCAGCCCTGCGGTACCTAACACCACCGGATAGCTAGTCCCCTGTTGGGCATGCATCGCTGCTCTCTGGCTCTTGGAAAGTGACTAGAGATTAGTTTGCCCACCAGGCTCTGCTCTGAACTGGCCAGCCCACCCCTCCAGTCTCAGAGCAGTAACAAGCAGCACCCTGGACACCATGTTCCAGGAACTCTTCTAAGTGGTTCATGTTATGGGATTTTACCACCACCAATCCCCTATGAAATGGTACTACGTTCTCCCCACTTTGTAGATGAGGAAACTGAGGCACAGAGAGGTTACAAGCTTGCCTAAGGACACAGAAGTAGCAAATAGGGAAGTTTGGATTCCAATCCATGCAGTGGGCTCTTTACTGCTCTTCTAGGTGACTCCCAGGAAGCCCTTCCAGAGCCCTGCCTCATGGCAGTTGTGGCACTGAGCTGTGATTGCTTCTGTCTCTGACTCAGATGTATGCTCCACGCGGCAGAGGTCATATCTCTCTTGCTCACTCCTGTGTCCCTAGTGCTTAAAACAGTGTTGTGGTGCCCATGAAAATGCACCATGTACATCTCAGCTTTCCTACTGCAAGAGTGTAATTGACAGATGTCACCTCCCATCCCCGACTGATCACATCCACCTCCGGGTAACGGTGCTCCCCACTGTCTGCCCCCAACCAAAGACTGTATGTAGTAGGGATATTAAGGAATCTGAGAGATTCGGAGCTTCTTATTGACCTTGCCAGAAATTTCTTAGAGCAGCACTGCAGTCTAAGACCTTTCTTCCTCCTCCCTCTCCTAATATTTAACCCAGCTTGGCATCTGCTTCTAGGAAGACCTAGGTTAGTGAACATGATAGGAGGCATGGGGTGCTATTCTTCAGAAGCAGCCTATGCATTAAATCAGAAACTCAATACGATGCCATGACCCTCATTGGAAGAACCATGGGTCTGGGAACAACGATGTATAAGTAAGTAAGAGTGGCCCACTTATTATTACTCCCAATAATCCACTTGGGGATTTTATCCTTCCCATCCCCACAACTCTGGGCTCGGCTGGAGGCCCTGGTCCCCCAAGGGGGCACACTCTTGTCAGCAGGTACAACAATGGTGTCATTGAACAACAAGTTCCAACTGCCGCCAGAGTTCTTAGGGGTCCCTTATGTCCCTAGACCAGCAGGAGAGTAGTCCCCATATTGATAGGGTTAATTGATGCTGACTGGCTTGAGGAAAAAGGGTCAATTAATAGTAGGGAAAAGGAGGAATACTTGTGCAACCATGCCATCCTCTTGGGCACTAAAGGATAAGAATGTTCAGAAATTATGGGAAAGGAAGGTCGGGATCGGAGGAGTAATCTATGGTTCTTCATTGCAGTGTGAGCACCTTTTGCTCACAGTCACAGTAAATCAATTCTTGCAGGATAGGTAGTGTGTTTTACATAAAATGCCTGCCATGCATATGATCAGTAAATACTGGATGAGTGAGTGAATGAACATTTTATGAAGAGTTGTATATTGTTTCTAATTTTTGAAGGCTACCCAACATATGCAAAAACCAGCTGAGTTTTGGAGAAAACTATAATGTTTATCAACATCAAGCTATTAGATACTTGTTTTGTGATGGGGTTAAGCTTGAGTTAATTAATGCCAGGGAGTACAATTTCTCACCTTACACTAGGCGAGGAGTGTAAGGGTGGGCAGAGGAAGCCAGTCCCTGCACTTGCCTTTCTCAAGAGTGCTTAGCAGACTCAGGCTCATGATGCAGACAACAAGAAGCCTCTTTAAGTCACTCTTTATGCCAGTGGCTGAGCCCCATCAATTCAAATGAATTTCTCATACACTTAATAAACCCAATACAGCCTGTTTGTTAAAAGCCTGGGCTTTGTACCCAGTAGCCTGATTTGAGAGGCTCACGGGGAGAGAGGAAACCTCCTTGGCTTTCCACTTCTTTGGCAACAGCTGTTCTATGAGGCCTAAGAGTCCTCTTACTCCTGGGTCCTTATAATTAAGGCAGTCGGACTTTGGAATGTGGGAATGGAGAAGAGGGATAGTCCAATAAATGGAACTGAGAGAACAAAGACCTAGAGGTACAAAGGAAAACTGCACATCATGCAGTTTAAACAGCAGACAAATGAAGGAGTTGAGCAAAAAAAAAAAAAAAAAAAAAAAAGAACAGATAAAAGCCAAACTATAGAAAGTGTTAGTTGCCAGGCTAAGGAGTTTACATTTTTTCCCATAGGCATTGGGAAGCCACAAGATTTCTGAATAGTGAACTAGAGTCAGAGAAGCACTCTAGAAAGTCTGGAGCCGAATGCATGATATAGCAGAAGCAAGCAGAACAGCCTGTTTTTCGGAGGTTTCTTTGTTTGTTTGTTTTTTAAAATTCAGGAGAGAGAGAACATCTAACCTTAGATAGGGCAACAGAAATGGAAAGTAGGACATAGTTCAAGAGATATTCATCATTGCAGTTCAGCAGCCTGTGGCCTGGAGGTGATGATGCCATTGACTAAGGTATGGAACAAATGAACAGCCTATGTTAAAGCATGTGGTTAAATCTCAACATGATAGGCACGTAACAGGGTATTGCCACTCTCACTTGTATGCTTATCTTTTCTCTAGGACTTTTCACTAAAGGGTCAATTGGTTTCTCCTCCTAATGGCTTTCTTCTCCCTGCTATTTCTATTTCCTTTTCTTTCTATTGAGCAGAAAAGGTTGAGAACTGTACCTCTGTCTTTCAACCATCAAAATACCATGATTACCCATCATTTACTTTTAAAAATTACTATGTTTTTTTTCTACATGCTTCAAATAATTCACTATACATTTTGGTGCATTTTTCTACTGTTGTTCAAGTTAACTTTGCATTAAGTAAGTTATGATTGCTCCTTTTTGTGTGATAGTCATTGTATACTTATTTTCTTCCCTTACGAGGCTGTAAGGCCTTAATGGAGGTGTTCTTTCTTATTCTTCTCTATATACTCTTCTGTGTCTAGCACACTGCTGGCTCATGAGAAAGGCTAAATAAATATCCAATTAATTGATTACTTGGAGTTGCCAAAATGTCTGGCAGAAGTGTATTGTTCTTGGCTCCTCTTGACCTTTGGAAAGATTCATCTCAACATTAGTGCTCTAAAAATGTCCATTTCCATTGGGCAAATAATCTCTAGAGATAGAAAGAAACCAATAGACAAGCAACAGGTTGGCCCTGTTTAGAGGTGGAAATGGCATGTGAACAAAGAAATCTATCTATGAGAAGAAGAAAGGAAAAACAGAAGGTAAATACTGAGTTGGGAGCAGAAGGAATTAATTCTCCAGAGGAGTGGGAGCTGGAATAAAATCATGGAATCATAGGATCATGGAATATTCCAGCTGGAAGGAGCTATAGAGACCATCTCATTCAACACCTCATTTTACAGAAGGAAACTTGTGGAATTGGACCCAACAAATTCCGAGTCTGGGAAGCAGAAAGGCTAAAAGAAACAGCTCAGATATCAGCAAACTAAAGAAAGATCAGTTTCAAACTGATTGGGACAGGGGTTATACCTATGGGTATCGTTTCTCAAGTCTTCACACCTTGGCCTGGAATTCTCTCCTGATATTTCTCTTCTTGGGAAACTCCCCCTCATCCTTCCATCCTCCTGCCAAGCGCCAGCTCTTCTGTTCAGCCTTCTCCACCTCCCCACTCTTCTGGGCTCCCTGAGCATTTGCACACACATCCATTATATTTCTTTATTACCACACATTATTGTAATTATAGTTTACATGAGAGAACCCCTGTAGGGGTCTCAGAGGCAGAAATAGTGTGATATTTCTCTTTTTTTCTATGCCTAGTATTTGGCCCAGTAACTGCTGGCTTCTCCATAAGTGTTGAACGAATGAATGAATGAGCCACTTAAAACGTGCTTTCTCCTCATGAACACTTTGGATTTAGCTTCTTCTTGATTATTTCCCTCATAATACTAGAATGGCATTGTCACTAAGATAGAAACTGAATAAGCTGTTTGATTTGCATCCACTAATTCCAACCAAAAAAACATGAGTAAACATGGTGGAAATTAATCTAGTTTAACTTGTCATACAGCCTAGCTCTGGACCTACAACTTAAAGCTGGCTGTCATTTCAAGGCTCTATGGCTATGTTTGTCAAGGCCATGGAAAGGCTCTGAGGACCCCCTTAGTCCTCAGAGATAAAATATGTTTTCCTCACACACACCAGCAGCATCAGTTTAAATATGGGCTCCTTGAGAGGAATCCAAGATGGCGGCGTAGGTAAACACCTAAACTGCTGCCTCGTGCAACAATTTCAAAAATTCAACTAAAAGACAAAACGTCTAACACCCAGAACCACGGGAAAGCTGGCTGAGTGGAAGTTCTACAACTAGAAGGAAAGAGAAAGGAGCATCGAGACGTGCACGAGCGCTGAAAAGCTGAGGTACGGAGGCGCGTGATCCGGGCTGGCTGCGGGCGTTGCTTTTTTCAACCCAAAGGGAGACAAGCCCCCGATTACTCTGAAATCCAGTTTCTGGGGAGACACGGGGGACCCAAACTCCTACGGGGAGAAGCTGGACTGTCTGCCAGTGAGGGGGGCTTACTTGCAGAGCTGCGCGCAGGAATAATTGTTTACGGCACTGGGGCACAGGACTCCGGGACGCCCTTGGGGACACAGAGCCGGCTAACTAGCAGCCATTGCTGTTTGCCACGCCCTAGCCTAGTGACACCCTGAGACCCCGCCCTGAACAACCTACAAACCCACCCAAGCTCCAAGCAGCAGCGTTAGCAGAAGAAAGCCCCGCCCTATTGCAGCTTAACCTAGCAAACTTGCAGCCTGGGTCAGACAGCTCCAAAACCTCCAAACCCCAAGCAAAGAGGAGAAAACTGTAGCTCTCACTGTAGCTCCTGCTGGATGGCCTCAGACAGTAGCTGACCTGCACCCCATTGGAGATCCAGAAGCCAGTATACCTAGTGGTCAGAGTGAGACACCAGATTTCAACTCCTCACATCCATAAGTGACACATTCAAAGGCAGACTCAGTGAGCACCAAAGCCCCACTGAAACAAGTCCTGCCCCTAAGTGTGTCTTCAGCGCAGCAGTTCTTCCATTATAGACACAGTGAGTGCTCACAGCTAATTGGCCTGGAGGTCAATTCCTCCCAGTATACCAATAGCAATTAAGGCTTTAACTGCACCAAGTCTTTGCACTCAGTCCACAAAGGGGTGTACCAAGAGTGTCCACATCAGGTGATTGGGGAGGCTGAGCTACTGCCCCCTATAGGTCACCTACCACACAAAGCCACTCCATCAACACAGGGAAGCAGCCAAAATGAGGAGACAAAGAAACATGTCACGAATGAAAGAAACGGAGGAAAGCAAACTACTGGATGACATAGAGTTCAGAACCACATTTATAAGGTTACTCAAGAATCTTCTTAAAACCACTGAGAAACTTGATGAGACCTTCAAGGAGCTTAATGAGAATGCCCAAAAAATGGAAAAGGATCAGTCAGAAATGAAGCATACACTGTCTGAAATAAAGAATATACAGAAACTCAACTGTAGATCAACGTACCCCAAGAATCAAACCAAAGATCTGAAATATGTGGAAACAAAAAACATCCAACCAGAAAAACAAAAAGAAAAAAGAATCCAAAAATATGAAGATAGTGTAAGGAGCCTCTGGGACAACTTCAAGCGAACCAACATCCGAATTTTTGGGGTGCCAGAAGAAGGGAGAGAGCAAAATATTGAAAACCTATTAGAAGAAATAATGACAGAAAACTTTCCCTGCCTGGTGAAAGAAATAGATGTACAAGTCCAGGAAGCGCACAGAACCCCATACAAGAGGAATCCAAAGAGGACCACACCAAGACACATCATAATTAAAATGCCAAGGGCAAAAGACAAAGAGAGAATATTAAAAGCAGCAAGAGAAAAACAGTTAATTACCTACAAGGGAGTACCCATACGACTGTCAGCTGATTTCTCAACAGAAACTATGCAGGCCAGAAGTGAGTGGCAAGAAATATTCAAAGTGATGAACAGCAAGAACCTACAACCAAGATTACTCTACCCAGCAAAGCTATCATTCAGAGTTGAAGGTCAGATAAAGAGCTTCACAGACAAGAAAAAGGAGTTCATCACCACCAAACCAGGATTACATGAAATGCTGAAGGGTATTCTTTAAGGAGAGGAAGAAGAAGAAAAAGGTAAAGATAAAAATTATGAACAACAAAATGACATCAAATACATACCTACCAAGAAGTGAATCTAAAAATCAAGTGAATAAAAAATCTGAAGAACAGAATGGACTGGTGAATATAATAGAATCAGGGACATAGAAAGGGAGTGAACTGATGATTCTCAGGGGAAGCAGGTGTGAGGGGTGCGGGAAGAGCTTGGACAAAAATCTTACTCCTATGGATGAAGACAGTGGCGGGGGTAAGGGCATGGGGTGGGGTGGGGAATCAGGTGGAGGGGAGCTATGGGGGAAAAAATAGAGGAACACCTGTAATAATCTGAACAATAAAGATTTATTTAAAAAAAAAAAATAAATAAATAAATAAATAAATATGGGCTCCTTATTTTGTTAAAATTCAATAAGATAGGCTTAAATTTAGCTTCTAAATGTAGCATAGCCCCCCAATTTTTGCATGAAATAAATGAAGTACTGAGCAATATATGGATGCTTACAAAATATGCATTATTATAATTTACAGAGATATTAATTATTTGCCTCTGAACTGGGCAAGTGAATTTTGCCTTCAATCAGATGCAAGCAATTCATAAACACTGACTAAAGCACATACTCAGTGCCAAACTCTGTGCTAGGGACTGGGGAAAATGCCACTCAATTGAACAGGTTGTCTTTTAAAGTCTAGCTGCTTTTAAAAAAAATAAAGTCTAGCTGCTTTTTAAGATATTGCATTTCCAGCAGCAACCTGTTTATTCCCCAAGCAGCCACATGCCTCTGTGACAAGATAAACAGCTGGCTCTGTTATTACTTATAATGCAATCACCCCACTTGGCCATTGCCTTCTCATTTCTCATCATATTCTAGATAACCTCCGAGGTGTAGATTTGTACATTATGTGAGCTGGTTTTAACTCCTGGTAAATGGTCCAGCTTGCTAAAAATCTCTGGTTAGGATTGCCTGACAATAATAATGATTGTTACCATTTACTAAACACTCTGTGCCAAGCACCGTATAAGGAGTTTGAAAATGTGATGTCCTTTAATCCTCACTTAGACTTGAGTTCTGATTCTGCTGCTTAATAACTATTCTACCTTAGGCCAGTGGTTGGCAAACTGTGGCTCGCGAGCCACGGTTTGCCACTCTGTTGACTAATGAGTTTGCTGACCACTGGACTAGACTAAATGTTTCTGTGTAATTGGAAGCTGTGAGGATTAGGCAATTGTGGTATATTGTGTGCAAAGAGGTAAAGGGTAGTATATGACAGTGGTCAGCAAACGCATTAGTCAACAGAGCGACAAACGGTTAGTCACATGCGGCTCATGAGCCGCGGTTTGCTGACCACTGCCTTAGGCAATTTATTAAGCTTCTTGAGCCTCAATATTCTCAACTGTAAAATAGGGATAAAAATACTACTTCATAGGGCTGTTGTGAAGGTTAAATGAAAGAATGAATGTGTGTTGTCAGCACAGGTTCTGAACATGTGGTAAATTTATTTATTAACTACTAGAGGCCTGGGGCACGAAATTAGTGCAGCGGGGGGGAGGGGGCGTCCCTCAGCCCAGCCTACACCCTCTCCAATCTGGTATCCCTCTCACAATCCAGGACTGCTGGCTCCCAACCACTCACCTGCCTGCCTGCCTGATTGCCCCTAACCACTTCTGCCTGCCAGCCTGATCAACACCTAACTGCTCCCCTGCCAGCCTGGTCACCCCTAAATGCCCTCTCCTGCCGGCCAGGTCGCCCCTAACTGCCCTCCCCTGTCTGCCTGGTCTCCCCCAACTGCCCTCCCCTGCAGGCCTGGTCCCCCCCAACTACCCTCCCCTGCAGGCCTGGTTCCCCCCAACTGCCCTCCTCTGCTACCCTGAGGGACGTCTTGTGTGTTGGAGTGATGGTCATTTTGCATATTACCTCTTTATTATATAGGATTACATAGAATAGAACATAGGGGAGTTAAGCAGTATTCCCTGGAAATAGTGCACAAGGCAGAGATCTGCAAGCAGGAGCTTCAGCACCCCTGAGGAAGTGAGTGCTGAAGAAAGAGGTAGAGGGAGAAGTTGAACCACAATTCATTTGCAACAGAGACCTCAGCTCTACCTTCAGAGTTGCTGTGAGTTGAGCCAAGTGGGCAGTCTTTTGTGCTTCCACATCAATTGGATGCAGGCTGCCCACAGGGAGGGTGCAAAACTTTGGATGAAGCATCTGCATTCCACCAAGGGTAATTCATCACTCAATGGTGAGTGGTCAGTAGGCAGCACCCCTGACTGCTGGGGGAGTGTGGGTCACCCTGAAGGAGGAATGTGAGTGGCACACCATAGCATCCACTACAGTTGAGTTTGACAGAAACCCGGAGTGGAAGGAACATTACATTTTTTTGCTTTAAAAATCATGATAAATATTTCTTAATCATTTTTGAAAAGTCCTATCATGAGAGTTGGACTCTTTTCAATATATTGAAGCCATTGATTTTATTTACTCTTTGTTTCTCATGTTTTTATAAATAACATTTTCTACATAAGTTGCCTTTAGGCTAGAGGGAGTGAACTCTCCGTTTGATTGGCCTGTTGTATTTGTCCTATTTTTTTTCTGTTCTGTGGCTTGATGTCCTAGAAATTCCTCCTTGGGAAACATTCATCCTTTTCCTTACACACTGCCGAGCTGTTCTGCTAGGTGTCCTCTCTAATTTTAGAAGTGGATGTGTTCAAGAATTTCAGGAGAGTGGGTTTTAAGCAGGAACTATGGCCTGGCCCCAATTTGAGGTGCCACCATACAACTCCCAGTGGATCACATTCCGCAGCGGAGGAGTGACATTTAGGGGATTTTCCATTTGACTCATCAGGATAGCTGATGAATTGCCAACTTATTAGGACAAAGTGTTTTACGAGTGTTTCTTTTACTAAATAGGATATGATGTATGCATAGAGAAATCAGGATGAAGGGGTCTTTGGCTATTCTGAAAGCAGTGACTGCTTTCCACTGGCTGAAAACTTGAATATGGTATATCAAATATCTCAAGGGAAATACGATTATAGAAAGCAAGACAGGGCCCTCGCCAATGTGGCTCAGTTGTTTGAGCATAGCCCTGTGCACCAAAAGGTGACCGGTTCAATTCTGGTCAGGGCACATCCGCAGTGCCTGTCATCTCTCTCTCTTTCAATAAAAACTTTTTTCTTTTTTACAGAAAGTGAGACTGTAGTGATCACATGTGTTGGGGACTTAGGAAGACATTTTTAGACATGGTAATAATTTAAATGGATCTTTAAAAAGGAGTGTTTTCTCAGGTAGAGATGGAAGAGGAAGGCAATTGATTTCTTCATTTATATATTCACACACATACAAATATTCTCATGTGCTTTCATACATCTAACACAATAATTATTGAAATTCTAATTCTGTGCCATACAATGAAATATAATTATATATCTTTTTAAAGAGTAAGAAGAAGTGAAAAAGGAGGAGGATACGGAGGAGGAGGAGGAGGATGGGGAGTGGGCGGGAGGAGGAACTGGTAAAGTGTGTGGATTCTGGGGGCAAACAGGATGTAAGGAGGAAGGAAGAATCATTGCTTTTGTTCTACTCTTTCATAGCTTTGCCTGCAGTGCTGTATGGCATCTCAGACAGATAACATCTTTGACACAAAAAGAGTTAGAGCAATAAGGATACTGAATATCTTTTAGTGTCTTTTGTGTGTCAGGTACTTTAAGTGCTTTTCATGCATTAACTTAATCCTCAAAACGACCATATGTGATAAACACTGACGGTTTCCCTTTGTTACAGAAAGCTTCAGCTAAGATTACATAGCTAGTTAGAGGCATAATTGAGACTTCCTCTAGGCTATCGCTCTCTAGAATCCAAACGTTTATAACCACTTGCTATATTACATTGCAAAAAAATAAAAATAAAAATAAAAAAGCCAAAGATGGGTCACAACAAAAGAATTTTTAAAAGAAAGAAAAATACCCTTTTGTTCCCATCTCAGTTCCTTGTCAGCACAAGGACTTGCTGATTAGGAAGAAAGCATTTTAGCTCACCCCATTCTCTAAGCTAAGAGCAAATGCCTGGAACCCCATAGACTCTCCCAGTGTCAAGCTGCTGGGCAAGGCTCTGGGTACCATGGATCTAACCTCATGAAAGACAAAATTCTAGAAATGTGGCAAATTGTTACCTGTGTAACATGGGTTTTTAGTAGGAAAATTTGAGCTGTCTAATCTCTTGAGAGCTTAGCCAAAGATAAACTGGACAAAATATCAATGAGCCAGGAATTTACATGATTCACCTGAAATTTCCATAATGTTGGTAGCTCATAGCTGGTTACCTTTGATGAAAAGAAAACAGTAACACTTCTTGCCAGCCAAATAGGATGATAAACTCTTTCTTCTATATAAGCCAAGCCACTGGTGTGACAGGCCGCTTCTAAGATGGTCCCCAATGACTGCTATCTTCTGTTATTCAAGCTCTTGCAAAATCTCCTCCCGTTGTATTAATTGACTTGCTTCTAATGAATAGAATAAGGCAGAAGTAATGAGATGTCATTTCCAAGATGAGCTTTACGAATACTGTGGCTTCTATCTTGGGGGCTTGCTCACTTTGGTGGAAGCCAGCTGCCCTGTTGTGAGGCAGCTCTATGGAGACACCTATGTGAGTGAGATTGGGGACAGACTATCTGAGGTCTTCCAACAACCAGAGTAATAAGCTTGGAAACAGATACTCCCCAATTGAGTTTGTAGCCCCAGATAATAGCTTGGCAGCAACCTCATGAGTGATCTTGAGCCAGAGGCAGCCAGGTAAGCCACAGCTGGATCTGTGACCCACAGAAACAGTAACATAATAAATGTTTGTTCTTTTAAGCTGCTAAATTCTGCGGTAATTTGTTATGTAGCAATTGATAGCTAATATAGTACTCAGGTTGGGAGAAACCTGGGTTAAAAATAAAATCTGATCATTGTAGTGGATTATTATTCAACAAAATTTCCCTTGGTAACTACTTCTAAGAATTCTTGACAATAGGCTATGAGTCATTAATCATATTCCAGGAGATGACTAGTGCCAACAAATACTTCTAATCCTATAAACAGATATTACTTCATCTTCTCTTCAAATTAAATAATCTCCAAAGTAGATACAGATTTCTATTGCTTTATATTCATTTAGGTAACTAAGACCTTGTTAAATAAAGCAAATTACCTAAGAGAATAGCTAATTAGCAGCAATGAGTCACTAGTCATGGATACTTATTGAAAATCTACCAGTTTTTTGACTTGGGATCGTGTGATCCTACCCACTGTTCATGTTCCTTTCGGAGGTGATATAAATATATCTGATCTGTCTTTAGAAATTTGATTGTCTTTCATCTCAGTGATAGATCCCACCATCCACTTAAATATTCAACCAGTAACTGAGACACCAACCTTGACACCTTTCTCTTCCTCACAGCTCCATCTCTAATCCATCTTCTCTAGGCCTACTGCTGTTGTGACAAGAATATCTCTCAATCAGATCCATCCACTTATCTCTCCATTATCTATTCCTATTTTAAACAAAAGAGGATAATCCATGCTTTGGTCACAAATATACTCCCAAAGTTTAGTATCTTCACACAGCAAAGCTTTATTTCTCACTACAACTCAATACAAATCAACCATTCTTCCTCCATCCTGGAGCTCTGCCACTGGAACTCAGGCTCCCCAAGGTCACCACAGCTACGGAAGAGAGAAACCAGGGCAGCTCACCTGTTGCCTCTGAATAGCTCTGAAGTGACACTCATCAAGCTGCTCAGATGCCATTAGCTACACTAATCACATGAACTAATTTAACTACAAGGTAGACTAGGAAATGCATAATTAATATTTGATGGATACCAATTATCTCTATTTCATCTCCTTAGACAGAACTACTACCATCTTTGATTTGGAGCACTATAATAACCACTTTACTGGTATCTCATCTTCCATTCTTACCCATCCCTTAATTCTTCTTTCTAGAACAGTCTTCTTAACTGAAGATCTGAAAAGTCAACATTGGCTTCCCTTTAGTCATAGGATGTAACCACAAATTCTTAACAGTGTGGATGAAAAAAAAAAAAAAAAAGCCACCTGCTAACCTGACAAGCTCAGAGAAGGCCTGCATGGTGGTTTTGCTAACTCAAAGATCTAAAGTAACCACAAAGGATGACCAAAAATTAAAACTTTAACTAAAAGCAGTTTATAGTGGGTAGTCATGTCCTAGACCAGTATCTTCCCTGATGAAGGTAAATTTTTACCTTAACTGAGCCTATTGTCTTTTTGCTTCTAAGATAACATCCTTGTGCAATGTCTGGGTAACTTGTAACTTCCCTTTTTCTGGACCCCTCAGGGCACAACCAAATGCACCTGGATGCCAGGACAGAGACCATCAATTCCTTCATTGTTATTGTTGCCTTGTTAATTGTTAACTGTTAACTATCCTGCAGCCACCTAAGTAAAAGAAGTATGTGTCTATCACTTTACTTCTTATCTAATCCCAGAGCCTCCCCTCCCCTTTGCTTTCTCCCACCTTCCTAATCTATCATCAGTGGATTTCACGTAACCCACCTAGTTTCCTCCTTTGATTGTAATGTATAAAAACAGATTTGAAAAAAGGCCATTCTCTGGAGAATTATTCCAATCCATTAAGGTTCTGCTCCCCAGCAATTGTCAACAGTTTGGCTCAAATAAACTCACAAAAAATCTTCACAGGTTTGAATGTTTTTACGTTAACAACAGCACGAAAAGTCTATTTGGTCTGGCCCCGGTCTATCTCTTTGGACTGGTCTTATTTCACACTCCCCCTCACACTCTGTCGTTTTCCTCAATGTAGCCACACTGGCCTTTAAAGGGCTGTGCTCCCTCCTGTACCAGGTCAGTCAAGAAAGGCAGGTCTGGGTTTGAAGATCTAAAAAGATGAGGAGTTCATATTGGTTTCTTTAGTTGATTCAATATCAGTTTACTACTGGCTCAGCAAACAGTGTGAAGGGTAAATCCAAGATAAAGGTAGAAAGTAAACATTGCTACCCACTGCCTTCCAATTCCTCAGAGGAGGCATAGAAGGTGGGTTGTCACTTTAGCTACTCACAGTGAGAAGGTCAGAGGAGCTCAGAGCTGAGGCTCATCCATATTATACCATTTGGCTGGGGAAGGACCACAAAAGCACACACTGTGCTGTAACCATATTATGCCTTTTTGGCTGCACACCAAATACACACATTCCTATTCAATTAGTTCTGTGTTGTCAGACATCCCACATCTCTTACCACAGGGTCTTTGCGTAGCTTCTTGTTTCTGTCCAGAATATCCTTCCCTCTTCTCTTCAGTCAGTCAGATTCTGCTACTCATTTCTGACCTCTCCATCCCCTACGATGTGTTCTTATAGTACAGACTTTTCACATTTGCATTTTTACAATTATTTCTGTGCTATTTGATTACTGACTATCTTCCCCCCGTTAACTGCAAACTTTTTGAAGGCAGGAGTCAATTCTGGCTTTGTTCACATGGGATGCCTAGCCCCTATATAATGCCAACATATGGCAGCTTGCAAACAAGGTTTCTTGAATAAATACACCTGGAAGATAGAGCTTTTCCTGTATCTTCTCCTCTTTGAATTCATTATTCATAAAAAAACTATTTAAAACTCAAGTCTCGTCCTGTTTCTTCTGTGCTGAGAAGCCCTCAATGGTTCCCCGTCACTCAGTGAGGAATCGAAGCTGTGAGACGTGGCTTGTCAATAGACTGGCCATTTGCCCAGGTTCTCTTGTTTGTACCTGTTGTTCTGGTATAATTATTAGAAGTGTCCTCCTTTTATTTTCTAAAATGTCCCAGTTTGGATGATAAGATTTATGATTACTCTATATGAGGGACTTTTAGTATGTGGCCCCTTATTGACTTCTCAAATACCCTGGCTTCACAATTTATGCAGCAGCAACACCAAACTGCTTATAATTCCCTGTCAAACCATCATGTGGTTTCTCACCTCCAGGCCTTTTCTGGCATATCTCCCTCTGGCCAGAATTCACTCCCTTCCTCTCTGACTCATCCTGTTAAAATTCAGCTCATTTCCTAAGGCTAGAGAAAGCCTCTGACCTAGCAACTTCACCCCATCCCTAAGGCCAAGTTAGAATTCTCATTCTTGAGATCTTCCTGGCCTTCTAATCTTCTATACATTATTTCATTGTTGTATTTTCACATTGAATTATGAATGCTGCCCTGTGTTCATCATCAACCTCTCCCCCCCACAAACATATACACATACACACATACACACATGCCCTTAAGGACAGGGACTATCTGTCATTCATTTCTGTGTACCTACTGCCTGCCACTTAGTCAACTCACACTAATTATTGATTGAACAAATAAATGGCTCTGAAGATTTTATTTATTCAACAAATGCAATTTAGTAAATAGTCCATTTATTTTCCTAACTTTATTAACCCAAATTATATATAACTTCTCTATTCATCATGAGAAACCAATGATACCCTCACTAAGTTAATAAGATTATAGCGAAAACAAAGAAGCCTAATGCTTAAATTATCCTGTTCCTTTTCTTATGTTAGACTTTTTAAAATAATGAAAGTAGCTCTCATACTTCCAGGATTGGGAACTTGATCTAGTCTAATTACTTCTTTTGCTTTCCCCTGATGAAAATATTTGGGCTGTGACCCTAACTCTCACCCTCACCTTGCTATCCTTACACCAGCCTGATCCCCACCCACCAAAACCCTACATGGGGCACAATATGATTCAAATGACTTAAAAAATGTTTTAGCCCTTTGTACTAAATCTAATTCAAATGCTGACTGCCTTGTCAGGCTTGCTGAAATAGGCTTCTCAGAGGAATTATTTTTAAACTCCTTAAGACTGAATATCATTGTTTTTAAGATGAGACACATCACATCTAACAAAGAACATTTCTGCCGAATGTGTGAAATAAAGTCTCATTTGCTAAGAAGAAGTTTCCAGGAAAGGGCTGTAGATTTTGGCTCAGTCCTGGTTTCTGTCCGGCCCTATCACTTCCTGGATCTGCCCATGTGGGCTGGGCATATGTCTACCCTGTTTCTTGGTCCATAAACTGGTGTGAGAATACATGCCTCACAGGGCTGAGGGGACAATCCAAAGGGAAGCTGGGTTTTAGTATTAGGGGCTTAATCACAAAGAGCAACCACAACCTGTAATTATTGGAATAGAGCGTCTAGGTCAGTGGTCGGCAAACTCATTAGTCCACAGAGCAGCGAGCCACAGTTTGCCGACCACTGCTTTAGGTGATAGCCTTATAAGGGGAAATAATTTCATGGAGCCTCTAATGTTGATTTAAATTATTATTATTATAGTGTTACTTAAATATGAACACTGAGTGTTCATTCCTTAAGTGTTCATTCCAAAAATACACTGAGTGTAAATTCCTTAAACTTATAAAATTAGAAACTAAAATAAATTTATAAGTTAAATAAAGCCCCAAAATACAGACATTTACAAATCAAATACATATCCAACCACAAGCTAAAACCAGTAAAATGACAGACCATAATTGAATGTGATAGTTGATGTGTACCAATGCTTTTCCTTCATTCTCAGTGTACATGTTACCGTCTGAACCCTGCTCCCTTTCTTTTGTAAGCCCTCTAAGCTTTCATGTAATCAACTGTAAAATAAAGATTGTTAGACCACACATACATACCATGTAACAGAGTCAGCATCCTCTGATAAAAAGGGGACATGGCAGACCACGTGCTTTAGCACAAGAAGTTGTTCAAGGCCTCGGGACTCCACGGAGAGTGGATGGACTGGGTACTCAGATTATCTAACTAAGGTTTATAGTAGGATTTTCCCTCCAGGATATATATTAAAACAGTCAAGACAGTTGCTCTATGGAGTAAGACCTGGGTGTGAGTTCCATTATTGCCACTACTACTTGCACAATTCCTTTAGCTCTTCCCAGCCTCAGTTTCTTCATCAATAAAATGAGGGAAAATAAATTCTATCTTCTAGGATTGTTATGAGAACCGAATCAGATATCTATGTGAGATCCTTGATAAATTGTATCATTATCCTGAATGACTGAGAAAGGCTCAGAGCCCCTAACAAGTGGACTGCCCTCTGCCCCCAAGCTGTCATCATGGGCTACATGCTCCAGAGACACCTCCTCCTGGCAGGGGCTGCTGCGGGGCAGGGAGGCACACAGGACCGAGGATATGGTCTCGGGGAAATTTGCATCTTCGAATTTCAAAACTTTGATGAGGATGGTAGAAGTAGAAAACTAGACTTTTCAATATTCGATCTAGTTACACTGTTATAATAATTGGGGGGTTAAACCTCTCTGGGACAGTTCTGTCCCCGATCTAGGAGAACCCACTCAGCCTTTTAGTTTTTTATAAGGAAGCAAAGTGACCTCCTGCTGAAATGGAGCTCATTACAAGTGCTGAGGACCCAAAGGGTTAAAAACACAGAAGTGGGACAGGGAAAGTTACACCCTGAAGAAACTATGTTACTTTCATTTCGGGAAGAAATGGGTTTGAGCTGAGAGGAGAAAAAGCTGTTGTTCTCTGGCCCTTCGCCCAGCCGGGAAGGCGATGAGGGATGAGGAACCCCCACTGATGGGCCTGTGCAGGTGTAACCGCGGGAGATTCTGAGACCAAGCAGAGCCTCCTGGGACCAGGTGATGAGAGGTGACATGACGTCAGGGAAAAGCCATTTTCTCCCTGCCTCTCATGGGACCCAGCACCGCTCTGGGCCCCTGAAAATGGACACCTGTGGAGGCGCCTGGAGATGTTAGCTGGGCAAAGGTGTCATCGTACTCAAAATGGTCTTTTGCCTTGGCAGCAGGAAGACTTCCCACCTGGTGGAGAACAGAGAGGGAGAGCCAGAGATTTGAGGAAGAAAGATAGATGCCTTCCAGCAACTGCAAGGCCAGACCACAGAGTCCTTGGAAGTGTCCATGTGTAACTGGGGAACACTGAGAGAAGGGTTGGACCCAGGTACCATGTGGGTGAGAGGTCAAGCCTTTGTAATTTAGGCATTGGAAGTCAACTTGACAACGTCTTCACAATATCAATAAAAACTAAATCATCTCCAAATCAACTTGACAATAAAGACACAGGGCCAATACTAAAGAAAACTACAAAATCTTATTGAAGTCTATGGAAAAAATGGCTAGATATATCATATTCTCAATAGAAACATATTAATGCATCTTTATCATATTGGTCCTTTCAAAATTAATACAAATCCAATTAGAATCCTAATTTTTGGAAACTGAATAAAATAATGTTAAATTCCTAATGGAAGAATAAATATCTGAGACTAGCAAATAGCATATTTATCTATATAAAACCATAAGAGTAGGCTTGCCTTGCCAGGTATTTCATAAAGCCATTATAATAAAAATATGATGGTATTGGCTCAGATTAGTGAAATAGAATAAAGAGTTTAGAAAATAAATCCAAGTATAAATGGTAACTTAATATATAACAAAGGAGATATGTTAACTCAATGGGAAAATGAGTGTTTATTTAATGCTGCTGACATCGATGGCTATCAATCTAGAAGAAAATAGAGATTCTTAGTTCTCACCATACACCAAAAAAGATTTAAATAAATTTAAGATTTAGTTGAAAATTGTGTGTTAGAAGAAAATTTAGGAGAACAGTTACATAATGTTGAGGTGGAAAGACTTTTTTAAGTCATAAAGGAAAACACCAACACGTTTGACTGAATTATTTTATTGTTAGAAGATTAAATAAACAAAATAAAAATACCAAGGATGGCCTGGTTAAGAATTTACAACATATATAGTAGACATATGGTTAATCCCCTTAATGTGCAAAGAACTCTTTTGCCCTGTCCAGGTAGCTCAGTTGGTTAGAATGTCATGCCAATATGCCAAAGTTGCAGGTTTGTTCTCTCTCTCTCTCTCTCTCTCTCTCTCTCTCTCTCTCTCTCTCTCTCTCTCCCCCCTCCTCTCTTTCTCTAAAATCAATAAATAAAAAGGAAGTCAAGTTTTTGAAGAGAATGTGACCTTTTAGGCTGATGGGACCTGGGCTGTAAGTCAGGTCCTGTTGTTCCTATAAAGGAGCTGGGAGGAAATGGATTGTAGGGGAGGGAGAGAAGGGAAGAAATGATGGATGCACTTTTCACTCATGTGTAATGTACCTCCATTTCTTCCCCCCCACCCCCCCGAAAGCCCTTCTAGGAATACTGAACTCTCTCTGCTGGTGGGCTGGCTTCATGAGCTGCTGCCTCTCATTATCCAATTCTTTTTTGTAATTTCTAGGTATTGCACACAGCCTACTTAGGTGGTCTAATTTAGGCCATATGCACACTTGGGATGTGTCTGTTGCTGGTATATAATGTTTCACATCTAGATCCCTTAACAGTCTCATTCAAATAGCAGTGTGGGCAAATAAAAAAGCAACCATGTTTGCATGCATGTCTTTCAGCCAAGCTCTACCACCCAGGAGTTAGCCCGTGTCTGGGGAACGTGGCCGGGCTGGACTCTGGCAATAACACGGCCATTTCTCCTCAGCCACAGCCAGAGCTTTCCAGGCCCGAGGTAAATTTACATAGAATAAAGTTTAAATGAGGAAAAGATTATTGGGGTATTGCTTTAAATTATTTACATTTGTTTGACTCCAACAGTAAAACACAGCCTCAGGGGTACAGACCCAGAGAGTGCATCTTCCCACTAAAATAGGAAGTAGCATCTTGATTTTATTACTGTTCCCAAATAGTCTAGAGACCTCGCTGGGGCATTATAGACAATGCAGAACTATTCTTGCTTTTAAAAATCTGGTTGAGTTAATTGGCCACTGTCAGGGTTTAGAAATCTTAGTTTTTGGAAAGGCAGGTGTGAGAGTCAGAGAGCGTGACCAGGAAGGATTCTTGCTTGTCCCCTCTTAAGATCTAAGAAAGGAAGCACATCCTCCTTAATATCCAATTTCTTAGTCTCGATGGCTATCTGGTCAGATGGCTCTGTGTCTCTGGGGAATCCCATGTTTCTGCTGTAATTTGTCTCCTCAGTGGCAGATGGGGAGAGCTAACTGGTCACGTTATTTAGCCTGATCTCAAACTTGAGCTGAGTAAGGAATGCTTGAGTATCCATGAATCTATAGAATGCTTTTCATAGAAAAATACATTTGAGAAGGAAGGAAGAGGGCAACCTTTTTTAAAAGGGGGCGGGGGGGGAGAGACACAAATTGTTGAGAATTACTGAGAGATCAGCAATAGTCAATGGCACAGTCAGACACACATTTCCTAGGTGTCCTGAATTAGTTGCTTCTTCTTGCTGTTTAGAATCGTCTTATCTCACTTTGCCAGGTGAATGACGAAGTGCATTCTGGGCAGAACACCTGGAAACAAGGCTTGAAGCATCATGAACTTTTGGGGAGCTTTGGAAGTTCAATACAAATATGCTAAGGGCATGGAGGTGTGAGGGAGCTGGTCAGCCTTGTAAGCAGGTTGTATGGTTTGGACTTGGTATTCCTCTTCCAATGGCAAATTAGAGAAACCCAAGACCAAATTCAGTTAAGTAATAACAACAGAAATAGTTAATACTTACTGAGTGCTTAACTATGTCCCAGTCCATTTTCTAAGTCCTTCATATGCCTTAACTCATTTAAATCTCATTACAACCCTGTGAGGTAGTTGTTGTTATTATGCCCATTTTATTTTATTTACTTATTTGTTTTTTGTTAATCCTCACCGGAGAATATTTTTCCATTGGTTTTTAGAGAGAGTGGAAGGGAGGGGGAGAGACAGAGAGAGAGAAAGAGAGACATTGATCTGAGAGAGAGAGAGACATTGATGTGAGAGACACATCGATTGGTTGCCTCCCACAAGTGCCCAGACCAGAGCCGGGATTGAGCCAATGCTCTCTCCACTTAGCAAGACTGGCTAAGGCTATTATGCCCATTTTAGAGGTGAGGAAACTTATATACAGAAAGGTTAAGTAATTGCTCAAGGTCACATAGCCAGTAAGTGGCAGTACTACGATTCGAACATAGCAAATCTATTGACTTCTATAATTGGTAAAGTCCACGGATAACACTGGGTTCATGTGCTATTAAATCCAGGAGCTCAAACAGTGTCTCGAGGCTCTGCTTCTTTCCATGCATCGCCTTCATCTTTGTAGACAGTCTCTCCGTGAGAAGAGAAAGAGACAGCTCAGAACCCAGAGCAAAAGTGAGATCATTGCCCCACCAACACTTATATATGATGTTTCCATTTGGCCCTGGCTTGCCCATTCTGAAACTAAATCAATGTGGCCAGAAGCATGGAGTGTATAAGAAGGGGATGAAGCAGGGTCAGACTGATGAAATGTCTTCCCATCAAAAGGAGAAGACCCATCACTCCAAGAGGTAGGAGCCAGATAAATGCTCCACCAGAGGATGTAAAGAGGGGAGAGGCACACCCCAATTTGCATTTTAGAAAAATTGATGTAGAAAACAGATTTGAGGAATATAGAACTAGAGATAGGGCCACCTAGAAAACCAACTGAGTTTTCTAGATGAGAAATGACCTCGAGGTGGTAGTGATGATGAAAAGGGAATGAAGACACAAGAATGTAGGAGGCAGACTTGGATATAGGGCCTGAGGAATAAGGAGGAATTAAGGCAAGTTGTAATATCAACTATAATTGAGAAACTAGGAAGCTGAGCAAGTCTGCTAATAAAGATGAGACAGTGTGTTAGCTCATGTGGGGGCATGTTCGTCAATCTATCTTCTCTGCTAGACAAAGTCCATAAGCCAGAGACCTCACTGGCCTTGTTCACTAGAACATCCACGATAACTACATAGTACCTGGCAAATGGTAGGTACTCACTTGTTAAATAAGCAAAAGAACAGTGTCCACCAGATATCCAAGTGCATGTACCTACCAGTTAGGTCACTGGAAAGTCAAAAGAGACATCTGGCCCAGTGATGCGAATTTGGGAGACACTAGAGATGTGGGCAATAGAGAAAGACAGAGGAATTGAGATTGTCTGGGGAGAGTGTGGGGTGAGAGAGCAGGTGTCGATGCCAACATGTGCAGGGCTGCCAGAGGAAGATGAGCCTGGGATCTGTAGGAAATGAATGACCAGAGAAGGAATCCAAGAAGCAGTGGAATAGTGAACAGGAAAACCTAGAATGGAAAAGCAGAGAGTTTATGGTGAAGACAATCCCCACTCTTCCACTTGCTAGCTGTGTGACCTTGGGCGAGTTACTTAACTTTGGTGTGCTTGAGTTTTCACATCTCTCAACGAGAATAATAATACTGTTTATCTTAGGGTTATTGTGAGAATTAAAAAACAAACAATCATATATAAAGGACTTAGCACAATACTTACCTCAAAATTTACCTGAACACCAAAATTATGCCTAGTATGGCCAAGAAAGATAAGGGCTAAAATATTTCCACTATTTGGTGAGCTTGGGGGAGTTGGGCCCATAAATGGACAATCAGCAAAGATGGGAATGAAATTCAGATGGGAAATCGAGAGATGGGGTGTAAGGAAATAAAAGCATCTCCCATGGTATTTTGTTTTCCTTGGAAAGCAGCAATAGCGAAGCTATGTTGCTGATTCATCACCTTTGTTATTTGTCTCCCCAACTAGAATGTAAGCTTTATGAAGACAGTGATTGTGCCTGTCCCATGTCCCCAGTGCTTAAAGCGCAGTGGCACATAGTGGGTGCTTAGTAAGGATCTGTGGAGTGACAGGACAGATGGATACAATGGCAGCAGTGGGATGGGAATCACTATTGTTAATTTCAGCCCCCACCACCAGGAGCAGAGATTCTCATCTAGGGCTGTACATCCCAGTTGCCTGCAAACGAATTGTTTGTGTTAGCACAGATCCCCAGGCCTCTCTCCCCACACACCCTCTGAATGGGCAGCCCTGCTTGGTTGAGGGAGGGGACTGAGGTTCTGGGAGGTCTCCCCTACTCATTGTGATACATATGCCGGCCTCAGGACTGCTAGCCCATACCACAGTCTAATGTGCAACTCAATATGGAAATAAAAAGCAAAAATTGCTCAAGACCTCAGTCATTGTTTCTCCCCTCAGGATCTGAATCAAATTAATATATATTTTTAAATGTGTTCATATTTGACAGTTGAAAATGTAGTAAAGAATTCCAAGGGAAGCAGCTCTAAGGAGTTCTCTAACAAGGAAGTCCTGGTAGAAGGAACGGATTGGGCCTCTGGCAGAAAAGAAAATGCACCGCCAGCAGGTTTTTCCTGTCACCATGTAAACCAGCCATCAATCATGGCTCACACCTGCCTTTCTGCTCCGCACAAAGAAACCAATTGAGAGGTGCTCACCCCATCCCCCAACAAACACACACACACACACACACACACACACACACACACACACACACACAAATGGGAGGCATAGGGCCTGGACAATGCAGGCCCAGAAAGGCAGAAAAGTGCACAGATGCAACAGAGAATTACACCAAGTTGTCTAAACAGCTAACAGGGAATTAATTCCCCCAAACATTGACCTAGTGTCTGATTCTAAGAACAAGCAGAACTATGTGTTCAAAGAACTGGTAAAGTGGGATTGCTCAGGGAAACAAAAGAAAGCATTTTTGCCAGAGGATATCATGGGATCTGATCATTAAAAAAATAGAACATTCTGAACCCTGGCCTGGTAGCTCAGTTGGTTAGAGCATTGATCCAATGCACCAGGCTTGTGGGTTCTATCCCCAGTCAGGGCACTTACAAGAAGCAGCCAATGGATGAATGCGTGGATGGGTGAACAACAAATCTCTCTCTCTCTCTCTCTCTCATCAATAAACAATAAATCAAAAAAGAAAAGTCAAAATATTGACTATCTATATATCTCTCCAGTGGCTCCATATGCTGAAGTCAGTTTGTTGTCAATTTTGCAAACACTTATGTAGATTCCCCTACTTTCTCTCTGGAAAAGAATGTAAGTGTAACTCAAAATTTCAAAACAATATGACAGATTAGCTCCATATACCTGTATAAACTTTAGGTATGGGATTTTATGCCAGGCAACTGGTCCACCTGCACCAGAGTCACCACAGTCATATTTCAGATAATTGAATCATTTTCATTGCCTGCCATTCTGCTCTGGCCTAATGCTCCAGACAGTCATCAATTTGAGAGCTCAGAGAAACTGTTTAAAAGATTTACGTAGAGTCCATTCTGATTCTTCAGGTCCTATTCCTTTATTATGTTAGATGATCAGAAAGCAAAATTCCAGGGTTCTATTATCATCAAGAATTCATTCATTCATTCAACAGGTATTTGTTGCCTAACAAGCATTAGGAACTCAAACTCTGAGACTAGACTGTCTGAGTTCACCTTCTAGCATCTTAACTCTGTGACATTGCAAAATTTATTTAACCTTAGAGGACCCCCTCTGTTCTTCATCTGATAAGAAGGATAATAGCAGCCTCCACTTAAAAAGACTCTTTTGAGGCCAAACAAATTAGATATAAATTCTTAGAGCTCCTGGCATTCAATAAATTATTAGCTATTATTTTCATTATATTATTATTGTTGTTACTATTATTAGTATTACCATAAGTCGGGCACTGTGTGATATGCTGGAGATACACACATGCAGTTCTTGCCCTCACGGAGCTTATGTCTGCTGGGGAACACAGGCATGAAACAGGGACACTAACAAGTGAGTAAACATAAACTATGGTAGGTGATCCCATGAGAAGATACCGGGTGCCCTTGAAATACTGTAACAAGGGGGACTGATCTAGCCTGGTTGGAGATGAAAGCTTCCCTGATGGAAGGATGAGTAAGGTTAACTGTATGAGTAGACTGCTGAGAGGACTGTTCCAGGCAGAGGGAACAGCATATGCTAAGGCATATGCTAAGAGGTTACTGGCAGTAAATGTTACGTATACAGCCTTCTCTTGAAATTGTTTACAGAATAACTGTTTTTGAATAATGTCTTTTTAAGCTAAAGCTTTAGAAAGTGATTGAGCTCCACAAATAATTTGCATCGTAGGTGTTTCTTTTTTTCCCATTTCGATCAGACAATGAGAGCCAGATAAGCAACATGTGCTCCCTTTGATCTAACCACAAAGTCAGAGTTTAGTTTACATATTAACTGCAAGAATCGGGTCATCTCAGGTGCCTTGTAATGGCTATTCTCTTACTCATTTTATAAGGTCTCTGTTCTATTTTTAGCCATATTTCCTTATTTTATTTTGAAATGGTAAAGGGCCCTTAAATCCTTCTGGAAATTGACAAGATATGAATCCCAAATATGTAAAATAAAATATATTTATTATAAACAGCTTAATTGGTTAGAGCCTGGTTCAGGACAGAGAATGGGTGTGAAAGTACGCCAGGCTTCCTCCAGGAGGAAGAAACCTGAAGGAGACTGCTTACAACCTTTCACTGGAATGGCTTCCTCTGTGAAGCTGCTAAAGCCATGACACTGAGGGAAGGTGTTGTTGAAGAGGTGGAGTCCAACATAAAGCACTTACATTGATCTTCCTCATTTGAATGTTGCCAGATTTAAATGTAAACAAGGTATTAGCACTTTGGAGCTTCTAGAAGAAAAAGAATGTGTAGGCTGAGCCTCTAGGTCTGCTTGGTTTGTCAGTCGGTTTCTGGGTTGTTTTTTTCAAATAGCCGATGTATTTGTCTGCAAGACAAAGACATGAAACAGCCAGTGAGCTTTGTTTGTGGGCCTGGGAGCCTGGCCCCTTGGTTACAGCTTCCAGAGCAGTCTGACAGTAACCTGTCTGAGAAGTAGCAGGGAGAACAGCAACATTCTTTGGCCACACTTCTCCACATCTGGCCCTCCTCCCTGCCACGAATTCCCCACAACCATTCATTCAGTAAGTATTTATGAAGCACCCCCATATGATGCCCAGGACATTGTTAAGGGCTGGGGACAGTATGGAATCAAACCTACAG
This sequence comes from Corynorhinus townsendii, assembly GCA_026230045.1. Classification (NCBI taxonomy): domain Eukaryota; kingdom Metazoa; phylum Chordata; class Mammalia; order Chiroptera; family Vespertilionidae; genus Corynorhinus; species Corynorhinus townsendii. The sequence goes on along the minus strand of JAPDVU010000008.1, from coordinate 63,125,475 downwards.
GACCCCCTTCCATCTCTTCCCTGCTTTCCTCCCAAGTCCCCCAAAATGAACCCTGGAGAATAGACATGCTTCTCCAGTGCTTCCTGCTCAAGTAAAAGGGAGACTCTAACAGAGGCCCATCTTGAAGTGGAGGACTGTGCTCAAGGCCCCGCAGTGGAAAGGGCTCCCACATGTACTGATGCAGAAAGGAGGCAGGAAGGAGTGGACAGGAAACATGCAAACATCTCTAACTTTTCTTTCTTTTCTCATCCTCTGCTCCTGGGAGGGGAGGAAACAGAGACCTCCTGCTGAATTGGAAATAAAAAATCTAAGTTGAGAGGCCTGACTTGGAAATAATGAGTTGAATTATAGTAATAGGATCTAGTATCTGTATGATTCGAATTCACAGAGAGCTTTTATAGCATAATCTCAGTGAATCCACAAAGCATCCCCAGGAGGGGTGTTAGGATGATGGCCTTTTCCAAGACAAGGAATTGGGGCCCAGAAGATGTCCCACTGCTTGAAATGAACCAACTGGAGGCTTTAATCCAGATCTTTGTTTCTCCCTCAAATCTAGGGCTCAGTCCACATGACCATCACTGCCACAATTGAGATGTAGCTACCATGCACAGATTTGCATATAGTATCTCCTCTCAGTCTACTTTCTCCACACATAAAAGACACCCTTTATCTTTAAGGCAAGGGACAATTCTGTGAAGGGGAACCATGCTTTTTATGAACAGAGGGGAAAAACAGAGGTTGGAAGAAGTTAAGCAAGTTGCCTCAGGTTTCATAGCTGGAAGTAGTGGACCTGGAATTTGACCCATTGTGGGTCTGACCCCAGAGTGCAGGAACAGCAGCAAAGGCAGGATAAAGCCTGGGTCTGCTGTGGGGCAAAGGACAAAGGTCCCTTGCTTAAGCAAAAGCCCTGGGTAGTGATGCCGTTTTCTACCTGTGTGACCTTGGCCGAGTCAGTTGTGAGACCTCTCTGATTCACCATCTATAAAATGAAGAAGATAAAGTTGTCATATGAATAAAAAAATGTGTGCACATAGTATGCATGCTTTAAAACTCTACAGAAGGCATGAATATTCCCAAGGGACCCTAAGCCACTTCCCACAGATACAGAAGAAATAGGGGTACATTGACTGAAATGCATTGGGTGTTTCAGTCCTGAGTCTCTTCAAACCACCTTGGGCCTTAAGGACCACTGTGCACTTTCAGGGACCAAAAGTCACTACTGAGCCCAAGGCAGCCAGCAATTCCTGAAACAAGCGCCTGAGTGCTGGGGCTGAGAAGATGACCTCCCTCTCCTAGGAACACAGGATGGCTGCCCTGGCTGCATTCCCAACAGCTGCTTAAACTTTCCAAGTGCTGACACTTTACCCAGACCCTTACAACTCACTTGTATAACTTCTTTGATTCCCACTATATCCACTTATTTTCCTTGTAAATCAACCTAAAGATTTGGAACCTTTTAAAATGACCCCATGCATCAGGAATCAACTCATCCCCTCAACAAACACCATTGAGCACCTGCTCTGAGCACGCAGTAGGAAAGAGGGAGTGGCACTCACACAATTTAAAAACCACAGAAGACTTGATAGAGTGCAAAGTGCAGCTTGTCCCAACTCTTCTGGGTCATCTCTTTGCAAAAACATAAACAATTCTTCCCTTGGGTTTGCATATTTTCTATCTGGACTGACTTGATTATTTTGCCTGGCCTTCCTTTTGGTCATCAACATTCTCAACTTTCCTAAAGTCTTAAATTAAACTTTTTCAAAGACAGCCCATTTTCCTACTTCATTTTAGGGAAGAAAACACTAAAGAGCTCTCAGATTACTGTTGGTTTGCTTTTTTCCAGACTATGGTAATAGGTAGTACCTTTTTAGTATTAACATAAACACAATCAATTAAATCACAACAGTCAAAACAATTTCACAAAGTGCACTTTGTCATGCAGATAACTTTGTTCTTACATTCTTCCACTTCTTTGGATAAATTCAAAACAGCAAACTCCAAATAGGATGAAGGGCTTTCATCAAGAAAAGGCCTTGTAACTACTCGAGAGGTTCAAACTGGACAGGATTCAGCTCTCAGGAGTAGAATGCTGTTTTTAACACCAGTGAGACTTGTTCCTTTGAGAATGCATCTTGTACCATATTCACTGAACCTTCTAAAGTAAACCAAGAAGGAGGAGGAAAAAAAAAAAAAGAATTAACAAAATAATCCATTACAGATCAAGGTAAACTGGAACATTCCAAAACAGCCAAGTATCCTTCTGGGTTTCCCCAGAGGCAGGTACCTGGGCTGGCGCTGCAGCGCTCCCACTGTTCCAGCTTAGGTGGTTCTTTATGGCCACTCTCCCAAGCCCCTGAACGGACACACTAACCCTTATTATCCTTATTCTCTGGGTCATTTAAAATGTTGGGTCATCTTTCTCAAGAGATTTTGTAATTAAAGACCTTCAAAGTCCAACTCCACCAATATGATCCTAACCAGCTTTTCTTATCTCCTATTCCCTTCCCTTAGTTACCCAGTGTTTCTTGGCCATGCTCAAAGTTTACTGCTTCTGATCTTGGTTCTTGCTCTTCCCTCTGGATCATCTTACTTCCACACTTCTGGTCATTGAGCCTGTAATATTCTATCCATCCTTCAGAAGCCATCTCAGGGCTATATTCTTCAAAAAAATCATTTGGAATTCCCCCATTCTGATGTGATTTCTACATCTTTGTCACCCCACTCTCCATAGCATTTGCCTTCTTAAGAGACATGTCTCATTCTTCCTATGATATTGTAATCTCCTTAGTGCAGGATCCATATCTTATCCAAATGTTTAACCTCTTTAATAAATGGCCCAGGATGCTGGCCCAGAATAGAGTCTCAGTTCTGTGAAATTCAATGTCATGTGACAGCACATCATTCCTACGGGAACATATACTTGTTCCCATATACTGTTCTCTAGTCCTGTGAGGAGAATAGGAGCGAGGGGAGCGAATTAGATAGCTTTGGATAAGTCAGATTTGAGAGTTGGGGTCTGTGGAACCCGTATAGCCTCAGGGTAAACTGTTGGCCATGCACACGTGCCTTCATTTTCATAGAGGCAGGAGTTGCTGGGCATGCAGCTCAGAATACAATGCTTTAAATGTGGTCACATCCAGGTCTCTTGGCTCCACCAAGAATTTGAAATTGATGCAGTTTCCAGGCATTCTGACCAGGAACAGAACTGTCGGACATGATTTTATGGCATGCTCAGCAGTAGTGTCTGGGAGTAGATTGATTAAAAGAGAGGAAAAAGGTGGCTTTGTCTCATTCTGCTGGATATAGCATTTTTCCTTACATTATCCCAAATTCCCAAATGCTTTTGGATGCAGAGTGGTGATCTGAACTAGGATATAGATCACCTGGTTTCTAGCTTGGGGTCCTACATTAAATAGCTAGGTAGCCTTGGGAAAATCACTTAACCTCCCTGGGCCCCATTTTCTTAGCTCTAAATTCTAATAACCTGAGATAAAATTTGGGAATGCTACAATTTATCTCATTTTTATTACCAGTTCACATGGGGTTTGGCATAGTCTCCTCTTGGCTACTCATTCCTAACGTGTTATTCCCCTGTTACTTTTTTCTTTTTCATTAATACCAGAGTTGCTTCCCCCCCACCCCCGCTTTTTTTCAGCATACTGGAGCCCTCTGGGGTTGTCATTACCTACCCCACTAAATTTTGTGCCCAGTTACAATTCCACTGAAAACCCTCACCCTTCCATGGACTCTTCAGATCAACATCTAATAGAATGAGGCTGTTTCTGTGTTTCAAAGGAGCAAGAAGAGAAGGGATTCTATTCGTCAAGGAATCTCATATGTAGGAAGGCACAGTCCAGGTCCCATCACTACTTCCTTTTAATAACAAAATGCAGAGAAGCCCAGTCTTGAGAGAATGCTGGAATTTGACATAAGAGTAAAAATCTACACGACTAAATGATAAGTCTCACTTATATAAAAGCCTAAGTGACTGAACAACCAGTCACTATGATGTGCACTGACCACCAGGGGACAGACGCTCAATGCAGGAGCTGCCCCCTGGTGGTCAGTGTGCTCCCACAGCCAACCTCCTGTGGTCCCTCCCCACTGGCCCGCCCCAATTGGCCCCAATAGCGAGCCAGGCAGAGGGACCACACCCATGCACAAATTCATACACTGGGCCTCTAGTCATATTATAAAGTAGAATGTAGCCTCAAAAGGTCTTAGATTTCAACCAATCCTCCTCCTTCCTCATGCTCACCCTGCTCCAGGCATGACTATTTTTATATCATTATTGAGCTAGCTCTGTCCTGTCCTTAATATTCTACATGGAAGACTTTCCATTACATTTGTTGATAACCCATTTCAAGGGCTAAAAAGACTTTAGGGTGAATAGACATTTCCATAAATAACCTAAATCCCTTTTGATGCTAATTCAACTCAGTATTTTTACTCCCAAGCGTGATTGATTTATCCATTCATTCCTATCTGGTCCAAATATAATTTGTAAACTTAAATCTTACTGCTCCCTTTCCTGAATGTTTTCATTAAGATTCTTTTGTTTAAAATAACAAAACAACAGCAACAAAAACAAAAACAAAACCTCAAACTAACTTGAGTGGAAAAGGGAAATTGCCCTAAGCATTCAAGGGCAGGAATTAGTCAAGCTTACAGAAGGTTCTGGATCCAGGACTGAGAGCCAACTAGATTCTCTTCATTCCTTATCTCTTTTTTTTTATGCATATGTTTTATTCTTCCATATTTGTTCAGATCCCCCAGTTCTAATGGCAGAAAACAGGGCTGCCTACACTCCCATGTTCACATATTCCAGGTCCAATCATCCCAACATTTTAAATATTTCTTGGACCAAGTTCAGTCTTCCCAGAGGTAAGGCTCTGAGTGGCCCACCATGGTTTCAATCAGCTGTATCCAGGTAGACAGACCTGTCCAGGCCTAAGATTTGTACAATAATAAGTGCTGGGCCCAAAGGTGCTGCAAGAGGTTGCCAGGGGCCACTCTGCTGTAAGCTAAATGGGGACACACAGTTAAAAGAGTCATTGTGAGCTGAGCAGACACCCTAAAACATGTCCTCTGTAGTGTACCCTAAGCTCTAAGCATGACTCACACGCAGTTCCCCCAGCCTCTCTGCTCTCCCCACCCCTCTCTTCCCTTCCCTCTCCCCACCCCATCAGAATCCTACGAACCCTTGCCGGTAACTCCTGTAACTGCAGCTGTTGCAACTTCATCTGTTTCCCTCAGCCTGTTTCCTCTTCCCTACCAGTCTGAAGTGTCCTTGAGAACTGAATGCATGTCTGACTCACCTTTGAATGCCCAAAAAATTCAGTCAAAATGTATAATGGATGATAGATGAGTAAATAAATAATTTCTCAGGGAAGAAGATGTTTCATTCTCTGTTAAAAACATGAAGATAGTTTTTATTTTACTTTTCAGCTTATTTCACTTTCTCTTTCCCAAGGTAAATTTATTCTTAGCTCTTTAACTGTCTCTCTTGAGCTCAATTTTAAAATATTGTGGCTATTTTTCACGAAATTGAAGAGGGCCTATATCAATAGAAAAGTGACTGGAGAAAAATAAAGACATTCAAACTGAATAATTTGAGGAGACTTTAATAAAGGACTATTCACAAAACTGTGGACAGAGTTTAAGGAAACCACCAAGGGATAGTTATAGTGTCAGTGGACCAGCCTTAGGGGAAACCTTTACTGCTCAGGTCCTGAAGGCACAGGGAAGGGACCTATTCCCAGAACCCAGAGGAGGCCTCTGCATAGTGAGAGCCGCCCTTTAGGAACCCTCAGCGGGTGAGGCCTGCCCTGAGTGATCCAACAGGGAGGAAGCCAGAAGAATACAGACCCCAACCTTAGTCTCCTCCCTTCCACTGATCATCTGCCAAAACCTACTCGTGATCAACCAAACCGGAAGACAGAGGACAAGGGAGCAAGCTTATGAAGCCCACACAGGTCCACCCACCAGGCAGATGGAGGTCTAGGGGAGTAGTGGATGGGGGGGGGGGGGGGGATGGGGGGGCACTGAATCCAAGAGATAAACAGGCCTTCCCCACATTCTGGATTTCTAAACTCTAACTAGGTGTGGTCAGGTGGCCTATCCAGCCCAGCTAACTGGGGTTGAACTCATGTAAACTTTTAGGAATTCAAATGTTCTTATTTAACCAGCCTGGCTATTCTTTTTCTAAATTGCAATTCTGTGTTAAACTATGAAGGATCCAGAGCAACAGAAATGCCTATTACTACACATTTCTGTAGTCACACATGCAACCTCCATGTCAAATATGAGCTTGAGGGTAATTAAGGGCCAGGAGACCAGGGTTCAAGTCTTTAGTTTTCTTCCATAGGTGAGACTACCATGCCTCTTTCAACTCCAGCATCCTGTGTTTCTGATTTCTGATTTCCTTTGCTGCAAAAAAGGACAGACCTCACGGTGTGGGTGGCAATGTGCAAGCATCACAACAACCTTCCAGATTCTTTGTTAGTATCACAGAACATGAAGATCTGAGTGTTTTTTAAGGTCAGGGGTGACGGTTTTTCCCAGCATCTCTCCACTCACTCAAATGCAGTGGTTTGTACATTGCCAAGATCCAGTTTCTAGTTTTAATCTTTGATTCTTTATTTTGATTCTTCAAAACATTTTTTTTTTTTCAGAATAAACCACAAAGGGCAGAATGACAAACAAGGCCAATAGAATAAAAAATAAGTGATTCATGACTGTGTGTCAACTGTTTTTAGGTGTGTTAGCACTTTGAATCCTCACAGCAACCCTTTGAAATGGGTTTTGTTTTGTCCCCATTTTACCAACAAGGAAATTGAGACTCAGGGAAGGGAATTTGCCCAAAGCTAGTGTTTGAACCACAACTTAAACCCTGCTCTTGCTGAATCTAAGACCCACGCTCTTTTTTCTTTGCAAACGCTGCATATGGTGCTTGATTGAGATGTTTACAGAATTAATGCTTAATCTTTAACCTTAGTCTTGGTCGTAACCTTTATGAACCCTGCTACCTGCTCCAATCCCCAGTGGAGCCTCCTCCCATCTCCCCCCAGCACTCCAGCCCTGTCCAGCCTACGTGCATGATCTGCCTGACCTTTGAAAGGCTACATGTATTGCTGACCCTGAACATAACCCTCCATATGTCAAAATGGTTTTACTGGCTTTTTAAATGGCATTTCCTCAGGGCAGCAATTCACCATTCTGGGTCCCCCGGAGTACAGATTAGCACATGGAAGGAAGCCTAGAAAGGTTGTGACTTGCCTTTTTGTCAAAATGTGAACTGGTGGCAAAGCCTCCTGCCAGCTTCTTCTCCCTCCCCTTCTTTCTTGTCTCAACAGGATGGAATATGCCCAACACTGGGATGGAAATGTAGTTTGCGTGGGGAGGCCAGGCTAAGGAAAAGGGAGGTAAGAGAGAAGCAACCAAACACTGAAGATGCTGCTGAAAGGATCAGGTGATTCTTGAAAAGGAAATAGCTAAGAGGGGAGACCAAAGAGAGTCTTTCAATGAGAATTGATGGAAGAAATAATCAGGAAGCAACATGGTAGGAGGAGCTCCATTGCCATGGCCAATCCCTCAGACTTCAGTGTGTGCAGTGAAGTTGGCAGTCACTCCAGGCCCTGATAATACAAGGGCTGGGATACTTCAAGCACAAGACTCTTATCTCAAACATTTTTGGATTGAAACACTAGCCAATAAGTGTCATTTGGCATGACATTTTTATGTAACTAGAGAATCTGCTGCTTTGATAATCTATGTCTATCCCATTTGTCCTCCTTAGATGTGAGAATGTCTGAAGGATACATCACATGCCCACACCAGCCTGCCCGCCTCAGTGTCCACAGTGCTCTCCCTTTCTTGCTGATGCCTCCTCTTGTCCATGCTCCTGTCCACAAAATCCCCAGTAGAAGCTTACCCTTACCTCTTTCCAGCTTCAGAACATCAGGATCCATGCCAATGACTTGATTCTGAAGGCTCTCAAAGCCTCTGGTCTTCCAGTTGCCAAACTGAGCTTTCTCACCCACATTAAGTATGCTGTATTTTGTCACCCAAACCCCAGAGGAAGTCTACCTGGATCAGAGTCTCATCAAGTCTGTCCTGAATAGCATCTGTTGGCTTTTATGTCCACTAGCAAACCATAGTACCAAGACCCAGGAACTTACTGAAACATGCAATGAGATGCTGGAACTTTCCAAGAAGAAGACATTTCTTGATCGCCACATATTTATTTAAGAAATATTTATTTTTGTTCCTGTTGGTGTGGCTCAATTGGTTGAGCATCATCCCATGCACCAGGTCCCTGGGTTTAATTCCTGGGCACATGACCAGGTTGTGAGTTTGATCCCCAGTGAGGGGGTGGGGGGGTGCAGGAGGCAGCCAATCAATGATTCTCTCTTATCATTGATGTTTCTATCTCTCTCTCCCTCTCCCTTCCCTGGCCAGGAATCAAACCGTGACTTCCTGGTTTATAGAACAATGCTCAACCGCTGAGCCACACCAGCTGGATGTCCCTATTTCTTTTTTCCTTTATCTCAACACATCTAATGTCTGTCCCCAAACACTCTACTTGTAGTCTTGGTTCACACTGAATGCCATCATTCTCAACTGAACAAACATCCCCCCTCAAGACAAAGGGGAAGGTGTATGCTAATTTTAGATGCCTCCCAGGCAATTCTATTAAGAAGTGATGTCCCTTCTCCAGCCTCACAGCCTCCTCCCATCCCCATAATATTGAAGATCACAACATTTCCTCAAATCAAAAGACCATTTTCAAAAACAAGCATTAAGCTCTTCATTCATAAATAAAAAATAATGTAAACACCAATGAAAATTGAGGCCTAGGCAAGAAAACACAATTGCTCTCTTCATGAAAAGAAGCATAGCAGGGAATCCCAGAAATGTATGTGAGCACCTATACTCAGCCCTCTGTAGTGCATGCAGCACACCTGGTCCTTGCAAGAGGAATAATGGAAAGAGCAAAAGAGATACCCATGGTGCCACAAATTTCCTCTCCTGCCCACACATCATTTTAAATAATTCTCAATGTTTCCAGGATGCTGATTGTGGTCATTATTTTCCTGTAATCTGAGATGATCCAATAGAGATTTTCAGTAGTTGGTGTGCTTCACCTGGAATAGAATTTTACCTCTCATCCCACAAGGTAAAGCTCATGCAGAGAAATCATCCCACAACATAAGCTTTATGCAGAAAAATCAGAAGCGAGGGTGATGACATGCCACCATTATGAAATGAAATCACAGTCTCCTCTTGACCTCTTCTGTTATCTGACCTCATACACCATGACATTTTACAACAAATCTTGTCTATTTCAGAACCTTACAATTCAATGCTAGACCACTATACATCTTCAAATTTTGGGGGAATATAATTTAAATTTTGCTTAAATTCTTAAGTAGATTTCAGGTTGCCTTTGCTACTTGATGATAGTGTGCTACTGGGAAGTCACTTGTAGAGAAGAGTGGAGTGGAAGCAATTTTATCAATCCACTCCCTAAACTAAAACATGTCAAGGGAAGAAGAGCAGGCTTTAGAATTAGGCAGATGTGCATTCAGCCCTAATTAGGTCACTCTCTAGCAGATGATTTTCAACAGTTTGTTTAGCTTCCCTATGATTCTGTTACCAATATCTACTTTACATTATTATAGAAGCTAAATAGAAATAATGTATGTAAAGTTACCTGGCACAGTGGACACACAGCAGGAACTTAATATATTTTAGTAGGAGAGGAACAGGAGAAGGAGCAGTAGTAATAGAGAATCAACAGTTATAGCTTATAATAATAGTGGCAATAATCATTGCTATTAACCTTACAGGAGAGACAATGTCTAAACAGAGATGAGATTTAAATGCAAAGGAAAGGCCACTTTCACCATTAAACTTTTCATGCTATATCCTGGACTAGAAGGGAAATTATTCACCCAAGATTGTACAGCTAGAGTTGCAGAGTTGAGATTTGAATTCAGTTTGTCTAACTCCAGAGTAAATATAGGAGATGCCAAGTAAAGAAGAGGTTGAAGTCAAGGCATAGTATAGAAAGACAGTATAGAATAGTGATTAGACTAGCTCTGGAGCCAGACAGGCTTGAGTTCAACTCCTAACTCTGCCATTTATTGTTATATAACCTTGAGGAAACTCTTTAAGTTTCTAAGCCCATTTCTTTATCCCTAAAACAAGCCTATTGACTATTAAGGAATGAATATACATGTCTGCCTCAAATTCATATGTTGAAGCCCCAACCCCCAGTGTGACTATTTTTGGAGTAAGCAAGTAATTATGGTTCAATGAGTTCATGAGGATGGGGTCCTGATCCAATAGGATTAGTGTCCTTATAAGAAGAGACACCACAGAGCTCTCTCTCCTCCCACCATGTGAAGACACAGCAATGGCAGCCACCTGCAAGCCAAGAGAAGAGGGTACAGAATGAAATCTGCCTGACCAGCACCTTGATCTTGGACTTTTCAGCCTCCAAAACTATGAGAGGTAAACTTCTGGTGTTTAAACCAAGTAGTCTATGGTATTTTGTTATGGCAGCCTGAGCAACAATACACTGACATATAACTCAAAGATCTTTTGAGTTACTTAAACAAGATCACATAAAGTGCTTTTTGCTATATTTGGCACATAGAAAGTGCCCATTTAATGATATATATTATCATGATCATTTCATAAGAAATAGAGTAAAGCACCCAATCTAGCACCACTAAAATAATGGCACTGCTAACAATGAAATGCATGGATGGTCTTTCTTCATTGCTAGTGGGAGTGGGGTTCTTGGGGGTACTGCTGGAATAAACATTTTGGAGTCCTACCTCTCCCCACCCCCATGGGAGGATGAGATGTGGTAGAAAGCTTTATTTTCATGGAATTATGTCCTTGGGTTTCCAAAGCCCCATTTCTCTGAATCCAGTCCTGGAAGATGTGTACCTGGGGAATCAGTAAAGCTATAACCAAAGCCAGTGTCCAAAGTTCCCTTTCCATGGTGGATCTGGGTCTAGTACAGCATTAAGCTGGTTGCAGCCCATTAGTCCATTGTGTGTGGGGTCCACGTGGCTGTAGGCCATGTGGGCAAATACAGGAGCTTGGGAGTCCTGCAATCCAGGAGCTCAAACCAAGAGAGAGCCATGAACATGAGAGAGCAAGAGAGCAAACTCCCTTGTTCAGGAGCTTAAGTATCTCAAGTCTTTCTGTGTTTGCAGTGGCCATGCCTACTCTGGCCAATGGCCTGTTCCCAGTTGTGACTGACAGACAAGTACCTTCCCTATTTCACCCAGACTTTACTGGGTGTGCCTTTGCTCCTTCCTGGTTATTCATAACTAGGTTAAATTACAACGGCAGTAGTACCATTGAGCATAAAAGCCTCTGTGAAGTGGGGAGGGACGGGCAATCACCGTCATGGCCAAGGGGATTGAAGAAAACCTGAAAGAGGCAGGGAGTGGTGTAGCACAATTACCCACTGGAGGGGAAATGAGCGGGTCCGGGCTGGAAGGCCCAGGCCATTTAACCTAAGTCAGCTGACCACATTGTGGCTAGTGGGAGAGTCCTCATTGTGGTCCAGGAAAGAAGCCAGAGGTCAAAACAGGAGGCCTTTTGTGGAAACTAAAGTGGAAACACAGTTCAGGAGACAGATGGCAGGAAGATGAGGAATGAGCCAGGAAGCAGCATCTGAGGCAGCTTTGAGGGGATGTAAACTATTCCACCCAGAGGCTGCAGCCCCCATGGGTGTGAGAGCTCCATTTCCACGCATTCCTACTGCGAGGGCGGGAAAGGGCCCCCAGCTTAAAGTTAGTGAGCAGGACAAGGCAGAGAAGGATCAGCTCAGCAGTAATGCTGATGGAGCAGTGGTGGCCACATGTCAGAGGCACACAGTTCCCAGCTCGCACTCCCCAAGAATGAGCTGTGGAAGCCAGAAAGCAAGGGCATTGGGAGATCAGCACCAGCTGCTCGGGCTCAGACAGGAAAGCTGGATAGTCAAAGATAGAGAGTGTGAGGCACTCCAGGGTCCAGCCAGGGAAGCAGGTGAAGGGAAAGGAGAGATTTGGGAGGAGCTGAGCATCTATGTTAGACCTGCTTCCTATTAACTGCTCCCTCCAAGTGCCTGTGACCAGGCAGAGGATGGTTCTTTACTTAGCCTGTGAATCCATCATTATTGAATAGCTGATCCTTGATATACACTATCCTAAGCATTGAGGATACCAAAATAAAACTGCAGTCATTAAATCACTTTTCTAGAATGAGGGAATGCAGACAATAAATAAACAAACAGAAAGATAAAATCATTTCAGATGGGGAAAATGGCTATCAAGATAATTTAGCAAGGTGATGAGAGAGAAAGTGATAAAATAGGTGCTGGGAAGGCTTCTTTAGACAAGGTAGTCAGGAAAGGCTGTCTGAAAAGGGACAGTTCAATTGAAACCTAAATGACACGAAGGACACAGCTCTGAGCTGACCTGGAGCAGGCAGGCACGTTCTAGCACATGGCAGGACCTCCCTTCCCTCTAATTCCCCAAAGTCAATGTCAGAGGTGAAACAGAAAGCAGTGTTTCTGTGGCCTTTCTTCCCTTCTTAGATTTTTTCCCCAACCTGGACATCAATCTGGAAACTATTTGCCCATTTGTCTCTTTATTCATTCAGTATGCACTGTCTACCGTGTGCCAGGTGCTGCATTAGGCACCGGGGATATAATGTAATACAGACACTGACACCTGACCACGGTCCAAGGACAAGTCAGTAAATGAGTCAAAATTTTAGACCAGGGACAGAATTTGATACTTAAGGTTGATTCGATTTAGATAAAAATTAAACTGGGGAGAAGTGTGGGTGTGTGTGTGTGTGTGTGTGTGCGCGCGCGCGCGCATGTGCATGTGCTACGTGAGAGTATGTTTATCCAGATAAATGTGTACTTGGCAGCATGTGAGCTCACAGACAAAAAGCAAAGTCTCCACGTGTAATTCGGCCAAAGCACACATAAAGTAAATCTTCTTGCACAAGTGAAAGTTACTTCCACACATTCAGCCAAAACAAGGCTTGCTGCACTCCGAAAAGCAAAGACAGGCTCTGAGCTATTCATCCTACTGCAAGGCTCACACTGTGCTAAAAATACAGAAGAGAAAAACAATGATCTCAGCAAGGTAACTGCCAGTAGGTGCACGCATGGAGCAGACAGAATGTGGACAGCAATGTAGCCATCCTCTGGGGCAGTAATGAGCGTGCGGCAACACCAGCGCGATGCCAGCGAGAGTGACTGTCCAGCAAAATAGATTAAAACTTGTGCCCGGCCAGTGTGACTCAGTGGTTGAGCATCGACCTATATGAACCAGGAGGTCACGGTTTGATTCCCGGTCAGGGCCTATGCCCAGGTTGCAGGCTCATTCCTGAGTAGGGGGCGTGCAGGAGGCAGCCTATCAATGATTCTCTCTCATCATTGATGTTTCTATTCTTCTCTCTGTATCCCTTCCTCTCTGAAATCAATAAAAATGTATTTTTTTTTAATTTGTTGTCCCACTATTCCTGATACTTCACACTCCTGGCCTCCTGAAGGCATTTGTGGGGGTGGATAGGAGGGGAGGCCCAGGGGGGAGAAAGGTGACAAGCGGACAGGAAGGAGAATAAGGGTGTCTTCTTTATGAATCTTCAAATATCCCAATTGATCCTAGTCCACAAACATTTCTTGTGTGGATTTTAGGCACTGATGGCAAGCAATGCCCAGGGAGGCAGGAAACTGTTTTCGTTTGGGCTTGGCCAGGATCTCTGGGCAGCCAGCTTGTTTTATTTTAAGAAGGTGGCTGCATTTTATAGCTGGGGAGCATGTTTTGTGCAGAGATTTTAACGTGCCATCTTCCAGAATGGTTCAGCCCAGACATGGAGCAGGAGGAGCTGGATGAAATGAAAGACCTGGAGGTGTCTCCCCCTCAGAGCCCTAATTCTGTAAAAATAATTATTGACTGGTCCCTGTGGCATCTTTCCCTTTTTGTCTACACAGGACCAGGGTGCTAATACCTGAAACCTCCACATCTTCCGGGGATTCTGAATGGATCAAGTTACCATGAAAACCACACAGGTACCGGGCTGTAGGCTCGCAAAGGATTCCTCCCTCAGAAAGCTCTTGGCTGGAGCCAGGAAACAACACTACCACATTTTTCTTGGCTTTTTATAGGGTGTTGATCCAAGGATCTGTTTTTACATTTGAATGCAGCAGCGCTGGAGCATAATGGATTGCAGGCCTCTGTGAGAAATCACTGTGCAGGCTGCAGCGGGGGACTGTGGGCTGCTGCAGAGAACTGCACTGTCAGCAGGTTAGGAACTGGGCACTTGTCCATGTTTTCCTTATTTTTAAAGGAGTCATTGACCTTCCACAGGCCTGGAGCAAAATGGGGAGAACAAAAATGCTGCCAGACGCGGCAGGGTTGGAAGAGACTGCTTTCAGGGGCTGGGAAGGGCTTCGTTTGGTCTATTTACTGTCATGGAAATTCTGAGTGTGACTTAGAGGCCTGCCTGGCTCTGAGCCAGGTGGAAAGGTTTGGAAAAAAAGCAGAGACTCAACCAAGGAGTGAACTGGGTGGGAAAGCAGCTGCCCTTGGCACAGCCCCCAGAGGGATGTGAAGAGCCCCAGCGTGCTTGTGCAAAGACGGGTCCAGGCGTCCCTGCAAGCTTGGGTGGAGGGGACAACCCATGTCACGGTGCCAGGTGGCCAGGCTGGATGAGCATGCTGGGAACTTGTTAAACGTTCTTGACATGAAAGGTTCCACTGAACATGCCTTTCATTCATTCATTCACTCATTCATTCTGCAAACAGTCCTGAAGGGCCTCCTGTGTTAGAAACAGTGTGCTCGGCACAGAGATGACAAACAGTCTCTGTCTACCATTCTGTAAGAAGGCAGTCTAGAAAAAGCTACTCTGCTACAACTGGGGACCAGACCAGAGCCGTCAGGGGAGGAGGAGGTCTGCCTCAGAGCTCTGCCCGAATGTGCCCTCTGCAGGGATCTCAACTAATTTCTGCAATCACCTCCGGGAGTCCTACTAAATAGCCCTGTGCTCAGAGTTTCTCCACTCCACATTGTGGGCTCACAGAATCCGAGTGCGTTGCTGTCTCCCAGGTTCAGAAAGTCACTCTCCCTCAAGGGCATTGGATGTAGGAGCTGCACTGTGGCCCCTATCCTTGAGTGCTTTGCATTTTAAGGGGGATTATCATCTATCAGCTCGGCTTCCTCCTTAGGAGTTAGGCCTAAGCAGCAAGGGCCTGAGGTGTCTGGGAGCAGAGGGGAGCCTGCCTGGAAACACAGATGTGGCTCTGGGTAGGCAGGCTGCCTGGCCTGGGCTTTAGGCTGTTCTGGAACTGAAGGGGGATTGGAAACCATCTGGCAGGGGAGAAAAAAGAAAGCTGTGGCCAGCAGCCACCAGAGCCTTCTTTCCTGTTCTCCTCTTCCTGGGCTGGCCTCCCTAAGCTCCCTCAAGCATGGACTTGTTTCCTGAGCTCTGGGGTTTAGGTGAATGTGTGTGTGTGTTTACAGCCTGGAGAGAAACAGCCCGTGGGGGAAGAGTGCGGTTAAAGAAGTTTCTGGCAGGCCTCCAGCCGCTCTTATTTTTCGTGGTAGATAATCCCAGCGCTGTGCTTGCTGATGGAGAATACCTTCAGACTTGGGGGAAGGGAGGGGCCTGGCTCCTTGGAAAGGCTTATTAGCACCAGGCAAATGGGACTGTGATTAATCATCAGGGTGAACTCGAGCCACGGGGGATGTGGCTCCAGCTGTATACTGTAAATGGTATCTTTATTTCGGGAAACTCTGAAACTTCGAGGTTGATGTTCTTCTTAACATGGTTCCCATCACCACTGCCCTGTGTTACTCAAATGAAACTTCTGGAGTGCAGCCTAGGGACTGTTTTCAACTTTACAATTTTATTCTGGAGACATCTAGATCTTATTAACTCTGATGTATTCACTCTGGTGGAGACAGACTGGAATAATTCAAAACATCAGACAACTTAAGTTATGAGTTTTGGTGTACTTCAGTACAAATATATATATTTCTTTTTTTCTTCCTGGTGCTATACCTTTCTCATGACTGAGGTGGAGTTCATAGAAACAATTCTCATGAAATCTATGATATATGCTCATGCAGACGTTGTCTGGGAGGAAGGTTAGTGTTATGCTGCCTGTGGGGAAAAAGTTTGCTCAGGAAATGAGGACAAGGAACAAGCTCCCCAACCAGTTTTGTTTAGCTACGTGAAGAAACACATATTTTAAGAACTGTGGCCCTGCTCATTTGATGTGAGCATTTTGTGCTACTTACAATTTATCTTTTCTTAAAAGCTGACCCTCAAAGAACCTCCAGTTGATAACACTTTTGTAAGCCTCGTTTTCATTACCCTGCAACCTTATTTGAAAGTCAAGAATGCTTATCTTTGCATATATTCCAATGTGAATTAGTGATGTGGATATATGTTAGACTTTGTTTATAATCTAGTACTGCTCCACGAAGGGTGGGTAGGTAAACAGTTGGATCTAGAATAAAATCTGCCTGATTTATGTCCCTATTTCCCTCAGTTATCAGTGTCCGAATCTCAGGAGATTCTGTGGGACCTGCAAAGGATGTTCATTCCTCTCAAGATTCTTCACCAACCAAGTCACACTCCCCCTAGTGACCGAATATCATCTCTCAGCAGCTCCGGGCCTGCTTCAGGGTCCTCTGAGCAGCTTCCTTGTCATCCTACCACTTGTGCCTACCTTGGCTTTTTGGCCAGTTACCCATTGGGATTTGACTCTGCTTGGGGTTTACCAGTAGGTTGGCCACTAGGATTTGAAATGAACAAATTGGCTGGTGGATTGATTCATGATTTAAACTCAGCTTTGAGTCATAATTAACCCTCTTGGCTTTGAAGGCCAGTCCTACTCAGGCCTCACTGCGCCCACTGCCCCGGCCAAGCCTTCTCTCCCTCCCAGACCACCCTTCCCATACCTAGACTGAGAGGAGGGGCCAAGACTAGCCAGTGTCCTCACACACTCGCTCAGGAATGCCTAGTCTCTGTAGGTCTCAGGTCTAGAGAGCTTTGGATTCAGCATGGCTGTGCTTCCAAAAGATGCAGTCAGTGCTGTTTAGGGAGACGTGGTTCTGTGCCTCTTGGCTGTTAACCTTCCCTGCAGAGGAAAATGACGGCTTCCGTACTAGAGTCTTCCTATACCTTCCTCATCTCTTCTTTTCCTTTTGAAATAGCAGCATTTCTTTTACTTAGCAAAGAAAGCTTCTTTATTTTTTCCTCGACTTTTCAAGAGACCCAGACATTCTCCTTTAAATCTAGTTCTGCCTTGAATCTAACACCTCCCCAAATTTCCCAAAGGACTGTCTTAAAAGCACTTTTTACACTTTATTTACAAAACACAGAACAATGTAAGAAACATTTTAATGTAAAATATGAAGCAGAACATAAATCATATTCTTGTGTATAAAATATGAAGTAAAGCCTCGGCCCTTACCACAGCGAGCCCCAGACGACCCCCAGACGAAAGCCCTGATAAAGATTCAGTGAGTTCCTCCCTGACTTTTTCTATGCTTCCAGGTATTTTCAAGCCAATCATCAAGTTTTCCTTCACTCCTCTTTGCTTCTCACCACATATGAACTCCCAGGAAATTCTGGTGCCTCTCCCCCGCAGCACCATCCAAAATCCATTCCATTCACTTTTCCACCTGCGCTACACACTCACTCCATGCCACTGGCACTTCTCCCTGGTTGACTGAAAGCCCCTGGGCAGTCTCTTCACTGTCACCCCCTCCCTCCAGACGGTCAGCACTCTCCCTAGCAAGTAAACAGCACACACCCATACCAGGGAAGTTAAGCAGAAAGGATTATTGGGAATCTCTTGGGAAGGTTGCAGGATGGATAAGTCAATAAACGTAGACTCAGGATTGGGCAGGAGCAGGACAGGCTGCGGTAGAGTTGTGGTGCAGGATGAGCGTGGGCAGGTGTCACGCTGCTGCTGTCAGACCTGGACTCTTCTCCAGCATGGCCCTGGCCTGGCCACCACGGCCACCACTGGAGTAAAACTGCCTTTCCCAGGCCTTAGTCTCCCTGAAAGTAGATTTGGAGTCCCTGGGGGAGCACCCACACACATTCCTGAGCTGTCAGAGCTGGATGAGGGAGTGTCTGGCCTATTCGGCGTCTGCAGGGGGCAGGGATGAGGAAAATGCCCCACCTCGGCCCACATGGTGGAGTTGTCCCCAGATACAGAATGGAGGCCCAGAGCTTTGTCAGCTGAAAACAATCATGGCAGCACTACAAACACCTACATTCCATTCTCCACACAGCAGCCTGATAAAGACTTTAAACTTCAATTAGATCAGGCCACTCGCCTATTTTAACCCTTCCAGTGGTTTCCCATCACCCTTAGAATACGGTCTCAACCACGTGCCGGGGGATCCCACGTGCCTGGGAAGAGCCCAGAGCTGGAACCCCCTCCCAGGGCGAACAGGATCCGCAGGGAAGTCGGGCTCATGGGCTTGCTGTCCCCACTGGCAACAGAGATGGCCCTCCCCAGTGCCTCTCCCGGTGCACTGGGGGGGCAGATAAGTGCATTGGGGCCCTGCTGCTGCTCAGTGGCTTCGTTAAAAGCATTTTAAAACAACAAGTTAATTAGCTCATTTAAATTCTGCTCAGTTTTATTGCATGTGTACAATGTACCCCGCACAGGTCCAGGAACTAATGACCACCTTCAGTGAAATTGCTCACATTTGCATAGTGGCTCACAGGCTGCAACGTGCTTTCATGCACTGTTCACCCACAGTCTGATTCTCAAATGCCCCCGTGAGGAGGTAGGCCAGACATTATTGCCTCATTTTAATAGGTGAGAAAACTCAGTCCCAGGGGTCAGATGCACTTCTCGAGCACCCGAGGTGTAAGGGCGGCTGTGAGGGAGGCGGGGGCCTGGAGTAAAGCTACCTCATGCTAACTCGAAATATCCCTCATAACCATCAAATTCCCCGGGCATTCTAAGTAATCAGGGTCTTACAGGTGGGTGTGAGAAGGTGAATAGGTAGAGTTCCTGGGGTCCCAATTCAGAGGCGTAGGGGTCAAAGGGATTTGGATTTCACATGGATTTGGGAATAACCAGCTCCTGGGGACATGCCCAGGCAGGTTCCAGGGCTGAGAGCAAACCACACACTGGGCTGCATCCTAGGAACAGCCCTACTAACAGCTGACCATACAGACACGCCCCATTTCACAGTGGATGGAGTCAATTAAACCAGCCATCAGGGACAGCCTCAAAGAGGAAATTAAATATCAAAGAGGCTGAGGAAGGAGGTGGGGCCGGGACACTGGTAATTGTTTAAGGTCTGATGTCTTTTAAAACTGGCTGACTGGACAGACCATCCGCAAGCATTTTCCGCCCCCCTCCCCCGCGTCCCCCCTCTCTCTCTGCCTAGAGACTCTCACCTCAGGCCGGATGGGGATTAGGAGGGAGGTGAGGAGGAGCAAGGCTGAGCCGGGCCTGCTATCTTCTCTCCCCAGACTTCAGGGAGAAGCTGCCCTCGGGCCAATCTTGCTGCTTTGAGGACTTATTTTTGCAAATCAGAAACAAGTCAAGCCACAGCTCCCACGCCCCTCAGTATATCAGAGAGAAAATCTCCTGGGTGAGGCAACTTCTCTGCAGTGTGGGTTTCCCCTGAGGTGGCAGCCCATCGACCCTGGGCATGACCTTTAGTGCCTCCATCTCCTCCCCTCCATTCTTCCACAGTGTCTGCCAGGCTCGGCCTCAGACTAGAATCCAAAGTGGTTCATGACCAAATGAAAATGGCCAAGTACAATGCCTCTTTGTAGTCTACTCACACCTTTCATCCCAGATTTCAAAGCACAGTGCAAATGTTAACTTGTCCTCAGACACCCCGGAGAGACAGGTAGGTGGCATATGCTATTATCATCTCCTGTTTTATAGCAACAAACCAGGCTTGGAGCCATGAACTGTCTTGCTGAAGGCCTTGTGGTGAATAATTATATGTCCTGGGGACCTACCTCTAGTCAGTCACTATATAATGTTACTGCAGAAATACCACAAATATGAGCCTCTAATTGATAACCATTTTCTCTCCTCACTTTCTTCGTTCTTCCTTTGGAGTCTGAGGTCTCCTATCGTCTTCTAAATAGGTCCCACAAATTGACACAATCATCAACCATCTTCAGTTTCCCTTCTCTTAAAAGAATCCAGAAGATAAATTAAATCGGTCCCTTTGCTACATGCTGACATAAATGAGCGCTTACCTAGGGAAATACTGTTGGCTAGGTTAGTGTGTTGTTTAAAGTTGACAGTCAATCACAGTATCCATTCTCCCCACTGTCCCCACCTAGGGGACCCACCACCTCTGCCTGGTTGTAACTGAAATGGGGTGACCATCATTTTATCACATGGCTGTACCCCTATCAAAGTCATATCTGGTTGAATCATAGACCCCAGTAGAACTGCTCCTGAGGCTTGTCTGTGACTTATAAAGGGGACAGGTAACAAAGTTCTATTCACACTGGGAACTGAGGTGGGGTGGGATGATGAGCTTCCATTAGGTGGTCAAATAGAGTGAAGTGGTCAGACTTAGAGAGAAAAGATACCTGGAGAGTAGTGAATCACGTTGATAGCAGAAAACCAAAGAGTCCAGACCTTCTGCCATTGTAAGAATAAGAGTTTAAACGAGTCCTTGGAGCTGCTCTGGATTCCTAATGGCCTTCAGGTTCCAGTGTCTGTGAGCCATGGCTGTACCATGGTCACATTCCTCTTTACATATTCCTACCTCCTTTATTGGTCTTCTTTACAATATGCTCCCATTCTTAGCCTGAGATCAGAAATACCCAACTAAGGATCTCATTCATGTTCTGTGATTTATATACTTGAGTCAATACAAAGTTGAGCAAAGTTGAGCAAGCCACTTGCTTCAAATATTTCGTCAGCAAAACAGAGATAATTATTTCTTAAGCCATGCCTACAGAGTTGATTAGACTTCATAAATACCCAGTTGATTTGAAATGAACTTTCTCAAGCCCTTATAACATCCAATCACTGAGCAATCATTGAATGTCCATCTAATTGTATTATTTAGAAGTTTGAAGTAGTAAATAACCTTTTTAAGCCCTCTCACATAGTCCTTTTAAGAATAGAATAATGTCAGCTTGTCCAGGCAAAAGTTATGACCAATCCCTAAGCGGCAGACCTGTAAATATACTCATCCTGATGGCCCATAAAACCAGGCCTCTTGAAATACTGGGATATGAGTTGTGTGATTATGGAAGACATCAATTATGCTGCCTGAATGGTACAAATAAAGCTCATCAAAGAGAGAGGGAAATTCAAATAGACACTGTGTGCTTAGGAGAAAAAATACAACACACATAAAACATTTCTAAGAAATGAGGTAGCTGACATTTTGATCAATCAACCTTAGCTATTAAATACCACCATCTCTGCCAAGTTAATTACCTGCAAATGAAGAGCCAGCCCTGCCAAGAGCAGCGCCACCAGCATCCAGCTCTGCAATCACCCAGTGGGAGGGAAAAATACAGAAACTGAGGGAGGCAGGGCAAAGCCCAAAGAAATGGAAATTGCTGGGTGTGCAGAGTAGCACTTCCCTAAAGGACGCTTTGTTCTTAGCAATTTCAGCACCTCTGCTGACTGGAGGAAAGCTGAAGGCAGAGGCGGGGCCCGGGTGTCAATGAGCTTGTCACCCTGCTCTCTGCACACCCAGCCCAGGTCAGCTCATCCCTCTGAGGAGTGGGTGGAAAACAGCAGTTCCCCCAGAACTTCCCTTGACCACCCTCACTCCAGTGGGCATCCTCATTCTGGGGGCATTCCCATGCTAATTTCAGAATCAGCTGCCCAGGGACCAGCTGGCCCTACTAATACTCTGAAGCTGCCCCTCAGTGGGGCTGGGAAGTGAAATCCCTAGATGGGGGCAGATGGGTAAGAGGAATAACTATCAGCTTTATGTGGGACTTGGTAGCCAAGATATTTTATTTAGGCAAGATATGGGGAGGCAAGCCCAGAATATATCAGGTCCTTAAACAATGTCATTTTGTTCAATGGCATTTCATTATAATGTTGTCAAGATGCTACAGGAACTTAACTTTGCTTACATCTCTTAGCCTATGGTAAAACTGCTTTCATTATACGTTGGTTTGCTTAATCACAGAACATAACAATGACATTAAGTGAGGGACTTACTGTTCACAAATATTAGGGGTAATTCATACATCTCATTCTGAGCCACAAAGACAGTCCAAATATTTTTCTTAAAGGCAGAGCAGATCCAGGGTTTGAGGAGCCTGGATTTTAAGTAATTTGAGGTCAAGCCCTTCTTTTAAAAAAGAATTCAAAATTAAGTGTACAGGGTCCTAAAAGGAAAGCCCTGATGCTTAAGTTTCATTACCTTCATGGAAAATCTGCCTCAACCTAGAAGTACATTTTTTTTTTTCTGTCCCTCTTTTCCTCACTCTCTCACTTTATCTCTTCCTGTCTGTCTCCAGCATTGCAGGTTCATTTGCCCTGACAGGGCCTGAAACAGAGCAGGTTACATCACTATCCGCATAGGTCTTCTGGAATGTTCCTAGCAGCTCTTCCTCTGAGATTCTCCAGTAGCACAATGACCCTTTAGGCACTGAGAGATTGACTCAAGGCAGAGGGACTGACTTCACTGGAACTCACTTTCACTTCTGTGCTCCTGCCAGGCTGGCTTTAGGACTCTGGGCTCTGAACTGGTTGAACTGTGTCCCTCCAAAACTCATACGTTGCAGTCCTAGCCCCCACTACCTGAGCAAGTGCCCTGATTTAAAGACCAAGTCTTTACAGGGGTAATCGAGTTAAAGTGAGGTCATGAGGGTGGGCCCTCATGCAATATGACGGGTGTCCTTATACAAAGGGGGAACTCAGAGGCAGACACACACATGCAGGGAGAATGCCCCGTGAGCATGAAGCAGAGAGCAAGGCGGTGCTCCTGCAAGTGGAGGAGCATCCGCAATGGCCAGCACATCCTCAGCGAGGCAAGAGGCAAGGAACAGATTCCCCTCACTGCTCTCAGAAGGAATCAACCCTGCTAGTGATCTTGAGCTTCTAGCCTCCAGAACTGTGAGGCACTACATGTCTTTAAGTCACCATTTGTGGCACTATGTGAGGGCAGCCTTCTCAATCTAATAGAGTCAACCTGGGTACAGCTCTCCTACATCATTTGCCATAAACTTAAAACCAAAAGAGTGGTCTTCACCATCTAAGCTGCAAGGGAGCAACCAGGACAGGAGAATGAAAGCTTTTCTCTGCACTATTTATAGGGAATAACTTATAACCAGAGAGGTTCTCTAGGTAAAGGGCCTCTTATTTGCCTGCTTATGCTACTAATGATTTCGTTCACATTATCGTGTCAGAGACATTTTTGAGAGGAAGTTTCAATAAATTTTTCTTGAATGGACTCAGCTCTTCTTGAATCTCAGGCCTTCAACCCAGGAGAGGAGAGATAGCCTCTGTTCATGAGGTTTCAGCACGTGTTTATTGGGCACTTATTGTGCAGGTGCTGGGCTCGGGGCTGGGTGACAAAGCTTCATAGGACAGAGACAGCCTTTCCAGGCGGGGAAAGAATCAGAGCAAGAGCCATGAAGGCAGCTTGAATTGCTACACTGTGATGTTTATAAAGTGCTATGGAAGCTCAGAGCAGAGAGAATCCTGCAGAACAGGTTTAGAGGAGGTAACTTTTAAGTTGGGCTTTGAAGGCTAAATAAGAGTTTTCCAGGCAGAGAAGGAGGGAGGCAGAAGGAAAAACATGAACAGTTTGAAGTATGTTGACTGAATCTGTGGGGCAGAGGTTAGATTAGAGGGCAGAATGTTAAAGAAAGAGCAGAAGAAGAGCATGTGGCAGGAGGAGTGAGTAAAAGGGGGCGGGAATTGGGGACAGAAACTCTAATGTCAAAATCTCTCTTCTTGATCTTTCTTGTATTCTGATATTAATGCCTATCTCTGGAGGCCTGACTTGGATATCCGTCAGAATGCAGAAAAGGTCCTTGACAAGTTATGCTGTTTTTCACAGTTTGGACTGATCTGTAGTGAAAGGACCCTGGGGCTCAGAGCTGGGAGGAAAGTGGGAACGGAGTGGAAGAAGGAGGGGGACAGGGCCCTGTGTTCTCCTCACATCTGGCTCCTGCTAAGTGCTGAGTGTTTGATTTTCACCTTGTAATTTGTTTCGACAGCTTCCCTTCTTCTGCTCTATTTTAGGTTCTCAGGTAACAGGAGACCTCAGCGCTGGCTCCAAGGCACCTGTGGTGGTCTTGCTGCTTTGGCCACTTAACCCGGTCAAATGAATCCAGTCATTTGCTCAGCAAACACTTCAGGCATTGTACTAGGCACCAGGCACACAACCAAATATCCAGGAGCACAGGCCCTTCCTCCCAGAGCCAGCTTTCAGGACTGCGGCTCAGCGGGCAAAGAATACGCAACGGGGAGCCAGTGCCCCTGTTTCAAGGTCTGGATGTGCAACTTTTAAGCTGTGTGACCTCAAGCCATCACTTGGCCTCTCTGGTCTTTGGTCTCCTCGGATTTAAAATTAGGTTTGTGACTTTTTTCTCTCTGTTACAAAGGTAGAATGAAATAATGAGTGTGAAAATACCTTCTCACCTGAGAAACCCTAGACAACTCGTATTTGTTACTGTGGCCAGACCAGTTCGGTGAGTAGAAGCTAAGTGTAGTCATCAGAACTCTCTCTGTGGCAACTAACAGGACTCCAAGCCAAGCTGGCCAAAGCAACAAAGGAGTTTATTGACTCGTTTGCCTGGGAAGATCCTGAAGAAGCTCAGAGTCAGAGGAAGAGCCGTGGGATCCCGGCCTCCAGGAGCTGAGCCCGGTGCTGTCTCTGACTGCCTTCGTTTCTGCTTCTGCTTTCGCAGTGGCTTCCTGCTCTCTGCCCGAGACCTGCTTTCTCCTGGTAGCAGGCAACAGGGGCACTTGCAGCTCTGGCCTGGAGCGTGGGTAACACTGTGCTATCAGGTGGAGATGAGGACGTGCACGGGGCAGACAGCAGAGCCGCCGCACCCACTCACTGCCTGCCGCGTAACAGCCTTTCACTCTGAGAACATTGTTGGAGGATTGTCTGTGCCAGGTGCTCTTCTAGACTCTGGGATAGAAGTCTGCTCCTTTCCCTATGGTATATCCCAGCTTTTCAGTGTGTTCACTCATGTCCCAGGGACATGGTCCCACTATCATGAACGTGCTCATGGTGTCATAGCGCAAATGAGACAGATGCAGACCAGCTCCCTCTCTTCTTTCATTGAAGGGGCAGAAAAACAAGCAATAAGGGCAAACCAATAACAACTCAATGTCTGTCTGCAAATTAAAAAGTAAATCAAAGAGGGTATAGCCACACAATAAAACAGCATTTGGCAACAAAAAAAGGAAAAAAGTACTCATATTACCTCATGGATGAACCTCAAAAACGTTACTCTTGAAAAAAGCCAGTCAGATATTATGGGATCCTACGTATTTGAAAGATCCCAGAGCACGCACATCTTTAGAGACAGAAAGCAGATGAGTGGTTTGTAGAGTCTGGAGTGTGATGTGGGGGAGGATGGGCACTGCTCCACTGCTAATGGTGTATGTGGAAACTTCTAAAATTAGATTATTGTGATGGTTGCACAACTCTGTAAATATACTGAAATCCATTAAATTGTGTACTTTAACTACATGCATCTTAGGGAATGTAGAATCTATCTCAACAAAGATGTTTTTAGAAAGGACAAACAGAAGTGCTATGTAAAAAATGTAAATAGTGTGGTGACACGGGGAGTGACTTAATGGTTACTCTAGAATAAAGGAGAATTCATAAAGGTCTCTCAGCAGGGGTGACAGGAAAGCTATGGTTTGAGTGACAGGAAGGAGCCAGTCCTGGAGGTCGCTGAAGGAATACCGCTCCAGGCAGCGAGGACAGCTGGTAGCCAAAGGCCCTAGTGCAGAAACAAGCTTAGACCCTGATGGATGGGTGAGGCAGGTAGGGGTCAGATTATCTGACTTTGTATTCACCAGGGAGAGGAGTGGACTTCCTTTAAGTGCAGAAGAAAATCATTGGAGGATTTAAGGGGAGTCACTTTTTTTAAAAAAATCATTCTGGCTGGTTGTAAAAATCAGCTACATTCTGGAGAATAGATTGTGGCTGGGGAAGGGTGTAGTAATAAGTTTTCTTCGACTGGTTGAGGGCAAAGTATTGAAAAAGAAGAAAAAGTAAATAGGATTGAAACTCTGCCTTAAAGGAGTTGGCAGTATAGTGGAAGAAATGACACATATAGACACCCATAAACCTCAGAGGAAGCAGAAAGTGTTCAGAGAGAGAGGTATAGAAGAGGTTATGGGCAGTCAGAGGCAGGCACAGTGGTATCTTGTTGGGGAAGAAGTTTATCAGTAAGGATGGTATTTGCTAGGGCTGTGACTGTGATGAGTGAGTAGGAAAGGAAAGGGGGTGGCTTCCTGGAAGCCAAACTAGCATCTTTAAGGTGTGGTGGTAAGAAAGTACATGGAGTATTAAGAGGAAGTACGCCATCCAGATCATCTACAGAGTAGAAGACAAAGTAAGAAGTGATGGGAATACCTGAACTATATAATTTTCTATATCAACTGCAATTAAAACATAAACTAAAAATTAAAAAATGAAGTGATGGGAGGTAATAATACTAATAAGAATTAACATTTATTAAGAGCTTACTATTAAGATAACAACTATTATCATTATACCCTATATCAGTCAAGGCATCCAAAAGAATGGCACACTCTGTTTAGGACGATGCAAGGGTGCTCATTTTTTTTTTTAAATAAATCTTTATTGTTCAGATTATTACAGGTGTTCCTCTTTTTTTTCCCCCATAGCTCCCCTCCACCTGATTCCCCACCCCACCCCATGCCCTTACCCCCCGCCACTGTCTTCATCCATAGGAGTAAGATTTTTGTCCAATCTCTTCCCGCACCCCTCACACTTGCTTCCCCTGAGAATCGTCAGTCCACTCCCTTTCTATGTCCCTGATTCTATTATATTCACCAGTCCATTCTGTTCTTCAGATTTTTTATTCACTTGATTTTTAGATTCACTTCTTGGTAGGTATGTATTTGATGTCATTTTGTTGTTCATAATTTTTATCTTTACCTTTTTCTTCTTCTTCCTCTTCTTAAAGGATACCCTTCAGCATTTCATGTAATCCTGGTTTGGTGGCGATGAACTCCTTTAGCTTTTTCTTGTCTGTGAAGGTCTTTATCTGACCTTCAACTCTGAATGATAGCTTTGCTGGGTAGAGTAATCTTGGTTGTAGGTTCTTGCTGTTCATCACTTTGAATATTTCTTGCCACTCCCTTCTGGCCTGCATAGTTTCTGTTGAGAAATCAGCTGACAGTCGTATGGGTACTCCCTTGTAGGTAATTAACTGTTTTTCTCTTGCTGCTTTTAATATTCTCTCTTTGTCTTTTGCCCTTGGCATTTTAATTATGATGTGTCTTGGTGTGGTCCTCTTTGGATTCCTCTTGTATGGGGTTCTGTGCGCTTCCTGAACTTGTAAGTCTATTTCTTTCACCATGTAGGGAAAGTTTTCTGTCATTATTTCTTCTAATAGGTTTTCAATATTTTGCTCTCTCCCTTCTTCTGGCACCCCAAAAATTCGGATGTTGGTTTGCTTAAAGTTGTCCCAGAGGCTCCTTACACTATCTTCATATTTTTGGATTCTTTTTTCTTTTTGTTTTTCTGGTTGGATGTTTTTTGTTTCCACATATTTCAGATCTTTGGTTTGATTCTTGGGGTACGTTGATCTACAGTTGAGTTTCTGTATATTCTTTATTTCAGACAGTGTATGCTTCATTTCTGACTGATCCTTTTCCATTTTTTTGGCATTCTCATTAAGCTCCTTGAAGGTCTCATCAAGTTTCTCGGCAGTTTTTAGAAGATTCTTGAGTAACCTTATAAATGTGGTTCTGAACTCTATGTCGTCCAGTAGTTTGCTTTCCTCCGTTTCTTTCATTCGTGACATGTTTCTTTGTCTCCGCATTTTGGCTGCTTCCCTGTGTTGATGGAGTGGCTTTGTGTGGTAGGTGACCTATAGGGGGCAGTAGCTCAGCCTCCTCAATTACACGAGGTGGATGCTCTTGGTACACCCCTTTGTGGGCTGAGTGCAAAGTTTTGGTGTAGTTAAGCCTTAATTGCCGTTGGTACACTGGGAGGAATTGACCTCCAGGCCAATTAGCTGTGAGCACTCGCTGTGTCTATAATGGAAGAACTGCTGCGCTGAAGACACGCTTATGGGGCAGGACTTGTTTCAGTGGGGCTTTGGTGCTCACTGAGTCTGCCTCTTGAATGTGTCACTTATGGATGTGAGGAGTTGAAATCTGGTGTCTCACACTGACCACTAGGTACACTGGCTTCTGGATCTCCAATGGGGTGCAGGTCAGCTACTGTCTGAGGCCACCCAGCAGGAGCTACAGTGAGAGCTACAGTTTTCTCCTCTTTGCTTGTGGTTTGGAGGTTTTGGAGCTCTCTGACCCAGGCTGCAAGTTTGCTAGGTTAAGCTGTGATAGGGCAGGGCTTTCTTATGCAAAAGCCGCTGCTTAGAGCTTGGGTGGGTTTGTAGGTTGTACAGGGTGGAGTCTCAGGGCGTCACTAGGCTAGGGCGTGGCAAACAGCAATGGCTGCTAGTTAGCCGGCTCTGAGTCCCTGTCAGCAGTCCCGTGCCCCAGTGCCATAAACAATTATTCCTGCGTGCAGCTCTGCAAGCAAGCCACCCTCACTGGCAGACAGTCCAGCTTCTCCCCGTAGGAGTTTGGGTCCCCTGCGTCTCCCCAGAAACTGGATTTCAGAGTAATCAGGGGCTTGTCTCCCTTCGGGTTGAAAAAAGCAACGCCCGCCGCCAGCCTGGATCATGCACCTCCGTACCTCAGCTTTTCAGCGCTCGTGCACGTCTCAATGCTCTTTTCTCTTTCCTTCTAGTTGTAGAGCTTCCACTCAGCCAGCTTTCCCGTGGTTCTGGGTGATAGACGTTTTTTCTTTTAGTTGTATTTTTGAAATTGTTGCGGGAGGCAGCAGTTTAGGTGTTTACCTACGCCGCCATCTTGGATTCTCTCCAAGGGTGCTCATTTTTAAAGGACTATTTACAATGCTGTGAGCAGAGAGTAGGATAAGCAAAAGGAAGAATGCAGGAGCCCTCCATGGCTAACAACAATAGAGCACTCATAAACCGGAGCCTAAGGATGAGGAAAGGGAGAGGTGGCCAGAATCTGGAAGAAAAGAAAGTCATATTGAGGCCACCTCAAGATAAGCAGTGACCTTTGGCCAAGAGAGATAGTCGCCCTGCAGGGACCTTGAAGAGAGAAAACTAGAGGATAAATATCCTGACTTTACCTTCTGCCCTCCCTCTGATCTCCTGCCAGAGCTCCCAACTAGATGAACAGATCCAGAATTCAAAGTGCAGAAGAGCCTTGATGATGCAGTCCATATACATTGACCTTGAAGGTTGGAAAGTCGAAGATAAGAATGGAAAGGTAGGTAGTTAATTACCTTGCCATAGGAGGTCTGAAATTACAAGTGAGAGGTATGGTATTAATTCAGGATGTAAAGAACAAACAATGCATATATTTGATGGATTAAAGAAGAAAAGGACCAGAAACAGGTAAATCAGTACAGAGACTCCTAATTGTCTGATTAAGAGGTAATGCCATAGAGGTGATGGAAGGAATGGATAGAAGGAACAAATTCAAAACTATATTGTTCAGGAGTAATATTGAAGATCAACTCGGTTGGGTATGGTAGGTAATGGGATATGATAGGGAGTTGGGATGAGGTAGGAAAGCGCTAAAGATCATAGGAAGGTTTTCAGCCTGGATACTGAGACAAGAGAGTTCTTACTCTTAAGGGAAATAATGCAAAGAAGGTCTGGGTTTGGAGATGTTATAGTCAAGGCTCTTTCATTTAAAGCCCACTTATGCCGACTTAGTAGAAAAGGGAGCATTTGTTATTTAAAAAATAAAAATAAAAAGATTAGATCTCAAAATTTAACAACAGAAAGTGTAGCTGAACCTCATGGGGACCAGAATCAGGAATGGGCAATACATCAAAGGCTGCTCCTCTTCAAGGCTAAGTTATCTCAAGCCTGTGGGGTTGCATATCTCTGTCTTTCTTTGCCCCATTTGTGTTTCTTTTCACAAACCAGATTTCTCTATATCTCTATGCACATGATTGGAGATGGCAGCTTCCCTTTGTATCACCTCCCAGTCCAGCCAGAGTAGTCTGGTGCCCACCACAGCTCCATATCCTTAGGAGACTGGATCCATCAAGTTATGGCCAAAGGTGCAGGATCATGTGGTTCAAGTCCACCCTGGGTGGAGGAAGTTCTCAAAGGAGGTCCATGTGGTGGGGGGGAAATGCCTAAAAGGTGAGGAAAAGATGAGCTCAGTGTTAGACATTTTGAGTGGGAGGTGCATGCAACATGCACTATTCAGCAAGCTATAATGATGTCAAACCAAAATGAGAGAGCAAATTAGCAGGATGATAGTCGGGGCTAGTCAAAAAGAGGTGACAATTGAAGGCAAATGCTGAAAGAGAGAAAAAGGCCAAGGAATGAACCTTGGTGAATGCTTCATTATCAGGACAGGCTGCAGAACATCAGTAAAGGATACCAATAAAGAACACAGAAAAGGATCCATCGGAGGGTATGAAAAAAGAAAGAGGAGAAAGAAGGCAGAGTCATGGTGTCAGGGAGAGAAGGAGAGAAGAGCTGATCCACAGGCCACCTGCTACAGAAACCTGAGCTTCTGTTCCTCTAGGAGTGGATACAATGCTCAGTGAGGAGCAAGGGATTCGAAAATATCTGTTGAATTGAGTAAAGATGGAGAAAAAAGAGAAAAGCTGTAAGGTTTGGCAAGAATGAGGTCCTTCATAGTGACTTTTAAGAAAGCTATTATATTAGCATATAAAGGCAAAAATCAGGATAAAAGAAAGGAGTTTATTTATTTTGTTAATCCTCACCTAAGGATACTTTTTTTGTTAATCCTCACCTAAGAATATTTTTCTATTGACTTTTAGAGAGAATGGAAGGGAGGAGGAGAATCAAAGAGAGAGAAAAATCAATGTGAGAGAGACACATTGATTGGTTGCCTCCCACCCGCACCCCAACTAGGGCCAGGGATCAAGTCTGCAACTAAGATATGTGCCCTTGACTGGAATTGAACCTGGGACACTTTAGTCCATGGGCCGACATTCTATCCACTGAGCCAAAACTGCTAGAGTGATGGCCTAATCATTTAGCCATTTTGCTGACAGAAAGCAGAAATGACTTGAAAAGGAAGCAGAGTTAAAGGAACAGCTTATTATTTATTGTTGTTGCTGTTTTTGTATTTTATTCTGAGGATGGAAGAGACTTGTGTATATTTGGAATAGTCTTCAAAAAGAAGGGGAGAGAAATCAAACAGAACTTGTCTCACAGATCGCAGAGGAGAAAGGGATTCTAAAGATACAAGGAAATTTGAGACAGAGAAGAATAAAGTTGAGGACGCTTCCCATGAGCCTTTGTTTTCTCTGTGAAGGAGAAATCCTCTTGATGGCTTCTCAGGAGCAGGATTGAAGGCTGAGTTTAATGGAGAAGTTTTGGAACTGTGCGACTGAGCAAAATGCTGCTCCTGATTTTTGAGAAACAGGTCCAGGTACTACCCAAAAGCAAGAGGCCAGCAAAGGTTAGTGTGGATTTGGTGTGGCCTCAGTTAATACAATTGCAAGACATGCTTCAGTGCAGTTCAGCAGTCTGGGAGCTGAGGCAGAATCCGGTGGTGATCACCGGGGGGTAGAGGGTGAAAGATCGAAAGGTGGTAAATGCACCCCTAGGTTCCTTGCAGCATTATTTACATTAGCTAAGATATGAAAGCAACCCAAGTGCCTATCAATAGATGAGCAGATAAAAGTGGTACATAGATAAACAATCCAATCAAAAAATAGGCAAATAGACCCTTTTTGAAAGAGAGCATACAGAAGGCCAAGGGACACATGAAAACATGCTCAAAGTCACTAATCATCCAGGAAACGCAAATCAAAACAACATGGAGGTACCATCACACCTGTCAGAATGGCTATCATCAACAAATCAACAAACCACAAGTGCTGGCGAGGATGTAAAGAAAAAAGAACCCTCGTGCACTACTGGTGAGAATGCAGACTGCAGCAGCCACTGTGGAGAACAGTATGGAGTTTCCTCAAAAAGTTAAAAATGGAACTCCCATTTGACCCAGTAATCCCACTTCTAGGAATATATCCCAAGAAATGAGAAACACCGATCAGAAAGGACATATGCACCCCTATGTTCATAGCAGCACAATTTACAATAGCTAAGATTTGGTAACATCCTAAGTGCCCATTAGCAGACAAATGGATTAAAAAACTGGAATGGATTACAATGGAATTCTATGCTGCTGTAGAAAAGAAGAAACTCTTACCATTTGCAACAGCATGGATGGACCTAGAGAGCATTATGCAAAGAGAAATAAGCCAGTTGGAGAAAGAGAAATATCACATGACCTCACTCATTTGTGGAATATAATGAACAACATAAACTGATGAACAAAAATAGATCCAGAGACAGAGAAACACCCAATGGACTGTCAAACCTCAGAGGGAAGGCAGGGGAGGGGAGGGGAGGAGGGGTAAGAGATTAACCAAAGGACTTTTATGCATGCATATTAGATAACGAATGGACACAGACACTGGGGCAGTAGGGGCTTGTCTTGGGGGGTGGGAGTGGCCAGGGAGGAATTGATGGGGGAAAAATGAGACATATAAAACTCCCAAAGACAGGATTTTCTTTAAAAAATACACCACATAATAACTAGCTTCATATTTTTAATTGGGTTTATAAGATATCTAGGTGCAGTTGTATAAAAAGTATGAATAATTCAAATATTATTCACTTGTCTATTTGAAAAATAAATCCATCCATGCCAGAGGGGGGAAAAAAGTGGTACATATATAAAATGGAATAGTACTTGGCCATGAAAAAGAATGACATCTTACCATGTGTGACAGTGTGGACAGACCTAGAGGACATTATGCTAAGTAAATAAGTCAGTCAGAGAAAGACAAATACCATATGATTTTACTTATATGTAGATTCTAAAGAACAATATAAACAGATTCATAGATATAAAGAACAGGCTGATGGTTGCCAGAGGGAAGGAGTTTTGGGGGACTGGGTGAATAAGGTGAAGGGATTGAGAAGTATAGACAGGTAGTTACAAAATAGCCATGGGGATGTGAGATGCAGCATGGGAAATATGGTCAATAGTGTGGTGACTATGTGTGGGGCTGGATGGGTGCTGAAAGTATGGGGCACTTTGTAAGGTGTGTGATTATCTACCACTGTGCTGTTCACCTGAAACTAATACAAAATAGTGTTTAATGTAAATTCTAATTTTCAAAAGTTAAAAAAAATTTTTTAAGATCCCAAGGTGAGCCCAGCAGGTGTGGCTGAGTGATTGAGTGTCAACCTATGAACCAGGAAGTCGCGGTTTGATGCCTGGTCAGGGCACATGCCTAGGTTACAAGTTCAATCCCCAGTAGGGAGCGTGCAGGAGGCCACTGATGAATGATTCTCTTGAATCATTGATCTTTCTCTCTCTCTTACTCCCTTCCTCTCTAGAATCAATAAAAATATATTTAAAAAAGAAAAAGATCACAAGGTGATAGCAAAGTGCTGTGTTAAAAACACTTAGCCAGGTGTCAGAGTGGCAAATGAGGCTGATGAGATTGGAGAGCCTGGGGCACTGGTGATCAGGGAGATAGGAGCACAGAGATGGGAAAATGAAAAGCTGTCCCAGAGGAGGAAGCATCTGCCCTCAAACTCAAAGAGTCCAAAGTCATGGTGAAGGGCAAGATACTAATGTGCCAAGGAATGGCTCCAGCTCTGGGAAAAACACACACACACACACACACACACACACACACACACACACACACACACAAAACCACAATTCAAAGCACAAAGGAATGAGGAAACATCTAGTGAGCTCCTGCTTACCACCCTGGAGAGGCCCCCCTCCCCCTCCCCAAAAGGCTGTTGCCACGGAGGCTTCTAATTTCTAGAGCTATTGGTCCCCACAAAACCCAATGGTAGGAAAGTAGACATTAAAGTTTGCCCTGGCATGTGAGGAAAAGTGGAAAGGAAATAATAAACAAATCATATGTACAGTGTGACTACAACTATGGGGAAATACTTCATAGGAAAAAAAGCAGAAAGAATTGGGGGAATGGGAAAAAATCACGAAAAGCTAATGCTTCTGGTCCTAGAGGGAATGGATAATTTGATGATTTTCTTTCTTTTCTTTTTCTTCTTCTCCTTTTTAAAAATCCTTTTACAATTCTGTGTGAGAGGGATTGTTGTTCCAAGGAAAGCTCAGAGGTCTGGAGTCAGGCAGCACAATGATAATTGCTAGCAGTTAGACCACCCACCAGGAGTGAGAGGCATTGTGCTTGGTGCTTTACATATATTACTTCTAATCCTTGTAGTTACCATTATCCCCATTTCAGACGTGAAAATGAAACTCAAAGTGATGAGGAACTTTGCCCATCTGTCTATTTTAACTCACAGCCACTTCGTTCTATCTCTGACTCTTAGCAAAGTCTGACCTTGGGCAAAATATTTAACCTCTTTGAGGCTTAGTAGCTTCAATTTACTATCTGCTCAACATCTATATTAGAGCCACCAAGGTAGAGGGGATTAAATCAGCTCCCGGCAGTGAGCAGCAGGAAAATGGGCTTCCCAGAGAAAATGAGAAGCCTCATTCTGTGACCCTGATTATGCTGTTTGGCTCAAGAACCAGGAGAGCTCAGTGTTTGCAAACATTCTCTTTACTAGAAATACAAAGGTTGTTAGTTTAGGGTTTTGTTTTCTTTTTGGAGATGATGTTGTAAGCCCAAGTATAAAAGGGCAATAGTGGGGCAAGAAATTAGCTGTTTTCCCCACTCTGAAAGGACCTATTTGTGCAGAGTGTCACTGGTAGCTGAGGTGTCCACAGGAACTTCTGGGCAAAAAGGAAGCTCAGCATGGTGGGCTGCACCTGTTCTGAGGGTTCTGACCGGTTCTGTATCCAGGGCGAATAAATCACCCTGTGGTGGTGGTGTGTACAATGTCCTCCCACCAAGCTGCAACTCACCTGAAATATTACAGATGCCTGCCTCACAGAGTTGGACAGATAAAAAGATCTCTAAAGTACCTGGTGGTGTCTATCGACAAATGAAGGGATAAGCAAAATGTGATATATCCTTACAGTGGAATATTATTCAGACTTTAAAAGAAAGAAAATTCTGTCCCATGCTACAATATAAATGAACCTTGAGAACACTATACTAAGTGAAATAGCCAGTTACAAAAAGACAAATGTCATATAATTTCATTTATCTGAGGTATCCGAAGTAATCAAATTCATAGAGACAGAGTGTAGAATGGTGTTAACCAGGGTCTGGGGGAGTAGAAAAAGGGGAGTTGTTTAATGGGTATAGAATTCCCAGTTTTGCAAGGAGGGTGGGGAGGGAGGGAGAGAGAGAGAGAGGAGGAATTGGCTCACATGATTACAAAATCTGAAAAGTCCCATGATCTGCCTTCTGTAAGGTCCAGACCCAGGAAAGCCGATGATTTAATTCCAGTTCCAGGGTAGGAGAAGACCAATGTCCCAGCTTCAAGCATGTAGGCAGGAAGGAGACAAATTCTCCTTTCTCTGTTTTTGGTTCTGTTCAGGGCCTCAACACATCAGATGATGCCATCCACATTGGGGAGAACAGTCTATTACTGAGCCCACCAACTAAAATGAATGCCATCCAGAAACACCCTCACAGACACACCCAGAAATAATGTTTATTCAGGACACCCCACAGTCCGGTGAAGTTGACATATAAAATTAACCATGACACAGAATGAAAAGGTTCTGGAGATCTACTTCACAACCATGTGAGCATACTTAACACTACTGAACTGTACACTTAAAAAATGGATAAGATGGTAAAAAAAAATGTTAACAGATACAATTGCCAATAAATCATGTCAACAGATCTTTACAAATAAGGAAGAAATTGCCTTGAATATATAAAAAATAAATTTGAACCATTAAAAAAAGATGCCAAAGTAATAAAACCACTAAGAGCAGAAAGCAAAGGAAGAGGAATTGGGGAGAAAGTTGTCGAAGCAGCCAAAGTGCTGCCCACATCACCCAGGTGATGACAGAAAGAGGATGTGTGGGGGCGGGCGCCACGCCGACTCTCACCGTGAGTGAGAGTTCAGGCCTTTTTCAGAACAGTTAGCAGAGCAACCTTCTCCTCTTCCTGCCTCTGACTCCCTGAGTTCCAGCTGCGTGATTGGTGTCTGTTCGAGGCACCTGCAGCTCTTCAAGTGCATGGAGTAACCGGCCCTACTAGAATGTCAGCCCACAGCCATCCCCATTTACCTAAACCAAATGAGTCTTGGTCTTGATTTTGTGTATCACTAAATACCACCTGCTGCCTCAGAAACTTGAGTCTAGGACAACTCAACCTACACTCTGAGAGTCCAAATCAAGAGTCTTCATCAAGAAAATGACTAAATATACCAGTGAAAAATTTTGCTGAGAAGATTGGAATAGGAAAGGTCATTAGCCAAGATACTCTTGACTGCAAATAACAGAAAAACCTGAGTCAATCTAGTTAAAAGATAAGAAAATGTATTATTATGTAATAAGAAGTCAACAGATAAATAGGCTCCAGGTGTGGTTAATCAGAAGCTCAACATTGACACCAAAGACCTATCTTGCTTTGATTTTGACTCTGCCATCTGGTACTGGCTTCTTCCTCTCTACAGTTCCAGCCATCATATTCAGAGAGAACATACCCAGAGGAAGAAGAGCAGCTGCCTCTCACTGTTTTCTCTTTCTCATAGCAGGAAACCCTCCCCATAAATCCTTGGCATACTTCCCCTCTGATCCCATTGGCCAGAAATTGGGGCCACATTCTCATTGCTAAACCATTCATTGTGAGAATAGTTTTACTATAATTAGCTGAGTTTAATTATTTAGGAAGACCATAGTGTTCACTATATGATGTAAGTAGGTCATAAAATAAACATAACTATTATATAAAAAACTTGCCTCAGTACTTTTTAGAACATAACTATGATCATCCCTCTGACCCACCATCTCAACTCAGCTACAATGCTCTAAATTCTCAGTATTAAAATCACTCATCTGTGAGAGAGGGAGGGAAAAGGATTTTGTGGTCAAGTATGATTTGGGAAATGTACACTTGACATCTCTGTTAGAGACTCATGGTTATCATTAGTACATTTATTAAAAGCTCTTAGGAGTCCTGCAGATTACTTAATCTACCATTTTCCATATTAATCTGGCCAGCTATGCTTTTCCCCCGCAAGTGATTTAAAATTAACACTCTATGGAATTAATGCTCCTCAAACTGTAAGAAATCTCAGTTAAGACATGGTTTTCCTTGGAAACAGGCCATATTTTATTTCCCCTTGTCCCTAAATCTCAGTTTAAAGAGCAATTCTTGCCCAGCCAGTGTGACACAGTGGTCCAGCATCAACCTATGAACCAGGAGTTCATGGTTTGATTCAAGGTCAAGGCATATGCCCAGGTTGTTGACTATCCCCAATGGGGAGCATGCAGGAGGCAGCCAATCAATGATTCTCTCTCATCATTGATGTTTCTATCTCTCTCCCTCTCTGAAATCAATAAAAATATATTAAAAACAAAACAAACAAAAAGAGCAGCTCTTCTTGGAAACACTGTGCCCACCCAATAGAAAGGACTAAAGCACTGATCCCACTGTGTTGTTATTCAATTTTTCTTCCCCAAAAATCTGTGAGCTCTTTAAGGTCAGGAACCATGTCTTGTTCATGGCTATATATCCAACACCCAGCATTGTGGTCAGCACAGAGAAGAAAGAGATTGAACGTTTCTTAAAAGAATCTAATGGCCTACCTATGGTGTTGCCCAAAGGTGAGGGAATAAATGAGCATAAGGACAAGATAGACAGATACTGATTTCAGCATTTCTAATCCACCTGGCTTCTAGGTGACCACTGAGCCTCTCCAAGTTTGCTGGGGAGCTAACTTTTCTTCAGAAACTCCAGTCAGCACAAAGGAAGCCTTTGTTATCAGACCACACCCCTGCACCCAGAGCCCTCACAGGGAGTCTCAGGCCTTCCAGGCCTGTCATTCCTGTTGGAGAACCAAGGCTCTGTCTCCAGATTGGTCCTTCAGGGTGGGGTGACCCTCATACCACCTCCACCAATAAAAGATAATATTCTCTGGGTGAGTCTGTAAAGTGCCTGGAGCTATTGAAAGAAAGGCCTTTCCTAAATACAAAATAAAGGTTATAACTAACATAAAAAAAGAAAAAAAATAGGCCTCCAGCTGGCACACTCCAAATGTGTCAATTGTGGAGGCCTCAGGGTAGAGCTGAGTAGGGAAGACACAAGGGTAAATTGCTTCCCCTCTCTAAAGGTACAGATAATACTGAACCTGTGGGAGCCAGATGATAAGCTGTGGAGAACTCTCTTGGTTGCCTATCTGAGACCATGGCTCCCCTCTCTTTTTCCTTCGAAGCAGAAAATGAGTTTGAGTTCAGGTATCCACCCCCTTTCACATAGCTATGTGCTTCAGGGGAAGCTGTTGACAATCCCAGCTCCAGATGGTGACTCTGGTTTGTCCATAAGCCAACCCTGGTAGCCAACCACAGTAACCCAATTCCACTTGGCAAGGCTGTGTTTAGGAATGGGTATGTGACTCAGTTCTAACCAATTAAAGTAAGGGCGAAATTTGCTAGGAGTCATTTGGGAAAGTTTCCTTGTTTCTGAGAGAGAGAGAGAGAGAGAGAGAGAGAGAGAGAGAGAGAGAGAGAGAGAGAGAGAGAGAGAGAGAGAGAGAGAGAGAAGAAATGAAAATTCTTCTTCTTGTCAGTACTGGCCCAGGATTGATGGCCGGGACTGCAGCAGCTATTTTGTCACCGGTCTGAAAATGAAGCCAATATCAATGTGGCAGCGTAGATGAGAAAAAGAATCAAATATTCTAGGTATTTGATGATATTGTCAAGCCTGGGTTATATAACTATAGCCCACTCCAGACTTCTTATTGTGTGAACAAACTTTTTATCCTTGCTTCACTTGTGGTTCTATATGTACCACGCCAGGTGTTGAGCATTCCACATCCAATAGGTTTTTTTTCTCTCCCTAGTGTTGGGCAGTGGACACCACCAACCAGTGTGAACTGAGGCCATGGCTCTAGAACAGTGGTCGGCAAACTCATTAGTCAACAGAGCCAAATATCAACAGTACAACGATAGAAATTTCTTTTGATAGCCAAATTTTTAAAACTTAAACTTCTTCTAATGCCACTTCTTCAAAATAGACTGGCCCAGGCCGTGGTATTTTGTGGAAGAGCCACACTCAAGGGGCCAAAGAGCCGCATGTGGCTCGCGAGCCGCGGTTTGCCGACCACTGCTCTAGAAGAAGCTGGTTGGGATATGTTATGTCACACGTGAAACCCCGAGGCCTGCACAGTGCAATGCAATCCCTCCTCCTGCCCAGGAGGTAAAAAGCTCATCTACCCACTCTGCTTGAGAAAAGACAAAGCCTCCACCCAATGTGCAACAACAGCTCCGTCCTTCTCAACTGACTTGGGGAAGGAATGTGGTCAGAAAATCTTAAGCAAATGAGCTGGACCAGAGTACGGAGGCTGATCCCAGCTCCAGGGTGGGCAAGAATGATGCATTTAGACTTAAGTTACTGTTTTATTATTTTGGTTAATTCCAAGGGCAGCTCATTTGTGTAAAATGTATAAAGTAGGTAAAGTTTAAGGTAGATGGACATGGCTCTCCACTGACCTCCTTATTTCTTATGGACTCTTGACTAAAAGTTGGTGTCTTGGCAATTAACCAGAAATCAGGCACCTGATCAGAGCTGCATGGACCTGTGAATGCACTGCTGATATATCCCCGGTCATGGAAGCATCCAGAAACTACATGCACTCCAGGTAATCCAATAATTCTGTCACTCAGGAAGCCATACTTCCTGTGTTCATATCTGTGTAATGGGCCTTAGAATTCTTATGTGCCAGCACCAGGCCATCTTTCCTCGTCTGTGCCTGCCTTGTTAGGGATATTTCCACTGATGTCTACTTGGGGGTTCTTGTGAGCCTGGTCATGACCAGCCATGACAGGCACATTGCTGTCTGCCTCTCACTCCAGCCCTCACTATCTAAGCGAACGGGCAGGCTACTTCACCTTAGTTTCCCCACTAAAGTGTAACCTCCACAATAGCAGGGGTTTTTTCTCTGTTTTATTCACTGATATGTCCTAGGACCCTAAAATAGTGCCTGCCATATTAGTCAATAAATATGGGACCAATGAAATAATCTCTAGGGTGGAAGCAAAAGTGCTGCTGATCTCATATGGTTGTTCAAATATTAGATGATATAGTGTACAAAATGCCTGGTACACAGTAAGTGCTAAATTACTGTTGTTGCCGTTATTATACTTTGTCTTTTCCCTACTGAAAGGTGACTTGTTCTCCCTGAATCAATAACTGGTCATTCAAGATCCATAAAAAAGATAATTTATTGACTGACTACTGTGTGCCCACATGGAGGAACAGACAGAAATAGGATTTTAGAATTATTTTTAATGATATTTTTAAATCTTATTTTCCAATTATAGTTAACATACAATATTATATTAGTTTCAGGTGTACAGCACAGTTATTAAACATTCATATAACTCATGAAGTAATCACATTGATAAATCTAGTCCCCATCTGACACAATATCCTGTGGGTAGAGGCCAAGGATACTGCAATATTATTACAATATTATTGACTATATTCTCTATGCTATACTTTATATCCCCATAACTATTTTTATAACCATCAATTTATACTTTTAAACCACTCTCACATTTCTCACCCGTCCCTCCAATCCCCCTTTCATCTGGCAGCCATCAATTTGTTCTCTGTATCTATGAGTTTGTTTCTGTTTAATTTGTTCATTTATTTTGTTTTCTATATTCTACATATACTGTTAAGTGAAATCATATGGTATTTGTCTTTCTCTGCCTGACTTATTTCACTTAGCCTAATATCCTCTAAGTCCATCCATATTGTTGCAAATGGCAAAGTTTTGTACTTTTCAATGGTTGAGTAATATCCCATTGTATATACATGTACCATGTTTATCTGAAGAAATCCAAATGACTAATTCAAAAAGATATATGTATCTCTATGTTCATTGTAGCATTATTTACAATAACCAAGATATAGAAGCAACCTGTGCTGTGTCCACTGAGAGTTTTGTTGTTATTTTTTTAATATATTTTATTGATTTTTTACAGAGAGGAAGGGAGAGGGAGAGAGTTAGAAACATCGATGAGAGAGAAACATTGATCAGCTGCCTCCTACACATACTGGGGATTTTTAACTTGGCTCTAAACTATTTTTCTAGCCTTTCCACCCACTGTATCCCTCTCCTTACCATGCCATGGCCACCATTACCCGGCATACCTGGGCAGAGTCATGCCTCCATATATTTGGCCAAAGGAATCCTTTTGCCTGAAGCACGCTCTCCTCTAATCTCCACCTGTGCCAGTGGTTCTCAATGGAGGCAACTGTGCCCCCAAGGGAGCACTTGGCAATGTCTAGAGACATCTTTGGTTATCACAGCTGGGATGGGGCATGCTACTAATGTCCTGTGGGGAGAGGCCAAGGATACTGCTAAATATCCTACAATGCACAGGACAGCCCCCAAAACAAAGAACTAACTGTCCCCCAAAACTCAAAAGTGTTGCGGGTGAGAAATCCTGGTCGTGTGACTGCCACCCATGCTTCAGAACCCACCCAAATGCCATGCAGCTTCTCTGTAAGAGTCTAAAATGAGAGTGTAGGGGCCTTTGCTCTAACTCATTACAGCTTTGGCAACCCCATCAGCTCAGTCTGGCCTTTCCAAAACCACAGGCCCATTCATTGGCTTTCAGAGTGTATCTTCTGGCCTTGAGGAACTATTCCAAATTCACTCACATCAAATCATAGCCAAATAGCAACCACTATGGAAAACAGTATGGAGCTTGCTCAAAAAATTAAAAATGGAACTACCTTATGATCCAGCAATTCCACTTCTGGGTATTTATCTGGAGAAAATGTACACACTAACTCATGTTCATTACTGCATTATTTACAATAGCCAAGATATGGAAGCAGCCTAAGTGTCCATTTGTAACATGCATGGACCTTGAGGGCATTATGCTATGTGAAATAAGTCAGACAGAGAAAGACAAATAACATATGATCTCACTTATACATGGAATCTAAAAAAACAAACAAAAACAAAAAACCAACCTCATAGATACAGAGAACAAATTGGTGGTTGCCAGCGGTAAGGGGTGGGAGTGGGTGAAACGGTGAAGAAGGTCAAAAGGTACAAACTGCCAGCCCGGGCCAGTGGGTTTAGTTGTTAGAGCGTCAGCCTGTGGACCAAAGGGTCGCAGGTTCAATTCCCTATCAAGGGCATGTACTTGGGTTGCAGGTTCGTTCCCTGGCCCTGTGGGGGTGTATGCAGGGGGGCAACCAATCAATGTGTCTGTGTATCTCTCATGTTGATGTTTCTCTCCCCCTCCTCCCTCCCTTTCACTAACTCTAAAAACTCAATGGAAAAAATATCCTCAGGCGAGGATTACCCCTCCCCCCAAAAAGGTAAAAATGTCATGGGATGTAATGTGACTTATAGTTAATAGTACTCTTGCAAATTTGAAAGTTGCTAAGAGAGTATGTCTTAAAAGGTTTTATCACACACAAAAAAATGTGTAACCATGTATGGTGACAAATGTTAACTATACTTATTGTTTTATATTTTATTTAATTTTTTATTAAATGTATTGGGGTGACATTGGTTAAAAGGATCATATAAGTTTCAAATGAACATTCTGTGATACATGATCTGTACATTGCATTGTGTGCCCAGCACCCAAAGTCAGATCATCTTCCATCACCATATATTGGGCTCCCTCTATCCTTTACTGCTCCCACTCCCTTTCCTCTGGTAACCACCATGCTGTTATCTGTGCCTATGAGTTTCAGTTTTATATCCCATATATGAGTGAAACCATGTAATGTTATGTCGATTATACATCAATTTTAAAAAAAAGGAACCCACAATATTTGTAACTGTCAGAATATTTTGTGAGACCAGTAGGATGCCAGAAGAAAGTCCTGTTAAAAGTTTTTGTTTTTTTAAGCTCTGGCCAGTGTGGCTCAGTTGGTTGAGCATCATCCCATGCACCAGAAGGTCACCAGTTTGATTCCCAGTCAGGGCCCTCACCACCACCCCCACCCCCACCCCCCAAATTGTGTGTGTTTTTAAATCACAGCCAGATAAGATAGTCTCTGATTGTCACAGGTCAAAATTCATTGTAACTCTAGTTTTGCTGCCCAAACCCATTATTTGCATGTACTTGATTCTGCATCATGCTGGTGGTTAACCATTTTGTCTCTCCATGAGAAAGGGACTTTTCTGTCCCTCACCCTATGCACCAAGCACATTGCCTGGCTAGGAAGGGTGTTCAGTGTCATAGAACAAGTCTTAACTATATGGTCTATACCTAGCTTCCACAGAGAAGGTACTGACTGAATAGCTTTTGTCTATATCTTTTCTTTGTCTAAATCAAACTGTCAGTTATATCCTCT
Source organism: Corynorhinus townsendii (assembly GCA_026230045.1). Taxonomy (NCBI): domain Eukaryota; kingdom Metazoa; phylum Chordata; class Mammalia; order Chiroptera; family Vespertilionidae; genus Corynorhinus; species Corynorhinus townsendii. The sequence goes on along the minus strand of JAPDVU010000008.1, from coordinate 63,081,724 downwards.
GGGATATGGTCTGAGAAAGAATGAGTCATTTCTTAGGTGTTCTTTTTCATTTTCAAAAGGGGAATGTCGGACAATCCAGCCCGTTCCACTCCTATGTCAGGTAAGTCCTACTTCAGAGTTAACATAGCTGCTTGCCTGACTTGCTACCTTTGCAGGACCAGGTGGACAGGGTACCTTTGTGAGAAACAGCCAGAACTGTAAAGAGCAGAGTGTTTCTAAAAGAGCCACTTACATTTAAACTGAAGCACAGTCACAACCAATAATTTGCTGTAAATGCCAGCTGACAAATACCCCGTGTTGAAACCTAACACCCCAATAATTTCCTCTCGACGCCATTGAACTGAACCATCTTCAGTAAGACAACTTTAGACTTTGGGACAAATCCCTGAGCATGCATTCAGCCCCCACTGCCCTCCTGGTGGCTAGTACAATCTGCTTCTCTCTTTGGAGGTGTCATGTTAGCGTGGCAGCCCAACAGTCTTCTTCCTGCTCCTCCTGCTGCTGTAAGGCAGTAAGCACAATGCTCTCAGGAAGCCATTAAGAGACAATTTACTTGATAAAAAATGGGCATTTCAGAGTACATGATGATTACTGATAAGCAAATTATAATGTTCCCAGGTTAGTCACAAATTCCTTGCTGGCATGGGTCCACCCAACAGACTGGCTGGCCCTCTCAGCTGTGGCTTTGGGGGCTTTAGGTTCTTTGTAACTGGGTTCCAAATGTGAATCCCCCATCCAAACCCAAACTATAGACCCCATAACCACAGTTCCTTGCTTGGCTGAGTTCTATTCCATCTACCCATAAACAACCTCAATTCCTGATAACTCACAGACAGACTGAGCTAAACAAATGATTCTTTTAAAAAATATATATTATTATTGATTTCAGAGAGGAAGGGAGAGGGAGAGAGAAATAGAAACATCAATGATGAGAAAAAAAATCATTGATTGGCTGCCTCCTGCACGCTCCCTACTGGGGATTGAGCCCACAACCTGGGCATGTGCCCTTGACTGGAATCGAACCTGGGACCCTTCAGTCCACAGGACAACGCTCGATCCACTGAGCAAAACCAGCCAGGGCGGCAAATGATTCTTTTTTTTTTTTAATTTCTTTATTGATTAAGGTATTACATATGTGTACTTATTCCGCCATTACCCTCCACCTCCCATTCATGACCCCACCCCCCTGTTGTCTGTGTCCATTGATTAGGCTTATATGCATGCATTTAAGTCCTTTAGTTGATCTCTCCCTCTTACCCCCACCCTCCCCTGACTTCCCAGAGGTTTGACGTTCTGATTGATGTTTCTCTGTCTCTGGATCTATTTTTGTTCATCAGTTTATGTTGTTCATTATATTCCACAAATGAGTGAGATCATGTGATATTTATCTTTCTCTGCCTGGCTTATTTCACTTAGCATAATGCTTTCCATCTCAATTCATGTTGTTGCAAATGGTAAGAACTCCTTTTTTACCGCCGTGTAGTATTCCATCGTGTAGCTGTACTATAGTTTTTTAATTCATTCATCTGCTGATAGGCACTTAGGCTGTTTCCAAATCTTAGCTATGGTGAATTGTGCTTCTATGAACATAGGGGTGCATATATCCTTTCTGATTCGTGTTTCTAGCTTCTTGGGATATATTCCTAGCAGTGGGATCACTGGGTCAAATGGGAATTCCATTTTTAACTTTTTGAGGAAACTCCATACTATTCTCCACAGTAGCTGCACCAGTCTGCATTCCCACCAGCAGTGCACGAGGGTTCCTTTTTCTCCACATACTCACTAGCACTTGTCATTTGTTGATTTGTTGATAATAGCCATTCTGACAGGTGTGAGATGGTACCTCATTGTTGTTTTGATTTGCATCTCTCTGATGATTAGTGACTTTGAGCAGGTTTTCATATGTCTCTCGGCCTTCCTTCTGTCTTCTTTCCAAAAGTGTCCATTTAGATCAGTTGCCCATTTTTTGAATGGGTTGTTTATCTTCTTTTTGTTAAGCTGCAGGAATTCCCTGTAAATGTTGGAGATTAAACCCTTATCATTGATATCATTGGCGATATGTTTTCCCATGCAGTGGTCTTTCTTGCTGTTTTATTGATGGTCTGCTTTGCTGTGCAAAAGCTTTTTATTTTGATGTAGTCCCATTTGTTTCTTTTCTCTTTCATTTCCATTGCCCTAGAAGCAATATCAGTGAAGATTGCTTTGGCAAATGTCAGAGATTTTTCTGGCTGTGGATTCCTCTAATATTTTTATGGTTTCTCGTCATCTGTTTAAGTCCTTGATCCATTTTGAGTTTATTTTTCTGTATGGTGTAAGTTGGTGGTCTAGTTTCATTTTTTTTTTGCATGTATCTATCCAATTTTGCCAGCACCATTTATTGAAGAGACTGTCTTGACTCCATTGTATGTTCATGACTCCTTTGTCAAATATTAATTGAGCATAGTGATTTGCGTCCATTTCTGGGTTCTCTATTCTATTCCATTGATCTATATGTCTGTTCTTGTGCAGTACCAGGCAGTTTTGAGAACAGTGGCTTTGTAATACAGCTTGAAATCTGGTATTGAGATCCCACCTACTTTGTTCTTCTTTCTCAGGATTGCTGTGGCTATTCGGGGTCTTTTTTTTATTCCAGATAAATTTTGGGAGAGTTCTTTCTAGGTCTGTGAAATATGCCATTGGTATTTTAATGGGGAGTGCATTGAATCTATATATTGTTTTGGGTAGTATGGACTTTTTGATGATGTTGATTCTCCCAATCCTTGAACATGGTATGTTCTTCCATCTGTTTATGTCTTCCTCTATCTCTTTTTTCAGAGTCCTGTACTTTTCCGTGTATAGGTCTTTTACCTCCTTAGTTAAGTTTATTCCTAGGTATCTTAACTTTTTTGGTGCGATGGTAAATGGGATTGCTTTTTTAGTCTCTCAAGTTCACTATTGGTGTATAGAAATGCCATAGATTTCCTGGCATTAATTTTGTATCCTGCTACATTGCCGAATTCATTTATTAAGTCTATTAGTTTTTTGATGGAGTCTTTTGGTTTTTTTAGGTACAATATCATGTCATCTGCAAATAAGGACAGCTTTACTTCTTCTTTTCCAATTTGGATGCCTTTTATGTCTTCTTCTTGTCTAAGTGCAATGGCTAATACTTCCAGTACTATGTCAAATAGTAGTGGTGAGAGTGGGCATCCCTGTCTTGTTCCTATTCTTAGGGGAAATGGTTTTAGTTTTTGCCCATTGAGTATGATGTTAGCTGTGGGTTTATCATATACAGCTTTAATTATGTTGAGGTATGATTCTTCTATTCCCACCTTGTTGAGAGTTATTATCAAGAAAGTGTGGTGGATTTTGTCAAATGCTTTTTCTGTGTCAATTGATATGACTATGTGATTTTTATCTCTCAATTTGTTATGTGATGTATCATGTTTATTGATTTGCAGATATCGTACCATCCTTGCATTCCTGGGATAAATCTTACTTGGTCATGGTGTATGATCTTTCTGAGGTACTGCTGGAATTGATTTGCTAGAATTTTATTGAGGATTTTGGCATCTATGTTCATGAGGGATATTGGCCTGTAATTCTCTTTCATTGTGTTGTCTTTGTCTGGTTTTGGTATTAGGGTGATGCTGGCTTCATAGAAGGAGCTTGGAAGTATTCCTTCCTCTTGAATTTTTTGGAATAGTCTGAGGAGGATAGATTTTAGTTCTTCCTTGAATGTTAGGTAAAATTCCCCTGTGAAGCCATCTGGCCCTGGGCTTTTGTTTGCTGGAAGCTTTTTGATGACTGTTTCAATTTCTTCCATAGTTATTGGTCTATTGAGCTGTTTAGATTCTTCCTGATTGAGTTTTGGAAGATTATATTTTTCTAGGAATATGTCCATTTCCTCCAGGTTGTCCAGTTTGTTGGAATGAGTTGTTCATAGTATTTTTTAACAATACTTGGTATTTCGGTGGGGTCTGTTGTTATTCCACCTCTTTCATTTCTGATTTTGTTTATTTAGGTTCTCTCTCTTTGCTTCTTGGTTAGCCTGGCTAGAGGTTCATCAATCTTGTTTATCCTTTCAAAGAACCAGCTCTTGGTTTTGTTGATATTTTGTATTGTTTTTTTGGTCTCAATGTCGTTTATCTCTGCTCTGATCTTTATTATTTCCTTCCTTCTGCTTACACTGGGCTTTTCTTTTTGCTCTCTTCTAACTCTTTGAGTTGTAGGGTTAGGTAATTTATTACCATTGTTTCTTTTTTTTTGCAGTAGGCTTGTAGAACTATGAACTTCCCTCTGAAGACTGCTTTTGCTGTGTCCCATAGGTTTTGGATTGTTGTGTTTTCATTGTCATTTGTTGCCATGATGTTTTTTATTTCTTCCTTGATCTCTCTGGTAACCCAGTCATTGTTTAATAGCATGCTGTTTAGTCTTCATATGTTTGATTTTTTTTGGATTGTTTTTATTGTAGTTGATTTCCAGTTTTATGCCATGGTGATCTAAGAAGATGCTTGAGAAGATGCTTGATATGGTTTCTATCTTCTTGAATTTGAAGAGACTTTGCCTATGACCCAACATATGGTCTATCTTTGAAAATGATCCATGTGCACTTGAGAAGAATGTATATTCTGTGGCTTTGGGGTGAAATGTTCTGAAGATGTCAATTAATTCCATCTGGTCTAGTGAGTCATTTAGGATTGATGTTTCTTTGCTGATTTTTTGTTTAGAGGATTTGTCCAATAGTGATAGTGGGGTATTAAAGTCTCCTACTATGATTGTATTGCTGTCAATCTCTCCTTTGATATCCTCCAGGAGTTTTTTATGTATTTGGGTGCTCCTATATTGGGTGCATATATATTTATCAGAGTTATTTCTTCTTGTTGGATTGCTCCCTTTAGTATTATGAAGTGGCCTTCCTTATCTCTCATTATGTCCCTCACTTTGAGATCTAATTTGTCAGATATAAGTATTGCTACCCCAGCTCTTTTTTCATTTCCATTCTCCTGAAAAACCTTTTTCCATCCCTTCACCCTCAGTCTGTATGCATCTTTTTTTTCTGAGGTGGGTTTCTTGTAGACAGCAGATATATGGGTCATGTTTTCTTATCCAATCCATTGCCCTGTGTCTTTTGATTGGGGCATTTAATCCATTTACATTTAAAGTTATTATTGATAGGTACTTATTTGTCGCCATTTTTATTCTTTACACCTGTGTTCCTTCCTCACTTCCTATTTCTTTTTTTTTCTTTTTACAGCAGACCCTTTAGCATTTCTTACATTGCTGGTTTGGTGGTAATAAATTCCCTTAGTCCTTTTTTGTCTGTGAAGCTCCTGATTTCACCTTCAATTTTGATTGATAGCCTTGCTGGGTACAGTATTCTTGGATTCAGACCCTTCCTTTGCATGACTTTGTATATTTCATTCCATTCCCTTCTGGCCTGATGAGTTTCTGTTGAGAAATCAGTTGCTAGTCTGATGGGGGTTCCTTTGTAGGTAACTTTCTGTCTCTCTCTGGCCGCTTTTAAGATTCTTACTTTGTTGTTGGTGTTTGCCAATTTAATTATAATGTGCCTTAGCATCCGTCTTTTGGGGTTCATTTTGCTTGTGACTCTGTGAGCTTCTTGTATTTGTGTGGGTTTTTTCTTCGCTATATCAGGGAAGTTTTCTGTCATTATTTCTTCAAACATGTTTTCTATTCCTTGCTCAGTTTCCTCTCTTTCTGGTACTCCGATTATGTGGATGTTGTTTTGTTTTGTGTTGTACCGAAGTTCCCTTAGGCTCTCCTCCTGCTCTTTAATATTTTTTTCTAGAAGCTGCTCTACTTGGGTATTTTTTCCTGCCTTGTCTTCTAGCTCACTGATGCGGTCCTGTGCTTCTTCTAGTCTACTCTTGATGCTTTCTATTGAGTTCTTCACAGCAGTGGTGTCATTTTTCATTTCTTCTTGGTTCTTCTTCATTTCCTCTTGGTTCTTACTCATATTGTCAAATTTGTCTTCCATTCTTTTCAGCCACCTTATGACCATTTCTCTGTATTCTTTCTCTGGCAGGTTGCTTGCCTCCATTTCGTTTACTTCCTTTTCTGGTGTTGCCTGCTTTTCTTTCATATGCGGGCTGCTTCTTTGTCCCCCCATGGTATCTCTTCTCTGGGTGTCTGGTTATGTAATTCTCTCTCTCCTTATCCCTGGTGAAATCTGACCTTTCTGTGGTGGAGTGCAGAGCTCCTCTGAATCCGCGTGTTTTTGCCTATTGCGGACCAGTGCTCTGGGGTTCACAGCTCTTCGGTGGGTGCCGCAGTTATAGATTTCAGGCTTCCAGTAACATCCACTTTCCCCTTCAAGATGGTGTGGTCTCCACATCCGAGCCAGTGGCTCCGGGCGGGAACCCAGCAGCAGTGGGGGCTGCTCAGTCAGGGGAGCCCCGTCCAGCAGTCCCCCAACTTCTCCTGGAGTATAGCTGTCCCTTAACACACCAACAGACACTTCCCATGCAACCCTCAGCTGTTCTTTCTATCTGCTCTGGGACAAGGCTTGGGACACGTCTGTGTATTCTGCTGCCATTTTTTTTTCTTGGCAAATGATTCTTTAAGTCCTCTTTTGTCTTTCCTCTAGGCCAACAGAGCCTAACCTGTTTTAGGTTAAGAAAATGATGGTGTGTGCCTATGAAGTCATTTGGAGTCTTTTGTTTTCATTGGATTCTCAAAGCTACCCTTTGTTCTAAGTTCCTTAGATCCTATCAGTTGCTTTACTTTTTACCATATAATATGTCTCCAATCCTTGCTGTTAGTCAGCCTGTCTTTTCTCAAAACTTTTCTGTATCAGATCCACCATACTTCTCCCCACTTTGCTCTGCCTTCTCCTAGTTCATTTATTGTCTGGCAAACCACTACTAGTTCATTTCAAAATCATCATCCCCCAAACTCCCTCCATGAAGTAACCTTTGTCTGCAGCAGAAAGGGACAAAATTCCTAAAATATTGTGGTACATCTACACAATGGAATACTATGCTTCTGTAAAAAAGAAGGAACTCTTACCATTTGCAACAGCATGGATGGAACTGGAAAGCATTATGCTAAGTGAAATAAGCCAGTCAGAGAAAGATACATATCACATGATCTCACTCATTTGTGGAACATAATAAACAACTTAAACTGACAAACAAAAATAGATCCAGAGACAGAGAAGCATTGAACAGACTGTCAAACTTCACAGGGAAGGCAGGGGAGGGGGAAGGAGTAAGAGATCAACCAAAGGACTTGTATACATGCATATAAGCATAGCCAATGGACACAGACAGTAGGAGGGGTGAGGGAATATACTGGAGGGTGGGGGTAGCTGGGGAGAGGTCAATGGGGGGAAAAAGGAGACATATGTAATACTACATGTAATACTTTTAACAATAAAGAATTTTTTAAAAGAAAAAGAATGGGACACAATTCCATTACACATAATTAGGGCAGGAGACTGTTCATTACAATCTTACATCTCTATAAAAAGTCAATTCTTAACTTTACATTAGTCTCCATTGTGGACCATTAATCCATATAATTCAGGATAGCAAAGGGATTTTTTTCCCTAATTTCCAGATTGGTTTTTCCATGCCCAGAAAAGTGGCATGGAAAGGACATTGGATTTAGGACTAAAAGACTTATATTCAAATGCAAACTCTGCCACTTACCAGTTTATGTGACATTGGAAAGATGTTTAAACTCTCTAAAGCTCAGTTTACTCACCTGTAAAATGGGAATGATAGCACCTGCTTTGCACAGATACAGTGAGGTTTGGATGACCTGCCTTACCTTCAAGTACCCAGCCCTGTGCTCAATCAGTAATAGCCTCATGGGTCTCCATGAGTAAACTCAAACAAGGAAAAACACTGGATCTGAAGATTTCCCTTAGCCACACAGTAGCTGAGTAATCATGGGCAACTAAGTAACTCAATATCTCAGGGATTTGATTTCTTCATCTATAAAATGAAAATAAACCCTCTCCTTTGCTTCCCTTCTATAAAACATTTTAATCTAAAATTGCTTTGTAAAGTGAAAACTGTGCCTGTCCTTCTCAGGGAAGATTTAGCTGAGAAATTTAAAGCATATTCTTCCACCAACCAGCTTTCCCATGGGCTGTCTAATCCCCAGGAAAAGATCAAACAAGGAGTCCTTGGCTGGCTCCTGTCTCTGGGAAAGTAGGGCAGATTCTAGTAGCCCAGAGGGAACTGGGCCTGAAATTAAACCCGGAGGCACTCCCAGGACAAGGAGATGCCAAATCAACAACCTGTCTTTGCATGGCCTAGGTGACATCTAAGCTCCTTAAAATCTCCTAGAGAAACTCAGCAAGAATAAGGATATTCATACTATCATTTTTATCCAGCATTTGGGGGAAACTGGTGTGCTTACCATACAGTTTTTATTTAATGCTGTGTTTAGCTTTAGTCCATTCATGAGAGTGTTGAGTGTCAGTGCAGGTGGAGTTGATCTGTCACTCACCCCCTTAGACACTGGGGCCTCAAAGGTACAGTGTTTTCACCCAAAACGCTGAGCTGAACACAATTCGTGTCAGCCCTTCCCAGGAGACAAGCAACTCGGTGAAATAGTAAGGCATAATCATTGCCTTCAGGAATGTTTTCTTCTGAGGAGGAAAGCAAAAAATCCTGCAACTCGCTAGGACTCCTCCCAGGCCCTAGACATTGACCCAGCACTGCAATTGTCTTATTCCCAAAAAGTTCCGGAACTGTCTATTGGCATGTTCTCTGAGGAAAAGAGCCTGACTTCCGCCCGCCCTTTATTTGGTCCAAGCCTCAGATGTCACTGGAAAGTGCAGGAAGGGGTGGGAGGAGGAAGGGATCACATTTTGTTTTCTGATAACCGTGAATTTTCCTTGTTTCATCTGGCTTTCCATGTTCATCAAAACAGGTTGTTTACCAAGATTAATGTCAAGTATAATAAAGGCCCCAGATCGCTCTACCTGTGGGCACTGAGACTCAATAGCACTTTCTCAGATTACACTCTCTGCGTCTGTGGGGCCCGTCCCCTTCAATGTGTTATTGTGAGCTGCTTTCGGTTGATTTAAAGTGAGATGACACAGAGACCGATTAGTGAAAACCACAGACATTATAAATTGCAATTTGGTCTCAAAAGATGAATGAAGAAGAAATGCTTTGATCTGTGACTCAGAGCTAAGCTGCAATATTTACAGAAAAACATGTCTTCAGGGAAAGAGAGAGGGAGGGAGAGACAGAGAATGAGGCAAGAAAAGAACCTTTGCGTGTTGGAAATCACCTTTTCTCGAATTATAGATGACCTAAATGAATAAGAGGGTTCGGGCAGAGAGTGCAGGGGTTTTCTTGCAATTTTGTTAAGCCTGGAAGGGTTGATATTGAGGGGATTTACACAATAGGACATCTGGTCTGATAAAACCTTGCAGCACCTAATCCAATTCATAGCTGGCAATACTGAATCGCAGGGCTGCAGAGAAACATGTGGACCCACGAGGCCTGTGTGTCCCTGAGCAGTTCTTTCTCTTGGTCTTGTTTCCCCAGGGATGTTTCACAGATGCTGCATGGTCAGACAGTGGTCCGGGGCAACCAATCTCCCTGCCCTTCTCCCAGACCTCACGCAGATCTGGGAGGACCTCAGTCCACCAACTCGGTCTTCATCTCATCCTCCAGTGCCCACCCCTTCCCCCACTCCCCTCTTAGAGGGTCATGGAATGTTAAAGTGGGAATGGCTGTTAGAGAATCAATTCTTCCAAACTTACAGATGGGTAAACTGAGGCTCAGAGAGGGAGCCTCACTTCCCCAAGTTCACACAGCTGGCTATTGTGCTCCCCCTTAGGGAGCATCAAAACTATGTAATAGACTTGGACCTATGACAGAATACCCTGATGAGAAGAATGTTTAGAAAATGTCTCTCTCATCCAACTTCCTGCCTCTGCTTCCTACGCAGTAAGGAATGCTCAGAGACCCTTTCATCATTTCCCTCCCTTGGGTGGAATCAGCTAGTAAAATGGCCAAGCACATATTGTATATAATTATTATTGCGGATATTTATTGAGCATTTACTGTGTGCCAGGCACTGCATATATACATGCAGTGAAATCTCATTTATTTTCCCCATTTTTACATATAAGGAAACTGACATTTAGGACTCTGCCCAGGTTGCACACCTGGTAAATAGCTAAAACAGGACTTCAGCCCAGGCAGCTCCATGGAGTGCAAGTCCCAGCTCTTTTAACTATCACCGGCAGATTTCAAATTTTGGTGTGTGTCCATACCACCTGGGGCTCTGGTGAGCAGTGCAAACAGCTGGGCCTCACCCCCGGATTCCTCACAGCACCCCTTGGTCCAGTCCCTCCACCTCTAAGTTTCTCCCCATGTTTCTCTCACCCTTAAAGCATTCCCTTGTCTTTCCTGGGGCTTATCTAACAGCTGATCATGCTCCTCCCAAACCAAGCCCTCTTGACTCTTCATTGCTTTTGTGACCTCTCTTTGAAGGCTGCTCTAGATCACTTTTCATCACAGCCTCCTCCTCCTCCTCCTTCCCCTGAATTCCCACACCTGGGCCTCCCGGGCTCCCACATCCCTCTCTGGTCTCTTTCCTCCACCACCCCCAACAAATGTCACTTGGTCTTAAATCTGGAGTGCATTGCCTGCCCTGCCCATAATTTCACTAGCATAGATACTGTTGTCTTATAAACATCAGGGTACACTGACATTTGTCTTCACGGTATTCTTATTTGGGGGTGGGAGCTGGGATGAGGGGAATTTGTGCCAAAGTATATCTACTATCAATGGTCTCGTATTTGCCTAACAAATATTCATGGAGCAATTTGTCTGCAGAGCACCATGCTGAGTGGTTCCCACGTGAAGCTGAATAAGACATAGGCCCTGGCCTCAAGAGCTCACAGTCTAGCCCTTCTATCTAAAGGAGGAGGGGAATACCACCTCCCAGTCTTCATGTGATAGTCTAGCATTCATTAACTCAGTTACTCAACAGATATGTAGTAAGTGCCTTCCATTCTGCAAGCAACGTTTAGGATCTGAGAACAGGGGCTTTGCACTCCTGGGCCGGGCAGAGGAGAGATTCACAGAGGATTCTCCTGCAATGTAATTGTGGGAGCCAGAGGAAGACTTACACCTGCCTAAATGATTAGGAGTGGGGGTTGGGGGGGGAGCTGGTGGGGAAGGCTCCACCAGGCACCCTGGAGCTAGATCTTGAAGCAATAAATCCCTAGGTGAGGAGTGGAGAGGGAAGGGGAGGGTAGGCAGGGAATGACAAGGGCAAAGGTAGGGAGACATAAAAAGTAGACTGTATTCAAAGAATGTGCATGAACTTCTGTGGCTCTGGGAGTGGGGGGGGACAGGCTATGAGGGGAGGATAGGAAATGAAAGTGGAGAGTTGTCTGGGGCCAAAAACGTGAAGGCCTTTCCTTTCTGCTGGGCCTCAGAGCCCTGCTTCTTGGCCCTTTCTCACTAACCTAGGATGCTAATGCTGTCTCTCATATGCTTGGAGGGAAGGGGCAGTCTGGGGCTTTCTCCCCACTCATCCCTTACCCTACATTTCGCTGGCCCATTCGTTTGACCACATCCTTGGCTGTCCCACAAGAATTCTTCTGTTTAGACAGTGACCTTGATACCACCTTGCCCCAGGACTTCTGGCTGAGTCATCAGCCCAACACACAGACTGCCAACCATTATGGCAGGAAGAAATCTCAGGGCCCAAATGCTATCCAAGTATTTAATTATGGGTGCACAGCTTAATTACTTAGTCCAGCTTTATGTGACTTAATTTATAAATATAATTTACAGTTCCCTTGTTCCTTTCTCAAGCCACTTAGCTCATTAATAGTGCTGACTGTAAGAGCTCTTCAGTTCTTTCTTGCTGGGCTCCAGGCCAATGGTGTACCAAGATAAGGGGGAGGGGGCAGGGGTGCCGGGCTCAGCCCGCCCTGCCAGAAGCATTTTATCACTGGGATTAAGAGCTTCCAGTGTGTAGTGATAATAAAAAGAAGATTGACTTGTAGTTGGTTTTATTATTGTTTTTAAATCCTGTAAAGCCAATACCTTCCTACTCACCCCCCAACCCCACCCTTGTTGCCTGCACCAGGACAGACCACTTGCCTCGCTGACTTCCTATGCCTCTACTCCAAGCATGGCCTTCAGTCCCACACTGAAACCAGGTCTCTGCAACAACCTGCTGGGAGTTTCTCTAGACCTTCCCAAGCAGCATTCATTCCTGCAACCAGCATTTATTCAGCCCTACTACGTGCAAAACATTGTTGGCAATGTTGTGAAAAACTGGGGGGAAATAGAATACAATAATTAACAATTATTGCGCAGTCACTATGTACTAGGCACTGTGCCAAGCTTTCGCAAACATAGCATTTATTTTTCAGAATGACCCTAGAAACAAGGCTCAGATTGTTTCAAACAGTTGCTCTGGACCTTGGCTGCATGTTGGAGTCACCTGGGAGTTTTGATGCTGGATCCCATGACAGTTTCTGGTTTCACTGATTGGGAGTACAGCCTGGGCATCAGAATATAAAACAAACAAACAAACAAACAAACAAACCTCTTCAGGCAATTATAACGTATTGCCGTGTTTAAGAACCACTGATTTAAGTAATTTCCGTAAGATTCTACAAATAAAGCAGGAAAGGCAGGCAGGCTGGCCAGCTGGCCCCCTGAACCCTACTATGTGCCAGATCCAGCACTAGGTTCTTTCATTACGAAGGATATAATAGATGGCATGTGTCATAAAAAAAAAAAAAAGATAAAACACTATTACAGTTCAAAGGACAATGAACACAGGGAACTCTTCATGAAAGACGTAACTCATGGGTTATATTTTAAAGAATTTGCAGACTGTGCAGAGGTGGTCAAAACGGTCGGACTTTCAGACAGAAAGAACCACATGAGCAAACGTGTATAGGTCGGTGAATGTGTAAGGAACAGTGAGCAGACACAATGCACACTGAGCAGCTGAGGGAAATTAAGCAGGAAAGGTTAAGTCAGGGACAGGTTGTGAAGCACAACATTTCCCTAACCATTTAAGGTTCAGGCACATGTAGAATAATGATCATATTCATAGCTATACCACAATAAATGGACAAGGCTGCTTATGGCAGGATTACCATCTGTCTTAGTTTCTTTGAGCTGCTATAACAAAATACATGGACTGGGTGGCTTATAAACAACAGAAATTTATTTCTCACAGTTCTGAAAACTGGGAAGTCCAAGAACATGGCTCTGTTCAGTGCCTGGTGAGGTCCCATTTCCTCATAAACAGCTGTCTTCTCATTACCACCTCACATGGCTGAATGGGCCAGGGATTTCTCGCAGTTTCTTTTATACAGGCACTAATCCCATTCATGGGAGCTTCACTTTCATGACCTAATCACTTCTTAAAATCTGCACCGCCAAACACCATCACATTGAGGATTAGGTTTCACATATGAATTTGGGAGGGACACAAACATTCAGTCCGTAACACCATCTAAGCATATCCGGCAAACGCACTGGGAAGCTTTGATGTAAGGCCTTAACTATGATCCGAGAAGTTTGAACTTTATTCTGTGGGTTATAGGAAGCCAATGAAGATTTTATACTAGACTGGGAACATTGTGATAGGATGGAGGTTGTGCTTTTAAATATATTTTTATTGATTTCAGAGAGGATGGGAGTGGGAGAGAGAAACATCAATGACAAGAGAGAATCATTGACCTACTACCTCCTGCACACCTCCTACTGGGCATGTGCCCTGACCAGGAATCAAACCATGACGTCCTGGTTCATAGGTAAATGCTCAATCACTGAGCCACACTGGCTGGGGTAGAGGTGGTGCTTTTAATTCAAATCTAGGCATGGTCACAATGACTTCCTAAAGACAAAGCCTTGACCTAAGGAACTTTCCACCAACCAGTACTAATAGAATGCTCTTATAATCTATATATATAAAAGCCTAATATGCAAAGTGTCCCCTCAGGAGTTTGACCAACCAGGAGTTCGATCGCTCGCTATAATGTGCGCTGACCACCAGGGGGTGGCGCGGAATGAAGGAAGGTCCCAGCTGGCAGCAAGCAGCCTGCAGCTACTAGGGACTCTACCCATGCATGAATTTTGTACACTGGGCCTCTAGTGTATCATAATAAGTTACATGGGTGGTGTTTTTCTTGCTAGACTCTCTTCAATAAGAGGTATTGGGCCATACTCTAATATTTTTTCTTTTGAAATTCCAATGTCTAGTACAGGGCTTAGCACACAATTAGGTACAGCCTTTGGATCACTCATTAAATTCTGTTTGGCAAGCAGCCATCTATTCCAGGGTCAAGGAGTAAATGATGATGCAAAGGCATGTACAGTAGAGAATGGATGTTAGAGTCAGAGGCCCCTGCACAGCATGGAGGCCCTGGGCAGACACACCTGGTTCTCAGGGGTAGTTCTCTTGGCCTCTCCTTTCTCTGTAACAGGAGCAATAAACCCCACCTAGCGGGATGTTGAGAAATAACACATGAGGGGCACATAGCAAAGGCTTGGCATGCAGCTGGTACTTGGAAATGTCCATTGGCCCGGATTCCCTTGACCATATTTAATTTTCAAATGCTTCAAATCAAATAATAAGGATTGCGCAAATGTTTCTAATTTGTATGAGTTGTACTGCCCTTTAAATATCTGTTCTGTTGGATGTGTGTGTGACAGGGGAGCTGGATATATAAGCCTGAAGTTCCTGCTATTTATTGTCTGTATTTAGCCTTCAACACAACCACCAGGTGGAAATCATCATACCTATCGTTTATTGAGAATTTACTATGTTTTAGGTCCAATGCAAAGCGTTTTCTATATGTTATCTCATTTAATCTTCACAATAAGCCAAATCTGGGCCTGTGTTTGTGTAGCCCTCAAGCTAAAAATAGTTTGTACATTTTTAAAGGTTTATAAAAGAAAGAATATGCAACAAAGACTCTATGTGCTGCGAAGCCTGAAATATTTACTGTCTGGTCCTTTACATTAAAAATTTGCCCATTCCTGGCCTATTAGATGAGTACTATCACTATGCCCACTTTATAGATGAGAAAACTGAGTTTTACAAGATGAAGTAATTGCTCAGTTCCACACAGATTGTAGTAGATGGCAATTCTTGGCTCCAGGCCTAATTCCATACCCATGGTGCTAAAACCAGCTATATTGCTTTCAATTATATTTAAAATGTCCTTTCCCTTTAACATAAACACAAACTTGACCCGTCCACAGCTTGTCCCTATAGGGTCTGTGACATGCCTTCTCTGTAGCCTACATCCCTGTACATGCTCATCTCCCCTCCCCTGGATCAGGTTCCTCTCTCACACTCCCCACAGAGTTTTCAAAGCAGCAGAGGGTCAAGGGCTGTTAGGAGAGTTACAATCCACAGGAGAGCCTGCTGTGAAGGAAATACAGTTCTTTGTCTTCAGGGAGTCTGGTTTCCAGCTGTGGGGGGGAGGGAGAGAACTAGAGCTTTCCTTCCAAAGAGAAGCAAGGCCAGAGGTTTGCACGTAAGCACAAATTGGAGCAGCCTCCTTGTCACTTTGTCTGGGCTTTTGGGGGGAAAGCCACCTGAAAACCACTCTGCTTTGAGTTCCAGCAGCTCCCCAGCTGAGAAGAGCAGCTGCTCCCGTTTCATCTGTTCCATATTCAGCAGGGGGATTAGTTTAAGGTTCTGACCCCGAAAGAATGGTGCCTACAGTAAGCGCTCTGTTATCCTGTCCAGCTGGGGAGCGAGGTGTCCTGCTTTGTCAAATACGCTGGTTCATGGAGAGTTGGTTGCCATGTACACCCTCAGCGGGTGACCGGTGTTCAAAGACTCCGAACGCATAAAATACACTTTGTGCTAAAACTATCCAGGACATAATTCCATCTTTCTTAGATGTTTCAGCAGGCATGGGGCTCGGGGACGTTGTCACAGAAAGAAGAGTGTGCAGGAAATGAAACCCACATGTATTGAGTTCTATGCTGCTAACCGTGAGCTGGATGCCTTAAATCAATACGCCATTTAATGCTGGCAGTGATCCAGGGTTTGTTATCTCCACTCCGCTGAAGAAAAAACTGAGGCTTGAGATGGGTTCATTCATTCATTTGATACTTACTGAGTGCCTTCTATTGACCTGGGAATACCTGTCTGTGCCCTCTCAGAACTTTATTCTTATAGGGGATTGTCAATTAAACAACTACAAGTGATTGATCAGTTATGGTAGGGATAGGAGCCTCCACAAAGGACAAGTAAGGGTGCCCTAAGAACATTTTACAGAGGGAGATGACTCAATCTGAAGATCCAAGGAGACTTCCGTGAGGAAGCAAAATTGAAGGTGAGACCCAAGGGATCTTCCCACAGTGGAAAGAAGGACGGTCCCTCAAAGAAGTGCAAACACCCAGGAGTGGTCAGAGCTGAGAGTGAGAGGTGGGGACTCACACAAGGGAAGCTGGTGGGATTAGCACAACCTAGAGACACCAGGGCCAGCCTCCCAGACCAAGCAAGGATGTTGGACTTTATTCCAGTAAATCACAGAGGGGTGCAAACCAAGGAGAGACATGGCAGTCTTGCAGGTCAAACTCTTAGAAGTAAATAACAAGCAAGAGTTCAAGAGCAGATTCAACTCTAAAGTCCATGCTTTTTCCACCATACCCAGCACTTTTATTAAAGCCTGAAGGTACAATCAAAGTTGATCTTCCAGCTGACAGAAAGGAAGTCTGACGTAGAAGGAAAGCCCTGGATCAAGAGTCAGAAGTCTTGGATTCTGGTTCCATTTCTGCCCTTTTCCAGTCATGCAGTTTGGCCAAGTCTTTTAACCCCACAGGCCTCAGTTTCTTTACTCTAACAGGGAGGGACAGACTATGTGCTCTATAGGTTACTAGGTATAAAACACTTAGAGCCATACAGAGCCCATGGTAAATGCTTAGTAAATCTTAGCTGTGGGTTTCATCAACTTCTTTGAGCTCCAATACTTGACAACTCTGTAATTATGAATGCATTTTCTCAGAGTCCTCCCTACCCATACACAATAATTAATCTTGGTTAATTCTAGAAAAAGGTCATAAAGTTATTCTTCTGACATAATCCTAGAATTCTCCAATAACACTTAGGAACTCTTGTCTTCCTGGGTTTTATGGCTCACTTAAATGTTCGTATAATTGATTTGCCCCTCTTACAGGACTTATCCACATAAGCCACGGGCAGAAATTCAATTACAGTTCTGAAGGGACTTACTGTTGTAATACTGGCAGAGCTTTCATAGGTTAAGTGATAATTAAAGTTTAAATTCCACTGGGGCCAAGCAACTTTTAAATGGGTCCTCTCCCTCTCTCACTCCATATCACAACAAAGTTCATTTGACTTTTAAAATACAGGACGATCCTACAAGAAATCATGTTGTACACTGTATGTAAAATGGTACCTGCTTTTATTTGGTTCCTTGATCTAGTAGTAATAAATGTTCATGTGTGTGTTGTGTCTCTGCAGCATATTTATGGAGGTTGGGGGGCAGTATTCTTCATTATTATGGAAAACATTGAGTCCTAGGCCACTTCCTTTACCAGTATACCAACCCCATCTCCCAGCAAGACTTTGGTTCTCTTTTCCCAGCTGGTGTGTGCTTTCTCTGGGAATGCAAACTCATTTTAATATTAGCCTAAGTCAGGCGTAATTAGAAACACAAATCTGCTGCAAGAAAACAATGCAATTCATTCAAAAGCCAAGATTCGATGACTTTTGGATCATCTGCTGTTAGGCTATTTTTTTTTTTTTTTTACATCATCATTGCCCTCCACTCCAGTAATTGAACACTGTCTGTATATGTAAGCATTCGGCTGTAATTGGCCTGCTAATACTCTCTCGAGGCAAGCTCTGTTGTTTGGCAAGAACAAGAAATAGGATAGCTCATCTCCTTTTGCAGACTTAGAAGAGGAGGATGAGGTTCTTTCTAGATTCCTTCTGTGACAGATGAAAGAAGATAATTCACTCTGCACTGGAGCTGAGTCACACACCAAGGATAGGTGGGTACTGGTTCTTACTTTCCTGAATAATCTTTTCGTGAGTTTTGTCTTCATGCTTAACTATCTGCCTTCTCCTTCAACAGATTCATTTTGTCTTGAGACTGGGTTGCTTTACCCACTGTCAACATTGCAAAGTTAAAACAAAGAAATAAACTGCCACCCGAGAGTTATCAACATTTTGTCATTGGAAGTTCTCATTTATATAACTGTGTGTGCATTTGTGTGGGTGTGTATAAACATGTAGGTTAGCAAAACCTAAAATCAAAAATTATTTTATAACATATCACAGTCAGAGAGTCACACTATGACTGGGCATTATTTCAGGCAGAGGACCTTTGCCCTACTCCTCATATAACTGCATCATGGTAGGAAGGCTAACAAAATCCTGCGTGATTTAGCTTCCAACTATCTTTCCAGGCTCATCTCCCACCACTTTTACTACCCAACTGTGTTCTCTGAGTCTGGCCCTACTAGCAGAAACAGTGCCTTGAAATTCATGTTCCTTGCTCTTTGGACTTTTACATATGTTTCGCTCTACCTGGCACCTTCTTTTACCCTATCTCTAAAGTATTTACTCCTTATCCTTCAGGTCTTAAGTTCATTGTCTATAGTATTTACAAATAAATTGATCCCTAAGACTCTCAGCTGCTAATATTCTTGCATTGCAACATATCTAATTTTCTGATTCTCTTTGCCATTTTATACAGGGCTTTAATCATTTTAAATTCTAAATTCCATATGAACAAAGTCTATCTTACTTTCAAACTACCTAGCACTATAGCAGTAGGATGAACACATAAGAAATACCCAACAAATACCATTAATTAATTACCTGTTGACATGTCCTTGGAGCCACTTCCTCAAGTCATTTATCAACATGGGAGAATGTTTAGGAGATTGTCAACCGCCTAAGGACAAGGACCTTGTCTACTATGTTCAGCATTTTCCAAAGTCCTTACATAATGCCTGTACCAATGGCACTCAATCAATACTTATGAAGTAAATGGGTGTGTGAATAATGACATAAAAGCAATAGTGAATACATGTTCTATCCTAAGGGAACTTGTAGACAATAGAAAGAGACTTATACTTACATCTCTCCTCCACAGCTCTTTTCATTGGACATTATTTACATTCTCTTCATTTCTTCTGAGAGATCTCTTGAAATGGAGTATTTTTTCTTAAGTAAACCTTGTAAGATGAAAGAATAAACACATAAGCAGGAATCTTCTTCTGACAGCTTTAGAAAACAAGAATGGTGATTGAGATGACCTGTCTACTCCATAAAGCTTCACAAAAGTGAGGTTTAAGACAATCCTTTTTGTTTATGACCTTCTTTTCATTACATACATCAATAGCAATCATGAAGAGCAAATGCAATTCAACTTAAGTCAACAAGTACTCATTCTGTGTTGGGTATTTGAGATAAAAGATAAAAAGATGATTATGGCTAGAGTGGAGTGAGATAATGCAAACAACCATCATGCAACATGGTAATTGGTATGCTACAGGAACACAGTGTTCAGGGAATAATGAAGAAGGAGCAATCAAATCTGTCTCAAGCATAGAGAAAAATTTCACAGAGAAATTGATTGTTGAGCTAGTCCTTCAAGATGGTAGGATATTTCAGGTAGAATTGAGATGAGCATTCTAAGTACAGAGAGCAGCATTAAAGCATCAAGCATGCATCATGATCCAGGTGATTAAAAAAGCTCAACTAAGATAAGAGTTTCCCAACAATTTTAACACCAAAGAGCTTTAGCATCCACTGATTGACAAAGCACAGCACAGCAAAATCCTCTATGCATTTAATAAAGTTCTTGAACAAATGTGTGTTTTATTAATCTCTACAGCATCTACTAGCGTATACAGGCTAAAAATACAACATATGATATCAAACTTAAAGCTCACATTTACCTTCTTTTCCTCCAACTGTTGTCTAAGAAAAACATGTGATCTTCCTAGAAAATGCCCCTGATAAGGGTATCAGAGTTTGAGAGAGAAGAAGACTAGGGCTTTAGGTAGCTTTTGAACTCCACACAAGCATGCAATAGTGTGCCTGGGAAGAGGTGATGTTGGTGGGAGCAAGAGGCAAATTGAGAAGGAATGGCACCTCTGTCCAGGAGTGAAATCTTGCCTTTCCAAGTTCTCTATCATCAAAAGTAGAGCCATCCTCCTTTGCTAGTATAGGGATCCCCAAGCTGCCTTCTGGGGGAAATACTACTTGCAAATTTCTACTCACAGGCAGCACTTTAATCCAGAAATCTCTACAGCTGCATAAAAGTAACATGTCTAACAGCTTAAGCCTCACCAATATAAACAGAATTATCAACAGACAGAGGAAGAAAAAAAAACTGATCTCAGAGGAAACAGAGACAATCTATAAAAGAGCTGTTTAAATTAGAATCCTCAGAGAGTCAAGATTTTGCATCAATTAAACAAGAACAGGGTGCTATAGAAAAAGGGATAATCAGCCCCAAACAGGAAATAGTTCTTAGAATTTAAAAATGACAAGAAATTTAATAGCAGGCTGAATACTACCTTGAATACAACAGATGACCAAATTAGATACTTAGGCAATGAAGTAAGGAAAACTCCCCAAATTTATTTATATATATAATGTGCAAAACAAGAGAAAAAATAAGAGACAAGGAGAAAGGGGAATCTGAGTGAGTAGTGGTATAGTGTTCATGTCCTGATCTTTCATAACAAAAGGTCAGTAATTCTCTCCGGTTGGTAATAACAAGAAATAGAGGTTTACATCTCTTACTTAAGGTCATATGTTTACCAATAGAACTAAAATTACAGTCTGTTAACTGTAACTGCCCCTAGGACATAGAACTGGGTTGAGGAAACTGTCTCTGGGATAAGAGAGTTCCTTTTATGGACTCCTGTTTTCTTTGGAAAAATTAATTTTCTACATAGAGATACATTTCTTCTAATATTTTTGATAAATTTATTCTTAAAATTTATGACCCATTAGCAGAGTTGAGACACCATTTCCATCTCCTCCAAATCTATTCTCTGGCAATGTGGGGGTCCTTTATAACAAAAAGAAGCCCCAGAATGAAAAGCAGTTTCCATTTATTTATTCAGTTAATCATTCAGCAAATATGATTTAAATGCCTGCTGTGTGTCAGGGACTGTTCCAGTGCTCCAGATAAAGCAGTTAATAAGCAACAAAACTCCTGTCCTCACAGAGCATACATTCTTCTCTTGGTACAATAGTGCTAGGGTTATTACTTTACAGTTAATAGGCTTAGTAATATTTTAATAGAGGAATGTGTTTCTTAAGTGAGAATAGACCATAGTATCTTGGTAAGAAAAAAAAATTAAGCATTTTACAATGATGATGTGTGTTTACTGTTAGGTAAATTTAGGTGAAACCCACTGTCCCCCCAACTTCATCCTAAGGAGAAATTTTCCTGAGTGTGGAGTGGGCCACCAGATGTGAAAGATTTAAAGAGGGGAGCTTGTGGAAATGGAGAAGATAAAGACTAGGAAGTTTGGTATCTTTGTATGATGCATGAGAACAAATTAGCAAAAAAGTCCCAACTCCCAGTCATCTGGCTCTGTATTATTTGGGATGCTTAGTTGAGAACCTTTGAATGTAAGAAATGCTTGCCCCTCCGTCAGATTTCACTGAGGCTTTATTCTGGGAAAGATTGACCTGGGGATACTCAAGAGCAAGCACGCTCCCTGACCAGAGGCCACTTGGTAGGTTAACAGAAAGAAAGAACAATACCCCAAGCTTGTGAGCATGTCAGTGGCAGGACAACTCCATGCTCTTTCCCTCAACGGGTCTCCTGACACCGACCCTCACCCCACCATGATCACAAAGGAAGGGCACCTTCCACATGAGCGAATAGTTATACCTGCTACCAGCAGATGGGGAAGAGAGTAGAGGGAATGATCATAAAAGAAACTAGATTAGATCTAGACAAAATTAAGAAATCCCATTTTCTCTGCAAGGAGAAGTGTGAGTTAAGTTTTGTGAACATACAACATATGTTTAGGTCACATTACTTATTCAAGCTACAGATTTCTTGGTATACATATGGTTTTTCTGATCTTTTGAAATAATGCCATAGGACCTCTGAGTACACAAGTTAGAAACATCAGGGTTAGTGTGAAGGGTGCTTGTTTGGAGGAAGTGAGAAATGAGGCCTGAGGGGCAGATTTGGAATATTACCTCTTGGGCCATACCAAAAAATCATGGGACAGACAAGAAGTACCCAAAGGAATGAAGTGTGCAAGGAAGAAAGGAGTGAAGGAAGAGAAGGTTTTTAAGGAAGGGAGTGCTATAATCAGATGTGAGTTTTGGAAAGATGATCCTGGCAGTACCTGGATAGTGAATTTGAAGAGAAAGAGATTTGTAGACAAGGAGCCCAGTTAGGGAGATACTGTAGTTATCCTGGCAAGAGATGCTCTAAACTAAGGCTCTTATGCATGACTTCACATCTCTCCTACTCTATCCTTTACTCTGACCACTGCTGTGGTCACCAGTTCTGCTCAGACTTCAAGTAGCTCTAGGCAGGTGCAGAGAGCATATTCCCCCAGCCATAGGCCAGGTATTCCATGCTTCTCAGCCAGAGTCTTTCTGCATGGAGTACCCCAGGAACCTACTCTGCAGTCTTACATGCACCACCCAGAAGTAGGAGCATGTTGATGCCCAGGGGGTCCTGCTTGAATGATGGCGGATGGAGCCTCCTGCATGCCCAGTTCTAAGATGCATTTCATAAGGCTCCTCAAAAGATGCTGTGGGATCAAGAATTCATGGCGGTAGCTAATTCAGTAACACAACCTTGATTTGGCTTCTGCTCCTTCCTCTTCACTCCCCCACCGCTCTCACTGTTCCCTGGGTCATCAGAGGCCTTGTCCACAGCAAAGCGTGTATCAGGGTGTCGGTTAGTGAGTCATGTTGCAATGAAACTCTATTTCACATTATTAAATCACAGTGACAAAAATGTGACTTTCAACAAGTATTTCTTGAGCAACACCTCCTTACAATGCCTAATGAGACTCATTGGAGGAAATTCCAAGCCCTTTGGGTTATGTGAAGAACCCGTTTCCTCACAATTCGTAACCCAAAACTTGAAGACAAATGAAAGTACAGAGGCCAGTGTCCTCTGTGTATGTCTCCATCCCTTTACAAATGGCAACAAAACTCCACCCCCCATCCCATCCCCTCCTCCCCCCAACAATACCCACCCCTTACTCTCCCTTTCCAAGTTACAGAAGTCCAGTTCCTTTTTTATAATCTACAGAGTACCTACCCAAAGAAATCGCTATGTTAAGAATCATACTTTTCAAAAACTTTCCTGTCCTTACAGTAAGATCTCATTTTTCATTTCCCTCTAAGCCAGACACCACCTCTGAGACACCCTTTTCACTGGTGTCAGCAGAAACTGACCTCTTGTTGAGCTGTCCTGAATCTCTACTGTCAGTTCACCTTTGACCAGATATATCTCTATAAGCAAAGAGGGAATGAGAGCATTTATCACTTTTAAAAATTCCATGTTCTGTGTTCAAGGTCAGTTTCCCAAAGATCCACTTGGGGAGTGGGGGTGGGGGTGGGGGTGTTTGGGTTCCCTGCCAATGGAGCTGGGTAGAAAGCAGCCAGATGAGATGTCATTTTTTTCACAGGGGAACAGTGGCAAAAAGATGTGTTTATGCCTTGTCTTGACTAGACAACCCAAATACCATCAAGCCTGCATCAGCAGTTAGGCCTGGATTTTGTCATTGTCAGTTCCTCTGGTATTCAGAAAGAGATGCTGGCTCAGGAGGACCAGCAGAGTTTAATTTATAAATGCATCTGAAATCCCTTAAGCCCTTTGTTGGAGCCATTGCAAAATCATAGCGGGTAGAAGCCTATTTTTCCTTGAGCTGTTGCATCACAGTCACTAAGACAGGCATTACTGATACTTTCTCCAGAGAAATGTTGGCACTCGCGGTCCAAAGGTTAAGCATGCTGGGGCCTGACTGGTTGAATTGCATTTCATTTGAGAGCCCAAGTGAGAGCAGGCTGAGCTCTGCGCCCGCTGGGAACTGGGAAGCAGGCTGTTCTTTCTCCAAGGAAGGCGAGAGGCAGATGGTGTTCTGCCTGTGACACAAATGGTTAATTTCCACCAGTTTTTCTGTAGTTTCTGCAACTCTGGGATTAGGAGGGACAGGTTCTTTGCAATGCCTTCCAACCTTCCTCAAAATTGCCTTCCAAATCTCTGATTTTGTTCTGCTGATTCTCTTTCAGCGGCTTGGGTTGGCTGGGGAGGTGAACAGTGGGCTTGGGACTAAGGGGGAGTTAGCTATTTTGATTCTACAGCCTTTACCCAGGGCCTCTGGAACCATTATTTCAAATCTTGAGACAAACTAAGTGTTCCTTCACTGCACACATATGAAAACACTACACACACACACACACACACACACACACACACACACACTTCTGTGAAATATTTATTAACTATTGTGGTTGTGGAAGTATATTGGTCTACTTGGAATAAGAATCAGCTGGAGCAAAGAAAAAATATTTGATAGATTTGGATTTGGTGGTGGTAATGGTAGTGGTAGTGGTGGTGGAGAGTGTGTGTGTGTGTGTGTGTGTGTGTGTGTGTGTGTGTGTGAGGGAGGGAGAGAGAAAACTAATAACATCAAAAGCAATAATAATAGCTGTCATATATTGAGAGCTTTCTATGCACTGGGTACATGGCTCAGTATTTTACATGCATTCTTTCACTTAATTCTCTCCAAACCTTACAGATGCAGGGATTTTACTATCCCCATTTTACAGGTGAGAACATTGAGGACTAATTTGCTGAGGACATGATCCCAAATCCAAGCCAGATTTTTCTGACACAAAAGCTATGCCTAATCTTGAAGTTATACCTCCTGTCAATAGCATGGTCCCAACTCATTTTCTCAGAATTCTGTTTTATAATTTTATCATTGCTTTTTTGTGATAAACCCTGAGAGCCACAATAATGATAACAGCTATAATTATTGGTAAGTCCTGTATCAGACAAGACTTGGAGCTTTACATCAATATTTCATTTAATGTTCACACAAATGTGCATGCATGTAAATAATAATTCACATTATTCCCACTTTATCAATGAGAGGACAGAAGGGAAGACTTTTTAAGTAACTTGCCCCAGGTCACACAAGCAGTAAATGGTATATTGGAATTAAAATCCAAACAGGCTGATTCCAAAGTCCTAAAACTTCCCAGAGCCTGCTCCTTTTTTCTTTTCTTCTTTTTTCTTTCTTTTTTTTTTTCCTTAGGAAAATAACACAAGATGAGCATAGTTGTTTGATGATTTTCCAATTTATCAACCTGTGAGTGCCCATACCTCATTTCTAATATATATATATATATATATATATATTAGAAATTTATATATTTCTAATATATATGTATATTTCTAATATATATATGTATATATATATATATATATATATATATATTAGAAATTCATGCATTCAACACACAGTATGAGTAAGTTTGGAGAAATAAATGCTTTAGAAAATGAGAAACAAGCATTTATTAAACTTCTACTATATACCAGGCTGGGCTCTAGAAATATTAATACTCAAAAGAACCCAACAATATCACAGAGCGAGAGAGAGACTCTTAGACAAATACTGTCAGTAGACTATAGTGAGTATAGTGAAGGGCTTAAAATATTCTTCCAGAGTCAGGCATGTAATGCAATCAAAGCTCAGAGAGGCCCTGGCACTGTTTTCAGATGCTCAAGTTTGCACCATTATAATTTTAAAGAGTAAATGTGTTGTCACCAGATCATGAAACTGAAAAACAAAGCAACAATAACAAACAATAAGTGAGCTGTAACTTCCCACTCAAAAAGTTTCCCTGGCCCCCACTGCCTGTTGAAGAATGGAGCTACCCAGCCAGGCCACCTCACTCCCGGTCCCCAGCCCTGCCCATTTCATTGAGCTTTCTCCCAAGGCAACAGCCCAGAGTTCTCAGTAAGCAGCAACCTTGGGACGCCTCCTTCCAGGTTCCAGGTGACTTGATTAGGATACATTGCCTAAAGAGTGTCTCTCTTAAAACTTGGTAGGAGGATGCCTGGAGATGACTGTCTTTGTTCATTACCAGATCTGAGAGATGAGTGGCTATACTGGGCTGAGCCATGCAAACAGTAAGTAAATAGAGGAAACCAGTAAGTGAAAGGAATGAGTGGAGAAGACAAGTAACGAAAAAGAGGCGAAACCTCACTGCCCCTGGGGGGTGCAAAGAGAGCCCTTGAAACATCCTAGTTTCCTACAACCCATTCCCGTGGGGGCCCAGCTGTGCTTTCCTTCTGGAATTCTGTGTAGTGTCCCTATTTATTTTAATAAACTATTTTATAGCTGGAATGGATTTCTGTTTCTTCCTACCAAAAGATCCTTGACAAGAGTACCTTCAAATCCTTCTCTGAGTCATAAACTTATCTTTTTAATCCACTATTTTTAACCAGAGATACTCATTATCCCACAAATGCATCCAGCCTTTTGCTGCCTTTATATTTTGGTTGACAGGTTCTCTTCACTTGGAATACCCATTACCTATGTCCAAGTGTTTTCGGTGGAAGTGGAGTTCTTGAGGTGCTGCAGGGAAAAGAATTTCCTAAGGTCCCCACATTGCTGATGTAAAATTAAGAGAGTTCCCTTCCAAGGTCCACTCCCTCGATCTCGACATGGAAAAAGTCCAATCTTGTCTTCAGCGGGGCCAGTTTTAAGGCCACTGCCTGCAGTTGCTGCTCCATATTAAAGTCCAGTCCAGCATCTGGCTAGTTTAGCTTGTGTTTCCAGTGGCAGTTCATTGCATGTGGGGTCTGCACGGCCATGGGCCATGTGGCTGCTTAAGGCCATATGGTTATGGAGAGACGGGGGTCAGTGTGGGTCATAGAGCACGAAAGAAGAAGAAACAAGGGGAACAAGAGAGAAGACCTCTTTGTGTGGGGATTTTACCCTCCGAGATTTTGTGCGCTTGCAGTGGCTTCATCCTCCAAGCCAATGGTCTTTTCCTCAAGCTAGACTGACAGACAAGCACCTCCCTATGTCACCCTGACTACACTGCGCGTGTGCCCATCTCCCCCTTTGTTCCATCCCTTCCCCCAGTGATCTGCAGGGAATGGACCAGTGAGTCCCTGAGTGGCTTGAAGCAGTAGCTTCCAGATGACCACGCTTACAATGTCTGGCCTCCCCTTTGCTCTTTTTCTATTATTAATGTTAATAAACTAGCTAATTATGATGATAACACAAGTGTCTACATCCCAGCCAGCTTTGAACCCCAGCTGGAAACTTCCTCCAGATGGAACCCTCTTGGTTACAAGTACTCTCTCACTCCTTCTCAGGATCCTCTATGTAGGTTTCTGGGCTGTGGTGCTTTCTGCCTTATGATAGAGCTATTAGTATTACCCAGCTTATCTTTCCTAGTAGATTGTAAGCTCCTAGAGGCAGAGACTTTCCTCTTGTTCTTTGCAAACCTCGTTAGAGTTTAGCACACAATAGACACTCAAATGCTATTTATAGATTTAGTAAATAAATAAGTAAATTTGAATTTCCAGAAAGCATAATTAACTGAAAAGTATCAATACTTCAATATTAGAGAAGGGAAAAACAAATAGAGAACTTAGATCATATCAAACATAGAGTCAAAATACAAATTACAGTATGTCAGAGGTTAGTACAAATTCATTCAAATCTTGACCTTAAACTCTAAGGTTTCTTCCACTAAACAAAGCCCATGTTTATGGGATTCTATGCTTTATAGAGCTGCAGTATTCCAAGCCTTAAGATGCAATGCATTTACAGTGATTAAAAGACAACCTTGTTAAGAAATACTGGAACCCAACAAAGATTTAAATTTTACTTTGCTAAAAGAAAATGCCAGTTCTGTTATCCATCTACTGTAGTACTTACCACCATATCACCTGGTATATAATTATTTCTTACATCTATTTGTTTTTTATCTCATTAGCACCATGAGGAAATGATCTTTGTTTTACCCACTGATGTATCATCCCATATGCTTATAATAAGTGCTTGGCATAGAGGTGGCACACAATAAATAATTGCTAAAAGGATGATTGAATGATGGATGAATAGGAAACAAGCAAACAAAAACAACAACAACAAATATGCTATAGCCTCTAGTTATCTATAGTGTAGAAGACACTTTCAGTGCCCTGCCCAGATCCCCTTTACCAATCAGTACCCCTAACCCCCAGCTATTATAAGTGGCTGCAAACAGCTGGCAGCTTCCCTCTTCTTCTGAGAATTGGCCTTAGTGGATGGGAACATCTCTCCCAGAAAGGCCGGCAAGGGTGCACACTGACTCGAGAGGTGTCTTGTAGCCAATGATTGACTGAAAAAGGAATTCAAAAAGTATCCCCTTTGCCTTGCTATGGAAAAGTTCTGTGGTGTCATTATTCATCTAGAGTTCCCCCTGAGATCAAGCTAAAATAGCCTTTGGCTGCATGCACACCTTCCCTGGCTCTTCCTCACTCTGCTTCTCTCACTAGTCCCTTACAGGCTTTACCTGACAGCGCTCCCCCAATAAATCATTGCCATAAAAATCCTTGTCTCAGGACGTAATGGGATTATTTATTATGTGCCATGCACTATTTATGAGATTTCATATTCACTTTGAAATTTAATTTAATCTAATATTACCTTCACAACCAATTTTCAGGACAGTTATTATCATCTATAAATTGCTCAATCTGACATATAAACGTTGAATACTTTCTATGTGGTCAAGGTGGGATTTGAACCCTGACCTACCTACCTCCAGAATCTCTCTGCCTCATATTACACTACATTAAGGCAGGAGTTCATTCATATATTTCTGAAACATTTTTAATGACAAAAAGAGAAGTATATAAGATTTTGTGGGTGATCTTCAGTTAACCAAAATATGAAATTAATCATAACCACCCAATCTCTAAAATGCAAGCTAATCAAGTAGTCTCTCTTTCCTCAAACTGTCTTTCCCATCACATTCTGATGAGAGTCACAGTAAGCACTCAAATGGAGTTAACATTTTAAGGAGTCTTTCAGTATTTTTCAATGCATCAGACTTTTAAGTGAATTCTCAGCACCCTGGGAAAGCAGGTACATGTTTACCTGTTCTGTTGGTTGATGAAGACATCCAGATGTTGAGTGATATCCCTTGAGGCTACATAACACATCTTCATCAGCACCAAGCATTTCAAATTCCTTCCCCATGCCTCAGACTTGTACATTTTTATCTCGCACGAATCCACCATTTCTGCTTTCACCATTTACTGACAGAGATGAGACTCTAATAGAAACCTGTTTTGACTCTTGTTTGATTTATTAGTAAAGAATGGAGCAAAAATTTGTATAAGACAAGAGCAGCCATTGTTCCAGGACAGAGTTTAGTCTCAAAGATCAGATTTAAATATGGAATGTGTGGTGGATAATATGTAAAATTAAAATATTTAAAGTATTTAAAAGAAAGAGAAATGAACAACTTGGACATTTTTCTACTTGAAATACTGGGACTGCTTTGCTTCCAGAACCTATCTCTTTTTGAGGTGTGTTGTATTCTTACAAAGAAGATTGTGAGCTTCTAAACACTTGAAAATTTTTTTTTGCTGATCTGAGAAAGAAGGGAAAAATAGCAGGTAAATGTATTTCAGGCAAAATGTAGGTTAGAATGATAAAATACAAACATAATACCCACAGAATGGGAAATTATATTGAAATTGTACTCATAGATGCTGCTTGTTCTTTCAATAGAATTTTTAAAAAGTATATGAGTTAGATATGGATTTCTGTATTCTTTATTACTGGTTATGTTTTGTTTCTATCAAAACAATACTGTAGATTTTCAGACCCATCTAGATTTGATATGCATTGGACAATAATAGACTTTGAAAATACAAAAGGGAGATTTCAAATAGGTCTCCAGTGTAAAACAGGAGAATTGCAATGTACTAGTAATCTCCAGTGTATAAAAAACAAAATCTGTAACTGCATTATCCTATGGGTATAGCTTTTTTCCTTATTTTGAATGACTCCATTCTCTAAAATTGAATCTCCCAAAACAAAGATTTTCAAAAACATTTTCAATTCAATAAGCTATACTTGGATATCAACATCTCCAACAATGATTACAATGTGAACCTCAAAGGTGGTGTCATAGAGTGGAAAGACCAGTGCCCTGGGTGTTGGGGCCTATGAGTCCACCCAACACAAACTAATTCTGTGATATTGGACATTTTACTTATTCTTTCTTGGTTCCCATTTCCTCAATTGCATATTTAGAGGATTGAATGAGACAACCCTTAGGGTTTCTTTCAGCTCTATCTTTATGTGAATTCATAATAAAATTAGTTTAAGTACTTTGGAGGAGGATCTCAGAACCTTTATAATAATTTTTCCAAATTAGGTGAATTATATTTCTTGGAGCATTTCATCTTAGGCTGTGGTTATATGAGAATACATAGCTTTCTCCCCCAGAAACATATGTCATGTTGAGATCTGCTTATATCAAATATATTGATATTGTTATTGAAAGTATGTTGAGACCAGATATGTAAACAAAGAAAATATGATAGGCATGGAGAAAGAAAATTGTATAAGAGTAAGGATCTGGGTAGTGATTCTGGAGAAGTACTCTAAAAAGGTTAGACAGACACCATAAACCTAGATAAGTCAGAAGTCAAGTCCAAACAAATCAGCCAATGCAGAAAGGGTAGAATAAGCGCTGTAAGTCAGAACAGACAGTCTGGGATTGGACAATGAATTTTAATAGTACCGAAAAACAGAAAATATCAAGGAGAGGTCAGATTTTAGGGCATGGCTTATTTCCTCTCTATGCTGTTTATATTTATAGGTAGCTGTACCCAGAGGTGAGCATTGTAGTCAGAATAACGTGAGAAGTAATACTGATGAAGTAAGATACTGCCTCAAGTAAGATACTGACAAAAATTTTTGGAGGATTACTTTCCATCAAAGAACATCAGAAGAGTCAGATAATTTAGAGATACTGGAAGCAGGAAAGGAGATGAGATAAGAAAGGAAAAAAGCAATATGTCTTTCTTTGACATGTATTTTGTTTGGACCCTGTATGGAAAGAAAACAAGCCACTCCCTGCTTCCCTTTCATTCTCATACCAAGCTGAACCAGTAGAGCTAGCACCAGGGAACATGATCTAGGTAATGAAGGCAGGGCCACAACCCCCACTCTGATAGAAGACTCCGCACAATAGCATAGCCTTCAACTCTTTTACAGCAACCCCTTCTTGGGCTTCCTACAAGAGATCAATGTAGAAGGCCACACTGTATAAGGACTCTCTCTTATCCATCTTCATCTGGCTCCTGTGGGAAAATGCTCTGACTCATTCCTCATAAAAAAGGAAAAAAAAAAAAGATTTAAGAGAATAGTTGTTAAAGAAATACATGGCAACACAAAAGGTGCTGCGGACACAATCGGGGTTCCTTGTCTAACAGAGAATTCTTCTTGTGTACCAATTGACTAGTTGGAGAGGGATACTATGAGTTATATTTTACATAAATCTCCTAGTTGCCTTAAAAAGAGTGTATTTCAGGGGTGAATATAGAAGGAGAGAAATTAGGATACTTTTTTGGAATCCAAGTGAGAGATGGTGACTTAGAATTCTGATGTTCATACGTATCTGTTTTCCTCACCTTCCACCCACATGGAAGAATTATACCTCCTTGTTCCCTTTGCAGTTGGGTGGTGCCATGCGATAGTTCTTGCCAATGGACTGGTGGCAGAAGTGGTATGTAACACTCCCAGGCTAGAGCCCTTGATTGCTGGGTGAGACCTTCCTGGGCTACTTATCCTCTGCAAGTGTATAAGTAGCCCAAGGAATAGATAGCCCAAGTAAGAAATAGACATTTGCTGTTTAAACCATAGAGATTCGGGGCTTATTGTTACCATAAAATAACATAGTATATCCTAACCAATAAGATACTAAGAAGAACCTGGCTGGTGTGGCTCAGTGGCTGAGCGTCTACCCATGAACCAGGAAGTCCCCAGTTTGATTCCCAGTTATGGCACATGCCCAGTGGGGGGCAGGTGGGAGGCAACCAATCCATGATTCTCTCTCATTATTGATGTTTCTGTCTCTCTCTCCCTCTCCCTTCCTCTCTTTCTAAAAATCAATAAAAACATTTTTTTAAAAAAGATACTAATAAGAAATGGTGGAAAGTAATCAGATTGAGGATATAGCTCACAACTTATAGGATTTTTCTGACAGATTGGAGAGAAGAATCAAGGATGACGACAGCACTACAATGAGTCCATAGCTGGTACAGCTAATCAATTATCATTCTTGTTCCCACTATATCAACACAGTCTCACAATCCTTGTTAACAATATGCTATGGAAATCTAAGAAGGAGAGATGAATGGCATGAATTGCCATACCTGGGATTGTATGGTCTCTTGCATCTTCTAGTTATAACAGTCTTTAACTCTACGAGGGGCTTAAAGGCAGATGGTTAGAATTTCTTATCATTGGTTTTAAATGGAGTAAACAAAAAAACAAATTCATTTCAACCTCCCCAAAAAACTAAAACTAAGGACACTTCTATATCATCACCAACTACAGAGATAGTAAGGAAATAACTGAAGCATTAAAAGAAATCTACCTCAAATATTTTATAATAACCAGAAATCAGAAAGAAAAATCTAACTAGTCTTTGGTAATACCTGTTGGTAAATTTAGGTATTCAAAATATCTTATCTTAAAACTTGTATTTGATCAGTCGAAATTTAAAAGAGAATTTCAAAAGCCCTTTGTTGAAAAGTCTTGCTGACACCAATCATGTGACTTTGGACAAGTCGTTCTAACCTCTCTGAGTTTTAGCTTAGTCATTTATAAATCAGGAGTAATCATGAGGGTTATTTTGAGAATTAAATGAAATAATCTGTGTGAAACTCTTTGTAAACTATACAGTACTAGTCTAATATGTGAAATTATTAATATTTTTTAAGAGTGAAGCACAGAGGCTTTTCTTTCCCTTATTTTTGAGCCCATGTCTGATCCTGATGAAGCTATGCAAAGAGAAATTTGATATCAAAAACTAGGGTGCCAAGTGCCCATCAGCAGATGAGAGGATAAAAAAGCTGTGGTACATTTACACAATGGAATACTACGCAGCTGTAAAAAAGAAAGAACTATTACCATTTGCAATAACATGAATAGACCTGGAGAGTATCATGCTAAGTGAAATAAGGCAACCAGAGAAAGGTAAGTATCACATGATCTCACATAGAAGCATGGAACAGACTGACGAATTTCAGAGGGAAGGCAGGGGGTGAGGTTGGGTAGGTGGGGATGTTTAACCCATGAACTTATGTGCATATATGCATAGCTCATGGACACAGACAATAGAGTGGTGAAGGTCTGGGAGGGGCAGGTGCAGGGTGGAGGGGGTCAATGGGAAAAAAAACAAAGGAGCATCTGCAATACTTTTAACAATAAAGATAATCTTCTTAAAAACTAGGGCTCCATTAGTTGTTAAGGAAAACTAATGGCTTTGTGATCATTTCAACCTTTTCCACCTCATAGCACACATAAACTAATTACTAAAATTCTGAGGCACACCCAAAAATATATTTTTTGTGGATCTGACAGGAAAAAAAAAGTGTAATTTTGAATCATTCACACTAGATGATTATTGTTGTGTTGGCTGTTGTCAGTTTTCAATTTGAAAATCTAAGGGAAAAGAGGTCAGTTGCCCTGACTAAATAATCAGGTACTGCATGTTTTAAAAATTCTTGCACAACAGGTGAAAATCTCTGCTTTAGACAATAGACCCCTTATCTAAGTTATTGAAAACCCAAAAGGGAAGGAAGTCAAGATGTGCTCACATTTATTTAGAATCTAATTAGAGATTAGATTTAAAATTGTACTCTTTAAAATTGTACACTCTTTATTAGATTTTATCACATTCCTAAACTGTGCCAGGAGTAGCTTATTTTGCTTTTCACGGCAGCCCTGTAGTAGTGCTACGGCATGTCTGTCTGTCTAATCTCAGGATTAAATGCTATTGTGTACTTGTGTTACATTGAAACGTCACTCAGAGATTTGTCTTGATGGGCTCTCCTTCCTCCTTCCTTATTGCTTCAACCTCTAAGTCTACACAACACAAAGCAATGAAAAAGCAGAACAAGTATACAGTAAGTCTGGGAAAGCTAACTGGTAAGGTACTGCGTAGACTAGCCCGTTTCATTCAAAATGACCCAAAGGCCTGTCTGTGGGATGAATTCACATAATACTTTTTGGTTATCCACTCTGATAGCAGTTTTAAGAAATATTTATTGAGCACTTATAATGGACCAGACACTTGTGTCAGATACTAGGAGTGCAAACGTGATTTAAACTTCCCCACCCTTCAGGTGCTTAGGAGCTAATGGGAAAGACAGATATACAAACTATATCGGCACAATGTGTTAAATATTTAGAAAGATTTACAGGTTATGCAGAACTTTCAGTACACCTTGGCTTTCTCAAAGAGATAACACCTGAGTTGAATTTTAACGACATATATGAGTCAGCGAGGTGCATAAAGCAGAAGAAGGGCAGATTTGGAGACAATAAAGAGATCAGCTTGAGATGTATTGTGGAAGAATGAAGTAAACTGAAGGGGCATTTTTAAAATATATTTTTATTGATTTCGGGGAGGAAGGGAGAGAGAGAGAAAGATAGAAACATTAACGATGAGAATCATTGATTGGCTACCTCCTGCACACCCCCTACTGGGAATTAACGCCAGGCATGTGCCCTTTACCGGAATCAAACCCGATACTCCTCAGTCCACAGGCCGATCCTCTATATACTGAGTCAAACCAGCTAGGGCCTGAGGACGCATCTTGTTATAAAAAACCAAAGCTCAGAGGAGAGTTATATGCTGGACATACAGATTTGGGAATCATCAACTGATGGGGACAAAATGAAGCCAGGAAAACATATGAAAATAAAAGATCGGAAGGTGAATTGGGACTCTGAGGGACACAGACTTAAAGGGCAGGAAAAAGAGAAAGACTTCTTGGAGGGACAACAGGAAATAGTAGAAAAAGAACCTGGGAGGAAATTTAGAATGTTGAAAGTTTCAAGCAATGGCCAACGATGAAAAATATTTAACAAACATTAGTCTAAAACAGATGTGGGAAACATCTGGCCCATGGGCCATATAAGACCCACGAGATCATTTGGTCTGGCCCTGCCTAAGTATTAGGGGTGAGTTAATTAAATGTTTGACCAAATATAGCAGGCTAATTTTTAAGGTGATAATTTTGCATGGCCCACAAATGATGTTATAAATATCCAAATGGCCCTTGGCAGAAAAAAGGTTCCCCACCTCAGGCCTAAATAATATGCATTTCATTAACAATATGAAGAGCATTTGCTTAAAAAGAAGTTTCATTGTTGTGGGATTGGAGTAGTAAAGAAGAAGCTAGAATTTAGATTGTGCTTCTTGACTAAGTAGGGAAGAGAGTTGAAGGAAATCTAGGTCAAGGTAGGATAGTTTTACATGGGAGAAATGGAGGGCATTATAAGCTATGGAGAAGAATCACTAGAAACTAACAAATTAAATATGTAGAGAAGACAGAAGGTAGTGGAAGGAGTGGGAATGCTGTGGAAATGTGAAGGGGTGGGGATAGGGGTCTTGAATAGGATGATGTTTTTAATATTTTTTACCATGATCCACTATAAGGAATACACCTCACTCAAGATCCAGTACACACACAAAGATATACATATGATCATATATGTAAAATAAAGCTTATGAGATAATATCTGTCCTTGCTATATATTTTATACCCTGAAGTTCCATTCTATTCTATTGATTCTATTGTATTCTGTTCTATTTCATTAACAAATGCTGGTCACAATTCACTATGTTGATCTTATATACTACTAACTGATCTGGACCTAAAGTTTAAAACACACACACACACACACACACAAGTCCCGACCGGCATTGCTCAGTGATTGTGCATTGACTTATGAACCAGGAGGTCATGGTTTGATTCCTGGTCAGGGCACATGCCAGGGTTGTGGGCTGGATCCCCAGTGTGGGGTACGCAGGAGGCAGCCGATAAATGATTCTCTCTCATAACTGATGTTTCTCTCTCTCTTCCTCTCCCTTCCTCTCTGAAATAAATATATTTTTTTAAAAAAAAAACAACACGTTGGAATGAGAGACTCTTTAATCTCTATAACTTCAATGTTTAAATCTTCCAAAATTAGAAGAAAATAAAATTGGGTAGATGAGTATAGATATATAGTGATACAGAGGAAGTTGCATTCCAAGCCTTATGGCCTCACATTTCTTCAAGTAGGAGTTGAAATCATCTGTTGAGTATGGGTAGAATGGAGTCAGAGTAGAGGGCACAAGTTAAATGGTGCAGATTTGGAAAAGTCACTGAGGACAATGGAGGAGAATGCTCAGCAAAGAGAAGGAAAAAGCTGTCTGGCAGGAAAAAGAGAAAGGATTCTTAAAGAGATAGCGGGAAACGGCAGAAAAAGAACCTGGGAGGAAATTCAGAACTTTGAACATTTCAAGCAATGGCCAATGATGACAAATATTAAACGACTATCAGCCTGAAACAGGTGTGGGAAACATCTGGCCCATGGGCCATATAAGGTCTATGAAATCATTTGGTCTGGCCCTGCCAAAGTATTAGGGGTGAGTTAATTAAATGGTTGACCAAATATAGCAGGTAATTTTGTATGGCCTGCAAATGCTGTTATAAATATCCAAATGGCCCATGTGAGCCAGAAACCAAGTGTGTGTGGCAGCACCGGCTTCGAGGGTTCTGCAGAGCAGACTCTCAGTCCCACCAGGCTTGTCACATTTGTTTTCTATTTTGTCACCAGAGAATCCAGTCAATTCTCAATAAATAGTTACTAGGTGAAAGTGGAATCAAAGATTATCTAGATGAGCTAATTCACTGCCTGACTCTAAAATGTTACACTGATTACTTTAATTCCTCTCTCTCATGCTGAAAAGATACGGGGCACGTTCCTCAGATTCTATCCCCATTAGGACTTTCCTTGGATGCTTCTGCACTCAGAGAATTCTTCAGCTGTCAAGTTGATGGCACCAAACATGGCACTTGGCACCCTGTGTATGCCAGTTGTTTGTTGATTGGCGTCCAGTTTGCAATGTTCTGTGGAAATATGCCATGTAACCAGCCTTTTTGTTTATACTGTTTGTCCAACAGAAACAATCCTACGGGATAAACTGTGACTGTTTGGAATAATCGGGCTCCACTCATTCATTCATTCAACAAATATTTATTGAGCACTAACTACATGCTAGGCACTATTCTAGGCCTGGGGAAGAGAGTGTTAATGAGAATGACATCGCCCCTGCACTCAAGGAGCTAACATTCTTTTGGGGGGAGGAAGGAAAATGATTTTGTTTTATTTTGTTTTGTGGGGTTTTTTTTTGTTTTTGTTTTTGTTTTTGTTTTTGTTTTTGCAGAGGGAGATGGCGGTGGGGTGGACAATGTGCAGGAAGAGAGAACAGCTTAAGGCTAGGTATGACATGGAACCTGGTGATGCAGTGTTCCATGAGCTGATGTGGCTACCACCTGGTGACAGAGAAGATAGGGCCCAGACTGTTGGCCTTGTGG
Source organism: Corynorhinus townsendii (assembly GCA_026230045.1). Taxonomy (NCBI): domain Eukaryota; kingdom Metazoa; phylum Chordata; class Mammalia; order Chiroptera; family Vespertilionidae; genus Corynorhinus; species Corynorhinus townsendii. The sequence goes on along the minus strand of JAPDVU010000008.1, from coordinate 63,044,079 downwards.
GCATGTAAAGGATATTCTCTCTCTCAATAGCAAAGGAAAGCCATTTTAGAAGGGAACGATGAACAGAGTGCCATTCCTGGATGGATCTCAAAGTCTGAACACCACCCAATTGTTTATCCCAGGGAGGCATCTCTCAGCTGGCAGATTAGTTCAAAGATCTAGTTTCCCTTTTGCTTTGTTTTGCTTTCGCCCCAAATATAAGCGTTGTTGAGCAGGGTCTGCATTTTGACCCACTTCCCTTCCACCCTCACATTTCACTTTAATTGTCTGGGGCTGCTTTTGCTTCTACCCACTTCAACTTTCAGGCCAAATGTCAACAGGAGTCTTTGGGGCAATTTGACTTTTCTAAGCGCAGGTACCACTGAGCACTCAGAAAGAATTGCAGGGGACTGCTGGAGTTTCAGTGTCACAACATGGAACCGAGTGGATAACAGGAGGGTTTTGCCTCCTCTCCACAATGCCGATTTCCTTCCAGAGGGGTAATCTTAGAACTGCCAACTCCATTTTGCCTTCTCGGTTTCCTTCTGGATGTCCTGTTGCCCAGGAGCCTCAGAATTCACAGGAGCAGCCCCGCCCCCTTCCCTCAGCTCCAGAGGTGACTGCAGACCCTGGCTGGTATGCAGAGCTCATTCTGGGAAGTGCACCAGGCCAGGTGTGGCAACAGAAATGCAAGCTCCTATGTCATGCACAGAGCTTTTGTCTGGTAACTGCAAATCCCCGGGCTTAATGATTAATTAAAATGACAACAGAGCCCTGCTCAAGAGGGGTGCCCAGGATTCAAGCACAGCTGCACCTCAGGGACACCTGACAACCTTGCCCCTGTGACCATGAACATGAGACCAGGTACTATGTAGATTTTACTCAAAATATCCCTTGCCAGGCAGACCATGAAATCCGTCTGAAACCACCACCTCCACCTGACTGGGAGGCTGGGGGGGGGGGGGGGGAGAGGGAAGAGGGGCAGGGGGAAGCTATTGTCTCATCCCTTGTCTGTAACTAATTCCACAGCTGAGTCCTCTCTCCTTCCTCCTGTGGCTAAACAAGCTCTCGCTGGGCCTTCTAGATGCTCATTTCACAGACCTCCACTGCAGTGACTCACAGCTTGTCACCCTAGGACAAAAAGCTAGCACAGCCATTATTTTTGTAATTATCTCCTTCCATTTGCTGACCTTTGGCTCTGCCCCTTATGTATTTCAATACTTTCCCTCCTACTCCATTAAATTCTAGGAAATTTGCATTTTTTTTTCAGTTCTTTGTACTAAAATTTTCTTTAAATAGAAAATTTCCTATGGTTGCAATGAAATGCAATTAACTCAACAAACAGACCTGGCTTTGAGTACAAGCTCTGACTACTTTAACAATCTAACCTTATTTTCTCAATTATACAATAGCAGGGATAATAGAAGCCACTGCATTGAGTTCTTGTGAAGATTACATTAAATAAAATAATGCAGTGTCTGGCATATAGTATGTGCTCAGTAAACATTAATTGTTATCATTATCCTCCATTAGTTCAGGCAGGAGGGATCACCGGAGGGTTGAGCTGACAAAGACATCACGGACACCTGAAGAAGGTGCAGTTTGTCCAGCTCAGTTCTGTGTATTCTTCAGTGGTGCAGAATTTAGACAGGATTTCTATCAGCTCTAACCTCCAAGCTTAGGAGGCATGGACGGAGCTGAATGCCACCTGCTAGACACAGTCTGTGTTATTCAGATGTTCTTCAGGACTTGTGCTCTTCCAGACAAATACATTCATTTTTATGGAAGCACCAGTTTTCTTTATTTAGAGTCCAAATGCAGAGGCAGGCTACTCACAAGCCAATGAACACAGGGTTCCAAACTCCTGATTTTCTAGAATTTGATAAAATCCTCCCAGACACTGTGGGTGTGTGGGTTTGGAAACAACACACTAATCAATTTCATGCTTCATCCCTTGTCTGTAACTAATTCCACAGCTGAGTCCTCTCTCCTTCCTCCTGTGGCTAAACAAGCTCTCGCTGGGCCTTCTAGATGCTCATTTCACAGACCTCCATTGCAGTGACTCACAGCTTGTTTACTAAACGTTGGATGAGCTTCTGGGTTTTATGCAACATGTTCCAGAGTCATAGTCCCTTTCTTGAAGTTCCCTTCCACTTTTCTGTTTGCTAGTAGAATTGTACTTCTCCTTGTCCCCAAACATATCTGATTCTTTCCTGCCCCCAAACTTGGCTCAGACTGTTTCATTTCCTGGAACACCATCCCCATTGCCTGCTCTCCCTCCCTATGCCTATGACTGCTGCCTGTCAATATTCTTCCTGTGGATTTAAGCTCAATGTAAATATCACTCCTCCTTAAAGCTTCTCTCTTGTCCTCCCATGTCCCACTTCCTCCTCTGAATTCTTAGAGTCCCTATCTCATTTAAAGAATTACTTACAGAATCATTTTCTATGTATACATCTCTCTCCCCTAACTTAGCATAATATACTAGGAAAAGAAATCTATGTTATTCATATCTGTGTCTCTCACAAAACTTACAGAACTTGTCAGTAGACACTAACAGTTGAGTGATTGATTACATAAATTTATTCATTCAACAAATATTTATTGACTGCCACTGTAAGCCTATAGAGGTGATTATAAAGGCAAAGCCCATGTCTTTGGGGAGCTGCATGAATAAATTATGTATAAATGTATGAATAATGATTGATTTATTTTTTAATCACTCTGAAAATAATTTAAAATGAGATGTTCAACTTAAGAACATTGACCTTGCAGGTTTAAAAAAGTAAAAGAAGAGTTTGATCCTGTCTCTACTACTTAAGACGTATGTTGTTGTGAGTCATCCTGCAAGTGAATAAACTGCTTTGCCGTTGCTGTAAAATGGGGATAATATCATTTGGCTTAACTATTGAGAAGAAAAAATGGAATAACATGGTGGAACACCCAACATAATATTGGTACATGGAAGGTTCTCACTAATGTTTCTTTCCTTAAAAAAAACAAACACAAAAAAACCCAGTAACAACAATTAAAAACACACACACTTGGTTGGGTACATTTAAAAAATAAATAAATAAAAAGAGCCAGATTAGGTCTGGAGTGAACTCTTTCCCTTGCTTTAAAAAATCTTGTCATTTGGAAGCATGGGTGCTCATAATTTTAAAAATGCCATTGATGGGCCTAAGAAGTGCTGAGTTAGCCTGCTTCCCAAGAAGTTGGCCTGTGACACATTATCTTGCTCTGGCCAGGTAATTGTTCTGCTTGAAATACCTGCAGGAGTCACAGGAAGACTGTAAGTCAATTTAGCCCTTTAGCTCTGAAAGCTTTATAATGGAGGGAGTTTCAAGTAACCAGAGTTCCAATTATCCCACAGAGGTGAATGTTACTCTCATTTCCTAGAGGTTTTCAGTCTGGTGATCTGATCTACTATCTCAAGGTTTCCTAGGAATAAAGTGAGCAAGATCTCAAGAAAACCCTCAAGAGTGTTTGAAACATGAGAATACAATGTCAGCTCATTTGATTTTTCCCACCCATTTCCATGGGGAAAGCTACAGGCACAGTAGCCAGGTACATAGCAGATTCTCAACCAATGTTACTTCCTCTCCTCACTCTCCTCCTAGGAAAGATCCTCATTTCACAGCCACAGTATTTGAGCCAATCCTAAAAGTTGATAAAGAATGATAAACAAAAGAGTAAGCACAATGCCGAGGCTTTAGCAGCTACCAAGCTATGGAATGTTTTTCACTTGCCATTTGCAAGTTAATTATCTTTCTAGTCTCTTGTCAGTTCTGTGAGATAGGTACTGTTATCCTCATGGTTACAAATAAAGACAATGATTATCAGAAAGGTTAGAAAGTTCCCCAAGATGACTCAGCTTGTGAGAGTTAAAACAGAGGTCTCTCTGACTGCAGATATGGCTCTCTCCATACATCCAGATCTTTGGCTCTAAAGTTACATCTTTAAGATCTTTTCCCACTTCTAAATATCTACATGATTTATTATTTCATTTACTCAAAAAATTGAGGCTCTACTACTATGCAGGTTCTACCACCAGAAAAAATAAAACATGAAATTTAAGATCTTATTTGACGCACACACATAATGGTCATAATACATGATAGAAACAGAAAGTCATCGAGGGCTCTAGAAAAAGGGCTCAGGAACTCTGGAAGAGAGAGGAATTGATCTTTTGGAGTAAGCCAAGAGACTTCCTAGAGGAAGAGCGTGATCTGGACCCCAAGTGTCCATTCAGTGTTCAAAGCAGGAGGCCCTTCTATTGCCCAGGGGTCAAAACTTCTAAGCTTTTCCTGCTTCTCCATTAAGGTGGAGAGAACCTCTCTGTGAATTGAGAGCTTGATATTATTATTGTGGACAATACAAAGGCAAGAGACCTTCAAGTGCCAAAATAAAATACATTTCAAAGTGCTTGATTTAAAAAGCCATGACATTTAAGGTTCAGTTGATCATCTTTGTCATTTCTTCTATAAATCATGCACACATGGACATCCAAAGAATACAGAAGGCTTGTGGTCATGTGTCTCCTCTTAGAGACCAGGGAGAAGGATTAGATTTTAAACCTTTGATACTAAACAGAGCTGTACTTGGTTAGAAGTCACACTATGGCAACAGCAAACACAAGTACCACTCACCATGTGCCAGGCATGGCTCTGTGCTTTACATTATATATATTATTCTCATTTAATACATGCAATCATCCTATGAAACAGATACTATTAATATTCCTGTTTTACAGACAAAGAAACCAAGACTTCAAGAGGTTAAATAATTTCCCAAAGGTACCCATCCACACTAGTAAGTGTCACAGACAAGGTATGAACTAGGGAAGCCGGGGTCTAGAGAATATGCCTATCACCACCATTCCACATGCCACCTGGTTTAAAGCACTGACAAAGGAAAACTAGCGTGATTGTAATATTTAGGGAAAGCCAAAAATGGTGTTAGTTTGTTTGTGTATACATTTTCAGTTCAATACATAGTCATAGTTTAATGGTCTGAATTTTGTAGCCTTAGATTTGAAATTTATTGTTAAAGTGTTTATATTGCTATTTTCATAACTGTAAATGTAAATCAAGGTCACCGTGGAAAAATTTTAAATACATGATAAAAAAGAAAACAAGTCACTTGTAGGACAACCACTATTTATATATTGAAGTATTTCTTCCTCCATTATTCTTTTCTATGTATAGCTATGTATTTGCCTACTCTATGTGAATATTAGAGACCACAGTATACCCGATTTAGTATCTTCATATTTGTCCACAGTGTACCTTATTAAAAATTCTTCTACAGCTTCATTTTAAGGGCAGAAAAATATACCACCAAATGAGTATTCTAGAATTTGTTTAATCAAGTCTTTATTGTAGACACTCAGGCTGTTTACATTTTCCTTATTTAAAAAAAGTTTCAATAAATATTTTTTTCAATAAAATTTTTGTACATTTAAATAACTGATATTACTTTTGTATGCTTTATTAGGATTATAAGATTTAATTAATTCATTCTATAAGTGTTTACTAAATATCTACAACGTGCCAGCTATAGTTGAAGGGTTGACGATACTATGGTGTTATTTTCCGTGGAAGTGGGGTTCTTGGGATACCCCATGGGAGGATGAGATCATGCAGAAAGCTTTATTTCCTTGGAATTACACCCCTGGGTTTCCAAAGTCCCATTTCATTTAGTCCAGTCATAGAAGAAATGTAGCAGGGGTTTCAGTAGAGCTAGAAGCAAAGCCAGTGTCCACATGGCTCCATGTTGCAGCTGAGTCCAATTCAGCATCAGGCTAGTTAAAGTCTATTAGTCCATTGGTCCTGTGGGGTCCACAAGGCTGTGGGCCATGTGGGCGAATGCAGGAAAGCAGTGCAAAAAGCCCCGTAAGCCCAGAGTGACACAAGTCCCCAGAGAGCAAAGAGAGCGAACTCCTTTTTTTAGGGGGTTATGTATCCTAAGTCTCCGCCCCACCCCACCCTCTTGACTCCTGTAGTGGCCACACCCTTTCTGGCCAAACATTTCTGTCCCCAGGTGTGATTGACAGAAAGCACCTTCCCTAGTCCCCCCAACTTGACTGAGTATGAGGCTGTCTTCCCTTTGTTGGATCCTGGTGGAGTGTAAAGGTGTAGCTTCCTGGTGAAGCTGCCCAAATGATATGCCTGTAATATCTGGCCTTCCCTTTCCTTTGCTCCTTTCCTAGTATTAATAACCAGCTAATTACAACAATGTCAGTGTTACTGGGTCAAAAGGGAAGAATATGATTAAGAATCTTGCTACATGTGGCCAACTGCTTCATTTGAAAGGTTGCTCTACTAATTTATCCTGCATGAGCTGTTTGAGACTTTGCATTTCACTAAATCCTCCATAGATTAAGAATCATACTTCTAATTTGAAAGGTGAAAATTTATATTATCATTGTTTCTTTTGTACTTTTTAATTTCTAGTGAGGTTATACCTTTTGTATATTTATTATTCATAAATGTTTAATTTTTAAACTCTTGTTCAGGTCTAGTCTAATTGAAGAAATTTCTCATTTCATGCTTTTTTATAGCTAGAGAAAATGCAAAAATATTCCCTGAAAGCCTTAATGTTGCCGTTTGGTATCCATAAAAGTCAAGGTCAGGCTTTTAAGACACTCAGCTCTCAGAAATCTGGCTTATTGGGGAACATCAAAATGGGCCCACTGTGTGAACTGAGGGCTTGAAATGACCTAGGCAGAGGCATTAAACAAAATTGGGCAGATGAAATAAAATCTGTTGGTTTTCTGGCTCAATGAAGTTAAACACATGCTATATCAACAGTTGGAGTTCTTCTTTTTAAAGACTATTTTTATAATCCCAGGTTTGTTTCTAGGACTAATTGTTATGTAACTTCATGTAAGTTAATGTCGTATTGTTACATAATGTCACGTGTGCATCTCATTGAATCCTACAGGCATAAAGTACTTCAAAGCCCTCTAAGAAGTATTTTTGCAACCCAAGCTCAGAAATTACATCCTTTCATCTTTACCATATTCTATTAGATTGAAGTGAGTCACTCGGTTCAGTTCACACTCAGGTGATCACACAGGACCTGAATATCAGAAGGCAGAGCTTATTCAGGACCATCTCAGAGGCTGCCAATCACAATCTTTATCCTTTTCCATATTTTCTTGTTTCCATAGCACTTACCATTAGCTAATATTTGCTTATGTTTTTATGGTCTGTCTCCCTCTTCTAGAATGTAAGCTCCATGAGGGCAGCGACTTTATCTGTCTACTAGAGGCCCAGTGCACCAATTTGTGCACAGGTGGGTTTCCAGCTGCCTGGCCCCAATCAGAGCAGTTTGAGGCCAGACCTGTTGGGAGTAGGAGACAGCGGGAGGTTGGCTGGCTGGCTCGCCCGGATAGGGCCCGATCAGGGCCAGACCAGCTGGGGTGAGGGGCCAAGGGTGATTGGCTGTCGGGCCCCGCCCCCAATTGGGGAGGGTGCTGATGGGGGGGGGGCAGTGGCCTGGGAGAGGGGCCATAGGTGGTTGGCTGGCCGGCCCTGCCCCTGATCAGAGTGGGGGGTCGATGGGGGCAGAACTGACTGGGGGGAGGGGCCAAGGGAGGTTGGCCAGCCGGCCCCATTCCCCAATCAGGCCAGTTCACTGGCCGCAGTGGGCATCATAGCAACCAGTCATTCTGGTTGTTCCTTCATTCTGGTCCCTGGTTTTTTACATATATAGATTTGCCACGTTACCCCTAGACCTTCAACAGCAACTGGTATGTAGTAGGTTTTAAATGAATATTGTTTAGTTAATTAATTTATCAGCTTGATAGGCTGCAATGGACTGGGAAAGTAGAATGTTTCATAGCCAAGAGCAAAGTTTATGAAGTCAAACAGACCTGAGTTAAACTCCTGTTTTTTCTACTAACTAGCTATGTGACCTTGCACACATCACCTCAATGTCCATATCCAGAAAATGGGGATAATAATAGCCACCTTGCAGAATTATTAGAATTCACTTTAGTCATATACATGTGATCACACCAGGAGACAATTGCTATGAACACCAGCCTGGAGAGCAATGTGCACCACTTTCCAGGAGGCTTCACCTCCTCTCCACCCACAGGCCTTGGTTGACCAAACTTAGCCCTGGAGAAGGAGAAAGGGGGCAGACCAAAGGAGAGACCCGTTGCACGGAGCTCGTTTCTAGGCCCTCCTAGCTCCTGACCACTACTCTCCTGCCCAGCTGCTGACCCTTATGGTGAGTTGGTCCCTTTGGATTTTCTGCTTTATCTCCTGAGTATGCAAAGGAGAGGCCCTGCCTGCAAAGTTTTCCAGTGCCATCCGGAGTTCCTGAGCTAGCTGTGCCTTACCCCAGGTAAGGGTAGGATGAGTCAAGAAGCCCACTCTTGGCACACGTTCTGGCCAACTGAACTAAACTGCTATGGCCACAGTCCATTGAAACAAGACAAGTCAACCAAATTAAAGCTAAACTTGTCCACTTACAGGCAGATGACTCAGAGTTTTGCACTAAATAAACAAACAAAAAATGCACACAAACATTTACAATAATAATATGCCCATTATGTATTTGTCCATATACCCCCACAAGCATTTATTTAGTACTCATGTGCAAAGCATCATGCACAGAGCTAAAGGATGCATGGCTGGGAGAACTGACATAAAATTGTAACAGTGCAATGAGACCTGAGAGGGCATTCCCAGTTCAGATATTCATTTAGGGGAAAGAAAACCCTTTGAAATAGGTCTTGAAGAATAAAGGATCCCTTCCTTTAATTCATACTTATCAAGCTCTTACTCTATGCTAAGGAAAGTCTAGGTATCAGAGAAAAAACAATGAATAAAACACAGTTACTGCCTTCAAATTGTTCGCTCTCTTGTGGAGGAATAAAAGAGTAAGGGGAAGTTTCTGGGGAGTAGATGGTGCAGGATTTTAGAAAAGGGAAGTTCACAGCTGTTTAGGAGATGTGTTGTAGTGTAGCAAGAATATATAAATAGAAAATGTGGGGGTGAGAAGAACTTGGAGGACATTGATGGGAGACAAGCCTGAAGGCAGAGGTTTGGTCTAAACGTTGAAGAGCCTGGCGGTCAGCCTGAGGAGCGAGTTGCGACATTGTGCTGTAGGCAGTGAAGGCTGCAGAGGGCTGTGGGGGCATGATGTTATCAGATTGGTCTCTACAGGAATCCCTCAGGCATGTGCTATATATATAGGTTGGAGGGGAGAATAGTTTTGCAATTTTCCAGGCAAGGAAAAAGTGGGCCCTGAACCTTATCAGCAAGTGCAGATGGGGAGATGGGGAAAAATTCAAGATCTAGATCAGAGGAATAAAAGCTACAAAATATTGGGAGATAACAGCAATATTCTCAAAGGATTTCAGCATCTTTTTGAGTCACCCACTCCAGCCGTACTACAGAAATAAGGAAAAGTTCTTCCAGAGAGGTTGAGAAATTGGTCCAAGATCTCACAGCTGCCAGCTTTACCTCGTCTGGAGTGATATCACTCACTTTTTATTATTGCCGTATATGTTAGCTTTTTAGCGCTGCAAAGTACCAAAAATTAGGTGGCTTACAACAACAGAAATGTACTGCCTCACAGTTCTGGAGGCTCCCTCTGAGACCTCCAAGAGAACCCTTGCCCCATCCTGGCTTCTGCTGGTCACTGGCAATCTTGGGCAGCCCTTGGATGGTGCATGCATTATTCCAGTCCCCTGTCTTCACATGGCATTCTCCCTCGATGTGTCTGTCCTCATACTGTCATTTTCCTATAAGGACACCAGTTATATTTAAGGGACCCACATTACTCCTGTATGACCTCATTTTAACTTAAATAACTGCATCTGCAATGAACCTATTCCCAAATAATGTCAAGTTCTGAAGTGCTGGGGTTAGGACTTCAACCTGTCTTTGTGTGGTAGCAAGGGAAGGGGCACAATTCAACCCATAACACTATGTCAGGTTATTCTGACACAAAATGGCTTTCTCTGGGAATAAATAGGCTTCCCCTTAAACAATTACACATAACAATCTGGTAGGACCTATATACCGAGGTGCAGTCATTAAAAAAAAAAACAAAAAAAAAAAACAGGTCTTGATGCTTAATTAAAGCTGCAGATACCAATTTACCTATTTCCATCTTCTCCACTTGGACTTGAAGTGCTGCGAGGAGATCTCAGCTTTCTGTGGCATTGTTTCCCTCTTCAGCACCTCTGTCCTGCTGTCCTAATGTGGAGTGATGTGTCACAAACCCCTGAGCCTGCCCACAGCTCTCAGTGTATCTCTGTGAAGTGGGAAGAGACAGCTTCCGGATTCCTCCTCCATGAGGCAGTAACTTTGAGTGAACAAGGCATTTTATCTGATACAACAAATGTATTTCTCAGGAGAAAGGAAATAATAAAATGTTACCATGTCCCAAGTCTTCTTGACTGCTGACTAATAAGGAACCGGAGTCTAAAATAGCTGATTGGGTCTTGCCCAGGAAGTGCATCCCCCACCACTTCCTCCTGCCTCCCTTCTGGCCATCACAGCTGCTCTGACCTGGAACCTGCCCTGGGCTTTCACATCCCCACCCACTTCTGCCCCAGTCTCCAGAAAGCTTTTCTAAACCCCTTTGGGGACCTGGAGCAGATCCCCTAGAGGGAAGTTTAGATGATGGAGGGGGATAGTGACAGAGTGGGTTCAGATACTTCAGTTACATCTTTCTAGTGAAGCATGCCAGGGCTTTATACGTAGAACTACGAGAAGGCCCATTGCATTCATCTCAAGCTCCCAGAAAAGTGAAACTCAGGTCACATTAATGCCACCTTCGTTTGGAGTTTGGGGATCATTCAAACAGAGCCTGAGCTGAAATTTAATTTTGCCCTCGCAGCGAGGATTTGCCGAGCAAATTAATGCTGGCATGTAAACAAGGCTTTCCAGGTCTGCCTAAGAGCCTGGAAAGAACAACCTGCTTTCAAGGCTTGGAAGCAATCCTTTTACATGCTAATTACAACCCCTTCGAGTTTGTGAAAGCTGGTCCCTCCGGGATTTCTATTTGCCAACAAGTTGTTTATTTCCAGTTTCAAGGGGATGGAAGGTCTATGAATTATTGAGGAGCTACAGTGTGTTTTGCTTGAGCTGGGTGAAAGATTGTGTATCTTTATCTTCACAGTCATCCTTGGAGCTAAGCTTGGGTCCGTCTGCACCTGTGGAACTGAGATTTGGCCAGAGGGCAGAGCCTGTAAATCCTGGAGCTGGACTGTAAAGCCCGAGTGAGCCTTAACTCGAGAACCTGCCTGCCCTCCTCCAGCGGGTCATCAATCTTTGGACGTGTTAAGTCTGCTTTTCTCTAAAGTATGTTCCCAAAGTCAGTCTTCTCAGTATTTCAGAATGGCCTGTCCCTAATTAGCCCAGACTACCTAGCTGTTGTAAACTCTGTTTTCATTCCAGGGGTGAGGAAAATGAGGCCTTCGGCCAAGAAAGAAGCTGTCCTGGGAGAGAGAGGTTGCAGCAGAAATCATAATCCTTGGTGCTTCCTGAAACGACTCAGAGGTGTGGAAAGTCACTCCCTCTTCCTTTATAGAGTTTTTTCTTTTGGAAAGACCTGTTGTCACCACTCAGAGGAGAGACTGCCTCTGGCCTTCCTGCAGACATTGTCTTGTGCTAGTGCAGGCTGGAGAGTTAAGAACTGCTGGGATGTGTAATAGGCTGTTTAACCCTTTGAGCCCCTTTCCAGCATGGCTGTCACTGTCCACTAGGTCAAGAAAACTGACGAAGTGTCAGGACATAACCACATGTTCTCTGAAATGTTACAAAGCTTTACCCTCCCCCACCAAGAGGTAATACCTCCAAGTTACATCATAAACTTCCCACTTAGACTTATTTTTAAAGCACGCACAAAACACATTTTAGTGAAATTAGAGAATTGGAGCTTTTGACCCAGAAATGAAACAGCTGTTGGCTTCCAGACTGCTTGTCATTAGAGAGAAGACAGGAACCATGAGAAGCAAGTTCAGATTCTATAAGGTACAGTATTGAAGTTTATATATAGCTCATGTGCCTAGAGCTGCCCAACTGCCCCATAATGTATGGAACAAAACAGGTTTCAGCCTTAACCGGTTTGGCTCGGTGGATAGAGCGTCGGCCTGCAGAGTGAAAGGTCCCAGGTTTGATTCTGGTCAAGGGCATGCACCTTGGTTGTGGGCACATCTCCAATAGGGAGTGTGCAGAAGGCAGCTGATTGATGTTTCTCTCTCATCAATGTTTCTAACTCTCTATCCCTCTCCCTTCCTCTCTGTAAAAAATCAACATTATATATATATATATATATACACATACATATATATATACACACATATATATTTCAAACAATTATAAGGCATAATGTATAATCAAGCCTTTAAAATATCTATTAATGCTAACATTTTTATTGCAAAATAACACAGAAAAGCACCAAATAGGACTCTTTTTTTATCCATAGGACTGGCTGTTTGGATGCAAATAACCTTAACTGCTTGCACACCCATTCATACCCTTTCAGCAAGGAGACATTCGGATGAGAAAGCTTTAAGTGCAGAGGAAGTGCAAATAGCTTCTGCACCTCAGAGCTGAGCTTGCTTTGCTAGGAGACCGTTGAGCAAAATCCCAGCACGCTCTGATTCATTCTGCCTGCTGATTGGTCGTTCTCCAGACCGCTGACATCATCCTGTTGCTGGGTGGAACACTTCTGCTGCACAGCCCTGGCTACTGACTTCAGAATCTTGTGAAGAGGACATTGTACCCAACAGCAAAATCACATTATAGTTCGAATGGAATGAGAAAATCTTTTTGTGTGATCGTTTCAGTCATCTTACGCCTCTTAAATCCTAGTGAGCATCCCCCCACCCCATGACCTAGCGAAGGCTTTCGTGTGGCACTCCCTCCTCCCAGCCACCCAACCCCCCAAGGCCCTCTGGAGAACTGACTGCTTTCCTCCAAGTGCAGATGAAGATGTTTTACACATCTCCCAGGTGAGGCTGGCCTTCTGATTAGTTTATGTTTGCTTTTATCAACAGAATCAAAGTGTGTGTCCTTACTTGCTACAATGGATTGTGACTTTCTGTAATAAACGCCTTTCGAGCTCTCATTGATTGTCCCAGTATTCTGAGAGGCAAAGACACATGGAGGAAGTGATGGCAAAGGCCAGCTTGCCTATTGCCCTTTACATTCTGCAGAGCACTTTTCACGAACGTTTTCTCATCTGTCCCTCACAACAACCCTATGAACCAGATAGGTTGCTTCCCCCACTTTATAGATAAGGAATCAAGGCCCCAGATAGGAAAACTTTTGCCAGCCACATAGCTCATAAATGACAAGATTGGGACTCATGACCCTTGTTTCTGAACTCTTCCTACTGGGACCTAGCATCTCAGCCCCAGGAGGCTAAGTGGCTTTCAAAGTAAGTAGCCAACCCACTGCCAGACCCAGCAATCCTTGTTCTCCATCCAGGGTCCTTTCTGTTCAACCTCTTCGGCTCTCAAAACTCCATTCTTCAGGTTTTCCTTTGAGATGTTCTTGGACGCACATTTATTTTAGAAACCTCTAGGCTTTCGCAAGCTTTTCCCCATTAAGAGCAGCTTTGGGGGATGGAGGGGAGGAGAGGAGAAGCCTAATAATTCAGGTGCACATTTGCATACATTACATAAGGCTTCTATAAGGGGTGAGATCCTCTAGTTGCAGACTCATTTTAAGTTTTAATGGAATGACTTTGACAGAGCAGACATTGCAGGCTTAGCACCCAGCTCGGAAACTGAGAGTCAGGGACATTTCTCTGGTGGGAAGCGGGCTCTGCACTGGCTTTCTCCAGTTGATCTTGACTTTCACCTTGCCTGACACAGCTTTTCCTTTCATCTCATTCATGGCTCCAAAGCCTTCCTCTCCTCGACTTTTAAGACACATTTAAAAATATTTCAGCGTCCCTGAGTTATTTTTATGTGAGCGGAGCAAAAAAACCACAGAGTTTCTCCCAGGAGCCCGCCACATCTGGTTTGCTCAGGAGAAAACAATACGCCCTCACCCATCCTTATTTTCAAATGAATCAAGAGAATCCTTCAACAGAGGCTTAGGAGAGTGAAATGCTGGTGGAGGGGATAGGGGAGCAAGGGGCACAGATGACTCAGACGTGAAAATGCAGGTTTTTATTCTCTGTCTTAGTCTTTGTGACTACAGCCCCCAAACACAGAGCACTGTGACTTCAGTTTCACAATTGACATCGCTAATTTCATGTACTTTTTATGCTTCTGTCACTTTCCCAATAATTGCCTTTTTTCCCCTTTGGTGACATTGTGTGTCCCCCTCAATCCTCATGTCTCGTGCTTCCTGTGTACGGCTTATGTACCCACAAGTCACTCTCAATTTCAGCAAAATGCTCTCTTTAAAACTGGCTTCATTTCGCACTGCTAGGTGTTCATGTTTTCACTGCTGGTGAAAGTAAAAACTGACTGATTTTTTTATTTCTGTGTTATTGAAAGGTAAATAATTTTTCATATTGACAAAGACAATCAGTCTGGCCAGCCTGGCTCAGTGGTTGAGCATTGACCTATGAACCAGGAGGTCACGGTTCGATACCCGGTCAGGGCACATGCCCCGGTTGCAGGCTCGGTCCACAGTGAAGGGTGTGCAGGAGGCAGCCGATCAAGGATTCTCTCTCATCGTTGATGTTTCTATCTCTCTCTCCATCTGCCTTCCTCTCTGAAATCAATACAAAAGCTTTTTTTAAAAAAAGAAATTTAGAAGCTTAGTCTCATGGATTCTCCAGCATGAACCTACACAGTTCCCACTTGTCCTGCTCTCTGCTTGGTGAACTCACCACACCTTTGCTCCTACTGCCCCTTTGCCTGAAATGTTTGTCCTTAAAAAAAAAAAAAAAAAGGCAGAGTTAGCACTCAATAAATGTTTAAGAAAAAAAATCCTATGGCCATATAGCTAGTTGGTGGCAGTTAAAACTAAAATTAGATCCCAACTTCACTCGATTATTAAACAAATATTTTATTGATGAAGAAATATGTTAATGTAGGTTAAGAAATGTATAGAAATACCCATTTGGTTCCACAGCTCCAGACATGAAAGCTCTCTCCGAGGATCCCGCAGTTATCCCCCATCTCCCACTCCACCCATCTCCCCTTCCTGCCTTTTGCTTTCCATTGGGAGATTTATTTGGCCCAGAAAGTGACAGAGCAAATCAGGTCCACAAGCCCACATCCTGTTCTGAGCAAGAGGAGCTCAGAGGGCCTTCCAGCATGGCTTCCCAGGTATTTGGTCCTTTGCAAAGTTGCGTGTGCTAGGCTAAGAATTTGGGCTCTGAAATCAGGCCATATTCAAACCCTGAGCCCTGCCACACATCAGCTGTCCTCCCAAGGAGGGCAGGAAACCAATACAAATGTGTGGATAATTTCACCTCCCCAATCTCTGATATTTTTTTTTTATATAAAGCAATGTTAGTTACATATGTACTTCCTACAGAAGAGGATTAAATAAGATAATGGCTGTGAAGCCCATATTGCAGAACTGTGATGTGGGATGCAGAAAAGCTCCAGTAAGTGTCACTAAGTATTTTTGCCAAACTGACAGAAATTTAGATACAATAAGAGGGGAAAAAGTCAAGGTAGTGAGGAATTAATGAAAACAAATTTCAAAATGAGTGGTACCCATAGTTTAGTTAAAGAAAAAAAAAGTGAGATCATCAGGAATAGTATGGAAAACTACAAATATGTCTAGATGATTAGCAGCCAAAAGGAGAATTTTTTGGTGGTTGTTATTAATGAGCTTTGCCAAATTAAACTACGGTGTCTGTTGTATTCGGTATACCTGTTTACTAGAACTCTATTGGCAAGATCCAATAGAGCTCTAGTTGACATATCCTTTTGAGGTTCCCTGTTAAATTGGGGACCAGTGATGTACAGAAGGATTTACACAGATCTTTTCTCTTGATTTCACTGCAGAATCCCTAGGATAAGCTAAAGAGATAGAAAACTTTCACGAACTACCAGGAGATGTTACAGAGAGCAAAGCATATGACACTGCGGAACCTACTCTAGAAATTGGCCGCAGACCAGGGAAACACCTGAAGGGATAAACTTTACATTTCAGTCTTTGAAATGTATCAAATAGCCAGCCTGTTGTGTACAATTTCTGCAAGTTCATAAAAACTATGCAGGCTGTCACTGAACAAATGTCTATGAGTGTCCACCATACGCAATACACGGTACTTGGTGTGGGGAATATGATGATGAGTAAAACGACAGTCCCATACTGATGGTAGAGATGTAACAAAATTAAAATTCAACTCATAGGCATTGTGACATGGGTGTTCACAGGTGCTATGGGTTCTCATCAATAGTGTACTTATCTCTTGCTACAAGATAGGGAGACGCCTGTCAGGAAAAAAAAAAATACTGCATGGTACCCAACCCGTATTGATTAATCAATCAGTAATCATCCAGAAGGGCGTTTCTACTACTGCCGTACTAGGGGGCTTAAGAACTCTTTGAGACCTGTCACCAATGTTTAAAGTAGGGTCTTCAATGAACCAAAAGAAGACCTGTTCATCAAGTCTGCATGTGGCATAACGTTGTTAGAGACAGGGAGTAAATTGATGACTGAAGCAAGACTTGAACAAATGTAGCAAGCTGGAAGAATGGCCTGAAAGCAAAAAAATGTACATTTGTACTAAAAAACTAAACCTATAAAAACAGGATGAGAGAAAACTGGCTCTGAAGCAGTCTATGAGGGAAGACATAGGGAATGATCAACTGGAAGTGCTTGGTTTTTCTATAAGCTTAGTGCAGGAAAATGTCATTATTAAACTGTAATATCCTTAAGGGCAGAGATCACATCTTAAATATTTTAATATCCCTCCTCTGCCAAGATAGGGCCTAATACAGAGTATGAGCTCAATAGAGCTTTCTTAAATGGAGTCAAAACTGAAGAAAGAAAAAAAAGCCTAGAGCAATAGTCTCCACTAATGAACAGGCTGTGGTAGGAACACCAGGTAGGGCTGTCGGCTCTCCTCTGATGTACAACCTGCCTGACACTTCTCTGGGCTTTTTTCTCGTTTTCTTCTTAAGATAAAAATCAAAATCTTCTGCGTGCTTTGGAAGGCTGACTTGGTGCCCCCTCTGACCTCCAGCCCCACATGACAGGCTCTTCCTCGTTCCAGCTCTTTGAGTTCTTCCAAAGTCTCAGTGTCGCTTCCAGCTGGATCTAGTCCTGGTCTCTGCATGGAAGGCTCCTCCCCACCCCCTCGCACATACAACTTTCCACCTGCTTCTCTGGGTTCACTCTGTGTGCCACTTTAACTTACCCAGGGAACCGTTTAACTGGACCCACAGCCCAGTTAAAATCCTTTTGTGCTATTGCATGATCTTCTGGTCCCCCACGTGTCCCCTTTCTAGCACTTATCACAGTCCTTATCCACTGTTAACCCTGGAACTATTGTTGCAAATTAGCCTCCCCTGATAGAGTGTAGACTCCATGAGGGACCTCAGCTTTCCTCATCTCTGAATCTTTCTTCACCTCTGAATCCCGAGTACCCAGGCTAGTGTTCCTCTGACTGCAATGCGGCCATGGATGGCCTGGGGGGTCTTGTTCACCCACAGATTCTGAGTCCATGGGTCTGTGGTGGGAGGCCCTGCATGTCTTCCAGGTGGTGTTGATGCTACTGGTTCTCTGATCTACTTTGAGTGGCCAACTCCTGTGACGCAGCATGTCGGTGTGTCCTCTCTGTCTTTACACCACCCCCTTCTCTGCATCCTCAAACCCTTGCCTTAATGGAATCTTTATGCATCTCTTGCCCAGATGACCTGGTCTCCCAGCTGGTCTCCCTGCCTCACTTTCCTAGACATCCGGCCCTTGGGCCATATACCTTCAAAATGCCTTTCTACAATTAAACCTAATCATGTTGTCCCCCTCCTTTAAAGACTTTAGAGACTCCTTGTCACCTTGTAGAAAGAAAATCCAAGCTTCTCAGTAGGCATTCACAGCTTTACCCTGCCTCCTTTTCTGGTCTTACCTCTTCTGTAGCCCCATCTCACACCCCGCAACGCTGTCCTGTCAAAGCCTTTGCAGTGCTTTGAACTAGCTTGGCTGTTTCATTCCTCCCTTCCTTTGCTCAGGTAGCTGACTCTGGAACACGCTCCCCCCTCCCCACCCCCAGCTTCATTTGTCTGTTGGAACTCAACATTCCTGTCCTGACTCAACTCCCCATGTAGGAAGCACTTCAAGGATTCCCCTCTCCAAGGAGAATTGGTCACTCCCTCATCTGGGTTCCACTGTAGTTCCCTGTGATAGACTAGCATATTTACAGGGCAGCCTCCTCTTTCTAGGCAGTGATTCCTCAGAGTGTCTCATTCATCGCTGTTAACCTTCATGCTTGGCACATGGCTGGCACCTAAGGATTGTGAAACACTAATGAATGATGCTATTGTGCTCTACTTCAGATGCATGTTTTATGGGGGCTGCTTTGACACAGTGGGGTCCTTCTAAGGAAGGAACACCAGCATTGGTCCAGGCGCCCCGTGATATGCGAAACAGTTCCAAAAATAGTCTAAAAATGAAGCTTGGAGAAAATATATACCTGCACCTAGTAGGTGCTTAATAAATGTTTTTTGAATGAATGAACAAATGAGTCCTACTAGCTCTCTTCATATGGAGCTGTCAGGTACAAAAGAGATTAATTACATGCATTCTTAGTTAACTGTAGCTTCTGAAACTCCAGCATTATATCTAGGCAGAGATCTCAGTCCAATAAAATAATGATTGTACCAACAAGACCAAGATGTACCAAACTTCACTTCCTCTAGGAGCCATCTAAACGATCTCTTTCTTTTACAAATACAAAAACTAAGTCACACACCCAGTCTCTGGACCAGTTAAGAGTTATTTTTGTGGCAGTTGACAGGGGGAAAAAAAAAGTGTGGGTGCCTTATTGCTTCTGATGGTGTCTCTCTCTTCCTTTTTCTCTCCACCCCCTCATCCCCTTGAATTGGTTGGCTTCAGTGTAGAGACCTCCACAGCCTGAGATCACTTCTCTCCAAAGCAAAAAAAGGGACATGCTCCCGCTCCAGCACCCCTCTTACAGGACTGACTGTAACTGTGGCTGAACAAAGCCCCATGGCTCCAGGAAGGCAGTTGCTGGAACTGAGAGTCACATACTAGCATTGCAGCTGCTGCACCGGGGGAAGAGGGCAAGGACAAGGCTGAGACTGAGGGAGGTGGGGTGGGAGTGGAGGGGCAATTTCCCACAGTAAAACTGGCTAAGAGTTACTCAAAGGAAAATATAAGATCTGGAGGACAAAACAGCAGTTAGCCACCAAGGCCGGAATGCTTATTCTTATCCTAGAATGTATAACTGCATTCAATATAGCATTTGCACATAATATAAATTCCGGTGCAACCACTGGTTATTAAGAACTCCTGAGCAATTCAACCCACATTTTATTAACCTGATAAGAATTCACTATTCTTATAACACAGAAGACCTTTCTGCGTTGACTTTCTCTATTCATTTCTTCCAAAATGTTTTATTGTATGAAGGAGGCAATGATGAGGAAAACTGTCCTCACAAAGTCTATAATCTCTTGGAGAAGGTAGTCAAGGAAAGCAACAATGACAAAGCAGGTGGCAAGTCGTGTAAGGAAGTAACCTATCTCCATATTGTAGTGTCAAGATATAAAAAGATAAAGTGAATGTTTAATCCAGCTCCTCCATGACTAACCGTGTTTTGTTCACTTGACCAGCTGCCTCTCAGTGCTATGATGCATACTGGCAGAAAGGGTAATGTTCTGATGTGATCTCACTGTTGCCCTGCCTTCCAGAAGAAGGAAAGGTATCCACTTTCTCGAAGCACTCAGTTTCAAGCCTAGCAAGACTCAAGGATGTAATATCGCAGACACTGAAATCGGCATCTTCAGAGCCAAGGAAACAGCAGGTTACTTCAGGGGAAATGAGCGGCTTCTATCAGTGGCTGGGTCTGTAAGGATAAGAAAGAAGAAAGCAAGGAGATTGGCAGTGTCTCGATTCTCACACTATTTAATCCCTTATGCCACCCATACTTCTGACGTTGGTCCTCAGTTTCACTTCTTTTTCTCAGGTTCGTGTTTTGAATGCCTATCATGATACCACAAAGTGGATGGCCTCTCAGGTATCATCTTTGCTTGGGGACAGCCTTTTCTCCGTCTGCAGGTGAAGCAGGCTCCTCGTCCTTCCGAATCTGCAGCAGGTGAGAAGGCTTGGGTGACACACTTTTCTCAGGCAGGCCACAGCAATGCTTTATGTTACTTGTCTCTCCAGCCTCCATTGGTGCTGAGTAATGGCAGTGGTCACTGAACTAGAGCTTACCAGAATTCTGATCTCTGCTAGTCACCTAATTTTTTTTAAGTTTTCCTCTGCTCATTAACAGCTTAGTTGCTACTGTCAAGTAGCGCCCTGTATTTACCCTGAGCTAAGAAACATTAGGAAGCTGCTCTGGATTGTTTTGTTGTCCCTTTTGCTGAAAGCACAGGTGTGCCACACTCAGATGATCTAAGAGGCAATCAGTTCCAATGTAATCGCTGGCCCACACTGGGCCCAGCTGGGCTGACATGTTAATTTCAGTCTCTTTTTTGGTTTCCATTATCCTGGAGGCCAAGGTATAAACGTGTCTGGAATCACAATTTGTGGACGATCAGTAAAATTTTGGAACAGGGCCAGGACCATTCAGTGCTTGGGTTGGATTTCTTGGAGTCTCTCCAAATGTATGGCTTGTCCATTTGTGCCATGTGGCCAGACTTGAGTCTAGAATAGACATTTATGCTTACTGCTGCCTAGTTGTAGAGTGGGAAAAAAAAAAACGGAGGTGAATGGTCAGGAGAGGGTTGCTTCTGTGCTTTAGAAGGCTGGTTCCAGATGGGAATGCTGCTTGGGTGTGTTGAGGCTTGAGGATGCTCAGGAACCAGTTACTATTTACACTAATAAAAGAGTAAGATGCAAGTTGCCCGTACCTTCCTGATGCCCACAAGCCAATCAGGAGTATGCAAATTAGATGGCGGGTTAATTTGCATACACAGGTGCTGAGTGTCCAGAGGAGGGGCAGGATGCTTGCATCATCGCCGTGGTGACAACACAGGAGTTCCACACCACCCCAGCCGCTCTGGGCCTCTGGGCAGCATGGGAAGGTGGGAAGGCTGCTCTGGCCGAAGCAAAGGTGGTGCCAGCAGCCAAGGGAAGGAAGGCCCCATTCTTGCATGAATCTTTGTGCATCAAGCCTCTAGTAAAAACATAAAAGATGATCTGCTAGTAAAGGGGGAATGATGGCTAAGACTGAAGAGCCTCTGGCTTTGGGCAAATGTTCTATCTACTGAAAATGCAGGTAGTTCTACATAATGAATAAAAGCTTGGCATTCTGGGTCAGCCTGGGTTAGTCTCCAGGTCCACTACTTGCCAGCTGCAAGACTTGCAGGAAAACAGCAATATTGTGAAGCTGAGGTTAAATGATGCAATACGAATAAACTGTTTAGCATAATGCCTGATATTAGAAAGCATCCTGCTGAGCCTTATAAGAAGACAAGCTCAAATGTTATCATCCAGTAGCTTATCAAGTTTTTGAGGTCTCAAATTACCATGGGAGTTTAATGAAAACTCTGGGTCCTTGTTTCTCAAGGAAAAAAAAAGCATATATACAAGACTTTTGCACAGGGTCAGGAATTCAAAGAGACAAGGCTGTATAGTAATAGACTTTAGCATAATAGCCTTTCTTCCAGGGCTAGACCCATTCCCAAGAGAGAAAATAAAGTCCTCAGTTTATTGTTTTTACAGTTCTTTTTAAAATAAATCTTTATTGTTCATACAATTGTTCCTCTTTTTTCCCCCCATAGCTCTCCTCCACCCGATTCCCACCCCACCCTCTGCCCCTACTCCCCCACACACTGTCCTCATCCATAGGTGTACGATTTTTGTCCAGTCTCTTCCCGCACCCCCCACATCTCTTTCTCCCCGAGAATTGTCAGTCCACTCCCTTTCTATGCCCCTGATTCTACTATATTCACCAGTTTATTCTGTTCATCAGATTTTTTTATTCATTTGATTTTTAGATTCACTTGTTTATAGATAGGTATTTGTTGTTCATAATTTTTATCTTTACTTTTTTCTTCTTTCTCTTCTTAAAGAATACCTTTCAGCATTTCATGTAATACTGGTTTGGTGGTGATAAATTCCTTTAGCTTTTTCTTATCTGTGAAGCTCTTTATCTGCCCTTCAATTCTGAATGATAGCTTTGCTGGGTAGAGTAATCTTGGTAGTAGGTTCTTACTATTCATCACTTTGAATATTTCTTGCCAGTCCCATCTGGCCTGCATAGTTTCTGTTAAGAAATCAGCTGACAGTCATATGGGTGCTCCCTTGTAGGTAACTGTTTTTCTCTTGCTGCTTTTAATATTCTCTCTTTGTCT
This sequence comes from Corynorhinus townsendii, assembly GCA_026230045.1. Lineage (NCBI taxonomy): Eukaryota > Metazoa > Chordata > Mammalia > Chiroptera > Vespertilionidae > Corynorhinus > Corynorhinus townsendii. Next base: position 63,021,662 of record JAPDVU010000008.1, on the reverse strand, counting down.
TTTGCTCTTGGCATTTTAATTATGGCCCTAACCAGTTTGGCTCAGTGGATAGAGCGTTGGCCTGTGGACTGAAAGGTCCCAGGTTCGATTCCGGTCAAGAGCATGTGCCTTGGTTGTGGGCACATCCCCAGTAGGAGGTGTGCAGGAGGCAGCTGATCGATGTTTCTCTCTCATTGATGTTTCTAACTCTCTATTCCTCTCCCTTCCTCTCTGTAAAAAAAAAAAAAAAAATCAATAAAATATATTTTAATTATGATGTGTCTTGGTGTGGTCCTCTTTGGGTTCCTTTTGTTTGGAGTTCTGTGTGCTTCATATATATATATATATATATATATATATATATATATATATATATATATATATGGTGACTTTTGAGGAGATTATGAACAAAAGAGCAAAGGAGCTTGGTTTTAGCAGTTTATAATAAGTAGATGGTGGCAGGGAATAGGGCTGATAAATGTGGAAAATAAGCAGATTAATATAAGGGACTGGAGCCTAACCAGTGTAGCTCAGTGGTTGAGCTGTCGACCTATGAACCAGGAGGTCGCAGTTCGATTCCCGGTCAGGGCACATGCCTGGGTTGCAACCTCAATACCCAGTGTAGGGCCTGCAAGGGGCAGCCAATCAATGATTCTCTCTCATCATTGATGTTTCTGTCTCTCCCTCTCCTTTCCTCTCTGAAATCAATACCAAAAAAAAATTTTTTTAATCACTATTTGGAAGTGATTTATTACACAGCCATAGACAACTAGAATAGTTACAACAGAGGGCACTATCAATTATAAATCAATCAATCCATCAATCAATAAAAGGGATGGGAAACTGGAACATGGAAAGTTGGAATTAGGTCAGATAAGTGACAAGACCAAAGCCAAGAGGCAGTGAAAGACTTTGAAATCATGCAGTCTTATTAAGTCTGGAGGCCCTGAAGCAGGTTCAGCTGCTTAAAGTCAGTGTCACTAACATGCCATTGGAATCTATGGGCCCTGAGGAATTCACCTGACCTCACTCCAGAATAAGGCTAGAACGGTGTTGCTGAAGGCAGAGGGCAAAGAGAACAGACTTGAGGTGGTGCTGAAGGAGCTCAGGAGCTGGCAGCTTGAGGCTCGAGCCTCTGCTCACCTAGGATTGCTGTCCTGTCTAGGGGAGCAGACTACCGGTCTTCATTCAGAACTTACTTTGGGCAGCAGCAGGGTTACAGAAACGATGGCATCAACCCACCCAAGCAGATGCGTCTTCACGTTTTCCACCTAGAAAAATCTGATCCCTCCTTGTTACCCTCCACATCTAGAGCTATATCCTTGTTTGGCTCAATTCACTCCTTTGTTCTTTGGAAACAGGAAGAAACTCTTCTGGATGCTCTCAGGAGGATCCAACTCAAGACTTTGTTTCAGCCCCTTTTTATCTGAGATGTGACTGCACTTTGGGTTCAGAATGATAATGAAACAGCAAAAAATTATGTTCCTAACATCTGAAGAAGGTGAAATCAATGTGCATGAGTTGCATCAGTTGCTCAAGATTACAAAATCATTTACTTATGACCTGGTAATGCAATGACCTTTTTCATGTGCATTCATACTTTGTAAGCCACAATATTTTTGGCATATGAATTGCTTATCTCCTCTTCCAGTGAACGTTTTGATAGACAACAGTATAAATATCCTGTAGCCTGGTTCCTTGGTTATATAAACAACCAGGAAATAAATAAGGCATTTTGCCTGATGACCAAGGCAGACTCACAAATAGGCTTCTATAAACAGAAGGCAATCTTTGTAAAAGGCAAGGATGACAGAACCTGTGGCTTGGTCCATGCTTTCTATATCCTGCCCATTACACCACCCAGACCTATATTTTCAAAAAGCAGACTTATTTATAATTATGGTTAGGTTCTTTCCTGAGTCATACAGAATGTGTCAGGTATATGATCTTTCATGATTTTGTTCATATCATGGAAGATAGTCACCTCTAGGAGAGTAAAACTGGGAGTCATAAGCTATTGGCTAGCAGGCAAAGGTCTAGAAGTATCCCAAAGCTCTCTGTCTCAGAATTCCAACTCTTAAATGGGAATATTATTTCCTCTTCATTTACTGGCAAACTGAAAATCTTCAGTTAAAAGCTTAAAGGATGGTTATGACATGCTATCACTAGCACAGAAAAAAGAATTTGTTGAGAGCAGGACATATAAAGATATATATTCATCTTTGTGAGTGTCTGTGGGTATGTGTGTGTGCACACACTCACCTACATAGAAGTTCAAGTCCAAGTTCTACTGGGAAAGAAGATTGTCTTTCTTCATTTCTAGAGAGGTTAGAATGAGGGGGAAAAGGTAGTCATCTAATTTTTCCAAGCAGTTCGGTTCTTCATTATTCAATAGTATTTTTGAAACAGAGTTCTCTATCTTGGAATGTGATAGAATAGACTAACAGAAGACAAAAATGCACTTTCAAACACAATGTAATAAACCTTGCATGACATCAAGTATATGGGGGCCTTTTAAATCAAACCAACAATGGTAAATGGTCTCAGGGAACCCAAAATATTAAAATTCAAGTAAATTTCAATTGCTATTGAAAAAATATACGATTGTGGTGTGAAACCTTATAGAAATAATTATAGCTAACACTGAGTTCTCATAGGAGGGACACTGTTCTAACCATTTTACACATTATTCTTTCATTTAATCCTCAAAAAAAAAACCTATAAAGGAAGTACTAGAAAATGAAATTTAAAGGCTTTTTGAACAGTCACTAGATTATACAAAATCACCATAGAGGAGAAACCAAGATGGCAGCATAGGTAAGCACCTAAACTGTTGCCTTGCACAACAATTTCAAAACTACAACTAAAAGACAAAATGGACACCATCCAGAACCACAGGAAAGCTGGCTGAGTGGAAATTCTACAACTAGAAGGAAAGAGAAAAGCTCATGGAGAATTGGAGGAACAGCAAAGGGTTGAGCTACGGCAAAGGGTCTTTGTGTGCGCAGAGAGGAAGGGTGGCTGAGAGCCTGGCTGACGTTCTCTGGCGGGAGGGAGAAGGAAGCCCCCAAATGCACTGAACCCCAGTTCCAACTGCACTGAACCCCAGTTACGGGCGAAACCCCGTAGACCCAGGCTCATACACGGGGAGTTTGGACTGTCAGGTAGAGAGAAAGGCACTCAGAGACCTGGGGGATCCCCAGTGGGCAGGGGTCTGGAGGCACGCGCGCCAGTGTGCACAAAGACTGCGGAGGTTGCCACAGGCTTTCCCTAGCAGAAGGGAGTCGGAAGCTCCTGACTGCACTGAACCCCAGTTCTGACTGCACTGAACCCCAGTTCCAGGCGAGCCCCTGGAGACCCACGCTCTTGCCGGGGGAATCTGGACTCTCAGGAGGAGGCTCGGGAGCCATGGAAGGCAGAGGTCTGGAGGCACGTGCACGCAAGGGCAGGGCTGACGGGAAGCCAAGACTATCTGCTCCACCCTGAGACTCCACCCATCCAAGCCGAGCACAGAGGCTTTTGCAATTTGGCAAGTCTAATCCTATAAGGCTGTCTCCAACACCAAACTTCTCCCAGCGTAGACACAGCTGATCCTCACAGCCAACTGCCCTGAAAGTCAATTCCTCCCAGTGATACCAACAACAATCAAGACTTAACTACAACAACGCTGCACACACAGTCCACAAAGGGGTGCACTAAGAGTGTCTACCTCAGGTTAACTGGGGAAGCCAACCCATTGGGCCATATAGGAAACCTAGCACACAAAGCTGCCCTACCAACTCAGGGAAGCAGTGAAAATGTGGCGACAAAGAAACAGATCACAAACAAAAGAAATGGAGGAGAACAAACGACCAGAAATAGAATTCAAAACCACGGTTATAAGGCTTTTCGAGAATATCCTAGAAAAGGCCGATAAATATAATGAGATCCTCGAAGATATGAAAAAGGACCAACTAGAAATTAAGCATACACTGACTGAAATAAAAAATATTATACAGAGACCCAACAACAGACTAGAGGAACGCAAGAATCAAGTCAAAGAATTGAAATACAAAGAAGCAAAAAACACTCAACCGAAAAAGCAAAAAGAAAAAAAATCCAAAAAGTTGAAGATAGTGCAAGAAGCCTCTGGGACAACTTCAAGCATACCAACATCAGAATTATGGGGGTGCCAGAAGAAGAGAGAGAACAAGATACTGAAAACCTATTTGAAGAAATAATGACCGAAAACTTCCCCCACCTGGTGAAAAAAATAGACTTACAAGTCCAGGAAGCGCACAGAACCCCAAACAAAAGGAATCCAAAGAGGACCACACCAAGACACATCATAATTAAAATGCCAAGAGCAAAAGACAAAGAGAGAAGATTAAAAGCAGCAAGAGAAAAATGGTTAGTTACCTACAAGGGAGCACCCATATGACTGTCAGCTGATTTCTCAACAGAAACTATGCAGGCCAAACGGGACTGGCAAGAAATTTTCAAAGTGATGAATAGCAAGAACCTACAACCAAGATTACTCTATCCAGAAAAGCTATCATTCAGAATTGAAGGGCAGATAAAGAGCTTCACAGATAAGAAAGAGCTAAAGGAGTACATCACCACCAAACCAGTATTATATGAATTGCTGAAAGGTATTCTCTAAGAAGAGGAAGAAGGAAAAAAAAGGTAAAAATAAAAATTATGAACAACAAATACATATCTATCAACAAGTGAACCTAAAAATCAAGTGAATTAAAAACCTGAGAAACAGAATAAACTGGTGAATATAATAGAATCAGGGGCATAGAAAGGGAGTAGACTGATAATTCTCAGGGGGAAAGGGGTATGGGGGGGGAGGGCGTGCAGGAAGAGATTGGACAAAAATGGTATACCTATGGATGAGGAAAGTTGGGGGGAGGTAAGGGCAGAAGGTGGGGTGGGAACCGGGTGGAGGGGAGCTATGGGGGGAAAAAGGAGAAACAATTGTAATAATCTGAATAAAGATTTATTTTTAAAAAATCACCATAGAAAAAAAAGTTTTCAAGTTCACCCTTGCAGAACTCTTAGGTAACACATTTCAGGTCACACCTAAAAACAACTTGTACAAAATGTTTCCATTTGCTTCTGTCCCTCAGCATTCTAGTTCCCCCTAACCATGTGCATCTCTAGATGTGCATGTTTTCTCAGATAAATAGAAAATGCAAAGTATGAGGTCTTCCTTATACAGAAATAACAGTAGAATTATCTCATCAACAGCAAGTCCAAAACAACCACAACCTATCTAGTATTACCCAGAGAAAAGCACCATTTCCTTTTCTTCCTCAAACACAGTTTTCAGAGATCTGGCAAAAGATGATTCTCACTGGTAAAGTGAAGTGCCCCCTTTATTTTCCAAGGTCATAGCAAATTCCAAGAACTATTTTTTTCTGTAAGATTAACTGACAAACTGCAAATCACGGCAACTATTTTTTCTGTAAGATAGAGAACAGATTCAAGGGCTGCTGAGCTCAGAATAAGCGCTATATAAACGAGAGAGAGAGAGAGAGAGAGAGAGAGAATGACTTAAAACAGGAAGAAAGAGCAGTGATTCCTATGGAGACAAGGCATGAGAGGCACAAAAATTAATGGAAGCCAAGAAAAGTCCAGATCTATATGGTTAGCTGAGATGAGCTCCTCTAAGGCTAGTGACTGGCTCTACAGTAATAGGTCACTTGTTGAGGCCCATTCCACATCTGGGAAGCTGGATCGAATTAGAACACTTATACACGTTTATATTTCTAAAACAGATGACCTCCTTGAATATGTCTGGTCCCCTTTACACCCCATAAAGACAATCACAGTGGTTTAACCTGCAAACTAATGCAGCATCACCACCACCACCCCACCCCCCATCCCCACCAATTCACTGTGTCTTTTTCTTGACTACTCAGTTCTTGGAAACTTTTAAGGAAATTTAATTTTGATTTGTTTGTCTTTACTTTTTAGAAAATATTGTTGGTTCAGAACCCTTAGGAAATCGTTAAACTGGGCCAGCAGGCATTACATTTGAATGAAGAATAAAAAGTAGAAAGGGAGAAAGTTGTCTCTGAGTTTTCTTCAGAGTTAGTTGCTACCGTAGACAGACCAGAGTTGCTTTGACATTAAGCCTGGAGCAGAAAAGTAGTTTGGGTAAGAGATTACCAATCTCTATTCTCCAACTGGGAACACAAAAAGGTCCTGAAATGTTTGAGCTTTTGGCAGAGCAGAATTTCTTAATAAAACATAGGCTGCGGGAATTTTTTATGTACAGACATGAAAACAGGGATTTCTGGACCAATGAATTCTAGTGTTGTTTTTTTGTTGTTTTTCTTTTAGAGTGTCTGACTTTCACATCCATGTAGTAATGAGAACTAAGAGTGATATATTTGTAAGTGCTTGCTATGGAAATGAAGGTTGTTTCAGTCTGTCTCTTTTGGTTGAAGAAACAAAGACACACTCAAGTTACTTCCCAAAATTAGCAGAGAGAAGATTCGATTGAGGCAGGCAAGAGGGATTGTTACAAGAATACACAGCAGGGACAGGAACTGGAAACCACCAGGACTGAAGGCAGCTCTAAACACCAGTGTGGTAGTGTCTTTGCTTTTTTAATTTTTTTTCCTTTTTTTTCTATGCATTGTCCCCTTCTGCTGTCCCCAGCAGTTTCCTCAACCTTTGCTCTCTATCTGTTCTGTTCCTTCCTAGTTTTAGCTTGCATATGGTTCATGGCATCCTCTTACAATCTGACTTTCCTGCCAATTGGCTTAATGTCTTAGTCTTCCACTGCCAAGTTTCCAAGAAAGGCATATGATTGGCCCAGATTATCATTTTAAGTTAATCCATACAGATGGCTGGCCAGGTCCCAGCAGGGCTGTCTTTGAAGTCAAGTGTCTACCCCTTGGTCCACTCATCTGAAACAAGGAGCAAAATGCATAGAATAGAGTCTGACTATTTAGAATGAGGCTATAAGAAGAAAGATTTCTTTAGAGGAGACTATGGATGGGACAGGTATGTAGGCAGATTAATTGGAAACCAGTTTATTCATCTTTTTTCTTAGAGGAGCTCATCCCAGCTATTCACAATAGTCCTGGGGGATCTTTCATACAGCCTATATCATGAGGATAGCAACAGCGCCTTCTTTCCTCTCCACTTTTCCTCAATTTTATCAGTTTTACCTTCATTACATCCATCTCTTTAGACTAACCAAGTCCCTAGGAATCTTTAGATTTACATGTCAAAACATTGGGAATTTCAACCTAGAGTACCAACAAAAGTATTTTTCATATCCCAGGATCACTCAATTGTTGTATTTTAGAGTAATATGCCAGTGGACAATAAAATATTAGAATAGGGAATAAGGGATACTTCTTTTCCTATTCCCATAGTTTTTATTTCAATAAGAATCCCAATAATAGCCATGCCAAACTATATTTGGTGCATGTTTGGGAGATCTAAGTCAGTGGACCACACAGTTTGGTAGCCTAATACAGAGAATGAGTTCAAAGAATATTTACAATAATGATTGGCTATATAATGCCAAGTCAGGATTGCAGAACACTATAAACACTAGCATCAACCAAATCTAGGTTCAAATAAGCTCTGTTTTGTAATAATGTTGTGACTCTGACCAAACTTTTAATCCATATAAATCATTTGTAAAATGGAGATAATAATAACCACTTCATAGATTTTTATAAATATTAAGCAAGCTGATTTATGTAGATTATTGCAAAACTGGCACGTAGCAAGTACTCAGTACATGGTAGTAGTCTCTTCTATTACTATATCTATTATGCTTATAATATTATTATCATGGGTGTTATGGGGATCAGAGAATATAGATTAATAATATAAGGGTAATCTTCAAATACTTTCCAGTCTTAAGGTAGATAATATAAATGTATATATTAGAAATGGTACATACATGTAACTTGCACATACACAAGTGGAACTCAACAGAATGGTCAACTAAATGAGAATGTTAAATATAAAATAATGATGTTCAGTGATATTCTTTAATCAGGAAATATCTTTCAATATTCTTTTAAAATGCTGGTGCCTGGTTGGCATGGCTCAGTGGTTGAATGTTGGTTGGGGCACATGCCTGGGTTGTGAGCTCAATCCCCAGTGTGGGGCATGCAAGAGGTAGCCGATCAATGATTCTCTCTCATCATTGATGTTTCTCTCTCTCTCTCTCTCCCTCTCCCTTCCCGTCTGAAATCAATAAAAATATAAAAATAAGATAAAATAAAATGCTGGTGAATAGTACCTCTTAGAAAAAGAAAGGATTGCTCCTAGCATGAAAGTGTATCTATTGTAATGTAAAAAGCCCGGATTCCTAAGGATTTTGTAACTGGAGCATGAAGTATATTGAAAGGGAGAATTGAAACATTGAGAGTTGCAAATGGAAAGGACCTACTCAATGGAAGTCACTGTCAGAAACTAGGGGATAGCCCACTCAGGTTTCCATTTCACTTCCTTAGAGAAGCCTAGGCTGGGTTAGATTTCCCTGATGCATATTCCCTCCCTGTGTTTTCTCTACTCTAATATTCACTACATATGGGCATTACATAGGTTTTAAGATCCCAACTCTCAGTCCTTCACTTTATCTCCATGGCTAGCCAAGTGCTTGGCACATGGTAGATACTCCACAAAAATATGCTGAGTGAATGAATGCATGAATGCAACAATGAATTAAGTAATGAACATGGAATTAGGAGGTGATTTCATCATACACTGGCTGTATTGTTCTTTAACACTTATAAGAGTTAATCCTATCTTTCTGTTGACTTGTAAATTGCATTGAGACACAACAAACCTTCTGCATCATGATTCCATCACTGCTACAAAGAGGCATCTGGTTACAGGCATACTCCTAAGTGCTCAAAAGAGCTTTCTGAGCTCTTTGCTAATAATCCATTTACCTCTAGCTCCCATTTTCTATTTATCTCCTACCAATACAGAGATTATACATCAGTCTCATGTTAGATTATGAACTGTGTTATTTTTATCACCAGGACTCACTACCTGGTAAGGGTCCAATAAATAAGTGAGTGAATAAAAGAATATCTGGATAGAATATATTTCAAAGCATGTTCTTCCAAATTTGCAGCCTTCCAGAATCTCACAAATTGCTGTTGTGATTCCAAGCTTGCAATTCATGTAGGAATGCGCTATCCCAAGCCAACATGTTATCTTTGAAATTGCTGTCTTTATTATTACTATGCACATAAATGCTGAAAGTTTCTCCTTGCTAACAAGGCACATTTTACGTTTGCATGAAAATATTTTTACAGTTCTAAGACAATTTTAGGAACTTTTGTTGTTAAAAATAATATGTCTACTTCCTTTCTAGTTAAACTCTAATACAGCTAATCATTTCACACAACAAGCTTTTCTGAATGCCTCTTAGGTTCCAAGTATTTAGAATACTCAGATAAATAAGATGCATCCCTGAAGATGCTCAGTCTCTACGTACCATAGTCATATTCACAGGGTTTGGAAGTAGAACTGTAGGCTATTCTAAGGGCCCTTTCAATCTCACCTCAGTCCAACATGTTGATTCCCTGCAAGTCCCTCCCAATAGAACATTATTGCATCTAAATTCTGAGTCTACAAATTATAAATCCTTTGTACTCCCTTAACTAGAGCCTACTCCCAAACTCTCTTACTCTCATATGGATTTTTAATTTTATTCATCCACTTTATTAACACCTAGACAGCTAGCTTATTTCACATGTATGAAATACTTCTGTCTCTGTTTCCTCAACTCCAAAAGAAGGATACTGAGGATTGGGGAGAGTAAGTTTGGAATATCAAGGAGATAAACAGACGAACAGGAAAAATGATCCCTGAGGAAACTGAGGGAAACCAGCACAACTCTGGGGCTGGAGGGGCTCTTTCTTTCTTCCTGCCTCCTTGGAGTGTTGGAAGCTGCCCATTGTCATCACTAGCAGAGAGGTGTGGACAAGGAACCCAGAAGGCTGGTCAACCTTGAAGGCTCTGAAAGGTCAGAGCCAAGCACCCACTGTCTAGTTGAGACAAAGGGAGCTAAAGCAACTGCCACCTTTTAGTCTTATATAAATCCTTGCTGATGGGCTATCATAGAGCTATTATTGGAATTGCCTGCCTAAAGGCAATGGATGTATCCCATAGTCTTAATAAAAGGGATAGCAAGGCCAGAGAGGGGTGGAGTCCTTCCCCTTGAGTTGGGCTCCCAATATTTCCAAATTAATATTTTCTATTCTCTTTCATTTGTGTGTGGCCTCCTCCAGAGCCCAAACCCTGAACCACAAGGGACATGGGGGGGACACTTGCAACTGGCGCCTGAACAGGGACACTCACAACTGGCAGCCCAACGTGGGGCATTCACAACTGGTGCCTTTGACGTGGGACCTCTGGAGGGGATGATATTTCTCCTAGAGCAAAGAAAGGAAGATTTCACCAAAAAGGTGGGGAAGATTAAGAATTCATTGAAAAGGTGGGGAAGAATTCACCATATAGGTGAGGGAAATTCACCTCACAAAGCCCATGATCAGCTGCAGAAGTCGAGATCTGTAAGTAGGGTGGGAACATCTTTTTCAGCCATGCTAACGGGAAAGAATTAGGTTATAAAGTAAACTTTATTATAGACTTTTGGTTTGCATGCTTAAGGAATGTGGTTTCTTGTTCAAATTAAAATCTTAATTTGTATTTGGAATCTAAAATCTTTAATAAGAAATGAAACTGCTGCTGAAACCGCCTCTGGTGCAGAGAAATTCAAAGGGGGCAGGAGAGGGCAGGGCTATCCGCTCTCCCGCAATGAGATTACTTAAAGTTTTGTTTAAAAATTATAGAAGAACTCACAGGGAAATGCAAAATTTGGCCAAATTGGGTGCTAGTTATTACTTTGGAAAATGAAAAAGAAAGAAAAAGTTTAAGATCTGTCTTTATCTATTAAGCATGAAAAGATATGCGGCCAGATCTGTTCCTATACTTCCCCCAAAGCAAGCAGGTTGTGGGGGAAGGGAGACACATGGCAATCCATTACGGAAGCCCATTCTCCCAGTATGCTAATTTAAATGTGGCTTGTTTGAAATCATTTTCCCACCGGTAGCCAACTTTAAGGAAGAATGTGGTAATTTGCATTTCAATACCTACAAGTTTGCTACTCAGTTTCCCCGGGCAGAGAAAAAACATGGTCAGTTTAAAGTCAATTGATTAAGCCCTTGCGGAACCTATTTTGCCATCCAGAAATGTGGGTTATGGCAGCTTAAAATTTTGGAAGTTTTCTTCCTCATGAGAAAAACCTAGAGGACAGAATTGAAGCTATTGATTGATTATGTCTTGTATTTTTGAATTTTATTCTTAGAAATGTAAAGTGTTATTAATCTAGGAACTGCTAAATATTTGATTTGCCAGCTCTAAAAGTTTAAAGATTCAAATTAAATTAAATTGGGAGAAATTATATAGTTGTGGTAATTAAATGCCTAAAGTATAGAAATTTAAAATGTGTTTTCTCTAATAATTAGGAATTCAAAATATGTTGCTTATTGGTCTAATTAAATAAGAAGGATTAATTCTGTGATTTCAACCAAATTTTGAATATAATAACCAATTTAAATTTAATTGATATCTTAAGATAATTATAAAAAGTATTGTAATCTTTAAATCACATGTAGATATTTGTTTGATGTTTTTTTCCAGGTTAAAATTTCAAGGCTTTATCTGAGAGATGATTTTTGGAGAGCTCCAAGGGCACTCTGAGTAATTCAAGAAATTTGTACTCTCTTCTTAAAGGAAACATTTTTGAAATTTAACTGATTTAATATACTTGAAATTGCATGGAAAACTTTATCAAATAAAAATTAATCAATATATTTTACTTATATAAATATATATTAAATGTTATGAAAGTTTTGGCCTCTAAGAAGGACAAAACAAAATTTCTAAATAAAGCCAGAATTTTAACAGCAGAATTTGAAAGACAAAAAGCCCATAGCTGCCTGCATTCTTAATTAAGCTGAAGGTGGGGCCGCTATTGCACCTTGTGAATCAGACGTAAACATTTACTAAATTTACTTGCTTTGACTTTTTAAGTGAAGATACCTACTTTAATTACTTTATAAATTAGCTTTTAAAAATATAATCAAGTCTCATATAAATTAAGTTATATCAAAAGACCAGAAACAGCTAGGGAGATTTCTGTTTATCTGCAGTGTAGCTTTGGCTTTAACAGTTTAGACAGCCACCATGTTGGCCTCATGGCTTGCCGCTCCCCTGGGAGCCACCATCTTAAAACAGCAAAGGCCAACCCCTCTCTTTAAATAAAGCTACTGAGACCTCCCATGATCCCTCTGTATATGCAAATAAGCCTAAGGGGATACTCTTTAAAAAAATTTCTAGCTTAATAAAAAGGAGAAATTTGAAAATTTTGAAATCTCTTTCACTGATATTTACAGGGTAAACTAAGATTGTTGTTAGAGTATTAAATCTGACTGTAAAATAGTAGTCAAGTTTACTGTAATGAGATTTCTTGTGACATGGCTATTCAGATGCACAAGCAAATATTAAGCAGCAGCACTGTAGGCTACTTGTCTTAAAGAAAAACAAAGTTTCAAACGAAACTCTCTGTGGCCTGAGAATTATTTTGGAAAGAAATTAAGAGAGGTTTTCTTCAAACATCTGAAGAACAGTAATTAAAAGTCAGTATATTTGGCCTCATAAACTGAAGTAAGTAATTTCTGTTTTTGCCTCCCTGACAAAGTTTAGGTAAAGTTATTTAAAAACTAATTTAAGAAGTCTAATTAGTATCATTTATTGTCCATAACCTAGGACAAGTGAAGTTAAAAAATAAACCTTATTTCAGATTAATTTAAATTGGCTAATTGAAATAAGTGAATATTCAAGAAAACTTAATTGTACTGGACAAAAAACTGTTCCTGAAGTATTAACTAAAATTTTTTATTGATAGTTTATCTCATAGTAAAATTGCCAAACATGCAATGAACCCAATGCAGTCATATTTTTGTGAAAAAAATTAAAATTAAAAGTTATCAAGACTGATTTAAAAATTTCCAAAAGCCTCCTAATATTTAAATCAAAAAAGGGGGATAGTGAAAAATATCCTGTAAGAATAATTCCCTGTAAGTAAATTACATAAAAATTTTTTTTACTTTGGAAAATTAATTTTCATTTGTAATGCTAACAGCAAGACACCCATGAAAAATCATATGGTGTCAAAATAAGCCAAAGGAAAATTGTTTGGGCAAAAAAATAAAAAAGGATCCCAAGTGTAATTTATAAAAAAGATTCCTTTATTAACCTTTGGTCGAGAATATGTTTGTATATTTCCAGAAAAGCCCATGTGGATTCCTGCAACAGCGGATCCCAGAGAGAAACTAACAGGATTCTCCAGCCATGAAGATAAGAGGAGAAAGAGTCCAGAGATGGAAGATGGTGAAGACACCTTGCTATGCCAGCAGTCAGCAGCTGTGTGCCGCTGCAGGTTGCCCAGGACCAAACCAGAGAGGGTCAGAACTGCATTGCCACCATCCAAAACTGAAATGTCATTGCTGATATGTACACATAAGGAACTGTTGGACATTGAAATTGGGACTCAAAAAACTGTTGGCCCAGAAAGAAACTTACTACAGACTGATTTATTTGCCTCTCAGCGTAACCATTATTGCTTGTCTCATTTTTGTTCTTATATGTTTATTTCTAGTCTGCAGATGCAAGATTTTTTAAGGGGAAAAAACAGGGGAGATGTTAGAAGCCACCCATTGTCTTCACTAGCAGAGAGGTGTGGACAAGGAACCTGGAAGGCTGGTCAACCTTGAAGGCTCTGAAAGGTCAGAGCCAAGCACCCACTGTCTAGTTGAGACAAAGGGAGCTAAAGCAACTTCCACCTTTAGTCTTATGTAAATCCTTGCTGATGGGCTATCATGGAACTATTATTGGAATTGCCTGCCTAAAGGCATGGATGTATTCCATAGTCTTAATAAAAGGGATAGCAAGGCCAGAGAGGGGTGGAGTCCTTCCCCTTGAGTTGGGCTCCCACCTGGCCCCCAATATTTCCAAATTAATATTTTCTAGTCTCTTTCATTTGTGTGAGGCCTCCTCCAGAGCCTGAACCCTGAACCACGTGGGACATTGGGGGGTGGGGGGAGACACTCGCATTGGAGGAATTCTCCCACCTTTCCTACATCCTGCTCATGCTAGGTTCTCATGAAAATGCCAAGTCAAAACAACTTCACAAAATTTTGAAGTTTGCAAAGATCTTTGCAATTCTCTAGTCAGTTAACCACACATTCAATGAAGTTTAAACTTTAGAGCCCATCACTGGCATTGGTGCCTTCCAAGGCCCTGAGAGAGGCCTTGGCAATGTGTTCACATGGCCAGATTTTTTATGAAATGTCAAAAGGAAGATATTTTAACCATTGTTGGTAAAGACCACAGTCTCTTTGCCCTCCCACTCACCTCCTTTAAACTCTCCCTCCTTGCCCTGGCCAGTTTGGCTCAGTGGATAGAGCATCAGCCTGCAGACTGAAGGGTCCCATGTTTGATTCAGGTCAAGGGCACATGCCCGGGTTGCGGGCTCAATCCCCAGTTGAGGGGCGTGCAGAAGGCAGCCGATCAATGATTCTCTCTCATCACTGATGTTTCTATCTCTCTCTACCTCTTCCTTCCTCTCTGAAATCAATAAAGAAATATATTTTTTAAAATAATAAAAATAAACTCTCCTTCCTGCTGGAGAAATTGGGGGAGCGATGGGTATTTTTGTTATCTAGCTAAGGGGAAGTTGAGATGGGATACTTTTAGCTCAGGTTTAGTGAGTTATAGAGATATATGTGAGTCAGTCATTTCAGTGTGTGGTTGCTATTTCAAATTGTTTCCATGTAAGAATGGGTTCTAGGAATATTTCCACTGCCCAACAGGCCAATTCACCAGCATCATGTCACCAAAATGTAGTGTTAAGAGTTTGTTTCATGATGCTTTTATGTCCCGGAGCACTCAGCACTATAAATGTGTGCTAGAGGTCAATTAATTCTTTCCATAATAGATAATATTGCAAACAGCATTGTCACATGAAGAGCAAATCAGATTATACAGGCCCAAACCTGCAGGGAAAAAGTAACATAAGGTTGAGTCAGATAATTAATAATCAGTTATTTATTGAGCAGCAAGAAGGTTGGCAGAGTTCTCCAAATAAAGGAAATTCTCCCTTAGGACTGAAACAAACAAACAAATCATCATTTATCTATTTGGATTTTTGTGATGTGGGTTTTTCAGCTTTTAAAAATGTATTGTGATTTTGTTGCTCTTTTAAAATATGTATTCATTAATTTTTCATCTCTAGTTTTACATTTTTTCTTAAAGAAAGTTAAGAAAAACGCTAAAACCTGAATCTGCCCCTGAGCCTTGACTTAATCACCCTTCCATATTAAACATGAGAAAACCGAGGCCCAAAATCACATAGCCCACAGCAGTACTGAACTGAACCTTAGGTCTCCTGATTTTCTGTCTATTACTATTTCTACTACCCCACATTATCTAAGTTTTGCAGAGTACCCCAAAAATCAAAGATTTCTACTGGTGGTGGAGGGAGAAACAAATAAAAGACCATAGTATACAATAATAGCAAACACTTAAATAGCATTTCTTGTATGTTAGGCTTTAAAGTGCTCTCTAAATAACTCATTTAATCCTCAAACAGTTCTTTGACTAAGTTCATATTAATGTCCTTGTTTCTCAGATGATGAAAATTGATACAGAGAAAGGTTAAGTAAATAGACCAAGGCCACACAGTATGCGGAGAGCATAACATCTTTTATATTATGGCGCCAGCAGCAAACATTTTTTGAGGGCTTACAATGTTCTAGTCACTTTGCTGAGAACTATAGTATATTGTCTTATTCAATTTTTATACTCACCCTTAAAGATAGGTAGCATTATTACTCCATTTTACAGATGAGAAAACTCAAGTATAGAGAAATTAAGTTTCCCAAAGTTACATACCTAGTAAAGAGTAAAGTCAGCACTCAAATCCACATCAGACTCCAGAGCCAGGGCTCTTCGTCTCTACATGATTATGTCCATAATAGATAACATCCCCAATGTCCTTCCACTATTGCCCCATTCCCTGTGGTTCCCTTTTCCTAAACCTACAATTAGAATGGAACTGTGGTCAGAGTTAGAATAAGGAGTGAGATTAGCAAAATAAAGAAATGGTAATTCCTTCTTAGGATATGGATATGGAGATATATATATATATATATATATATATATATATATATTCTCCATCCCATTGTGTACACACACACAAACATATATGTGGGGTCAGGATGCCTAGCTATGCATCATGATATTGCATCTGATTCCTGTCCTCACTTTTGCTATAACCTAGAGATGGCAAGTTTATCCTTAATTTCTATTCTTTGATAAAGTTAAGTGATAACCAGCAGATCAGTAACTTAGACGCTGGAGAAAGTTTGTGGAGGTAGGGCAAATCCCTACAATCCTATCTAATAAAAGAGTAATATGCAAATTGACCATCACTCCAACACACAAGATGGCAGCTCCCATGTGGTCAAAGATGGCTGCCCCCATTTGGACACAACATGGCTGCCACAAGATGGCCAGCAGAGGAGGGCAGTTGGAAGGGACCAGACCTGCAAGGGAGGGCAGTTGGGGGTGACCAGGATGGCAGGGGAGGGCAGTTAGGGTTGACCAGGCCAGCAGGGGAGGGCAGTTAGGGGCAATCAGGCTGGCAGGGGAGTGGTTAGGGGGTGATCAGGCTGGCAGGCAGAAGCGGTTAGGGGCAACCAGGAAGGCAGACAGGCGAGCAGTTGGGAGCCAGCAGTCCTGGATTGTGAGAGGGATGTCCGACTGCCCGTTTAGACCTGATCCTACCAGGATCTGGCCTAAACAGGCAGCTGGACATCCTTCAAGGGGTCCCAGATTGGAGAGGGTGCAGGCTGGGCTGAAGGACACACACCTCTGTGCATGAATTTCATGTACCGGGCCTCTAGTAATGTAAATAAAATGGCAAAATGGAGCCTCCAGGGAGTGATAGAAACCTTGGTAAAGTAGAAAGTATTTATCCAAACCCAAATAGCAGATACTAGGCCCCAGTAAATGGTTGCCATGTGGCAGTATCAGTTCAGTGTGGCCAGATGTCACATTTTTTTCAAGAGAAACTAGAATTCTAGATTTTTGGTGTAAAATCTCCTAAATTGTAAATATTTTAAAGTAATTTGATTTTTTTTTAAAGGCACTTTGTTGGCTAATATTGTGCAGGCCAAAGAAACAACAAACTCCACATCTTTAGGCCTCTCAATCATAGCCTCCCCTACATGGGGTTAAACACAGGAAGCTCTGAAATGGGAAGTTAGAAGAGAAGACTGACAGAAACTTGGATCCAGGTGGAATACTTGCTCTTTGAAAAATGAGCTTTGGTATGAATCATTTTCTCAGTGGAGGTGGAGGATTGAGGGGGTGGGATGGGAATGGCACCAAAGCAGTGGCCTTTTTATAAGAGATCCTCTTCATTTCTCCTTTGGAGTAATATTGGTATTGGGCCTTAGGGGGAAAAAAAAAATAGCAGGACTCTAATTAACAGCTCAAAAGGAGTAATCAATTTAAAATTGTGTGAAATGCAAATTCCTTGGTGCACAAAACAAATAGCCATATTTGTAAATTTGTAAATAATACAGCACTTTACCTGTAGTCCAAAGGCTTTGGGTGCTGAGACAAAGAAGTCTGAGGAGGCAAAATGTTAGAAAATGACGTATTGTCTCAAGAAATGGAATTTTTTTAAAAATTGATTTTCAATTGAATCCTCATTTAGGAAACTATAAAGGGGCCCCATTCTGAGGTCAGTAGAATCAAGATATCTAGAGAAGTAAACAATTTCAAATCCAAAAGTCACAGCCTGTTACTAACAGAATAACTTCTTTCAAAAGTACTGAACATAAAAATTTGCCCCAACCTTAGTTTGGTGCCAAGAACTTTCATTTTATAAAAGAGATAGCAGATCTGGGCTTTAATAATTATTATATGCAATATCAGAAAAAGAATTGGTGACAGAAAAGGATATAAATCCAATCTCCTTTTATAAGATCCTGTAGCTACTATTAGAGATTCAAAAATGATGCCCTGGAAGAATATATAGTATATTTAGGAAAGTTAAGAGCAAAACCTCATTATTTTTCTCTACTGCTTTTTAAGCATTTCTGTGAGCTATGAGTTGAGAATATAAAGTGAATGAATGTAACTATTCCTATCTTCGAGGGATTCACAATCTAATGAGAAAAACAGAATTTAAATCAATCATTTCAATACGAGCTTGATGCTAAAGAAGAGGTATGAGAGGCACCATGGACAACTTGACAAGTGCTTGACTCTTCCAGGCGATGATCTTTCAACAGGAAAACTCACCAGGCAGAAGACATTAGAAGTAGAGGGAAGTGGCTATTGATGGGCCTTATGTAGGAGAATGACAGGTCAGATTTGTGCTTTCAAAGGCTCCCTGGTGTTCTTATTCACTGTGAGATGAGTACAAATTGGCCAAACCTTTTCACAAAATATTTTAGCAAATAACATCAAGAGTCTTAAAACATACTCATATCCTTTCAGTTAGAAATTCCATGTCTAAGAATCAGAGATGCTGTCAGGAACTTATGTCTGAAGAAACTTATCAAAGCATTATTTATGATCATAAAAAACTGGAAACAACCTACATGTTCAACAAGGGAGTAATGGTTAAAAAAGTTATGCTACATTCAAGCCATGTGATTTCATGAAGTACTTGTAAGAAAAAACCCCAAACATTTTAAAAGAATATTTCAAGACAAAAAAAATTGATTTTTTTAAATGATGTAAACTATTTAATGAAATATTACCTAACCTTGTAATAAAAATTTTTAAGCCCAGCTGTCATGGCTCAGTGGTTAAGCATGCATCTATGAACCCAGAGGTCAATGGTTTGATTCTGCCCCCCAGGTTAAGGAAGGGCCCCAGTGGGGGGCATGCAAGAAGCAGCCAATCAATGATTCTCTCTCATCATTGATGTTTCTATCTCTTTCTCCCTTTCCCTTCCTCTCTGAAATCAATAAAAAAAAATTTTTTTAAACATTTTAAGTAGTTTTCAACATTGGTTGCAATTTACACTCATACCCCACATTCGTCAAGTTCTTTCTTGTTTAGACATACCAAACAAGAGGGTTGGAGTTTCTCTTTGCTCTGTGTGAAAATCAAGAGAAGTGGCTTTTGTTTCATTTTCTCTTAACAGCATGAGGAATAGAGTGAAGAAATAAAATGGAGTCACTATAACCACGCTGCTGAAGTACTAAAATCAAGTATGTTGAGGTATGAGGAAACAATTCTATTCTTATTCTAATTAGCCTGGAACTTAAACTTTTGTGTTTTCCAGGATATACACCAAAAGCTCCAGATAACCCTCTGATTACCAACTGAAGGACCCAGGAAAGAATGTTCATATATCCAGACACCGGTCATCTAGAAGATTACCATTTTGGACCAAGCCAGAGGCTCAGATTGCAGAACTGACTCTTCTTGAGAATGCACTTTTTTATAAAGAAACCTCAGCTTTTCCTTCTTCTTTGAAGAACTCTGGGCACTGCTTACTGTGTTTCCAGTTTGCAAACCCTAAGGCCCTTGAATAAATCTTTATCAGTTATTTCTAGCAAAGCTTCCGAACATTTTTTCAATTCGTTCGGCATATATGGTGTCAGTGTGATGGAATTTGAAGAGCACTCCACTTCAGTTCCTATGCCACCAGTTGGACTTGAGCCCTCGTGTTCTGTTGTTCCCCCAGTGGCTTTGGGGTTTCAGTGGAGAGTTCTCTCAGTTCTAAATCTCCTTGCTTCGGTTGAGATTCAGAGCTTTTATTCTTGGGTCCTTTGATGCTGGTTCTTCTAAATGGGGTGCCCTGTTTCTAAGGTTATTATGGAGGAAGAACCCCATTCTGGTCCATTCTCTGCTGAGTATTTTTAGATGGGCTTCTGATATGAAGGACAATTGGGGTTTACAGTGGTCACTCTGGGGATTTTTTGAGATTCCTAAATGAGTATATTTATGCGCACACTTAGAGAATCTTAGAAATGTTAAACAAGCTGAATGAGAAGCATTTTTCAATTGGTACTTAGAGGCTTCTAAGAAATCAAATCATTCCAAAATGATCGTCTTAACTGCTCCTTTGTCTTTGTGTCCAGCCATGACAACTTTCGGGGACCTTCACCCTTTAGCTGGGAACTCCAGCTAGTTATATGTACAGACATTTTCGTTCTTTCTCTTGGCCTTTTTAATCAAATGGACCAACTTAGCCAAAATAATTTAAAACTCTAATGGCCATTCAGGAAATCCTTTAAGTCTACACCTCAAGGGCCCTCCTTAGAGAGAATTCCAAACTTCTCGGGACAACAGAATGCTTTCTTTCATTGACAGGCACAGATTCTAAAAGACAAACTGACTTTCAAAATAGTTCTGAAAGGACCCTAAAAGAAACTTTGCAGGTGTTTTAAAATTTCTGACTATTTCTCCCTTCTGAAACCTGATATTTCAAAAAAATGTAGTAACTATGATCAGAAATTTGGCAAAATTAGAAAATAAAGATTCAAAGCCTATTAGAAAAAATTATAAAGCCTTCTCCCTTAAGCTAAAATAAAACTATGTATCCAGAGGGAAAGAAGCAAATTAGGAAGATGTGCTTGGATGGGTAGATATCCAAACTACATGGTTGTTAAGTTACAATCCAATTCTCTGGAGGAATTGAGAGCAACTGTCATAATTTTACAAATCTTTGTGAAACCAGAAATGCAACTCTAAAAGCAGTTCACAGCCCATCTATCTTTACCATCCTCGATTCCTCAGACTGAAGAAAAAAAGAAAACAAGGGTTTTTAAAACACAAACTGCTGATCCGGCTCCAAGATTTCTTGCCAAGGGCAAATATAAATCTTAATTGTCTTCTGCACAAATATTAATAAGAAAAAAGCCTTAGCCATCTGTATGAATAAACATAACTGTTATAAATTAGTGGGTTTTGCTTTATTATACCTGTCTCATGGCTAAAATTTTAAAAACAAATCTATCAGGATGTTTACATCTGCCTGTGTTATGTGCTATTTCTACTTTCAGATGATATTGCTAAATGGTAAAGCTGTTTAATTAAATTAAATGAATTAAGTGCTTATATAAAAATTCTCAAAATAACAGAAACTAACCCACATGCTTTTCAGAATCACTTGATCTGAGAAAATGTTTCATAGTAAAGCTGTTCTGAGCTTGATCTGGTTAAATAAGAATGTTTTTAGAGTTATAAGAATTAAGTATAATACTTTTATTTTACCTGGGATTATGGGATTACAAAAAGAAGTTCATATGATCTCTATTACAAAATTTGTCAGCAGGAAAAATACCTTGGGATAATAACTAGTCAATCACAATTATTGCCTGATATCTCCTGGAGTTTTAATGGGTAATCTAAACATAATTATTAAGAACTAATAATCTAAATAGATCTAAGTAGGATAAAAAAATTTAGATAAAATGTTTTAGCAATAATTATGTTATATATACTTAAAATAGTTTCCCAAAATCTTTTGAAACTTTAGTTTTACTAAGTTAAGTTAAATAAGTTAAATTCATGGAATATCAAGATAATTTTCAAGTAAGATAAAATACTGAATCATTAATTGTTATGTTAAATAAATATGTGTTTATCTACTTTTGACTTCTTATTACAGAGAAGCTATAAGATAAATTTGGATTTGCTAATGAATATGTTTTGTGTTTTGTTGAGGAAGCATATGTTTCTAAAAATTAGAAAATATATTTGTCACTAAAAGAAACTTTGTTTCTAAAAGCTATGAAGAATGCTAACTGCTTACTGTTTAGTTGTCATTAGAAGTTAAGGTTTCTAAAGGTTAGGAGTTCTAATTAATATAGAAGAAAATAATGCATTTTCAGCAGAAGGTAAAAAGTATGGAAATGTTGCCTGGCCTGCATGGCTCAGTGGTTGTGTGTCAACCCATGAAGCAGGAGGTCACAGTTCAATTCCCCCTCAAGGCACACGCCTGGGTTTCAGGCTCCATCCCAAGTGGGTTCATGCAGGAGGCAGCCGATCAATGATTCTCTCTCATCATTGATGTTTCTAACTCTCTCCCCCTTCTGCTCTGAAATCAATATATATATATATATTTAAAAATAAATAAAGTATGGAAATGCATTTTTGAGAAAATTAAAAGAATATGGTTTATTCTAAAATAAATAGATTATTTCTGAATGAGTAAGAAGAGACAAACTAAGAGAGACAAGGAAAGTTGTAGAAGATTTGTGAAATCTAATATGTGACCAAGCTGAATAAGACTGAAGAAACTTGTTAAAAGGATTTTTTACAAATAAGCTTTACTATCAATAGTATACTAAAATAATATTCTTTCATCTGCTAAAAGGAAAACGTCTTCCTGGACTATTTGTCTGCTCATGATAAGATATTGTGAAAAGTTTTCTTCTAGTAAAGCAAAGTTTCTGTGTTATATAAAAAAAAAAAAGTTTTATGTTGCCTTAATCAAGTCTTTGATTAGTTAAGAAAAGTGAATCTTCTCAATGATAAGAGCTAGCATTCTGTATTTGTCTTTGAAATCTTTTATTGTTACTTTGGTCATATAGATAACTGTGTTATTTCATAATACTTTGTGATTCTATTTAAGTGTATAAACAGTAAGCCTTCTTTATGTTGTATCTGTACAGTGTATTGCTCCAGAAATTGTGTGAAAATCTGGAAGTCTGATATGTCCTGGCATAAGATGTCTGTCATCAAAACTGAGGCCCACATTAAAGGGACTGAACCTGAGTATCAGGGAAATGCCCTGGTTGGCTTTCAGACAAAAGCAGCAGCAACAGAATCAATAAAGACTGTGGCAAATGTGGATGAAGTCTATTCTGCTTCTGCAAAAAATGACCCCTCAGTGCCAGACTTTAGCTGTCTTGATGCCCTTGTACCATGGCAACAGTCTGCTACTAAATCAGAGAAACTAAGATGGAGACACAGTGGCTGTACATTAAATGATCAGTTGGAGTTATGGGAAATCCAAGACAACCTATGGCATACCCCATTTTCAGTTTTTGCATTCCTTCATCCAGCACAGTGAGTGTAAGCTGGACTTCATCCAACTGCCACTCAGTATAGGTTATCAATATGTTCTTGTTGTATGAATGTTTTCCAGATGGTTTGAAGCCTTCCTCTGCTGTAAGGCCTATGTCCTCACAGTAGCAAAGAAACTATTAGAAAATGTATTTCACAATTGGGATATATCTTCCACAATTTCTAGTGTTCAGGGCACAGTTCACTGAGAAAAACATACAAGCCGCGATGGAAAGCCTTACAAACTTCCTGGAATTATCACAGACACTAACACCCTTAATCATCAGGCAAAATTGAGAGAACAAATGGAAAAATTGGATTCATAAAACTGTTAACAAAAAGATCAAGATCAACAAGAATTAATAACATGGGACTGATAAGGTTGATTATCATTTTTATGACTTTTTGTTTGAAATATTACTGGGTCTTTAATCTTCTGTTTACCAAATACAAGGCAACCTTTTCTCTTACGCTACCTATGACTTAGAGCAGTGGTCGGCAAACTGCGGCTCGCGAGCTGCAGTTTGCCGCTCTGTTGACTAATGAGTTTGCCGACCACTGGAATAGGGGTTTAATCACAAGGAACAACAACAGCCTGTAATTATTGGAAACTCATTTGTCAACAGAGCCGCAGTTTGCCGACCACTGAAGCAATTTGGTAAACTACCCTATGTGAGCAGGAATGAAAGAATTGCCTTTTTATCCCTACTTAATACCTCCAAAACTCAGAAACTCTCAGTGTGTCTTCTTATTTTTTATGGCAAATTTGCATAAGTTCAATAAGAATCTGTTCTCCTTGTAATAGGACATAATTGGAAACTGGTTATATTACCAAGGCTTTGACTGAAATGTCATATTTGAAGAAGACATGCATAGACTCAGATATGAGCAGACAGCTTTAAGGAACTTTCTTACAAAAGCCAATAAAACCTTTGGGTATATTACCTTGGTACCTTGCTTACAAGATCCCCAGCAGCCTTACCAGGTGAGTCGGGTAGGTCAGTTCCTGGCAGTGCAGGAATCTTAAGATATTTGGGGGATATTGAGAAGAGAGGAACTCACCCAACTATAGAGGTATTGCAGGCAAAATTTCCTTATGGAAAATTCCAGAAAGAAAGATTTAATAGAGCCTATAAGGTTAATTATTATTTTTCTGCTTCTATGTAAACAACAGGCTGTTTATTGAAACTAGACCTATTTTGCAAACAATTTAGTATTAATTTGGCTATCTGTGGTAAAAATGAGAATAATTTAGAGAGAAAAATTGTTTCAATCATATACTTTTGTGGATGTTAGAGTCTAATGCTGTTCATTATGTCTTGAGGTTTTGCTCCTACCCATAAACTGGACTGGATCTTGAATTCTTCTAGTTTCTCCCAACATCTTATTCTCCAAACTAAATTTCCAATTTTTCTCTCACCCTTCTGATATGTTATCATTGAGAACTAAAACTGCCCTTTTTCCAACATGATGCAAGCTAAAATGTCCTCTGAACTAATATAAACTCTTCATATAGAGATGATTATTTTGCCTTTTGCAGAAAAATCACCTGGGCCATTCAAACTGCAAACCAGAAGAATCCATCAGATTGCCACGGACTCCCTTCACTCCATCTAAAGATGCTTCAAGCCAGACATCTCAAAATCTTCTCAACTAGCTACCTTTAACACTCAGGAAGTAGAATGATAGTGTGCTTAAATCAAACATTGTTTTTCTTTTGTTGTTATAGAGATGCCTCTTATTAAATACCTGACTGCTTGTGCCTTAGGCCTAATGTTGGGAGCCACCTGCATCGTCGACTCCTGAGATGAGAGACAGCTGTTCAATTGAACTGACCTATTCTCAAGACGGAGACTGGTTTCTAAAACTGATATATAATCATAATGTCTCCATTGGTCCTTTCCCAATGATATAAACTAAAGTATTGAGCTGACTATAAATTCATATGTAGCAAGCATGTCTCTAATCCATACACCCCCTCTGATAAACCTAAGGAAAGCATTGCCACCTTGGCATCAGATGACTTCAAAATGTTTTGTTGGATCTATGATGCTTTCTGAGAGGAAAATCCTGATCAAAGGGGGAAAATGAGGAATAAAGAAATAAAAGGGAGTAATATAGCCAAACTGCTGAATTACTAAAACCAAGTAGGTTGAGGTATGAGGAAACAATCTATTCTTGTTCTAACTAGCCTGGAAACGTAAACATTTTTTAACTTCCTTGTGCTGCATCAATGTCTGAATATACATCAAGCCTCCAGATGACCCTCTGTTTATGCCCTGAAGGACTAAAGAAAGAATGTTCATGTATCCAGACCACTTGATGTCCAGCGTCCGGACCACGGGCCATCGAGAGGATTACCATTTCCCCCCAGTCCAGAGGCTAAGATTGCAGGACTGATTCTTCTCAAGAATGTACTTTTTACTATAAGAACCTCAGCTTTTCTTTCTTCTTTGGAGAACTCTGGCTACTGCCTGGTTGTATTTCCAGTATGCAAACTCAGAACTTTCTATAAATCTTTATCAGTTATCTCTAGCAAAGCCCCCAGACTCTTTTTTAGTTGGTTAGACAAGTGTGATCCAGGATTTATTTGCAAGTCGCTTATTTTCTAAGTCCCACTCTCTTGATGATATCCAGGATAGCTAGGAAAAGAAGGGAGGCCAGGTGAGGAATGGATGAGACAGAAAGGGTCCAGATGCTGAAAATTAGCAGAGTGGAGAAGAAGATATGGTAGGCCTGAGGTATGGTGAGAACCAGAAGAAAGAGTGGTTGCTGTGCATTGAGAATGAGTTACTAGATTGGAAACTTCAGGAGTGGAACATAAATACATATGTAACAGTTCAACATAAGAAATGCCACAATACAGTACATGGTTAACTGTCAATAAATGGCATTATAGACTATTAATGTTATTGAGGAAGTTTGGTGGAGAGAGCCATCATTAGGTCACAAACTTTTATCTGGCCATGTATTAGTGACAATATTACTTTAAAACTTGCCTTTAGCAATCTTGTTAGAGGGAATGAACTCTCCTGCCATTCTTTATGGGAAATTTAGTTACTGAAGAACTTAAAGGGCTTCATTGTTAAAGAATTTTATCTATTAAGTAAAAAGAAATGTTATAAAAAGAATATGATAGAAAATAATTTGGGCTCAGTTGGTTAGAGCATCTTCCTGATATGCCAAGGTTGCAGATTCCATCCCTGGTCAGGGCACATATAAGAATCAACTAATGACAGAAAGAGACCTGGCCCAGCTCACATCGAGATACAGGGGACAGACAGAGACTTGGCCCAGCTCAGATCGGGACCCAGGTAACAGACAAGAGACTTGGCCAACAGCAGTTGCCCTATATCTAAATTCAGCGAGCATTTGGAATGCTCAGGGCCCACTCAAGAATGCAAATAATCCTTCCCACTAATATTTACAGGGTAAACTAAGATTGTTGGTAGAGTATTAAATTTGACAGTAAAATAGTAATTGAGTTTTCAGATTAATTTAAATAGCCTAACTGAAATAAGTGAATATTCAAGTACTGGACAAAAAGCTGTTCTTAAAGTAATAACTAAAATTTCTATTGGTAGTTCATCTCATGGTAAAATTCCTGAATATGCAATGAACCTAAAGCAGTCATATGTGTGGGGGAAAAAAAAATTCTAAATTTAAAGTTATCAAGACTGTATTATAAAATTTACAAAAACCTCCATTAATAAAAAAAAAGGGGGGGGGGATAGTAGGGCAATATCATGTAAGGAAAAATATCCTATAAGTAAATTACATCTAGAAAATTTTTACTTTACCAAATGAAGTTTCATTTGCAATGCTAACAGCAAGACGGCCATTAAAAACACACATGGTGTCTAAATAAGACAAAGGAAAATCGTTTGAACAAAAATAAAAAGGATCCCAAATCAATTATATAGAAAAGATTCCTTTATTAACTTGTGGTCGAGAATATATTTGTATATTTTCAGAAAACAACCCCAAGACCAGATGGATTCCTGCAACAGAGAGGAATTGACAGGAGTGCTCCAACCACGAAGACAAGAGTAAAAAACAGTCCAGAGATGGAAGACGCTGACAACGCCTTGCCATGGGAGCAGTCAGCAGCTGTGCACCGCTGCAGGTTGCCTAGGACCAAACCAGAGAGGGTCGGACCTGCATTGCCACCATGTGCCCACCATCCAGATATCAATGCTGACATGTATACATAAGGAACTGTTGGACATTGAAATTGGGACTCAAACATTTTTTTGTTTTGTCTTGTTTTGTTATTATATGTTTATTTCCAGTCTGCAAAGGCAAAACTTTTTAAAGGAAAGAAATGGTGGGAAAAAGATACAGAGGCAAAGAAGCATTGAACAGACTGTCAAACTACATTGGGAAGACAGGGGAGGTTGGGCGAGGAGGGCTGTAAGAGACCAACCGAAGGACTTGTACACTTGCATATAAGCACAACCAACGGATATAAGACACTGGGGCGGGGGGGGGGGGGGGGGGGGGGGGGCAGGGTGGGCAGGTGAAGGCATGTCCTGGGGGGTAGGGGAGGTCGGGGGGAGATCAAGGGGGAAAAAAAAAGGAGACATATGTACTACTATTTGTAATACTTAAAACAATAAAAATAAAATTAAATTTAAAAAATTTAAAAAAAGAAAGAATCAACTAATGAATACATAAATAAGTGGAACAACACATTGATGTTTCTCTCTCTCTCTCTCTCTCTCTCTCTCCAAAAATCAATCAATAAATAAAGCTTGTGAAGTGTTTATTTCTAAAACAAACAAAAAATAAAATAATTAGAAGCTAACGTGCTATTTGAGGAATTTCAATCTCTGCACAAATATTGACTTCATCTTTCCATTTCTTCTTTCCTTTAAAATGTATTCACATAAAATCTGCTTTATAAGACAGAACCAGTTAGGAATATAGTCCAAGAAATTTACCACTAAGTTGAGGCACATAAGTATTTTAGTTCTGGGAAAATTGGGCCTTGATAACCTTCTTCCTGAATTTCTTGTGTGTTCCCCGCCCCGCCCCCCCCCCCCCCCCCCCCCGCCCCCCATTGGAAAATATGTGGTAATTTCCCCCATTGCTGAACTTTCTTGCTTTTACAGTTTCTCCTACCTTAATTTTAAGTACCTTGTCCACTCTTGCTATTCTAGGCTATATTCTAGTCTACATAGCATTAGAGACTTTTAGCTATCACTAGTTTAATGGATCAACACATTTACCCAACCACATAACTTAAGACCTTTTGGGGGTTTTCCAGTCTATTTTAATCTATTTAAACCCAACACTGGCAGATTTCCACTTCCTTTGTTCCTTGTGTAGACTTTGGTTTATGCCTGTTGGTCTCTAAAAAGGACAGAGAGGAGGCAGCTGTTGAAAAAAAAACCAGATTGGCAGTTTTAACCACACAGTTTGGTCTAATTGCTTTGATATGCTAAACTTGCTAGCTCCTCCCAGTGTACCTTTCTGATTTTGCATCACAACACCATACTGAATCCCAAAGGAAACCGGGGTAGTTTTTTAAATTAAAAAGAAAAGAAAGAAATGCAAACCAGTGAGACGGTTCTTTTCAATCATCACAGACTCATTCTGCTAACTGCTGGCCTTCACAAATCTGCGTACACTAGCGACCTTTAAAACAGGAGAAGCCGAGAATACTGATCGTGTTCTAAAGAGGGAAAACGGGTGATGTCATAACGCACAGTCCTGTATGGCTGCAGCCCAGGCCGGGCGGGGAGTTGGGAACACAGAGCTCCGCGTCAGTGGGTGAAACAAGTTATCTCCGGGGCCCCAGGACACCGGTGAGGACCCGGCACCAATCAGGTTCTAGCTCGGCGCCTGCCTTTGTTCTCACTAGGGAACAGGTTTCGGGGTGTCTAGCCTCGGGAACCGCATTCGATCCGCACGCGCATTGCTGGCCTCCTCGGGAGAACTGGCTCGCCCATTGGCCTTGTCCCCCTGCCATCCGGTCAGCCAGAGCTTTCCCCAATTACATCTGCCTTCTCCAGGGCGCGAACGCAAAAATCCTGACTCACCATTTTTAGCTGTGGAAGAGGCTGGTGCAGACCAATAGTTTTAAAAGGCAATTTGTTCTCTGAATCTTTAGAGAACAGGGCTGTGCATTCTGCGGGTATTTGACCAGCTGCTTTAGAAAGGACTTTTGGGTGAGAAAATAAACCTCTCTCTTTTGCCCCTTTAGTGCTAGACAAATAAAGGAACTTTCATTTCCGAGAGGACTGCGAAAAGGGGGCTTCAGATGTAGAGGAAACCGCGAAACCAGGGGTTTTGTGTCCTTCCCCCAATTAACTGATTAATGGTGTAAATATGCCTCAAGCATCCCCCACTTTACGCCCATACCTCAGGTAACTGGTCTTTTGCAAACTGAGACTCACGATAAATGATGCATAAAGTTCTTAGAGCTCCCTGGATGCTAAGAGCTACGTGACTGCAGTCTTTTGCTAAGCTAACATTTGGGCTGAGAGAAAGCCTACCCACTGACGAGATGGTATGAAAATTTTAGTTCCCCACCCCCACTCCACCTTTCAAACCTTTCTCAAGAAATCAGGAAATATTTAGTTCAGTTTCAGACCAACTAGCAAGCTCTAGCTCCCAGCTATTTATCTCACTCTCTCACTATTCCTGCAGGGACCTAGAAGGGGGCGTGGCTTGGCGTCGGGGAGGGACTGGGCTTCCCGAGTTAATTTGCATACGACACACCTTCTTCCTCCTATTGGCGGAGCAGCACAAATTGTATTCCCTCCCACCTCACAGCCTAACCCGCCTTCTCCCTTCGGTACTGAGCCGTAGGGATGAACTTAACTTGCCCAGAGATTCAAGGCATCCTTGGCCTCTGTGATTGGCCGGCGCCGCTCCCAACAGAGCTGTAGTTGCTCATAGGCGGCGGGCTAGCGCACGGGGGCGTGGCCGGAGCTGTCCGATTGGTGGGAGGGGGCGGTACCAGAGCGTGGAGGTGGTGAAGGTGGTGGGGAGGCAGGGGCGGGGCCGCACTGAGGCGCTGCAGCGGCGGCGGAGGCAGCGGTGGCGGCTGCTCGTCCTAGCCAGGCGGGGGCGGGGGTCTGGAGGATGGGGGCGGGTGGAACAACGGGCCGGTGAGGAGCAGCCGCCGCCGTCTCCGCCGTCGCTTCGGCAGCCGCCGCGGTGGTCGCCTCGGACAGCGCCGCCTGCTCTCGGGTCTTCGCCTCCTATCCCGATATCCCGCCGGAGGAGCGCGGCCGGCGGCGCGGGGACCGTCCGGCTCCGCAGCGGCGCAGGCGGCCGCAGTGACAGCCCCGTCCCGGCCCGCCGCCCGCCCTCGGTGCCCACAGCCACGATGAACCGGGGCGGCAGCAGCCCGTCGGCCGCCACCAACTACCTGATCTGTACCAACTGCCGGAAAGTGCTGCGGAAGGTACGGGCTCGGCCTGGGGTCCGGCTCGGAGGGGCGCTTTCCGCCGGCCTGGGCTCGGGCTGCTCGGCCGGGCGCACTCCTGGAGCGAGGCTCAAAGGGATCCCGGGCACCTTCCCCACGCCGAGACCGAAAAAGGGGGCGTGGGTTGAGGTTGGAGGGTTGAGGCTGCTGCTTTTTATCTCGGCGGGGACAGACTCTAGTCCCGAGGGGTTGGGGGTTTTTATTTTTTTGGTAAGGGGGTGCTGTGTACTGTGTTTCGGCTCATCTTACCTAACCAGCCTGCTCCTCGGGCGCAGGGAGCGAGGGACCTGTTCGATTCTCCTGCTGGTGCTGTTGATGGAGGCTGGTGTGGTGAAATCGGAACTGCCAGGTCTGGTCTTGAGGAACCTGGCTCCCTCTTCGCTGTAGCTATCGCTTGCGGGTATTTTTGTTTACTTGGTTCCCTTCTGCCTTCCTGGCGTGCTCTCCCCGAACACCCCCTTTTTACATCCTTTAGATGGTCGTCTTGTGTCTAGAACTCAATCATGAAAAGAATTGGTAAACAGCTTGAACTTTATGCCCATGGGAAATGCTGTTCGACCTTACAGTTCCTCAGGCAGGGATGGGGCGGGGGAGGAGGCTGGGGTGAACGTGAGTTATCCCTTTTTAGCAACCCCTCCCCCGCTCGCGTTTGTCCAGAAAAATCAGACGCACCATCAGCTTATTGCTTCTCAGAGTGACTGATAGAAAGTTTACTCCAGCATTGTTTAGCTCTCTTGGCTTAATCGCTCAGTTAAAGGGGGAGGAGGGGAAGGGGATGTTGGGCTTTAGACCGAGAAAAGCTTTTAATCAGACTTTAACACTGGCCACTGGGTAATATGATAATCAATTTATTCTTTTCCAAACCCTATTTTTACATTTCATTAAGTGGAAACATTAGTTGAGGTGCTTCTGTTTGCCCAGTACAAATGAATTAAAATTGCTGAGTTGTGCAAATGCGTCGGGACTGAAGGACTAAGATGAATAGGGCACCGTTTTTAGTCAATTTCTCTAAATACAGTTCAGTTGGGGTTGCTCTTTATATATTAAAAAAGAAAGAAAGAAAGCATATAAGTAAGCAAGCTCAAATATTTTCGCTCTTTGTCCAAAAACTGTTTTTCTTCCTCTGTGGGTCAGGCCAAGTGCCAATCAAAGTTGTTTTTCAAGCCTCTTTTCCCTGCAGTAGGGCTGCTGCTTCTCTCTGCACGAACCCCCCCCCCCCCCATTTTATTGGAGAGCATGAAGAAAGCAAAGAGATTGCAAATTTGAAGTTAATAGAACAGTTAAATATGTCTTAAATTGTGTTTATTGGGTATGTTTTTCTTGAAACAGATTTTTATTCAATGTTCATGTTGAGTATGTGCAGTTATTTTTTTTCCATAAACTCGGGGATCAAATTACAGTTGATACTTGTTCAGCTCATTGTAGGGCAGCTTGTGAGAAATGTAATGGATCAGAAGTGCAGCTCTGCTTAGTTGAATGTTAACTCTTTCACTTCAGGGCCAGATGTCCTCTGAACTAAACTTTTTAAAAAATAATGATTATTATTTCCTAACTTTAAAAGTGGTAAGTTATGTCTTTAATATGAAAAAAGTGTTGTTTGATACACATTTGATTACACTCCAGCCTGGTTAAAATAAGTTATTTTTTTTAACTGAAGGAAGAGAAAGCTATATTGATTTTGATTTTTTTTAAGTGCCTCTCTCAATTTGGTAGGCTAATAAAATGTTTGGAGGTGATATTAGGCTACAAAATATTTTTTTTTTCCTTTTGTGAGAACCATGGCTATGGAGTAATCATACTTTGCTCGCATTCTTTATGTCTTTCTCTTAGCTTTTAGGAAACCATTTCTATTTACCTAGAAAGAATATCCTCTTTCTAGCCATTATTAAGAGAAAAAGGTATATGGAAAATGGATATTCACCATTTTCATAGTTTATAATTACTATGCATACCTCTGCCAATATTCCAGTTTTTAACAAATCCAAGGGGTATTTAATATTGATTCATGCAGTAGCATGAAATAGCTTTAGATGGAAATGGAATTGTTTGAGCTAGTTATGACATGACTTGGCAACATAAGTAGCTTTTTAAGAGTAGTATTCTTAAGTGCTCTTTAAAAATATCAAGTATTTAGCATTTTAAATTTTTTATCATTCTAAAAGCATGTAAGAGTTTATTTCTAATAAAGATGGTTTTCTTTTTGATACAAAGTATATAATTCTAAAATTCATCTGCAACTCTCAAAATGTTATTCTCCAAATTTATCCTGTTTTCTATTTAATAATGTGTTCAGTAATAACCAAGTGAGTCATAGCATTTTGAATTTTTTGTTGGGAAGAATGAAACTCATGCACACCCAGTGTAAATTACTCTTTGCAGTTATAATCCTCATTAATGATGGGGGAAGAGTCACCTTTATATGTGGCATATATGTGCCTTTTTCTAAGTGGCTTAATTTGTTGCAGTATGTTGATTTGGGAATATCTTCAAAAGGAACTGAATTCACCTTCACATGAAATAATTTGGTTTAACTCTGTATCTGAAAATTGAATTGTATATTGTATGAGAATCACATTTATTCTTAGAAGTACCTTTATAATTTGATTCAGTGTCCTCCAAAATAAGGAGACTTCTTAAAATATTGAATATAATTTGGTAACCTTCGGTCAGTAAAAAGAATGGAGAAGTAAACCACAGAGGGAAACAAAAAAAAACTGTCCTCAAATTTGTAACTCCTACTAAGTCTAACGTGCCCTGTTATCAATGAAATAATTCAACAAGGTTTCTAATAAAAGAGGAAATGCCTGTATTTATTAAGGAAAAGTTAATGAATTTTTGAAGTGTTATACATTTTACTTGAAGAAATTCCAGGAACAACTAGATATATTTTAAAGTAGAGTGCTAAACTACATTAAGGACGGTAGGCAACTGTCAGTCCACTCATTTTCCAATAAATAAAAGGTGGCCTATTACAGTAGGCTATTAAGCACTTAGTGCTATTGGAGTGAATAAAACTCTGCACCATAAGTTAAAGGATTAAACATTTAAAAATTCTTAGTATGTTCAGTAGTTCCAGTGGTATATGCTTGTTGGTTGTTGGATTTTTCCACTTTGCTTATTTTGACACCTTTTTTTATGGATTTATAAGTGAAGAGACTGTGAAAATAAAATAGGAAATATTGGATTGAGCTATATGGACCTCATTTTTCTAGTCAAATTTGTCAGTTAATAGCAATTTTATATGGTTCAACCAATAGAAGAGAATTGCTATGACTAAGGATTAGTGGTTATGTTCTACCTTGGTTAATCAGGCTTCTTATGTACATAATTTTGATTGTCAAAAGCAGTTTTTTACTTCATTTAATCTTAAATTAGAGGCCCGGTGCATGAGATTCTTGCACTGGGGTGGGGGAGGGGGGGAACCCCCCACCCCCCCAGCCCGGCCTCTGCTCCCCTTGCAGTCCGGGACCCCTTGCTCTTACCACCCGCCTGGGCTTGCCAGAAGTGAGCCCGGCTTCTGGCTGAGTGGTGCTCCTCCTGTGGGAGCATACTGCCCACCAGGGGGCAGCTCCTGCGTTGAGCATCTGCCTCCCTGGTGGTCAGTGTGCTTCATAAGTACCCATCATTACACCCTTCGGTCGATTTGCATATTACGCTTTTATTATATAGGATGAACTAAGCAGAGATTAAGCGGTGAATTTATGATAGCAATCCAACATGCAATGTTTTGCAAGCTGCTTTTTATGGAGCCCTAAAATGCTTGTGTTCAAAAATGCTTGAGTTGGATTAAATTTTTAAGTATATTTTAATTTAAATTATTTTAAAATTATAATTTAAAAATATTGCTACCCCAAAATGTTTTATCAAATTTTAACATTGTTTAAAAAGTTACCTTTTGTTACAAGATTATTCTGGTACAGGGCTTGAATTAAACGTTGTTCTGTTACCTTTGTATATGTATTGGAACATTTTGTTAATATAACATTGATAAGAAAGATTGTCATTGATTATTGAAGGCACTGGCCTTTAATAAAAATTCAATTCTGTACATATCTACTTATGTTAAATTTTTATTTGTGAGAATGCTAACTTATTATTATCAGTACTTGTTACTTCATCACAAAAACACATAAAAATAATGGTTTTGTATATTTATGTACTTCATAGTTCAGGCTCAATATAAGATTTCATTTGTGAAAGGGATTCTGCTGCTCTTCCCACTTCCTCCCCCATCACCAAATAAATTCCTAAAATATAACTGCTAATGTGCTCACAGTTAGGTCTTCGATAAGTTCTTGTATTTTGGGCAAGTTAGTTAACTTCCTTGAAGCCTACTTTTCTCTATAAAATGTAGATAATTTCTATTTATTTTATAGTTAGCTGCATAGCTTGAGAGAAGTAATGAGTGTCAAAATACTTTATAAACCATAAAGTACAACTATAAATATAAGAAAGAAAAAGTCAAACCTATTTATTTTTCTTTTATCCAGATACCTTAATTATATGTGTATGATGGCAATATATTTTAATACATACTGAGTACTTTGGTTAGTCTTCATTTTTCTGTCCTGTTTCCTTATTGCCTATAAATGAGAGGTAAAGATATGCCTTTAGTTAGAATGATCAACATTTTAAAATTTGTATATATATATTTGTATCCAACTCCCCTTTAAATAATAATTCATTGAGTGCCTTTTGGTTTTTCAAATAATTAAATAAAATTGCCTTTTGGACACTTAACAGTTGAGGGAAATTGGTACTCAATTTGAAAAGACTAATAGTTAAGGATGGTTGTGTTTAATAGAAGTTGGGGCAAATCTAGGATAAAGCAAATAATTTTTAATTATTTTAATTTTGGGGAAAAGTTATAGAAGTAAAAGCCTCTGTCTTTTCCCCCCATCTCTTCATCCCTTCCCTTTTTTTCCCTTTTGAAGGGATTGGTTTATGTTTGTCTAGGCCATTACAATTTTTAAGAATGTTTTCACATAGTCTTGATTGTCACAAACTGAGAAAATTCAAGTGGCATGGACTTTGCCATATAACTAGTAAGATGCCCATTTAATTCTCAGTACTGCCTCTATAATAACTAAACCATATTTCCATATTTCTATTGTCTCTTGCATTGTTGAGGTTTTTGGGGAATCTCTCCACTCCCAGATTCACATCTGGGGAATGTCCATAGGTACCTAAAACTATCAAGGTAATATTGGTTGGAAGTATGAATTTTAGCTACCCTGACACATTATTGCAGATCAACTGGGAGGGAAAGGAGAGGATATAGCTAGCTATTTTTATTATCTCTGTAACAATTGTTTGGTATATTCCTTAATAAGATAAAGTAGCACTTGTCAAATATGATCTTCAGATCCTGGGGATGTCCAATACCCTTTGGGTATCAAGGGGTCAAACTATTTTTATGATCATATTAAGACTTTATTGCCTTTTTCACTATGTGCAAAAGCATTAGAAGTAAAACTGTGCTGGCCTCATAGTGTAAGTTAAGGTAGTGGCACCAAACAGTTATCATTGTATTCTTCACTGCCATATATTCAGTGAAAAAAATGCCAGTTTCATTTAAGAGTGACCTTGAAGAAGGAGTAAAAATTTAAAATTTAATACCTTGATCCTTGAGTGTCCATCTTTTTAAAATATCCTGTGTGACAAAATGAGAAGTCTATAAAGCACTTCTATTGCATAGCATACTCCTCATTTCTATGGAAAAACTTGTGCAGTTGTTTTAGTTACAAGCTAAACTAACCACTTTTTAAATGTAACCACATTTAAAAAAATGTTTATAGCAGTTTTATTCAAAATTGCCCAAAACTGGAAACAAATATCCATCAGGATCACTTGACTCATTTTAGAGAAAATGTTTATCAAAATCATACATGGGTAAAAGATCCATTCAAAGTACAAGACAGACAAATGGCTGAGCAGTTCTCAAATACTTTGGCTTTGAAACTCCTTCACACTCTTAGACCCCAAAGAGCTTTTGATTATGTGTGGGTTGTGACTGTCAATATTTATTTAATGAGAAATTAAAACTGAGAAAAATGTACGTTTGATTCATTTAAATAATCCATTAATGTTAACTTAAGTCACATATTTTTATACAAATAAATTTTCCAAAACAAAAACAGTAAAGAGTGGCATTTATATTTTTTGCAAATCTCTGTTTAATATAAGACAGCTGAATTTCATATTTGCTTCTTCATTCAATCTTTCGTAATATGCTTTCAAGTGAAGAAAATATGGCCTCCCACAGATATGTAGTTGAAAAACAAAAAAGACAATTGTGAATATTCTTCATTGATACCACACCAAAATGTGACAAGTAGAGCTTCTTAAGGTTAGTTGCCATGTAGAATCTGAAACCCCATCAGTAAACTTAACTTGCTCTACTATTTTATTAAATACTAGAGACCTGATGCATGAGCAATTCGTGCACTTGCAGGGGGGAGGGGAAGGGGGAAGGCGAGAGTGTCCCCTCAGTCTGGCCTGCGCCCTCGGGCCTGAGCAGCAGTTGGACATCATTAGTGCTGCTGCGGAGGCAGGAGAGGCTCCTGCCACCACCACTGCGCTCACCAGCCGTGAGCCTGGCTCGGCTTCTGGCTGAGCAGCACTCCCTGTGGGAGTGCATGGACCACCAGGGGGCAGTTCCTGCATTGAGCATTTACTCCTTGGTGGTCAGTGCACATCATAGCGACCGGTCGTTCTGCCGTTTGGTCAATTTGCATATTAGCCTTTTATTATATAGGATTATACCACATTTTGCACAGAGTTCTGATAGGGAGAAAGAATGTTAGTCCATTAAGAGGGTCAGGATACTGGCATTGGCTGTTGATTCTTCTCAGAGAAGTAAAATGACCATTGCTTTGATATGGACATACTCTTTGCCTCCTGGAATCTTCTAGTATTCTGTAAGGAATGGCTGTTTCAGAGTCGTTCAAGGCATACCTTCAAACTTCCAAGATTTTCTGTAGGCCATCTCCTAAGGTTCACTTCCCCGTGGAGTTCTGTCTAAACCAGTGGTCGGCAAACTGCGGCTCTGTTGACTAATGAGTTTGCGGACCACTGCGTAAGGCATTACCCTTACCCAGAAGTTTTGACTTTAGGTTAAAGACATTAGTACATTATTAAAATGTTTTTTAAGTGTTTTTCCCTAAGGCAGTGGTCGGCAAACTCATTAGTCAACAGAGCTGCAAACCGCGGCTCCCGAGCTGCAGTTTGCCGACCACTGGTCTAAACCATTTCCTCTTCCACCTCCCCTCCACCTCACCCCCCAAGTCCTTCACTTTGGAAGTATCCCAAGCCAGCTGTGATATCCTTGGCCAGCAGGCACTCCCTTGGTAACTGAACCAGAGAATTGTTCATAGGCCTGGACTTACCCCTTAGCTAGCCTTTACTTTTTAGATCCACCCAGAAGTGAGTCATTCATTGGTCTGTAGGCCAAGATATTGACTGCCTCCTGAGGGACACATGAATATTATGGGTTATTCAATGATGGTTTGAAATACCTTGTGTTTTGCTGCTCAAAGCTTCTGAAAGGAATGGCAGGCATTTAGCTTTATGTTTCATAACAAATGTATTAAGTATATTTTTGAATAAGTATGACCAATTATAAAAATGGCTGGTTTGTCTTGGCTGGTTTGGCTCAGTGGATAGAGCTTCGGACTGTGGACTGAAGTGTCCCAGGTTCGATTCCCGGTCAGGGCACATGCTCGGGTTGTGGGCTCGATCACCAGTTGGGGGCGTGCAGGAGGCAGCTGATCAGTGATTCTCTCTCATCATGGATGTTTCTATCTCTCCTTCTCCCTTCCTCTTTGAAATCAATAAAAAAAATGTATTTTTTTTTAAATGGCTGGTTTGGGCGATACTATTTCTTGAACCAGAGATTTCTTAACAAGTATAAAATATATATTTGTGTAAGACTTATTTTCTCTACTAATTAATAGCTACTTGTAATGGAAGTATATGTTCTTGTTTCCAGATACATGTTTTATTTTTACATCTTCCTCTATTGCAAAGATGGAACTAGTCAGTGGAAGAAATGAAATGTCTTTCCAAATAATGGAGATGTATAAGATTTACCTCATGGCTACCTAAAGCTAGATTTTGTGGCATGTTATTGTAATTCTCTGGTACTGTAACTCTTAGCTTTGAAATGCATTTTATAATATCAATAACAATAATAGCTTTCCTACTGCTTTTGTGCCATAGACTGTGCTAAGTATTTAAGCCCTACTTGTGTATCACATTTACTTATTACGAACCTATGAAGAATTACTATGTTTTGTGGATGAAGAAACTAGGGCTCAGAGAACTTCAGTTACTTGCTTAAGGTCAGAGTACCAATAAATGACAGACTTTGAAACCTGAGTTTCAAAGCCCAGCTCATTTTACAGGTATAAACACTGTATTGCCTTACATTATACATGTTTTTCTTCTATACAAAAGATATAAAATGTAAAATTAACTAAACTTAATAGGACCTGATTGTTTGAGAGAATAACAGGAGTGATTTCAAATTCAGATATTTTCTACTTTATTTTTACATTAGAAATGCAAATTTAAGTATCTATAATAAGTCAATTGAGAAACAAATTTAAGTTCTCATTGCACAATTTGATCCCTCTAGTCTAGCTAGCTCTTTTATCTATGTAAGTCTGTTATTAATTATGTGGCTATTCTTTCCTAATACCAGAATATACTTTTCCTAATTTCCCAGCAAATTTTGGCTTCCTCTTTTTGTCAATCAGTCATTTATTAGTTCATAGCATTGATTAGTGTTGCTATAGTATCTGTGGTATAAGAACTGTCTGGAAACATTTTGAGTTTAATATTGTCTTTTGAATGGAACCTCTAAGAAACGTTCTCACTTTCTAATAAAGTTTTTGCAGTAAAAACGATTTATTTATGAAGATAAG
The DNA here is from genome assembly GCA_026230045.1 of Corynorhinus townsendii. Classification (NCBI taxonomy): domain Eukaryota; kingdom Metazoa; phylum Chordata; class Mammalia; order Chiroptera; family Vespertilionidae; genus Corynorhinus; species Corynorhinus townsendii. The sequence goes on along the minus strand of JAPDVU010000008.1, from coordinate 62,982,176 downwards.
TAACATGAATGCTCATTTCCACCATTTATTTTTGCTTTCTGTGTTAAGGCAAAAATAGTGGCAAAGGAAGGAAATCCTGGGACTGGTATCCTTCCATAGGCTTTTCTCTACTTAATAGCCCCTATAATTATTACAACTAGAGAAGAGTTTCCATTCTTACAAAGGTTTAGTTGTGGGGAGATGTGGTTCTGCTACTTGTAAATTAGAACTCCTCAGAGTTTTCCATGGAAACAGAGTGAAATATCTAGTTAAGTTCCAGAGAATTATTAATATGACAGGTATAGTTAATAGGCATTTACTGATTAGCCTGCAAACCTAACCACTAGGTACAACATTGTTTCCAGGTGAAAATGCATCTTGAAATCTAAGTAATTAATTCACTGGAGGCTATCTTTCCTAATTTGTTATACTTAACACTATAAAAAGGATGATGATTTTGTCAAAAACATTTTTAATATATTCACTCTGAGGATATGTTGGGTTATTGCTGTGACTAATAGGAAAACTGTTGATGCAGTTGCATTCACTATTCAGGGAGGAGTTGAAATGAAGAAAGGGCTAAAAATTGGGTGATAATCAGGGTGTTGGGATTATCACGGGCCATCATCAAGCTGGCTTATCCTTGTTCGCTTCGTACTAAGGCTCTGGCCCAGCATTTTAAACTAGGTGCCATATTTTTTGCTACCCATCGTTGTCTTTAAGGTAATATAAATTTTAAAAAATAATCAATTTTAACTCTGCAGGAAGTTTTCTTTTTATATGAAATAAGGAATTTAACATGTATAACTTAATTTGGGGTATAAATTAATAAGGGAAAACAAGCCCAGCAAATTTATTCCACTAAAAAAGAATGAATACAAAACAAAATTGCCTAACCTAAAGGTACCTTAGCACTGAACCCCAAGTAATGTGAAAATTATTTTATCAAAACTTTTTGTATATTACTTAAAATTAGTGGATATTTAGTTTGGTTATGGAATACCTATTTGTTTTATTTTTTTTTAAGATATATTTTATTAATTTTTTACAGAGAGAAACAGAGAGGGATAGAGAGTTAGAAACATCGATCAATTGCCTCCTGCACAATCCCTACTGGGTATGTGCCCACAGCCAAGGCACATGCCCCTGACCAGAATCGAACCCAGGACCCTTGGGTCTGCAGGCCAACACTATCCACAGAGCCAAACCGGTCAGGGCTATTTGTTTTATTTTCGAATGGAGTATGATCTATACAGTCTTTTGAGACATCTATATATATAAAACCCTAATATGCAAATAGACCGAACGGCAGAACAACTGGTCGGTATGACGGGCACTGGCCACCAGGGGGCGCACATGGAACATGGCAGGCGTTGGCTGCGGCAGGATGGTGAAGCAGGTGAGCGGAGGCTCTAAACCAAGGCGAGATGCCGGTCACTGTCATCAGGACGAGCTCTGGTGGTTACTGAAATTCTTTGTTCCCACACACTGCGGTCCCACCTAGCACTTGCACCTGCTGCCAGTGCCAGCCCCACTCGCACCCACTTCCGGTGCCAGAGCCACTGCTCACACCCACTGCTGGTGCCTGGCACTGGCCCTGATCTTTCAGCACCGTCAGTGGGTGTGAGCAGCAGCTGCTGGCCTCGATCACCCCTCAGGGCTTCTCCACCTCCCCTGGCTCCTGAGGGGCAATCAGGGCAGCAGCCGCTGCTTGCACCCACTGCTGGCGCTGGCCCCAATTGCTCCATGCCATCAGCAGGTGCGAGCGGGGCCAGTGCCACTGTCAGTGTGTGGGAGTGGTGGCAGCGGGAGCAGGGCTGCTGGCAGACGGGGCGGAGGGGCCAGGTGGGGGTGTGGAGGATGGGCCAAGACCCGCCCCTGTGCCCACCGCAGCCTCACGGCCCAGTTCCTTTCTAGGTACGTGAATTCATGCACTGGGCCCCTAGTTGTTTTATATTGTGTAGCTTTAAAATAACTACAAGGTCCAGTTTCTAATATTCTTTAGGCAAAGTGCATTGGTGTTGAACACCCAAGATTAGCATGAACTTATAAGTATTCTTTTGATTATTCAAGACACCTATTTAGTATTTAGTGCCCTTAAAAATGAAGGAAAATATATGTTTTGGTAAATGAGAATGTAGAAACAGTTCTCTTTCTTTTTGGTAAAAATATATAGATTGCCATTACATGTCTATTCTATGTCTCAACGCTCTTACCCTTTAATGGCCTTCATATTCTTAAGCAATCAAGGACTGTAAAGGCTGTACACATTTATAAACCAGCCACACATACACTGTCTATACTAATAAAAGGGTAATATGCTAATCAGGCCGGGAGACCTTCCAGACGTCCTTCTGGGCAAAGCCATGGTGGCAGGGCCAAGGCAGAGGCAGTTAGGGGTAATCAGGCCAGGAGGGGAGGGTAGTTGGGGATGATCAGGCTGGTTGGGGGGGCAGTTGGGGATGAGCAGGCTGGTGGGGGGGGGCAGTTGGGGGCGATCAGGCTGGGAAGGGGGGAGCAGGCCGGCAGGCAGAGTGGTTAGGGGCAATCAGGCAGGCAAGCAGGTGAGCAGTTAGGAGCCAGCAGTCCTGGATTGCGAGAGGGATGTCCGACAACCGGCAGTCAGACATCCCCCACGGGGTCCCAGATTGGAGAGGGTGCAGGCCGGGCTGAGGGACGGACACACACACACGTGCACAAATTTCGTGCACCGGGCCACTAGTGTGAATATGTTTTATTCATTTATTTAGTCATTCAACAAACATTAATGTTAGGCACTGAAAGAACACAGACAGTGAGGACATCAGGGTTCTTGCCCAAGCATTGTGGTGAGTTGCAGCATACATGTGGATCTCACAAAGATATCTTCAAGATTATGACCCTCACTTAACAAAGAGTAGAGAATAGGGTTTGGCAAACTTTCTCTGTAAAGAGCTAGATAGTAAATAATGTCAGGCTTCAGGCCTCAAGTATGGCCTAAACAGTTGTCTCTGTGACACCTACTTGAGTTTGCCTTTGTATCATGAAACCAGCCATAACTAGTTCATTAAAGAAAGGATGTGGCTTTGTTCCAATAAAACTTTAATTTCATACAGTTTTCATGAACATTTTTCTCATTTTTTTCAATCACTTAAAAATATAAAATCCATTCTTAGTTCTCAGACAGTATAAAAAGAGGCATTGGGCGGGTTTGGCCAGCAGTCCATAGTTTGCTGACCTCCTGGAATAAAAGAAAGTACAATGAATTTGGCATCAGAGGCCTAGGGTACATGATCTTCCTAAATTGTGTCTTGCTCATTATTAAAATATAGATAGCTATAGTACGTATTTTTTAAAAAGGTTTCCTGTATCACTCTAACTATGCATTTATTGATGTGCAAATTTAATCAAAAGGCAGCTATATGATAAACACTATCATTTGCTAAAACTTTTAATTTGAGTGACCTACCTACATAGTACCTGGATAAATACCATATAATTTGGATGGGTCCAAAGTAAAACTTTAAAAATCTGCCCTAACTGGTTTGATTCAGTGGATAGAGCATTGGGCTGCGGACTGAAGGGTCCCAGGTTCAATTCCATTCAAGGGCATGTGCCTTGGTTGCGGGCACATCCCTAGTAGGGGGTGTGCAGGAGACAGCTGATTGATGTTTCTCTCTCATCGATGTCTCTAACTCTCTATCCCTTTCTCTCTGTAAAAAATAAATAAAAATATATTAAAAAAATAAATAAATAAAATAAAAATCTGTAGATACTGAATGTACTTGACAGTACATATGTGAGATCATTTAGCACTATAAACAGAATGTTTTTTTTACCTCTTTTGAAGTTGTCATACCTTCCTAGTATTTGATTTCAGTGAAAGTGCCATTATGTATTACAGAGCCTTAGATTTTAATTAAAGTTACATTTTGTCTGTTTCCCAAAACCTAATTTATGTAAAGGGTTTGGATTGAAATGTCCTAGTACAAAATGAATCCCTCAAGAATCAGACTGTGTTTTATGCTGGTCAGAGTCCCCATGTTAGGATTCCAGAACTCTTATTATTCATGTTGTCTTTGAGGTCCTTGGAGAAGATAATATGCAGTAGTTCTAGAGACATTCTGTGACTATAGATGGGCTTGAAATAGGCAGTGTAGTTTTTCTACAGTAAATAATTGTCTTATTCCCTTGAAGGCCTAATTTCATAACTGACTTCCTCAACCAACATTAACATAGTGGTACTCAAGAAATGCCACTATGTAATAAGTGAACCAAACACATACTTAGGAGCTGTCAAGGGTAGGATATACCTGAAGACAGAGATACATGAATGTTGGTGTCGGGTCATGTGCATGAGGGGAGGGTATAATTCAGTAGAAGCCTTAGACACCTCTAATGAGCAGAAGTGATGGCTGTCAGTAATTTAAAAATGGGAAATTGTTGGTTATTCAAAATATTTTTATGGAGATGAGCCTTAAAAATTTCACACTGAGCACTTAATCAGTAAGTATAATATGACACCATTTATCTGGGTTGCACATTTTGTAAAAGCATCAGTATATGATGTTTCCATGGTTGAGGTCTAATGACACCCAGAGCAGTGACACAGGCTGTGTATTGTGCAAGGTTCAAACCCTGTTCAGTCAATTGGAATTTTTGTTGAACTGAAGATTGACAACTATTAGTATGCATTTTCATAATGTGTGGTTCAAACTAGATCTGGTAGGGAGTTCTTTTGACCAACTCTTGTTATGATTGTATATTATCTATATATATAAAAGCCTAAGCAACCATTATGACCAGTTGACCGGCCGGTAGCTATGATGCACACTGACCATTAAGGGGCAGACGCTCAACACAGGAGCTGCCCCCTGGTGGTCAGTGCACTCCCACAGCCAACCTCCTGTGGCTGGCCAACCTCCTGCAGTCCCTCCCGTGGATGGCTGTGGTCCCGCCCCCTGGCTGGCCAGCCCTGGCCAGCTGCCATGATCACCAGCCAGGCTGAGGGACCCCCCCCCACCTGTGCACGAATTCGTGCACCGGGCTTCTAGTGATTATATATGGGAAAATTAAGAGTATATAACACATTCATTGATAGGGATGATCATTATCGTCTTCTTTTATGAAGTAACCACTAATCTGATGCACTTGATTTTAAAAAGCAAATCCCATGATGTATAAGCAGCCATTAGTAGAAAATATCTTACTTTTCATTGACATGTTTTTTCTCTTGTGTCCTTTACTATTGGTTACTATTAAAGCTATTGCTGAGAACATATTTGCCTCAATGGCAAATGGAAAGAATGGATCATTAATGATTATTTCATGAAAACTCCATTTAACTTCAGATATTTTTAGAAACAATTGGATTTTTAAAAATACCAAGTAAGAAATTAACTTAGGATCCTGCCACCAATGTGCTACGGAGTGTTACCTCTTTAATGTTAGTGCCTCTAAAATTAGAACCTGTTGTGGCAGTGTGCATTTGTTAATTCTAGCTTTTACTAAGACATTGGGACCGTTCATGAATGGTACTCTGATGTCATAAAAACAAAGTAATTTGTCCTCTAGAACTCCTCCATTACTCTTCAGTGGCAGGTATGCATTTCATGACCATAAAAGAAGAGAGGAGTTTCTTGTTCTACCAAAGCCATTTCCTTTTATTCTATCTTTATAGTCATTTTATCACAGTTTAGTGTCTATGGATAATTAACTATTTGATGAGTTGTAGAGCACTTGAAAACTAAAATGTAATGTAATGTTTCCCATGGTTGTAGATCAATTTAAGATAAGGGATTTCTAAAATAAAGATGTAAGTCAGTTGGAAGTTAGATTGGACTCAAATTTGGTACATGCCTTTTTCTGGAACACAATGCATAATTGCTTTACAGTTATTTCTAAGAAAAATTGACATTCAAAGACTAAATTCCTCCTCAAAATTTTATAGTAGATACTTGCTTTTCAAGGCCAGTTGAATTTACAGGGGACACAGGCATTTACTGCTGGTCAGGGGTTTATTTTCCTGAATATCATTGTAACTCACAGCAGTTCTCCAACCACTGGATGGCAATTTTTAGGAATTAACTTGGTTTTTATTGAACTAATATCCTTTCCAAATTGGCTGTTTGTTCCCCCCAGAGACTAGAGCTATTGTTTAATTGAAAGTGGTTCCTTTTGGGAAAAATTGAAGTAATTTATTAACAGGGAATAACAATTCTATAGACTAATAAGCTTGTTTAATGCCTAGGACAGTGGTTCTTGAAGTGTGGCCCTGGAATCAGCCGCATTAGCACAACTTGGGTGTTTGTTAGAAATGCAGAATTTTGGACCCACCCCAAACTTGCTGAATTAGAAATTCCGGAGGCGGGGCCCAATAATTGGTATTTTAATAAGCTCTCAAGTGAGAAAGTAGAACCACTGTTCAAGGATTGTTAACCAAATGCTTCTTCAAGTCAAAATTATATATATCCATTTTATTTTCAGTATGCATTGTCAATTGTTTGAGCAATATGGTGAAAACAGGAAATTAAATCAATATGGTACTCTTTATAGATAATAATGGCAGTACCAGCTCTAGAATCAGGGAGATTCAAGATTCCTGTAGCCAGTTTTAGAAAAATAATTATAAGTTGGGACCTTCAGGTATAATCTGCTCTAACCTTAAGAAAAATATGTCTTATTTTATTGTTGCTAGATTCTAAACTTTAGCTTAAGGAAAAAGAAGAGAGATGGGCTTTGAAAGCTTGGTTATGACTGAAATCAAGTGACAGTTTTTCTTGGAATTGCTTGTTTACATAAAAGTGTTTTCATGCTAGTACCCATCTGACACCATACATATTATTACAATATTACTGACTATACTAGAGGCCCATTGCATGAATTCGTGCATAGGTGGGGTCCCTTGGACTAGCCAGCGATCGGCACCATTGGGGCCATCTTTCCCAGTCCCAATCGTTGGCTGGCCAGGGGGAGGGACAGCAGGGGGAGAGACTGTGGGAGCGCACTGACCACCAGGGGGCAGCTCCTGCATTGAGTGTCTGCCCCCTGGTGATCAGTGCTCATCATAGTGACCTGTCATAACAGTTTCTTAGGCTTTTATATATATAGATTTCCTATGCTGTGCTTTAATTTATATCCCAGTGACTATTTATCTAACTGGCAATTTATACCTCTCAAGGATTTTTTTTTTTCTTAAACAGCGAAAACGATAATGTCTGTCCTAAAGATAGTTTTAGTATTGATACATTTTGGGGTATTTTTTATTGTTCTGAGTCTCTAATAATAAGATTAAATATGCATGTAAATTATGGATATTCTTTTTTACCTGTAAACTGGTAGCTTACTCTTCAGTTATAATTACAAATTGGGTGTCAGAAAGGCACATCAGGAAGCCTGAAACAAACCTAAGGAATGAATATCATATATGGACCTTAGATAAAGCAAAGGGATAAAAGATTGCTCTTGAAAAGGAGAGATTATTTCAGTTAGTTGCAGTTCTGAATATAAGTAATTTCTTTTTACTATTTGGTTGCATATAATTTTGAGGTAATGAGAGTTTTCCTCATATTACTTCTAGCTTAATATTAAAATTTAACCTCTGTTGGTCTTACTAATGAAAGGTAAGGGACTGTATTAAATTATGCCCCCAACCCAACTTTCCAATTCCTTATGTGTCAGCCGCCCCAGAAGCATATGTAGTACTTAATTCTAAACCCCGGAGAGTGATGTTTTTCTATTGACCACTTTCCTATCCTTTTTCTGTGAGGAGAGAACTAATATAGTACCTTAAATAGAACTGTCTCCATGGCAATGGGCAGTCAGCTTTTGACTTTGAGACTCATAAAAAAGGAAAATTTCAAAAGCATTTTCATGGTCTAAAATAGCACTATGGCAAAGTAAGGTATAAGAATATTTCCTGTCAGTTTTTACATGACTGATTAAGCTAGTATAATATAGGGTCGTGTGTGTTTTTTTAACAGCACTTTTTATTTTGAGTATTTCAAAATGCTAAACAATTCCTTTCCTTAATTAATAAGTGGTAATATCTTTAGATTAATAGAAAACTTGAGAAGCTCAGGTATAAATTTAGGGGAAAAACTTGCCTAGTGCTGGTTGTAGTTCTGCTCTCATAAAAAATAAAAATACTGACAAAATAATGAGTCATTTTTGCTTATATTTAAACAGAATTATCTCTGGAACACTGGGAGCAATGACAAGATTAAAAACAAAACAACTATTTGTACCATTTTTTTCCCTAGCTGGTACCTGCAATTTGGGGTCTAAGGATCACTTAAAAGACTCTGGGGGCAGCCTGCCCACCTTGCTCCCTATTGCAGCCACACCCACTGCAGAGGCACAGCCCATTGCTTCTCACTGTGGGGCCACCAAGCCTTCAATGAAGGTCAGGGCCAGTGCTGCATTAAGAACTAAAATATAACACATTATCCTTTGTAATCTTCTTTTGTTCTTTTCTATATTTATTTCCTCCTTGACTAAGCCTTATCTCAGTATAGGGTTAATTTCCAGTTGAATCATCTCTCACCTTTAAAGTATCAGTAAATGCTTAATACTCTGAGGTTATTGTTAACAAGAGAATTTGATTAAACGAATGATTTGACGTAAATACAGTGGAGTACTAGATGCCTTTTAGGATGTAGATCTACATATTGACGAGAACAGAGGTCCATAATAGGTATTTTTTTTCCTAAAGGTGTGAAGTTTTTTATTTGCACTTAAAAAAGTAAAAAGATATAGACAGAATGTACTCCAAAATTAAAGTATTAATTTCTAGTAGTGGAATTTCTGAAAATTATTATTACCATCTACTTCTCTTCATTGTCTTGTTTATTTTAACAGTAAACATGTATTTGATAAAAATTCAAGAGTTCTATTTTGATGTAATAAGAGTAGAACAAATAATTTAAGTGAAGTACAGTGCACAGAGGAAATTCAAATGAGATGGTAAATTAAGTGGGATAGTAAATTAAAGATACATTGAGATAAAACAAAAGCTCCTAGATTTAATAGCTACCCATACAAGCTGTGGCTAAATTGCCAAGGGAATAATAATGTCTGGGTAAGTGGCTAATAAGAGCTCAGATGTGTAGACATAGATATATACCATCAGGAAATGAATGAAGATGGTATAATTGTCTCTATAGCATATTCCTTCATGCTGTATCAGTCATTCCAGGGTTTCTTTATAGGACAGAGGTACTTAATATTTAATCAGGAAATTACTTTTTTTCTCTTTAATATTGAATTTAAAAGATAGCTACAATATTTTTTGCTTTACTCTTTCTGATAGATAAGACTTACTATATACAGCAATGTAGTATTCCTTTGTGTGGATGTACCACAGTTTTCTAATCCTCTCATCTGCTGATGGGCACTTAGGCTATTTCCAAATCTTAGCTATTGTAAATTGTGCTGCTGTGAACATAGGGGGGTGTGTATATATCCTTTATGATTGGTGTTTCTGTTTTCTTAAAAGAAGGAATTCTTAACATTTACAACAGCGTGGATGGAACGAGAGCATTATGCTAAGCAAAATAAGCCAGTCAGAGAAAGATAAATATCACATGATCTCACTCATTTGTGGAATATAATGAACAACATAAACTGATGAACAAATTAGAACCAGAGTCATGGAAGCATCGAACAGGCTGTCCAACCTATAAGGGAAAGTTGGAGGTGAGGGGGTAAGAGATCAACCAAAGGACTTGGCATATGAGCATAGCCAATGGACACAGACGGAGGGTGGGGAGTGTGAGGAGATGTGCTGGGGAGTGGGGGCGGCCGGGGAGAGGTCAATGGGGGAAAAAGGAGGCTTATGTAATACTTTAAACAATAAAATACTTAAATTTTTAAAAAAGACTTATTATATAAACTTAATGAATTTATCAAACATATAACTTGAACATTGCATGTTAATCTACAGATGTTATAAATTAGAACGTGCACATAGGACAAGATGGTTGTTTTATGAAATTATTTTATTTTACAGTTAATATTTGCTTTCTAGGGATTTTTGTAATCGTCACCCAAGGAAATGTTTATTCTTATTGATTCTTTTTCTTTTAAATATATTTTTATTGATTTCAGAGAGGAAGGGAGAGGGAGAGATAGAAACATCAATGATGAAAGAAAATCATTAATTATCTGCCTCCTGCACACCACCTACTGGGGATCAAGCCACACCCCAAGCATGTGCCCTGACCAGGAATCAAACTGTGACCTCCTGGTTCATAGGTTGACACTCAGCCACTGAGCCATACCAGCTGGGCTCATTTTTTGTTTTAGAGAGAGAAAAACATCGATAAGCTGCCTCTTATACATGCCCCAACCAGGGGTCTAACCCTCAACCTAAGTGCCCTGACCAGGAATCAAACCTGAGACCTTTTAGTGTATAGGATGATGCTCCAAGTAACAGCCACTCGGCCAGGGATACCTTTTAGGATTTTTGAACAATACAAAGGTATACAGCATGGCTGGTGTGGCGCAGTGGTTGAGCATCAACCCATGAACCAAGAAGAGATTGGTTTAATTCCTGGTCAGGTCACATGCCGGGTTGCAGGCTGGATTCCCAGTAAGGGGAGTTCAGGAGGCAGCTAATCAATGTTTCTCTCTCATCAATGTTTCTCATAATTCCTCTATTTCAAAAAAATCAATAAAATTATACTTTTAAAAAAAAGATATACAGAACATGTCCTAGTTTTTAGAGAGCTTAATGTGTGTTTGGAGAGAAAGATGTTTTCTAAATAATTGTGAAGGGAGATAAAAATGAAAAATATATACCCTTTTGGCTTTTTATAGGGATTCATAGATTATTATTTGTCTTTAACAACTGTGAAGGCATGAATAAAATTTCAAATCATCCAAATAAATATGCTACTATATAGAAAAGCATGGTGGTTAAATATTAAATATTAAATACTTATTTTTACTTTTAAGGTCAAGAGATGTAATCTTGATGACTTTCTACATTTTAATGACTTTTTAAATCTAAATTTTAATTATTGTAAATGATCATCTGCTCATTAGAATATCTATAATCAATTATTTTATAAATGTGTGTTTCTCACTTAAGTGGCTTTATTTTCCAAATTGGTTTTCTATTTTAAATTTTCGGCATCATTTGTTGAGCAAAATACTGAATTAAGAGACTACTGTGAGCCAACTAATAGTTTTTTTACATCTAATCTACTGTATAAATCTTTTCTTTAACTTGTTAGATAATGTTTAAGCATTTTTACTAGTTACATTTATAAACTAGTTTACGTTTTATGAATTCAGTGTTATGTAATTCTAATAATAGCAAATACCTATCCTATTAATAAAAGCCTATGTGGTCGTCACGCCCTCACACCGTGACGCCCTCATGCTGCAACAAGCAATCACCAGGAGGCTGCGTGTGCAGCAGGCGTGCACGGGTGGGTGGGGCTGCGTCACGCAGGTGGGTGGGGGCTTGACGCTGCGTGCAAGGCCTGGGGGTCCCGTGGCTCTGCGTGTTGTGGAGGCAGGACCCCCGGCTCCAGCCTACCTCTTTGGGGCAATCCATCGAGGAGTCCTGGATGGGTAAGCAGGGCCTACCTCTTCAGGGCGATCAATCGTGGAGCTCCCACACTGAGAGGGCACAGGCCAGGCTGGGGGACACCCCCCCTCACCCCAGTGCATGAATTTTGTGCAACGGGCCTCTAGTGTAGTAAATAATACACCCCTGTTTTAAGAGCTTTTCAGGTATTAATTCATATAATAGTCTCATGCGCCTCCTGTTCACCCCATTGGTGCGCTCCCTCTTTCCAACTTTGGGCTATGGGGTGGTCAAACACTGAACATTCAACACTGAACAAGTAAGATCCACAGTTGATTAGTTACATAGACTCACAGGAGAAGAAAACATGCAGGGCTATATTGAGGTTTCACTCAGGAGTGAACAATTGGAGGCTGTGGGAGAAAGGCTTTGTAGCATGATGAGGGTGAGTTACCCCCGGGGTTCCTGTGGGAAGCTTTATTGGCTTGTTTGAATAATTTCATCGGCTGGTAGGGAACTGAAACCTGCTACTTGAGGATAAATGGGAATTTTATCTGGTCCTTCTGATGATAAGGAGGATTGTTTGACCAGAGGGCCTTCTCTGCATGAGCAGATTGGGGAGAGGTACTTACAATTAGATATTTTGAGATTCTCCCAATTTTATCAGATGTCAAAGCAGCGCATAATATTGACATTAACAAAATAAAAAAGAAATTATTGGCTATCTGGAATGCAGAAGTCTGTTGGTACATCTAAAGTATTATTTGCCAACTAAATTCTGATTAAATAGTCACATATCTGTTCAAACTGTTATTTAAAATAATCTTATTTACATTATGGGTACAAGTGAAAACTTTGGTAGGTTCACTTCTGCTCTTGATCATAGCATGAAATCACCCTTGGATTAGCCTTTAAACTCTCTAAAAACCATCACTTGGACTGGTTTTGTTGATTTGGAAATGTACCTTGTCATGTGAACTTAGTCACTTAGGTCTTGAACCACTCGTATAATTGGGCTGAAAGCACTCAGAGTTGTTCCCACTGTAATACACTCATCTTAGTGGAAAGATAGTTTGGAGTGCAACTAGAGAAACTAAATTTCTTTGCTTTAGAAAGTAAAATTAGGCTTTGAAGGGCTGGTGATAAAAACTCATGGGGAGGAGCTAGAGCTTTAACTGCTATTTGGATGCTTCCTTTGGGAGCCCAACTGCCATACTTGGAGGAAGCAAAAGCATCCCATGTGGAGAAGCGAGGCACCCCAGTCAACAACCAGCACCAAGTGCCAGCATTTGAGTGAGGCATCTTGACCCAGCAGCCAACTCCTATGCTCTGATCATTGTATACATGTTTGGTATACTGATGATCATATGGCTCTTCTTTTAGAAGAGAAAATTGTATTTTTTGGAGATTGCATTCTAGTGAAGAAACAGTTCTATTTGAAAACCTACTTGAACCCCCTAAAAAAGGTTATTGAAAATTGAAACTCAGTAATATATACAGGCCTAGTACTCCTTAATGCTGAAGCTAAAATTCTATAATACATTTTTAATAGAATTATCTGAGAACAATAGTCCATACATTATTTTGTGAGGACTTTGAAAAATTATTTACAACTAGTGGCTCAGTGCACGAAATTCGGGGGGGGGGCGAGGGGGGTAGGGTGTCCCTCAGCCCTGCCTGCACCCTCTCCAGTCTGGGACCCCTCTCACAATCCAGAACTGCTGGCTCCTAACCGCTCGCCTGCCTGCCTGATTGCCTCAAACTGCTTCTGCCCGCCAGCCTGATCATCTCTTAACTGCTCCCCTGCTGGCTTGATTGCCCCTAACCATCTCTGCCTCAGCACCGCACCTGGGACTCAGGATTCCCTCCTCCAGCTGACTACAGGCACCCGGGATCCGGGCTTCCCTCCCTCTGGTCACCCATAGGCCCCCAGGCCAACTACAGCCACAGGTGATGGTGGGCAGGTGGCTTCGCCTGGGCTGCAGCTGCAAGTGCTGGTGCCCGGGACCATGGGTTGGGCGGCTTCTCCGTTTACCAGGCTGTAGCCAGCCGCAGGTGTTGGCGCCTGGACCGCAGGCGGGTGGCTTCTCCGTTTTCCCTGGGATGCAGTGTGGGCGACTTCTCCGGCTGTCTGCAGCCTGGGATCACGGGGCAGGTGGCTTCTTTGTCTCCTGGGCTGCAGCCAGCCTCAGGCGCTGGGGCCCCGTTTCTCTGTCTCCCCCAGGACGTGCTGCAGGCGGACGTGAGGCTTCTGCTGCTGGCTGTGGCCTAGAATCACTGGGCAGGCGGCGGCTTCGTCTCCCAGGCTGCAGCCAGCCTCAGGCGCTGGTGCCCGACTTTGCCGATCCCCACAGGCCCAGAGCGATGGGGGGAGGGGTGCACGGCTACTGCCATGTTTTCAGGTTAATTTGCAAAATCACTCTGATTAGCTGGTAGCATAGGGTAGTGATGGTAATTTGCATGTTTCTCTTTTATTAGTGTAGATAATAGATTATAAAGATTTTTGTTCTTATAAAGATTATTGACAAGACTACTCATTATTTACATAAAATCGTTTATCATTATCCCTTGATTTATTTGGGGGATAAAAACTAGAGAAGGAAGAAAATCATTAAGTAACATAGATCCTTAAAAGAAATGTTTATTGTTAATTTATTTACTTTTTTTTTAGAACATTATGTTTCCTTAACAAGATCATTTATAGAGGACAAAGTATACAACATTGAAAATAACCTTAGATATATTTAAAATTAAAGTCATTCTGTTCTAAAAATATTTAAATTATATAATAGATATCTATAATATGGGTTATTTTTTAGTCTTGGTTTTATAACATTTTACCAAAAATTCAAATCTAAGTTTATCAATTTATTAATAGACTAAGTAAAGTGGTTATTTAAAAATAATATTTTAAACTAGTACAATTAATGAGAAGATAATTTTAAAGCATTTTGGTTATTTTGCTTCTGAAAACTTTTCTACTAGCATTTAGAAACTCACAGCATTTCACATTAAACAGAAAATGTTAAAAGATTCTAGGAGATCATCTTTCTCATTTTTTAGATGAGAAAATTGATGCCTCTGAGATTGATCAAGGTCTCTCAGTGCTTGAGAAGGAGAAAAGAACTGGTTTTTAGCATCCTTTTCATTATATCACTGTACCTGTAACATTCAGTTACTTTCTTTCTGTATCTTGTTGTTCAAGTTGTCTAATTTTAATGAGTAAGTTCCATTATATAGCTTTTATTCTTTCTTTATGCTTTTTCTGAACTTTAAAAAAATATGTTTTTATTGATTTTTTATTTATTTATTTATTTTTGAGAGAGAGAGAAACGGAGGGGGTCAAGGAGGAGGGGGAGAGAAAAAGAGAACATCAATGTGAGGGATTGGTTGCCTCTCATACGCCTCCCAACTGGGGACTGAGCCTGCAATCTGCGCATGTGCCCAGACAGGGAATTAAACCAGCAACCTTTTGGTGCACAGGATGATGCTCCAACCAACTGAGCCACACTGGCCAGGGTACTTTCTATATTCCTAAAAGAGTTATTACAGGAGCTGTTTAATAATGAAGATTTTAGTTGGGGCGTACTGATTGGTAGGTGTTTTCTTTTATTTGAATGTGTAGTTTTATCATAGAACTAGAGGCCTGGTGTATGAAATTCGTGCACGGGGGCGGGGGGGCCCTCAGCCCAGCCTGCACCCTCCCCAATCCAGGATGTCTGACTGCCGACTTATGTCCAACTGCCGGTTTAGGGGATTGGGCCTAAACTGGCAGTTGGACATCCCTCTCACAATTCAGGACTGCTGGCTACTAACCGCTTACTGCCTGCCTGCCTGCCTGATCATCCCTAACCACTCTGCCTGCCTGCCTGATGCCCCTAACTGCTCCCCTGCCTGCCTGATCGCCCCTAACCGCCTCTGCCTCAGCCCCCACCACCATGGCTTTGTCTGGAGGGACATCCGGTCTAATTAGCATATTACCCTTTTATTAGTATAGATGTCTAGTTCAGTGTTTTGGTTCTCATTTTAATGCTTAAAAATTAGTGATGCTTAGATCATATCAATGGTCTTGTTTAATTTGAGGTAACTAGAAAGCTATGCATTTATTATACTAACATTGAAACCTAAAGTACAGGCTATTTTTTTTTAACCTAGAAGTGGCAGGTTTATTTATTTATTTATTTATTTATTTTTATTGTTTAAAGTATTACATATGTCTCCTTTTTCCCCCATTGACCCCTCCCTGGCCACTCCCACCCTCCAGGACAAGCACCCGCTGCTCCAGTGTCTGTGTCCATTGGTTATGCTAATATACATGCATACAAGTCCTTTGGTTGATCTCCTCTCCGACTCCCTACCCAGCCTTCCTTCTGAGGTTTGATGGTCCGTTCAGTGTTTCTGTCTCTGGATCTAATATTTGTACAAATGTAAACAATGCTACTCTTTTTAGTAAACTTTGTCTTGTTTTAAAAGTTCGTTTCCAAAACATATTCTCTCATAAAGAGATAAAGTCATAAGCTTTGATATTTTAATGAGTAGAATGTATTTTTTACTTTAGCATTTTTTAATGAAATAAACTGAAGAAAAGTAAAATTAAGTTTAATAATTTATTTGAAAGTATTTAGTAGCTTTAAATGCAGCAATTAATTATTTTTGGCATTCAGCATTTTCAGGGCAAGTAATTTACTGATTACACCTAAAGACATAACTTGAAGAATTTGTAACTTGTAAGCTTCTTAATTTTCTATTGAGATTAATTTATATAAAGTGATCTGGTAAATTGTTTAGCTGTTAGTGTCAAAATAAGCAATTTTCTAAATATAATTTATCTTTATCCTTTCAGTGTTTTGGTTAGGCATACTCTCAACTGATGTATTTCAAGTGTAACTTCTTTCAGCTATAACGTATCTGAAAATAAGAAACATCCCTTATGGTAGCATTCTTGAGATCACCCTTGAAAAATATCTCTTAGAACATATAGAACTGACATATGAAAGTACCAGTTCCTATTATATAGTTACAGTTTTTTCTTGATTGAAATTATGAGATTTTTTAGTTATTTGAGTTTTTAGTTATTTGAACATTGTCATCAAATTAAGACAAGATCCCAGCCGGTGTTGTTCAGAGGTTGAGCATCAACCTATGAACTAGAGGTCAGGGCCCATGCTCAGGTTTTGGGCTCAATTCCCAGTCAATCAATGGAAGCAGCCAGTCAATGATTATCTCTCATCATCTCTCTCTCTCTCCCTCTCCCTTCCTCTCTCTGAAACCAATAAAAACATATTTTTAAAAATTAAGACTGAAGAATGGTATCTTCTCCAACTTGCCTCTGTAGTTCATTTATTTTACTGTGGGGTTTTGTTTTTTTCAGTTTTGAAACCAATAAAAACATATTTTAAAAAATTAAGACTGAAGAATGGTATCTTCTCCAACTTGCCTCTGTAGTTCATTTATTTTACTGTGGGGTTTTGTTTTTTTTAGTTTTAGTATTCAAATCAATTTCTATATCGATGAAGTAAGCTTAGTACATGTTTATTGTGCTTATTTTACTCCTGAATTTTTAGCCATTTTGTATCTTTTCATCAGCCCAGTAGCTAGAATCAGGACTGATAATGCTATGGAGCAATGCTGTACCATAGAACCTTTGGCGATGATGGAAAAATCCTAGATTTGCATTGTCCATCATGGTACCCAGTAGCCACATGTGACTATGGCACCTTTAAAATGTAACCAGTGCAATTGAGGCACTAAATTTTTAACTTTAATGTTAATCATCTTAAATTTTTAAATAGCTACATGTGACTAGTGGCTACTGTAAATGGACTATACAGCTAAAAAAGCCTCTAGGGCTTGCCTGTTGGTTTTGGATTTTCATGAAACAAAACAAGGCTCATAATTCAAAAGCTGTTGTACAAGATTCAGCACTAGTATGAGCAAAGTCATTTGTTCCCTAGAATAAGATATTAGCTTTATACTAAACTAAGAGAGGAGAGGACGTATGGCAGTGTTGTTCTTCAGAACCAGTGCAGCGGAAGGTTATTTATTTCACTTACAGAACAACCCGTCAGTTATTCTATTAGAGTGGCATCTGCGGAGAAAATACAGCTATTCCAGTTTGGGGTGTTTTGTTTTACATTAGGGAAAATTGGCAGGAGAAAAATAAAAATAAGAACTTATTTTGTTTTATGCTTTGGATTTTTTACATTTTTTATGTGTTGTCTTCTCAAAGCCTCCAAGCAAGAGGGAAAGCCAAGACCTAATATTGATATTATTATTATTTGTGAGAGGAAAGTATTCCTCAGCCAAGAGAAACTCTTATGGTTGAAGGGTCTGTTGAAAGGATGACGAAGATTTAGTTTGGTAAGAGCAATGATAGGATTTGGCAACTGTTTGAATGAGACTCCTAGGATAAAGAGTCAAGGATAGCTGTAAATTGGAGCCAGGGTTACTGGGGGGGGGGGGAGGGGGGGACAGGCGGGAGGGAGGGGGCGATTTTATAACTTATAGAGGAGAGTAAGCAGGAACAGCTGGTTTGGGGTAGCAGATTAGTTTTAGATATGTTGATTTGAAGGTGCTAGTATTACAAGCAGATGATGTCACAGCAGTTCAGAATGCCCAAAGCCAGACCAAAAGGCTAAGCTCCTAGATGGATATAAAAGATGGAGGGGTCAGTTGTATGGCTTGCTCATTTTCATATCACATGTCCCTTTTTTCTACTTTACCCTCTCTACTCTCTTCTCCCAATATAGTGCCTGTCACACAATTCAGTAGAATTTTGTTTGTGCAATAAAACTTGTAAGTCATGGAAGAAACACTTGAGAGAATGACTATTGATGAAAGAAACGTAGGGAACATCTAGGGAAAGTGTAAAAGTGTATGAAGAAGTGGAGTGGGTGGTTCGGTGCTATGGAAGCCCAGCTAGGGGAGAGTTGCACAGGAAGAGGCAGATCTGAATGGTGTTGGGAGGTGAAGAAGGCTGGTGATTACACAGCATCTCAGCTGGGTCCTGAAGAGTGTGCTTACATAAAAAGCAGGAAGCAGTGGTTGTCAAGGGCTGAGGGGTGAGGGAAATGAGTTGTCAATGGTATAAAATTGCAGTTAGGAGGATGAAAAAGTCCTAAACATCTGTTGTATGACACTGTGTTTACAGTTAAGAAGACTGTACTGTACACTAAATTGTTAAGAAGATAGACCTAGTGTGGTTTTTACCATCGTTGTTTAAAAGGGACAAAAGAGGGGGGAAATTCCTTGATATTTTTCTGGAGACTGTAATGTGAGCAGAAATTGAGACAAGGATCCTTTGGAACTGATTTTTGTTTTTCTTTCCCCGCTGCATTGCATCCTGTGTGGATTCTTAGTTTGGTTGAGAGGATTTCTGCAATTACATTAAAATGCTTGGTTATGGGATTGAGTAGGAGTAACAATCAAAGCAATAACTCTGCAGAGCTGTCATTTAACATTTCAGAAAGGCATTTAAATGCCTGAAGATGTGATTTTAAAAGTAAGTGTCGCATCCCTCGCCGGTAGAACCTTCTACGATGCCAGATGGAATCATCTGCCCTTCCTGTACAGTAGCCATAGCCACATGTGGCTGTTGGGTACTTGAATTGTGACTTGCGTGATTGAGAAACTGCAATTTTAATTCACTTAAATTTAGTCACATGTGACTGATTACTACCATATAAGGCAACACAGGTCAAGAGACTTCAGACAAGCTGGTTGGGGTATGAATGAAGTAGAAATTCAGTCCTAAACATATTGGATTTGAAATAAAAGCTGAAGAAAGGAGACCAGAACTTCAGCTTATGGTTTAAAAAAGTGAATCTTTTGGATATAATGCAATCCTATTTCTTTTGTGTTTGATCTTATCAACTTTAAAAAATTGATAGAAAGTTTGTGGAGAAAAGAAACTTTCAGTAAAATGAGTTTATAGTAGGATTTATTAGCTGCTTGGTCATTTTTAAAATTTTGTTTTTCACCTTCATATAAATATCCAAAGCAACCAACTGACACAGATTGTAGAGTCCTCACCAGAAAAGGTGCTCCTTACACAGAAGCAGGAGCTAGGCTGATCTTTCCAATAGTGATGCCATTTCAAAAATGCAACCAAGGAGAAGGGTACTTGATGGTGAAACTTGAAAATAATGTTAGTTTTTCCTTCTCTTCAGTGTCTAAACAGCTCTTAGGTCAGGCCACATCATCTCTCTTTGGGCAGTTGCAGTAACTTCCCAACTGTTTTTGTGCCTGTGTGTACGTGGGGGCGGGAGAGGGGAGCATTTGTGTGTGTGAGAGAGAGAGCGGCCCAGGGGCTACATCACCCACAGAATTATATTATTGAAAACAGATCTCGTCCACAGATCTTCTTAAGAAATTTTACCTCAAATCAGTTTATAATAAAAAGTTTCACACACATCTTTGAATGTTGTTTTTCACTTTTGTAGTTAATGGGCTAAGTGGACATTTACTCAGCTGAAGGAAACAAACTTGGTAAAACTTTTTAAAATTTTTTATTTATTTGAGAGAGAGATCAATTTGTTACTCCACTGATAGAACATGTAACCTTGGCATATCTGGATGACACTAACCAGTTAAGCTACCCAGGCAGGGCGGTGAAACATTTTTGTTAGTATATTGGCAACAAGAACTTTAACTGTATTTATAGTCCAAACCCCAATAAATTCACATCTGGAATCTTCCTAAAGAAACTAGCCTAAATACCACAAAATATGCCACCAAAATCTCTTTGTACAAAGATATTCAGGATAGCATTATTTATAATAGTGAAAACTGTACACAACTTTAATATTCAACAGTCGGGAAATAAAGTAAATTGTAATTCCTAAAATTATGTCTTGCCACATCACTTGGTATATGCATCCACTGTGGAATATAGCATATGCTATATACAATTAGTTGTACGCAGTTCTGCCGATCTAACCATTCTTTGTGTCCCCATTATGCCGACCAGTGTAAATGTTTAATAATTTGCTGAATAAATGAATGTTGACACAAATGAAATTTTGTTTCAGTTGCTTATTAATTGGTTAAAACTAAGAGATGTTCTTTTAAGTGCAGTTATTTTCAGTAATCTGAAAATGTATTTCAGATGCAAACATCTCTTATTCCAGAAAATATTTTTGTAACAAAATAACAATTTCAAACATTTAAAGGTAAGTTTAAATGTGTGTGTATCAGATAGTGATTTTTTTTATAAACAAATCATCTTAGTAGTAAATCATTCTGCATCTCCAAATTCCCTTTGTACACTTTTATTTTTTCTTGTTGTATTTTTATGAATGTTACGTATTTATAAATGTAATTAAAAGATTCCACTTACCTTCCTATTGGCATTTTTCTCCTCAAACGATCAGTTGTAAAGGAAATTTCTTTTTACATATTAGTACATTAGGCTATATTAAATGGAGAGTATTTGAATTTTTACTTTCCATAACTTCCAGAGTAGCAAAGGGAAGAAATCTGTTATTGTCTTTGAAGTTATTTTTCTGGGTAAATCTTGATTATGGTTGATGTAGGCAAGAAATGCCAATATTAAAAATTTGAAATTACTTATTTTTACATGGAGTCCTCTAATGTACTTGACCAGTAAATTGAAATATGTTTGTCATCACTTTATAAATATAACATAAATGATGCCTAGTTCTTTCTGAGAATGTAGCAGTTTAAGATTATCATTATTTAATATATTTATTTCTATAGAACCCTGAAATTTGATGATGATTTTGTGCCAAACTCATCAGGGCAGGGACCATATCTGTTTTGTTCACCCTGTGATTAAAGATCTGATTAAGCTCTTAAAAAAATCATTGAATGCCTGACTGCCTACTTTTGCCAACTTGTATGGTGATTGCTTCCTAAAAAGTAAGGGATTTAAACCACTATTTTGTGTTTGGTAGGCTGTTTGTAAGGAAGAAAAAGACTCGGATGACCTTGTGCAGAGCTAAAGAAGGAGGGAGGAAGGGAGAGAAGAGAGCTATGGTTAGGCTTTGCTTTCTCTAGTGAATCCATGGAAACTAGTGGTTTTCCCTTCGAAGTAGGCATGGTTGATGCTTACTCTGGTGCCTCTTCATTGTTCTCTCTTTAATCCTGCTTCTGAGCGCTATTTGTTCCTCTTCTCCATCAGGTTACATTGTTTTCGTACAACTCCAGTACTCTAGACAGAGTCTAGAGTGACTTCTAGTGTTCTGGAATCCTACTGCTCCAGCTAATTACCCTCAACTATTTAGGCAGAACTCTTTCACCAAGGCAGCTTCTATGTTTATTGGTCTAGTCCAGCGATTTTCAACCGCTGTGCCACAAGAATTCCTAAAACATATAATACCTGACTATTTCATCCAGGGCACTGACTTCTTTTCCCTTAGGTTGTCAAGAAAAAAAATTACAATAGCCAACACAATAGCCTTCCAATGTGAATGAATCGATATACCTTTCTTTTGTTGTCAGATCGGCAAAATACATTTTTTGGTGTGCTGCAGAATTTTAGTAATTAGTTTATGTGTGCTGTGAGATTAAAAAGGTTGAAAATTGTTGCTTAGTCAGCTGTGGCCATGTGAGAGATATTGCCATCCTCAGATAAGAAATATCACCTGGAGCTACCTCCTCAATTTAGACGCTTCCTGAGGAGGGCTTAGTAGTAATATCTAAAGCTTAATTCATTCTCTTCCGGTTCCCAAGCTCTGTGATTTCCCACTCAGTGTTTATAATCTTTATAAACCATGGCATAGTCCCTATTTTTATATTACAGTTTTGGAGGGCTTCTTTTTCAGCACTTTAAAATATTACTTGTATTATAGAAAATTAAGTGGCCATTTCTCCAATCTCTTCTCCTGCCTAAGAACTTCAAAGCCGGAGGGCCTCCCTTGACTATTCCTGCTCTTCCACATGCCTATGGAGAAGGAAGTTAGTCCCTGATTGGAATTTCTGTGGCTTACAGATAATCACACTTAAATGGGGACACCAAAATATTTTTTAATTAAAAAAATTATCACAACAATTTGAAACATAAAAATATCTAACAGATCAACATGTCATTGGCAATCTACCAGTTGTTAATACTAAATAGAATAGCAAGTGTAACAATAAGCATTCTTGCATTCTCCTATTTCTTAGGGTAAATTAACTTCTACTTCTCCGAGTTTTACATTTTTCTTACTTAAAACCCTCAAAACTTTATCTTTGATATAATTATTCCTATTTTCTTTTTAAAAACCACACAGGTCAGGTCATTCATTGCTTTGGGGAGTTGCATGATATTTAATTCTTTGAATTTAACCTTTCCTTTAGCTTTCAATTTGAGGTACTACTAGGTAGGTTTTTATTATGGAGGTTGATAGTTTTCAGGCATATCAACTATGGACTAAAAGTCTATGGCGCTGTAGAATGTGCCTGAGGAAGTGATATTTTGGGAGCCTACTTTGCGCGCAGCATTGGTTAGGAGCTGGTCCCATTATCTTACTCATCCAGTGGCCCTATGGGTTTTTGTTGATCTGAGACCTAACACTCTGATTTCACATAATTCTATTTTAGTACTTAGCAATAAGTATGCACCAATTTAACTTTTCTTAGAAAGTCATCATTAATACATAAAACTTTTCTTTTAAAAACAGGATAAAAGAATCAGAGTATCTCAGCCCTTGACAAGAGGACCAAGTGCCTTTATTCCAGAGAAGGAAGTAAGTTTATTTGTCATAAAATACATGAAAGTGTGATAAATAATAATTATATCAAAGAATATCTCCATTTTTAATATGGAAGTAAATATGTGTTTTGCTCGTTTCTTATTCCTATGTCAGAAAACTACAGAAATATTTTGTTTTCAAGTTCACTTAAAATATTATGTGTGTAATAATCTGCCTAAAATAATAGTTATTATTAGTAAGGTTAGAAACAAATTTTAACATGTTTGATTTCAAATATAACTTTTCTGAGCAATACTACTAACACTTATAAAATTTAATATTAATCTGAAGGTTTTGGGTTTTAAAATGGCCACTGTCGTGTTGATTATAGGTTACATAAATGTTAAGAAAAGATATTTTGAAATGAAAAAGTAAGTTTCCCAACTAAACCTGTTAAGTTTCCTTATTAAACCAGTTATTAAACAAAACATGGTATTACATCACTGGTACTTATTCTTTTCATTTGTTTCTAAGTCTTCATTGTACAAAGTGCTACAGAGTCTCTGATAAAATCTGTACCTTTGGTGAGGGTGGGGAGTCAAGGTGGGGAATGCAAGAAGGAAAGATTGTAAAATGACACAAAGGAGATTAAAATCAGGACAGGATTTGTGCCTGTTATGTGGGTGTGCATCTCTATGAGGATCACAGCAATGTGCAGGATCTTCTAGATTCCTAGATGCCTTTCAGATACACGTGGGCTAAGAAACGTTTGGGAACCACTAATTAAGGAGTTTTTCTCTGCTTCAAGGGGTTATTAACTCATATTGAATATGGTTATATATACTGATTCACTATGTATTGCAAAGATAGCATTTATCTCAAAGCACCAACATAATTCCCATGTTGTTCTGAAATTAGTCAACAAATATTTATAGAGCATCTATTTTGTGCCAAGCATTGTCCTAAGGGTTGAGTAGAATTTAAATAAGACATTCTAGGTCATTGCCAAAGTCAGCAGTTCCTTTACCTTCATTTCACTTTTTTAGTAACCTTACAATTTAAATGAAAGATAACAGTAATGTTTTAGGAGCTCAGTGACTATTGCTGACCTAGGTGGTGAGCTACACATTTCCCCCATCTTTCAGGTAATTTGTAGATACCGTCCCAATAGAACTTTTCTTGTTTTGAGGCAAACCATTCAGAGACCCAATTTTCCACTTCTTTGTATGTTTTGAAGTGTGCTCAGAAAGTGCAAGTGCCATCGATCAGAACAAAGTGGTAATCTGAAGGAGCAAGGTCTGGTGAATATGGCGGGTGGGTTAATACTTCCCAGGCAAGAACTTTTAACGTGTCTTTAACTGGTTTTGAAGTGTGTGATGGTGCGTCATCATGAAGTAAAATTACTTTGCCGTGTTTTCTGGCCCATTCTGGTCGTTTCTCAAAGTGTGGTTCAGATTGATTCTTTGTTGTCGGTAGTGATCAGTATTAATGGTTTCACCTGGTTTTAGAAGCTCATAATACACCACACCTTCCTGATCCCACCAAACGCAGAGCATCGTCTTCTTTCTGAAGCAATTTGGCCTTGCAGTCGATGTTGATGTTTGACTTGGATCAACCCATGATTTTATGCATATTGGATTCTCGAAATAAATCCACTTTTCATCGTCAGTCACAATTCTATGCAAACAAGACTTTCATGCCATTGAAGCAACATTTTACTGATGACTTTTCGGTTTTCCATTTGTCTTTCCGTTCAGTTGATGTGGCACCCATTTTCCTTCCTTTAAAATCTTTCCCAATGCTTGTAAATAATTGGAAATTGTTTGCTGAGCAATGTTTAATCTTCAAGTTGTTTTTGAGCTTGATACGCATCTTCATCCAATAATGCTTGTAATTGTTGGTCTTCAAACTTTTTTGGTTGACCTGGACGTTCTTTGTCTTTCACATCAAAATCATCACTTTTAAAGCATTTAAACCAGCGTTCACTAGTATCTTGAGATGGAGCATGTTCATCATAAGCTTCCCAAAGTATTCAGCAGCACTTTTCTTCAAAATAATGAATTAAAACTTCCCGCAAATGCTATTTGGCACGAAATTTGACATTTTAAGCGTAAAAAATATCTATGATGTTAACACCTTCAGCAAATTTGACATATGAAGTTTTGAAGCTTGCTGTCAATACAACAAAATAGCATACATATCAAATCGCGTATATATCAACATATGTGTAACTCCAATTATTTAAAAAAATCCACGTTATTAACTGGTACACCTAGTATACTATCCCTAATTATATTTAGTTTATCAGGATCCTATTATTTTTAACAATCATCTTGGTCCCTATAGTTAACAAAATGGGGGAAATGGGGAAATGAACATATATTTTGGCTTTCTAGTGAGCTAAAGTGAAATTGCTTTTTCACACCAATTGTAATTAGCATTTCCTTGCAATTTACACTTTTCAAACATTATATTTTCTTTGGGATTAAGTTTTTCTATCAGTAGTGCCTTTTATATAACTTATTTTAAGAAGAGACTGTGGAGCCAGCCCTGTAAGTTAACAGGATTTCTTACGAACAG
This sequence comes from Corynorhinus townsendii, assembly GCA_026230045.1. Taxonomy (NCBI): domain Eukaryota; kingdom Metazoa; phylum Chordata; class Mammalia; order Chiroptera; family Vespertilionidae; genus Corynorhinus; species Corynorhinus townsendii. Next base: position 62,956,466 of record JAPDVU010000008.1, on the reverse strand, counting down.
TTTGGGTCTTTGGAAAGATCGTTAGCTTGGCCTTTAGGAAATCTGTTTCCAGATCAGGCTCTGCTAATAACGAGGTGCATGAGCTTGAATTTAATCTTGAATTTAATACAAGGAATATATTCTTCTTAAGTCTAGAACTCTAATCTAAAATCAATAAGTAATGAACCAATACTAGAAATAGCATCTCATGCCTCTTCATTCCCACAGAGCTGGGGCCTTCTCCAGGGGCCTAATAAGCTCTTTACACCTTCTAAGCCAATTCTTGGTGTGTTGCCCAACCTGTCATTGTGTATAAAACTGTAATACAAATAACCTATTTTTGAGTAAGCTCTATTGAGTCCCTAGGATGAAGGATGTCCATTTTAATAACTTACCTTGATTTTATAATTAACATGATAGGCTCAAAATAGGAAAGACAGTATTATCATGTTATTAATTTTTCAATTAACACTTCCCTACAAAATATCATGTTGTTTTCCCTAAAAAAGACTTCAGAAAGCCCCTTTTTAATTTTGAAAAACAAAAACAAGCAAAGGATCAGACAGAAAATATTTGTCTAAAGATAATGTGATTAAATAACTTAATAGGCTATTGACATAAAATTATGTATATAATCAAATGCCACTATTTTGCCTTACCACAAATTGGTGTGACAATGGCCACGCATGTGGGCTCTGAAATATTTGCCTTCTGTTCCTGGCAAAGCAGATGGAAGCTTCTTTTCTCCAATTTCATAGCTGTGTGTGTAATGTTTGATAATTTGACATTTGTTGTTTAATAAATGGTGGTACCAGAGCCAAAAATGAGTGGTGCTTTCTTTTTACTTCTGTTTCCCATATGAGCAACTATGTAATTCCAGCATCTGTTAATATCAAAAGAACATTCATTTGCTTCAGTAGTGGCATAATTTATGTAAACCAAGGATGTGTTTACTTCTCAATAATTATCTTGTATTGGGTTTCTTGGTTGTAAGGTTGCTCAAGCAAACACAGCAGATGAACGTACTAACTTTCTTGTGGAAGAATACTCTACATCCGGTCGTCTGGACAACATCACCCAGGTCATGAGTCTGCACACCCAGTACCTGGAGTCTTTCCTGCGGAGCCAGTTCTACATGCTGCGCATGGACGGCCCCCTTCCTCTACCACACAGGCACTACATCGCAATAATGGTGACACTGCACTCACTTCTTCCTTCTCCCTCTAGCATTATGAGTGTGGGTGTGTAGAACTAAGTATAATTTTAAGGACATAAGAATTCAAGAAGGCTGTGGCCTTTTGGATACCAGGCCCCTTGGGTATATTCTGAACGCTTTAAACCACTTAATGTACTGAAAATTTCTCATTTAATTTTCACTAAAATCATTTTCTATACTTACTCTCTTACGATTAAAGATGCTTGTAGGGGCCAAAGTAATATCCTAAAAGTTTTGTTTTTGCTCTTGATATCTTGTTTTTATTGTTAGTATAAAACCAGTTTGTAACATTTTATTTAGTCATTTTATACATGAAAATAATTACTATTCTGGCTAAGAGAAGAAGTATCAGTCTGCACCAATGGAGACTCTGGAGAAGAGAAGAATTCTTAAGTGAATGATAATACTTTTAAGTATAGTACTTGGCACTAGTTAACTAGTTAATGTTTGTAGGAGAGAATTATAAATTGGGGTATTAGGCAGCAGAAATGAGAAGGGTAGAAAGAAGCAGTGCTACAGTTGAACTATTACCATAGAAAAAGAGGAATGAATGTGATGCAAGTGCTTTATATTTGGAGATTTAGACCAGCTGGGTTGGTAGAGCTAGCAGAGATGGCCAGGAGTTAGCAGATTGGTCTTACCAGGTTTACTTTGATTATCTTGTTTATGCTCTCACTGTAGTTTTAAACAAACAGAAAATGTAGCATTCTGTGTTTTATTGAATGATGAACTTGACTAAGAATGTAATTTTAGCTTAAGGTTTTGATGACAGTAAGGCTGAAAACAGACCTAGAATGATCATAAACTAAGAAAGAAATAAGATACAGAAAACAGAAAGAATAAAACAACACTATTTTACTGAGGAGCCCTGAGGGAAAGGAGCTGCGACAGTTTGCTGTGTGTGGATTTATCTAGTTTTCAGTATCACGGCTGATTTTGGCTGCATAGGAAGAAAAGGGTCAGTGATCTTCAGTTTCTTCTCAGTGGTGTGCACAGATAAGACTGATGTCACAGTTATACCAAAGGCAGTAAGAGAATTACCCAAATTAGAATGCATTCTGAGTTGGTAGAATACAAGTTAATGAGATTTTATTGTTTTAAGTAGACTGCAGTTGATATAATTTAGCATAATGAAACAAACATGTACTTTCTTCACAAAGTAAGAAAGTAGCTTTTACGTTGACTGGCATCAATTTCTAGATGAGGAAGTAATTGGCTTTGTGTGACAATTCATGGGCTTATACTAGTACAAGTGTCAGCTTCCTGTATTGATTCAAGAATCTATGGTGTCATTCTGATGGAAGTTTTAGAAGGATGAATATTCTGTAAGACAAGAATTACTGGCTACAAAAATGATTAATTCCATCTATATTTTGTTTAGAAATAGTAGAATAAGACTCTACCATGACTTTTTATCAACTAACTCTTTGTGTTTTAGGCTGCAGCTAGACATCAGTGTTCTTACCTAATAAACATGCATGTGGATGAATTCCTAAAGACAGGAGGTATCGCTGAGTGGTTGAATGGTTTGAAATACGTACCACAAAGACTGAAAAACCTTAATGAAATAAATAAGCTGCTAGCACACCGACCCTGGCTGATCACAAAAGAACACATTCAGGTACTGGATGTTTCTTTGAAATAAAAAATATATTTACTAATGATTCCAACTGAGTAGTTTTCTAGTTAAGTATTTTGCTTAAGACTCAATTTTTAAAACTTGCATATATTAGGAAGTTGAAAAATAAAATAGAATATTAATATATGTAGAAAAATAAATTTAGGAAGTCAGTGGGTTTACCCTAAGTATGAATGAATGCTTCTCTTTGAGTAATCAATAATTAGCTTGCACAGGTGCTTTGAGTGGCTGTGAGAAAAGCAGTGGGTAGAAGAAAGAAAATACACAAGCATGATAAGATACCTCGGGCCTAGTCTCTCTGCTACTCACAAGGTTGTGACCTTCAGTAAATTAACTTATTTGGGCCTCAGTAGTTCCCCTGCTATAAAATAAGGGACCTAGATTACATGAGTTCTAAGCTCTTTTCCAATTCTAACATTTAATCATTTTAAGATTTTCACAGAATGGTTTTGTAAATAAGAAGTGATTTGCCAGCTGGTGTGTGTGAATGCTTAAATGCCTGTGATGGCATTTAGAGTTGTGATGGACTAAAGCACTTGCACTTCAAAGGGCCTTTCATCAAAGGCCGGCAGGGTGAGGTGGTTACAGAATATTCTTAACACTGTGCGGGGCACTTAGTAACTAATAAGAGCGATCATCTAAATTATTATTAATACAAGCCTAAGGCATTTAAAATCTCTGCTTCTAATGCATTGAGCTGTCCTTTTAAAAAAATATTACTAGATTACATTTTTGTTAGTTATTTGCCCAGTTACACTCACTTAATTTTTGTCAATCTGTATATGCTCCGATTTCAATTACCTGTTTGGGAATCTCTGAAGAACAGTGTTGTCCTGATGCTTATGTTCTGGTTTTGCAATATGTTCGTTAGATAAAGGAGTCACTCATTATTTTTATGTCACACATTAACTACTTTGTGTCAGAAACTCTGGTGGGTCTAAAAGGATGGACACTGCCCTAGGGCCTGCTTGGAGTCTAGAGGAAGAGAGACAGTGATCACAGCATAGTGGTGTATGAATGTGTGAGTAAAGAGCATTGATCCCGAGGTTTCATGAAAGAGGTCTTATTTGAGCTACGGCTTGAAGAATAAGGGGGAGTTTTGGAGTAGAGGAGGACATTCCAGACTGAGAGCAGAGTATGGAATTTTACGATATGCTGGAAAAGTAGCTAGCAACTTTAGTTACTTAAGTGGGGGAGTGGTTATGTGCAGTGGGGATAGGAGATGGAAAGAATTGGGATCACATGGTATGACCCAATGAATACTGTATTAAAGAATTTGTGTTTTACCCTCAGAAAGTTATGGTACCTTCCAGAGTGCACAAGACAATCCTTCAAAATGTCAGGAAATGTGTGTGTGTGTATTCGTATGTCATTCTTTTGTTGTACATGTATAAAATTTTGTAAATATATATTAATTTATAAATAAATGTATTATCAGAGGTAGGCTTCCAATTGTTACTGATAGAAATATATGTGCTCAAAAGAGCTTAGAAATCACTATGATAAAGAGTCAAGAATCGGCAATATGAGCATATTTGTTGATGCAGAAGATAAATTACAGATGGTACAGACTAGAAGCAGGAGGCCAGTCATAAAACAGTTGCAGGAATCCACCTGAGAGATTATTTTTTTTAAATTCATAGGCAGATGAAGAGGAGGGATCAGACAGTATATAATTATTTGCCTAAGAATAAGCAGGACTTGGTGACTGGCAGAATGTGAGGATGAAAAAGGGGGTGGGGTAGGAGAACCATTTTAAGGTTCTGCCTTCCTGACTGGGCAAAAGGCAATGGCTTGAGCAGGAGAGAACACACAGGCCTGAGGACAAGGAGATTGTGGCATCCATGTGGTTATGTCCAGCTGCTGGAGGAACTGCAGGTCTGTAACTCAAGCTAAAGGATAGAGGAGAAATAAAATTGGATAATTATTTACAGACTAGTGGCCTGGTGCATGAAATTCGTGCATGGGGCGGTGGGGATTTGTTCCTCAGCCCGGCCTGCACCCTCTCCAATCTGGGAACCCTCGAAGGATGTCCTACTGCTGGTTTACAGGGATCGGGCCTAAACCAGCAGTCAAACATCCCTCTCGCAATCCGGGACTGCTGGCTCCTAACCACTTGCCTGCCTGCCTGCCTGATTGCCCCTAACCACTCTGCCTGCCTGCATACTCACCCCTAATTGCCTCCCCCCCGCCAGCCTGATCACCCGCATTCCCCCCATGCCAGTGTGCTCACCCCCAACTGCTCCCCTAACCCCCCCCCCCCCGCTGGCCTGCTCGCCCTCACCTTCCCTACCCACTGGCCTCGCCCCCACCTGCCCCCCTGCTGGCCTGCTCACACCAAACTGACCCCCACTGACAGCCTGCTCACCCCCAACTGGCCCCCCTGCTAGTCTGCATACCACCAATGGTCCCGCCCCCCACCAGCCTGATCACCCACAACTGCTGTTCCATCCTGGCCTAATGCCCCACAACTGTCCTCCCCTCTTGGCCTCTAACCGCCTTTATCTTGGCCCTGCCACCATGGCTTTGTCCAGAGGTATGTCTGGAAGTCTCCTGGAAAATCTCCCAGTTTAATTAGCATATTACCCTTTTATTAGTATAGATAGAGGCCTGGTGCATGGATGGGGGCCGGCCGGTTTGCCCTGAAGGGTGTTCCGGATCAGGGTGCGGGTCCCCCTGGGGTGCCTGGCCAGCCTGGGTGAGGGGCTGATGGCTGTTTGCAGGCTGGCCAAGCCCCCTAGCGGGACCCTCACCCCATGGGGGTGTGGCCAGGCTGGGTGAGGGGCTGAGGGTTGTTTTCAGGCTGGTCATGGCCCCTGGCGACCCAAGCTCCCAGCCCCTTCTTTTTTGCTTCTTTTTTTTTTTTTTTTCAGTGTCTCCTTGAGTGGAGGCCAGGGCCCGCTGGAAGCAGGTATCTGGGATTTATTTATCTCCTATAATTGAAACTTTGTAGCCTTGAGGGAGGCCAGGGTGGGTGGAAAGCTTGGCTTCCTCCATCGCCAGGGGCAACCCAAGCCTCCTGCTCACTCCAGCTGCGTGGCTGCTGCCATCTTTGTTGGGTTAATTTGCATACTCCTGATTGGCTTGTGGGCATGGCTTGTGAGCATAGTGGAGGTATGGTCAATTTGTATATTTCTCTTTTATTAGATAGGATAAGCAAAGGTCAGGTTGAAGGAATGAATGATCCATTCAGGGAGAAATTGCACAAGAAAAGATCATGGGCAGAAAAGAGAAGCCAACATTGTGGAGACAAGTAGAAAAAGGAGAGTCTGTGAGGGAGATGGAGTCAAGGGAGATAAATTCCTAGAAGGAAGTGAGGAAAATGTAAATTCTGTAGAGATCTAATGGGATAAGGACTAAAAAGAAATAGAAAATAGCTTCAGGAGTTTGTTTGAAAAAGAAGTCAGATTATAATAAATAAAAAAAGAAGTGAATATGAGGTGAGAAATTTGAAAGATGAATATTGGCTACCCTTTCAGGTTTAATGATAAACCTGCAAAAACTGACAAAAGCATTGTAAATTTTACCTTTGGCAGTATTATCAAAAGTCATAAAACTATTAATAGCCTTTGCCCTAAAATTCCTTCCAGGAATTGTTTCTAAAATAATAACCAAGCTGTAGCATGAAGCTATAGTAGCAAATAAACAACAATAATTTAGAAGCAATGTGTGTGTCTGACAGGGAGTGGAGAAGTAGTTCTGTACACCCACTCCTAGACAGTGTAGCCCAGGCTTCAACATTAATATAGAACTGTCACCTTTGAGAAATGAACCTGTCAAAATGTGAATTGTGAAAAGCAGAAAAAAAGAGATGTATACCCTGATTATATAATCATGCCTATAAAAATAAAAGATATGTAAAAGTGATATTAAGGGGGTAGAATATAATTGATTTTTTTTTCCTTTTCTTTTCCCTGAGCTTTTTTTTTTAGTAATAAATTATGGGTGAGTGTGTGTGTGTGTGTGTGTGTGTATTTAAATAATGGAAAGTAAAACAAAAGAAGTCCGGTTTGACGGACCCCCCACTTCCCGAGTGCACAAATTTCGGGCCCTCTAATATATATATGTATGTGAATATAATAAAAGCCTAATACGCTAAGTGTTCAGTTCTCTAGTCGTCCATTCAATCAATCAAAGTATACTATGCTAATGATATGCTAAGGCTGCTCAACCGCTTGCTATGACATGCACTGACCACCAGAGGGCAGACGCTCTGACTGGCAGGTTAGCTTGCTGCTGGGATCCGACTGATCATGACTGAGCGAGATGAGCCGGACACACCCTGGAGCCCTCCCTTGGTCCTTCCCTGGTTGGCCAACCTCCCGCATTCCTCCTCGGCCCCAATTGTGCACTAGTGGAGTCCCTTAGCCTGCCCTGTGCCCTCCCGCAATCTGGGCTGAGGGACCCACACCCCCCACCTCGAGTGCATGAATTTCGTGTACTGGGCCTCTGGGGTGTGTGTGTGTGTGTGTGTATGAATTTAGGCGAAGCCACAACAAAATCATATTGTTAGGTTTGATAGTTTTAATGTAATAGTAGTATTTGACTACATCTTTAATATAGGATACATTTTTAAAAGAGAATTTTAAATTTTATTCATATAAATGAACATATATGAAATTTAATAGATTTTTTTATGCTTTCTATTGCTTTGTAGCATTCTGTGATTTTCATTTTTACTCTGATTTGCTTTCTCATTTTAGAAACTTGTCAAAACTGGAGAAAATAATTGGTCTCTGCCCGAACTGGTACATGCTGTGGTCCTACTGACACATTATCATGCTTTGGCAAGCTTTGTTTTTGGTAGTGGCATCAATCCGGAGAGAGATCCAGAAATCTCCAATGGATTCAGGCTAATATCAGTCAACAATTTCTGTGTTTGTGACCTCGCTAACGACAACAACATAGAGAATGCATCCCTTACAGGCAACAACTTCGGGGTCAGTTTTCTCCTCTCCTTATTTTTTGCCTTTATAATGTCTAACATTAAAGATATCTAGAGGGTCCAGCCGGTGTTGCTCAGTGGTTGAGTGTCGATCCATGAACTAAGAGGCCACTGGTTCAGTTCCTAGTCAGAACACATGCCTGGGTTGTGCGCTCGATTCCCAATAGGTGGCATAGTACAGGAGGCAACCAATCGATGCTGTTTCTCTCTCATTGATGTTTCTAACTCTATCCCTATCTCTTCCTTTCTCTCTAAAAATCAATAAAAACATTTAAAAAATATCTACAGAGAATTTGTTCTCTGATTTAAATAGGATATATATATTTTAGCATAGTTTTTACTATAAAAATGTAACCTGTACCTGAAATTCTGAATTTTCTTAAAGCTTTACCACAGATATAGATATGATTACAAACCATAAAGACTAAAACAAGGCTGCATTCCAGTGATCCTAGGCTTTTAATGTTAGACTCTTTGAACAGCAGATCCTAGAACAGTTTATCTTTGGTCCATAAGATGCTGGACTAATCAATAGGAAATATGTCTTATGACAGAAAAATTAAAGAATTTGAAGCTGCCTCACTTTAAAAAATAAACCATAATATGATTTAATATATACCAAATGCTAGAATTCTAGATCGAATGTATCTATACACTTTCTATATTTATAACTGAGGTAAAAACATCCTACTTCTGAAAATGTTTAAAGCTATGATATGATTTTCTTTGGAGTTGTTGGAAAACCCACTTAGGAACTTAATAGTACTGATACCTCTGTACATAACAAGGTGACCATGGGAGGTGGAGACGTTTACTGGACCCATTTCTAATATTAATAACACCATCACCCTTCCTGGCTTCAGATTGTAGGTTCCCTAAGTGAGCTGGAGGCCTTAATGGAAAGAATGAAAATGCTTCAAGAAGAAAGGGAAGATGGAGACACATCTCAGGAGGAAATGACCACTCGTTTTGAGAAGGAGACGAAAGAAAGTCTTTTCGTTGTCTCTGGAGATACTTTTCATTCATTTCCTCATTCAGGTGCCTTTTTTTTTCACTATCTTTTAGTTGTTTTTGGAACCCTGACAGATCACCTTCAGTGTTTTCCATGTGGATTTGTAAAAATGATTGTGCTACATATTCCTTTTATTTCTTTCTCATCCTCTGCGTTATAGATGGTATACCTGACACTACTGGCTTCCTCTGTTAAGTTGGTGCATTTTTGAATGTATTTCAGATCCATTTGGGAGGAATACTCCATACTCTATCCTGGATAAAATGTAATTCAAAGCAGACCAGGTGCTTATAAAATTAGATAGAAATATTTAATTCATCCTACTTTTGTGATTTTTTTTTTCATGATCAGTGAAATCCTGTTTCAATAGATATAATTTTTAAAAAATATCTCTGCCTTTTTTGTGGGTGGAGAGTGTGTAGGAGGACTATTCTCACACTGCTGCTTTTCTAGGTTAGTTTAAAATTACATTTCACTTGCATTTGCATTTGTTTGGAGAAATCTTTGGAATTTATAAAAATGTATTATTTGGGTTATTTTCTTAGGTTGAATTTGGAGGAATTTATTTCATACTTAAAGCTAGGCTTCTTTGCTATAATCTTAAAAACACATTTTAATCTAATACTCTAACAGACTTTGAAAAAGGAGGGAAACGTTTCAATTATGACTAAAAGATATATTAAACACCATGTAGTAAATGTTATTAAAATAGCATAGACTCAGTAGAAAGCTTAAATCCTTCAAAGTCATCCATCTACATAACTTTTATTTTTAAATAGAGTTCCATTTTGGTTTAAAAGGGAGCTTCAAAATGACTAGTCTTAAGACTAGTTAGTCTCATAAGTTCTGAGAGTAATTGATTTGCCCATACTTGTTTGTTAACTTTAAACATAGCATCAACCAATAGCTCTCAGAAATTTTATCAGGAAAAATAAGAATTCCTTTTATCCTTTCTCATGATGATCTTTTTTGTTTTAATGATTTTTATCCTCAAAATTGAGTATATTAAGTACTAGTTTCTCAGAGCTTCTAATCAGTATGAAATCCCCCTCAAAAAGGAAACCTGGTGTTTTAGTTATTTGCTTAATATTTACTCTATAAACATTTATTGAGTACCCCATATACTCTCAGCACTGTGGCAGATAGATTTTTAGCCTACATGAGGCATGGTTCCTGCTTTCAGGGAACTGTCATTACTGGTGGGAAAGATAAGTAATTATAATACATAATGGAATGTGGAAGGTTTGTGAGCCCAGAAGAGGACCCTGAACCCAGCCCTAGTGGGGGAGGAGTGTAGACAGAAGGGGTGCCCAGAAGATGACTTTCTCCAACCATTTGGCTCTAAGCTGAGTGCAGGGATGTCAGGCAGTGGCTGGGGGATAGGGGAGTTGGTGTAAACAGCATCCACACCTGAGCCAAGGCACGGTGGTAAGGAAATAGGATGGTTGCTTCAGGAACAAATGGCCGTGTTGTTAGGACAAAAATCATGAGATAGGTAATGGGACAAGGAGCTGGGTAGGTGGACAGGGGCCTTATCATAGTGATTGATCTTTCTAACCTTAAGGAACAGATAAGCTGCCTTCGTTTGGACATGTGGAGTTCCTTTACAACATCCAGTCCAGGGATGTCTGCACAGTGCTTCTCAAACTTTACTGTGCATGTGAGTCACTGGGGAATCTGGCTGGAGTGCAGTCCGTCTGGGCTAGGACGGGATAGGCCACACTTTCTGTCACGGCTCCAAGTGGGACTAATGCTAGTCTGCAAACACACTCGGCATAGTTAGTGTGACGATTAGAAGAGGGCTTTTAGCTCAAGATAAAGTTTTGGAAGTTTTCAGAATATTTTGGGGGTTAAAATCAAAATAACCTATAATAATAAAAGGGTAATATGCTAATTAGACCAAATGTCCTTCTGGACAAAGCCAGGGTCGGAGAGAAGCAGCCCGGGTCCCGGGCGCCAGAGGAAAGCCGGTGCCAGCAGCCAGGGGAAGGAAGGCCTACTCTTGCACGAATTTTCATGCATCTGGCCTCCAGTTGATTATAAAAATCATCCAGGTAGAACAAATGAGACAACGAAAAATAATGAGCCTAGGGCCCTGGCTGGGTGGCTTAGCTGGTTGGAACATAGTCTCATACACCAAAAGGTGGCGAGTCAACCTGTCTTTGTCTCTCTGTCCCTTTCTCCCTCTCCCTCTGCCTTTCCTTCTCCCTACCTCTCTTCCTCCCTCCCTCCCTTTCTGTCTCTCTCTCAAGTCAATAAAAACATAATTATTATAATAGTAATAATGAGCCTAGAGTTAACCTTCTAGGTAAGCCAATATTCTAAACTGTAAACATTTTTATTAAAGTTACTAATATCTATTTGCTTTTAGACATTACTTTTTAAGAGCTTCTCTAAGATCACTAGAGTTTAAAAGATAGGTTTTTGTTTTTATTATTTTACTACTAAAAATCTTTCCTGGATCCCAGTTTCTATCTTCCTGGACCCTTGAGCAGGACTACTGCCTTCTAAAATGAATTTTTGACTAGCAAGTCTTAGACCCTAGCCAAAAATTGTGTTCTAATTTTAACAGTAGAGGCTGTATCATTTGTAAATAATTCAAGGAAATAAATCATCTCATTATTTACTCTTAAACATTCCCAGCACTAAATTTGCTGGTCACACAAAGATAAGTTAGAAAAATAACCTCATACACTGGCTAATTGTGTCATTTTTATAAACTTAGCAAAGTTTTAAAGTAGAAATTTATTTTTTTCCTATGCAAAATTTCTTGGTTTAAAAAAAAGTAAACAATTTCTTGGTTTAACCAGTGTGATAAAGCATTCCAGATTCTATGGGGAGATTCTAACAATAGTTTTTCAAGTCTTTTGAAGGAAATAAATATTTAGAGTGTTATATGAGGATGATATTCTGTAGCTTGGTAACAGAGTTAACTAGCTTTTATTGTGTTGGTTTTTTTTTAAGTTAGAAAGGTGTTTCGTTACTATAGCATAACGTTTTCTGTATTTTATTAATAGCTACTTCTTAGGGGCAGAAGAGTGCAGACAAAGTGCAAAATACTATTTCCTTTCAGTTCAGACTTTGAAATATTTATTTAGGTAGAATTAAAGTGAGAGCTTTAGATTTGTTAATCACAGTACTAATGTTAGTTTTTTTAAACTTTAACATCTTAAGATAGATTTAGGAAAAAGATATGTGTGGTTTGAGAGATCTTTGTATATTTTTTTCTGTAGACAAAATTGTCTAGAAAACAGAACAATTGACTCCTAATTTAAAAATGAATGAATGGATAGTATTCATAGGATACATTTTTATGTTATTTGGTTAGTTACTCTTTATTGTTTAAAGATGTTTAAAAGTCATATGACAATCCAAAAATGTATATGAGCAAAACAGAAACTAACATTTAAGTCAAAGGAACTAGCTAAGTAATAGTCAACTCCAGTATTGATTTTTGGCAAATGAAACCACCAGGCTGTACAGTGTGTGATGGGGGGGGGGGGGGGGGGGATCACTTCAAGAGAGAAATGGTTTAACAGAGTTCAATTATCACTCACTGTGCTTGTTTTAATTTTACTTTTCACTCCACAAAACTCTTTGCTTTCATTGTGGCCTCAGCAATTGCATTTTTTTTCTTGCTTTATTTTATTAATTATTATGGGATGGACAAGCTTAATTAACCTCATTGGTAAATGTTAAGAGATAATGCATTGAAAACGCCATTTATAAAGCATTTCTATTTACCTGGAATGGAGAACTGGAGCATAAAGAGGAGGCAGCAGAGTGGTTGAGGAGTGGGCTGGGGGAGCCTGAGATTTCTCTTTAGAGCTGAAAGTCACTTTAAGCTTCAGACCAGTTTCAGTGATTTAATGTTTACAAGTTTTCCATGTCATCTTAAACTATTCCACATTGTATTGCTTTCTGACACTCAGTACCAACAATAGTATCCGTAACTTACACTTGGTTTACTTAAGTCTTAAGTAGATACTTCTTTTACTGTTAATGAAACAAAAAAATAAATAAATAACAGGTACATAGCATAGTACCTGGTATAGAGTAAGTATTCAACAATGCCAGTCTCATTGGTGTAATAAAGGAATTAGGTAAGAATTTCATACAATATTTCCTTCCTAGGTTGGGTAGTCTGGGCACTTATCTTTCTTGCCTTATTATGAAGCACTCCAATTAGTCCCTGCTAATGACCCAAGGAAGCTCAAAACTTGTTGAAAAAGAATACTTGTTGTGAGGCTTTTCATGAAATAACAAAGATTAAATAAAGATAATGAAGGTACTACTAGTTTACCAGGTCTTTCAGATGAATTACTATAATTGCACTAGTTTTTTAAGGCTATCAACACTGTCCATTAAGAGTTACAGTTTTTTGTTATGCCATAAAATGATTTTAACTATTTAATTTATATTATTTATTAAATATTTAATGTATTTTTAATATTAATTAAAATACTAATAAAATATTCTTTGTGTAGAAGGAGCCAGTTTTTTTCATTTATTTTTAAAATGTATGTTTATTTTTTATAACAGAAGGTAGTAAATAAAGGTTCATTTCCTTTTGTGGTTGAAATCAGGGAAAAGTAATTATAAAGATTAAACTAAAAAAGTGAGTTAAAAGATACTTATCTTTAAATTAAATTAACATGCATTGGGTTTTTACAGTTTCTCAGGGGTGAATTTTTAATATTATCAAGAATGCAGAAATTAGCTGTCTTACAATGGTATTGTAGTCTTCCTATCTTCCTTGATGCCACTTTGATAGTATTCCATTCACAATCTCATTGGCATATTGTTACTCCACATGTTGTATACCTTTTCTTTTCATGTGCACAGAGAAGCACACATATCTTAGGTGTAGAACTCAATGAATTTTCCCAAACAGAAACCTCCTCTTTAACTGACAGCAAATCAACTAATAATAATAGTGACTCCTGAAAGTCCGCTGTCCTCCCTGTTGTGTTCCCTTCCTTCTCCTTATATGCCTCCTGGTAAACTAAAAATGAACTCATTTTCCCTGTGAATCCAGATGACACACCATCTGTCTAATTTTAATAAAATCTATCTTAACATTCAGCTCACTTAAAGTGCTCTTTACCTTCACCTCTTCTCCTTCCCCACATCCCACTTCATCCCCAGAGAGATTAAAAGCTTAAGCATTTTAACCAGAGGCCTGGCTATCTTCCTTGTCTAAATGTGCTACTACTATTTAGGTATTTTAATTTCATCAATTTTTTGACTGAGTAATTATAGTTAAATGCTGAGATGGCCAGGATTTGGTAATGAAATTATATTTAAAACTTAAGTAGTAGATATTTTATTTGAATTTAAGCCAGGTAGTCAATATTGTCACTCTGGAAATTCATGGAAAAGTTAAAAAATGGAGGAAAATGGAGGGGTTTCATTGTTCTACCTATGTGGTTTCCCTAATACTAGATTGTTGTTGTTCTTAGATTTTGAGGATGACATGATTATAACATCTGATGTCTCCCGATACATTGAAGACCCTGGTTTTGGGTATGAAGACTTTGCTAGACGAGGAGAAGAGCATTTGCCAACATTCCGAGCTCAGGTATGAGATGTCTGTATTTCAGAGAAACTAGAGAATCAATACTGTTATTTTAACTGTGACATGTTTAAATGTAAATAAATTGACTTCGAAAGAAATTATTAGGTCATTTTGATAGTCTGTAAATCACTTTATTTAATCTTGTTTTCAGTCTAGTTTAATTTGATGTCTTAATAGGTAGATTATTATTTCAACATTTTCCCCACTAAGAAGGCAAAAGGAAAAGGCTTCCTTCAGTTACGGCATTATTACATTATAGTTGTATAATATTCATACCATTTTGGGGGGAGGAACATAGCAGAGAAAAAAACCAGTGATATATCACATCACATTTATAATAAAAAGACATTTTATAATACAATCCTAAATCAGTAGCTAATGGCTGCAGAGTTATCCCCTCCCCACCCCTAGAAAAACAGTCACAATAATGATGTGACCCCTAAAGAGGGTGCAAATTTGAATTAAGAAAAACTCCATTGTGCCTATTTCAGATGATCTGCTAACTGTCCATGTCATTGAATAGGTTTGGTCACATAAGAATAGTCCAAGATCTTCTGGGGTTCTTCCAGATAAGGGCATAATTTGCATAGCACTTGACCACAGGAAGTAGCGAGTTTATCACTGACATGCTAACCCCTGAATGTGGGAAATAGCATGGCACTCCAATCTACAAACTGATGTGAAGGCTTTTTAGCAAAGCTACAAATTTAGAAATAAATTTGAAATATCTTCACTTACTTGCTTAAGTAGATATCCTATCGAATAAAAGAGTAATATGCAAATTGACCGTACCTCCACCACGCCCACCAACCAATCAGGAGGGAATATGCAAATAAATCCAACCAAGATGGCTGCAGCCTCCGAGAGCAGGTGGGAGGCTTGGATTTCCCTGGCAATGGAGGAAGCCAAGCTTTCCACCTGCCCTTGCCGGCCCAGGCCTTCACTCCAGGCTACAAAGTTTCAATGATAGAAGATAACTAAATCCCACAGAAATGGTGGCAGCCACAAAGCTGGAGAGAGCAGGAGGCTAGGGTTGCCCCCGGCGATGGAGGAAGCCAAGCTTCTGCAGCCCTGGCCTACTTTGGCCTCCGCTTAAGGCTGCAAAGTTTCAATAATAGAAGATACATAAATCCCAACAGAAATGGCTGCCGCCACGGAGCGAGCAGAAGGCTTGGCTCCACTCCAGGCTATAAAGTTTAAATTGTAGAAGATAAATCCTAGATCCCAGGGTCTCTGCTTGGGTCACCCGGAGGCATGGCTGGCCTGCAAACCACCACAGGCTCCTCGCCCAGGCCGCCCTACACCCCAAGGGAACCCCCACCCTGATCCTTGACACCCTTCAGGGCAAACCAGCTGGCCCCCACCCATGCACCAGGCCTCTATCCTATCTAATAAAAGAGTAATATGCAGATTGACCATCACTCCAACACACAAGATGGCTGAGATGGCCACCACAAGATGGCCAGCAGAGGAGGGCAGTTGGGAGGAACCAGGCCTGCAGGGGAGGGCAGTTGGGAGGGACCAGGCCTGCAAGGGAGGGCAGTTGGGGGCGATCAAGCCTGTGGGGGAGGGCATTTAGGGGTGACCTGGCTGGCAGAGGAGGGAAGTTGGGGGTGACCCGGGTCTACAGGGGAGGGCAGGTGGGGGTGACCAGGTCTGCAGGGGAGGGCAGTTGGGGGGGACCAGGCCTGCAGGGGAGGGCAGTTAGGGGCAAACAGGCTGGCAGGGGAGCAGTTAGGCAACAATCAGGCTGGCAGGGGTGTGGTTAGGGGGTGATCAGGCTGGCAGGCAGAAGTGGTTAGGGGCAATCAGGAAAGCAGGCAGGCGAGCAGTTGGGAGCCAGCAGTCCTGGATTGTGAGAGGGATGTCCGACTGCTCGTTTAGACCCGATCCTACCAGGATGTGGCCTAAACGGGCAGCTGGACATCCTTCAAGGGGTCCCAGATTGGAGAGGGAGCAGGCTGGGCTGAGGGGCACCTCCCCCCCCCCCCCGTGCACAAATTTCGTGCACCGGGCCTCTAGTCTATATATATATATATATATATATATATATATATATATATATATATATATATATAAAATAGAGAAATATGCTAATTAACCAGGACAACATAACGGGTTGACCGGACAGGAGGAGGTTGCACGCACAGCGTCAGGGATGGGGCGGCAGGGGCCTCCGTGCTCCTGCGCTGGGGGAGGGCCTGATCTGCAGCAGCCAAGGCTGCTTCAAGGGCTGGAGAGGGAGGCAGGGCCAGATCGGCATTGGCCGCGGCTGCTGCGGGGCCCGGGGAGCAAGCAGGGCTGGACCGGCGACTTGAGGGTGGGCTGCACCACACAATTTCAAGTCACGAGCTGGGCTCCTAGTAGTTAATAAAAACCTAGAGTTTACTTAAATGAAGAATACCCATTTTGTAAGTGTATATGTTTTACTCTTTTAGGACTATACCTGGGAAAACCATGGGTTCTCCCTGGTAAACAGACTTTATTCTGACATTGGACATCTTCTTGATGAAAAGTTTCGCATGGTCTACAGTCTCACCTATAACACTATGGCCACCCACGAAGATGTCGACACAACCATGCTACGCAGAGCTTTATTTAACTATGTCCACTGTATGTTTGGAATCAGGTATGCTCATTGTGGAGACCAGTTTACACATTTCTAAACGAAAATTCTGACACTAGCCTTACTCCTGTCCTGTTCAGGAGTATGTATTTTGGGAGAAAATAATACACATGGACTTCTGATTTTGGAAAATTAATTCCATTTTATAGAAAAGCATTTTTCTATGGTTAACTGTTGTGAATATTAATATGCATATGTAAATACAGTAGTAACAATTTACTAACGAGGGGGAAAATACCAGGAATTATTGGAGATAGGATAAAATCAGACTCAGTTTGAGAATCCATACTGGAAGAAATAGCAGTTAAAAACCATATATTGTATTCCTTTAGATCACTTTAATAAATGCTGGTTAGTTAGTTATTTTGAATGAATGATAATTAGGGTATAAATAAAACTAGGATAGATTCTTCTCTCATAAAGCTTGCATAAGTTCACATAAAAACACTGAAAGAAAACTGTCAGTCAATGTAAATTAATAGCCTCTCAATTTTTTAAAGATTAGCATTGAGAAGGACAGTGAATAAATGAGATTGAAGAGTTTAATCATGCTGTAATCAGGAAAACTTTTTATTTTTAATGTGCCCTTTTGAGCTGTTTTTTTGAGGTTTTTATGGAGATAAGTTTGTAGAAAGAGAAATCCTCAGATATGGATGCATTCAATTTGACTCTGTACTATGTTCTTTCTTTTTTTTTTTTTTTTTAAATAAATCTTTATTGTTCAGATTATTACAGGTGTTCCTCTATTTTTTCCCCCATAGCTCCCCTCCACCTGATTCCCCACCCCACCCCATGCCCTTACCCCCGCCACTGTCTTCATCCATAGGAGTAAGATTTTTGTCCATGTTCTTTCTGATATATCAGAAAGTCTCTGTGAAGTGGAATTAGAATTTAAGTGAAGTAGTTTCTATAATTTTAACATAAAAAAAAAAACTTTCCTGAAAAATCAACATTCTACCTAGAAGACACTACTGTGGTGTTAAATAGTAATTGCTATTTACCCACTTACCATCCTAGACAATAAGTTATCACAGAATCATTACATTTTAAAACAGATATTGTACCTACCTAATTAAGAAAAATAAACAGCAATAGAGAGAGAAACCAAGATGGCAGCATAGGTAAACACTGAAACTGCTGCCTCGCACAACAGTTTCAAAACTGCAACTAAAAGACAAAATGCACTCATCCAGAACCACAGGAAGGCTGGTTGAGTAGAAATTCTACAACTAGAAGGAAAGAGAAAAGCACACTGAGACTCAGAGGAGCTGCAGGAGGCAGGGGTACTGAGACGCGCACACAGAGAGGACTGGCGACTGAGTGCGCGGCTGGCTTTCTCAAGTGGGAGGGAGACAAAAGCTCCTTACTGCACTGAACTCCGGTTCCGGACAAGACTCTGGGGACCCAGACTCATTCGGGGAGAAACTGGACTGTCTGGCAGTGGGTGGAACTCGAGGGCAGCTTTCTCTCAGAGGTGCTTGCAGCGATTACCACGGGACACTGAGACCCAGGGGCCTTTTAGGGCAGGGCTGACAGGAAGCCATTGCTGTCTGCTCCGCCCTGAGACTCCGCCCCATCCAAGCTGAGCACAGAGCTTTTGCAATGGTTGTCTCATAAGGGTGTCTCCAGCACAGAAGTTCTCCCATCGGAGACACAGCTGATCCTCACAGCCAATTGGCCTGGAGGTCAATTCCTTCCATGGATACCAACAACAATCAAGGCTTAACTACAACAAGACTGTGCACACAGCCCACCAAGGGGTGCACCAAGAGTGTCCACCTCAGGTAACTGGGGAGGCTGAGCCACTGGGCCCTATAGGACACCTAGCACACAAAGCCACTCTATCAACTCAGGGAAGCAGCGAAAATGCAAAGACAAAGAAACATCACAAGTGAAAGAAATGGAGGAAAGCAAACAACTGGATATAGAGTTCAAAACCGCGGTTATAAGGTTTTTCAAGAATTTTCTAGAAAAGACCAATAAATTTAGCGAGACCCTCGAAGATATGAAAAAGGACCAACTAGAAAACATTAACCAGAAAAGAAAAAAGAATCCAAATATTTGAAGATAGTGTAAGGAGCCTCTGGGACAACTTCAAGCGTACGAACATCAGAATTATGGGGGTGGCAGAAGAAGAGAGAGAGCAAGATACTGAAAACTTTTTGGAGAAATAATGACCAAAAACTTCCCCCACCTGGTGAATGAAATAGACTTACAAGTCTAGGAAGCACAGAGAACCCTAAACAAAAGGAATCCAAAGAGGACCACACCAAGACACATCATAATTAAAATGCCAAGAGCAAAAGACAAAGAGAGAAGATTAAAAGCAGCAAGACAAAAACAGTTAGTTACCTATAAGGGAGCACCCATACGACTGTCAGCTGATTTCTCAACAGAAACTATGCAGGCCAGACGGGAGTGGCAAGAAATATTCAAAGTGATGAATAACAAGAACCTACAACCAAGATTACTCTACCCAGCAAAGCTATCATTCAGAATTGAAGGGCAGATAAAGAGCTTCACAGGTAAGAAAAAGCTAAAGGAGTTCATCACCACCAAACCAGTATTATATGAAATGCTGAAAGGTATTCTTTAAGAGGAGGAAGAAGAGAAAGGTAAAAATAAAAATTATGAACAACAAATACATATCTATCAACAAGTGAACCTAAAAATCTGACGAACAGAATAAACTGATGAATATAATAAAATCAGGGGCATAGAAAGGGAGTGGACTGACAATTCTTGGGGGGGTAAGCGGTGTTGGGGGTGCGGGAAGAGACTGGACAAAAATCGTACACTTATGGATGAGGACAGTGGTGGGGGGGGGGGGGGTGGGAACCGGGTGGAGGGGAGCTATGGGGGAATAAAGAGGAACAATTGTAATCTGAACAATAAAGATTTATTAAATTTAAAAAAATAAACAGCAATAGAATTTAATTCAGTTGTGATAATGGTTTATTCATGACAATAAATAACAAATATTATGGTGACTTTATCTCTGAGATGCTACTAAATAAAGCTTATGTAAAATCCTTGAGATACTCTTTTTTTTAAGCATTGTCTTTGGGTTAAATATTAACTGAAAATATAGACCAGAAATTCTGCAAACCCCCACTACGGCATTTACCCTCCTGTCTGCCTCTGTGCTTACTTCTTTTCCTCCTCTCTCTTATTGTGGATGAACTGTCTATGCTCCTATGCTCTTGGGCACAAAGTCCCATCTCCTCTCTTCCTCTAAAGATCCTTATTCTAGCAATCTCCCCTCTACTGCGTGATCATCTTTACTCTCGCTATTGGATCTTTCCCATCTGTATATAAACATGCATTTCTCTCATCTGTAAACAGATTCTTCTTA
The DNA here is from genome assembly GCA_026230045.1 of Corynorhinus townsendii. NCBI lineage: Eukaryota > Metazoa > Chordata > Mammalia > Chiroptera > Vespertilionidae > Corynorhinus > Corynorhinus townsendii. Next base: position 62,936,116 of record JAPDVU010000008.1, on the reverse strand, counting down.
AAAATATGATTTTATTGATTTTTAGAGAGAGATGAAGGGAGAAGGATAGAGATGGAAACATGGATGAGAGATGAACAGCTTTGGTCTGCTGCCTTCTGCACATCCCCTACCGGGGATCAAGTTTGCAACCCAGGCATGTGCCCTCACCGGGAATTAAACCAGAAACTTCTTGATTCCTGGGTCTACGCTCAACCACTGAAGCACACTGGCTGGGCTAAAGAGATTCTTTTTCTTCATCCTGCTTTTCCTTCTGACTGTTGCCTTATTTTTCTGCTCCTGTGCACAGCAAATCTCTTTGGTGGTATATTTATTATCACCATTTTCTTAACTCTCATTCTCTCTTGAAACCACTATCTTATTGAGGTTGCCAGTGACTTCTGTACATGCTATTTCGGTGGTTTCCAGTTATCATCTTATTTGAGTCATTACTCCTTCTTCCTTGAAACACTTGACTCCTACTTAGGGCTTTATACTTGCTCCTGGGTCTTTGCTCGGATGTTGACCTCTGAGAGAGGCCTTCCTATCTAAAATCACAGTTCCTCTCCTCCTAGCCCCCAGTTTCACTTTATCTCCATAGCAGTTCTCACCATCTACATACTATGTTTATCTTTTTAACTTTTTTTTCTCCCATAGAATTTAAATTCTACAAGACTGTGGGCTTTTGTCCATTTTGTTCATTTGTGTATCACCAGTGCCTGGAAGAGTACATGGAAACCATATGGCACATAATAGGCACTCAGTAAATATTTTAGATGAATTTAATTAATGAGCTTTTGGTATTTAATTACTGGACAATAAGTGCCTCTATTACAGCTTTAGAAATCAGAAATTTTGATTTTGTCATTATAAAGCTGTTGTCATTCCTCATAGGTATGATGACTATGATTACGGAGAAGTTAATCAATTACTTGAACGAAGCCTGAAGGTTTACATTAAGACAGTGACCTGCTATCCTGAGAGAACTACCAAGCGCATGTATGATAGTTACTGGCGTCAGTTCAAACACTCAGAAAAGGTGTGTTTCATGACTAAGCATTATACCATAGATAGATGTTCAATATGAGAAGTAATGATTATGAAAATATTAATAAATTAGTGCCATTATAGAAATGGAAGTGGCATAATCCAGCCAACTTTTTATATATATATATATTTTTAGCCCTAGTCTTTTTGCTCAGTGGATAGAGTGACGGCCTGCGGACTGTAGAGTCCTGGGTTTGATTCCAGTCAGGGACACATACCCGGGTTAGAAACTTGATCCCTGAGGAAGGGAGAGGGAGAGGGAGAGAGAGAGAAACATCAATGATGAGAGAGTATCATTGATTGGCTGCCTCCTGCACGCCCTCTACTGGGGGTCGAGCCCGCAATCTGGGCATGTGCCCTGACCGGGAATCAAGCTGGTGACCTTTTAGTGCTTAGGATGATGCTCATTCCACTGAGTGATACCAGCCGGGCACAAGAGCCATTTTTTTATAAACAGTTTTCTGGTAAGTTTCACATCATGTGCATGTATAGCAATGCCCAAGCATGTATGTTTGTAAATAAGTCTTCATACACAAGAAAAACATTTGTGAATGTCTGCTATCTGAAAAAAGTTTAAAGTTTTTTAGTTGTTTATAATGGTCATTAAATTGATAGCATTTTCATTTCCAGGTTCATGTCAATTTACTGTTAATGGAAGCACGGATGCAAGCTGAACTTCTGTATGCTCTTCGTGCCATAACTCGGCATTTGACCTGAAGCCTCACCCAGGGAAAATGTCAGATGTGTGTAAAGACCTTTCCACAGAAGATATATACATCAGAAGCAGTTTGTGATGTAGCATCAAAAGTTATCCAATTCTCTGTGTCAAAGTTTAGCCGTTTGGGGGGGCGGCTGTAATGTGCAATGACGTGTTTTCTTTTTCTTGATGCTTAACATTACTAACAATTGCGAAAATAATACTGAGGAGCACTACTTTGCATTGTTTATAGTTGGAGTTTTGGAAACTGATCATAAATCATGAACCTGGTTTGTTAATGCTTAACTTCAGCGCTTTGGGGTTTGTGTGTATGTGTATTTCTCTCCCCACCTTTTTTTGTTGTTGTTAAATAAGGAAAAGCGCTTACAATCTGCTCAAGCAATTGTTTATTCAAATATTGGAATTCAGCAAAGAATAACCTCCTCTGGCCACTCCACTTTTCATGGTGTGTCCTAAATCTGGTAGAGGAAAAGCATGCGCTGTTGAACTAAGCTGCTCACAGGACACAGCCCTGTGTCCCCAGGAGATTATTGTCAGGCACTGTTTGGTTTTTTTGTTTGTTTTTGTTTTTTTACTGCTATTGGCAATAACGTGAAATGTGATACAGCCATTGTCCATAATTTAATGTGAAATTAATCATGATGAATTCTATAGCATGCTACTGAAATGCCAAATTCAGCTATTTTCTTTCTCTTCTGAAACAGAAGTTTCAGTTTTCCATATCAGATGTGTATATTAAAGGTGGAATTATGCACAATCCTTCCTATCACTGACAGTAATCCTCCGTCATCTTCAGTTATCAGTGCTCACAGTGCTGCTTATAGTTCATGTAGTTGGCACATGTAAACTTGTACCCACACTAGGCTGACCAAAAATTTTCTTTGCACATTTTTCTTTTCTCATAGTGTTTTCTATATTGCAGTAAGCAGAAGAAGGTTACTCGACCTATATTTTTTTCCTGTTAGGCTTTTAGAATTTATTTTCCATGACTTTTATTATAATAGGTTAAATGGTTTATTATTCAAAGTTAAAAATTGTGTTTCTATGCATTAATGTGAATGAAAAACAACAAGAACAAAAAGAGTGCAATATGTTAAAAAACATACTAAACTAAACTTCCCCCCTATTATGTCACTGCAGAAGTGTCCTTTAAGACAGAGCCATAAAGAAATTTGGTTCAGATTTCTTTATTGCACAAGGCTTTCACCTTACTGGGGTTGAACAGTGTTCCTTTCATAAAACCAAAGCATCCCCTTCCCCAGAAAAATCTCTTTGGGCGACGAGTTTTAAAAAAATGAACAAGTCTTAGGGGAGGAATATAAGCATCCAAAAAGTCACATTTTTGCATTGGTTTATGTTGCTTGATTAGACTATCTTCACAGAGCACAACATTATGTGTTTATAGCTTTAATTTGTGTTACGTTAATGAACCAGTGAAGTGCCTAAAGAGATGCTTACAACCATCCGGTGGGACACAACTGCACGGCTTAAACACTTTGTGGTTAATTAATGGTGACTTGAATTGTACACCAACATGCTAATTTTTTTTAAAGCAGATCAATTTTTTCCTAGTAAATAATATTAAATAGTTAAATTTTTTGTTAGATTTCCCACAAAGATTTCATTTTAGACTTATTTGTTATATAGGACTTTTTCTTTTTCCTCTCTCATGAAAGAATAGTGGGCTAGTGTTTTGTTTAATGATTCCCCCCTTTCCATTTATCATCCTTTTCTGGTACAATGTAGTAGGTTGGTTTCTTTTAGATTTTGTCCCAGATGAGAAAATAGGAAGAAGACTGTGAGCCTAGTAACATAAGGCAGTTCTGCATTTTTGGATTCCAGGATCTTCTTTGAAAACTTCCATGTGAGGAAAAAATTACTAATTTTTTAAAGACAAGGGTGGTTTATTTAAAGAGATTACTTAAAGAACTTGTGCCAGGTTTCTTCTGTTTTGTTTATTGATATGCCATATATTGGCTTTGTTCAATATCATACTATATAAATATGTATTTAAAAAGTATATAGGAGAATGGCAAAACTAGACAACATAAATGTCCATTTAACTTCCCAAACTTTAAAAAAATTTCAAGTTGAGAATCTCTTTTATTCTTGACATTTGTTTTTTTAATAGGAGTCCTTCAGTTCATAGCCCTATGTTTGTGCAGGGGACCTCTATTATAGGAGGAAAATGATTTTTATATATTGAAAAGGAGGAGAAATTCTCACAGAACACCATTATGAGCTTTAGACCAAAAGAGGAAACAAGGCTTAAGTAACTAAAAGGGCCACTTCATTTTTGTTTTTTGCTTTTTTCCCTCAGAAATGTAAGTAGTTGGAGTTTGGGTTATGGAAATTTAGTGCCTTTACTAGATCTCTTTCCTAGCAAGGTTTCTTTCCAGCTCAGCATTGATCCATCTCATCAGTAATCAGGAAAATAAGTTGGCTTGGAACTATAAACAGAAACAAAACAATCTATTTATGAACCTCAGTGAACCAGCCTAGAGAAGGTGACCTCTGGAGGTGCTTAATTAAGCACCTACTCAGACGCATGCGCAGCATTCCAGGTTGTGGATACCATTTTACAGCGAGCTTGCTGTGGACTTTATCTAATGCAGACTTGAAATACCGATGCGGTTTTCCAGGGTGGTATTTTTTCAGAGTATTGAATTTACTATGTAGTAATTTATAGTATAGCTTTTTATATTAAAATGTGATATTTTTAAAAGAGCTATCTGGTTCAATTGGTGAAGTGATGTGGTTATACAAGACGCTAACCTATCCCATGGGCTCACATCGTGCCAAACTTTAAATGTGCAAGTGTACGTGGGAAAAAAAAGCACATGCGAACGTGAATTCTCTACCTTCGTAGCTTGTTTTATGTTCAAGTTAGTTTAGTCTCCCACTGATGTAAATGCTTGATCAATGTCGATTTACTTTGAATTTCAAGTTTTCCAGCTTCTGTTTTAATTCTTCCTTTCTCAGATCCCCTTAAGAAATATCTAAATACTCTGCCATCTGAAAGTGAATCTGTCCTTTAGCCCGATCCCTTGACTGCCGGAGTGGCCAGAAGTGGCCTCATGGGATCCTTGAGATTAGGCCTTCTTGGGCAGACTCATAATATGTAGAGGAAAAGAGGCTTTTGAGACAGGACGACTTATTACCTTCCTTACCTTTTTGAACTAAGTATATTGTCTTAGTCTGGGGAAGGATCTTTGTCTCATTTGGGGTACTTTTAAAATAAAAGATGGCCAGTGTGAATCTGGGGCCTGGCCTTGGCCTTTAATCATGGCTTCAAACCCAAATAATGGCCAGGTTTCACAGGGCTGTTTCAGAACAGAGAACTCAGTGTAAGCTTTATATCAAAATGCTATTTGAACCAGAACCCCTATTTTAATTGTGTTACACTTTCCTAAAATTTTTCAGTGCTTCTGAAAGCTAACTAACATTATTTCAGAACTCTTTTTTCTTTTCCACCGTACAGAGTTTTTTTAATCCAAAAACTTAGATTTTTATGCCACAGCAAAACAAAATTAATCAACAAAGATGTGTGCTTAAAAATAGCTCTCCACTGTAGTGCAGAGTGCATGCATATATGATGGTAACATTCTTTTAAACTCTAAAGAAATTCATCAGGGAGAAATAAATAAGTTTCAGTGCATATTATAAAAATGATCTGCACCATACTAGTAGAATGAGGTTTTTGTATTGTTTTAGTTGTGTTTAAAGACAATTCTGAATTATTCCTCCAGAATGCAAGACCTTAACCTCTTTTTATCTAATAGGACTTTTCCTTTTCATGCAAATAGATGGTCTTACATGGAATAAACGTAGGCAACCATAATGTTACATAAATAGTATATGAAATGTTCTTAGGACAATTCAACAGCAAGCTGAAAGACATATGGCTGTGCTGTTCAGATCCAGTTTTAAGTTAGCTAATCTGTATAATCAGAGCCTATTCTAGGTGGCCGTCATCGTAAACTGTGTTTCCCTATAATATTCCTCTGGAGACTGAGAATCAAAATAAGTAGTCTTTCCTTGAAGCAGTACTGTAACATGAATGTATTCATCTCAGTCAACAGAACTTACATGCCTCCTGGATGTGAAGCTTATTTTCATGCTAATGTGGCTTAGTTAGCAGTGTCTGCTCAGGTGAGACCTAGAACAAAAACAGCAGGGGTGAAATGGATCATAGAGGTAGAGGTATATGTCAAGGCAGAGCCTGGTGAGGAAGGAAAAGGTTTTCAAAGAACACGTGGAACATAATTCCAAGAGTGTGGCTGTCCTCAGCATCATACACTTACTATAAAGGACATTTCCCATCATGGGAGCTCCTGCCTGCATTCCATCCACCCTTCCCGCCTGCTTTCTCATCCTCCAAGTGCCTCAATCTCTACCCGCTCCCTCTCCTCCCCTTCCCTCAGCCCATCTTGATCTGACTGCCTTGTCACACTACAAACCAAACATCAGCCACCTGCTGATAGTCACCAGCATTTACTTTACCAAGTCATTTTTTTTCTCCATTGTCCCAGCTCCCTCTAAATCCCACAACCATCCAGCTATATTTTGGCTAATCCTTGCCCCAGATGCCCTACCAAGTATTACACAGCACCCAGTGTAATCCTCTCCATCCCAGACTGTTCCACCTTTCCCAGCTGCCAAAATGTCTTGCTCTCCTCTACCTCATCCCCAAAGAGCCTGTAAATTCAGAGTATCCAGCCTTTTCATGGATTCACTCTCTGTTGTTCAGTAATACTACTTCCATAGTTAAAATAAATCATAGAAGGTTTTTGCCTTCTAACAAAGTAGGAATCTTTATATTTATACATGATACAGAAAGTGAACTATTTCTACCATGCAGAACTTAGCATTTAACCAGATTTTAAAGTGATTGAATTGCCATTCTAACCTGGATCTGTATTAGGTAGTTAATACTGGTATTAGTCCAAGTTATTTGAATGTGGAGTTAAAGTTTCCTAGGAGTCCAGACAGATCTGTAACCCTTCAGTTAAACAGGAGGTTTCTGGCATACAAATGGGCATTCAGATCATTTGTTGTATTTGGTGGTATCTGGGCCTTGAAACACATGTCTCATAGAAGGATATCTGCTAAAAGATGGTTAGGTGGTCCTATTGGGTCACGGGAGCCCACCACAAAATTGGCTGCGTGAGAGTTTGATGAAGCTTTCCTGGGTTAGACTAACTTCTCACTCCCATGCCGACCCTGTTGTTCTCTTGGGGGGACCATCCTATGGGATGGAGAGGGAATGCATTGCCTTTGTCATCTGTACTTTCTGGCTGCACTTAGGTACATCCAGGCAGTATCTGTGAGGAGCAGGAAACGCAGAGGAGGAAGATGCAGCAGTTCTTCCTCTCCCGCCAGTGTGTACTCGGTGTCGGCACAGAGGAAAACCTGTCAGGTTTCTCACATGGGGCAGGGTTGTCTATAGATGGTTGTCTGGCCTGGGGACGAACGAACCACCTGTTTGAAAGTATCGATTATTATGATCAATGGTGGCATCTGGATGCTTTCGATTCCCATTCATTAGCAACCCAACCTGACAGCAGAGTCTAGTAAATGCCTTTAAGGGCCCAGGAATGGAGCAATGCCTAGCTAAGGAATGAGACAATAATGGAGACTGAAGGAATGGTTTTTACTAAATCGTATGTCATGAAGTATTTGTTCTAGCTTTATATTCATCATGGCTGCACCACCATGAAGTATAGAATTGAAAAAGGAGATAAGAAGTGGGGGAAAGGAAGAATATCTGATTCTTTGCAGTGCTTGTGGAAATTTCTGGAAAAATGAAATGCATACTATAAAATAGCCTTTAGAACAAACACCCCATTTTATAGCTCATAGGACAGTATCAAACATTAGTAAGTTTAAATGTGACAAATATAATTCTTGGTATATAAACTTGCAAAAACAGTCTTCTCTTCTACCCCTCAATTTAACCTCTTAGAAGCAAATGTCTGAATCCTGGTTAGCTAGATAAATCCATCATGACACCGAATGAAATGGATTGTACATCTCTTCCTTAATCAGTCTTCACAAATTTTCCATCTGGCTTCTAAATCTGATATGGAAGGATCAAAAGGTAGGCTAAAGGAAACACATCAATTGGGTGGCCAAGTAGTTTCCTTTGTAATGTGGAGGCTGTTTTCTCCTGTCTGAATTTTACTGCTTCTCTAAAATAAAATGCAAGAGTTCAATGGTACCCTTGTTCCTCAAGGAAAGTTATCCGAACTCTAATGCAGATATTTCCTTTGCGTTGATACATCTTCCCTGGAAAGAAAATACAATTTTTCCCTCTCTCTTTCTCTTCACATTTACTCTTCTCAACCTAAGATAGGAGAGACAGAAAACAAACCACAAGCCAGTGCTACTAGAACAGTGACATCACAGGCACAGTCTGAGCAAGGTCAAAAAGGACCCTGTCAGGTCGACGTGGAACATGGCCTTGCTACTTGGATTAGCCCTTTCAAACCTGAAAATACCTTTTCTGGTCATGGAAGAACTGGATGTATCCTTTAGCTTATGAAACAGGATTTGAACTTGAAATCTTTTTTTTTTTTTAATCCTGATTTTGCAGGGCAGCTACACGATGAATGTATATATTAAGACTTTGTAGCTGAATTGCACATGAAATCAGATTGCCAACTTCTTGACTTTCAAAATTAGACTTCATTTTATCCTTAAGTTGTGAGCGATATATGTAGCATGCTGTGAAATGTCTATTATAGTTCTTTAATTCATCAGTATTAATACAGAACTATCTTTTGCGTTCCTTGGTACTTTTTATTCAATGTAATCAGAAGCTGTGATGTTTTGCCTTTGTAGTCCTGTGCTTTGTTACTGTAATGTTTTTTTACGAAGCACGTGACTTTGGACTAATGTGAGGCGGATGATCTTAAGACTGCTAGATGTGTATCAGTCTCTTACTATATAAGGTTTTCCATTAGAATAAGCTTTTATCAAATAGATCATTGATGAAATTTAGGATTTACACAATTTGCATTGTCAAATAGCAGTCTTATATTTATAGTTTCAATTCCAAAAATAGCAAACTTGAGAAACAGCCACTTTAAACGTGTTCTGGTGAACCAGACCCTGCTGTAGATGTAGTCTGAGGTAGTTACCCATGTAAGCCTTCTCCGCTGTTTTGTCCTCCACATGAGTCAGCAGTTAAGGAGATTATAGAACCCATGAAAGCTTTTTGTATGTATCACTAGGTTTTATTTTTCTTGCGTTGCTGATTTTACAACTCTGACTAAAGCTGACCTGAACGGATCGGTGTATGTGTAATATTCTAGTGCTTTAACGCCTTTTTTTTTTTTTTTTTTGGAGGGATGGGTAATATTATTTGAACAGATGCAGAAGGAACTGTTAGTGAATCAAGACAAACACATTTGAAATAAAGGAACTGTGTATTAACATGTTAACAATTCATAACTGCACTTTTTATGACATTTTGAAAATCTATTTATAGGTACAGAACAATGGGTTTTGTTAAACTGTATCACATTTATACTTGCAAAAGTTTATTTCATTGTTATTAGTAGGAATTTTATTGGTTCAATAAAATTGGCAAAACTGAACCCCGATTAGTTGCTCTTTCTTATATATTTATATATGTATTTATACTTACATTGGAGTAGCATTCTTGCCTGAGTTTGTTTCTGCTTGAGTATAGACATGCATTCTAAAAGACATCAGAATCATAAGAGTCACTTTTCCCCTTATTTCTTCCCAACCCACAGTTGTCTCATGACATTTCTTACATTCACTCAATATTACATTAGTAGACTATTGTAATAGTATAACTTGGGCAAAATATATAGTTATTGTTATCTTTTAAAATATCAGTTGTGAACTCTAGCAAGAGACAAATTAATTTTAGTACTCTCTCTTGTTACTAAAATAGTAAAGAAGTGATATTTTACAGGAAATTGAGACATGAGAGAACTTTGTTTGCCCAAGAGCTGGCACCTGGAATGGGCTTGGGGAAGATTTGTACTTCGGTCTTTGTGTTACCGCCTTTTACACTGAACTTCATTACCTCAAGTAAGCCCAAGTGGCTTGCTTAATGATCTAAATGACCATGCTATCAACATGACGTTTTACTGCCAGCCAGAAGTTAGATAACTTTCCTCTCTGGCTAACATGCAACTTTTATAGTTTTTCCCTCCAGTCCTGAATGGGCCCTTTGATTTAGAAGAAGGTTCCACAGGGGAAGGTGCACAGACCAGTGTAGACAAGCGGTACCTGTCCATTTAAAGGCTGACCATTTCTCCCAACACAAAGCCTGATGCTAAGAAGACTCGGGGAAAGCTTGCAACTGCTGCCATGTTATTTTTAGGACATGCTGCTGCGTGGTGGAAGTTACCAATTCAAAGTCATAGTTTCTTATGCACTTAACTTTCTGTGAGTTGAGAAGAAAGTCAGCCTCAGAGAGTGTCTCTTCTCCCAGGACCTCACATACTTCACGTTTCAAAATGCAGGTGAGCCCAAGCCTTTGCATAGAACTCTAAAAGGAACGTGAGGCAAGAATTCTTAATACTCCCTCCTACACTGGCCTGCTCCCAAAATAAACTTAAGTAAATCATCCATCTTTGCATCAAGGTGAAGTTCAGAGAAGCCTCCTGGTTGCAGTACTTTTCACCTTCGTTTGCGGAGCTGGTGCATGCCTCTCAGACCCCACTTCGCAGTCACTATGGCCCCTCTAACTCTCCCGTCCTGCTGCTGTGGCCACCAGTCCCATGCCGGCTGTGGCCAGGTGTTCACAGGTTCGGTGGGAAAGTACCTTTGGTGACCCTGGACTGCTGTCTTCTTTCCTGCCTCGGGGCTGCTGGAGTCTGTGGTGGGATGCAGAGGGAACGGCCTCTGAGCTGAGTGTGCACAACCAGAAATGCAAGGAGTTCCTGGTTAACCCAGGAGCAGTGACTGGAGACAATGCGTGAATGCTTCCTCCTTTCATTTCCCCAGGCCACGATTTGGAAACTCCAAGGGTCTGGTGGAGTTGAGTACCAGGCCAACTCCATCTGTCTTCCCTGCTTTCCTGTTTCAGCCCCCCTGGCCGGCAGTCCTGCCCGCTAGGTCTCAAATCAGCCTTGATCTTGGGCTTTGCTCCCTGGGAGCCCAGGCCAAGATAAGGCAGTACAGGGTAGGGGGTTAGAAAGCAGATCCTGGAACGAATTCAAATCTAAGCGCCACCATCGCTAACTACCTGACCTTGAGCAAGTCACCGAATATTGTGGTTCCTTTGTTTCCTCATCTGTAAAATGCAGGTAATAAGAAAGAAGGCAGCCCTTGTCCTTAAGAAGGGGAAGTGTGGGTAAGAAGAAGAAAAGATAGGTGACATCTGCCAACATAGCAAAGAATAAGGTGATAGGTTAGAAAATGGAGTCATAAAATAGCCATGATTTATCAAGAACCTTCTCAATATTAGGAACTTTAAACATTTTTATTATAATCATCCTGCCTGCAAGTGGGTATTATCCCGATTTTAGACAGTTAAAACTATAGGCTTAGCACAGTGGTTGACAAACTCATTAGTCAACAGAGCGACAAACTGCGGCTCGCGAGCCACAGTTTGCCGACCACTGGCTTAGCACAATTAAGCAACTGTCTAAGATCAAACAAGTTGATGGTTGAACTGTTCTTGGATTTGTGTGACTTTAATACCCTTTTTCCTCACTGTCAAGTACATAGGGAAGTAGTGCATTGTATTTGCTATTACCAGTGACACATTTTAAAGCAGGTAATAAACAGGGACCTACAGAATATCTAAGATTTGGATTTGCAGAGACTGAGGAACAAGACATTTAGGCAGATGTACACCAGGCTCTGCTTGGTAAAGCAGACTACTGACATACAAGGCCTTCCCTTCCCACTATGTGCGCACAGACCCCCCGATGCCCAGGGCCGAGAGGAGAGCCTTCAGAACATTGTGCTGTCTAACTACACTTTACCTACACGAGTGAAAGTTAGGGGATGGATATGGTCAATAGTTTGCATAAAAGGCATCAATTACTGTCCTCCCTGCAGCCACATCCTTTGAACTGTAATGTAACAACTTCCCTCATCCAAAGGTGAGTCTGTTTCCCCCCTTTTTGAATATGGGTTCATCCTGTGACTCGCATTGCAGACCTGTGCTTTAAGAGCCCTCGCAAGCTTCCACTCTCTCTAGAATCCTGCCACGCTGGGCTAGCCTGCTGCAGGACGAGCCAACTGGTTAAGCTGAGTTGCCACAGGTATTGATCAATTCAGCAGACCTGCAACAGATGCTGACTCATGGGAGTGCCTCTCCAAGCCCAGATCAGAGCAGCAGAATCACCCAGCCCATCCACAGACTCCTGAGCACAACTCCCTGTTTATTGTGCACCATTGAGGTTTTATGGTTATACATTACACAGCATTATTGTGGCAGTAGATAACTGACTTGATGTAAATGCTGCAGGTGGCTAGCACTTCATAAGAATTGGGATTGGGAAATTTCTTCCTTATCACAATCTATTAAGGATAGCCTTGGAAGGGGAGGTAGAAGAGAGCGTGGGGGGGGGGGGGCGGTAAATAGAAGGAGACTTGAATTGGGGTGATGAACACACAATACAATATACAGATGATGTAGTAGAATTATACACCTGAAACCTATACAATTTTATTAACCAACTAGAGGCCTGATGCACGAAATGCATGTAAGAGTAGTCCTTCGCAGCTGCGGCTGCCTGGATCCTTCCCTCACAGCCACAGCAGCTGCCTTAATCCCACAGCTGCAGCCCCAGCTTCGTCCTGGAAGGACATTCGGAAGGATGTCCAGTCTAATTAGCATATTATGCTTTTATTATTATTATAGATTGCATCCCAATAAATTCAACAAAAGAAAAAAATAGGAAATAGTCTCAGGAATTTTCATTTATATCTCTAAACTAGAGTCAAAGTAGTTAGTAAATTAATATTCAGCCCTTTGATCACCCTTCTTTGTCCCCTCTTTGTGGGGTAAAATACATAATCCTGTTAAGCTTGTTCTTAAATCTTTATCCTCAATATTTTGGACCCTAAGCATGACTGCACCCATAACTAGACTAGTGAGTTTAGGGCCCAAATACCTAAACTTTAGTATATATAAGAATCATTGAGGATCTTATTAAAAATCCAGATTTATGGAACTACTCTCAGAGATTCTGATTTAGTCTGTATGGAGCAGAGACCAGGAACTTCCATTGATATCCTATATAATAAAGAACTAATATGCTAATTAGACCAGACGGTGGAACAACCTTCGAAATGACCATGGATGGGGGGCGGGGCTGTGGGGCTGCGAGGGCCTACCCTTGCACGAATTTTGTGCATCGGGCCTCTAATATATATATATATATATATATATATAAGCTTAGGTGGTCCTCATGCCCTTGTGCAGGACGACATCACAAGATGGCCACCACAAAGATAGCCACCACAAGATGGCCATGTGCACAGCAGAGGCAGGGCCCAGCAGCTGCTCTGTGCAGTGAAGCCTGGGGGTCCCGTGGCTCTGTGCGATGTGGAGGAGGCCGGTCCCAGTGGAGGAGGCAGGTCACAGCAGGGAAGGGCAGTTGGGGGTGATTGGGCTGGCAGCGTAGCAGTTAGGCATTAATTGGGCTGGCAGAGGAGAAGTTAGGGGGCAATCAGGCTGGCAGGCAGGCAAGCAGTTAGGAGCCAGCAGTTCTGGATTGTGAGAGGGAGGTCCAACTGTCCTAAACTGCCAGTTGGACATCCCCCAAGGGGTCCCAGATTGGAAAGGGTGCAGGCCGGGCTGAGGCCCCCCCCAACCCTGTGCACGAATTTCATGTACTGGGCCTCTAATATATATATAGTACCTGGGAGCCACATGGAAGGTAATACTTGAAGGCTGTGAAAAGAGAAAAAAGAACAAGAAACAAAACAAACCACAGGAAGATAAGTGGACACAGAAAGTCACCATGGAGTCTGAAATGTAGGGGGCAAGGAAAAGAAGTATTTTTCTCCTGGTTTTCAATGAAAGTTCTTGCTATGCTTCTATTCCTATCTCGGGTGGCATTTAGACCTAATGAATAGTTCTCAACCACCCTGCACCTAGAATCCCCTGAGGACTTTAAAAATACTGATATCTGAGAACCAGTGCCCCACCCTGAGGTTCTGATGGATTAGTCTAAGGTGCATATAGGCCATTTTGGTTTTGAAAAGCTTTCTTAGTGATTCCAATGCCCAGCACATTTTGAGAATCAGTGGGCAAAATTCATAACACCTCCCACCAAATAGCTATCGTCCTCTAACAGTGGGAAGAACTGCAGCCCTGATTTGCCAAACTGACCTGCAGGCTGAATGCAGAGAAGACCGCTGGGTTAGGCAGATATAAAAAGGAATTCCCAGCGGCTTCTAAAATCACATTCCAGCGGAAACTTAGTGCCGGGAAGGTGATCATGGAAACGTGGACCCATTTTCCATGACCATGACCCCCAGGAGAAGAAGTCAAGTGTCCATGCTTGCTTGTGAGCAGAACATGTTTGCATAAGGAAGTCATTCTAGATTTCTCGGTATATAGCAGCGTGTGCACTTAAAAATGGTATATGGGTTACATAATGTCTTTTGTAACTACTCTTCTCCCAATAACTGTGTGGTAAGAATGCTTGTCTGGTATTTCAGATATTTCTTGAATGCAAGGATCCTATGTGACATACCATATTCCCATGAAAATAAGACCTCGGGGATTTCTTTAAAAATGAAACGGACTAGGGTAGATTTTGGTCTAAGCCGTGGTTCTCAGAACCGTTTCTCTGTGCATCAAAATCTGTAGGGAAGCTTCTTAAAAATAGATGTTCCTGGAAACCACCCAAACTTCCTGAACCAGAGAGGGAGGTGCAGACTCATACAGTTTCCCTTTTTACAGCTCCCCACACGAATTTTTGTGCACTCAGCACCACAGCAATCTCCTTTTCAGACCCAGATACCTTTTGGAAGCAGGCCCCCTTGACAACATTTTCTGCATGAACTTAGATCCTCATTGACTGCCTCACCCTCTCTGATCAGTCTATGACCGAAACCAAAGAAGATTCACATCTTATTACAGCAGCAAATCAAATGGAATCTAGAAGAAGTTCCCTCAAAGTTGGATTCCCATACTGGCCAGTGAGCTCAGTGGTTACAGTGTTGGCTCATGCATGGAAGGGTCTCAGATTCAATTCCCAATCAAGGGCACGTATCTGGGTTGCAGATTCAATCCCTGGTCCTGGTCAGGGCCCATGCAGGAGGCAAGCAATCGATGTGTCTCTCTCACATCAATGTTTCTCTTTCTCCCACCTGCCCTCCTTTCTACTCTCTCTCTAAAAATCAATGTAAAAAAAATATATATATCCTCCAGAAAGGATTAACAAACCAAAAAAAAAAAAAGAAAAAAGATGGATTCCCCATGGGGAAAATGAACTCCCCATCATAAATCTGTTATAAACTACTCCTAAATTGGAAACTACTAAAATGGAATTACTCAATCAAAAGGCAAAAACACTCAATGCTCTTAGTACACATTTCTAGATTGCTATCTCCTGGCTGGCGGATACTTCTCAGAGCCATCTCCAAAAGGAACCCATCTGGGCTGAGACAGGGGCGGGCGACCACGGGGAAGGTCCCCAGATGGGGCACAGGGACTGACTGAGAGGGAAGGAGGTCAACAGAGGTGGGTGAGGGTGAGGGCCTCAGGCACCCTGAGCTCTAACTTCAGGCAGCAGGCATGGCGGCGACGGAGCCAAGTTAGCCCTTTCCCTTCTCTTTCAGCTTCCTGGTGCCCTCATGGGGTGATAGCTGCTCAGGGCTTTGCCTACCCAAGTTCTCCAAAAGGGACATGTCCCTTCTTATGTAACTTTAGATTCTAACCAACTGCTTTCATTGAGCACCTTCTATATAAAACAGGATTCTGTAACTGGCAGTTTTTCTGCTCAGTTCTGCCTGTGGCCCCAAAAGGATTCAGGATGTGGCAAAGTGCTCCCATACCCCAAAGTGAAATGACGGTCCATGTGCTCAGGACAAGCAAAACCAAAAGCAACACAACCTGTTGTGAGCCTTTCCTCAACCCTACTCCTGGCTATAAAAGATTGAGGTTGAGCCCTAGCCAGTTGCTCAGTGGTTAGAGCGTCTGCCTGCAGACTGATGGGCCTCAGGTTCGATTCTGGTCAAGAGCATGTACCTTGGTTGCAGGCTCAATCCCCGGCTCCAGTCGGGGCACATGGGTCTCTATCATGTCGATGTTTCTCTCTTTCTCCCACTCCCTTCTAATCTCTCTCTCTAAAAAAAAAAAAAAATCAATGGAAAAAATATATCCTTAGGTGAGGATTAAAAAAAAAAAAAAAACAACTTGAAGTTGAAGAGGCAGGAAGAGATGATTTAATTAGAAAGAACTGTGGCTTGAACTGCCCTCACTGGCAGGCCACCCTGGTGGGGAGAGGGCGGGGGTCAGCAAAAACAACTCTTCCAGCCTTCATCATGGCAAGGACGTGCAAGCTCTCTCTAGACCAAGCAAAGAATTGAAAGATAACTAGGCTGGCAGTATCTTGAAGGGACACTAAGTGAGATGCCCCCAGCACACGGGCCAGAGAACATACTCCTACGACAGTCCTCTGTGTGGTCTGGGCTGTGGCTGAGCAATGGAAGCTCTAGCAAGAGTTTTCAAGTGAGTGTGTGGAGGAGGGGAGGAAGGATACTGACATGATCGAATTTGCATTTCAAGAACATTCTGGCTGGAGCATGAAGAGTGAAGGCAACCAGAATAGAAGTGGGGGGGCCAGCTAATAAGCCAGTCAGGCGAAAGGAGCAGGTGGTGAGGACCAGGATGGGGACGGCAGAGATGGTGAGAAGTAGATGGGCTGGGGAGATAAGAGATAACAGTGACTGGATTTGGGGGGAGGATAAATAATAAGGAGGTGTCAGGGTGACTCCTAGGCGCCTGGCCTGCCCATGTGACTGCCCGATGGAGCCACTTACTCTGAGAACACTGGAAAGGGCCAGGGGCTAGGAAAGAAACCATGTGTTTGCTTTGGTCACTGACAATCTAGGGTGACGCTAAGATGTACAAAGACATCAAGTAGGTGAAATGAAGCATGGGTGAGATGGCTTAGGGCAGTGGTCGGCAAACTCATTAGTCAACAGAACCAAATATCAACAGTACAACGATTGAAATTTCTTTTGAGAGCCAAATTTTTTAAACTTAAACTTCTTCTAATGCCATTTCTTCAAAATAGACTCGCTCAGGCCATGGTATTTTGTGGAAGAGCCACACTCAAGGGGCCAAAGAGCCGCATGTGGCTCACGAACCACAGTTTGCCGACAACGCGCTTAGGGAAAAGAGGCATGAAGGTAACCAAAGAGCCAGCCTTGAAGAACTCACTATTTAAGGCCAGAAAGAGGAGAAGGCACCAGAGCCAAGGAAGGAGGGAGAGAAGGAACAGCCAGAAATGCAGACAAAAGTGCCATGGGCTTCACCTGGCTGCACAACAGGGAATAAAACAGGCATGTTCCCTGCCTGCATGGAGTTTACAGTCAGGTGGAGGGGCAGGGACATTAATTCGTGCACGAATTCGTGCACGGGTGGGGTCCCTCGGCCTGGCCTGCAATCAGGGCCCATCAGGGCAGCCGGCTGAGGGGAGGGACCGTGGGAAGTTGGCTATGGTAGCACACTGAACACCAGGGGGGAGCTCCTGCCATGAGCGTCTGCTCCCTGGTAATCAGTGCACGTCATAGTGACCAGTCATTCAGTCGACCAGTTGTATGGTTGCTTAGGCTTTTATATATACAGATAAACTGGAATGAATGTTGCAAAGGGAAAGAGAGAGTAAGAGTGAATTGTGGGGCGAGTGGGGTTCTCTGAGGGACATTGCTTCAAAGCAGCTCATCTGCACTGGGATGCCAATGCGGGGCCCCTGTCCCAGGGCAAATGCCCCGGGACCCCTGATGATTTCTTTCTTTTTTGTTGTTGTAAATAAATGCATTAGGAATAGATGTTTAATAAAAGTGCATCTAGGGTCTCATGGGCTTCTGCTTTCTGTTCATCCAGCCATGTGGTTAGAAAACCAACTTTGAGGATGAAAGTATCATCTTAGTTTCAGTTTTTCAACTCAGGCATTCTGAGAAAGTTCTCTGGGCCTTCTAGGTCCAAGGACCACGTTGTCTTCATAGACCTGCCCAGGCTCAGGGCCTGCTGTAATTCCTTAACAAGTTCCAAGGGCCGCCTGGCCAATGGCACATTCATTCTATTCATCTACCAGTTCCTAATGCAGAGCTGGGGCTGTGCCTGAGAATGTGCATTTCGGTCCTCCTCTTCCCTCTTTCACTCCAAAGGGCAGTTACTTATCTTCCCAAAATAGTGCCATCACTTTACCAGCTCTCCCTGGCAAACAGAGGGCCCGGAAAGCACTGCCTGCTGCCAAAAAGCAAGGCGAGGTTCCTCCCTCTCCCCAAATCAAGTTATTTAGAATCTTGACTGAAGGCAAACACCACAAACACAGAGCAAAGGTCCCCGCCCCCGCTGTCCTCCCTGCCCGCCCCGCCCCCCCTTTACCCCCCCCCCCCCCACACACACACACAAAAAGCCCCTGGTGATTCCTTTAACCCCTGGCACTAAAGACACTAATCAGTCCACAGAGAACAGGGAAGTGGAGGAGGGAAACTCCCTGGCGCCTGCTGCCTGCTTCCCCCCTGGAGAACCTCCTTCCCTCCCCAGCTACTTCCCAGCAGGTGCTGGGGGCCTGCTGACTCAGTGCCTTCCACCAGTGAGTGTCTCCCAAAGGAAGGGAGTGGACCTGCAGAACTGACCCAGGGCACAAGTGCCCAGCCAGCCGTGAGAAGGTGGAATAGAAGGTATCCCAGGCCCCGGTCCAATCAGAAGATGTTTGGGCTCTTGTCCAAGGCCTGGAGACTTGCACACCCTGGCCTGCGCTGACCCCTAAGGGAGCCAAGTCCTTGCTCAAAGCGAAGTGACCCCAGAGGGTATCAGGTACCACTCAGCCCTGCCAAGTAGTCTGCAAAGAAATGCTAACTGGGGCTGCCATGGCGGTCTTTGTGCTGAGGGCACCAGGTGGTCAAACGGCTCTCCTCTGGGGCCTGAGCCTTGGAGATACGGCCCAAGCGTTCCCCACCCAGGCTGCCTGACACACACCCAGGCTGCCCGACACACACCCAGGCTGCCCGACACACATCCAGGCTGCCTGAAACACACCCACAGCCAGGCTACCCGACACACACCCAGGCTGCCCTACACACATCCAGGCTACCGTACACACACCCAGACTGCCCGACACACACCCAGGCTGCCCGACACACACCCAGACTGCCCAACATACACCCAGGCTGCCCGACACACACCCAGACTGCCCGACACACACCCAGGCTGCCCGACACACACCCAGTCTGCCCGACACACACCCAGGCTGCCCTACACACACCCAGTCTGCCCGACACACACCCAGGCTGCCCGACACACACCCAGTCTGCCCGACACACACCCAGACTGCCCGACACACACCCAGGCTGCCCGACACACACCCAGTCTGCCCGACACACACCCAGACTGCCCGACACACACCCAGACTGCCCTACACACATCCAGGCTGCCCTACACACATCCAGGCTACCCTACACACACACAGGCTGCCTGAAACACACCCACAGCCAGGCTACCCGACACACACCCAGGCTGCCCTACACACATCCAGGCTACCCTACACACACCCAGACTGCCCAACACACACCCAGGCTGCCCGACACACACCCAGTCTGCCCGACACACACCCAGTCTGCCCGACACACACCCAGGCTGCCCGACACACACCCAGACTGACTGACACACATCCAGGCTGCCCTATACACACCCAGGCTGCCTGAAACACTCCCACACCCAGGCTGCCCGACACACACCCAGGCTGAGGGCACATGTATTCACCCAAGGTCCCTGTCAGACAGCTTTATTGGATTTCTTTCATTTATATCTTTCAAAGTAAACAGTATGGTATTCACAAACAATCCCATTTAACTAGGCAAATGGGAAGCAATGTTCTAAGGCAGCAGTGAGAACACTGTGAGAAAGCACCAAGTTATGGTTAAGAGCTTAGGCTCTAGACTCAGATTCAGGTTCAAATTCCAGCTCTACTACCTCCTGGCTCTGCCCCCTACTGGCTCAGTGAGGCTGAGCCAATTATGTAACTTCCCTAAGCCTTCTTTCTCTGTTTATAAAATGGGGATAATAGAACCTACTTCCCAGGGCTGTCTTGAGAATTCAGTGAGATGATGTCTGTAAAGAACTTGATAATAAAAGTAGTAATAACAGTGCTAATATTGAAGCTCTCGTTTAGTTTGTCAGATACAGTTGAGGTGATTTACATGAATGAATGAATGACCTATTACAAGGAACTCAAGGCCTTTCCCGGTCTAGCCTGACCCCGCCTTTCCAGACTCCTTTGTGCTTTACTCCCTCCCCAATCCAGATACAATCCTTGGCTACAGCCACACTGGCCTCTGCTCCTGTTACAGCCACCGCCTTCCCTCCTGCCTCTGACCAGCACCCTCCCTACTCCCACCCCAGCCGGGTTCACTGGCACCAGCTTTGTCTACCAAACTCCTGCTCATCTTTCAGGGTACAAATCAGCTGTCACCTGCTCTTTGCAGCCTCCCCTGCCACATGCAGGCCATCAGCTGCCCCTCCTCTGTGCTCCCACACACTTCCTCCACACCTTCTAACCGAGAGTAATAAACACAAGTGCCAAGCACTGTGCTTCAAAGGACTTTTAACTATTTTAACTCTTTAAATTCTCACAGGAGCCCCATCATGTAGGGTTTATAATAAACCCTGTTTTAGGATGCAAAAAAATCTAAGGCACAGAAGCTAAGTAACTTGCCCGATGACACACAGCCCCTAAGCAAGCAGCAGAGCCAATGCACAAACCAGACCTTTGACTCTGCAGGCAGTGCCCTTAACTACTGCACTGCACTGCTTCTCCTGGGCACAGAGCGCCTAAGTCCAGTTTCTCCATCAGGCATGGAAAGCCAGGGACTATTTCATTCATTTATGCATCTGCATCCCCAGCTGCCAGCATAGTACCTGGCACACACCCACATGCACACTCCCTCTCCCTTCCCCCGAGACACTAAATTATTTAAGGAAAAACACTAATCCAGTAAATTTCACTCATGTGTCCTGGTCTCCTTTTCTCTCTGTTCCTGATTTTTTTATTAAGAAATTCTGCTCTGAGTCCTGCCCAAGGAGCCTAGTATAGTCTCTTTGAAGTTGATGAATATAAAGAACTTCTTCAAGTTTATTTTAATTTTTTGAAAAGCATTTCCCCACCCCCCATGGAGAAGTTTGGAGCCTAATAATAAAAAAGAGACATATTATTTGTCATGACAACCTTTTCTATTAAAAGGAAGGGACTCCATTTAAAAAGAAAAAGAGTAATAAAAAATTCCAAAGGCGAGGAGGCTTCCAGACGTTTCCTGCCCTGCCTGGGCAGCTCCTGGGCGCAGCCATGCAGCAGGAGGAAGTCTTAAAGAGGGAACTCCAGGAAGGCACCGCTGGCTGCAAAGTAGACCCAGAATGGCAGCCCAGCAAGCCCAGCCGACCTGCACTCAGCACATCACAGCTGGAGTAGCTGGGGAGGCCAGGAATCATGAAGAGGGTGGGGAATATTTAAAAAATCTTTGGAGTTAGCAAAACTGAAAGGCTGCCTGGCTGGCACTTGTCCCTTTCTTTTTCCAAGCTTCGAGTCTAATTCATATATTTCCAGGATTCGTGCCCTTTCCCATCAGAAGCGGATCACATCTGGGGCCAACTGGTCCTTTGCTCTGAGTCATCTGTGTTCCTCCAGCCTTTTCCCTGCTTAGAAACAAAAGGTGGGGCTCAGCCAAGATTAGCTGGTATTCCTTTCAAAGCCCCAAATCTGGCTCTGTTCAACACGCACAAGATGAGGCCTTTGAAGGTGCTACAGCTAATTTTCCAATAGAACAATACTTTTTTTAATTAGGGCCAATAAAGAACCAGCATCTTCCAAATTTAGGTCCTAATCAGCTCTGTAAAAAACCGCATTTTTTAAGCCAAGGTTTAAATTGTGCTAAAGGCTTCAGATTAAAAAAAAAAAAAAAGCTTGTAACTAGAATTGGGAGGTGTAGGAAGTTGGTAAGGAAATGTGGGGGCAGGGGAAGCAGTAGTGGATGGTTTTGCTTCCAATCTGCAGTAACTAAGTTCATGATTTTGCATGACCTTGGCCCTCTTGTAAATATACACTGAACACATCTTTATACCACAACTTAATATAAAATTTAAAGGTATATGACCCAGGATTGCTACCATAGAGGGATTCACCATCTCACAAAGAAGATATCAGCAAAGGGCAAATACCTGCATTGGAAGGATGTGGCACCTGTAGGGGCTTCTCAAAATCACTTCCTGTCTTCCCCGTGGACTGCTGGAGAAGAAAATGATGTGACCAATAGTGCTGTCCCCGGGCAGCGAGGAGCACTTTGACCATGGAAAGGAAAAGATTGCTGTGGACCTGAGTGGCCAGCAGAACTGGCATAGTGGAAGACAGCCAGGGGTGAGATGGGCCACGATGAGAGAATTTGCTGGGGTGGGGGGGAGGGGTCTCATCGGGGCCTCCAATGCCAGTCCAGTGCTCTAGCTTAGCCTGGGTTTCAGATAGAAAGCCAATTCCGAAAGCCATGGATGTGTGTGTGTGTGTGAGTGTGTGTTTTGCTTTCATAGGGACTTATTATATATACTAGAGGCCCAGTGCACAAAATTCTTGCACGGGGGGGCGGGGGAGCCCAGCCTACACCCTCTCCAATCTGGGAGCCCTTGGGAGATGTCCGACTACCGGTTTAGGCCCAATTCCGGCCAGCCTGATCACCCTTAACTGCCTCTGTCTGCAGGCCTGATTGCCCCCAACTACCCACCCTGCCGGCCTGCTTGCCCCTAACTGGCAGCCCTGCTGGCCTGGTCACCCCCAACTGCTCCCTGCCAGCCTGGCCATTCCCAACTGCCCCCCCCTGCTGGCCTGGTCAGCCCCAACTGGCTGCCATGCTGGCCTGGTCACTCCCAACTGCCCCCCCGATGGCCTGGTTGCCCCCAACTGACCCCCCCCATGCCGGCTGGGTCGCCCCTCACACCCCCCCCCCCCTGCTGCCCTGGTGTCCCCACACAGCCTGCTGTTCAGTCATTTGGTGGTCCCTCACTAACCCTCCTGCTGGCCTTGTTGCCCATGTAGCCTGTGTTCGGTCATTACTATGAGGACGTCCTGACCAATTTGCATATTACCCTTTTGTTAGTATAGATATATTTTAAATATATTTTTATTGATTTCAGAGAGGAAAGGAGAGGGAGAGAGAGATACAAACATCAATGATGAGAGAGAATCATTGATCGACTGCCTCCTGCACACTCCCTACTGGGGATTGAGCCCACAACCAGGGCATGTACCCTTGACCGGAATCAAACTTGGGACCTTTCAGTCCACAGGCCAACGCTCTATCCACTGAGTCAAACTGGCTAGGGTTATTATATATTTTTAAAATCTGAATTTGAATGTCTGGGGTTGGGAAAAATTTGCTCTTCAATTTTCAATTTAGCTCCAAGCCCCATTCCTCCTACTGATCCCTGCCTAGGCCCTGTAGGAATTTGAGTTTGTGACCCCAGCCCTATAGGTCATGGGGACATTGATCATTTTCAGAATAATGAAAATAATGTTTCAGAACTAACACTCGTATATGGGATTGTCAGATAAAGTACGGATGCCCAGTTAAATTTGAATTTCAGATAAACAAAAAAATGTAAATAAAAACTATTCATTATTTTTTAAATTTCAAACTTAGTTGAACATCCTGTTTTGTTTTTTAACCCAATGCTACTCATGTTGCTTATATCAAAATAATGGGAGGAAAGAGAGGATGAGATCAAACGTGGAGATTTGCAATAGCCAAAGAGATAGAGAATATGGCCCTGTGTCAGGGCTGATGGCTGGACTGGAGGTGAGATACAGTCTGAAGAAAGAATGAGCAGAACATGCAGCCTACGTGGAGATGTGACCAAAAGCAGAGAAGTAGCCCAGGAGTTACAGAAACGCAATTCACTCTATAGCTCACATAAGATACTCCCAGACTCAGTTTCCCCGTTACCAACTCGTAGTGTGTCATGAGGAGTAAAGAGATCATGGAGATGCCCTACAAATGATACACAAACATGAGTTGTGACATAAGGCCCCAGTCCTGTTCTTTTCCACATATTCCAACGCGGAAGCCAGGCCTCTTCCATGATGACTTTGCCCAATTATTTGGGACACAAGGGTGATATGTCACCTTGTTCCATCTCCCCATACCGCTTGGATTTGTACAATTCCCCACTCTTCCACATGGGCACTTTTAAGTACTCAGTGTCCTATCCTTGGCAATCTCAATGACCTTTCCTCTGCTTTTTAAATGAGCCATGGCTAAAAATGTTTGTTGGGGCAGAGCTGGGGACAGAGCCCCACAAGCCAGAAGCTTCGACCTTCCGGGGGCCATCAGTTCATGACCAAACATCCTCTGGGTCCCATGTAATGTACCTGGACCTACACCTGATTGCTCTGTGCTCAACCATCAGGTGGAGACCTGCTCTGCAAGTGACATGAGGCAGTGGGCCCTGGGACAACCCCCTCCCCCGTCGGTCCCCCCTCCCCTGGCTCTGCCACTTTCTAACTCTATGGCTGGAGACAGATTGTTTGGCTTTTCCATCCAAATATAAGGTTTCACTTTGTTATTTGATGTCCTTTTATTTTACTTGCTTTTCCTTTTCTTCGCTGCAACTGTATGACTAGTGTTTACAGTGAAAGAAGCAACAATTCCTCTCTGGGTCACAATGATGGAGGCATGAGATGTTTCTCCCTTACCTGGATTTTTTTGTCATCATGCCCCTGCCCTCAGGGAGCTCTGCCTTCCTACACACACACTCAGACAGGGGCTCCCACCCAGACACTGCACCTTTTCTTGGCCTCTGTTGCCACCTGCAGGATCATTTGGGGTGAGTTCAAGGACCCTGGGTGGCAGCAGATAGAGAGGGTAACAGCAGCGTCAAGTCCTTGCACTTCACCAGTTGTCAAGAGACTTCATGAGGCACGACCTCATCACCTCTCTGGAGCCCAGACTCCAATATTTAATTGGCTGAGTGGCTTTGGGTGAGTCACTTCTTTGAGCCTATTTCTTCATCTCTAAAACAGTACTCATATCCATAAGAGTGCCTTGATAGCGATTATGGATGGGTCATTCATTCATTTAGATGCTCATGAAGCACACACTATGTCTAATACAAAGACATGAAAACAATAAGAAGCTTTCCCAGAGGAAATCACAATCTTACAGTGGGGTCACTCAAATCCACAGGAAACTATCAATTTGTTGTGACACTTGCTGCAACAGAGGTGTGAACAAAGTGTCATGTGAAGTAAGTGGTGACTAACTCTGGTGCAAGCACGGAAGGCTTCCCAGTAGAAGTAACATATCAGCTGGATTTTAAAAAACACATTGTAGTTCACCAGAATGAGGAAGGACACCCAGGAGTTGTTAACTGTATAGACAGGAGGGAAAGAACATTCCAGAGAGAGGAAGCAATGAGTCAAGTGCTTTGATCTAGCTGGCTCTACATGGTTCTCAAGGAGCGACTGAACTTTCAGATCTTAAGGCAGACTTGGTAGGAGGGGAGTATGAGAAGAGAATTTTGCCAACATCAAAGCAAGTAGGCAGCCACTCACTTTACTTAGAGTAAGGCCCACCCCTGGCAGTAGTCTAGGATGTAAGTGGGAAAGAGGAGCTACAAGGTTGGAAAAACAACATTCAAGTCAGGATCAGGATGTCGGCTTCGTGACCCAGGCTCTGCTACCCACTCACCCCGTGACCTTGGCTAAGTTAATCACCCTCTCTAAGCTTCAGGTTCCTCATTTGCAAATGAGGATAATAATACCCACCTCCGAGTGTTGCAAGATACAAGCAAAATCATCAATACAGTGCCTGACACAGACGTGCTCAGATATATCAGCCACTGGTATTACTATGAGATGGGTGCCTTCAGTAAGTTACTTGACCTCACCAAGCCTGCTTTCCTCACCTACAAAATGAGAATGCCATAGCAGTATTTGCCCTGCATGCACCAGTAATTAACTGTGAAGCTCTCATTGTTATGTAAGCTATAAAGTTCTTTTAAACCTGAGTTATAAATAAGAGAATGAGATCATCAAATCTACAGTTTTAAAAAATACTGAGTGCCTATTTCCTGACAACAAAGTTATAAGGTAGGTATAATGTTTATGTTCAGTTCACATGTAATGAAAGGGAGAGTCAGAGAAGTGAGCCTCGGTAGCTTAATAGATGTTCTCTGAGTAGGTTCTGTGCATGGAGCCATGAGCAAGAGAGTATCATGGGAGTTATGACTGAGTAGAGGGAACAGATGTGATGTGCATGTTGGGAGCCCCAGGCTCTGTCCCATTCACTCTCTCCAGGGTATCCTGACAACCCACATTTCTTACCTCCAGCCCAGCCCTCTCTAGACACAAGGATCACCTTAGTCTACCTCTTTCCTAGCTCTTCCAATAGAAACCTCAGGTCCAAAGCTAAGCTCTCCTCTACCTCTGCTCCACAGCCCTCCAGTCTTAGTCAGCAGCAGCTCTATTCTTCCATTCCACTTTCTCTCAGACCTCACAACTGAACAGGAATCTTTATTCTCCTTTGGAAAAAATATCCAGGGTCTGACCACTTCTCTCCACCTCCAGCACTGCCCCCGCCTGACAGAGCACCCTCTCTCACCTGGATCACTACTTGGGCCCCCATTTCCCTCAGTGACCTCCCCGGTCTATTCTCAACAGCCAGTGTGATCCCCAAGAAAGGCCATCTGCTGCTCACAACCCACGAATGGCTTCCCGTTTCTTTCACATGAAGACCAAAGTCCATAAATGTCTGCAAAGCCCTATACAGTTGGTCCCCTTCCAACGGATATGATTTAGTTATTCTATTGATTGCTTATTGTCTGTCTGACTACAAGCTTGGCAAGGAGTCATCTACTGGCACGTAGTGGGCACTTTATAAATATGTATTCAATGCCTAAAATGATTATACAAGATTTTAGCTGCATAGTGGTAAGTGCTATGAACAAGATGCACTACTGTTAAGAGTAAATCCATAGAAAGAGAACTCCAGCTGGATCTTACAGCTTCAAACACAGAGCTTGTTCCAGTAAGACGATGTGCAATGGAGTGCCTGGCACAGAGTAGGCGCTTTCATGTGCTAACTGAACTGGAATTTGAGGTGATTTCAGAAAACTGGGAAACCCTTCCCTCACTCTCTTTCAGAGACTGCCCAGCGCTTGCACTCTCTCTCTCTCCACTCCATCTACCCTCCTCCTCCTCCCCCCCCCCCCCCCCCCCCCAGCCCTTGCACACACACACCACACACCCTGCTTTCGGGGCCTAAAGAATAAAAAGACAAGTCACCTGTATACAGCCAGTTCAAACTGGTTCTGCTAGAGACAAGATGGGCTGGGACCCTCTCCCTTAAACCTCACTGCGGGAGGGAGAGGCCAGACCCACTAGATCCACTGGAGGACGCCCGATGCCAGCCGGAAAGGAGTAGGAAAGAGCACCATGGGCAGGAAAGGGCTGTAAACAGGGCAAGTACCAAGTCCCACCTCCCAGGTAGGTAACAAGCGTAGGAGAACTTGGAAAGAGGTTGCCCTCTGCCGGTGAACCTATAAAATCAGCTCACGGTGGAGGAGCGCGGAGATATTTGTGCAAAAGAACTGCTCGACGAAATTGTAACATCTTAGAGGCGGGGCCTCACAAAAAAAAGGGGGGGCACGGGTCTAGGTAAGGTTGGGCCCTATTGGGCTCACGGAAGAATCTGGTCGCACTGAGTTGGGTCGGCAGACTGAGCCTGACGCCACCGTACGGTTCATTCACCCGCCTCCCGGCTCCGAGTTCACGGTCTCCCGGCACCTTCGCCTGTTCCGGCCTCCCCTGGCTTGACTCCAGGGACGAGACGCACCGCCAGGTGGACGCCCAGGTGTGGACCCCGGCAGCCTTTTCTCGGTGTAAATTAATAAGTGACCCTCCCTGGTTAGCACCACCCAGCCCTTCCCAGTCGGCCGGGGTGAGACCTCCGGGGGTCGCAGGCGCCCACCCCCGGGTTGGGACACGAGAGGGCGAGAGGTGTCCGGACCCAGAGCCCAGCGCCGGCCTCCCGCGGGGCAGCCGCCCTTCCCAGGGTGAGATCAGGGCCCACGGGGTTCTCCCGGGGTCCGGGGAGGCGCAGAGGGTAGTGGGGACTCGGGTAGAGGAGAGTGTCCTTTTCTGGGAGGAGTCTGGGCTTCTTTCCCGGAGCGAGGAAGGGGAAGACCCCGCGTGGGAAGGACCGGCAGTCCCTCCGGCCTCGTGGGCTTCTCTAGGCTCGTTCTCCCCGCAGCGGCGCGTGCCCCCGAAGATTTTGGGAGCTGGGGAGGGGGGGGGGGCAGGGGTTGGGGCCGCCGCTGTAGGACTCTCACCGCCTGCCCTAGCGGGGCGGACAGCGATCGTAGTGAAGAAAGACCCTTTCAATCCCGGATCCCCTCCTCCTCCGAGCCCGAGCCCCAAGAAGGGGCGCCGAGGCAGTGTACAAGCCCAAGCAGAGCCCTCCCGCACCCAGCGCCCCGCTCCCATTGAGAATCTCCCTGCCGCGCCCTCGTGGGGCTGGGCGTTGTCGAAGGAGGTATGGGTTGCCTTGCGTATAGGCACGATATATAGAATTATTTTTTCTGCAATCGGAGCTGCAGGATCGCCAGCTTTCAGGACTGAGCCTCCGCTCGGGCTTCAGGGTCTGAAGAGGGTAGGAGGGGAGTCAAGGTTATCGCTGCTGGGGGCCTGTGCGTCGTAGGCATCAGCATCTCCTTTCTGCGCAGGAGGAATCAGGCTGAGCGCAGCCAAGGAGACCCTGGGGCGGCATGTTCGCCTGGCCGCCTCCCTTGGGACCTCGGGACTGGGTGCAACCACCCCACAGGCAGGGCAGGCGCAATCCAGTCCAAGAGGAGGAGCGGCTTTCTCCCCTACCTACCCCAGGGGAATATAAACTGTCCCTGGTCATGTTCCCGCATTCCTGCCTGACTTTTAACAAAACTATTGTTGGAGGTTGGCAGTGGTGGGCTGGAGGAGTTCCCCTCAGGGGGACCAGACTGCCCACTCCCAGGCCAGCAGCGGAGGCAGCGCCTGGCCAGCCAGCCCTTCCCTAACAAAGCCCCTTTGTCCCCCAACCCCCTCCCCCTACACACACACACACACACACACACACACACACACACACACACACACACACACACACACACACACCATAGCATGGTCCTGGTACTGTCCCTCCATGTTCAGGACTCCCTGGAGCCAAAGACAGACAGGAGCCTCACTGGCTGGAGGTCAGACAGGAAGGAAACTAAGCGCTCTTCCTAATCGCTGGGAGGGAGTACAGGGAAAGGGAACTTTCCTGCGCTCTGAGCAGGTGCCAGCCCTTGAACCTGCCTGACAGCTGGTCCAGAACAATCATTATCTGCAGTGAGGTGTGTACCTTGTTAAGGTTCCATGATTGGTAAATGGCAGAGGGGGTCTCAAACCCAGCGCTGTTTTAAAGAAATTACAGATGCATATGGACATAACATAGATACATGAATACGTATTTTCTCTCCATTGCCCAGGGTTGAGGATTAATGACACTTTGACACTGTTCCTTTTCTAGACTATCCAAAACTCAGCTGGCATTTGTTTGACTCCAGTTTTTCCACATGCCCCAGTAAATAACATTTTTCCACACCCTCCTTCTCCCACGCTCTCTTTATCAGCCCCACGTCTTTGGTTGCATGGTAACACTTAGGGCCACAGTATGACTGTTTGGGGGGCCCTGACTTATATACTTATATGGGCCTTGCCTCATCATTTGGTTCAGAGTGGACAGTGCCTTCTACTTGGGTGTGCCTCCAGAATCACACACACACACACACACACACACCTCTGGCTTGCCAGACCTCCCTCAATGCACTGCCAGGACCTGGGAGGACCTGTGCCCTCCCATCCGCTCTGCAGAAAGTCAGGGCCTCAGGGTGCAGTGGATAATGGTCACCTCCCCACCCCTGCCAGGAAACTATTGGCAGCATCCATAGTTGTCCACACAGGCTAGAGCCAGTCCCGGACCAAGGATGATTGCCAAGTGCACAGGCTGAGGGGTCACTGTGGGACCACAGACCAAAAGTACAGACTAAATGACTCCTTGGGGGTGCTGGTTATATAGGGGGTGGGGAGGTAAAAATGAGGCACTTACACTCACAGCTCCATACATTACAAAATTCTCTCACCCCTCCCCTTTCCTGCACTCCTCTATTTGCTTTGGCCAGACCATTTCTTCCTGCCAAAGACTCACTACAGGTGGGAAGTTTAATTTATTTGAGGGAGGCCTGTATGCTATATAGGTACCAAGAATCATCAAATAAATTGAATTAATTAAACAAAATAAAATGCCCAGGACTGGGGTAACTGATTCATGTAAAATTTGCCATCTCTGATGGAACCTGAATGTTTGGATCAACCAAAGGCAAAGCCAGGGCACTATACATACGACTCTCAGACCCGAGTGACCTTGAGGCAGGAGGGTTAGGTGAAAAGTGTGGGCTCCAGCCTGGCATAGAATCCTGGTTCTTACACCAGCTATTACTCAACCTCTCTGAACTTCAGATTCACCCTCCATAAACAGAAGAAATAATCAGTATTTATCTTGACAGCGTTGTTGTGAAGAGTAAATGAAATAACATATTTGAAAGTTCCTGATGCATAAGAAGTACTCAGTAAGTGTTCATTTCTTGTTGAAAATTGTAATAGAAATAAAGTGAAAAGTGATTCCTGTCACCACATGTCAATACCTCTGAAAGACAGCCCATCAAAGGTCCTTGGGCACCTCCAGCAGAATCAGGAGATATTTAGACAGGAGAAAGGGAGGTAGAATGAGGACTAAGGGTTCAGGGACTGATTTGCCTTTTGGTTTCTCAGTTTGGGTGCGGATGGAAGAAGCATAGTGTTCTGGCAGCATGAATATGTTTTAGTGACATTTTACAAATTGTCCCCTAGGCCCGGTCCAGGCAGATCAGTTGGCTAGAGGATCATTCCGATACGCCAAGGTTGTAAGTTCCATCCCCAGTCAGGACACACACAGGGAGCAACCAATGAATGCATAAATAAGTGGAACAACAAATCAATGCTTCTCTGTTTCTCTGTTTCTCTCTCTCTCTCTCTCTCTCTCTCTCTCTCTCTCTCTCTCTCTCATCTCTCTCCCATGCTCCCTCTCAAAATCAATTTTTAAAATATCCCCTTTTCTGATAAATGTACCCAACTCTAGTCTCCTCCTTTCTCCCTTCACCCCTTTCTTTCTTCTTCCCTCCCCTGTTTCTTCCCATAGTATGGTATCTCAATTAGTCCTATTGCATCTCAATTTCATCATCCGAGAAGCTTATAATTAGAGTAATATATAGGGTTGTGATAAGGATTAAGTGAGATAAACATATTCAATACATTAGTCCTATTTTCCTTAAGTCATCTCACATTTTCCTTTTCCCTGTTGACTTCCAATTCTCCCTGCTTCTCCTTCCTCCCGTTCTCTACAGAGACTGAAGGCGAGGCTGGATCAGGCCCAGACGTGTGGAATGGGTGTGGGAAATGTGCGGTTCCTTGATTCATTCCTCCCTCTTTGGACACCACCCTTTGAAGATGATTGTCCTGATGATTGGCTCTTAACATCTTTCGGCTAATAATATCCCACCACTGGCCTCTGTGAGTGACTAGCTCTTGAATTACTTACTTTAAGGAACTCCTCACTGGGTGTGTGATCACACTTTGGAATCCTAGAGCAAATAAACTCAATACTGTAAGTTGATTCTATTTGAGGACATGCCTAAAATCAACAACATTAAAAATGTACCAGCCTGAGCTGAGGGCTCCTTGGGCAGGTCATAGAGTGGACTCACAGTGTTCATCTAGCTCTTGGTTCGAGCTTAGAGATCTGGCTTCTCCTGAGGACTGCCTGGGAGTCAGGGCCCTGCATAGCCTAGCATTCTGTGGGAAAGCCCCTCCTGGGCCAGAGCTAGGCTGGCTGCCTTTACACAGAAGCAATCCCTCCCGCTGCAATGCTGCCTCCCTTAACACTTCCATCTGGATTGATTGTTTGATCCATTTGTTTATATGGCAACTATTTACTGTGATGCCTGCTGGGGGCACAGGGCTTTGGTAATAAAGGTCCAGACCCCTTCCCCCATTCAGGACAACTCTGAAGGGGTACCCCAGCTTCAAAGCTCTCATGGGCCTTCTGAGCTCTTTGTTCTGACTGTATCACAGCCCACCCTCTGCTTTGCCTAGTGCTGTGTCTTTCACTGCCCCTGAGCCCTACTTACTAACTTCCTTCATGTCAATCTCATCCCAGAGTCTGCTTCCTGAGCCTGACCTCAGCATGGAGCAGCATGGAAAGTGGACTGAGACACACCTGTGGTAAAATCCTGGCTCTAGCATGTAGTGGTTGAGTGACTTTGAGGAAGTTATTTAACCTCTCTAAGTTTCACTTTTCATCTGGGGAAAAAACATTATTGTGAGGATTAAATGGGTCTATATACAATATAGTGTATAACAACCTGGACCACTGAAACAGCTCAGCAAACGGTAGTCATGCAGCAATAGAAACCAAAACACTGCCTCCTGGGGTTGTTGTGAATATTAAATCAGATAATGCATGCAAAGTGATTGACATAGTCCTCAGTAAATATTACTACATTTGTAGAAAAGGATGAGCTAATTATATGGGGAGAGCACAAATAACCCCAATACTACACAGGCATCACATGCCAGTCTCTTGTCACATGTCAGGCTCTCTATATGATCATAAAATCTCTGAGTAGAAAAGAATCTTGGAATTCTCCTAGTTCAACCTTCTACCCAGTGAGGACATTCCTTCTTGAATGTTTGTTTAATCCAACAATTATTTATTAACCCTGCTCTATGCCAGGAAGTGTAGTGAATGGAAATGCTGACAGAGATTATTACGATGCAGTCCAGTGCTGGGGCAAACGCAGGGACTGTTTCTGCACAGCGTAATATCTTCAGAGGAGAGGGACAAAATTGGGGTGAGTTATTTCACTGTCAGCCAACTCTGGTGTGTATTTTCTGTGTACCGACTTGTATTTTGAGTGGCAGTCCTTGGGTTCTTTTCCTTCTTGTTCTATATCCTGCAGTCAGCTATCTACACATCCACTGACCCATCTCTGCTCAAGCTGACCCTGGTCCAGGAAGGTGGGCTTCACCTGGCACTTGAACCCCAGCCTGCAGGCTCTTTGAGGGCAGCAGCTGGGTCTTATTCATCACCGGGGCCCCAGCTCCTAGAGCAACCAAAAGAAGAAAACAACAACCCAAATATGCACCCCATTATGTGTGGGTTTTAAAAAAAAATGACAAAGATGCCTTTAATTCAAGTTTGTTACAAACAATGGCAGCAGAGAAAATGACCAGCATAAGCTTCCTCAAGCTTCACGAGCAACCCTGCATTTTTAATAGGCTGGGTTTTTAATAAGTGGGTGAAACCAGTTTTGGAAAAATCCAGAAGAATTCACTTTGAGTTCACTACAGCCAAGTAGTTCAGGAGCCAATTTATTAGCCATCCCTGGTTCCTACACATAGCCATTTTATGGCTTCTGAAGATTATCTTTAGAGATGTTTTGTATACCATGAGCTTCACACAAAGCTAAGAGGGCGAGACTTTTTATTTTAAATGGTAAACATAAGTTCTGTGTCACATTTGAGAAAGCACTTGACTTCTACTCTTGAAGAAGAAACTGAAGGACAGGATGACCCACCAGAGAGAGCACTGGCCTCCTGAATGGGGCCCTTTTCTCCCAGCCTCACTCTCCTGCTGAGGAGCAAGGGCCATCCCCCACAGGTATTGGGGGCAGGAGCAATTTGCATGACGTTTGCTTCATTGCCTTATGTTTGCCTTTAACCATAAGTCAGATCCTTCCTCCTCATTCTCTTCCTCCTTATTTGAAAATGTTATCACTTATTCATTTGTATTGTGTCTCTGCATGACTGCAATTGTTGTTTCTATAAAACACAGTTAAGGTATCTTTTATTTAGCAATTTATCATATTTGTGCTGCTACAAGATATTCATACAATGGGAAAGGGGAGAGACTCTGTTTAATCAGCTGTAAGGAGAGGGCTATACAAATTCACCCAGACTTTCCTCTGGAGGAAAATACAGGGAGTCAGAAGACAAAGAAAAATTGATGGGGAAAGGCAGAGCTTTACAATTGGCAGAGGGAGGAATGGTTCCAGGAACTTCAGAGACAATGGGGACCTCTTCTTGGGGGAGTTGGGGAGCACTTGTCTACTCTTGGGACAAAGGGATAAACTCTGTGACTAAGATACTCACTCAAGAGAAAGAATATTTGTTTGATGAATGGTAGGAATAAAATAGTTTTCAGAGATAAGATCTGCTTACATTTTTCAGTAATTTAAATAAACCAGCCCAGTCAGTGTAGCTCAGTGGTTGCGCATCGACCTGTGAACCAAGAGGTCAGGACACATGCCCAGACTGCTGGCTAAATCACCAGTAGGGGGCGTGCAGGAGGTAGACGATCTATGTTCCTCTCTCATTGGTGTTTCTGTCTCTATTCCTCTCTCTTCCTCTTGCCCTAAAAATAAATAAATAAATAAAAAGCATACTTAAAAAAAAATAGAAATAGATCCTGGAGTTTCTTTACTGACTGGCTGCATTTTTGTTATATTCAAAACATTTCCTCCCCCAGTGGGGATGGATGGATACAGTTTCATTATTGAACAGTTGATTTCTTTTTTTGCTCTTTTCACTGACTTGGTTAAAATCAACCACCTAACATTGATTTTTACTCATCCTTCTTAAAAAAAGAAGAAGAAAAAGCAATATCATGCCCTTACATAATGTTAGCATTTGGAGAAATGCCTAAACCATGTCTAACTTTCTCACAATGAGTAATTCCGAGACTCGTTCCTTATGTAAATGTGCTGGAGACAGATGTATGTGAATGATCACATCACCTTCCCTATCTTCTTTGTCCAGCCCAACAGCTTGAAGGTGAAGCCCTGGGTAGAGCAGTGCCAACACTTCTCTGGGTAGGAACATGGCTCAAGGGGCTGTGGCATGTGAGCATTTGCAACAGCATCACACCCTCCTCCCAACAGCCTGCCAGGAGAGTCAGGAAGCAGGCAGGATGGCTCACAACACCGCTGCATAACAGAGGTCATTTAGGAAGCATTTTCTCTGTGCCCAGCAATGGGCTAAGCACTTTTCATCCATCTTCTCATTCTTCACAACACAACAGTAACTGGTCATAAATGAATAATTCTCCAGGGTCACATTGTTCTGGGACTGTGTAAGCAAACAAACTAAGAGGCAAGGACACCTGATGAGCTGCTGGATCAGAGAGTCAACTTGACCGTGAGCTCCTTGAGATTAGGTTCTTCAGCTGACTCAATTTTATCTCTGCAGCCGATGCACTAGAAAACTAAATAGACAGTTTCTGGACCATGGCTAAACGGGCCTCAAGGTTGAAGGGAGCAAGAGAGATTGGGTTACTTATAGAGCAAGGAAAATTGCAAGGCACAAAATCACCCTTAAACAGTTGTGGCCACCAGGCTGCTGCTGACAGCATTACAACATCGGGTATGGGGACAGAAGAGCTGATATCTAAGGGAGCTCGTATATTCAGATGCATTTGAGGCCTCCCCAGTGTGGTAAGGCCTCCACATAGTGGCTCATCTGGCCTGAGCCCTTCTACGTGCAATGTTCCCCCAGGCCTCTCGCTGAAGCTTACTGCTGGGCTCTTCCTGTCCTCACCCTCCAACACAGGTCCGTCCATCACGTCCCAAGCTGGTACGGCTCGGGTACCGCTGTAAGCCCCAACTGGTGGTCTCAGGAAGAGCATCAGGCCTTCCCCAGTGTGCAAACACATCTTTTGCTCAGGAGGGGGGATAATTGTAGATAAAAAGAATGGCCAGTGCTGCAAGCTTCAAGTGAAGCTGTTTTTTCTCTCATGACTATAGATGGACTTGACAGACTTCAAAGGAAGCAGCCAGTTTAGCTCCAAGCTCCCTGCTGACTTGAATCCTCTTCTCTGGATGTCATGCCAACAGCCGGATATCAGGTACTATGAGTTTGGGGCAAGTGTCTGCAATGTCTAGTGACCATCTGCACACTGTTGTGCACATTGATCACTCCTCTTTTGCTGGTCTGGATGAAGTTGCTCTCAAACGTGTGGATGCACTTGAGCATGGCTTTCCCATGGAACCACAGAACATTTGCAGCACGTGGCTGCCCTTGATGCTGCCCTG
Organism: Corynorhinus townsendii; assembly: GCA_026230045.1. Taxonomy (NCBI): domain Eukaryota; kingdom Metazoa; phylum Chordata; class Mammalia; order Chiroptera; family Vespertilionidae; genus Corynorhinus; species Corynorhinus townsendii. Next base: position 62,899,955 of record JAPDVU010000008.1, on the reverse strand, counting down.
CGATAGCACCCTGTTGCTGCCCACTTCTTTCTTTTTGTTTATTTAATTTTTTAAAAAATATGTTTTTATTGACTTCAGAGAGAGGGATAAAAACAATGATGAGAGAGAATCTTTGATTAGCTGCCTCCTGCACACCCCCACTTAGGGATCAAGCCTGCAACCTAGGCATATACCCTGACCAGAATTGAACTGGTGACCTCCTGGTTCATGGCTCAACACTCAACCGCTGAGCCACATCAGCCAGGCCCACCTCTGTCTTTCATTAAGACCACTACACACCCTCTCCTGAGCCGAAGCTCAGCCCCGCCTTTTCACCCTCCCTTCCCACCTGCCTTTAAGATTTTGCTGTCCATTGTGACCTTCAGGGGTCACACACAGCACCATGTCCACATTCCCACCACCACTCCTGCAAGAAGCACCGAGGTTCTCCTGCAAACAGCCATCCCACAAGAACACAGAGAGTATAAGGCCTATTTTTTTTCAAGAGAAGTCTTGAAAAAATATCTGTAGTTCATATATAGTCCACTGATAAATGTGAAAGGGATTTATTAATCATATGGCACCTTATAAACAGCATCATATCTAGTAAGTCAAGCTGTGACCCTGTTTGGGACCATTGAAGCAGTCTACCTTGAACCCCCTCCACTGCCTTTCTTATGACATCTAACACCACCATCACATGGGGCCGGGACCCAGACTGTGTCAATCATCCTATCATAGCTTCCTGGCCTCAGCGATTGGTCCAAGATGGGTTGTACTCAACTGAAAAAGAAAACTTCCTGGGGATTGTCCTAGCCAGAGCTAACAAAGAAGCTTCCCTCCCTCTCTGGATATGAGGCCAAGGGCAAGTCCCCAGAGCTGCCAGTGACCATGCTCCTTGCTGCATGAAGAACAACCATCGACGCTAGGGGAGAATGACAACAACACAGAGAATGTGACAGAATCCTGTCATCCTGTGAGTCCCTGAGATCAATAAGCCCTTGCCAACCTTTTGTCACAGGATCCAGCAAATCTGGGACGAGGCTAGCTTGAAATGGTTGTCTGATGTGTGCAACCAAAGGAATCCTGACAAATGCATGTTGCCATCTTGAAATACCATGGCAGCTGATGAGTTTTCATCAATTTCCAACACCTCCTCATGATATTTGATTGAAAGAGGTTACATAGCTAAGAGGTGAGTCTTGAGGGAAGAGAAACTTGGCCGTGGTGTTTCAAAGGAAGTTAGCCAGGGATGTGCAGAATTCTCTGTGTTGATTTGACACCACAATCTGAGATATTTTCTCAGATTTGAAAGCATGGATGGGGGCTCCGATGAGCTTCCAGAAGTTATGCGCTCTAGAAAAAAAGGATTCACACGAGAACACCATAGTAATGTTTAATTAATTTACACTGAAAAATAGAAATGATGTATAGATTGAAACACTTCTATTAGTATCTTAATACATTATGTTCTTAAGCTACATGGGAAACCAAAGCATAATAGAAAGTTACTTGTTAAAATTTGCTGTGATACAGCATTGTCAAGCAGATTTGAAATCTATATGTTCAGTGTACTCTCACCATGGAGGTAAACCAACATAGGAAGGCAGCTCAGGATAGAAGAATGGGATTGGAAAAAGAGTTGTTAGGTAAGTTGAGGCTTAATGGCATTGAGCTTAAATATCATTTGATACAATAATTTCACAGTGCAGGTGATATAGCCTTTAGAATTGGAAATATTTATAGTTCAAGTTGCCAAGCCTTCCTCTCTCCTGGGTAGGACTCGTATGGGCATGGTCAGTGTCTGTCTCACTGATTTTTCTTCCTCTGCCATACTATGGCTGATCACCCACCTCCTTTTCTGCTGGAAACATGTTTTCTATATAAATCTTACTGCACTCAATGGGATTAGGAGGTTGTGTGATTAGGAGCGCAAGTTGTGTGCAGTGATGTCACACTGGCAGCTTAAAATCAGCCGTGGTGGGAGTATTTATACTAGAGAAATTGGCAAACACTAAAAATCTGGGTTTATTTACTGTCCCCATCCCCACCCCCAAAAAAGCTGGTTGTTCAGTAACTAGCACACTGCTAGTTATGAGGGCAACAGGCCCAATAGCCTTGTTACTTCTTGCAGGTGTGTATTTCTGCTTTGATCCATTATAGGCTGATCTATGGACATGGAGAGAGTGATGTTTGGTGTTATTTCTTAAAGGGCACCTCACTTTCTCTCCAGCCCTCACATTAAAGGGCTCGCCTGGCCAAGGCTCTGGCCCTATGGGAAGCTGGTCTAGTGCAGATACCCCTGGTCCTCAGCACACTGCTTCCCACCATGCCTCTCACCTTTCAAAGGTACTATGTGTTCCAGCTCCAGGGAAGGATTTGGCAAGACCATTCATTCTAAGTTAGTATTGACACAATGTGTAACTCACCTCAGACTATTTGCATTTTCATAGGAAACAGAGACCGTTTAAGGGAAGAGAGCCAAAGGGTAAAAGTTCTAGCAACACTGCAGACTTCTGGGGGAGTTATTGGGAGCAAGGAGCATTGAGATATTTTCTCAATGTTCTCAGGTTACCTAAGGGTAACCCCGCTAATTAATTTTGCAAGTCTGGGAATGAGTGCTGATAATAATGATAATGACGATGATGATGATGGTTCACTGTCCTTCCTGATAGTATCCCAGAGGATGTCTCTGACTTTTGATAACCTTGCTCCTCAATGATAGAAAAGTTCTTGTCCAAAAGCAACGATGTATTACTTGCAATATGGCAAGATGCTAAAAATGGTCCTGTTGGGGGAAAAAAATGGCGGCGGAATAGACAGACATGTCCCGAGCCTTGTCCCGGAGCAGATAGAAAGAACAGCTGAGGGTCACACGGGGAGTGTCTGTTGGAAAGTTAAGGGACAGCTATACTCCAGGAGAAGGTAGGGGACTGCTGGATGGGGCTCCCCTTACTGGGCAGCCCCCACTACTGCTGGGTTCCCTCCCGGAGCCACCGGCTCAGACACAGGGACCGCGCCATCTTGAAGGGGAAAGTAGATGTTATCGGAAGCCTGAAAATCTACAACTGCAGCACCCACCAAACAGCTGTGAACCCAAGTCCCCAATTGGCGCAAACACGTGGATACAGAGGATCTCTGCACTCCATCACAAAAAGGTCAGATTTCGCCTGGGATAAGGTGAGGTCTCTGTCCTGCCAGATTGAGAAACGTGTGCACTGTGGGAGCTGGAGGACCAGGGGAAGTCTGAGCCTAGAAAAAAATCCATGGCTGTTGCGGCTGGCATGATCCGTGAATGTGGAAAGGGGTCCTCAGAGCTGCTAACAGAGGGGATCTCTAAAAAGAAACCCATTTTGATCTGACGCAGAAGGACAGCCTAAAAATTTTGGGAGTGTGCCGGCTGCTTGGACACAAGGGGGAAATGAGGATTGCGCAGGTTTGTGCACAGCCCCGGAGTTCGCACACTTGCGCTTTTTCCTCTTTGAATCCTTGCTTCTGATTACTGAGCCCAATACATAGGATCACCCAGTTGGGGACACCCTAGGAGACTTCAGGGGAAATTATTTTTCTGGAACCTGAGTATCAGAGCAGGGAGTGACCATCAGAGAACCAGCCCCGGGGCAGCCCACTCCCACAAACCAGTATTGAGTGCCACAGGGAAAGCAGGATCTAAGCACAGGCTAGAGAGGATCTATAGACCCAGAGGTCAATCCAGAAACACTGCCACCCAGGGGCTGAATCACAAATTGACTCTTGTGTAATCACAAGTAAAGGAATACAAGAAAGTAAGACACACTGCCTGCTTAAAAATCAGGACTGGATTAAAACACTGAGGAGCAGTGGAACGCAGGGAATTGAAATACTGTCCTGACTGGGAAACAGGTATGCCAAACAGAAAAATAGAGGAAGTGAATGACCTTCACTATTGCACATTTTATTTTTATTTTTTATATATTTTTTAATTTTTCATCTTTTACTTAGGAAACTAATTTATTTCGTTTTTCCTCACTTGATTTTACCTTTTAAATTATTACATTTTTATTTTCAATCAGTATTATTACTACTACTATTTTACTTTTTTTTAAAAAAAAGTGTCATTTTATTTTCTCTTTATTTGACTTTGAGATTAGTGTTCTACATTCTATTTTCATCTTTCCTCTCTATCTCAACTCCACTTTTATGCCATCACTCTCTTCCTAACTTTTCCCCTTTTGTTGTCCTGTTTCTCTTACCCTTTTCATGCTTTAGATTTTCCCTATTCTTTCTTTTTAACCCCTGTAAAAATTTCACCCTACTTATATATCTAATTTCCAATCCCCTGCTCCGAGTTCATACACACCTCTCTCTTCTCTCTCTTCACTATCCAAAAAATTGTTTTTCTCTCTGTCCTTTTGTTATTGTTTGCTTAAAAGTTGATTATATCACCTTTTTATGCTTGTTTGTGAGATTGTTTTGCTTATTCTTTTTTTGTTTTGTTTTTTTGTTTGCTCTGTTTTTGTTTGTTTTTTGCTTCTGTTTTCCCTCGCCTCGCTTAATATTAGTTGTTGTTTGTAGTTTGTATTCATCTCCAGATACTTGTTGCTGACTTTTGCTGGAATTAGTGGCCATTCTATTGGAGTTTTCTCCCCATATATATATAGTTTATTCCCCTTTTCTTTCTTATTCTCTTTCTTTTCTCTCTTACTTTTTTTCCCTTCTCCCAATTTCATTTTGGCACTTCTTTCTTTCTTTCTTTCTTTCTTTCTTTCTTTCTTTCTTTCTTTCTTTCTTTCTTTCTTTCTCTTCTTCTTTCTCTCCTATCCCCTAATTTGCCTTTCTCTGGTGGTCACCTTTATTTGGGGTTATTAATATCGTGAATACATTTCTGTTCAGTGCCTTGTGTGTTGTGCCTAGTTGTGTTGTATTTTGTGCCTTTAAATCAACACAGGAGAGAGAGAACTACATAAACAGACATCTGGAGAAGAGAGACTATGGGGGAGACAAAGAAACAGCCCACATATGAAAGAAAAGCAGGCATCACCAGAAAAAGGAAGTAAATGAAATGGAGGCAAGCAACCTGCCAGAGAAAGAATTCAGAGAAATGGTCATAAGGTGGCTGAAAAGGATGGAAGACAAATTCGACAATATGAGTAAGAACCAAGAGGAAATGAAGAAGAACCAAGAAGAAATGAAAAATGACATTGGTGCTGTAAAGAACTCAATAGAAAGCATCAAGAGTAGACTAGAAGAAGCAGAGGACTGCATCAGTGATCTAGAAGACAAGGTAGGAAAAAATACCCAAGTAGAGCAGCTTCTAGAAAAAAAAATTAAAAGGCAGGAGGAGATCCTAAGGGAACTTTGGGACAACACAAAACAAAACAACATCTGCATAACAGGGGTTCCAGAAGGAGAGGAAACTGAGAAAGGAATAGAAAACCTGTTTGAAAAAATAATGACAGAAAACTTCCCTGATATAGCGAAGAAAAAACCCACACAAATACAAGGAGCTCACAGAGTCCCAAACAAAATGAACCCCAAAAGACAGATGCCAAGGCACATTATAATTAAATTGGCAAACACCAATGACAAAGTAAGAATCTTAAAAGTGGCCAGAGAGAGACAGAAAGTTACCTACAAAGGAACCCCCATCAGACTAGCAACTGATTTCTCAACAGAAACTCATCAGGCCAGAAGGGAATGGAATGAAATATACAAAGTCATGCAAAGGAAGGGTCTGAATCCAAGAATACTGTACCCAGCAAGGCTATCAATCAAAATTGAAGGTGAAATCAGGAGCTTCACAGACAAAAAAGGACTAAGGGAATTTATTACCACCAAACCAGCAATGCAAGAAATGCTAAAGGGTCTGCTTTAAAAAAAAGAAATAGGAAGCGAAGAAGGAACACAGGGGTAAAGAATAAAAATGGCGCCCACTCAAGAATGCAAATAATCCTTCCCACTAATATTTACAGGGTAAACTAAGATTGTTGGTAGAGTATTAAATTTGACAGTAAAATAGTAATCGAGTTTTCAGATTAATTTAAATAGGCTAATTGAAATAAGTGAATATTCAAGTACTGGACAAAAAGCTATTCTTAAAGTAATAACTAAAATTTCTATTGGTAGTTCATCTCATGGTAAAATTCCTGAATATGCAATGAACCTAAAGCAGTCATATGTGTGGGGGAAAAAAAAATTTTTTTTTTAATTTAAAGTTATCAAGACTGCATTATAAAATTTATAAAAACCTCCATTAAAAAAAAAGGGGGGGGGATAGTAGGGCAATATCATGTAAGGAAAAATATCCTATAAGTAAATTACATCTAGAAAATTTTTACTTTACCAAATTAAGGTTCATTTGCAATGCTAACAGCAAGACGGCCATTAAAAACACACATGGTGTCTAAATAAGACAAAGGAAAATCGTTTGAACAAAAATAAAAAGGATCCCAAATCAATTATATAGAAAAGATTCCTTTATTAAGTTGTGGTCGAGAATATATTTGTATATTTTCAGAAAACAACCCCAAGACCAGATGGATTCCTGCAACAGAGAGGAACTGACAGGAGTGCTCCAACCACGAAGACAAGAGGAAAAAACAGTCCAGAGATGGAAGACACTGACAACGCCTTGCCATGGGAGCAGTCAGCAGCTGTGCACCGCTGCAGGTTACCTAGGACCAAACCAGAGAGGGTCGGACCTGCATTGCCACCATGTGCCCACCATCCAGATATCACTGCTGACATGTACACATAAGGAACTGTTTGACATTGAAATTGGGACTCAAACATTTTTTTGTTTTGTCTTGTTTTGTTATTATATGTTTATTTCCAGTCTGCAAAGGCAAAACTTTTTAAAGGAAAGAAATGGTGGGAAAAAGATACAGAGGCAAAGAAGCATTGAACAGACTGTCAAACTACATTGGGAAGACAGGGGTGGTTGGGCGAGGAGGGCTGTAAGAGACCAACCGAAGGACTTGTACGCATGCATATAAGCACAACCAATGGATATAAGACACTGGGGCGGGGGGGGGGGGGGAGGGTGGGCAGGTGAAGGCATGTCCTGGGAGGTAGGGGAGGTCGGGGGGAGATCAAAGGGGGAAAAAAAAAGGAGACATATGTACTACTATTTGTAATACTTAAAACAATAAAAATAAAATAAAATTTAAAAAAAAAAGAATAAAAATGGCAACAAGTAAGTACCTATCAATAATAACTTTAAATGTAAATGGATTAAATGCCCCAATCAAAAGACACAGGGTAATGGATTGGATAAGAAAACATGACCCATATATCTGCTGTCTACAAGAAACCCACCTCAGAAAAAAAGACGCACACAGACTGAGGGTGAAGGGATGGAAAAAGGTTTTTCAGGCAAATGGAAATGAAAATAAAACTGGGGTAGCAATACTTATATCTGAAAAATTAGATCTCAAAGTGAAGGACATAACAGGAGATAAGGAAGGCCACTTCATAATACTAAAGGGAGCAATCCAACAAGAAGAAATAACTCTGGTAAATATATATGCACCCAATATAGGAGCACCCAAATACATAAAAAAACTCCTGGAGGATATCAAAGGAGAGATTGACAGCAATACAATCGTAGTAGGAGACTTTAATACCCCACTATCACCATTGGACAAATCCTCTAAACAAAAAATCAGCAAAGAAACATCAATCCTAAATGACTCACTAGACCAGATGGAATTAATTGACATCTTCAGAACATTTCACCCCAAAGCCACAGAATATACATTCTTCTCAAGTGCACATGGGTCATTCTCAAAGATAGACCATAGGTTGGGTCATAGGCAAAGTCTCTTCAAATTCAAGAAGATAGAAACCATATCAAGCATCTTCTCATATCACAGTGGCATAAAACTGGAAATCAACTACAATAAAAACAATCCAAAAAAATCATACACATGGAGACTAAACAGTATGCTATTAAACAATGACTAGGTTACCAGAGAGATCAAGGAAGAAATAAAAAACATCATGGCAACAAATGACAATGAAAACACAACAATCCAAAATCTATAGGACACAGCGAAAGCAGTCTTGAGAGGTAAGTTCATAGCTCTACAGGCCTACTGCAAAAAACAAGAAACAATGGTAATAAATTACCTAACCCTACAACTCAAAGAGTTAGAAGAGAGCAAAAAGAAAAGCCCAGTGTAAGCAGAAGGAAGGAAATAATAAAGATCAGAGCAGAGATAAACGACATTGAGACCAAAAAAACAATACAAAATATCAACAAAACCAAGAGCTGGTTCTTTGAAAGGATAAACAAGATTGATGAACCTCTAGCCAGGCTCACCAAGAAGCAGAGAGAGTAGACCCAAATAAACAAAATCAGAAATGAAAGAGGTGAAATAACAACAGACCCCACCAAAATACAAAGGATTGCTAAAATGTACTATGAACAACTCTATTCCAACAAACTGGACAACCTGGAGGAAATGGACATATTCCTAGAAAAATATAACCTTCCAAAACTCAATCAGGAAGAATTTAAACAGCTCAATATGCCAGTAACTATGGAAGAAATTGAAGCAGTCATCAAAAAGCTTCCAGCAAACAAAAGCCCGGGGCCAGACAGCTTCATAGGGGAGTGTTACCAAACATTCAAGGAAGAACTAAAACCTATCCTCCTCAGACTATTCCAAAATATTCAAGAGGAAGGAACACTTCCAAGCTCCTTCTATGAATCCCACATCACCCTAATACCAAAACCAGATAAGGACAACACAATGAAAGAGAATTACAGGCCAATATCCCTCATGAACATAGATGCCAAAATCCTCAACAAAATTCTAGCAAATCAGATCCAGCACTACATCAGAAAATCAGAAAGATCATACACCATGACCAAGTAGGATTTATCCCAGGAATGCAAGGATGGTACAATATCCACAAATCAATAAACGTGATACATCACATAAACAAATTGAGAGATAAAAATCACAGTCATATCAATTGATGCAGAAAAAGCATTTGACAAAATCCAACACCCTTTCTTGATAAAAACTCTCAACAAGGTGGGAATAGAAGGATCACACCTCAACATAATTAAAGCTATATATGATAAACCCACAGCTAACATCATACTCAATGGGCAAAAATTAAAACCATTTCCCCTAAGAACAGGAACAAGACAGGGATGCCCACTCTCACCACTACTGTTTGACATAGTACTGGAAGTATTAGCCATTGCAATTAGACAGGAAGAAGAAATAAAAGGCATACAAATTGGAAAAGAAGAAGTAAAGCTGTCCTTATTTGCAGATGACATGATATTGTACATAAAAAACCCAAAAGACTCCATCAAAAAACTAATAGATTTAATAAATGAATTCGGCAATGTAGCAGGATACAAAATTAACGCCAAGAAATCTATGGCATTTCTATACACCAATAGTAAACTTACAGAAAGAGAGACTAAAAAAGCAATCCCATTTACCATCACACCAAAAAAATTAAGATACCTAGGAATAAACTTAACTAAGGAGGTAAAAGACCTATACGTAGAAAACTACAGGACACTGAAAAAAAGAGATAGAGGAAGACGTAAACAGATGGAAGAACATACCATGTTCATGGGTTGGGAGAATCAACATCATCAAAATGTCCATACTACCCAAAGCAATCTATAGATTCAATACACTCCCCATTAAAATACCAACAGCATATTTCACAGACCTAGAAAGAACTCTCCAAAAATTCATCAGGAATAAAAAAGACCCCGAATAGCCACAGCAATCCTGAGAAAGAAGAACAAAGTAGGTGGGATCTCAATACCAGATTTCAATCTGTATTACAAAGACACTGTTCTCAAAACTGCCTGTTACTGGCACAAGAACAGACATATAGATCAATGGAATAGAATAGAGAACCCAGAAATCGACCCAAATCACTACGCTCAATTAATATTTGACAAAGGAGGCATGAACATACAATGGAGTTAAGACAGTCTCTTCAATAAATGGTGCTGGCAAAATTGGACAGATACATGCAAAAAAATGAAACTAGACTACCAACTTACACCATACACAAAAATAAACACAAAATGGACCAAGGAGTTAAACATATGATGAGAAACCATAAAAATACTAGAGGAATCCACAGCCACAAAAATCTCTGACAGATGCCGAAGCAATTTCTTCACTGATACTGCTCCTAGGGCAATGGAAACTAAAGAGAAAATAAACAAATGGGACTACATCAAAATAAAAAGCTTTTGCACAGCAAAGGAGACCATCAATAAAACAAGAAAGCCCACTGCATGGGAAAACATATTTGCCAATGATATCAACGACAAGGGTTTAATCTCCAACACTTACAGGGAACTCATGCAGCTTAACAAAAAGAAGATAAACAACCCAGTCAAAAAATGGGCAACTGATCTAAATAGACACTTTTTGAAAGAAGACAGAAGGAATGCCAAGAGACATATGAAAACTTGCTCAAAGTCACTAATCATCAGAGAGATGCAAATCAAAACAACAATGAGGTACCACCTCACACCTGTCAGAATGGCTATTATCAACAAATGACAAGTGCTGGCCAGGATGCGGAGAAAAAGGAACCCTTGTGCACTGCTGGTGGGAATGCAGACTGGTGCAGCCACTGTGGAGAACAGTATGGAGTTTCCTCAAAAAACTAAAAATGGAACTCCCATTTGACCCAGTGATCCCACTTCTAGGAATATATCCCAAGAAACTAGAAACACGAATCAGAAAGGATATATGCACCCCTATGTTCATAGCAGCACAATTCACCATAGCTAAGATTTGGAAACAGCCTAAGTGCCTATCAGCAGATGAATGAATTAAAAAACTCTGTTACATCTACACAATGGAATACTACGCGGCAGTAAAAAAAGAAGGAGTTTTTACCATTTGCAACAACATGAATTGAGATGGAGAGCATTATGCTAAGTGAAATAAGCCAGGCAGAGAAAGATAAATATCACATGATCTCACTCATTTGTGGAATATAATGAACAACATAAACTGATGAACAAAAATAGATCCAGAGACAGAGAAACATCAATCAGAACGTCAAATCTCAGGGAAGGTAGGGGAGGGTGGGGGTAAGGGGGAGAGATCAACCAAAGGACTTATATGCATGCATGTAAGCCTAATCAATGGACACAGACAACAGGGGGGTGGGGTCATGAATGGGAGGGGGGTAATGAGGGAATAAGGACACATATGTAACACCTTAATCAATAAAGAAATTTTTTTTAAAAAGGTCCTGTTTTGCCAATATGCCAATGATGACATCCAGAAAAGGTGCAGTAACTCAAAGGAAGTAAACTTGGGTCTTCCGTGTCCCAGGTGCACCCTCCCCTTTGACCAGCCTGCTCATTCCTCACCTCTGGAACGTCCACAGCCCCAGAAGTCTACTTCTAGATGCAGTGAATGGGATTCACCTGGATTTGTCTAATCAATAAATATCTTGAGGAAACACACACTCGAGAGAACATAATTTCAGGAGCTGCTGCCTGGTGTTCTTGGAGAAGGATGGCTTGGTGGCAGGTATGGACTGGCCTTCAGTTTGCAGGCTGCCAGGAAAGGTCTGGGGAACTTCTGCTAGTGCTGACACTTCCCTGTGACTTTTCACTTTCTAGCACCTGCTTGTGTTCAGCTCTTACTCTTTTACAATTCATCGGGTGTCTTCTTTTCAATGCCTAATATTTTAGGGATTCAGCTGACTCATACAGGAGGAAAACAAATGAGCATGAGGTGTATACAGAGCAGTCTACTGAAGAGGGGATTTATTGAGTTTTAAGAAAATAGGACTTGGGTGTGCTCTCCCTCTGGGAGAACACACACATTTCCTTCCCTCTCTTCTTCCCCACAGGCATGCATCTCCTAAACGCTAAGGGTCCCCATGAGACTTGCACCCAGGGGAGCAATGGGCAGCAGCAGCGCATCCCGGGCTAACCCCCTGAACCTGTCTCCAAAGCACCCTTTCCTCGGACTTCCCAATGAGCTAAAGCAGCCCCACTTTGGCTCATTTCTTTCCTATAACATTTTTTAAAATATTTTTATTGATTTCAGAGAGGAAGGGAGAGAGTGAGAGAGAGAAACATCAATGATGTGAGAAAATCACCGAACGGCCACCTCTTGCACGCCCCGCACTGGGAATTGAGCCCGCATCCCAAGCATGTGCCCTTGACTGGAATCGAACCTGGGACCCTTCAGGCTGCAGGCCAATGCTCTATCCACTGAGCCAAACCAGCTAGGGCTTTCCTATGACATTTTTAAAGAGACAAAGCAGACCAGCCTAGGCTTCCCTGTTGCGTCTTCTATACTAAGCCCTTCCTTGTTTCACTGTCCCCAGCTTTAAATGTTTTGTTTGCTTGCTTGCTTGCTTGTTTTGTTTACTGATTTTAGAGAGAAAGGAAGGGAGAGGGAGAGATTGAAACATGGATGAGAGAGAAACAACAATAGGCTGCCTCCTGTACACCCCTCTCCGGGAACTGAGCCCACAAGCCAGACCTGTGTCCTGACTGGGAATAGAACTGGTAACCTCTCGGTGCATGGGTCAATGCTCAACCATTGAGCCATATCAGCTGGGCCAGCACGACTCCTTTAATGTTTGAACCAGAGTGATCCATTAAGTGGGTCAAGTCAGGACACATAAAATAGGTAGGCCTCTTATTTCTTAATCATCAAAACCATCTTTCGGTTCATCTGATTAGTATGGGTTCTTCATTGTAAAAGTAATCCCTTATTTTTAAAAAAACTATTATGCAGCCTTCAGAGATAGCAGGCAGTTTTGTATTATACTCACGTCTGCAAAGGCAAAATGTGTTGTCAGCATCTGCTTTGGATGTAGGTATTACAGATCGGATGAGCTCATCCACAGATGGCACCGAGGACAGCAGGCAGGGACTCTTGGAGACAGAACCTAGTGAGCATGTGGTAGGTGGCTCATCAGTCTAGTTCAGGGCCTAGGGGTCAACTATGGGTTCCAGCAATTCTACCTTGTCTATACTCAGGACCAATTCGTCTTTGGGCACTAATTTGTAATGCCTTAATTCATTGAAGGCTGGAGAATAAAGAAAAATGACTGTTTATAGTAGGGCCCATAATTCTTTTTCAGCAGCTAAAATGTATATACTCTGTTTAGTTCACTCTTTCCAAGTAATAGGATTGTCGGAGAGCTGAATCTGTTGTAAGGCTGTGAACTCAGCAAGAAAGAAGCCTGGAGGGAAAAAGCCTCTCTATTTGAGAGACCAGAAATGCTCATGCCTTCCTTCCTGAATGGTGCTGAAAAGGTTGAAGTCCTGTTCCCAGAGCCTCATTTTTCTAGTCTAGGTCCAAACCTTCACCTGTTTCTTCAGTATGTTGACACCACTGATGAGGCGCTAGATTCCTTCATTTTCATTCATGACCTCAACTCCCTGACTGTACCTTAACCCTGACCCTTCCAGCTCTAATCTAGAAACATCCTGAAGTCCAAGGATGGCCAATTTTATCCAAGGTGTGTGGATATTATTACCAACAACAGCTACAGCAACAATAATTAACATTCACTGAGCACTTACCATGTGACAAGCATGGTACTAAATCTTTATCTTCATTAACTCATTGAATTCATATAACAACCTTCTGAAGTAGGTGCCCATCATTAGTCCCATTTTACAGATGAAGAAGTCAAGGCTTAGGGTGGTAACTTGCCCAAGTTAGTTAGTTTCCCACCCTGCCATACAGTTAGTAACAGGAAAGCCAGGATTCCAGCCTAAGTGCTTCTGACTCCAGAGCCTGGGTCTTGAGCATTATGTGATACTGCCTCCAGGAGAAACCTCCAGGAGCCCACCTCCTGAGAGCATCTCACTGTGGACTCAACACAAAAAACAATGACAAGTGGCCATGAGCTGAAATTTAAGCTTAAAAATACAGTTGACTCTTGAACAATGTGGGTGTTAAGGGCACTGATGTCCCACCCCCCAAGCAGTTGAAAATCTATATGTAACTTTTGACTCCCCCAAAACTTAAGTTGTCCCTTGGTATCTATAGGAAATTGGTTCCAGAATTCCCTGCGAATACTAAAATCTGTGGAGGTTCAAGTCTGCTATATAAAACAATGTAGTCCTCCACATCCTTGGACTCCTGACTGTGGACCATCACAGTACAGGTATTTATTGAAATAAATGGGCCCCCACAGTTCAAATCTATTTTGTTCAAGGATCAGCTGTAATTGGTTTGGACGTAATTGTTAGAAATCAAGCCATTATCTGGGGGGAAAATATCTACAAAAAGAGATCATGTGAAATCTGAGAACCCATTTGTGACAGTCAAGGAGCCCACACTGTATTGCTTATCATGTAACTCTAAAACCTGCCTATTGTGTGGTGAGCTTGGGGGAAATACCGAACAGGACAGAGTCACACATAAGACCCTGCCCTCACTGGAAAGGCAGCCAAGAACTACTGCCACCTCCACCGAGAGCAGGGCCCTACCAATGGCCACAGAGAAGACAGTGCCCCCAGCAGAGACTGTTTGTTGTTTCTGACGCTGCGGGAGTTTCCTAATGAATAAACAAATAATTGAGTGTTTCTATCGTGTCCCTTGTGATTCAGATCAGTGAAGCACTGCTTATTTATGAAGGACGAATCACAAACACTTCATATCCCAAATAGCTTTCAGAAAAACAACACTGAAAAGCAGTTCTAAGCCTATTTCACTGATCTAACCTTCTCTGTTTTCCCATGTAGAATTCAAAATGGAGGGAGGGTTGGGGGCCGGGGCGCACAAAGCCAAATGTAAGTGGAAACTGCTTGAGTGGATCAAGAAGTGGAAAAAAAAAAAAGTCACAGATAAGCCCCAAACCTCATTCCAACCATTAGAATTCTCCCCCTTCAGACATTTCACAAAATGGCTAATGAGTTGTCAACAATTACTTTATTGAGCATTGCAAGGTACACAGCATTGTACATAGCTTGAAAATGTCAAATTGACTTTTGTCACACCCTCTCTAAAGGCGTCACGGATTTCCATGGTTCTATGGTTTTTCCTCCGCGCTCCAGGGAGTGGCTGCTAGTACCTTTGCTGTAGCACTTACCATGCAGTTGTAACAGGTAGTCTCCCTACTCGATTTTTTAACTCCTCAAAGATGTGATCCATGTAGTGTTTATCTCTGCAACCTTGATGTTCAAATACATATTGGATAGATGAATGATTGAATGAATGACCAGTGCTTCACTCTAATTCCTCCTCCAAACTCCTTAGTCTGCATCTAGGTAGAAGTGTTAATGCCGAGTGAGAAGCCAACATTCAAAAGGCACAGTGGAAAAGGAGTGTCCACAAGTGTGGCTAGTCCACACGCTAGAAAATCAGCTCCCTCAGAATGAACAGGTGGCTGACTTCCCCAAGGGCCTGAGAACGTAACAGAGCCACGGAAAAATCTCCAAGCCAGAGATGGGGTGTATCCACCCAAACTCCCCCCTCAAAACCCAAAGTAGCTGGTTGGATGCAGACCAGCAGTCCAGCCACGTGCTAGGTCCCTGTGCCCGTGAGCCAGAGGCACAGTCATCACTAGTGGTCCAGTGCAGAGTCTCAGCCACCCAAACTTAAAAATATTTTTGCTTTGTTATCCCTTCACAAATTTCAAAAAAAAGCCATGCAAGAATAAATAAATAAGATATTAAACAAGCCATGAAACAGAAGACACTTCCAAATGGCTCTCAAGAAGCAGTTTGGATACCCTGCTCCTTGCATGGTGCCAAGGGGCTCCAGCTGCCATGGATGCCCCCTTTGGGCCTTTCCGTTTGCAAATATGTACTATGAAGGAACACAGAGCCTGTGGGAGGCAGTAAGCACGATGCTGCGCATGGATGGCCAATAGCGTCACCACACAGGCATGTCCAACTGATTAGTCTGTTTGATGGATGATGGAGAAAACTCTGCCATAGTCCAGGGAGGCAGCTGAATAATATCACACACACCACATATCTGACATCCCAGCAGTGATGGGACGTGTGCAAAAGATCGTGGCTCCTGATATGCCATCAGGTAGCCGTGAAACTGAAGGCAAGCCTGTTACCTCCCTGTGCCTCAGGCTCCTTGTCAAATGAAGATTTGGCCAGACTATCTCTCTGGTCACGTCTAAGTTCTCTTTCTTTCATCCGGCAGGATTCTTGACCCATTAGTATACTCACCCTTCCCTGTACCTTCACACTGCTGAGATGAAGAGCAGCACAATCACGGGTGCTAATGCTCACAAACAGAAGTGTTGATGAAGTACTGCTTAAGATTCTTAAATGAGTTCATAGCTCCCTATCATGGACCAGTCTGGGGTTACACTCCTCAACCTTGGCATCACAAATTGATCAGGACGCCAGCTTGCTGGCTGCTCTTCTACTTTGGGTCCAATTCAATGATTTTTCTGCAAAATGTAACTCACTACACTCATGTTTCTCATCCACCAACCCAATACAAATAGTTGACCCATCCTTTCCTCCTTGTTGTCTTTCTGGACCCCAGGTTTTTGCATCCGTCTTTCAGATTAATGGTGGCCTGTGCCCCCAAGACCAGTATGTTACACTTGACTTTTTTTTTTTTTTTTTTTTTTACCTCACAGCAACTCTTTAGAACACTTAGAAAAATCCGGACCATTCATTCTCAGCTGTGGAAGGCAGAGCAAAGTTTGGGAGATTCTGCTTCCTCTTCTTACCATTTTCAGTGCAATATTTAAAATAACAAGTGTTTGATCAAAACACTGGGGATTAGCTCTCATATCAATTTGCATTAATGGGAGAGTGATGTTTTCTAGCCTCAAACACACTATAAAAATAATTGTCTATGAGATAATCCTTAATCAAGTTTATACATATGTAAACTTTCCAGACAGCTAGAATAGTCTTTGTTCAGTGGCTCTTTTCTATACATTTATACCAAAACAATCATTTAAGGATAGAAGTCAATGTGTTTTACTGTATTGGGTATTTGCTTGATGTGTAAGAAAGACTGATCTAGTATGTTGCAGAATTTGAATTTTCATATTAGCTTAACATGTAGGTCTTTGAGCTCAATCTTGTCAGCCAGATATTGAATATATTTCAAATTAGTCCAAGCTTGGCTAGGGATGTCCTGGGACCTACAGCACCTACTCAGAGCTGCGCTCTGACCCATGTGCCCTCTTCTTTATACCCAAGAAGACTGTCCTACAGTGTGCAAGGGGCAAATCATCTTTGCCCTTGCATTCAAAATTTGTTATGCCGCTTTTGGCATAAAATGTTTATCATTACATAAAAGAAAATTTCAGCAAAATTCAACTCTGGAGAAAAAAAAAAAACATCTTAAAGAACCTTGGAAGCCACAGAAAGCTAAGGGATATAGCAGACTCTATACCCTAAGGAAGCTATTTCACCAGGGAAGCATGTCAGCACCTCACCAAGGTCGGCTGAGTTGAGGAGAAAGAGAAGCGAAAGACACACTGGCCAAGAATATTTATACCAGTTTTGCCTTGAGTCTCAGAGAGTAACAAGAGGAACAAGATTTCTTTCTCATCGTCTCAGAAACCCTTTGGTTTAAAGTTGTCCTCTTTTTCATTTTCCCCTCTCGTAGAATTTTAATGAACACCAGAATGTCTCAGCTGGTCATCTGTATCAGAGTAAACAACTAAAGGTTATGGTTTAGAAGTTTGCTTATTTCATATCAGATGACCTATACATAGTCCTACCCTGAACATTTCTCTAGGGTCAAGTCTAAATTGCACCATCTTCCTTTGCAAAAACATACATTCATCCCCATGAAAGGCCAAAATTAATGATAGTTGATAGTGAACAAAGACCCATTGTACAAAGTATTCCAGGCTTCTCTATTTAAAAAAAAAAAAAAAAATCAAATTTACTGTGACTGGCCACTATTAGTTTTTTGAATTCTATAACTCCCCAGAATTTTCAAAAGTAACCTTGTAGCCAATTCGCTTCAAAACGCTAAAGACAACCTGAAATAGGCCACCCATGGTACCAAAAGCAGTGTCAAAGAGCAGAGAGATGGCGCCACTGAGGCCCACTGCGATGTCCTTGCACACAATGGGAAGGGCGCCCATGGTGTACACAGGGAAAGTAGCCACATCCACAAGGACTCGGACAGGGATGCCCAGAATGCGGCAAACAACCTTCAGCAGACAACAAAGGATCCGGAGAATGGCCCTGATGATTTTGACTATGACTTTGAGTAACTTCCAGGGAATGCTTGCCAACTCTTCCCCAATGGCCAAGAAGTAGGAGACAGTGGCTGAACCCAGGTGGTAAAGGCAACTTTCTATGCCATTAATCACCTGCTTGGTGACATACCACAGGACATACACAGTGTTCTTCAGGATGCCTACCACAAGGTAGCAAATTAATTGGGAAAGCTTGATGAACGGGGTAGCGATGAAGCCTACGAGAGTCCCCAGAAAGCTACTCCTTTCCTCGGGTGCCTCTGGAGGCTGCAGAGCAGACCTCTTGCTCCTTGTGCTGGGGAGGGCACTAGTGGTTTCTTTAGATTGCACCCTCCGCTCTTCATCCTGGACTTGGTTAACCATTTCCAGGATTTTTTTCATTTTCTCCGTGTCCTGTTCTGTTTCACCACAGTTGTTCTGGAACAACTGAGGGTTAGACGGAAGCAGTTTCTCCAGTTCTTTCACCATCACATCTTCTATGACATCACCGTCCGTGGTGTGCTTGACAAAGCCCATGGCCCAGCCTTCTCCAGGGACGGCACAGCAGGCTGCCAGCCAAACAAACTTAGGGATGGTCACCTTGTCTTTGACTTTGACGTCTGAGGGCACAGCGCCTGTGATGATATATAAGTCGTTCCCACCTCCACACTGTGGGGTCAGGGCCCGGTCCATGAGGCTGTTCAGATTCATGTACCACCGTTCCTGGAAGGTCTGGGTCATCGGAGCTGCATTTGTGAGAGCGAATGTAGCCATGTGCAAGTCATTGCTGAGGGAGAACGGGTACAGCTGTCCTCTCTGATAATCAGAATCCAGGTAATCTGTAGTCAAGGCTTGCTTCCTTCCCAGACTGTCCACAGTAGTGATGGCATCAGCCTCATTAATCACCTCCTCAAGGTTGCTGTTGGGATCATCGATCTGAAAGAGGAGAGGGAATGTTCAAATGCATCAGTGGTCTTGAATCATTCTGCCAAGACCCTAACACAGGGGTGGGGACCCTTTTTTCTGCCAAGGGCCATTTGGATATTTATAATATCATTCTTGGGCCAGACAAAATTTTCAACTTAAATATTAGCCTGCCATATTTGGTCAAACATTTAATTAACTCACCCCTAATGTCTTGGCAGGGCCAGACCAAATTATTTCACGGGCCTTAGACAGCCCAAGGATGGGATGTCCCCCACCCCTGCAAGTCTAACAGAAGTCCCTATTACACTTCCTACATTTGGGTTTGGAAGGGCTTGGCTTCTGGTGCATATACCCTTCATTCATTCTAACATCCCCCAATCCTGAGCATCTTTCAAACACGGTTTCCTATATTACTCTCTGTGTGTCCTCCACTCCTGCTCTGCAGTAATACTCTCTCTCTCTCTCTCTCTCTCTCTCTCTCTCTCTCACACACACACACACACACACACACACATACCCCATCATGACATGCTTTTTTAATCTGCTGTGGTTTGATGAATTTCATAGCTCTTTTCTAGAACATTTTTCCATGAGATTCAACTTGATTGTGAAAATGAAAGCAAGGGGAAAATAGATCTTAATCGGCCCATAAAAATCAGAACTGCGATTCAGATAACCAGCCACCAATGTTGTCTGCAATGTAATGAACACATCCTTAATGAATGTTTATATAGTTTGGGATATATGGGAAAAAATCAACTTTAATCACAGCATCTAAATCAAATGAGGGAAAATATATAGCTTATCATCAGTTATTAGATATTTAGGCTAACCTAAAATTATAATTTGACCAATTGATGTTTAAATTTAATCTCCCCATGACATTTCCTGTTATTAACAATTACTTTTCAGTCTAGGTCAATCTAGATATGTACCAATAATCCTACTTTTGCCCCGTACTGTGTGTGTGTGTGTGTAATCTTGGTTTTGTTTTTCTTTTTAACTTCAGCGGTATAATGTATACTTTCACTTTACCAATCTGCAAGGGCAAAAGGAAAGAGCTAATGATTGACCCATGACTCTGTTTTTACCTCTCAAACTGGATTGTCAATTCCTTGATATCAGGGAGCCTGTATATTCCCCATAGGACCCAACCAAGGACTGACACCCATTAGAATCTCAAGATACTAATTCTCTCTATGCTCTGAGATAGTCATCATGGCAGACAGGCATAATAGGAAGTTGAACCAACCCACATTTTCAAAAAACAAAGAAAGTTAAGTAAACAATGTTATATCAGAGAAATATCTCAAAGCCATTCAAAAGCATCTGTAATTACAATGAATTTGTAATGATGGGGAAATATATGCTATAATACTGAAATAAAAAGACAGAATATAAGATTTAATAAATACAAATTTTTAAGTTTAAAAATAGGCAAGAAATACTGGAAGGAAACACAAGAAAATGTCCACAATGGTTGTTTGATTCCTGGGGATGCTTGTGATTTTTTTCCCTCTACTTTCTTGTTTTTCTCCCTACACCTATCCTACTGACATCAATCCACAAATTATTTATAGTATGTGTTACTTACAAAAGGAAGCAAACAAGAAATGAATTAAAATAAGTAAATTCTTGCCCAGTTGGTGTGGCTCAGTGGTTAAGCGTCAACCTATGAACCAGGAAGTCACAGTTCTATTCCTGGTCAGAACACATGCCCGGGGTTTCAGGCTTGATCCTGGGTGGGGGCATGCAGAAGGCAGTCGATGATTCTCTCTCATCATTGATGTTTCTCTCTCTCTCCCTCTCCCTTCCTTCCCAAAATCAATGAAAATATATGTATTTTTAAAATAAGTAAATTCTTAATAACTGATTTCCTAGAGTTAGTGCTACTAAACCCATCACTATCCCAAGGGAATCAAGACCATGTGAATTGTGTTGTACCTCTTGTTGGGAGGAAAACCAATCATGCATTTCTTCAATTCTGCAATGGCAAATGTGGGCACATTCATGGGAGTATGTGTAGGGTTAGCAAGGGCAATAGATGAGCAAACTGATGTGAAAGCAGCAATATTTACTGATGGCTAATGGATTACCCCACAGCCTCAGCCTTCAAGGCTGTTCCAGTCTTCCCCCAGTCCTAGAATCAGCGATGTTCTCCACTTCTCTCCCAGATCCCCCGAGGACAGAGATAAACAGCTCATTCGTTTGTAAAGCTTCTGCTGCTGCTCTCCTATGGCTGAAAGATATACCACATGGACATATCAGCCTCATTCCTAAATCATGAGATCAAGATATGGCAGAGCCAAAATTGTGGAGTCTTGGGTGTAAGGTAAGGGATTTCCAGATGCATGTGTTGCCATGGTTACAAGGCATTCTGTCTGCATTTAGCCTACAACTTCTTGATCCTCTCAAGGGAAAGTCTGGAGCTGGTTTTTTAATTGCTCCTGTAACAGAGCATAGGCAGCATGCAGGTGTGTTGTCAGCCCAGGGGCCATCCAGGGATGAAACAGTGCCTACAGGCCTGGAACATGAGCAGAGTAGAGAGACTCTTGGATGAGAAAGGAGAGAGAACAAGAGAGAGAGAGACAAAAGGGGAGGGATAAAAGATAAGGGGAAGGGAGGAAGGGAAGGAGGGAGGGAGATAACACAATATCCTCTTTTAGGCAGAAACCAGGATTTTGACTTATTCCCAAGATTTAGAACATGGCCTTACAGCTGTAGAACAAGGTCAAAGAAGATTTAGCTGGTTGCTTCTGCATTCTCCCAGGCCACTTGGATTCCTGGGGTTTCAAATTTCTGCTATGGTTGTGCACCTGGCAACCAGGTTAAGCCTTTTCTACTCTGACTTCATAGGTACAAAGGAAATGGGCCAGGATGGCACAAAGGTTGCTGAGAAGGCCAGGGCCTAATTAATTCTACAATGGGCTCTGTGCACCTCCCTGCCCTGGGTCCCCTTAGGCAAAGGAGTAACTAAACTAGATGCTATGGATACGCATGCAGAAGAGAGCACATCTTCCCTCCCCCTTTCCTTGCTTTTGCAGAACCCCATATCTATGGTCACTGTATTCTTATGATCTCCAAATTCGGTTCTATGGCTTGATGACAAGATACAATATAATGTTTGAAATCAAGATAGAAGGCCTGTATACTATATCTATATGGTGATGGGGTGTGAGGGTCAGGGTTTAAATATGGTTTAAAATACTAAATAATTGTTTTCAACATAGCACTATATGGAAGGCATTTTTAAAAATATATTTTTACTAGAGGCCCCGTGCAACGAAATTCGTGCACTCGTGGGGGGGGGAGGGGGGATCCCTCAGCTGGGATTGCGAGAGGGCACAGGCCAGGCCAAGGGACCCCACCGGTGCATGATTGAGGCGTGGGAGGTTGGCCAGCTGGGGAGGGACCATGGGAGGGCTCCAGGGTGTGTCCGGCCCATCCAGATCAGCCAGACCTTAGCAGCAAGGTAATCTACCAGTTAGAGCATCTGTCCCCTGGTGGTCAGTGCACATCATAGCAACTGGTCAACCAGTCAACTATCTGCCCCCTGGTGGTCAGTGCACATCATAGCAAGTGGTTTAGCAGCATTAGCATATCATTAGCATATCACACTTTGATTGGTTGAGTGGCCGACCAGACACTTAGCATATTAGGCTTTTATTATATAGGATTGATTTCAGAGAGGAAAGGAGAGGGAGAAAGAGATAGAAACATCAATGATGAGAGAGAATCATTGATTGGCTGCCTCCTGCACACTGCCTTGTGAGGATTGAGCCCAAAATCCCAGCATATGTCATCAGTGGGAATCGAACTGTGACCTCCTACTTCACAGGTTGATGCTCAAACAGTGAGCCACACGGGCCTGACTGGAAGGTATTTTTACCTTATTTTATGGATGGGGAAACTAAAACACAGAAAGATGATGTAACTTTTCAAAGTCACCCAAAAATTAGCAGGAACAGGATTTGAACTAAAATCAGTCTTTTTATACCTAAAGCTTATATCCTTTATTACTAAGCCATACTTTTCCCATCTTCATGGACACTGTTATACCAGTTTTCTCTGTCCCCGAGTAGGAAAAGAATGCACTGTTTGCAATCTATTTTTCTCTCTGTGCCATGGAATAATTGAAGCTCTTCAAGGTTGCAGGGAAAGAAGCTGATATCTGAGCCCCCGGTGCTGCAGTCCCAGACTGAAGAGAGAATGGCAAGGGGAAGGTAAGAGGGCACATCTCCAGGCTGGCTTTCATGCCACCTTGTTGCCTTTGCCCACAGTCTAGTGTGGCAGCACAGGCAGAGGGCAGCTGGCCAGAGCAGTTTCCAGACTCCTATTACCCTTAGAAACTGGTCAGCGGTCTGGCCCACAGTGTTCCGATCAGCTCCTCATTTGGCTACTCCTTCCCTACCAACCCCCCTCTACAGTAGGGGTAACAGAAAACAGCAAGCACAGCAAACCTTGGAGAAAAACTGTAAAATCAGTCCCCTCGCCATAACCTCCTCTGCTCCCACTGCACAGAAAGGAGTTCAACAGTTAGGAAAGGGACTCTGTATAGCAAACATGTCAAACCCGTGGCCCACAGCAAATATGTTTGCAGCCCAGCCAATATATCGGTATGTAAGAAACATTTTAATAAAAATTTTGTAACTTAATTTTTACAATATCCTGTTATACATAATTATTAATAACGAACTACAACGTTCACTAATGACTGAATACTATAACCGTGTTGCATTCATTTCCCTTATGCGCCTTACACGCAGGCACACCATTTCTCTCCACTAATACTATCAGTGAATATTTTGGCAGCTGACTGCCACATCATTAGTCTTGTACTGACTTGTTTGGTGTGCACAAGCAAAATATTTCACTTTCAGAGAACAAGAAAAATAAGTTTATTTGTGTTATGCTTATTAATTTGTACAGTTATTCAGTGTCTGATAAGTTAACATTCAAGAAAAAATATTAATTTTTATTAAAATGTTTTATTATTTTATGTTAACGATGACTCATTTATTTCAGCCCTTTGTATTCAGCATGTCTCTATCAAAATAAACCTATGTTTCTATGAAAGTTGAAGCTGTTGTGTTTTTGCAGCTCACATAAGCTTAAACCTTGTTTATTTGGCCCATGTAGCCTTTGAGTTTGACATGCTTGGGCTACAGGCACTGTCACCTGGATAAACTGTATGGCTTA
The DNA here is from genome assembly GCA_026230045.1 of Corynorhinus townsendii. NCBI lineage: Eukaryota > Metazoa > Chordata > Mammalia > Chiroptera > Vespertilionidae > Corynorhinus > Corynorhinus townsendii. Next base: position 62,875,703 of record JAPDVU010000008.1, on the reverse strand, counting down.
ACTGAATCTGGTTTCTATGTTCCTTAAGACTTTCTCTTTCCAATGAACAAAGACTTGTTCATGTTGCCTCCTATGCGGATGGTTCACTGGAAGGATAAAATTACATAGAAACCAAGAGAAGTTGAACCAACAGGCTCCCAAAGATCCAGAACTGTGGCACTGCTTGGCAATGCTGGAACCAGAAATGGGTTCCAGACAGCTCTAGGGAACTTTGGCAGCAAGAGTCTGTAGCTGAGACTAATTCGGCGTTAATGATTGCCATCATTCAGCCACATTTGACCTGTTGGACTTTTCCTATCTCTCCCTCCTGGCTTCTCCATCTACTTCTTTCTGCATAGCTTTTTTTCTAGACTGTGGCCCCTGCTAACTTATGGTCTCTGTTCAATCATCACTTCAGTTTGCACATGACCACTGACTATATCATTTACCTTCCATCTTAGCTACTTCTGTTACTTAGTAAGTTCCTACTTCAAATGCTCAAGAGACAGAATCTGAGTTATTCAGCTCAACTTTTCTTATCAGGCCATGTCAAGACAAGCCTATAGAATAGCCATCCTTGAGTTAAATGCTCACCCTTGCCCAATCAGCTGTAGCTGGGTGCTGGAGAAGAACTCCACAGAAGTGTCAGGCATTCTGGATTTGGCTTGTCTAGTCATAACTTTAGCTTAATACACTAATGTAGATAAACGAGTGTGAATAATACTAAACAAAATTAAAACAAGAAATAAGAAATAGATAAATGTCCCAAGGTTTACCTAATCCAGTATTAATCTCTGACAAAAATAACAAAGGGTGTCTTATAAGATGGCATATTGACCTTCCATAAACTCTTTATTCTCTCCTTTGAGGATCTAATTAGATACACCTCAAATCTTTGCATCTTACATCCTTTCTCATATTTTATATCTCATTAACTCTCCATATTTTACTCTAGGTGAGTTCCTCTGATATATCTTCCAATTCACTAGATCTCTCTTTAGCTATATCTAGTCTACTTGTTTGTTGAGGTGTTTTTCTTTTTGCATCTTAATGACTCTGTTTTTCTTTTCTAACATTTCTATTTAGCTCTATTTCAAATTTTTCTTGATTATTTTCTCCTGTAAAATTCTTTCTTATCTATCAGTAATTTGGACATGCATATCTTAAATTCACAGTTCGATTCCTGGTCAGGACACATGCCCAGGTTTCGAGCTTCATCCCTAGTGTGGGGCATGCAGGAGGCAACCGATCAATGATTCTCTCTCATCATTGATGTTTCTGTCTCTTTCTCCCTCTTCCTTCCTCTCTGAAATCAATTTTTAAAAATTAAAATAAAAAGGCATATTCTCGGGTGAAGATCTTTTAAAAATTAGATATTACATTACAAAGTCACTTCACCATATCATTTGTAAACATATTAATTCCCATGGCCTAATAATAGTCTGTTAACTAACCTCCACTGAGAGAAATGCCCCTATGATTCCTACTTATTGTCTTAAAACCAGTTTTTAACCTATGACGAGACTTTCTTCAGATCCCAAGATGACTAATGTTTTATTACCATTTGTTAAAGAATCATCTGAAAATCTAAAAAAAATCACTATACCAGCTTCCCATCACCACCATGCTTATTTACTCCACCACCAAGTGCATCTGGGTAGGCTCTCACTGTCTGAAGGAATGACAAAGTGTGTGTGTAACAAAATACCTAATGCATGTATGGGAAATTGTATGAAAGGTCGTACAAGAATATGATTTTTAAAATCTAAAATATTATTTGCTGATCAAGAAACCAATATGGCAGCATAAGTAAACACCTAAACTGCTGCCTCACACAACAATTTCAAAACTACAACTAAAAAACAAAACGGACATCACCCAGAACCACAGAAAGGCTGGCTGAGTGGAAATTCTACAACTGGAAGGAAAGAGAAAAGCACACTGAGACTCAAAGGAGCTGCAGGAGGCAGAGGTACTGAGACGCGTGCGTGAAGAGGACTGGCAACTGCGTGCAAGGCTGGCTTTCTCAAGCACGAGGGAGACAAAAGCTCCAGATTGTGCTGAAATCCAGTTCTGGGCAAGACTCTGGGGACCCAGACACATATGGGGTGAAACTGGACTGTCAGGAAAGAGAAAAGCACACTGAGACTCAGAGGAACTGCAAAAGGCAGGTATCGAGGCACACACACAGAGCGGGCGGGCAACTGAGTATGTGGCTGACTTTCTCAAGCGGGAGGAAGACAAAAGCTCCTGACTGCACTGAACTCCAGTTCCGGGCGAGACTCTGGGGACCCAGACTCATTGGGGAGAAATTGGCAGTGGGCAGAACTCGAGGGCGGCTTTCTCTCAGAGGTGCTTGCAGCGATTACCATGGGACACTGAGACATGGGGGCCTATTAGGGCAAAGCTCATGGGAAACCAATGCTGTCTGCTCCGCCCTGAGACTCCGCCCCATCCAAGCTGAACACAGAGGATTTTGCAAGTCTTATCTCATAAGGGTGTCTCCAGCACAGACATCCTCCCAGTGTAGACACAGCTGATCCTCACAGTCAATTGGCCTGGAGGTCAATTCCTCCCAATTATAATAACAACCATCAAGGCTTAACTACAACAAGACTGCACACAGCCCACAAAGGGGTGCACCAAGAGTGTCCACCTCAGGTAATTGGGGAGGCTGAGCCACTGGGCCCTATAGGACACCTTGCACACAAAGCCACTCTATCAACTCAGGGAAGCAGCCAAAATGCGGAGACAAAGAAACAGATCACAAATGAAAGAAATGGGGGAAACCAAACGACTAGATATAGAGTTCAAAACCACGGTTATAAGGTTTTTCAAGAATTTTCTAGAAAAGGCCAATAAATTTAACGAGAACCTCGAGGATAAGAAAAAGGACCAACTAGAAATTAAACATACACTGACTGAAGTAAAAAATATTATACAGAGATCTAACAGCAGACTAGAGGATTGCAAGAATCAAGTCAAAGATTTAAAATACAAAGAAGCAAAAAATACTCAACTGAAAAAGCAAAAAGAAAAAAATCCAAAAATATGAAGATAGTGTAAGGAGCCTCTGGGACAACCTCAAGCATACCAACATCCGAATTATGGGGGTGCCAGAAGAAGAGAGAGAGCAAGATACTGAAAACCTATTTGAAGCAATAATGACCGAAAACTTCCCACACCTGGTGAAAGAAATAGACTTATCCTATAAGGCTGTCTCCAGCACCGAACTTCTCCCAGCATAGACACAGCTAGTGAAAATGCGGTGACAAAGAAACAGATCACAAATGAAAGAAATGGAGGAAAACAAACTACTGGATATAGAATTCAAAACCACAGTTATAAAGCTTTTCAAGAATATCCTAGAAAAGGCCGATAAATATAACGAAACCCTTGAGGATATGAAAAACTTCCCCCACCTGGTGAAAGAAATAGATTTACAAGTCCAGGAAGCGCACAGAACCCCAAACAAAAGGAATCCAAAGAGGACCACACCAAGACACATCATAATTAAAATGCCAAGAGCAAAAGACAAAGAGAGAAGATTAAAAGCAGCAAGAGAAAAACAATTAGTTACCTACAAGGGAGCACCCATATGACTGTCAGCTGATTCCTCAACAGAAACTATGCAGGCCAGACGGGAGTGGCAAGAAATATTCAAAATGATGAATAGCAAGAACCTACAACCAAGATTACTCTACCCAGCAAAGCTATCATTCAGAATTGAAGGGCAGATAAAGAGCTTCACAGATAAGAAAAAGCTAAAGGAGTTCATCACAACCAAACCAGTATTTTATGAAATGCTGGAAGGTATTCTTTAAGAAGAGGAGGAAGAAGAAAAAAGTAAAGATAAAAATTATGAACAACAAATACATATCTATCAACAAGTAAATCTAAAAATCAAGTGAATAAAAAAATCTGATGAACAGAATAAACTGGTGAGTATAACAGAAACAGGGGCATAGAAAGGGAGTGGACTGACAATTCTTTGGGGGAAAGGGGTGTGGGGGTACAGGAAGAGACTGGACAAAAATCGTACACCTATGGATGAGGAGAATGGGGGGCTAAGGGCAGAGGGTGGGGTGGGAATCGGGTGGAGGGGAGCTATGGGGGGAAAAAGAGGAACAATTGTAATAATCTGAACAATAAAGATGTATTAAATAAAATAAAAATTTTTTAAAGAAAATAACAATAAAAAATAAATAAATAAAATATTATTTGCTACAGTGTCATGTAAAGGGCAGATGTATTTTCCATGCTCTCTGCAGACATAGTTTAATGATCTGGTTATTGCAATTACAGTAAATTACTGACAACACCACTTCCTAAAGACAAAAATGCACCTATGATGTAAGAGGTAATTTCAGACTACAGTTTCTGGGCTACACTTGCCCTTCTGTGTGCACTACCAATCTTATTCTTTGGTTTCCCAGCAGAGTCTCTGAAGTAGGGGCAGGCAGGTACAAAGATCTCACTGTGTAATCCTCCTCCCTGCTGACCTAGTCCCCCTGGGCTGACAGGGTAATTTGATACTGTTCCTGTGTTTCATGGAAACTTTTTCTTCCTAATCACAACATGTTAAGTAGGTTTTAGAAGAATGAGCTCCCCCCTCCACCAGCATCCTGCCCCATAAATAATCTTATAATAAATTCCTTTCAAATTTAGTACCAAGAAAAAATAGTTTCTCTCAACGACTTGGTCTGTTTCCTTCCATCCGACATTAAAAGCTATTTACACCCATGGGATTTCTTTTTTGCTTTGGGTTTAAATAAAAGGAGACTTTCAAATTTCCTGCTAGTATGCATGTAAAAAAAAAAAAAATAGACTGGTAGAAAATTGAAAAAGAGTACTGGAGGGGAAATATTCACCCATCAACAATATTTATTATTTTATTATAATTTATAATATTTATAAGCATAAATTTTTGTGACTAGTGCTGTGGGAGGAAGCATCAGGATTAACAGTAATAATCCTACATAATGAAGAGCTAGTATGCTAATTAGACCAAAGAGCAGAATGACCGTCCTGATGACCCTCTGGATGACTGGATGAAGCCGGGGCTGCAAGGGCCGGGGCAAGCCGGGGCTGTGAGGGCCGAGCCCCTTGCATGAATTTTGTGCACTGGGCCTCTAGTAAATAATATTAATAACAACAACATTTATTGAGCACTTTATGCTAGCCATTCTGAGAACTTTATTTTTGTTGTTGTTGTTGTTAGTCCTCACCAGAGGATATTTTCCAAAAATTTTTAGAGAGTGGAAGGGGCGGGGGGAGACAAACATCGATGTGAGAGAGACACATCGATTAATTGCCTCCTGCACACACCTGACCAGGGCCGTGGATCGAGTCTGCTACCCAGGTATGTGCCCTTGATTGGAAACAAATTATTCAGTCTACAGGTGATGCTTTATCCACTGAGCCAAACCGGCTAGAGCCTGAGAACTTTACATGCATTAAATCAGTCAGTGGCTGTGCTAAGTATTGACTCATTTAAACTCACAAAACCAGGTACTATTATTCTAACCTGTTGACAGATAAAGAAACTGAGTCACATCAAGATTAAGTAACTTGCTAAGGTCACACGGTTCATGAGTAGTAGCATCAGGGCATGAATTGAGGAGGTCTAGCCCCACAGCTACTGTTTTACATGCTTTATAGGCCTCAAAATAGGCCTTCACATCAAGAAACTCACCATCTATTTAGGAAAACAAGACATAGATACAGACAGTTATACTGGAAATCGAGGAAAAACAACAGCGTAATGCAGTTTATGTTAAATGCCAAATAAATGGTATAAAGAAAAAAGAACAATCAAATTTCAGAGGAAGGAAGGGCACCATGAGTGCAGCCAAGAAAGACTTCTTGGAGTTTACGCTGAGATGCGATCAGGAGGATGTATAAGACTTCGATAAATTTAGAGAAATGGAAGGTCAGTAAGGCTTAACAATACTTCTATACAAAGGCTTGAGGCAGAGACAAGCAGCCTGTGAAAACAGGATTGAGTAAGGAAAGAGCAAGGTTTCACTGGAAAGGAGAGGAGGGGACCAGCTTAGGGATGACCTGATATACAGATGACTACTCATAAACTAATTGTAACTACCACTTAGTGAGGACTCACTATGATCCAGGCACCAGGATAAGGGCTTTACATAAAGTATCTTCTTTAATCCTAACGGAATCTCTATTACTTTCCTTTACAGAAGGAAAAACTAAGGCTCAGACACTGAGCAGGGTGCCCAGTGTCACATTGTCAGTGAGGGCCGGTGAGGTCACAAACCCACGTAGTCCGACTTCAGCAGCTATAATGCACTCCGCTCTGCTGAACACAGTGGAAACTCCCTGACGGTTTCTAAGGACCAGAGTATCACTAGGGATGTGTCCTTCCAGGGGGGATTCAGCTGGCTGATCTGGGCAGGAAAGCCTGGACCACAAAGGCAGGCGAGGGGATGGAAAAGGAAGGACACATGCAAGATTCCGGAAGAAGAAGCTCAAGGTGTGAGCGCTGATGTGGGAAGATCCGTGGAAACTAAAAGATGATGTCAAGGGCCAGAGCTGAGGTCACCGGGAAATGAGGGGCAATGGAGGAAAAGTAAACCGGCCGACCTTTCAATGAGACTAAACTGACAGGCAGAAATATTTTATAGCAGCTGGAGATTCAGAACTGGAGCTTGGGAGCAGAAGCGAGGTTGGAACTACAGACGAGCAGTTAGCCAAAGAGGCATATTAACAACAAAGAGTCAACTTGCTCTCATACTTTCTGTGGTCAGGTACGGTGGCGGGAGACTTACATAAGAGATGCACACTGCAGTGCAGGTAACCCTGTGGTACCCAGAATAATCAGAAGTACATAGTACAGGAGAATCCAAGATGGCGGCGTAGGTAAACACCTAAACTGCTGCCTCCCGCAACAATTTCAAAACTACAACTAAAAGAAAAAACGTCTATCACCCAGAACCACGGGAAAGCTGGCTGAGTGGAAGTTCTACAACTAGAAGGAAAGAGAAAAGAGCATTGAGACGTGCACGAGCGCTGAAAAGCTGAGGTACGGAGGCGCGCGCGATCCGGGCTGGCGGTGGGCGTTGCTTTTCTCAACCCAAAGGGAGACAAGCCCCCGATTACTCTGAAATACAGTTTCTGGGGAGACGCGAGGGACCCAAACTCCTACGGGGAGAAGCTGGACTGTCTGCCAGTGAGGTGGCTTGCTTGCAGAGCTGCGCGCAGGAGTAATTGTTTACGGCACCGGGGCACGGGACTGCTGACAGGGACTCAGAGCCGGCTAACTAGCAGCCATTGCTGTTTGCCACGCCCTAGCCTAGTGACACCCTGAGACCCCGCCCTGCACAACCTACAAACCCACCCAAGCTCTAAGCAGCGGCTTTTGCATAAGAAAGCCCTGCCCTATCGCAGCTTAACCTAGCAAACTTGCAGCCCAGGTCAGACAGCTCCAAAACCTCCAAACCACAAGCAAAGAGGAGAAAACTGTAGCTCTGCTGTACCTCCTGCTGGGTGGCCTCAGACAATAGCTGACCTGCACCCCATTGGACATCCAGAAGCCAGTATACCTAGTGGTCAGTGTGAGACACCAGATTTCAACTCCTCACATCCATAAGTGACACATTCAAGAGGCAGACTCAGTGAGCACCAAAGCCCCACTGAAACAAGTCCTGCCCCATACGCGTGTCTTCAGCGCAGCAGTTCTTCCATTATAGACATAACGAGTGCTCACAGCTAATTGGCCTGGAGGTCAATTCCTCCCAGTGTACCAACAGCAATTAAGGCTGAACTACACCAAGACTTTGCACTCAGCCCACAAAGGGGTGTACCAAGAGCATCCACCTCATGTGATTGAGGAGGCTGAGCTACTGCCCCCTATAGATCACCTACCACACAAAGCTACTCCATCAACACAGGGAAGCAGCCAAAATGTGGAGACAAAGAAACATGTCACAAATGAAAGAAATGGAGGAAAGCAAACTACTGGATGACATAGAGTTCAGAACCACATTTAAAAGGTTACTCAAGAATCTTCTTAAAACCGCTGAGAAACTTGATGAGACCTTTAAGGAAATTAATGAGAATGTCAAAAAAATGGAAAAGGATCAGTCAGAAATGAAGCATACACTGTCTGAAATAAAGAATATACAGAAACTCAACTGTAGATCAACGTACCCCAAGAATCAAACCAAAGATCTGAAATATGTGGAAACAAAAAACATCCAACCAGAAAAACAAAAAGAAAAAAGAATCCAAAAATATGAAGATAGCGTAAGGAGCCTGTGGGACAACTTTAAGCGAACCAACATCCGAATTTTTGGGGTGCCAGAAGAAGGGAGAGAGCAAAATATTGAAAGCCTATTAGAAGAAATAATGACAGAAAACTTTCCCTACCTGGTGAAAGAAATAGACTTACAAGTTCAGGAAGCGCACAGAACCCCATACAAGAGGAACCCAAAGAGGACCACACCAAGACACATCATAATTAAAATGCCAAGGGCAAAAGACAAAGAGAGAATATTAAAAGCAGCAAGACAAAAGCAGTTAATTACCTACAAGGGAGTACCCATACGACTGTCAGCTGATTTCTCAACAGAAACTATGCAGGCCAGAAGGGAGTGGCAAGAAATATTCAAAGTGATGAACAGCAAGAACCTACAACCAAGATTACTCTACCCAGCAAAGCTATCATTCAGAGTTGAAGGTCAGATAAAGAGCTTCACAGACAGGAAAAAGCTAAAGGAGTTCATCACCACCAAACCAGGATTACATGAAATGCTGAAGGGTATCCTTTAAGAAGAGGAAGAAGAAGAAAAAGGTAAAGATAAAAATTATGAACAACAAAATGACATCAAATACATACCTACCAACAAGTGAATCTGAAAATCAAGTGAATAAAAAATCTGAAGAACAGAATGGACTGGTGAATATAATAGAATCAGGGACATAGAAAGGGAGTGGACTGACAATTCTCAGGGGAAGCAGGTGTGAGGGGTGCGGAAAGAGATTGGACAAAAATATTACTCCTATGGATGAAGACAGTGGCAGGGGGTAAGGGCATGGGGTAGGGTAGGGTGGGGAATCAGGTGGAGGGGAGCTATGGGGGGGGAAAAAAAGAGGAACACCTGTAATAATCTGAACAATAAAGATTTATTAAAAAAAAAAGAAGTACATAGTACAAATGAGTGTTTTTATTTTAATTGCTGTCAATTTATGTTTAATGGGCCCTAGGAAAATATGACCAGCATTTCATATACATGATTTCGTGGATATGATTATTTAGGACAAGACTAAATTGGTTTTCCAGGAAGTTGATTTAAAAACAGTAGAAAGGCCAATTTCAAATAAATAACAATAAACGTGTCCTCAGATACAGCAAAAATGACAGAGCAGGTTTACAAATGACCACAACAGCATTGCTGCCTCCCACTGACTCCCCACTTAACACTACCAGGTAGGTATTGTTCTCACCTTACACGCCAGAAAATGAAAACTCAGACAAGTGACATGTACAAAGTCATCCAATACATGAGTGTCAGAGCCGCGGCTTATGCTCAGCTTCTTAGACTTCAAAGCTCCTCACGTGAGCCATCAGCAGCCCCTGCCCTGGGTGAGAGAGGCACAGCAGCCACTCTGGAGGACAGGAGGAGGAGGAGAGAAGCTGGAAGACCAGGCGGAGCTGTGGGAGAATCAATAGTCTGGGGTCACATAAAAAAAGAGGAGAAAGAGCCCAGCCAGCATGGCTCAGTGGTTGAGTGTTGACCTATGAACCAAGAGGTCACAGTTCAATTCCTGGTCAGGGCACATGCCCAGATTGCGGGGTCGATCCTGGGGGGTGAAGGGGCATGCAGAAGGCATCTAATCAATGAGTCTCTTTCATCTTTGATGTTTCTATGGCTCCCTCTCCATTCCTCTCTGAAATCAATATTTTTTTTAAAAAAGGAGAAAGCTTCGGCTAGGGGAGAATCACCAGTGTGGCACCTACATAGAGAGGAAAGGGAAGATGGAGACCAAGACCAAGGCCTTCCATGATTAAAGAATCCTCGGTGAGACCTCAAAGTGCCATTTCCACAGAGAGCTCTGGAAGGAAGACGGGGTGGAAATGTCTGTGTGTGGGCAAGAGGAGGCTGCAGAAACTGACCTCTTGTTAGAGAAGTCTTTATAGGTAAAGGCAGGAGACGAACAGGACCTTAGCTGAGAAGCAGGAATTACAGGGATAAGCAAAGACTGCCTTCTAGCCCCCAACACACGCACAGCCGCAGGCAGAGGGGGCATTGGGAGGATGGGGCTACTTGGGTCTCTGTACAAGGTAGTGTCCCGAGGGGACGATGAGAAGGTGACAGCCTAGAGAAGCAGTGAGCCACTGAGCAGAGCCTGGTCCCTGCGGGCATCTGAGCTGTGAAATCCATGCAAACTTCAGGGACCACAGTGGCCCAATGAACTGTCACTGAGGGAGGAGGAGCTGCTTGTTGGAGGTGACAATGATCTGTAGGACACAGCATGGGGACTGCAGCACCTGTCAGCCGTCTCCTGCCCACCCGCACTCTTCCTCTGCTCTACTTCTGTCCGTCTCCCTCTCTCCTCTCAACTCCTCCAGGGACAGTCATACTAAGGCACAAGCTTTCTGTGAACCAGATCAGAGACATGGCAGGTGCGGGGGAGTCCCCTTAACTTCCTTCCTAGCACCAAGCCTGCACAAGTGTTTCCATGTGACCAACCCCACAGGCCCAGAAGAGTAGGAACTCAGCGAGGGTCCCGGCTAAGACCTCCAAGGCCAGTCAGGGGACTGCACATGAAGCCAGGGAGTGGGGCAGCCCTGAGCATGGGTGGAGGGTCACAGAACGTCCCAGAACACACAGGTGTAGAGGAGGCTTTACAGAGGGCTGGGATGACTGGGTGGGGAGGACAGTGCCAGAAGCCAATTCCAGCATGTTAGCAGGGCTGAATCATCTGGAAATGGCTGAGGGCATTTCCCCAAACCTGAAAAGGATGCATAAATGATTGCTTGCTGCCAGACAGCTGAGGGCATTTCAATCTACATGCTATTGCCTCCTACTGGCCAAACACCTCAACAGCCATATGCAGTTTCTCCCAAATCCAACAATGCCTCTGTATACTAAACCTGGCCTTTGATGTATATATCTACTTTGCCTTAGGACAATTTGTGTTAATAAAAAGCAAGGGGTCTGGAGAGACAGGAGAACTTGGTTCCTTTAGCTAAGCCTTCTCTGGCTCCCCAATATGCCTTCCAAAATTAAGTTTTGTCTCTGGACTCTTGATTAATTTACACGCAGCCACTTCTCCAGATTCCTGAACCCCTTCAGGATGCCGAGAAACACACTGGCAGACAGGAATAGGGAGAAGCTTACCATTTGTTACCAAAGAGCAGTAACAATGGACCCAACAGGGTTTAAAAGTCAAGAAGAGTTATCAGGGGAACCTGTGTGTCAGAGAATGGGCTCCTGTGCATTTGCTCCTTCCATTTTACAGACTGTGTGTTCCTCAAACATTGGGATCATCTCTCTCTCTTTTTAATGCCTTTGTTGATTTTAGAGAGAGAGGAAGGGAGAAGGAGAGAGAGAGAAACATCAATGACGAGAGAGAATCATTGATTGGCTGCCTCCTGCATGCCCCACACTAGGGATGGAGCCGCAACCCAGGCATGTGCCCTGACTGGGAATCAAACCGTGACCTCCTTGTTCATAGGTCAAGGCTTGACAACTGGCCGGATCGCCTCTTGTACTTTTGTCTGCCTAAATCACATGTGGTAGGTTCTTGGTAGGTGTTTGCTGATTGCTAAGCTGTGACTGCAGTAGAGACAAAGGGGAGGAGGGTCAGCAAAGGGAATGACACTGGGAGCATGTGGAGGAGAGTGGGCCTGGCACGAGGGAACCTCTTCGGAGAAGGTCAGAGAGGGTGCATGGGGGACTCAGGGCAGCTTTGAGTCCTCAGGGCAGTGGTGGTCAGCTTCTCTGACATAATTGGGGACATACTGGACAGAGCGTATGAAGAACAGGGATGGTGTGCCAGCCTCCTGAGGTCACTGTGCCAGGGAATTCACAAGAAGAAAGAAAGGAAGGCCCCACAAAGACCCAGCAGGATTAATGGGGAGGCCAGCTCTGCTGAGACCAGGGTTGTAGTTTGGTACTTAATTTACCCACAACAATGACCGGTAGTCCCAGGACAGGTACAGAGGACAAACTTGTCACCACAAACAGTTGAAGTGCCTGACCTCAGCGTCCAGGTGGGCAAGGGAAAGTGTTGCAGGTGATAGCTAATGGCACTGCTAGTGCAAAGAGACTGAGTGGGTGCAAGTGCAGGTGAGAGGCGAAACAGGCTCAGGGGACATGGGGAGGGGGAGACTGTGAAGAGAAGGAGTGGCAGGTCAGCAGCTGGCAGGTGGAGGGACCAGCTGTGATCCTGCTGCTGATGGGCGGCTGAGTGTGGGACACCAAAGGCAGGCTGGCCACCAAAGTGGGGAGAAGTCTGCCAGGCAGAGAAACTACATTTGTCCATCTGTCTGTCCCACTGAGTTGAAGGATCAGATTGCGGCCAGTACCTATTATCTCTGCTCCCTGCACTGTTACGATGGCCCTCAACCAGAAAGTATTTGTTGAATTATTCCATTTGACCTCCACAACAATCTTCTGATGCACATCTCATTTCCTCAGGTGTGCAGATGTGCAAAGGCTCCAGAGAGAATGGGCTGGGCTGTCCTCTAGACCTGCTCCAGGACCTGCCCCAGGAAAAGGTGGTCATCAAGAAAAACCATCAAAATGCTTATGAAACTGCAATGATTCAGGAAGGGCGGCATTTCCTTTCCCTGGAGAATCTAAGGCTGAGGCTAGACAGCATATGCAGGATGATTCAGACCAGATCCTGAGGTCAGGAGACACAACCTAGTGAGCTCCTGAAACACTGTGGGAGAGAGAAGCTATGTCCCTTGGGGTCTGTTTTATGTTCAACAAAAGTTAAATAATCAGATGAGCCGAACAGTGGATGTTCCAATTTTGTTCCTGTTCACAGTTTTCTGAACTACGATCCACACAGGAACATTACAGAGATGCTATCACTCCACTGCCCGTCACTAGGTGGGTGGGAGGGCCCCTCCTTACAAGAAAGGGAGAGTAGTTGATAGATCATCTTATCAGGGCTGGAGCTGGACAGTGCAAACAGGCCCCCTGCACAGATGCACGTATTAGAATGAACTAGATCCAAGGCCTTGGGTGAGTCCAGAGCCGCCTTTCCGAAAAGAAGGGGGAGGCCGCTGGGGCCACAGAGCGGGTGAAGGACATTGAGAGGAATAAACCAGGAGACCTTGGAGCTCTCAGAAAAGGAATAAACAGAGTTCTGACCCACCCACTTAAGAAAAAAATAAATAAATCCTCCCTGCTTGGCATCCAAAATATTCCTTATCCTCTTGGGGATAGAAATAGCTTTAGAAGAATTAGAAGGATTTTTTTCTTTTTCTTTTTTTTAAGGAGAGAAATGAAGACTGTTTTCCTTTCCTGACCAGCTCTTCAGCACTCAGGGGGACTCCCCCGCTTCTCCCCCCTCACCTCCACCCCGTGAATCAGCTTCCCTCTGAGGCCACTCGCACCTCCTGCCTTTGGGAGAATAGGCACTGCAGCTCTCCTTGGGATGTGCATGCCTTAGGTACTCAGCGAGTGTTGGGTGAATGACAGAGACGCAAGGACGGATGGCTGAGTCCTCCTAAGTTGGAAGATGATGGAACAGGAGAGAGAATGAAAGCCCATTTATTCCATCTCCATTTCAAACTGTTACTTTTTTCTTGAAAATTAAAAAATAAAATAAAATAAAAGGGGGTGGAGGGATTTTAAAAAATGCGCCAAACCTACACTAGCAATATATGCAGGCAAGGGAGGCCTGGGGGAAGGCGGGCAGGTGGCCTTGAGGCCAACACACTCCCATGGGACTCCTCAGACTGCTCTTCTCACACAAAGCTCCAAGTTTTCAACTCCTGGGAGCCTTGGAGAGAGTGCCGACTCCTTTAAGACCTTTCCAGAACTGCAGTACCTTCTCAGGTTACATCATCCCTGGTCTTCTCTGGTTTCCTTCCTCATTACTCACTGAGGCCTCTACTTTCTTTTTCCACCCTGGACACTACTTTCTTTTCCAGAGCAATTATTCTCAGCCTTGAACTGCGTGGGGCAGAACTCAGAAAAGCCGGTTCAGTGGAGCTGTCTCCATTTCTCATTTTTTCCACCTTCGGAGTTCAGACAATCTTAGAGGTTCTTTGACCTGGCTGCCCATCAGAACCACCTGGAATTAAAACAAAAATACCTCCAGGCCTTAGCTCAGACCAGTTAAATCAGAATCTCTCGGGTAGGAGCAGGTCTGGGAATCAGGATGTTTTTAAAGTTCTCCAGATGATTCTAAATTAAGAACTGGCTGGGCTAGATCTTTATCACATTCTTATTTATCACTCTGCTAGAGTTCAACCCCTGCCTAGACAGCCACTAGAAGGAATCAGTAAAGTGTCCTTAAATTAATAGTTCTCAAAATTCAATTTTTATTAGAAGCACCTCTGCCCTTATCTTACCCAATAATAGACAAACACGTAAATTGACCGTACCTCCATTACGCCCACAGCCAATCAGGAGTGAGTATGCAAATTAACCCAGCAAAAATTTTGTCGTGTTAATTTGCATATGCAGGCACACAGCGGCCGGGCGGGATGCCTGCTATGAGGGTGGGGGGTGGGTGCAGAGGGAGCTACAGGAGCGGTGCTCTGGCTGGGAGCAAGGACTTGGCGGCTCCCAGGCAGCCCAGAGCAAAGCCAGGGGAAGGAAGGCCTATTCTTGCACGAATCTTCATGCAACGGGCCTCTAGTTTAAAAATAAGGTCTATTCACTAGGTCTGGAGTGGTTTTCAGAAATGCATTTTCAACAAACCCCCTCCCCCAAGTAATACTGATGCAGGGGGTCCAGGAACCCCACATTGAAAAACAAATGTGCAAATCATCTTTGATAGTGCTCCAGCTGGGCTTAATCAGACTATTCATATTTTGTGAGAGGTATTATCCCCAAACTGCAAGAGCTATGATGATGATAATGGAGAGAACAAAATATAGAGCCATCTGGGTCCTCCATCTATCAGAGCAGCTAGTATTCTGATCATAAACATGTATAAACATGGATTTCCTGCCTTATTCTCATGTGGTATGAAAAGTCTATTTTTTGCTACTTATACTCTTTTGAGCATATCTCACTACTCTAACATCTTCAATAACATCCTGGTTAATAAACAATTGGCATGTAAATCGGGTCCCCCCGAAACTCCCCCAGCCTCTTCTCTCAAATATTCCTTCATCTTCAACAAAACAGGCCAATGCCTGTCCCCAACCATGTCAGTTGCATGACTATAATGTAAATGCTCCCCTGTTCTCTCTGTGCTGCCGCCCACGCCATCAACAGCTGGTGATGCCTTCACCGTTCCTCTCTGCTGCTTGCATTCTACTTGGATGCCAAGGCTGGGCTTCAGCCTCATGCTCTTGTGCTGGGCAGTCTCCTCTGGCTCCCAGATCCATTCTCCACTCTCTGCTCTCTAGGAACCATATCGCCTGAGCTCTCTTGCCCTCTGGCTTCCGACTGGAATAGCCAACAGGAGGGTGGAAAGAGGAGGTCAGAGTACTTATTCCCTTGCTTTCTCCCCACTTGGTTGCTGCAGTTCTGCCTCTGGCTGAGTTTCTCTGTCGTCATGGCTCCCGCCAGGCTTCCCCCTGACCCCACAGACCAGGGATAGTGACAGCTTCGTGTGATGGCTAGGCCCTAGGTACTTCGCCATATCTTGTTGACTCCCTCAATTCTCTAGAAATCATTTCTTCATTCAATTCTGTTGGTTCAGCTCTTTGAGAGTTCCATCTATTTCCTGCCAGGATATAGCTACAGTGAGCTCTTTCCCAAGAACCCAACTCACCCAGTCCTGGGAGGTCACAGCCACCTTAGGGCATTGGTAGCAAGGATTACATGCATGGATGGTACACAGAATGGGTCCCTCAAGTAGTCTAATCTGGCTGCCCACTCTGGGCTCTCCCAGCCAACCGCCAGGTATACCAGCCCCTGTCAATCAATGTGCCACAGTCAACTTTTACTTCTGACTTCACTGAGCAGTTCTGACACTACCTCTGAAAGAGCAGCACTTGTTACTGCATGACCCTACCTAAGCACTCCTTGCCTTGTCAGTCACAACCAAGAGATAGCCAATCCAGCCAGCAACCAACCAGATGACTCTCGGGTTTTCTATCTAAGAAACTCAGCGACTGACAAGAGTCAGGGTGTGAGAGGTGCTAGATGCAGTTTAGGATTGACAGCCAGGATGGTCCATGAGAAAGCAGGTAGAAGACAGAAGGTGGTGCTCTCACTCATTTGGCTCAGTGGATAGAGTGTTGGCCTGTGGGCTCAAGGGTCCCGGGTTCCATTCCAGTTAAGGGCACATGCCGGGTTGCAGGCTCGGTCGCCAGTAGGGGGGTGCAGGAGGCAGCCAATCAATAATTCCCTCTCATCATTGATGTTTCTATCTCTCTCTTCCTTCCCTTCCTCTCTGAAATCAATAAAAATATATTTTAAAAGACAGAGGGTGGAAGAAGGACCCTAGAGAGTAAGTGGGACCATTTGGTTTTGTAGACAATTCCCAGCTCTGGTTCTTTTGAGGCCTTTGTGTATCTGTTTCTGTGCCTGTTCCTACAACAGCCCTGCCCTTCACCCAAATAAGGTTGGGTAAGCTTATGATTCATGTACCAACAAGCCTGAAACAACAGGAGTCCTGTTCTTATGAGAACTCACTAAGCCCGCTGTGGGAATTGGGGCAGGGACCTTGTAGGCATGGAACCTTCTAGACACCTGGATTAAATCTCGGAAGATGCAAGGTTGCCGTGGTCCAAGAAGTCTGGGAACAGATCAGAGGGATGCCCCATGGGACAGAGAGAAAGAACGTCTACCACATTCAGAGAATGTATCAGGAGAAAAAGTAACACAGAGAACTGAACGTAGAGAAAAAGCTGAGACCAGTCACAGGGAAGGTGGCAATGGAACAGGAATGGGGATTTTTGTTGTTTTGACAAGGCTAAGAGGTTTTGTTAGAGAAAGCCAGATCACAAAAGTCTTCAGAGTTGGCATTGGGGCCCTCCTTTTTGCTAAAGGTGGGCACAACATTGACAAAGCAGTGGATGTACTACATCTGTCGCTTGGTGAGGACTGTGTTTTTCTTCTCCTATTTGGGCACTTTGGGAGTCTGACCTCTCTCTTTCCCAGATGGACCAAGGACCCATTTCAGGAATAATACAGGGTCATACCTAGAAGCATGGTAACCTTCATTCTTGTGACCTCCAAGGCAGGCATAGCAAAGGTTACTTGTTTATTCAACATACTTAATGAATTTGTATTGAGTGCTCAGACGCAATGCAGAGTGCCTCTTGCACACACTGCCATGCTGCATCGTCCTAACGCCTCTGCAGAATAGGGACAATCTATTGGCTCCACCCCACAGATGGGGAACTGAGTTCCATGGGATTCAGTAACATTTCCAAGGTCACACAGCTGGTAAGTGACAGAGCTGGGACGCAACCCCATGTTGTCCCTCTACAAAACCCATTTCTTAACCTCTCTGTTTCTGTCTTTGCCCCTTCAGAACTAATAGTCTAATGAGAGAGAGGCAAGTAAACTACTCCTGGTCATGATCTGCCTCCCAACTAAGAAACAGGACATCTGCAGTCAGGGGCGGGGCCTTGCTCCAGGACCATGTCTTAGACTGTATTTCTTGGCTTAGTCCTGAGAACTCAATAAATGGTTTTGCTGATGATGATAATGACAATAATGATAAAAGTATCAATCAGCAGCTAGACATCTGACTACTCATCCTTTGCTATGCTAAACTTCTAGACCTGCTGCTCAGGAATGAATAAATGAATGAACAGATAATAAACAGGGGCAGCTTGTTCTTGTCACTGAAGATCCCTTTAATTCCATGCCTATCTTTTAAACCCAATTCATTAATAGGAAAGAGAACAAATTTATGATAAACTCCTGTCTCTGATTGGCTATGACCACATTTATTATGTAAATGAACCAGAGGAAATACACGGGCACTGGCCTGTGTCTGGACTGGAGGAACAGAATGGTACCCAATATTGACAGCAGCAAAAGCAACAGCAGTAACAAGCCTATTCAGTGAGCTACCTGGGCACGGAACTGGAGCCTGCAAGACACCACTGTCATCTCGATTATGGACTCACCTTCACCTGAAAACTGGGAAGGGCTCCTAGCCTGTCTCCACACAAGATTACAGCTATACAGACAGCCTTTTTCCAAAGGCTGTTGGTAAAATTTATCCTTCACTATGAAGATCACTATGGGGGTGATGGGTGGGGGGGGGGGGTCAATGGGGGAAAAAGGGGGACATGTGTAATACTTTCAACAATAAAGATTAAAAAAAAAAAAAGATCACTTGAGAAGGGGACTTAGCCCTCAGACCCTTTTCCACAGCATAATAACTCACTGTAGGAAAAGATTTCATTGCATCCAACCTAAACCCTTCTTAAGTGCTAAAGTTTGTATCTTCTTAAGCACAAAAGAGACAGCATCTGCTCCATGTTGTGTAATAAATATCATTTGAGGCTAGTAAGTCTGCCCTCAGACAAAATCATTTCCATTTCTTTAACTTTTCTCCTGGATGTTTGGAATGTGGCTCTTCTTCAATTCTTCTAAACATGGACTACACAACAGCAGAGCTTGGAATTAGAAATCAAACACCAGATTAGAAATGAGGCACCTGTCAGCCCTGCCACTTACTGGCCTTGTGACTTTGGGCAGACAGTGACTCTGTGGGCCTCTGTCTCCTATAAGAGGAAAAGAATATCTCTGCTCAGGAACATGGGAAGGGGAAAGAAGGCGGGATTAATTCAAGCCATCCATGAGCAATATGTGACATAAACTTGAAAGAAAAATGTGATGAACTGGACTTTGCATTCAAATCCCTAGGTCTTCTGGAATCCAATATGGCGGCGTAGGTAAACACCTAAACTGCTGCCTCCCACAACAATTTAAACTGCAACTAAAAGACAAAACGTCTATCACCCAGAACCACGGGAAAGCTGGCTGAGTGGAAGTTCTACAACTAGAAGGAAAGAGAAAAGAGCATTGAGACGTGCACGAGCGCTGAAAAGCTGAGGTACGGAGGCGCGTGATCCGGGCTGGCTGCGGGCGACTGGGTGCGTTGCTTTTTTCAACCCGAATGGAGACAAGCCCCCGATTACTCTGAAATCCAGTCTCTGGGGAGACGCAGGGACCCAAACTCCTATGGGGAGAAGCTGGACTGTCTGCCAGTGAGGGTGGCTTGCTTGCAGAGCTGCACACAAGAATAATTGTTTACTGCACTGGGGCACGGGACTCGCGGATGCCCTTGGGGATGCAGAGCCGGCTAACTAGCAGCCATTGCTGTTTGCCACGCCCTAGCCTAGTGACACCCTGAGGCCCCGCCCTGCACAACCTACAAACCCACCCAAGCTCCAAGCAGCAGTGTTAGCATAAGAAAGGCCTGCCCTATCGCAGCTTAACCTAGCAAACTTGCAGCCTGGGTCAGACAGCTCCAAAACCTCCAAACCCCAAGCAAAGAGGAGAAAACTGCAGCTCTCACTGTAGCTCCTGCTGAGTGGCCTCAGACAGTAGCTGACCTGCACCCCATTGGAGATCCAGAAGCCAGTGTACCTAGTGGTCAGTGTGAGAAACCAGATTTCAACTCCTCACATCCATAAGTGACACATTCAAGAGGCAAACTCAGTGAGCACCGAAACCCCACTGAAACAAGTCCTGCCCCATAAGCGTGTCTTCAGTGCAGCAGTTCTTCCATTATAGACACAGCGAGTGCTCACAGCTAATTGGCCTGGAGGTCAATTCCTCCCAGTATACCAACAGCAATTAAGGCTTAACTACACCAAGACTTTGCACTCAGCCCACAAAGGGGTGTACCAAGAGCGTCCACATCAGGTGATTGGGGAGGCTGAGCTACTGCCCCCTATAGATCACCTACCACACAAAGCCACTCTATCAACACAGGGAAGCAGCCAAAATGCGGAAACAAAGAAACATGTCACGAATGAAAGAAACGGAGGAAAGCAAGCTACTGGATGACATAGAGTTCAGAACCACATGTATAAGGTTACTCAAGAATCTTCTAAAAACCGCTGAGAAACTTGATGACACTTCTGAGGAGCTTAGTGAGACCTTCAAGGACCTCAATGAGAATGCCAAAAAAATGGAAAAGGACCAGTCAGAAATGAAGCATACACTGTCTAAAATAAAGAATATACAGAAACTCAATTGTAGATCAACGTACCCCAAGAATCAAACCAAAGATCTGAAATATGTGGAAACAAAAAACATCCAACCAGAAAAACAAAAAGAAAAAAGAATCCAAAAATATGAAGATAGTGTAAGGAGCCTCTGGGACAACTTCAAGCGAACCAATATCCGAATTTTTGGGGTGCCAGAAGAAGGGAGAGAGCAAAATATTAAAAACCTATTAGAAGAAATAATGACAGAAAACTTTCCCTACCTGGTGAAAGAAATAGACGTACAAGTTCAGGAAGCGCACAGAACCCCATACAAGAGGAATCCAAAGAGGACCACACCAAGACACATCATAATTAAAATGCCAAGGGCAAAAGACAAAGAGAGAATATTAAAAGCAGCAAGAGAAAAACAGTTAATTACCTACAAGGGAATACCCATACAACTGTCAGCTGATTTCTCAACAGAAACTATGCAGGCCAGAAGGGAGTGGCAAGAAATATTCAAAGTGATGAACAGCAAGAACCTACAACCAAGATTACTCTACCCAGCAAAGCTATCATTCAGAGTTGAAGGTCAGATAAAGAGCTTCACAGACAAGAAAAAGCTAAAGGAGTTCATCACCACCAAACCAGGATTACACGAAATGCTGAAGGGTATCCTTTAAGAAGAGGAAGAAGAAGAAAAAGGTAAAGATAAAAATTATGAACAACAAAATGACATCAAATACATACCTACCAACAAGTGAATCTAAAAATCAAGTGAATGAAAAAATCTGAAGAACAGAATGGACTGGTGAATATAATAGAATCAGGGACATATAATAGAATCAGGGACATAGAATATAATAGAATCGTCAGTGGACTGACGATTCTCAGGGGAAGCAGGTGTGAGGGGTGCGGGAAGAGATTGGACAAAAATCTTACTCCTATGGATGAAGACATGGCGGGGGTAAGGGCATGGGGTGGGGTGGGGAATCAGGTGGAGGGGAGCTATGGGGAAAAATAAAAGAAGAACACCTGTAATAATCTGAACAATAAAGATTTATTTAAAAAAAAGGGGGGGGATAATAGGGCAATATCATGTAAGGAAAAATATCCTATAAGTAAATTACATCTAGAAAATTTTTACTTTACCAAATTAAGTTTCATTTGTAATGCTAACAGCAAGATAGCCATTAAAAACACACATGGTGTCTAAATAAGACAAAGGAAAATTGTTTGAACAAAAATAAAAAGGATCCCAAATCAATTATATAGAAAAGATTCCTTTATTAACTTGTGGTCGAGAATACATTTGTATATTTTCAGAAAACAA
The DNA here is from genome assembly GCA_026230045.1 of Corynorhinus townsendii. NCBI lineage: Eukaryota > Metazoa > Chordata > Mammalia > Chiroptera > Vespertilionidae > Corynorhinus > Corynorhinus townsendii. The sequence goes on along the minus strand of JAPDVU010000008.1, from coordinate 62,854,104 downwards.
CCCCAAGACCAGATGGATTCCTGCAACAGAGAGGAATTGACAGGTGTGCTCCAACCACTAAGACAAGAGGAAAAAACAGTCCAGAGATGGAAGACGCTGACAACGCCTTGCCACACGAGCAGTCAGCAGCTGTGCACCGCTGCAGGTTACCTAGGACCAAACCAGAGAGGGTCGGACCTGCATTGCCAACATGTGCCCACCATCCAGATATCATTGCTGACATGTACACATAAGGAACTGTTAGACATTGAAACGGGGACTCAGAACTGTTGGACATTGAAATTGGGACTCAAACATTTTTTTGGTTTTATCTTGTTTTGTTATTATATGTTTATTTCTAGTCTGCAAAGGCAAAACTTTTTAAAGGAAAGAAATGGTGGGAAAAAGATACAGAGGCAAAGAAGCATTGAACAGACTGTCAAACTACATTGGGAAGACAGGGGAGTTTGGGCGAAGGGGGCTGTAAGAGACCAACCGAAGGACTTGTACGCATGCATATAAGCACAACCAATGGATATAAGACACTGGGGTGGGGGGGAGGGCGGGCAGATGAAGGCATGTACTGGGGGGTAGGGGAGGTCGGGGGGAGACCAATGGGGGGAAAAAAGGAGGCATATGTACTACTATTTGTAATACTTAAAACAATAAAAAAAAGGTAAAAAATTAAAAGTAAAAAAAAAAAAAAGAAACAAATCCCTAGGTCTTCTATTTCTAAATGAAATAAACTGTATTTATCAAAAGAGCACCTTCATTCTCTGACTCCAAGGGCGCGTTGGTTGTTTCTGAGCTTGTTATATGTGGCTTCAGAGTCCAAAAGCGTGTGCTGAAACTTGTTGACTAAATAAAGGGTATGCAAACATACATGTGTCTCTGAATGATGGAAATTTCTGGAATTTTAGCACACACATACACACACACACATTCACAAACTGTATCTGTAAGAAGTTAGATATTTTTCTTTATATACTTCCAAAATGCTCAAAAATTTTTTTATCATAACATACATTAATTGTATAATCAAAAAACCCCTAAATGTTATAAATAATGACAACTGCAAACACATTAAAAAGGTTAGTTGAAAATTATAGGTCTAGATCTAGGGCTGCCATGCCTTAACAGGAATAGGATTATACAGCCTTCAAATTTCACAATCACTGTTCAACTCATATTTGCTGAGTGCTCAACACTCAACATTAACCACTTACTAAGTGATGGCATCATGTGAGACCAGGGGTTGGCAAACCACAGTCGGTGAGCCAAATCCAGCGTACCACCTGCTTTCATAGGGTTCGCTGGGAGCACAGCCACACTCATTCATTTATGTGTTGTATGTGGCTGTTTCTGTGCTCAAACAGCCCAGCTGAATAATTACAACAGAGACTATGTGGCCTGCAAAGCCTAAAATATGTACTATTCGGCCCTTTAGAGAAAAAGTTTATTGGCCCCTGAGTTAGACAATGAGGATTCAATAGGGAGCAACTGGAGCCCTGGGCCCTGCCCTCATGGTCGTTAGAGTCTAGTTGGGTGGGAGTCAATTAGTCATACAAATAAATGTATAATTGCAACATGCTAGCAACAAAAAGGTATGTTTGGTGCTGCTAGAGAATATTCCCGGTGGTTGACCTAGTTGGGAATACCATGGAAGACAATAAACAAACAACAACAAAATATTAGCAGTACAAAGTCCTTATGATGGAAATTTAAACCAAAAAATAAAAAATTTCTTTTAAAACAAACTCATAAATAAGCCCAAGTGGCTAGAGGTAAAAGCCTGACAAGGTCTGTGACACCAGATAAGGCAGGGAGGGGAAAGGGAGACAGAGTAGAAAGGACTCTGGAGACCATGATAAGGGCTTATCTTTATCTAAGGAAAGTGGGGAGTCCCCAAGCATTTCTAGTGAGATGGTTGGAGACATGATGAAATTAGTGCTTGGAGAGGATTTTTCTGGCTCCCAGTGAAGAAAGGCTAGGGAGACCCAGGCAGCAGGGGCTAACCAGGCAGGAAGCTATTTTGCAGAGAGGCCTGGACAAAGATGATGGGAGCTCGGACCTCAGAGTGCACATGGTAGGGATTGCAGGGTTGAAGTCTGTCTGGCTGAGGCAAGGTCATCAATCATCCCAAACGGACCACTCAGACATGAAGGAGCCTTCTAGGGTACCAGGGTACAGATGTGGTAGAGACAGCCAAGAATGAGGAAAGGCCTTTCATGATTCATAAACTCTACTTTCCTTCCCCCAAGTCTCCGTGTGTACTGAGACCACGGTGGATGCCCAATCTTTCAGAAACATAAATAGTGGCCATTTCCTAACATGGTCCTTGTTCAATCATGTATCATGGTCAGCTGGTTCAACAAAGTGATGTGTGTGGATCAACTTCTTCACTAAGAAGTTATAAATACTAAGATAATGGCCAGGAGATTTACTGAAACCAATATTGTTATCTCTCAAACACATAGCAAAGGCTCATTTACCATGCTGGGTGGAAGCCAGGTAACCTGGAATTATGACAGATGTAAGTGTTGTAGGCAGTTAGACAGGAACAGAGCAGAAACGAAGGGCCAGATACAGAAGGTCATCCGGGTGGGAACTTCCAGGTGCCTAGCAATGGACAATCAATTGTAGGGTGGGAACTCTCCCCAGGGTGACTTTTCCACCCCTAGCATATCGCTGGTCATTTGGTTTGGACCCCCTCCCTGGCCTTTCCTCCCTAGAGATAACATCTAGGCCTCAGTTGTATTTCAGCTCCAGGTCCAGAGAAGCAACAAAACCTGCCACAGGTGACATCAGGACCAGCTGCATTGAATACTGACCCCCTGCCCTGGCACTGATCAATCAAACAACGGAGACCACAACCCTGAAAGAACACACCTGGAAAACTACTGAATATTCTATTGAGATCTTCCCCTAGGACCTCCCCTAAAATCTACACCCTTAAAACCCTTAGGACAGAGGACCAGTGCATTCTCCCCACCAGGAGCAAGCTCCTGCCTTTCCCTTCCCTCGCCCTGGCAAGTTACCATTAACTTCCTCACTCCCGAGCTCCAATGGGCCTTCCTTTACCTCTGGAATTGGTTTGCTAAGCCCATTTCTTCTGGGAATTACTTTTTCTACCCAACAAATGTTCTCTTACAGTTTGGGTCTTGCTCTGAATTATTTCCTAGCCAGAACCCAAGTACCGAGGTTCTGAACCTAGGTTTGGTCTGACCCCACCAGTCAGACATCTGGAGCTGCCCCTGCCACCTACAACATAAGGACTTGCACAGGGGAGGGACTTCGGGTTACTACCCGTCATAAAGGGAAAGGGAGTTCCGCACTTTCAGGAGGGTGGGTGGTCTGAGTTGGAGCAAAGGCCCTCTTCCAGCCCAAAGTGGGGCTTCCTGCTTTACTGGGCTAAATTTCAGAATGTGCTGTCAGCTGACTTAACTTCCCTGGGGAAGCCAGCTGGGTGCATGGGAGGGGCTCCTGAATTGACTGGGGCTGAAGGATGGGTGAGTGGGGCCTCTACCTCTGCTCCAGAGAAGGATCTGTGCAGGGCATGGTTTGCCAGCTCCTTCCTCTCGGGCAACTGACATCTGGTCAGGAGCTGGGCTCACCTCAGGCTCAGGTACTGTAACCCAACCCACCTCCAGCAGCAATAGGTCTACACCCCCACAGGTGCAAGTACCTCCTTTATTCCTGTCACATTCACTGACCCAGGGGACAATACTTGTTGTTTGACAGAGTTTTTAGATGATCCACTCCCCTCCACCCCAATCTGGTGCCTTATGGAGAATGTCTGAGAGCACAACCACCGTAAGAAATGCACAGCACAGGTGAGGAAAGAGCAAAATTGCAGAAGAGGGCAACAGCACCCTCAGCCCATGCAGCACGAGGGTACACCTGAGGCTGTGAGCACCTGGCATTCATTGGCATGAAGCTATGATGCTCTATAAAATCCTAGAAAATGAAAGAGGAACTTCATTCAGGAGAGCTAACGAGGAGTTCTGCTAATACATTAATGGGTTTGGTAACAGAGGCAGCTGCATATGTTCTCTAGTGTCAGGCAACTTGAGTTCAAACTCCAGTTCCAGCACTTCCTAGCTCCACAGAAAATAGAATAACTGAACCTCTCTGTGCCTCAGTTTCTTCCTCTGCCTAAGGAGGATAATAATAGCACCTATTTCCTATGGTTGTGGTGAAGATTGAGATTACATGTGCGGATGCCTAGGACAGTGCCCAGTATGTGGTAAGTACCCAGCGAGCCCTAGAAGCTCCACTGCACACTGAAGGCATCTCACACTTAGCTTGTCTCACACCAGCTTCCCCTTTAGGATCCTCATCTTATTCATGGCTATGCTATTCTTCCAGTCATCTAGCCAAAGTCCTTGAGTCATCTGTGACTCCTTCCGTTCTCTCACCCCAAAGACTCTTGGCTCTTTCTCCAAAATAAATCCAGAACTAGACTGCCACTACCCTGCTCCAAGCCACCATTGCCTCTTGCCAGATTATTGAAATCTCCTTTCTGGTCTCTGCTTCTGTCCTGAAACCCATACAGTCTGTTCTCAATGTGGCAAGCAAAATGTTGATATTAAAATGTTAGTCAGGTCACATCAAAACTCTCTGCTCAAAGCTGGTACAGTGGCTTCGTGTCTCACATGGGGTAAAAGCCAAATTTCCTACATATAGTCCAGAGGCCTTAAATGATCTACCATCTCCCGCCCCACCTGTCTGACCTCATCTTCTGCCAGTCACCTCATTTATCCTTCTCTAGCTGCACTGGCCTCTTCAAATACGGAGGAACACTCAGGCCCCAGGGCCTTTGCACTTGCTGTTCCCTCTAACCAAACAACGTTCCCCCAGATACCTGCATGTCTGGTTTTGTCACTTCCTTTGTTTGGGTCTGTACACAGAGTCACCTTTTCCTTAGTAACTCATATCCTTCTACTGTGCTTTATTTTTCTCCTTCGTACTTTTTACTATTTACTAAGCTATGCCTTTTATTTATCTTATCACCTCTGTTAGATATTAAGCTTCATGAAAGTAGGGATTTTTGTCTGAATCACTGATCTATTCCCAGGGCCCAGAACAGTGCCTGGCACATAGCAGGTCCTGGAATAAACATTAACCAACGGAGGCTCCAGGGCTTTGTGAAAGCATTAGGTAGTCCTGCCAAGTGAAGGTCAGTCAAAACTCAAGACCATAATCCTGACAATTAAGGTGCAAGTCGATGGGAACATGTCATTTAATTGACATTTCCGAACACTATTTCAGCTCTCTGTTTACTCAGCAAAACAAAATGTACCCTTATTTTCAGTTTTGATTAAAAATATAAAATGCCCTCAGCTAGACTCTTTTGATTGAACCACACTTCCGTCAGGCATGGAAGTAAATGCATGACTGGAATACTAAGTGGTGCTTCTATATTTGGTTCACTCTATGTGGTGGTTTCTTCCTTATTCCCCCTTCCTTTCAGTGACTGCAGTAGATAGATCAGCAGGCAACCAATTATCGCTGTCATAGATGCCAGGTCCTATGGAACAAAAGGGCATGTGACCAAGCAGGAGACATGATATGCCACTTGAAGGAGAAAACATTCTCGAACTAACAATAATTCTAGGAGCAAGACCAGACCACTGGAAGAGACAGCTACTGGCAAGTGGGAGGACTTTTTTTTTCCAATTTTCACTTGTCAAGCCAACAGTGAAAAAGGAAGAGAAATTTGAAAACCAAAGAACAAAATCTTTATGTCTCAAGGAAAGCACCATTCAATCACCATGAGCTAATAACTGAGCTAATGACAATCCGAAGGTGGGATTTTCAGAATGGTATGTTAGAAGAAAAGCCACAAATCATCCAAAGAACTGGATTAATTCAGCCAAATAAAAAAATAAACTAACAAATCTAGTCAGTCAGTTTGGAAGCTGGAGAAAACACTAGCATTGTGATTGGAAGACGGCAGGACAGAGTAGAAAGAGGGCTAAGAACTTTGGGGCTGGGCAGCCATAGGCTTCAATCCAGGCTTTGCCATCTAGCAGCTGTGTGACCTTGGGTAAGTTACGTAACTGCTCTGAAGCTCAGTTTCCTAAACTATAATACATGGAGCATAATAACCATAAAACGTGGAGTTGTATAAATGAGTTAATTTGTGAAGACCTTTGAACCTAGTAAGGGATCAATAAACAATAGTTCCGTTCCTGGACTGTCCAAATTTAAATCTGAACTGAAAGAATGATGTACAGATCTGCCACCCCTGAATGTTGCAGGACAAAATGTCCTACAATGTTCTGCCAATATACGGCAAGTGCCTTAACTTGCTCCTGAAAATAATCGCAAATCAAATGGGAACTCTGAATTCAGAGATAAATAAAAAGTCAGAAAGGGAGAAAAATGCAATGAAGAACAGCCCACGTGCCTCCTGTTTTTTGCTATTTGCACTCCAGTAAAGAAGAAATTGTGAGCGACTGACAGAGGACTCCCTTTCAGCCAGGTGCTCAGCCTGACCCAGGCTCAGCATAATAGATTGGAATGTAATTGCTCACTGCTTGTTTTGTAACAACACACCTCTTGGTTGATCAGGACAGGGAGGGTGGAGGTATTTCTGGCACCTGTTTTGTTTTTGTTTTTTTCAGTTACCTAAATCCATCCACTCAATCTTCCATTCCGTCAATCTCCACCTTGCACTTTCTGAGCACCTGTTATGCAAATCTGGGACACACGCCTTGCATTTGAGAAGATACACAGATGGCTATTTTACATTGTAGGAAATATTTATAGATTGCAGGAGCCACCTATTCCAACATTCATTTTGTGTGTGTGTGTGTGTGTGTGTGCGCGCGCGCGCGCGCGCGCGCGCGCGCATTTGTGTATGTCTTACACCTTTTAGAGTAAGACCTTAATAAAGTATGCATGTGAATATTTACTAAGACCATATCATTTTCCAGGTACTATGCTACATGCTTATGTGTTGTCTTGTTTATTTGTCACAACCACTTTATGAAATTAACACTTGTTAATTACCTTCAATGAACAGGTCAGAAAAATAGGACTGGAAGAATTTAAGGTCACGTGACCTGTAAACAGCAAAGCAGGGACGTGAACCTGAGTCTCTTAAATAGGAAGAATCAGAATCGTCCCATTTGCTGCATCCCCTACACAGAAAATTAAGTGTATGATGTCTTCTATCTGTTTGTTCTCTGACACAATGAGAAGAGGCCTGATGTTGGAATAAATTAGACAGTGTGTCTAACAGTTTCAGGGTGTGTAAGCAAGAAGCCACTGGTGGAAATTAAAGGTCAAGAACTTAAGGTTCTAAGCTGTGACAACCGTTCACATACATTTACTAAGATTTGAAATGACCTCACAGGGCCTCATCTCTACTATGAAGAAAATGGTATCTACCTCACATATTTTTATAAGTTGAAATAATTGTAAGTGGAATATAAAACCAGGTACTTCTAGTATTCGTGTTTATAAAATGACAGTCTTACATGTTGGCATGAATTGACAATGTACTTTAGAAAGGCATCACTGGCACCTCATCCACAAAGCCTCCCACTGAACGGGAAGGAGTTGAGGAACTAAATGGTTTGAGGCTCCCTGTACTAAACCAGAACCCAGGTCTCAGGTCTCTGGAGTCTTAGAGTCTTGAGTGGAAACCTCCACACCATTGGCATCGTGCTAACAGGAACGCATTTTCTCTTCTCATCTCTCCTCTTCCCCTCTCTCTATCTCTTTCTCTCTCTCACCTTCTCTCCATTCTCAATTTAAAGGTGTCCACATTCCACATAAAATCTAAGGCAGCTGTTTTCTCTGCTTCATTTTAAATATATATATACTAGTGACCCGGTGCACAAAATTCATGCACATTAAAAGGGCATTAATGAGAGGAAATAATTTAATATTGCTATTTGCCCTTTCTCTATAATAGAAGTGTCAGAGATGAAAGAAAATTAGTAAAATGTATATGAAAACCTTCTTCCTGTCAGAGTCTGGGGCTCACCACGGGACCCAGAGTCAAGTCCCCGCCCACCCACATGCACCTCAAAATCGCATGAGACCCAGACCCAGCTGCCCCCCCCCCCCCCAATTGGGCTAGATCCAGACCTGGCCAGTCCCACCCTTTTCAAGCCCTGCCAGGCAGGGGGCGTAGCCTCAGGTCCCCTGGCCCGGCACTAGGACAGGGGGTGTGGCCTGAGGTCTGACTGGAATCAAACCTGGGACCCTTCAGACTGCAGGCCAACGCTCTATCCACTGAGCCAAACTGGCTAGGGCTCTCTGCTTCATTTTAAGTTCTCATTCTGTTCCTCAGAGATCCCATTTAAATTCCTCCAGTGTGGGCAGACATGGGCTCCTGTGTCTGACACTAAAGAGCTGTCATCCAGAGCAGAGACCCAGATCACTTGGGGTAGCACTAGGAATGATGGGTAGACAGAGGAAGGTTCCAGCTCTGCACATGGAACGTGTTTGTAACAGTGGCTGCTGGCCAGTGACAGGACAAGCTTCTGAAGCAGTAAGCTCCCCCACCCCCACCCCAAGAAAGATCCAGCTGACCCTCTCACCCACTGCCGGATTGACCCTACTATCAAATTATGTTATTCAATAGTTATTGAGTGCTTTGTACATTTCTATGTACTCGGAATACAAGCATGAATAAAATGCAGTCCTCAGGGGCTCACACTGGGGAGACAGACACATAAGCAGGTAATTCTAAAACAATGTGGTAAGTACAGCAATAGAGAAATTATAGGAGCTCTGAGAGGTGGACCTAACTCAGGTGGGCCATTCTTTCTGGAAGAGGTGACACCTTGGCAGTTTTAAAGGATGGAGCAGGGGAGGGAGAAGTGAGAAGCAAGATGGGGGCAGTGTAGAAAGCGCATTTGGGGCAAAAGGAATAATGACCATGAGCAAAGAAACCGATGTAATAAACAATATGGTTTATGAGAGGACTCAAGGCAGCTGGACAATGCTAGAACCTGGCAAGTGAGAATGAGGCGGAGTCAGAAACAAGCCTGGGACTGGAGACAGGGCAGGGGGGCCTTGTGAACTTTGTCCTGGAGGTGTGGGGCAGCCAATACTTTAAAGGTTTTAAGCACAATTTTTGACTTAGGAGTTGTTTTTTCAAAGAGAAACTGCAGGACAGCCGTTAGAGCTCCTGAATTGGGCTTGAGGAGACCCAGGGCCAGTGCAGCCCTGCCTGACTCATTACCATTGGCCAGCCTACAGCTCCTTCAGTCTCTACCTCTTCCTCCCCTGTCTTCTCAGCCTCTCTGTAATGCTAACCTCATTAAAAGGTGATGTGGGCACAGGTGACTCAGTATTCAAATAGTTATGAAGCAGCCAGAAGTCCACACGGAGCCCTGGGCACCCTTCTGCAGTGGGGACCTTGGCCAGCCTTGGCAGTGAGGCCGGCCTGGGGAGCTGGCCACAGGGAGGGCGGTCAGGTTTGCTGCAGTGTGCTCCAGAGCTGCCCGCATCTCATCTCGCAGCTCTTTCCCCTCCCTCCTGACTTCCGTGGACCTGCAGTTGTAGTGGGAAAGGAGGGAAGGGGGATGAAGCCCATCTTGCAGGGCGGGGGAGGCATCAGCCGTGTGACCATTCAGACCTCCCCAGCTAAGAACTCTGGCTCCTGTACTTCTCCAAACCACTGTATGGCTCACCTCCAGAGCTGCTGCTTGAACTATTTCTCCTCCTTCCTCAATCTCTTTTACCTCCTTGGTCCCATTCCTCATCACCCACCCCTACCCCAAAGGCCCAGGCCTAGGTGAGGCTCTGTCCACTTCCTCTCTGCCGACCCTTGCTCCTTTGTGACTCCTTCAATAACTGCTGCCTCTCTAAGCTCTCCTTGATGACTCCTTCACACCTGACCCCTCCCTGCCATGATTCCTCTTCATTCTGAACACATGAGTAGACTGTAATCCACTCACTTTACAGCTGCCCCAACCACTCCCCACGTTCATCACTAATCCCTGAATCTGCTCTGGAATGCCTTCCTGCTACGGTCTCCCTTCTGAATTCTGCTTCATCCTGCGAAGCACAGCACAAATGTCATCCTGACCCCAGGGCTTTCCCTATCACCTCCAAGGCAGATTAAACATAATAGGACTTTGTTTACCTTTATTACATTATGGGGTTTGCTTATGTCATAATAACCTAGTACTCAGGTGCCAGCACCTCTCCGAGAACATTGTATATAGTAACTCATTTAGTTCTCAGAACCACCCTATAATTATCACCAAGTTTACAGCTAGTCAATGGAAGGACTAACCCACGCCACCTCTCCACCCAGCATGCTTCACCTGAAGACCAGGAAGCCTTTGAGTTCAAGAGCTACATGCTATTCTCCTGGTACTCTAAGTGCCTGGCACACAGTAGGTGATTACTAAGTGTATTCCCATGCCTCCCCTGTATGTATGTTCTGTCTTCCCAAGGTGTCCATGAGATCCTCGAGGAGTAAAGACCGGATCGTCTCTTTTCTTCACAGGCCCACAATCACAATGCACAATGAGCTGGAGGATATGGAGAGAGCACAGAGGGTGCAGTAGGGGGCAAGCTAACTTTAGATACTGTATGTCCTAAGTGTGCCCAATTTACAAAGGCATTTGCACATGCCTGATCTCAGAGGTTCTGACATCAGCAGGGGAGGAAGGTGGGATGGAGGTGGAGAAGATAAGGAGACTGAGATGCAGATTGCTTGAGACCTGGGCAAACTCTCAGAGCTAGAAATATCTGAATGAGATTACACTCCAGGGTTCTGAATGAAGCACCTGAAATCAGGTCTCGGGATCACCCATGTGGTCCTGCACAGGTGAGGCCATCGAGAATGGGCGGGCTGAGTGGCTCAATTCCTCAGTCACCTGGGTGGCCTTGGCAGCTGGGGCAGGTGCAGAGGTAGGTGAGAGGCTGGTGAGAGGTGGAGAACTGGCCAAAGGGGAGGCTGGCTAGCCCGGCCGGTGTGGCTCAGTGGTTGAGGGTCAACCTATGAACCAGGTAACAGTTCAATTCCCAGTCAGGGCACACCCAGTGCAGGGGGACGTACAGGAGGCAGCTGATCAATGATTCTCATCATTGCTGTTTCTAGCTCTTGCTCCCTCTCCCTTCCTCTCTGAAATCAACAGGAATATATTGGGGGTGGAGGGGAGGGAGAGAGAGGAGGCTGGCTGAGCTGAGGTGGGCAGCATATGCTGTCAGGTTCAGCAGGGCCTCTGGGGGCCTCTTGGAGTGTTTGGTTACTCTCCCCAAACGTGACAGAACACCCTGGGAGTGGGCATGATTTCCAAGTAATATACACATAAAGAGTCAGGAAAAACTGGTTTGTCCTTTGCATTAACCGAAGATAGTCAATGTTTCCATGTTATCTGTAACTATCCCATTGCATTCCTAAAAACCTATACCTTTATTTTATTGTCCTAACTCAACACAACTTCAGACAGAATTTATTGGATGTCTGTGCATAAGGGAAGGGCTTCAGGCTCAGGCGGCCTCTGCAGAAGTCAGCTTTCCCTAGCAGAAAGGGCAGTGAACTTCTAGCCAAGAGACCTGCCCCAGCTTCCCAGTCAGGTGGTCTTCCCTTCCCCAGGCCTCTTCTTCCTCCTGAGCCTGGATCTCCTCTTTTGCAAAATGGGCATGAAAATGCCTACCTCCTGCCTAAAAACTGTGACAATGACCCGCACCAAGACCAGTGAGCTCCCATCCTAGGCTTCCCACTAATCTGAAGGGTGTCCGCGGCCTTGCTCTCACGCCCCTCACTACTCAGGAAATGAATGAAGCCCTGCAGACGTCTAGGCGAAACCTAGAGAGAACCACCTCCGGCCCCTGCAGCTTAAGCGAAGGCTCGGATGTCGCCGAGCTCCTGCGGTGGCGTTGACAGGGGCGAGATAGGCTGTACCTACAGGGTTGCAGTGGGTGGATCCGAAACCCGGGTTTCCTGACCCTGGCACCGAGAGCGTGGGGGCTGCTTTTCCCGGTCCTACCCCTCACTATGGCGGCAAGGCGCCCCAAGAGGCACCCCCAGTGCGGGGCTGGGAATCCACCTCCCTTACCTGCGGCTCCACCAGCCAGCGCGGCTCTGCGCCAGAGGGCGCGGGGCGCGGGGCGCGGAACGCCGAGTACACGGGGATGCGGTCCTCGGTGCTGTACAGGGTGGCAAAGCGCTCGGTGCCCGCGTAGCGCTGGCAGATCTTCACGTGGCCCTCGGCCGCCAGCCCTTCGGGCGGGGTCCCAGCGTAGAAGAACTGGTCACATTCGCCGAAGCCAGCGTCCCCCTCGCCCACTAGCCGGCCTTCCAGCTGCGCGCCTAGGGCGAGGAGGCTGCCCAGCGCCAGCCAGCGCGCGGGGCCCATGGCGGCCTCTGCGAGCGCGGCGGGCGGCGCGGGCTCTACGGGTGGCCGGCGGGGAGCGAGGCACGAGCGGGGCTGGAGGGGAAGTCGGAACCGGGTGAGGCGCGGCTGGGCGATCGCACTGCGGGGCGGGCTGGGCGGCCGCGGCGGCGGGGGCGGGTCCGCGTCTTGAGGCCGCGCCTCCCGCGCACCCTCCCTCCCTCTGATGGTGGCTGCAGAGGCCTGCGGCCGGGGCTGGGGGATGCGGACAGCGTCCCTGGGCTGCACCCGGGCTCGGAGACGCCGGCACCTGCCGCCGCTCCGGCTCGCCTCCGCAGACTGCGGGAACGCGTGCTCCGAAGAGCGTGAGATCTGAGCAGTCGGCCTAACCGGAGGGGCTGGGAAGGGACGGTCCCCTGGGCTGAGCGCCGAGCAGAGTCCGAAGCCTATGACCGCAGGGACCCCTGGGGAGGCGAAGGGCCGTGTGAGATGATCAAAGAACTCTCTCTCCTGGGAGCAGCTGGGCAGAGACCCCTCTAAAATCCGATGAAAATTAGCCCGCACCTCCCAGCGAATGCTCAGCCGCCTGCACAGGAACACCATGTTCATGTATCCTTAGCAGATCAGAAGCCTGGAGTTCTAAGAAGTTCCTAAAATGGCAGACAGTACAGCCCTTGTAGTTTATCTGGTGCAAAGCTTAGAAACAAAACCAATACCAAGAAAACAAGGAGACCAGGCAAGAGCAGGGGTTGATAGGTTGGTGGATTCATTGCTTCATTCATCCCACGGAGCGCCTGCGTGCTAGCCTGGGTCAGGTGATAGGGACAGGAGTGAGGAGGACAGCCTAGCAGGGAAGCTTTTCATTCATCACAGAATCATTCTATTAACAGAATAATTAAACACGGACCATGGGGTTTGCCTGAAGAAGTGAAGTCTGAGCTGAGACCTTGTAGATGACATTAACTGGACTAAGAGTAAAACAGCATGTGTTGGTGGGATTTAAGGAAGGCTGTTGTGGGCCCAGAGCAGAGAACTGGGAGAGTATAAGAGAAATGAGGCTAAAGAAGGAGGCAGGGTCATATCATTCAGGGTATCATTGGCCAGAGGCCTTCAAACTTTTTTGACAGGACCCATAATGAGAAAACAGCTTTCATGTAATAATACTTATGCTCATGGCATTACAAACTGATATTTCTATTCTGATCTATTTTATTCTGTGTGTTTTTTTAAATGCCATTGGTGATCCACAAAATTGTTTCTATGACCCACTAATGGCTCATGAGCTACAGTTTGGAAAAAATATTATAAATCATATTGATGATTTTCATCTTTCAACTAGAGGCCCGGTGCACCACATTTGTGCATTGGGCGGGGGGGGGGGGGGTGTCCCTCAGCCCAGCCTCTGTCCTCTGGCAGTCCAGGCCTTCGGAGGATGTCCAACTGCTGGCTTAGGCCCCCTGGGGAGCAGGCCTAAGCAGGCAGTGGGACATCCCCAAGGGATCCTTAGTTCTGCCATGGAGGTGGGAAAGGCTCCTGCCATCGCCACTGCTCTTGCCAGCCATGAGCCCAGCTTCTGGCTGAGCAGCGCTTCCCCTGTGGGAGCACACTGATCACCAGGGGGCAGCTCCTATGTTGAGCCTCTGCCCCCTGGTGGTCAGTGCAGGTCATAGCCACCGGTTGTTCCACCTTTTGGTCTATTTGCATGTTAGGGTTTTATTATATAGGATGTGGTGTTGCAATCACATATGCTGTCTATGCAGAAATGAGCAGATCAGAGTGGTCCAGAATGAAGGAAGAAAAACATTTGCAATAATTCAGGTGAATGATAGTAGCTCAGATGGTGGTGGTGGTAGAGGTAGAGCCAGAGCACCTACTCAGGGCCAGGTGCCCTTACGTCCATCTTATTTAATCTTATTTCCCCAGTGTGCCACATGGGGGACTGAGGACTAGAGTATGTTGATGCTTGTCTAAGATGGCATAGTCAGCGGTCCTGAGCCAGATCTGAACCAGGTTTGACTGGTTCCCAAGCCTGGCCTTTCCAGGGTCACAGCAAATGTGTAAGGTGAACCTATGAAGTAGGAGACGGATTGTCAGAAGAACATATTTTGGAGCTTAAGAACAAATTTATTCAGGCTTCAATTCCTGAAAATGTTGACTAAAATGAAACCTAAATTTGTATCTTAATTTTTTATTAAGAAAAAACAAAACAAAACAAAAAAACAGCCCTAGCTGGTTTGGCTCAGTGTATAGAGCATCGACCTTCAGACTGAAGAGTCCCAGGGTTGAGTCTGATCAAGGGCACATACCTTGGTAGCAGGCTCGATCCCCGGCCCTGGTCAGGGCATGTGGGAGGGGCAACCAATCAATGTGTCTCTCTCATGTTGATGTTTCTCTCTGTCTTTCCCCCTCCCTTCCACTCTCTCTAAAAATCCATGGAAAAAATATTCTTGGGAGAGGATTAACAAAAACAAAACAACAGCAAAAAAACCCAGGCACATTTAATATGCTGTCACAAAAAAGGCTAAACTTAGAGTCCCTTTTGATCTGGGGTTGCTGACCTTGATCATCTAGTACTTATATCTTAGCCAAGTTATATCTCACCCTTGTAGACCTCAGTCATATCCACTCTTGGGTAATGTGCCTTTCCTGGGAAGTTGTGAGGATTCTAGATTTTATGGGATTTTTTATATTTATATTATTATATGGGGATATACATGTTCCCCAATGTCGATTCATGTTAACAACTATAAGGAACTGTATAAACAACTATAAGTCAATCCCTCTTCACCCTGCATTCTTTGTAAGTGCTTCTATTATGGTGCCTATAATGTTAAGGTATTAGTAATTCCTGTGTCTGTCTTCTCTACTAGATCATGTACTCCTGAGGACAGGGTAATGTCTTCCTAGTCTCTAGATCCTGGGGGGCTACCGCAGAGTCTGGAGTAATAGATGTCAAATGTGATGCTTATGTTATATTTTAACAAATGCAGAAAATATAATGAAATAAATTATTGGTCTTTATAACCAAAGTATTTATATGACTTTAATTCACTGTTTCTCAAACTTTCTGGATCCCTCTCCTCTTGGATAAGCATAATGTCTCTGCCACTCATCCCCAATCCTCAGGCAGACTCCAGTTTTCCTCCAGGCCCCTGACACATATACACACAGAACATTTGCACATCCCACAGCCAGGATGATTTTGTCTGCATTCTCTCCTTTCATTTATAGCACAAAACAATAGAGGTAGTTTTTGTTTGCTTGCCTTCCAAATATAAAAATGATTATAATACTGAACATACTTTTGCAAATCACAAATTCCTCACACCAAGGTTCTAGAATACACTACAGGAATGGAGAGCCTTGATCTAATTTTAGTTTTTGCTGACTGCTCATTCCAGGGGAAGACTGTCTTTAGCTGCATCTTTATGCATAACATACAGTCCACCGATAGTTCACTGCTATCTTTGGCCTCTAGTCCCTTTTCCTTTCCACTCGTTCTTCTCACAGGGGAGAAGGTTTCAAACCAGAGCCTCTTGGGCCTCTGCACTCACATCCATGCCGAACAATGTCTGTCAATAGCCTTCAGCAAAGGCCTGAAGAGGAAAAGAAATGGCTGGCTGATGTGGAATAAAATGGCATCCTACTTGTACTTCTATGGTTTGGTTGTTTCTATCTCAAGCTGTTTGAAAACAAGTAGATACTTCTTCAACCCCACCCCCTCACTGCCTCAGAGCTCTGATGACCATTGTGTCCCCACCACCAGCACCTCAGACTAAGCCATACTCATCTCTCATACCCAGGTTTTATCCTTTAATCTCCTGCAATCCATTTTCCAGCTGGGGTGACTTCCTAAAATAAATATGATGATGTCATCCTACTCTTACATCCCTTCAACTACTCTCCAGTCATTTTAGGATGAAGCTACTCTCCACCTGATCCCTAAGCCACTGAAATCTGGCCCCTCCCTCTCGGGCCTCGTATCCTGCCATTCCCACCTGGCCTTCTGTGCTCTTGTAGTTTCTTTTTCCTTTCTTTTTCTTTTTTAAAATATTTTTATTGATTTTAGAGAGGAAGGGAGAGGGAAAGAGAAACATAAATGATGGGAGACAATCAATGAATGGCTGCCTCCTGTATGCCCCCTATTGGGGATGGAGCCTGCAACCCACACATGTGCCCTGACCAGGAATCAAACTGTAACCTCCTGGTTCATAGGTCTATGCTCAACCACTGAGCCACGTCGGCCGGGCTCTTGTAGTTTCTTGAATGTACAGTACTCTGCGAGCCTTTGCACCTTAAACTACTTCCCGTGGCCTGGAATTCTCACCATACACTTTCATCCCTTCACCTCTTTCATTTACTATTAGGTTTTTGTTTTTTCGTTTTACACAATCAAGATAAACATCAGGTCATCCACTTTCCTGACAAGTGTGCCCTCACTCCTCACCCCTCCTGCCCTCTGTGAGGTTAAATGCCTCTTCTAATTGTGTTAAGCCATTATTCCCCTTGTATCTAATTGCTACCTTCTCCCTTAGACATAAACATAGAGTATTCAATACAGTAAGTGAGTAAATGAATGAATAAAAGAAGAAACCCTTCTCTATATAACTTCATTTGAAGTCTCATGCTTTATTTCATTTATTTTCAAAATGTTTTTTAAGTATGTTTTTATTGATTTCAGAGAGGAAGAGAGAGAATCTTTGGCTGCTTCCTGCATGCCCCCTGCTGGAGACGAAGCTCAAAACCTGGGCATGTACCCTGATGGGGAATCCAACGGTGACTTCCTGGTTCATAGGTCAATCTTCAACCATTGAACCACACTGGCCAGGCTTTCAAGATGATGTGTTTTTTTTAAAACATCTTCCTTGAGCTAGCCATTATGCTGGATGCTGGCAAAGTGAAACCTGGTCGCTGCTCTCATGGCACCTATGGGTAACCTCTGTGAACTGCTCACTTAGACCAGCGAAGGGCAATGCTGGGAACTTTCATGCAGCCAGTGAGTTCTGTAACATTGACTTCATGCTATATCCAGCTTGTTTCCCGTGCAAAACTGGCACAGACCTTTGCACCACAGAACTTAAAGTAGGGAGGGAAGACAGACAAGCAATTACAACCCAGTGGGAAAAGTGCTCTTTAAGGGAAGTACTATGTATTATGAGGGCAGAGAAGGGTCAACTAGGCTAATCTGGAGAGAAGTAGCTCTGGAAAGACAATGGGAATAGTAGAAAGTCACACTTAGTGATAAGATACTTGAAACAATGGCTCACAAACTAGAATAATAATTACTTTCTAAGCACCTGAAGCTACTTTTGTGGCTTTCCTCTCATAGACTGTCTAGCACTTATATGAAATTGACTAATAATAAGGAAGTTAACCCCATTTGGATTATTAGGAGATGGGGGGAGGCTGAGAAGTAGCTCCTATTTGGGTTAGAATGCCTGATTTACACTGAGTGGCCAGATTATTATGATCTCTGAACGCATAATAATCTGGCCACTCAGTGTATATCTTTTATAATAAAAGGCTAATATGCAAATTGTCCCCTCGACCAGGAGTTCGACCAGCAGGCAGGCCAGCCAACCACCCATGTCCCCTCCCCCTGGCCAGGCTGGCCAGACCCCACCCATGCACGAATTCATGCACCGGGCCTCTAAAATATATATATATGTATATATGTATATATATGTATGTATATGTGTATATATGTGTATATGTATATATGTTATATATACATATATATATACTGAGAGGCCAGATTATTATGCATTCAGAGATCATAATAATCTGGCCACTTGGTGTATTTTCCTAATAATGACTAACCTAAGAAAGCATGCCTGGCTCAAATCCCTTAGTGAGAGTCTGAAGGCTTCTGAATCAAAAGGGATGTTGACAGCCAAGCCCACCGGAGGCTGAGTCATGTTCAACTGAAATTGAGGGCAGAGCTATCTTCTTTCTAGCAAAGCTACACTTTTTTGTTTGTTTTGTTTCGTTAAACCTCACCCAAGGATATGTTTTCCATTGGTTTTTTAGAGAGAAGGGAAGGGAGGGCAGAGACAGAGAGAAACATCGCTGTGAGAGAGACACATCGACTGGTTGCCTTCTGCACATGCCCAGACCTCAACTGTGGAATTGAGCCTGCAACTGAGATATGTGCCCTTGACTGGAATCGAATCTGAGACCCTTCAGTCTGCAGGTCGATGCTCTAACCACTGAGAAATCATCTAAGGCAAAACCTACACTCTAATACTACCCTAAAGTAGTAGTTGAGAACTTCAGTTCCCCTAGTAGCACTCATGTGTACACATACACATGCTCCTGGTTAGCTTGCACTAAAACAGACACCTGGCCCATAGAACTACAGGGCACTTCAGGTTGTTCAACTGTCTTTGCATATTTGTCCAGATGTTAGAGGATTACTTCAGGCAGGAATAACTTTGAATCCTTTCATGTAGAGCTATATTTAAAATAATTTTTCTGCCCTAGCTGGTTTGGCTCAGTGGATAGAGTGTCGGCCTGTGGACTGAAGGGTCCCAGATTTGATTCCGGTCAAGGGCATGTACCTTGGTTGCAGGCACATCCCCAGTAGGGGGTGTGCATGAGGCAGCTGATCAATGTTTCTCTCTCATCGATGTTTCTGACTCTCTGTCCCTCTCCCTTCCTCTCTGTAAAAAATCAATAAAATATAGTTAAAGAAAAAAATAATTTTTCTGATATATGTCCATAAAAAATAAATTGGTAAATTAAAATTTAAAAGTATTTTTCTGAAGCTTTTTTTTTCTTTCTTTCCATATGATAAGGAGAAGAGCGTAGTGGTTATGAGCTTGAACTTTGAAGTTAGACTGTCTGGGTTCCAACGCCAGCTCCTCTTACTGGCTGTGTGATCCTGAACAAACTGTTGGCTGCTCAAGAGATTTTACACCCTTCCCCAAATAGATAATCAAAGGATTATTTTCTAATCATAGAAAATAATACTCTCCCTAAGAGAAGGTTCAATAAATATATTTATTAAAATATCCTTCCAGTAATGCTTTAGTGAACCTTGGAGACTGGTGCTATGAGAGACTCCCAAGCATCTTCCCACCAATCTTACTTCAGCTCCACTCTGGGCTCCAAAAGGAGTTTATTCAGGTAACAGACACACAGACAGGAGTGGATGTTATGTATTTAGAAAGGGGATCGAAAAGAGCTTCCCAGTTATTTGCCTTGCGTATTGCATGTTCCTAAAACATCAATGTGAGTAGGCAGAACATTCTATTTTAAACTTTCATATTTTTAATTTCCTTTATTTTGAATAATTTTAATCTGTATATTTTTATTTATCTAGAATATATGTTGCCTTTGTAAAACTTTCTTAGAAAGTTTTAAAAAAAACTTCCCAGGAGGTAAAAACTGAAGTACTATTAACATGTTTGTAATAGAAAGAAAATTGGAAAAGTAGAATAAAAAATTGTATGCATGGTATGATCACACTGTGTGAATATGTGCAAAAGATAATTAAAGACTAAGAGTTCAATAACTATCTTTGGATAATAAGATAAGAAATTGTTTTATTCTATTTTCATATATTTAAATTTTTATATAGAGAAACTCTCTTACAAAAGAAAAAATGAAATAATTTTTTAAGTTTTTATTGTTGAGTGTATTACAGATGTCCCCCCTTTTGTCTCCTCTTGCCCTTTACCCTTACCCCAGCCCCCAATTTTCCCTCCTTCTCCCATGCCTTCACCACTTTATTGTCTGTGTTCATGGGCTATGCATTATGAATATAAGTTCTTTGGCTAATCTCTTTCTGCCAAAACACTTTTTTCAAGCAAATATTATTAAATCCAGGTCAAGTTTGGAAACCACTAAATATAAATTTTAGGAAAATTCTCAGGAAGATTTCATTTTTACTAGTTGTTCCTTGGTCACTAAGACATTTAGTCATTCTTCCTTATAACACAAACATGAAATGGAGGTTCTAATTAAGTAAAATGACCAAAATCTACCTTCTCTAGGCATGGATAAACCGCTTGGCTTGGCTTTCTTGCCTAACCCCTATTAATATTGTTTAGTATTTGCCGTGGTCCTTTCAGGCTAAAGCAAAATGTCATAGACTGGGTGGCTTATAAACAACAAACATTTCTTTCTCACAAACCTGGGAAGTCTAAGATCAAAGTGCCAGCAGAATCAGTGTCTGGGGAAAGCCCACCAGGTTCACAGACATGTGTCCCCACATGGCAGAAGTAGCAAGCAAGCTGTCTGGGCTTCATTATAAGGGCTCCGTTTCCTGAGGGCTCCGCTCTCTGACCTAACCACCTCCCAAAGGCCCTGCTTCTAAACACCTTAATCACACACTGGCTTTCAGTGAGTGAGCTTTGGGGGTCACAAACATTCAGTCTAGGGCAGTACTATTGAAGACAACACTCTGCTCAGTGCATGAAGGAAGTACATTTAAGTAGATGGTCTCTTTCTTCCAAATACTGGTGTGGATAGAGGAAAAACGTATTCACTTATTCATTCATTCATTCATTCATTCATTCAACAAATGGCAAGTGCCTCTTCTGGGCCAGGTTCAGAGCTAATTGCTGGGGACCCAGAGCAAATAAAATATGGCCTCAGCGGTCCTTAAACTCACAGGCCAACCTACCAGGTTATCTCTGTTTTCAACTGAGAACTTCAAACATTTATTCCGAAGTTCATCTGCCCAAGTATTCAATTCATTGTACTTATGAATTTAAAACAATTTCTGTTTATTTTTATCACTAGAAAAATTTTAAGGCAAACAGTTCTATCTCAGTTTGTGTGTGTCTGTCTTATGAGCTTGTAACAGCATCTGGGAATTATATAAAAGCTCCAAAAGTGCAGATAAATTGAAAAAGCCAATGTTTGAATATCAGGAAACTTTGGCTTAAACCTGAGTTCTGCCACTTGTGAGCTGCTTGAGCTCTCTGAGCCTTAAATCCCTCATCTGCAAAAATGGGGATAATGACACTTCTATTCCAAGACAAGATAGGGCCTTCAGATCACAGAACCTTTTAAGCACAACCTCCTGAGACCAGAAGGCCCTTGATTCATCAGCTTTGACCAAGTCTCAGCTAGCCTTGCATCACTGTGGGCAGAAAGTGCTCATTATGACAACGTCTGTTAGAACATAGCACGTGTAGGAGGCAACAGAGTCAGATGTGAACTTCCCCAGGATTCAGACAACTAAATAAAAATTTGAGAGGGAAAACACATAGATATTTAGAAACTCGTAAAATATCTTGCAGAAGTGAGCTGAGAGCATTCCAAAAATAAGAGAGGGGCTAAGTCTCAGGGATTCACATTAAAACCCAAGAGGTTTGTGATATGTAACCACCCTCCTCTAATTTGTCTAAAAAAGGGCTTTACTGAGAAGAATGGAAAGGACCAGAAAGAGCCATGACATTAGCCACATTCATTGAACTATCTACTGTCTTGCTAGACTTGCTATCAGGTTCTTCTGGATCCTAATTTTGGTCACCAGTGGTGTCTTAATGACTTGTCATTTTCATCACAGACCTTGGTATTACTGTTTGTCTCCATGGGAAGATGCCATATCTTGATGTTTTAGTCCCCTGCCGGCTTCCCCCTAGAGCTCTCCCTACATTTCCAAGGTTACATAGACACAGTTCCTGTGTCTCTCACGGGCCTGTCGCTGTCACCTTGTCTAACACAGTGGGAGGCCTCTGCCCCTTGCAGCAAGGTCTGTTTTTAAAGTCACTGGGCATTTGCAAGCCTTGTCTTTGCTTTATTTATCTGCTCCTCATGCACCCAGGACCCAACAGTCAGGGCATCTGTTGCAAGTCTAATATTAGCAACAAACAAGTCACATCATCTTGTATAAAGAGAGCATTGAGGGAGAAACACTCGGTCACTAGACAGATGTGGCAGCAGGGAACAAGGAGTTCTGTCAATGCTGGGCTGTCTGTTTTTGGGGGGGGGCGGGGGAAGGGGTAGAGAGGGAGAAGACTGAAAGTAGAAATCCTTCCTTCCTTCCTTCTGATCTACTGTCCTGGGGAAATACAACAAACTCTGCACGACTCCTACGATATCTGGCCCAGGTCAGGCAGAGGTCCACTGTCACCGTAGAAGGACATGCAGTGAACAGTGAGAGTCAGAAACAGCCATGCTTAGGTAAGGTGTGCCTTCGGCAAAGGGTCTACCTAACCAGCAAGCTACTTGGATGACAAACCTTTGGCCACTTAGAGAGGACTCAAGATGTCTCGCCTTTTTGACCAGTTCCAGATGTACTAGTACAGCAAGATCATTTAGGTTAGCCGCAATGGGCTCATGGAACCTTTACAACCCAGTTGAAGTTTACAATAGGGGGCATGTCTCTGAGGTTCATGAGCCAACTCTGGCCTCTGGAAATATTTTATTTAGCCAGCAGGGCTTTTTGAAAAATGGTTTTTATTTTAGTGGTTGTTGTTAATTCTCACCTAAGGGTTATTTTTTCATTGCTTCTCAGAGAGAGTGGAAGAGAAGGAGAGGAAGGGAAGAGAGAGAGAGAGAGAAACATTGATGTGAGAGAGACACATCTACTGGTTACTTCCCACATGCGCCCCGACCTGGGGTAAGTGCTCTTGAGCAGGAATTGAACCACCACCCCTCGGAATGCAGGCCGACGCTCTAACCACTGAGCAACACCAAACAGGGCTTTCAAATTTTTGAAACTAGCTGCCAACGTTTTAAAATCTGATGTTCGTTTGTTTCATAAAAGTTCAAGTTTGCAACTTCTCTTGAAAATCCAGGAACTGACAACTCCCTTTCTCTCATTCCCATAAAATAGTAGGCAGCCCTGGAAAGAGTCCTTGACCTCACGATGGGGCATGAGACATCATCCTGACAGCAATGCTCCCTTAGATAACCGCCTGAGCCGGGTGGGAATGTGAATTTCCCCCAGGGGTCAAAGGGCACACAGAAGAGATGAGATCTCTGGCCGGGTTTTTTTCAGTCAAGCAGCCTCTGGGTGCTGTGAGCAGTGGGCAGGGGATGAAGGAAGGAGAAAGACCCCATTTCAAGAAACCACAAACTGCCACTGCAGAAAAGCCCAGCCCCATCTGCACAGGAGCCAGTGGGCGGAACAGTGCCAGCCCAGCACAGCCTGGACACTGACCCCAAACAAAGAGAAACAGCAGCAGCCAAGAAGTTTCAGAGCCTTGTCACGTGTCCCATCGGCTGGAATGGAGACAGGGGGTGGTGGAGGCGGAAAGAAGAATGTGTCCTCTCCTTGTCCCTGCGAACTGGGCCTGAGGAGAAAGGAAAAAAAGCAGAACTCTCATTGGCTGTTGCTGAGGAAACTAAACTCCCATCCGCCCCTGCAGCCTCACTCCGGTGGACCAGATGCTAGATGGGCGGTTCTCAACTTGACTGCACAGGGCCTCGCCCAGGGAGCTGTTAGCATTCTGGCCTCCAGGCAACTAAAATGG
This sequence comes from Corynorhinus townsendii, assembly GCA_026230045.1. NCBI lineage: Eukaryota > Metazoa > Chordata > Mammalia > Chiroptera > Vespertilionidae > Corynorhinus > Corynorhinus townsendii. The sequence goes on along the minus strand of JAPDVU010000008.1, from coordinate 62,830,379 downwards.
AAATGTGGAGGCAAAGGGCGGTGGGCGTCCAGGCATCCGCATGTTTCAAATGTGATTCCAGTGGGTTGAGAACGGCTGTTCTACCACAGTGCTTCCCCACCCTAGCCTTGCCAGTGACCCACCTGGCATCTCGTTAATATGCAGATTCTGAGTCATAGGTCTGGCCTGGAGTCTGAGCCTCTGCATGTTTTCCAAGATGAAAGGTGATGTCCATGCTTCACAGCCCGACTGGGCTTTGAGTGACTAGAAGCTACCGCCCTTTTCCTGCACCATTCTCTTTTCAAGGAGTTTTGCAGGGAAGATTGCAGGTCTGTCACCTCTAAGTAACTTCAAAATTAGTAATAGTAATGAAAATAAGAAAAAATAACACTAATAATATTATTAAAATAATATTAAGAATATTATTAAGTAATAATAAGAATATAAAAAAATAACTAGATGGGTGTGTGCTTCTTGCCAAAGACTATACTGAAGTTAATTAAAAATATATATATATTCAAACCTGGCTGTTGTGGCTCAGTGGTTGAGCATTGACCTATGAACCAGGAGGTCACGTTTTGGTTCCCTGTCAGGGCACATGCTGGGGTTGTGAGCTCTTTCCCCAGTGAGGGGCATGCATGCAGCAGATCGATGATTCTCTCTCATCATTGATGTTTCTATCTCTCTCTTCCCTTTCTCTCTGAAATCAATAAAAAAAAATTCAATAAGGTGGGAAATAATAATTTGTTCTTCCGTCAAGCTGGTTGCTGATTGAAGTGTCTTAAATGAACGCATTTAACCTTCACCACCACCATGCTGCTGTGGGTGCTGTTATGACCATTTCCATCTTAGGGAAAGGAAGAGGAAGCACACAGATGAAGTATGTAGTGCAGAGCTGGGTTTGAGCGCAGGTGTGTGAGGTGACCACTGAGCTCCACTGTCTCTGTTGGGGGCTGGGGCCTCAAGTGGTGAGTCACTGGTGGGCAGTCACACTATTAATGGCAGGGCTGGGCTTCCCACCTCCATCTGCTGGACTCTACAGATTAAGCCCTTAGAGGGAACACAAATGATGCTATAAACTGCAGCCAGCATATCGGCACGCTGACATCACACAGCTACTGTATACCTGGCCCGTTAGCCTCCTTCCTTTTACCTTTCCCCTGGAGTAGCCAGGGTAAACGTTAGACAAGCAGTCTGGGGTGTGTTTTGTCCAGCCCAGCTGCTAGAACAGAATACCATAAACTAGGAGCTTAAACACCTTTATTTCTCACAGTTCTGGAGGCAGACAGTTCCAGATCAGGGAGGCAGCCTGGTCGGGTTCTTGGTGAGGGTCCATTTCCTGATTACAGACAGCTCCCTTCTTGCTGTGGCCTCACCTGGTGGAGAGAGAAATCATCTCTCTTGTGTCTCTGCTTAGAAGGGCACCAATCCCCTTTATGAGGGCTCCCTCCCCTTCATGACCTGGTTCTTCCCCAAAGGCCCCCTCTCCTCATACCATCACACTGGGGATCAAGGTTTCAATATATGAATTGGGGTGGGGGGTTACATTCAGTCCATAGCAGGGGTGGAGGTAGTGGGAAGACAGAATGGGACATAGAAAATGCAACTTAAATGAGCCAGCTCCCTAACGGAGCCAAGGAATGTCCATGGCCTGGGCAGAGGAAGGGAGGGGTCTGACCGTAAGCCATGCTCTCTTCCCAAGTGAACCAGCCCGTGGGGGCATTAAAGCCAGTCCCTGCCCCTGTGGAACTGGCAGGGAAGGACTAGAAATGCTTGGAGCAGTCATCATTCCTCCCAAAAGGTGTCACATGTCCATTTGTCAGGAAAGATTGAGAAAAGGTGACCAGAGGACTACCAGGAGTTCAGGAACAGACTGAAACACCTCTGAGAGCCCCAGGGGCTTCAGCCCCAAACTTACAAGACACATCTCTTTAGGGCTTAAAACCATCAGCATGGGGAGGGCAATAGCCATGGTTGCTGAGAAGAAGCTATGGCCTGATGAAATGGCCTAATTACTTATCTGTCTCTCCAAGCAGACTGTGAACTCCATTTTACATTGTATCCTTAGCATCAAGTACAGTGCCTGGCACACTAAGGGAATTCATAATATCTGTTGACTGGATGTCTGGTATTGAAATATGAGAAACATAGTTTATTCTGTGGCTCTGCAAGTTATTTCAATCTCCAGCTTAGAGCTGGATACCTTATTTTAAAAATAATTTGTGAGCCCAGCCACTGTGGCTCAATGGTTGAGCATTGACCTACGAACCAGGACGTCAGGGTTCGATTCCCGGTCAGCACACATGCCTGGGTTGAGGGCTCAATACCCAGCATGGGACATGCAGGAGGCAGCTGATCAATGATTCTCTCTCATCACTGATGTTTCTACTTCTCCCTCCCTCTCCTTTCCTCTCTGAAATCAATAAAAATATATTTTTTAAAAATTAGTGAGAAAGTACCAATGCTCTAGTAGGGACTTTTCAATATTTTAGTTGTTTCTTATAATGCTAACCCTTTCTCCATTTCTTTTGATGGTTTCATGGAATTTATTCCTTCAATCAACAATATTCTTTGACTCCTCACTGTATAGAGAAAACCAACAAAGATAATAAACAATTGTATTAATCCGGCTTAATCCATGAGATAAGCCATATCTAAGTGTCCAACCGTTTGTCTGACCATTCGACCATTTGCTATGATGTGCACTGAACACCAGGGAGCAGACAGTCTGAACAGTAGATTAGCTTGCTGCTGGGGTCTGGCCAATTGGAACTGGGTGAGATGGGCAGGACATTCCCTGGAGCCCTCCAGCGGTCCCTCCACAGCCTCTAAAATAGTTCTTCTAATTCATTTCTTTTCAATGTGCATGAATCCGTGCACTGGGCCTCTAAGTGTAAAAATATAGTTCCTGGGCTCCTAGAGGGTCATCTGTAAGTACAAAGTGATACCACAGGAGAGGTGAGGTTAGGCCACCTGTTCCCAAGGCATTCTCAGGCAGGAGAAATGTGTTCAGTGGACACTTGACATTCATGGGGGTGGATTTGAGACCTTTGCCAATTCCTGATACCAGCACTTGCCTGGATATTAACCTTATCTGCAGCCCAGAGTTGTCTGTGCACAGCCTTACACTCCAAGTCTGCTGCTGGTTTAACTCTCTCCCCTGATCTTTCACCTGGTCACTGTTTCTTCGGAGCTTCCTGTTGCAGACTCCCCAGGAGCCCAGGGTCTCTTTCCTTCAGATCAGCTTCATGTCCGTCTGCATTATTCAAAATGGGCCTCTGCAAAATTCCAAAATATGGACTGCAGGCCATCGACCTGAAGTGGCTTATAAATCATTGAGATGGCTGTGGTCCACTTAGTGAGTGCCAGGGCCCTGCTGTGTCTGCCAGAGTCCTATCGAATCCAACACAAGTCCGAAGTGCCTACTGAGTCAGGCACATGCCTTGTTGATGCCACAGGGAACCCAAACAGAGAGAGCTCCTGCTCTCAGGACTGGCATCTGCTAGGAAGGACAGAGCCATTCTCCGGCATGGCTGTGAATTATAAATGCTCTTCAAGGCTCTGTGGTCCCTGGATCCCTCCATCCCAGCTCACTTACAGCACCAACTGCTCCCATCACTCAGTGGTTTTCTGGAGGAGGGTGCATGCACTGAGGTCAGACGCTTTGTGGCCATCCCCCAACAAAATCCCTGCCCCAGCACCCAGTCCCTCCTTCCTGCTCTTCACCTACTTTGCTAATCTGTGAGCACATTAAGGATGTGCCCACCTCAGGGCATTTGCACATGTTGTCCCCCTGCCTACAATGATGCCTACCCCTCCATGTTCACTCAAAGACCACATCCCCAAGAGACCTTCTCAATCAAAGACCACATCCCCCAAAGGTCCACCCTATCAAATAGCCCTTATGACTACTTGACATGTTATGTGTCACTCTGTATAATGCCCCAGGGAAGTTGAAACTTTGTCTTTTTCACTGTTGTACCCCCAATTAGAAGAACAGTGCCTGGTCCACAGTAAGTGCTCAGTAAACACGTGCTGACTGAATGAATGGGCCTGAAGTGCATAGGCACCATGTGAATCTTTTGAGAAAAGGCTCTGAGGGATAGGACAAGAAAGGATGCTCTCTGAGGTCTACAGGTCTGAATGCAGTCCTTTTGAGGGAGGGCAAGGAGGATGAACAACTAGGGCACAAGAGTACCAGATACCAGCATACTAGAGGTGAGATAAGAAAATGCAGAAACTGCCCTAGCCAGTTTGGCTCAGTGGATAGAGCATAGGCCCACAGGCTGAAGGGTCCTGGGTTTGATTCTGGTCAAGGAAACTTACCTTGGTTGCAGGTTCCCCAGCCCTGGTCAGGGTGTGTGTAAGAGGCTACCAATTGATGTTTCTCTTTCACATCGATGTTTCTCTCTGTCTCTCCCTCTCCCTTCCACTCTCTCTAAAAATCAATGGAAAAATATCCTCAGGTGAGGATTAACAGAAAGAAAGAAAGAAAGAAAGAAAGAAAGAAAGAAAGAAAGAAAGAAAGAAAGAAAGGGAAGTGCAAAAACCCAGCAACACAAATGTTACTTTTTTTTTTTTTGTAGGGTGGCACTTCCAACAATGACACCCTTCCCCACAGTGCTCAGTACTGTCCCTCTTAGGTTCTCCCTGAAATGAATTATCTCCAAAAAATCTACCAAAATAATACTAGAATAATAACAGAGGGTCTCACAGTTGGACCACAGTTACATAAAGTCAGTGGCGAGGAGGGCAACAGGAGCATGTGAGGAATTTCAGTTTGAGAGGCAGGTGCGCAGAGTGGGGAGGGGCAAGGCAGCTGGAGTGAGAGGCAGTTCCTCCCCAGGGCTCTGATCCACTCAGATCGGTTTTCTTTCTGCTTATCTCTGTAGCCAATTCCTAGCAACTGTTTGTGGTTTCCTATTTAAAGTGATGAAAGGTAACACCAACATTGGGGGTGGTGGGGGCGGGGGCAGAGAAACAACTCTGAACCCATGTATAACCACAATCCAGGGAAATAAATATCACACGAGGTTATTTTTAAATATCTGAAAAGGACTCCTTACACACACAGGAACGGTGTTGGTTGATCTTTATGAATGACCCAGTGTGGAGAGACAAATCCATAACTAAAACTGTTTATAAATCTTACAGGAGTCCCAAGACCCAAACACCAACTCTCCAAATTGCATTCAAGTACAACTTCTAATGTCCCTCTTATGAGTTTTGGCTTATAAGTAATGATGATAATAGCTAATATTAGCCCAAATTATGTTGGCACTGGTCTGAACTTGTGGGCAAACTCCAGCACAGGTACAGCGTGGCTAAGGGCTCCCTTTGACTAAATGGGGAAGTGAAGGTAAGAGGAAAGAGCTGATTTACTGAAAGATGACTCAACAAGTCAGTGTAGGAGTCTGAATAAAGATTGGGTCTTCTGGCTCCTGACTGTTTATGAAATCTTGACCTTGCCTTGGTAACATTGCAACCCGGCCAAACAGGACAAGGAGTGGAATTTGATAATGAGCATTATGTGACCTTTTGTACAAATACTATGTGGTAGATCATGAGAAAAAATAAGTTTTGTACCAGTAAAAATAATGGGTGGAAGACAGTCTGGCATTTTCTTACAAAACTAAATATAGTCTTACCATATGATACAGCAAGTGCACTCCTTGGTATTTACCCAAATTAGTTGAAATGTTACTTCCACACAAAAACCTGCACAGGACTATTTATAATAGTTTTATTCATAATCGCCGAAACTTGGAAACAACCAAATGTCCTTCAGTAGGTGAATGGATGAGCTGTGGTACATCCATACAATAGAATGTTATTCAGCAAGATAAAGAAATGAGCTATAAAGCCACAAGACATGTAAGAAACTTAAATGCATTTTACTACTAAGTGGAATAAGTCAATCTGGAAAGACAACATACTATATGATCCCAATTATATGACATTCTGGAAAAAACATCATATGGGGACAGTAAAAAGATCAGCCATTGACTGGGGTTTGGGAGGGAAATAATAGGCAGAGGATTTTTAGGTAACAAAACTATTATGTATGGTAGGGTCAGGGCAAATACATGCCATTGTACATTGTCAAACCCATAGAATGTGTAACACCAAGAATGAACCCTAATGCAAACTATGGACTTTGGAGGATAATGGTGTGTCAATGTAGGCTCATCGAGGCGAACAGAAGTGGGGAGGGACCGGAGGAAGCAAGGTCCAGAGGCCTTCAAAGGACCCTCAGCCACGGAAGCCTTAGCAAGGCCTCCAGTTGCAGGGCTCTGGGACCCAGCATTGTGGAGGGGCTGGTCCTCCGCCTCAAGGTGTGGAGCTCTGCACTCTGTGCCCATCGAGCGGTGCCTCTGACCCAGGCCTGCGCAGCCCTTTCTTGCCTCTCCGGTTCCTAAAGACAACAACCGCGACCATGTCTGCCAGCTGGGTTGGTAGTCAGGGCAGCTCTCCCTCCAGGCGCTCAGCTCCCAGCTGCCCCGCGCCGTGGGCTCCACGTGGTCCACAACAGTCCGGTCCTGCCTGCGCTTCCACAGCTCATAGCCCTCGGGCTGCAGGATGCGCACTAACACGTCCATGGAAAAGCTCGCCCTGGCCTCCCGGAAGCTGCACTGAGAGGCCACTTTGCCATACAGGGGTCCTCAAACTTTTTAAACAGGGGGCCAGTTCACTGTCCTTCCCACGGTGGAGGGCCCGACTATAGTTTTAAAAAAAAACTATGAACAAATGCCTATGCGCACTGCGGGCCCAGGACGAGTCGGCTGCTAAGCAGGACAGGCAGCGGCACCCAGCGGGCTGGATAAATGTCCTCGGAGGGCCGCATGTGGCCCGCGGGTGGTAGTTTGAGGACCCCCGCTGGCATAGTCGATCCATCGCGGGGTGGCAAAGTTGATGGCCTCCGCACAGTTGAAGCCATGGTTGAAGCCAGCGTGATAGCCATAGGGAAACGTCACCATGAACTCTCCAGCCTCCTGAGTGATCCGACTGAACGGGACCCCATTCTCCTTGAGGACAGTGGGCAAGATGAGAGCCACCTTGTGCCGCAGGAAGGCCTCGCAGCCCCGAGAACTGCCTGGGAAAAGCTCCCTGGCCAGGCGCTCCAGGCGCTGGCTGTGTTCTGGGGGCACGGCGTACCGCATCTTGGGCTCCCCGAAGTGCAGGTAGTTGCTGCTGTAAAGGTCCATGTCCTCCGTGTGTCCAGTGACACTCCACACTCCTGCTCCAGTAGATACTGAATGGTTCCCAGTGTTTTTATCATATTAGGAGTTATTGATTTTTTTTTAAATGACATAACTTGGTTGTATAAAGGTTTCTCCAAATATTTTCGCTCCAAGTCCTCAAAATCCTAGGTGCCTGGGTCAGATACTTTCAGCTTTTCCCCAAAACTGGCGGGGCTATTGCCTGCACACACTCTCCACCTCTCCCCCGCCACCTGCTGGACAGGGGTGGCCATTACAATGCTATCCACTGCTGGTTTTGAGTTTCTTAGCTAGGCCTAGGCTCTGTCTGTGGATTCCATGTAAGCAATATATTTTTGAAATATATTATTTTTTTCACAACTGGATGAAATGTCATTATTTTAAATCTTAGAGTCTAGATGCCATGTTCCTCAGATGCTATGGTTTTAAATTAATAAGCATCCAACTCCCCAAATCCCAAAGTTTGTTCTGAATGCAGCTAAAGTTGCTAAAGAACTGCATGAAGCAACTATTATCTAACACATAAATATAACCACAACAACAAAATAACATCTCACATATGTCACACAGCACCAACAATTTGAACTTGAACTCTTTAAGCAACTACAATTATAAAAATATCTCCCAGCTTGCCAATTCATTCAGAAACTAAATCCAAGATTTAGCAGTTCCTTGCACAAAACAAATGGCTTGTTTTCATTGACAGTTCAGTAAAAAATATTAGTATGATAGATGTGAATGAAAAAATAATTTTATTCAATCAGATCCAATGTAATTGATCAACCACATGCTCCAAAAATGTCTTTATCACTGCTAGTAAACCTTGTTTTATAATCTCACTAAAGAAAACTATTTTCAGTGAAAATATTTCTTTGAAACCTGAATATAAAAATACACAAAACCCCATAAATGCCTCAAATAAACTGAAAATTTGACCAAATAAAATTTAAAAATAATCACCAAAACAAAAGGTAAAGATTTAAACATTTTAGACTCTACTTTAAATGTAAATAGTCTTGCTTTAATCTCTTTTGAACATTTTTTGCAATCCTTAATTCTTTTTTTAAAAAATAATTCTTTATTGTTGAAAATATTACATATGTCCCCTTTTGTCCCCCATTAACCCTCTCCAGCCCGCCCCCTGCCCCAGGCCCTCACTGCCCCATATATGCATGGCCTCATCTGTGTCCATGGGCCATGCATATATGTATACAAGGTCCTGGTTGGTTACTCCCACCCACTCTCCCCCTCCTTCCTTCTGAGATTCTGCACTCTGTTCCACGCTTCCATGTCTCTGGATCCACTATGTTCATCAGTTTATTTTGTTACTTAGATTCCACATATGAGTGAGATCATGTGATACTTGTCTTTCTCTGACTGGCTTATTTCACTTCACATGATACTTTCCAGGTCCCTCCATGCTGTCTCAAAGGGTAAGAGATTCTTCTTTTTTTACTGCTGCATAATATTCATGGTATAAATTTTTTTTAAAAAAATGGAGGCATAAAAAGGCAATTGTCCAATAATATGAAATCTCAATTTTACATGAACATTTTCCAAGATCCAAAAATATGCTTTCCCTTTGGACTCAACTTCAAAATGAAGCAGCACGGATTGATCGTCTGTCTCTATGTGTCTCATCAAAAACTGAATTCACTCAGCACCATCCGTAACCAATCTGTGAACATCCTCCAAAACCATTGATGTCCAACTCTGGTCTACTCCTTCAGTTTCCCATAAAATGAAAAGATTTTTTCTTCACAAAATCTTCCTTTAACAGTCTTGGTCAAGTAGCTCAGTTGGTTAGAGCGTCATCCTGATATACCAAGGTTTCAGGTTCAATTTCTGGTCAGGGCACTACAAAAGGCAACCTATGAATGCATCAATAAGTGGAAATAAGTGGAACAACAAATCTCTCTCTTCTCTCTCTCTCTCTCCCCCCCTTCTGTCTCTCTAATGTCAACAAACAAAAATTTAAAAACATCTTTCTTTAAAACTTTCAACATGACAACATAGCAAAACTAGCTGAAGATATAGGTGTACATGTATATGTGTATATGTATTCATTTTTAATGAAATAAATACATATATTCAATTTTAGTTTAGGAGAAATGGAAACTCCATCTATCACAATTTCTGAGGTAAAAGTGAAAATGTTCCCACAACTAAAAACTAAACGCTTTAAACTTTTAATGAGAAAGTTCTCTCTTTCTATCAATTTCACATTTAACAAGAAAAAAAAGAATGGAATAATACATAGCCTACCTTCCACTAATCTGAAAGTGCTTTCTCACTTGGAGCCATTCTGAAAGGGAATAGGCTGATAGGCCAATAATATTTTAATCCAATCAGAAATATCCTAATCCAATCCCATGGCTCCTCCTTGTGATTCAAGATAGAACTAAACTTAAAATTAAAAGCCACAAAAGATAAGGATCCAGAGATATTTTCAGTCAGGAAAGAGAAAGATGAGAAACTCCAGCTAGGTAATTTCACTTAATCATTTATTCAAATAAATATGAAATATGGCTCAGTGGTTGAGCATTGATCTATGAACCAGGAGGTCATGATTCGATTCCTTGTCAGGGCACCTGCCCCGATTGTGGGTTCAATCCCCCATGTGGGGCATGCAGGAGGCAGCCAATCAATGATTCTCATCATAGGTGTTTCTATCTCTTTCTTCCTCTCCTTTCCTCTCTGAAATCAATAAAAATATATTTCTTAAAAAATATGCATTGAGTGACTATGATGCTTAAGGTATTGAGATAGGTTCAATACAGAATTTTTAAAAATCAACACTTAGACTTTTTTGAAAAAATGTTCATTTCCATGAGGAAGTTAAGACAAGTAAGAAATAGCATTAATTGATAAGTTGGATTTGAATACTGACCCCAATATTTACTAAGTGGTGACAGTAGTTCCTCCTTATCCATGGGGGCTCTAAGACCCCTAATGGATGCCCAAAATCATGAATAGGTATACTTTGTGTTTTTCTAGACATACCTATAATAAAGTTTATTTATAAATTAGGCACAGGAAGAGATTAACAATAATAGCTAACAACAACTAATAACTATTTTAATTACTTGCAGAAATGACTCAGATATTTCACCCTTTTTAATATATATATATATATATTTTTTTTTTTATTGATTTCAGAGAGGAAGGAAGAGGGAGAGAGAGACAGAAACAACCATGATCAGAGAGAATCATTGATCAGCTGCCATCTGCATGCCCCCTACTGAAGATCGAGCCATCTGACCAGAATCGAACCTGGGACCCTTCAGTCCACAGGCCGATGCTCTATCCACTGAGCCAAACCAGCTAGGGCTCAAATATTTCACTCTTAAGTAAAATGCTGGCTTAAGGACTAAAATAACTAACTATATAAATAGAGAAAGTGTTTTCATTTTAAGGAAGTATCCATTGGTTCCTCTGTGGGGATGTGTTTAAAACAAGACTGTTGAATATTGTCAAATACCTATCAGCATCTGAAAATGGTCATATAACTTTCTCCTTGGATCTACTAATAGGATAAGTTATGTTACTGATTTCCTTATGTTAAAGCATCTTTGCCTTCCTGGAATAAATCCATTTAGTCATTATAGTTAGATTGTATTTGCTCATAATTCATAAGTAACTTTATTAAATTTCCTCATTATGCAATTCTTCGATTTTTTTTCTATCAGCATAGTGTTTGCTTAAAACTTTGAATTTTTTTTCTTTTCCTATGCCAAGTAGATTTGGAAATATCTGCTCTTCAAAGGTTTCACACATTTCCTTGTGGCATCATCTGGTACTGGTGGTTTTGGAAAAGGCAGATCTTTTGATGTGTTTTGATATTTCTTACATAGAAGTTTTTTAACTTCTGAAATCAGGTTTAGTTCATTTTTTCTTTAAAAGTATCTATATTATTTGAGCTTTTTTTAAATTTCCCAGTTATATTCTTTTATAATTTATCTAACTAATTAATTTCTGCATATGTTTTTATTAATTTCTTCTTGCACTTTAGGTAAGTTTGTTTTTTCCTGATTTTATGAGACAGAAGCGTAATCCAGTTAATTTCATTCTTTCAATTTCGTGATAAGGCTGAAAATTTTCCTCAGTCCTATTTTAACTCATCACATCTATTGCTATGTGTTTTTCATTCATTTTGAAATCTAAAAACATTTCCATAATGCTTATTATGTTTTAGACATCCATTTAGCACTTTACAAATATTAACTCATAGAACTGTCATACTAATCGTATGAGGTTGATGTGATTACTATACCCATTTTACAGTTGAGGAAACTGAGTCACCATGAACTTAAGTAATTTGCTAAGGTCACCCAAACTGGTACAAGTTAAACTGGAATTCAAAACCAGGCAGAATGGCTCCAGAGTTCATAGAGTTAACAAATATTCTGGTTCCCTGTTTCCTGCAAATTAGAGGGACAGCTGTTCCTGTAATCTACAAGTCAGTCCATTAAAAATGTTAACTTTCCAAAAAGAAAGACTTCCGTAGTTTCTGATTTTTAACATTAATGTCCTCTTTTATTGCATGAAAATTAAGAAGTCTGATTTTTTTCTGCTTTGGAATTTATGAATGTTTTCTCTTCAGCCTAATATACTTTTAATTTTGTGATTGATCATTGGCACTTTACAAAAGGGAGCATTCTATTACCAGGTACATAAATTCTACCTTATTGTTCATGTTGTTTAAGCCTTCTGTATCCTTAAGCCTGTCTATTTTATATGTTGTTGCTTTTTGTCTTGCATGGCATGAAGTAAAAGGCGGCTCTGAACACCCAATTCCGATGTGTAGGCAAGGTTCACATCAACAATGCTCAGGGAACCAGCAGGTTGTCCCACAGCTCAACTCAGTTCTGATACTATATTCCTGGAGATAGCATCAGATCTCACAAATAAAGGGCTCAGTCCTACAAAATTGCTATCACCCCCACCCGACCACTGCCTTCAGATGCCAGTCACAAGCCCAGGAACTTCTGACCCACTGGCTATAAATCAGGGATTCCTGGCCACCTCCTTGGGTTTTATTAATTTGTTAGAGCATCTCACGGAATTAAGAAAACATTTCACTTACCATATTACCGGTTTATTATAAAAAGTTATTGTGAGGGTCTCCGGAAGGAGGAATGCACAAAGCCAAAAGGGGTAAAGAATTTTTTTAGGTCATCTGGAAAACCAGATAGGCTAGGCCCCAAAATGGGGCCAACACCCAGGGACGAGGAGTCAGAGATTTTACAGGACTCTAGGGGGGCTTTTTGTGGGTGGAGCATTCTCTGGGCGGATCCTGAGGGAAAGATAATGGTCTTAGCAAGTGGAATGTGGTCTAAGCAAAAGGGAAAGTCCGTTGTGAAGTGGTCCAAAGGTCAGGTCCCAGGAGGGGGTGTTGATTTCCATAATTTGATCACACCTAACAGTTACAGCTCAGGAACAGCCAGATGGAGAGATGCATGGAGCAAGACGTGGGGCCAGGTGAGGAGCTTCCATGCCCTCTCCAGGAGCACCACACACACTCCCAACACCTCCACTTCTTCACCAATCAGAAAGCTCCCCAAATGCTGCCCTTTTTGGGTTTTAGGGAGGTGTTATTACATAGTCATGAATAATTAATCACTGGCCACTGGAATTGATTGGATCTCCAGCCCCTTTTTCCTCCCCAGGGATGGGGTTGGGGGTATGGGCTGGGGCTTTCAACCCTCTCATCACAGGGCTGGTTTCTGGGTGGCCAGTTGCCACCTTTTGGTTACCAAGGGGCATTCTGAAAGTCACCTCATTAATATAACAAAAAAGACCTGTGTAGCTCTCCTCTCTTAGGAATTTCCAAGGGTTTTAGTAGCTCTGTGCCAGAAACAGGGATGAAGACCCAATATATATACCTATTATAAATCACAATGTCACATAAAAATATCCTATTTTTAATCTGTTTCTTTTTACCTGTTTTATTTTCTGTAATTTATCCTTACCAATATTGCATGGGTATTCAATGACAGCCACATTTGCATAGTGAAACTTGCCTTTGAACCTCAATTCTAATTTGTCTGATTTTAGCCCCATAACTCCTGCTTTTTGTTTGTATTTGCAACATAGTGTTTTGCTTGTCCATTTACTTGTAACTTTTCTGAATCACTTTGTTTTAGATTGTTAAAAGATAAACTAAGGTCATTTAAAAGTCAAAAGATTCAAATCAGGCAGCATTCAATGGAGCAGGTGGGAAGCAGTTCCCGGGAGCTGTGCAAAAGGAAAGGCCTTCACAGGCAGAAAGGGGCAGAAGCAGGAAGTCATACAAGGCAAACACCTGGGTGGGTTATTGCAAGATTACTTTCCTTTAGGGCAGTGGTCAGCAAACTGCGGCTCTCCAGCCATACGTGGCTCTTTGGCCCCTTGAGTATGGCTCTCCCACAAAATACCATGGCCTGGGCGAGTCTATTTTGAAGAAGTGGCGTTAGAAGAAGTTTAAGTTTAAAAAATTAGGCTCTCAAAAGAAATTTCAATCGTTGTACTGTTGATATTTGGCTCTGTTGACTAATGAGTTTGCTGACCCCTGCTTTAGGGGATGTAGGGGCCCATGAGGCAGATTACCTAACTGATGAGTCCTGATTGACGACTGCCTTGGATTCCATTTCTGGAATTCCATTTCTGAGTTAGCAAACAAGTGATTCCAATATGGTCCTATTTTCTTGTTTCTAACAGTTGTGTCTTTTTTTATATCATTCAGATTTTTAAAAATGCATTTGAGGGGGAGAGTCGGTTGTGGGATGGGGAGGCAGATGCGATGGAGGAGATGGAGGCCAGGAGGCCGGGCCTGTGCTGAGCTCCGTGAATTTGCGATATGTCTCAACTCATCTGGAACCACAGCTCCGGCATCGTGCGTCCTGTGTTGCTCCACTTTCACAGTGAGCCGCGTCCCTACCCCACGCTGCCACCGGGCACGACTGCCACATGCACAGCTACCGAGGGCACCTTTGGCTCTTCTGAAATGCTGGGACATTTGACGGGCTTCTGGTTTACCAAACTGAACTAGCTGTGCCATCTCTCAATGTTGATGGACAGCCTATTTTTGCCAATTTCACATTACCAGTGTGTACCCTAAAACAGCGATGCCTTGAGGTTGTCTGAAGCCTCGTCAAGCCTGACGATTCAGGAGACTGGACATTGTGAGATCACTCTATGAAGACCTGGAAGACCAGGCAACTGTGAAGAAAGACCCGGAGCAGCGGACACAGGAGCATATTGAAAATCAACGGATGGAAGAGACTAAAGATTTTAATTGAAATTTGCACTCCTAACCCTCAGTTGTTGAAGGAACAGGCTAGTCTTAATCTAGATATAGCACTGGTCACTTATTCTGGGTTTCAAGGTCTCATTCTTAAAGTGTCAAATGCTCCATTGCTTAAAAGATCTCACTAGGTATTGGGATGTTTAGGAGTAAATGTCACAAAATGTAATGTCTGCCCTCCCTAGAAGAGTTTGTGAAGGGAAAGGTTCTTCTGTGGAAGAAGCTTTGTGTAAATAATTCAGTGAGAATTGCAGCCTATTCCTTGATTGGCAGAAAGCAGTGGTATCTGCCTTTAATTGCTGTATTGTGGCTGGCGATGTGTCTGCTGCCTCCTGCTTTGAGAAGACTGAGGTGACCTTAAGGCAGGGACAAATCTGTCTGCCCTTTGACACCCCAGTGCCTCTGCCATTATGAGCCGTCATCAGTGTTTGCTGAGTGAGCAAACCAGTGGATACTTTTGTAGAAAGGGTTTGGGAGGTTTGCCTCCTTTTGCAGGGGAAAACGGGGGACCTTAGGGTGTGTACAGTAAATAAGTGTTTTAATGGGAATCATTTTTATAAAAAGCACTTCTTATAATTTCCTAAATTTTGTGCTCTTGTCTGTTTACTATTGTTCCAGTGCCATTTTATTACTTTTTCTACCCCAAGATTAGCTTTTTACAGTTACCATGATGATAGGTCTTTTGAAACTTGACATTTGCAGAGAAGATAGGAGAAAATAGCTATCCTCCTGTAAACTCTAGTATGAAGGAGATACCGCCATAGTATAACTGAGTTTCTGCCGAGTGTGGGTATTTCTGTTTCTTTTTGTAAATCTATGACATCTCTGTTTGGCTCCATGTTTTTCATTAAGCAGGATCTGGTGACACTTTGCGCCTGGGTGGAGGAGGTACCGAAGCCCTCACAGCCCTGGGAAGTTACTCCAGAGAGTAGCCTGGCATGTTTTATCATTTTATAAATGTACAAATACTTTCTTATAGGCTGGACTTCAATTCATTCAGTGCTTCCATCAGGCTTCCTTTTGTGTAACAGTTTTTTAAAAATCTGTAGAGAAAATTTCGGAAAAGACAGAAAAGTAACAGGAAGAAAAAGGTCACTGCAGATACACTATTTAAACACAATCACTAACTTAACATTTTCAATTTTCAACTTTTGGTTGGCTTGTTTTTACATAGTTGAGGTTATATTGTTACATACAGTTTTGATTTCTTTCTCATTTAACTTAATAACTTCAATATCTCCTCCTGGCATCTTTATAAGTTCTTCAGAGACAATAATACAATCTTTCTCTTGAAAATAATTTTGGGATATTTCTTGGCATCTTTCATTTCTATGCTAACTTTTGAGCTCAACTCCTGTGCTCTGCAGAATGAAGTGAATGACACAAACCCCCCACAGCTGTCTCACTATGCATTAAGTTTCACTCAACCTTGTTCCCCCTTCAACATTCAGCAAAAGAGTTGGCTTTAGGCCTCCCCAAGAGAGAAGAGCCTGTTGTAGTACTCATTAATGATATGCCTCTTAATATCTACTTTTTTGTATATTGAAGAATGAATGCTGGTATTTAAGGTAGCAGAGAGAATTCCAGAGTCAGATAGGAAGGGGATTTAAGGAAGTCTGCTGGTGCTGGTTTTATTATATTTTTAACCTGTCTTTGTGTCAAAATGAGATTTCATGTTGCTCTTGTTAAAACATGCAATGTAAGTACTGTGTTTCTTGTGTTGTCCTAGGAAGACTGAAAATCTGTAGCATAAATAATGTATTTGTTGTTTGAAGTCTTATGAATGTATTAAATATATTAATAAACTGTGTGGTTTCCTATTTTGAGTTTTAAAAAAGCTGTTCGTTAATACATTAAATGGTGCTGAGTAAAGTGAAAAAATAAAATAATAAAAATGCATTTTAGCCCTAACTGGTTTGGCTCAGTGGATAGAGCGTCGGCCTGCAGACTCGAAGGGTCCCAGGTTCAATTATAGTCAAGGGCATGTACCTTGGTTGTGGGCGCATCCCCAGTAGAGGGTGTGCAGGAGGCAGCTGATCGATGTTTCTCTCTCTCATTGATGTTTCTAACGCTATCCCTCTCCCTTCCTCTCTGTAAAAAAATCAATAAAAAATATTTTTAAAATGCATTTTAAGAATTTTACCTTTCTTAATTGTGCAGCTACACACTGGGGATAGCAACTTTAATAAAATATAAGTAAAATTACAAATATGCCACCTGGGTGGTGTTGCTCAGTGGTTGAGCATTGACCTGTGAACTACAAGGTCCCCTGGTGCCATTCCCAGTCAGGGCACATGTCTGGGTTGTGGGCTCCATCGCCAGTGGGGTCATGCAGCCAATCAATGTTTCTCTTTCATTAATGTTTCTATTTCTCTATACCTCTCCTTTTCTTTCTCTCTGAAATCAATGAAAACAAATTATTTCAAAAATTACAAACATCCCTGAGGCAGTACTGGCTGACAGACTCATTGGGTAAACTGTCTCGTTTCAGCCTGAGCAGAGGCCTGAGCAGTGGCCTGAAAGTGGGTGTGTCAGAGCAGCAAGAGAGAGAGAAGCTCCTGGGTTCAGTTCTGGCTGCAGCATGTCCAGTGGAAACCAGTGCTTTAATAATCTGCAGAACTAGTCATCTGGAAATTATCCCAACTTCCAAAGGCATCCACGGGAATGTGAGCTCTCCTTTCTTAGCTGGCTCTAAGCCATTAATAGACTAACAGCTCTATCTATCTATCTATCTATCTACCTACCTATCATCTATCTCCTGCTGTAATTTAGTTTAGAATATCTCAGAATGTTCTCCTTATCAAGGGACACTATGTCAGGGGAGGGATCCTGAAGGTGATATCAAAACCAGCCGTATCCATGGCATCTAGGAGTGGACTGGGCATCCCTGGGAGGTACCACAGCATTCTAGGGCAGCTGCCCCAATGGGGAGGTCGATTTGGCTAGCAACTGGGATCCCTGCTTGGCACAGTAGTAGAAACATCTGGCAGTTTAAGAAATGGGTCATTTCTAGGAGATAAAGCATCTTGACTATGGACAGGGCCAGCCCAGACTGTTGCTTGGCTGGGAGGCGCTGTGGTTCCCAGGGTTGAGGGTCAGATACAGCCATATTTGGCTAAATCTTCATCAGCGATAGGCTCAAAGACAGAAGACCACCCATTGGCAGGGAACGTGTCCCAGGACCCAAGAGAGGCAGCTGCCTTTAGCTTTAGCTCCAGGGAATCACAGTCAGGGGTCCAGGAGATTTAGGCAACTGTGTCGGGGGCTTGGACCATGGTGGCCTAAGTGGTCCATCCTCACAACCTCAGAGAAGTTCATGGAGTTTCCAGCTGGGTCTCCCATAGAATCAACATCATTAAAATGTCCATACTGTCCAAGGCCATCTGCAGATTCAATGCGCTCCCTATTGAAATACCAACGGCACATTTCACAGAGCTAGAACACATACTCCAAACGTTTATATGGACTCAAAAAGGACTGTAAATAGCTGCAGCAAGTTTGAGAAAAACAAAGTTGGGGAGATCACAATACCAGATTTCAAATTATACTACAAAGCCATCATAATCAAAACAGTCTGATACTGGCACAAGAACAGGCATATAGATCAATGGAACAGAAAAGAGAACCCAAAAATCGACCCAAGCCATTATGCTCAATTAATATTTGACAAAGGAGGCAAGAGAATACAATGGAGTCAAGACAGACTTTTCAATAAATGGTGTTGGGAAAATTGGACAGACAAATGCAAAAAAAATGAAACTAGACCACCAACTTATGCCATACACAAGAATAAATTTAAAATGGATAAAAGACTTAAATGTAAGTCGTGAAACCATAAAAATCCTAGAAGAAACCACAGACAGCAAAAATCTCAGACTCTCTTGTAGCAATATGTTTACAGAAACATCTCCTAAGGCAAAGGAAACCAAGGAGAAAATAAATAAATGGGACTACATCAAAATAAAGTTTTTGTACAGCAAAAGAAACCATCAACAAAGCGAAATGGGAGAACATATTTGGCAATGATATATTTGATAAAAGGTTAATATCCAAAATATATAAGGAACTCATACAACTTAACAAAAGGAAGACAAACAATCCAATTAAAAATGGGCTAAGGACCTACATAGACACTTCTCCAAAGTGGACATGCAGATGACCAAGAGACATATGAAAAAATGCTCCAAGTCACTAATCATCTGAGAGATGCAAATCAAAATTACAATGAGATATCATCTCACACTTGTCAGAATGGCTACCATCAACAAATCAACAAATGACAAGTGCTGGCAAGGATGTGAAGAAAAGAGAATCCTAGTACACTGCTGGTGGGAATGCAGACTGGTGCAACCATTATGGAAAACAGTATGGAGTTTCCTCAAAAAATTAAATCTGGAATTCCCATTTGACCCAGTGATCCCACTTCTAAGAACATATCCTAAGAAACCCAAAGCACCAATTAGAAAGAATGTATGCACCCCTATGTTCATAGCAGCATGATTTGCAACAGCTAAGATCTGGAAACAGCCCAAGTGCCCATCAGTAGGTGAGTGGGTAAAAAAGTTGTGGTATATTTTTACCATGGAATACTATGCAGCAGTAAAAAAAGAATAATTTACTATTTGATGCAGCATGGAGGGACCTGGAGAGTATCATGCTAAGTGAAATAAGTCAGTCAGAGAAAGATAAGTATCACGATTGCACTCCTATATGGAATCTAAGTAACAAAATAAACTGATGAATGGAGTGGATCCAGAGACATGGAAGCATGGCACAGTGTGGAATGTCAGAGGGAAGGTGGTGGAGGGTGAGTGAATGGGAGATAATTAACCAAAGAACTTGTAGGCATATATGCCTAACCCATGGACACAGACAATAGGGAGCTGAAGGCCTGGGGTGGGGGTCGGGGGATGGAGGGGGTCAATGGGGGGAAAATGGAGACATATGTAATACTTTTAACAATAAATATTAAAATAAATACACGTTGTTCATATAAGACCACAAAATAAGTATCAATAAAAATTCCACAGAATCAACATATTGAGCAGTCTTGACCACAATCAAATAAATTGAAAATCAGCAATAAAAGGCCTCCCTCCTGCCCCTTCCAGACTGCCTCTCTAAGCCACCACTTTCCTGACCTCTAATCTCGTTATTTTTTGTTCAGTGATAAATTTTAGGTGCATTTTTGGAACCTGGCTTCTTTGGCAAAGCCCTCTAGTTTTGATAGCTTGTGGTTAGTTTTGAAAAAATGCTCCAAGTCACTAATCACCTGAGAGATGCAATGTGTTTTGCAGCACCTGAAACTGTGTTTGCAGCACCTGAAACAGCAATTAAAAAAGAATACTAGATGTTAAAGAGACAAGTCATTGTTGGGTGGTGGTCTGAAGTGTGAAGAAACTTTTGTTTATGAGTGGGGGGAAATGTGTTACCGGGAAACCCCAGAGTAGACTCGGGATGCCGGTGACTGTGTCCAATAACGAAGGCAGGGTTGAATCACATTAAGCGTTTATTGAGGAGGCTCGCCAACCAAGAAGGCAGGGTGCTTACAAGCATCAAATCCTGCCTTCCAGCAAGGTACAGGAGACAGGATTATAAGGGGAAGGTGCTAGGGAATGGAATGCAGCTACGTGCAGTCCTAAAGGTCTGCAGATGGCATCAGTTATCAGGTGATGAGATGATGTTGACGAGATGATGTTTTGACTCCTGATGGGTTGGCCTGACCATGCTTCTCGGTTCTGCTTGCTGGATTCACAGCTGAGTCACCTCCCCAATAGCTTCGCACAGGCCTTGAAAAGAAAACTTAAGAAAAACTTAACCCCCTATTCTTATATAAGAAAATTAACTCCCTATTCACATATGTATATGTGTTCTAAGATTTAAAATAATATTATTTTCAGATTAATTCAGGTGTCCTATTAGATTATAGGTCCCCCCTATCAAAAGGAGTATACCTGTCCTCCTTTTAACAATAAAGATACACTTTTTAAAAAAAAGAAAGAAACGTCTGCTCAAGTTCAGTTGATATTTGGGATTTTCTGGGTTTGGGCAATTTTCGGTTGCCATTATTTACTTTTTCTCTTTACTTAGGGAATTCTTGTTAAGATGATAATCCTTGGGCCTTAAAGGGACATGAACTAGCTTTTTGGCTTTTGGACAAGGCCAGACATAAGTCATTTCTTCAGATTTTCTATTTGTCAGGTAGAAAATTAAAGATGAGAGTGGAGGAGAAAGAGAGAGAGATGTCAATTGAATTTCTGATCTGGTATCTTCTGGTTTAAAAAAGAGAAAAAAAGAAAGTCAACAATAAAAAACGAACCAACCATATTTATTTGAAAATCAATATCCACATATTAATATCTACAATAATATCTTTATATCTAAAAATATATTGATTTTTATGTTCAGCTCAAGCAATTAGTAAAAACAGAATTATTCAAAAGAAAAGAAATGATTGCATGATAAAAAGGGAAACAGGCCCAGCTAGTGTGGCTCTATGGTTGAGTGTAGACTCATGCACCAAGAAGTCACAGGTTCTATTCCTGCTCAAGGCACATGCCCAGGTTGTAGGCTCCATGCCCAGAGTGTGCGGGAGGCAACTGATCCATTAGTATTTCTATCTTTCCCTCTCTCTTTAAAATCAATAAAAACATATTTTTTAAATCTTAAAAATAATAGAGGAAAACACACATACAAAAATAGAGATGATTAATAAAAACATAAATCTGATACTTTTAAAGAAGACTAAAATACAGATCTGGAGATACTGATGAAGGAAGAAGTTTCTAGGACTGGGGCAGGAAATACACAACATGAGCCTGGAGCATCTTGTAGTGCCTGAAATTAAGGACATCCTGAAAACAAACACATCAGAGGGGCACAGGAACCCAAGAAAAGGGCTCCCAATGGCCAGAACTCAAACAATTTCAGCAACAATAGAAAGTAGTACTGAATTATAACCACAAATATAAAATAAATATGAGTCACACTGATAGAAATGGTTGAGTAAATAAAAAATTGGAGGAAACAAATAAGTCTCTTCTGCAGAAGATTCCAAATAACCTATGTAGTACTGCACGTAAAGGAGGAAAGAGTAACACCCTGTCCCCTGAGTGTGGGCTACAAATATGGACTGTCTTCAAGAGTACAGAGAGGCAAGTGGCATGGGTGGGGCCACTTGCCACAAGTAGTAATTTTATAGTGGAGAATGCTGACAAATACTATTTCAGTGAGAGTCCTAAATTATGTTGATAGCTTATGCCTTTGATATGATGTGATAAAAATGTCACTTCATCTCTATAATCTTCCTCTAATAAAACCACATAAACCCTGGCTAATTATAAGAAAAACATCAGACACCCTGTCTGGTGTGGGTCACTTGGTTGGGTGTCGTCCCATACACCTACGGGTTGCTAGTTCGAGTCCTGGTTAGGGCACATGCCTGGGTTTTGGGCTCAATCCCCAATGGGAAGTATGCAGAAGGCAGCCAATAGATGTTCCACTCTCAGGTTGATATCTCTCTAAAATTCAATTAAAAAAAAAAGTTTTTTTTAAAAAAACATCAAATTCCAGTAGATGGGCATCCTACAATACACCTGAGCAATACTTCCCCAAATTGTCAAGTTTCCATAAAAACATTTTGTCAAAAATAAATCTGAGAATCTATGACAACGGAGAGAAACCAAAAGAGACAAAGTAAATGTAACTTGGAATTTTGGATGTGACCTGGGAACATAACAAGGACTGAGTAAAAACTAAGGAAATCTGAATAGCAGATTTATTGAATAACCTATAGGCATTGATTCATGAACTGCAACAAATGTACCACAGTATGTAAGGTGTTAATAATAGGGGAAACTGTGAATGAGGTAGCATGGAGGTAGTTATATGGGGGAAACGCTCAATTCTCTAATCAATTTTTTTTCATCTAAAACTGTTCTAAAAAATAAAGTATCACTAAGTGTAATAAAATAATAAAGAGGTCTCAAAGAAGAATATGAGAATGAAAAAAATTAGAAATATAATCTATTTTTAAAAACAGTCTACAAAATGATACAGCACAATATAAAACAAACAATTCTATAAACCAGTACATGATCATTTTTTTAAAGCAGAAAGGTTTAACATTTTTTAAAATTATAAAATATGTGCTTACAGAAATTCACAAAGCATATTTGTACAGCTTAACTTACACATATTAAGAACTATTAACATCTATTAATAACCGTAGAGTGAATAAAGTAGCCCACCACCCAGGTCAAGAAATACTATATTGCCAGTCACTTAGTACCTGACTCAGGCTCCTCCTTCGGGAGTACTGCCTCATCTGCCTCTCCAATTAACCTGTCCAAACTACAAGCATATTAATTTCAGTAAACAATATGAAATTAAAACTACCGTTTTTAAAAAAAACTTTATAGGACCTTTAAAAATAAATAAACCTTTAAGAAGATAATGTTTTGCCCTAACTAGTTTGGTTCAGTTGGCCTGCGGACTGAAGGGTCCCAGGTTCGATTCCAGTCAAGGGCATGTACCTGGTTGCAGGCACATCCCCAATTAAGGGGTGTGCAGGAGGCAGCTGATGGATGTTTCTGTCTCATTGATGTTTCTGACTATCCCTCTCCCTCTCTGTAAAAAATCAAAAAGAATGTTTTAATGTACCCTCTCGTGTGTATTTTTCCTTCATTGTGTCATGCACATAGCTGGCTTTGTTTTGTTTGGGAGCTGCATTCAATTATAAAACGTTTCTACCTCCGCTGGGCCTTTGTGTTGTTTCTTCTGACCTCTTACTCCTTTGCTATGAACATTCTCCCACACATCTATTGGAGTATCCCACACTAGTGCCTAAAAATTAACCTCTTGGTCATAGGTTATGTGAGTTCAAAATTTATCTTGCTATTGTTTCTCAACAATTTTCACCAATTACACACTCACTAGCTTCACAGGAGGGTACTCACTGCTCTTCACTTTTTTATTCAGTGCTTCATATTCCTGAGGGTTACTGAAATTCTGTAAGGGAGAGCTGGGGCCAGGGGAAAGGTGGTTTGCTTCTCTGAAATGTTTTCTTCTGTATCCAAACTATCATTTTTAATTTCCAAAATTTATTCTGAGTTTGTCCATTCTGTGCATCTTCAATAGTAAAGCCTAAGTCAAAATAACCATCAACTCTCCCTTTAATCACTTAGATATTCTAAGTACTTCTGCCCCCATTGTCCAGAGATATGCTGATTGAATATGTATGTCACATCATGTCAAGTGCTGTTTTAAATTGCCACTACCTTATTCCAAGTTGAAAAATATTCCAATACCGCCCTAGCTGGTTTGGCTCAGTGGATAGAGCATCGGCCTGCGGACCGAAGGGTCCTGGGTTCAATTCTGGTCAAGGGCACATACCTGGGTTGTGGGTTCAATCCCCAGTAGGGGGCATGCAGGAGGCAGTCGATCAATGATTCTTATCATTGATGTTTTTATCTCTCTCTCCCTCCCCCTTTTCTCTCTGAAATCAACAAAAATACTTAATAAATGATTTTAAAAAAAGAAAAATATTCAAATACCTAATATGAGTCACAAGGTCCTACGGTTCTCCTTCTTCTGTTCTATGACTCATACAAACAAGCTTCCTTTCTATTCCACACTAGAGCTATTACATTTTCTGTTTTCTCTAAGTGGAAACCAACTTTTGTCAGTTTGGTCTCAGAAAGGTCTCCTGCTCTAAGCTTCCCTGATCACCAGAACCCAGGCCAGCCCCTGCCAATTCTGCCCTACTGTACCATCCCCACATGTTACCAATTGAAATGGTCTTGCTAATTTATTTAATGGATTTGTTTATTGAACTGAATCAGTGAGTTAACCACATGAAATATACATATAGCCCGACTGTAATGGCTCTGTGGGTGAGCATATACCTATGAACCAGGAGGTCACAGTTTGATTCCCGATCAGGGCATATGCCTGGGTTGCGGGCTCAAACCCGTTGGGAGTGTGCAGGAGATAGCTGATCAATGATTCTCTCTCATCATTGATGTTTCTATCTCTCTCTCCCTCTCTTTTCCTCTCTGAAATCAATAAAAATATATTAAAATATAAAAATAAATACATACATATAGCTTTGAAACAGTAAGATTGAAGAAAAAATTTGGATGATGGTACTTTTGTCCTCTGCTTGCTCATCTTTCCCAGCAACTTGGTTACTATTACTCAGCCAAGGGCCAAATGATTTCCACCAAGTCATCCTTAAGATAATGTCTGTACATCCAATTCCCCAGCCAGGCGGTCAAGCAGAACCCAACAACCATCCCCACTTCATTCACCAACTCCACAAAATTTTACTAGGCCATAAGAATAGGTTTTGCTTAAAATGTTTTGATATAATTAGTAAGAAAAGTGCAGAAAACAGTAACCTCAAACCCTCAATTGGTTGAATGAACAATATTAGAAAAAAAAGTCAGATATCGGTTACCTTTAATATATTTGTGAACAAATACTGGCGATAGCATTTTAAACATATCAATGACTCAGAAAGATCATAACTGATTTTTGAGCCTCTGCTGACCTAATTGGTCAAAAGGGTCTGGTTTAGCAGGAAAGGGGGGGGGGGAGATTTGAGGGGCAGGGGAAGGAAGAAAAGAAAAGGGAGGGACACTGGAGGAGAACCAAAGCCCACGATTCTTCTGAAGATGGGCAACATCCACAGCTGTTCCAGAGGATGGGAGTCTGGGGTAGATCAGTCTTTGGCAAACTCAGCAGAACCTTTAGGGTGCACATAGACACAGGGTGTCCAGTGAGTGAAAGCTCAGTTGGCCACACAGGAGTTAGCAGTGTCCAAAGACATTCCAGGGTCTGGGAGGAAGAATAAACTATGGCGATCTTGTTAAATACCAGGGACTCAGCCTGCCCAGAGGCAACACCAGGGAACTCTCATGCAAGACCAGTGACTTACAAAGTTGCTCACAGCTTTGAGATGTAAATGTGGCCAGGCTCAATGAATCTCCACACAAAAGAACATGGAGAACAAAGGTAGGGGTCCCCTGGGTTTAGGGGACAGGAGCACAGGAGCACCCAAAAGCCACCTTAGGATGCTGGGACCAGCGGTGCTGGGCTATCCATGGAAGGTTTGTCCTCAGGCACAGGCACAGGCTTGGCTTTGGGATCCGGAGCTGTGTGCACTGCGCCCACGAGGCGGCGCCTCTTAGCCGGGGCCTGATCAATTGACTCCTGAGTCCCCTGTTCCCGAGGATAGTGACCACGACCACGACCGCGACCACGACCACGACCTCGACCACGACCACGTGTGCCAGTTGGCTGGAGATCCTGGGCACATGGGTCCGAGGTTGGCTGTGAGGATGGGTCGGGCTTCAAGGAGCAGGAGTCCGCAGGCTGGGCGGCAGAGGCAGAACCTGGGGCTAGCCAGGGACGCAGGGATGGCTGGAGCACAGGGGCCCGGCTGCCGCGATGGCGGCGGGACCCACGGCCCGTGCCCACCGATAGAGGGGTGTGCGTGGCCCTACGGGGCTGGAGGTGCCTCAGGCCCAGCGCAGATCTCCAGGCCGCCCGGCCCTCCCTCCAGGCATTCAGCTCCTGGCTGCCCATCGCCGTGGGCTCCACGTGGTCCACAACAGTCCGGTCCTGCCCGCGCTTCCACAGCTCATAGCGCTCGGGCTGCAGGATGCGCACGAACGCGTCCATGGAAAAGCTCACCCTGGCCTCCCCGCAGCTGCACTGAGAGGCCACTTTGCCATAGTCGATCCATCGCGGGGTGGCAAAGTTGATGGCCTCCGCACAGTTGAAGCCATGGTTGAAGCCAGCGTGATAGCCATAGGGAAACGTCACCATGAACTCTCCAGCCTCCTGAGTGATCCGACTGAACGGGACCCCATTCTCCTTGAGGACAGTGGGCGAGATGAGAGCCACCTTGTGCCGCAGGAAGGCCTCGCAGCCCCGAGAACTGCCTGGGAAAAGCTCCCTGGCCAGGCGCTCCAGGCGCTGGCCGTGTTCTGGGGGCACCGCGTACCACGTCTTGGGCTCCCCGAAGTGCAGGTAGTTGATGCTGTAAAGGTCCATGTCCTCCGTGTGCCAAGCGAAGGTAGTCTTCCACATGCCAAAGTACAGGTAGGGTGTGTTGACGCCTTCGATGACAACCCCACACTCCTGCTCCAGCAGGTCCTGGATGGTTCCCAGGTGGCCAAGGTTCCACTGTTTAGTGTTGGCATCAAATAAGGAGCCACTGATGTCAGCGCCATATATGGGCGAATCGTACAGGCGCGTTTTCCAGTATTTCCGCTCCAGATCCTCAAAATCCAAGTGTGGTGGAGTCTGATATTGTCCACTGTTGGCCAGCATTCGATATTCCCCCACTGTCATGGCCCTCTTCTTTTTGTGGTATTGAATGAACACACCTGCTCGCCCAGACGCCACCTGCTGGAGGGGAGTGGCTATTAAGATGTCATTGACATCATCGTAGGTCTGTCTGGCTTTCCATTCCTTGGGTGGAATGATCTTAGCCAGGCCAGCTCGGTGAGCACCTTGGGATTCTATGGAAGCAATATATTTATCGAAATCATTGAACTCTTCTTTGGTTGGATAAAATATCATTATGTTACAATTTGGATTCTGGGCACAATTAGCCTTAGACTTTATAGCTTCCATCAATAAGCAAACTCCAAAGATTTTAAGTATGTTAGATAGTTGAGGATGCTAGAAAACGATACTTTTTCAAAAATGGATTTGAATATCTATGAGGTAGGAGGAGCTTATGTGATAATTTATCAAGCTATTATGACTTTTATGCAAACTAGATGGTAAAGTTTATTAGGCCTGCTGATTCACCAGGAGACTCCACTCCTGTGATATTCCTCAGTTGGCTGTCCTCTGGAGATCTATTGAATTATGAAGTCCTGGCTTTGGTATACCAAGTGTAGTGTCTTCTGATCAGTCTTTAAAGCAAAACCTGAAAGAAAAAATACAGAAAGTTTAAAAATTAATATTTAGAAAAAGTTATTGGGGAACTACAAATAATATACCACCATGGGATATTATTGAAAACTCCAAGAAAGGCTACCATTTTATAACTTTACAATATAAGAAATGGTATGGATGTGGAACAATTGGAATTTTTATATCTCAGTAGAGAGAATAGAAATAATTACTTTCACTTTGGAAAAAAATTTGGACAGTATCTATTAAAATTGAGCATATGCACTGTATAAAAGACAACATATACAAGTGCTATGATCCAGCTGTTATCACATGCAAGGAAATGTGTCGAGCTGTTCACTGAAAGTCACATTCAAGAATGTTCATAACTACACTATTTCTAGTAGCCAAATACTAGGAACAACTCAAATG
Source organism: Corynorhinus townsendii (assembly GCA_026230045.1). Classification (NCBI taxonomy): domain Eukaryota; kingdom Metazoa; phylum Chordata; class Mammalia; order Chiroptera; family Vespertilionidae; genus Corynorhinus; species Corynorhinus townsendii. Next base: position 62,802,551 of record JAPDVU010000008.1, on the reverse strand, counting down.
TCCATCACAGCAGAATGGGTAAATATATTGTGGTGTAGTCATACAATGGAATCCAGTATGTATATCAATTCAGATAAACAAAAACTACATTTAAATTTTGGAATAATTTTATAAGCATAATAATGAGCAAAATTATCCATAGTTAAAATAAGGTAATCTATGTTAGAAGTCAGAGTGATTACCTTTAGGAAAGAGGTTGTGAGACCCCCTTATCTTTGGAGATTAAAAGCGTTCTCTGGAGTGATGTTAATATTCTGTTCTGAACCTAAGTGCTAATTACACAGCCACAGAATAGCTAATGTGATAATTCATCAAGCTATTATGACTTTCATAAAATGAAAGTATGTTTACTTAAAAATAGAGTTTAGGCCCAGCTGGTGTTGCTTGGTAGTTGAACATTGACTTAAGAACCAGGGGGGTTAAGGAACCAGGGGGGTTAAGGTTCAATACCCTGTCAGGGCACATGGCTGGGTTTCGGACTTGATCCCCAGTAGGGGGAGTGAAGGAGGCAGTTGATGAATGATTCTCTCTCATCACGGATGTTTCTATCTCTCCCTCTACCTTCCTTTCTGAAATCAATAAAATATATTTTTAAAAAAAAATAGAGTTTAGGGTGAAAAGCATTCAAGACCAGTAAAAGACATATTTCATTATATTAAAAGTAAAAGGACACATGATTGAACATAAATGAACTAAACATTCAATTGAAGGGAAGAAGAGTATAGAAATAACAAAAAGAAAGATGTTTTTAGTGAAAGATAATACATGCAAAACAGAGATGATGACCAAAATGTTCTTTGAGGAGACTAATAAAAGCAACAAATCTGAGAAAAATTGGTTAGGAGGCAGGAAAGAAGGTAAAAATAAACAATACTAGGAATTGAATAATACACTAAGTTAGTAATATAGTAGGGAATTTCTAAAATTTCAAATGACGGCCCTAGCTGGTTTGGCTCAGTGACTAGAGAATGTCGGCCTGCAGACTGAGGGATCTTGGGCTCGATTCCGGTCAAGGACACATGCCCAGGTTGCAGGCTCGATCCCTAGTGGAGGCGTGCAGGAGGCAGCCAATGGACGATTGTCTCTCATCACTGATGTTTCTATCTTGCTCTCTCCCTTTCCCTTCCTCTCCGAAACCAATAAAGATATTTAAAAAAATAAAATAAAATCTCAAAGGATAATGTTTGCAATCTGACATCAAAATTTTGAAAAGAGAACAAAACAATTTTTGAGAGGAAATACATTCAAAATGAACCCAAGGAAAAACAGAAACCTTGAATGACCCAGTATAAAAATCTGGTTTAAAATATGACCCCTAAAAACTCATTTTTCACATCATTTTATAGGTAAGTCTAACAAATTTTTTTAAATATATTTTATTGGTATTTTACAGAGAGGAAGGGAGAGGGATAGAGAGTTAGAAACATCGATGAGAGAGAAACATCAATCAGCTGCCTCTTGCGCACCTCGTTCTGGGGATGTGCCTGCAACCAAGGTACATACCCTTGACTGGAATCGAACCTGGGACCCTCCAGTCCACAGGCCGACGCTCTAGCCACTGAGCCAAACCAGACAGGCATGTCTAACAAATTTTAAAGAAACAGTTAAGTCTTATTATGCGAGAGAAACCAAGATGGTGGCATAGGTAAGCACCTAAACTGCTGCCTCGCACAACAATTTCAAAACTACAACTAAAGGCAGAACAGACACCATCCAGAACCACAGGAAAGCTGGCTGAGTGGAAATTCTACAACTAGAAGGAAAGAGAAAAGCTCAGGGAGAATTGGAGGAACGGCAAAGGGTTGAGGTATGGCAAAGGGTCTTTGTGCGCACGGAGAGGAAGGGCGGCTGAGAGCCTGGCTGACTTTCACTGGCAGGAGGGGGAAGGAAGCCCCCAACTGCACTGAACCCCAGTTCCGAGCGAAACTCCGTGGACCCAGGCTCATACAGGGGGAGTCTGGACTGTCAGGTAGAGAGAAAGGCACTGGGAGACTCGGAGACCTGGGAGAGACCCGGGGGAACCCGGCGGGCAGGCGTCTGGAGGCGCCCGCCCAAATGCACACAAAGACTGCTGAGGTTGCCACAGGCTTTCCCTAGCAGAAGGGAGTTGGAAGCTCCTGACTGCACTGAACCCCAGTTCTGACTGCACTGAACCCTAGTTCCAGGCAAGCCCCTGGGGACCCACACTCTTGCAGAGGGAATCTGGACTCTCGGGTGGAGGCTCAGGAACTGGGGAAGGCAGAAGTCTGGAGGCTCATGGGGAAGCCAAGACTGTCTGCTCCGCCCTGAGACTCCACCCCACCCAAGATGAGCACAGAGGCTTTTGCAATTTGGCAAGTCTAATCCTATAAAGCTGTCTCCAGCACTGAACTTCTCCCAGCGTAGACACAGCTGATCCTCACAGCGAACTGGCCTGGAGGTCAATTCCTCCCAGTGATACCAACAATAATCAAGACTTAACTACAACAAGGCTGTACACACAGTTCACAAAGGAGTGCACCAAGAGTGTCCACCTCAGGTAACTGGGAGGCCGAGCCACTGGCCCATATAGGACACCTAGCACACAAAGCCACCCTACCAACTCAGGGAAGCAGTGAAAATGTGGTGACAAAGAAACAGATCACAAACAAAAGTAATGGAGGAAAACAAACGACTGGATATAGAATTCAAAACCACGGTTATAAGGCTTTTCAAGACTATCCTAGAAAAGGCTGATAAATATAACGAGACCCACGAAGATATGAAAAAGGACCAACTAGAAATTAAGCATACACTGACTGAAATAAAAAATATTATACAGAGACCCAACAACAGACTAGAGGAACGCAAGAATCAAGTCAAAGAATTGAAATACAGAGAAGCAAAAAATACTCAACTGAAAAAGCAAAAGAAAAAAAAATCCAACAAGTTGAAGATAGTGTAAGAAGCCTCTGGGACAACTTCAAGCATACCAACATCAGAATTATGGGGGTGCCAGAAGAAGAGAGCAAGATACTGAAAACCTATTTGAAGAAATAATGACTGAAAACTTCCCCCACCTGGTGAAAGAAATAGACTTACAAGTCCAGGAAGCACACAGAACCCTAAACAAAAGGAATCCAAAGAGGACCACACCAAGACACATCATAATTAAAATGCCAAGAGCAAAAGACAAAGAGAGGAGATTAAAAGCAGCAAGAGGAAAACAGTTAATTACCTACAAGGGAGCACCCATAGGATTGTCAGCTGATTTCTCAAGAGAAACTATGCAGGCCAGATGAGAGTGGCAAGAAATTTTCAAAGTGATGAATAGCAAGAACCTACAATCAAGATTACTCTACCCAGCAAAGCTATCATTCAGAATTGAAGGGCAGATAAAGAGCTTCACAGATAAGAAAAAGCTAAAGGAGTTCATCAACACCAAACCAGTATTATATGAAATGCTGAAAGGTATTCTTTAAGAAGAGGAAGAAGAAAAAAGTAAAGATTAAAATTATGAACAACAAATACATATCTATCAACAAGTGAACCTAAAAATCAAGTGAATAAAAAAATCTGATGAACAGAATAAACTGGTGAGTATAACAGAAACAGGGGCATAGAAAGGGAGTGGACTGACAATTCTTTGGGGGAAAGGGGTGTGGGGGTACAGGAAGAGACTGGACAAAAATCGTACACCTATGGATGAGGAGAAATGGGGGGTAAGGGCAGAGGGTGGGGTGGGAATTGGGTGGAGGGGAGCTATGGGGGGGGAAGGAGAAACAATTGTAATAATCTGAATAAAGACTTATTTAAAAAAATAAAACAAAAAAAAAACAGGAATAGTCTTATTATGCAAGTTCTTTCAGGGTACAGAAAGTTGGGAGAGCTACTCAGAGAAGGTTATCCTTATCTCTGATAGCAAAATCAGAAAAGGACAATAAAAAATAATGCTACAGGCCATTTTTATAAGTGTAAATGAAAGTATGCTAAGTAGAATACTATCCAATCAAATATGCCAATATATTAAAAGAATACTACAGCATAACCAAATAGGATGTATCCCAGGAATGCAAGGATGATTCAATATCAGAAAATCTAATCTAATTCAGAGTGTTAATGAAGGAAGTGAACATTTTCATCTTGTAGGTACCAAAAAGTACTTGATGAAATTCAACATCCATTCATGAGTTTAAAATTCTCTAGTTATAAAACATTAAGAAAAACTGCACAATGCAATTTACAGATGATCTATCATAGAACTGTACACTTGAAACCTATATAATTTTATTAATCGATGTCACCAATAAGTTTAATTAAAAAGGAAAAATTACTTCTATAAGGTACAGGGTTTCATGTAAAAAATAAATAGCGGGCCCTAGCAGATTTGGTTCAGTGAATAGAGCATGTGGACCAAAGGATCCCGGGTTCAATTCTGGTCAAAGGCACATACCTCGGTTGCAGGCTCCTTCCCGGCTGGGGCCCTGGTTGGTGCTCGTGCAGGAGGCAACCAATCAATGCGCTTCTCTCTTTCTTTCCTTTTCTCTTGCTCTCTCTAAAAAATCAATGGAAAATTATCCTCAGGTGCGGGTTTTAAAATACATACATACATACATACATACATACATACATACATAGCATTGGCTCCTGTGACTCAGTGGATTGAGCATCATCCCATGCACCAAGGGATCACTTATTTGATTCCCCATCACGGCACAGGATCCCCAGTGGTGGGCAATCAATGTTTCTATCTCTCTCTCCCTCCCCTATCTAAAAATCAACAAAAACATATTTCAAGAAAAAATAAATAACAGTTAACATTCTTTATCTTAATCCTCACCCAACGATATTTTTCCATTGTTTTTAGATAGAGTGGAAGGGAGGTGGGGAGAGTGAGAGAAGGAGAGATAGACACATCAATTGGTTGCCTCCCGCATTCACCCCAACCAAGCCTGGGAATCAAGCCTGCAACCACAAACAAGGTACATGCTCTTGACCTGGAATTGAACCCACCACCCTTTGAGTGGAGGAGGGAGGAGGCATGCTCTAATCCCTGAGCAACCGGCCAGGGGGCAAGTATCATGCTTAATAGTAAAACAAAAGAAATATTCTCATTAAAGTTAGAAACAAAGATACATCAGCAAACTATTTCATTAATGCAATCTCAAGTGGTCCCTTAATACTTGTTTGCTAATCCTCTTATACTCTCCCAATTTCTAAGGTTTTTCATTCTCCAAATATTCTATTTCACCTTCCCCTCTACAACTTCCAAAACACCTCCTCCACCTAGTTAGAATCCTTCAAATGTTGCCAAAACCGGTTTGGCTCAGTGGATAGAGCGTCAGCCAGCGGACTGAAAGGTTCCAGGTTCAATTCCAGTCAAGGTCATGTACCTGGGTTGTGGGCACATCCCCAGTAGGGGGTGTGCAGGAGGCAGCTGATCCATGTTTCTCTCTCATCAATGTTTCTAACTCTCTATCTCTCTCCCTTCGTCTCTGTAAAAAAATAAAATATATATTTTTTAAAATGTCCTACTCCACCCCTTGCCCTCTCAGTTCCAACCATCTTCCTGTGTCTCAAATAAGCCCAGTATTCTGCCTGATGGTCTTTGCACACAGGTAACTAACTCTCTTACCTCCTTAGCCTCAGCTCAAAGATCTCCTCTGATGGCCTTGTTTTCTCTCAAGAAAACATCTCCAAATAAAACATGTATTGACAATCAGAGCTCTTATGAGTGACTCTTCGAAATTCTAATCAGATTAGCCCCACCCTAATTTTACTGGAACCCAAACAACTAAATAATCTTCTCTACCAACTGAACCACCCTCCCTTGTTCTAGTAAAGGACTTAATTTTCCATGTTATCAGCTCACAAAACATGGGTGTTTTATCTAATTTTTTTCTTCGAGATTTCTTACAAAGAAAATATAGGGAGAGAAAGGACTGCCATCTCTCAACAAGTCTGAAATCTTATTTTTTTATTTTTAAATCATATTTTCAAAATAAAAAATAATTTTTAAAAAACAATTTATAAGTGCAAACAAACAACTTCATCCACAGTCAGAGCTACAGTGACTGGGGGAGTCGCTAAGAACTTGGAGGGGTTAATGCCCAACTCCCTAGTACAAGTAAAATCACTTAGCCTCACCAGTCAGGAGGTTCAGACATACCTACTCCTATCTTCAGTTGGTGCAGGAAATCAGAGGAGACTTTCTAGATATTCTGAATCCACTTGAATTCGCCCTATAAACTTATTGGAAATGTCTGAGTTATTGACTCTGAATAAATTCCCCAGTTTGCCAGAAACCATGAACAAATCCAAGTTTTGGGGGTCTACACATTTCAGAGCCCACTTAGGAACACAAAGATTTCTCTGGGAAAGCTGCCAGAATGGAGGAAAGATAGTGCAGTGCCGCTCGCACAACTGTCAGGACACAAAACACTATTAGCATTCAGGGCTGCCGAGGACCATGGTGAGGAGCTCCCAGGGAGGGGCAACTCCGTCCCTTTAGAAATCAAGGCATTTCATCTTCCTCACCCTGCAATCGCCCATTAAGACTACAAATAATAGCTTGCCTGCCTGCCACTACTCAAAATAGAAAACTACACATCTCCATGGTCCCATAGAATCTTGGCGCCAGAGATCCATTCAGACAAGAGTATTCTGGGGCTAAGTCTCAATCCTCCACTATCCCCATACCTAGGGAGGCCACTACAACTTGGCTTCTTTGACCAAACATAAATCCTTTTTTCTTTGGGTCTGGGGTCAGCGGGCAGAAATAGCCAAGGAAGTGCTTGCTCTCTGTAACCACCTGCTTTTATGACTTTTAAGAGTGTTTCAATCCGATGTTTGTGGCTGACCCGAATGCTAATAGCAGGGGTCTTTGAGTGAGAGCAGTGACTCTTGGCACCTCTGCACCAATGAATCTGCAGAGGGCGAGATAAGAAGGACCACTACACTCCTCTCCTTTTCCAATTTTAATGTCAAAGGATGAATGGAGGGTTACAACTGGTGAAACAATCTCTAGGTATCTATAGAACTTACTGCTAATAAATGGGGATGGTGGAGGGGAAGTGGATGACAATCTGGTTCATCCTTGAGAGAGCATGACAAACTCAATTAATTTAAATTCTAAAAATTGGGTGGAAATAACATCACTCTCTCCCTATTCCAGATACACCTGATGAGCACTCAGGGGTGGTTTATTATAAAGGAGCAGTACTGTCCAAAAATGACTCTAGGTGTCCACCCCCAGAATGCCTGAACAATGGCTAGCCCAGAGCCTGGACAAGTTGGATAGGAAGTGCTCATGCTCAGCTTCCCAAGGGAATAATGGCTTCCTTCCCATTGCTGGAGGAATGACCTAAGGTCCCCAGCCTTCTCCTAAAGTACAGGGCCTCTGGCTTTCCCAGACAACTGTTTCCCTCTTCTCACATTCTCCTTTCCAAATTTATCTTCCTTCTTAGTCCTTACATTCTACCCCTTCTTTGATCCCTTATCTTCTTTTATTGCCTCAACAAAATACCATCTCTTCTTCATCTCCTCTAGTTCTCTCTTAGCATTTACCATTTTTACCTTATATAATGTGAACAGCTAGAATCACCTTTATTTAGCACTTAATCTTTGCCAGGCCCTTTAATAAACACTTCTATACAGTATCTCATTCAAGCCTTATAACTAGTCAATGAAGTTCATACTATCATTATTTCCTTCATGAAAGAAGAAACTGAGGTGTAGAAAAATGTATATTAAGCTCATTAATTTGTGTTCGAAATCGCCTAGAGCAGTGGTCGGCAAACTGCGGCTCGCGAGCCGTAGTTTGCTGCTCTGTTGACTAATGCATTTGCCGACCACTGCGTAAGGCATTACCTTTACCCAGAAGTTTTGACTTCAGGTTAAAGACATTTAGCACATTATTTAAATGTTTTTTAGGTGTTTTTCCCTAAGGTGGTGGTCGGTAAACTCATTAGTCAACAAATCGGCAAGGCTCGCGAGCCCCAGTTTGCAGACCACTGTCTTAGAGTTATCTCTGTACTTGTCTCATCTTCCATATAAAAGTATTTTGAGCCCAGCTGGTGTGGCTCAATGGTTGAAGGTTAACCTATGAACCAGGAGGTCATAGTTCGATTCCCGGTTAGAGCACATGCTCAGGTTATGGGTTTGATCCCCAGTGAAGTCTGTGCAAGAGGCAACCGATCTGTGATTCTCTCTCATCACTGATGTTTCTATCTCTGTCTCCCTCTCCTTTCCTCTGAAATCGACTTTTTTAAAAAGTATTTTGAAGGCATGGTCTATGTCTTGTTCATCATTGTATTTTTCTGAGGAATCTTGGCTGTCGTAAAAAAAGAAAGAAAAAAGGATCTCTTACTTTTTGAGACAGCACGGAGAGACCTGGAGATTATGTTAAGTGAAATAAGACCATCAGAGAAAGACAAGAATCACATTATCTCACCTATATGTATGGAATCTAATGAACAAAATAAACGGATAAATAAAAAAGAGCCAGAGGCAAGGAATCTCAGAGGGAAAGGAGGAGGAGGAAGTGTGGGAAGAGATTAACCAAATAATTTATATGCATTGCCTGTGGACACAGACAACAGGGCTGGAGGCCTGGGGCGGGGCAAGAACCAGGTGGAGAGGTGCAATGGGGGAAAAAAAGAGGGGACATCTATAGTACTCTCAACAATAAATGAAAGAAGGAAGGACGGGAGGGAGAGAGGGAAGAAGGGAAGGAAGGAAGAAAGGAAGGAAGGAAGGAAGGAAGGAAGGAAGGAAGGAAGGAAGGAAGGAAGGAAGGAAGGAAGGAAGACAATTTATCACACACTGCAGCCTCTCCCCCTATGGTTACATCCCATCTTTCCTCCTGCTCTCCTGTCTTAAGAGAAGAGGTACTCCTCCTCTCCAGGGCTAAGGTCTCCAGTTAAACTCATTAAATCAACACCTTATATTGTTCAAGGATTGAGGTCAATTAAATAATCACTATCTTCTTCGTCTCTCTTAAATCATCAGTCTTCAGTCTCTTTCCTGATTTAAGCTACTGTCTTCTTTCACCTCCCTTTCAATACCAAACATGTCGAAACATAAATGACAGCAGTTTACATTCACAAACCCATTTCCTCATCTATACACCCTGAGAGGCATCCTGCGCTCTCCTTACCTTCATTACCGGAGTCCAAGGATCCAGCTTGCCTTCCTCTCCTACTCTACAGTTGTCACCACCCAAACTAGACCTTTAAGTTCTACAAGTGACAAGATTACCAGCGTCACGTGATAGTCTCCCATCTCATCCTGATTTTTTTAATCTAATTATTCTTCTAAAACCCCATAGCAATGTCAAGGAGACACCTGATTGGTGGGATTGCTCTTACATCAGTCAGGGCAAAGCAGAGGTACCACCCTCAATTCATTACAGTTTGATGCTTATGTTGGTGGCCCAAGCTGTTTTATGCCTGGAACATGTAAAAAATTCTACAATGATTTTACTATAAATTATTTATGTGTTTTTCTGGAATACATAATCAAATATTTCATTCTTTCTATCTGAAAACTTGATCTGAAGAAATGAAAAAAAAAAAAGTGAAAGAGTTTAGGGGAGCTAGATATGAGAAACTTACAAACCAAGTAAGGGCCTTTCCCCTAAGAAATATTAACATGCTGCCCAGCCAGCATGGCTCAGTGGTTGAGCATCAGCCTATGAACCAGGAGGTCACGGTTTGGTCCCCAGTAAGGGCACATGCCCAGGTTGTGGGCTCGATCTCCAATGTGGGACATGCAGAAGGCAGCCAAATCAGTGATTCTCATCATTGATGTTTCTATCTCTCTCTTCTCCTTTCCTCTCTGAAGTCAATAAAAATATATTTTTAGAAAAGAAAAAGAATAACATGCTGACTATGAATATCACACAAGCCCTCATTTCTTACCGAATTATTAATATACAATTAAAATAAGCATTGAGTTTGGGGTTTTTTTTAATAAACTATTTCCTTTCAACATTTCTAAGGACTCTAGAAAGAATGAGGCATATCCCTAATTCTTCAGATATTGGGCCTCAAAGGAAATATTCTGATTTTGTGTGATTCTATGCTCAGAACTGGCCAGGCACAATGACAATGCCCACAAATCAGTCACTTCTCTGAGAAACTTGGTCTCAGATGGTTGCTTTTATTGTGAGACTGCCTTCTGCTTCTTTTGTTAGGGGTGGGAGGGAGAAATAGAATAGTGGAGACTAGCTATAGTTATAAGAAATATTAATCATGCTCTGCAAACCGTGATTGTTTTGTTCTGATTAAAGAAAGCATATTTTTATCTTGGTGGGGGTTGTAAGCCTGGGACCTGGGAGTTAACCTGGAATGTGGTCCATTCTCCTCATCCCAGAACTGCCTATTATCATGCAAAGACTAACAATCTTGTTGCCAAAACAATGGAGTCCCAGAAGCACCGCCCTTTGCAACTCCTCAATCCCATTACCTGTAATCTGTAATCATTTTACCCATTTTTATCCCCTTTGCCTACTTCCTCATGCCTGTAAGACCCATTTTTATTCTGTTTACATACCTATTCTTATTGCTTTTGCCTACTTCCCCATGTAATCTTTGTCCTACCCAATATAGCACCTGGTTTATGGAGGAGTGGGGGTGGAGATTTTCGGGGGGTGGCCTGCTTTCTCCCATACTGTGGGCATTATTGGAATAAACCATAATTCAACCCTGTCTCTTCTTACTGGCTCAAGTAGTGGCAGGCAGCCCAGACCCATTGGTTGTCCGGTTTCACTTTCTTTCTTTTTTTAAAAAATATATTTAATTGATTTTTTTACAGAGAGGAAGGGAGAGGGATAGAGAGTTAGAAACATTGATGAGAGAGAAACATCAATCAGCCGCCCCCTGCACACCTCCTACTGGGGATGTGCCTGCAACCAAGGTACATGCCCTTGACCAGAATCAAACATGGGACCTTTCAGTCCACAGGCCAACACTATCCACTGAACCAAACCAGTTAGGGCCGGTTTTACTTTCAATTGGAGCCACAGGTACCAGTGGAGACTAAATACCCTTGCATTCCATTTTAGGTTGTTTTTATGTGTGTGTGTGGGTTTTTTGTTTTGTTTTGTTTTGTTTTTTTTTGTTAATCCTCACCTGAGGATATTTTTCCATTGATTTTTTTTTTCATTTGAGACCAGCATCAAGTATTTATTTTTAAAATATATTTTTATTAACTTCAGAAAGAAAGAGAGAAACATAAAAAATAAGAGAGAATCATTGATCATCCACCTTCTGCAGAGCCCCTACTGGGAATCCACCCCTCAATCCGGGCACGAGCCCTTGAACAGAATCGAACCTGGACCCTTCAGTCTGCAGGCTGGTGCTCTATCTACTGAGCCAAACCAAACTAGGGCTCCACAGAGACAGAACTATTGATATGAGAGACCCCCATCGATTGGTTGCCTCCTGCACACCCCTGGACTAGGGCTGGGGAACCTGCAACTGAGGTATGTGCTCTTGATCAGAATCAAACATGGGACCCTTCAGTCTTTGGGCCAAAGCTCTAGCCACTGAGCCAAATCAGCTAGAGCTTCCATTTTATTCTTATTCAGAGTCTCCACAAAACACCAGAATTCGTCTAAAGAAATGTAACAGTTCTGACAATTGAAAAGTGTGTTCTTATTATCAGAGTGATTTAAAAACATCTGGTTTCATAAACTTGATGGATCTCTAGAAATTAGGAAGTCTTTCTCCTATGATTTTAAAAAAAAAATTCAAACTCAGTGGTTGAGCATCAATCTATGAACCAGGAGATCACAGTTTGGTTCCTGGTCAGGGCACATGCCCAGGTTGTGGGGCTTGATCCCCAATGAGGGGTGTGCAGGAGGCAGCCAATCGATAATTCTCTCTCATCATTGATATTTCTCTCTCTCTCTCACACTTCCTCTCTGAAATCAATAAAAATATATTTAAATAATAATTTCTCCAAGATCCTCTCCATCCTTGTATCATGCCCACGCCTTCCTCTTCCCCCTCTTCTCTCTCAGGTGTGCATCTCCTGAACTCTATTTTTTTAAAAAATGTTTTTATTGAATTTTAGAGAGAGGAAGATAGAGGAACATGGATGAGAAACATCATTGATCAGCTGCCTCCTGCATGTCCCCCACTGGGATGGAGCTCACAACCTAGGTATGTGCCTTGACTGGGAATCAAACCATGACATGCTGTTTCATGGGTCGATGCTCAACTAATGAGCCACACTGGCTGAGCTATACTTCTTTAATTTTATATTTAGAATGTTCTGACATGTAGTTCAATGTTTTATGTTATTGAATCTCTTTTCCTTTGTAATATTCTTCTTAGCTTTATGTTTAGAAAGTTACTTCCCCTTCCAAAGGCAGATAAATATTATCTTATAGTTTTTCTTTTATGTGTTCATTATACCTTTAATTGTGAGTTTAATTTTACCTTTAATTCTGACTGGGTGTTTTTGTTTTATTAACTTTTTTTTTTTTTTTTACTGTTTTATGGATAAGGAGGAATGAGAAAAATGCAATTTTGATTCCTAGGTCTTTTTTTTTCATATTTTACTGATTTTTTACAGAGAGGAAGCGAGAGGGATAGAGAGTTACAAACATCAATCAGCTGCCTCCTGCACACACCCCACTAGGGATGGGCCCACAACCAAGGTACATGCCCTTGACTGGAATCAAACCCGGGACCCTTCAGTCCCCAGGCCGAAGCTCTATCCACTGAGCCAAACCGATCAGGGCTGATTCCTAGGTCTTTATGTAAGACTTGGTGTATATTTTTCTTTTCCTACTCTCAGTTTATAAAGGCTTTTGTCTCAATGTTCTTAAATGTTTTCAATCTCAAAATTCTGGTTCTTTCGTTTTAGGGAACATTTTTATTTACTTCTTTGATGACTTCTACTTTTCCTCCATACATTAACTCCTGTTAATTGGATATTGGATCACTAATTTTTATATCTTTTCTTCTCCCAATTTCCTATTCTTTTATCACTATGTTCCAGTGGCTGAAAAATGTCATTTTCCAAACCTACTATTCTCTTTTTCATACTATCAAATTTTTAAAATATATTTTATTGATTTTTTATAGAGAGGAAGGGAGAGGGATAGAGAGTTAGAAACATTGATCAGCTGCCTCCTGCACATCCCCTACTGGGGATGTGTCCACAACCAAAGTACATGCCCTTGACCATAATCAAACCTGGGACCATTCAGTCCGCAGGCCGATGCTCTATCCACTGAGCCAAACCAGTTAGGGGTCTACCAAATTTTTATTTCCAATGGGTTATTTCTGTTCCCTTAGCTTTTTGTGTATATGTTAACTTCTTTTTTCCCCCTTTTTTTTATTGTTCTGTTCTTGTTTCTTGGGAGCATTTTTTTCTGTCTCTCTAAAAGTACAAAAATGTCAGTGGCTTTTAAAGATTTCATTTCCCCCCATATATGTATGGTTTATTTTTTTTAATATTTTTTTATTGATTTCAGAGAGGAAGGGAGAAAGATAGAAACATCAATAGTGAGAGAGAGAATCATTGATCGGTTGCCTCCTGCATGCTCCACACTGGGGATCACTAGGGATTGAGCTGGCAACCTGGGCATGTGCCCTGACCAGGAATCGAACCGTGGCCTCCTAGTTCATAGGTCGACATTCAACCACTGAGCCATGCCGACTGGGCTATATGGTCTGTTTCTTCCAAATTTTTTATTCTGTTTGTTTGTTTGTTTGTTTGTTTTGGTCTACCTTTCAGGTTTAAGGGTTTCCTCAAATGCCTGGTAATCCTTAGCAGTTGGCTCGAATATAAGAGCGTAGCACAAAAAACTCACTAGAAGCTCCAGGCGAGCAGAAGGGTTCACTGATGATGCTTCCCTGCATGATGATCTGGATGGGCTGTTTTCTGGTTGAACCTTTGTTCAACAGCGAAGGATCTTCCAGTCTTCTTCCTGGAGGGGACAGGCCTGGCTTCCCCGTGGAAAAATGGGTCCTGAAATTTCCAGTATCCAAACCAGCCTGTGAGATTCACTAAATCAACTTGTTTTCCCCATGACAACCACATTAGCAATGGTTCCTGTAAATTCCCAGTCCATAGACCATGAAGCTTAGTCTTCTGCCAGGGTGAGAGGAGCAGTTTGCTCTGCTGCCCAAAGGAAGGGAGGGCATCTAAGGCTCCAACCTCTTAGACTTGAAAGGATTTGTTGAAACAGATCCTCCCTAGCCTTGTTTAAACTGCCACATCCAGAGGTAGATGATACTATGAAATCCTAAGCCTTTGGGGTTCTGTATGGACCGTTGTGTTGCTTCTTGGCTTTCCTTGCTGCCAATTTAGGGTTCACCTTTTCAGGGTTTGGTAAATCATGTTTTCAAATTTCTTAAAACAAAAATCCTGTTCCTGTCACTTCAGTGGAGTTTGGAAACAAAGTGAATGACTGTGTTTAAACCACCATCTTTATCTCTTTTTGTTTTCTCAAACCTGTCTCTCAAGAGTTCCTTACACAAACACTTGGCTCCAGTAAAAGAATTCTAGTCATTTTCTCTGACTCTATGCTTTTCCTCCCTCACTTCTTTTCCTTTAAAAAAATTTATATTTGTATTGATTTTTAGAGAGGAAGGAATGGGGAGAGACATTAATGTGAGAGTGAAACATCGATCAGCTGCTTCCTGCACACCCCTATCAGGGACTGAACCTGAAACCTGGGCACGTGCCCTGACCAGGAATCTAATCTGCAACCTTTCAGTGCCCAGGATGACACCTAACCAACTGAGCCACCAGGCCAGGGTTCTTCTCTTTTTCTTTTTCTTTTAAGTTATAACCCCTGCCTTCCAGATTAATCTCCTCCATGAGGTATCCTTCCCTACCAACTCTGGAGAGGGCTCAAGCAAGTAGTTCTCATGGACTCTGTGGATTCTGTCCTCCACAGTCCATGAGCACAATTTGCCTGAGCCATTTATTGGGTTCCAATACAAACTATTGAGGTGGGAGCTCTCCAGAATGCCTTACTTGACAGCTAGTGTTCACTTCTGATGGGTACTTGTCTAAAGTAATAAATCCCTTGCATAAGATGTGCTTGTTTCTCTTTCCAAGATATCTGCATGTTTCTGCCCCACAAGCTTCAACATTTCCTTTTTGATAAAACACAGGGAAAAGAGAAGATTAAAAAGGTGAATTTTACTGTAACCTTTTCGCCTCAAATGCCAATATTTGGTGTGAACTTCCTATTTGGGAATATCCAAGAGTGTGGACATAGAGGAGAAAGACACAGGGAAATGCCACGCATGAACAGCATAGGTTAAATCATGTCCAAGATTGGGACTTGGCCTTTAAATCAGCAGTTTTTCTGTTACGTGTATACTGTGGCAGTCACAGTGGTAACTGGCAGCTAGAGGGGCAGGAGCCAGAAGTCTTCTTGAATCCCATATTTCTAAGACACAGCCACTCTATTGAGTTTTGAGGCAACTTCTAACATTTTAAATACATTTCTTTAAAAAAAATACATTTCTTTAGTAGCACATACGCTTGCTTCTTATACTCTCCCATAAACTACTTAACGCTCAAAAACAAACAAACAAACAACTCCTTTGGCTTAAACTAAATAGATGAAGCTTATAGTATGCAACTAAAGAACACTGACCAACTCACTTCCTCTCCCTCATTTGCACTCCTCAAAGGCAATCATTCATGTATTTTAGCTGTTTCTTCTGCTTTTCCCCTCTCAATATTTCTAGACTTTTCAGTTTTAGACATTGTGGACACTCATATATAACACATGGATTTAGTTCTCTTATGATCCATCCCAACACACATACCCATCCTCTCATATAGCTATATCAGATTTTTTTAAGTCTGAATATTTACCATATAAAATTAGTCACAGCTGAGTCATGTAGTTTACTATGATTATACTGCCTTTCTTTTTTAAAAAATATTTTTTTATTGGTTTCAGAGAGGGAGAGGGAGAGATAGAAACATCAATGATGAGAGAGAATCACTGATCGGCTGCCTCCTGCACACCCCCTACTGGGGATTGAGCCCGCAACCCTGGCATGTGTATGCCCTTGACCAGAATTGAACCTGGGAACTTTTAGTCCGCAGGCCGACACTCTATCCACTGAGCCAAACCAGCTAGGGCTACACTTCCTTTCATATATAGTTTTATTTATCCTAGTTAACATTTGTCTCATTATTTCATTTGCTTGATTTTATACATGTTAATTCATCCCAAATTCATTTCTAGTAGTGTAAATCTCTTCTAAATACATAAACCACATCAGTCCTAGCTGGGTAGCTCAGTTGGGTAGCCCAGATACACTAAGATTGCAGGTTCAATCCCTGATCAGGGCACATACAAAAATAAACAAATGAATGTATAAATATGTCTCTTTCCCTTACCCTCTCTCTCTCAAATCAATTTAAAAAATAAAGCATATCCGTTGCTAAATCAGATTTCTTTTTCAAGAACTATTCTTCCTAAAGCCTTCCATTTGCTTACTTGATTTTGGACTGGTTAATCTTTGCTCAACCTGTATCCTAGGGTTTCTATTCACTGTGACCTTGGGGATCCCCTTTTTCTATGTTATATCTCCTGGTTCCCCATCTCAGTCTTCTTTCCTTTGTGTTAGTGGAGCTTACCCACCAGGAACATCCTTGGAAGCTTCATTAGAGATTATTAAGTAGCTCACAGAATCTACAGGAGGACCAGAAAATAGGGTTTGAAGACTGTGCATCCAGAAATAATACCCAAATTATCAAAAAATCTATATACTGTATTAAGGTATTCAAATACCTCCTCTGGTCAAAGGCATCAAAGATCCTGAGCAAGGGCCATTACTAACTAGAACCTATGCCACTGCTGCCTCTGAAAGCTCTCTCTCACCACCCTCCTCCAGGAGTTGATTCTGTGTAAAATTCACTCCCTCAATTTCTTCAAATTGAGGTCTTCCCGGGAAGTATCTGATTGAAAGAGCCTAGATGCTGGATACACTGAATTCTGGCTTCAACTCTGGCGAGGCAGGGTTTCCTAATGTGGGTATTTCCCCAAACATATAAAGGAAAGTCTAAAGTTATTGGTTGATCACAAATATAACTGTCTACCAGAATTTGCATGTCTGAAAATGTCTTTGTTCTACCCTTATGCTTTTCCTTCAGGATCCTAAAGACACTGTTCCTTTGAATCCTAGCTTCTAGAAACCTAAAACCAATTTGTTTTATGTGTGTGTGTGTTCTCTCTCTCTCTCTCAATTTGTTTTCTGACCGCTTTTGTGCAACCTGTTGTTATTCTCTGGACACTTTTAGGATATTCCTTTGAGGCTTATTTTCTGAGATTTCATTACGATGTTATTGGTAAGTCTTTTTTTTTGGTCAACTATTATGCTAGATCTTCAGATGTAGAAACTCATGTTTTTTGGTACAATGAAATTTTCTCTTATCATTTCTTTAATATATTCCTTCCCACTATGTTTTCAGTCTCTATGGCTGAATATTAAACTACTTGGGCTGATCCTCTCATTTTCTCCGTCCTCCTATTTTCCATCTTTTTGCTATTTTGTTATATTTTATATTCCAAACCTTCTAGCAACTATTTTTCATGTCCACATTCTCTTCTATTCTCTGAATATTCCTTTTATTATACATTTCTAATACTTTCCAGGGCCACTAATTTTCTCTTCTTTCTCTAGAAGTATTAGATTTTTAAAAAAGCTTCATTTGCTCTCTATATTGTGTGCTTTCTCTTAATTCACCCTTCCAGGATGTTTTCTTTCTTTCATGTAAAATGCCTTCCTCATGTCCAGTCATTCTTGGCTATGTTGAAGAGCCAGGCACTAAAGAGCTGCATTTGCTGTGAATGAGACAGGTAAACCCCACTGAGAGTGCTCTGATAAGGGTTCATTCATTGCTTTGGGGATATGGGCAACTGTCAGTGTCTGAAGGTGAGCATATAATAAAAAGACTCTAAATTTATGTAACTATCTGACTTGAAATTGGGGCCCAGAAATTTATGGTATCTTAAACATTAAAACCAAGAGTAAATAGAATATAAAGCAAAAACCTACATTCCAACCAGCCAGAATTGACATCTTAATATTTTGTCATATTTGCTTCAAATGGTTTTTTAAAAACAGCTTTATTGAGATATAATAACAAAAATTTCACCCATTTTAAGTGTACAGTTCAATAACTTTGTATATTTACAGCTCTGCAACCGTCACCATAATCTAATTTTAGAACATTTCCATCACTCCAACAAGAAACCTCATGCCCACTTTGTAGTCACAGCCCATTTCCATGCTCAGCTCCAAGCAACCACTAATTTTTCTGTCTTTACAGATTTGCCTATTCTGGATATTTCATATATATAATCATATGTCTGGTTTTTTGTATCTGGCTTGTTATACTCAGTATATTTTTGAGATTCACCCATGTTGTAGCATGTATCAGTATTTTGTTTCCTCTTATCATTGAATAATAAATATCCCATTGCTATGACTATACCATATTTTATTTTATCCATTCATTTGTTCCAGCCAAAAACATTTGGTTTCACATTTGGCTATTATGAATAACTGTTATGAACATGCATGTACAAGTCTATGTGGGGTCATATGTTTTTATCTATATTGGATAGATACCTAGGAGTGAAATTACTTAGTCATATTTTAACTCTATGTTTTTTGTTTTTGTTTTTGTTTTGTTAATCCTCATCTGAAGATATTTTTTCCATTGCTTTTCTTTTAATATATTTTTATTGATTTCAGAGAGGAAGGGAGACAGAAACATCAATGATGATAGAGAATCATTGATCAGCTGCCTCCTGCACACCCCCTATTGGGATCAGGCTGCAACCCGGGCATGTGCCCTTGGGCGGAATCGAACCCAGGACCCTTCAGTCCCCAGGCCGATATTCTATCCACGGAGCCAAACCAGCCAGGGCTCATTGTGTTTTTTAAATATCACTTCAAGTTGCTGTGATGTCAGATCTTGTGGTTTCTAACGATGAGCATTTTTTCTTATGCTTATTGGCCATTCATATATCATTTTTGATGAAATGTCTATTCAAATCCTTTGCTCATTTCTTGAATTGTCTTAATGAGTTGCAAGAATTATATGTCCTAGCTATAAGTCTCTTGTTGAATACATGATTTGCAAATATTTTCTCCCAGTCAATGGTTATCTTTTCACTTTCTTCTGTCTTAAAGTGCACAACTTTTGAAAGTCCATGAGATCCAATCTATCAATTTTCTTTATGGCTTGTGCTTTTGATGTTGTATCTAAGAAACTGCCTACTTCAAGGTCATGGAAATATATTCCTATGTTTACTTCTAAGACTTTTATGATTTTAGCTCACATTTTAAGTCAACGATCAATTTTGACTTAATTTCTGAGTTTGGTGGAAGACGGGGATCCAATTTCATTCTTTTGCATATGGGTATCCACTGTTACAGGAATATTTGTTGAAAAGACTATTCTTTTGCTGTTGAATTGTCTTGAAACCTTTGTTGAAATCAATTGACCATAAATGTAAGGGCTTATTTTGAACTCTCAATTCTATTCTATTCTATTGAGCTATAGAGCTTTGTAGTAAATTGTAAAATGGGGAAGTGTGAGTCCTCTAAATTTTTTGTTCTTTTTCAAGATTGGCTATTGTGGGTTCTTTGTGTTTATATATCAATTTTAAGATCAATTTTTGGTAATATACACTGAGTGGCCAGATTATTATGATCTCTGAATGCATAATAATCTGGCCACTCAGTACGTGATGTGTGTGTGTGTATGTGTATGTGTGTGTGTGTGTGTGTGTGTGTGTGTGTGTGTGTGTGTGTGTGTATATATATATATATATATATATATATTAGAGGCCCAGTGCATGAATTCGTGCATAGGTAGGGTCCAGCCAGCCTGGCCAGGAGGAGGGGACATGAGCAGTTGGTGGAGGGGACAATTTGCATATTAGCCTTTTATTATATAGGATATACACTGAGTGGCCAGATTATTATGCATTCAGAGTTCATAATTATCTGGCCACTCAGTGTTTATTTTTATTGATTTCAGAGAGGGAGAGGGACATAGAAACATCAATGATGAGAATCATTGATCAGCTGCCTCCTCCTATTGGGGATTGAGCCTGCAACCCGGGCATGTGCCCTGACTGGGAATTGAAACATGACCTCCTGGTTCATAGGTAAACACTCAACCATTGAGCCACGCTGGCCAGGCTAAGATCATCTTTTAATTTCAGGAATTACAATAGAAATTGCACTGAATTATAGATCAATTTGGGGAATATTGCCAACTTCACAATGTTAAATCTTCTGATCCATGTATATGTAAGGTCTTTCCATTGATTGAGCTCTTCTTTAACAATGTTTTGTGGTTTCCAGTGTAGAAATCTTGCACTTCTTTTGTTAAATTTATTCCTAAACATTTTAGTTGATGCTTTATAAATGGAATAATTTTCTTAATTTCATTTTTAGATTCTTCATTGCTAGTGTATAGAAGTCAATTGGTTTTTGTATACCGTTCTTGTATCCTGCAACTTGTTGAATGTATTAGTTCTAGTTTATTTTTAGTGGTTCATTAAGATTTTCTCTCCATAAAATCATGTCAGCTGCCAATAGATAGTATTATTTCTTTCTTTCCAATTTGGGTGCCTTCTATTTCTTTTTCTTGTTTAACTGACCTGACTAGAACCTTCAGCTTAATGTTGAATATAAGCAGTGATAACAGACATCTGAAGGTCTTATTCCTGCTTCAAGAACTTTTTAAAAATTTTGCTTCAAGTGCTTTCTTTTTAAAAATATATAGTTTTATTGATTTCAGAGAGGGAGAGGGAGAGATAGAAACATCAATGATGAGAATCATTGATTGGCTGCCTCCTGAATGCCCTCTACTGGGGATTGAGCCTGCAACCTGGGCATGTGCCCTTGACCAGAATCGAAGCCAGGACCCTTCAGTCCACAGGCCAATACTCTATCCACTGAGCCCAATAGGCTAGGGCTGCCTCACATACTTTTAAAAAGAATAAATATTTCAGATGAAGTAGAAGTTCCTTTCACACCCAAACTCCAAATCCTAATCTCCTTCTCCTTCCCAGTCCCATAAGCAAAAATTATCATGAATTTGGTTCATTTTCTGTGACTATCTTTTCATTTTTGTGTGTTGTATATCCATTAATAATGTGGAGTGTTGTTTTGTATATCAGTTATTTTTGCTCTATATAAATGATTTTATAGCAAATATGCCAATATTTTTACAATTTTTTAATCCAACCTTAAGTTTTAGGATAATATACATTAAATCTGTCATAAGAATACATTTTATTAACACATTTCTCTATCAGTGGGTAGATTATGCCAGTGTTTTTTATTATAAATAATGCTACATTAAAAACCTTTTACATGTGTCGTAATTTTATGTTGAGAAATTATCTAGGGTAGATATTTTGAAGTGTTATTTTGAGGTGATACAGAAACACTTGTATTTTATTAGGCAATGTTAACTTGCTTTACCTAGTTACTCTCCTAATTAATACACAGAGTAGTAGAGTTTTCTCCAGATGCATTTGATAATGTCAAATTTTCAGTTATTGGTAATTTGATGGGCAGAAAAATTATGTTCTGTAATATTATTATTAGTATTGTGTGTCCTGTTTTCTGATAAGGTGACATTTTTTATTGATTTATTGGCCTTTTGAAGGTTTCAGTTTTGTGAATTACTTTTGCTCATTTTTTTTACATTGTTTTTATCTACTGATTGTAAAAGTTCTTTAAATGTTTGAAATACTAATTCTACTGTACTGTTGTAAATATCTTAACCCAGCCCACCACCTCCATTTGAATTTATGGTATCTTAGATATTTTGAAAAAATTAATCAAACTTATTAACCTTTTCCATTATGATTCATTCCCTTATGTCCTGTTTAAGTAATCTACGGTTCCTTGAAATAACAAAGATTTTATCTTCTTTTGTTTTAATTTCTTTGATTTTCATCTTCGTTTCACCCCTTTAGAACACTGTGCCATTGTTGTTGAGATATATAGATTTGTACTGTTGTTGGCATTTTTTTTGTTTGTTTTTGCTGTTGTTTTCTTTTAGAAATCCAATTGTCTACCACCATACTCCCCCTGAGTTAGAATCCTTCAAGTCTCATAACTAAGTTGCAATATAAGCCTGGATCTCTTTCTAAACTCTTTATTCAAGTCTATTGGGTTATTTGTCTATTTCTGTGCTGAAACTGTACTCTTAGTTATTATAGCTTTACACTTAGTATTTATAATTGGTAAGACAAGTCACCATGTCCTTAATTCATCTTTTGGGGGGATTAATTTGGCTAGATTAATAGAGTTAAACTTCAGTATTAATTTTAGAATATGCTTGTCAAGTTCTGCAAAATCCCTATTGATTTAAGTTGAAATTGCATGAAGTTAAAGAAAAACTGGGGTTAGACATAGTTCTCATATTAAGCATTTCCACCCTTTAATTGATCTTCCATTTAATTGAATCTTGTATGTATTTCAATAAAATTTCAGAATTTTACCCATAAAGATAATGTCTTTGTTTCCTTAGATAAAGTCTTAGGAACTGGATAATTTTTTTGAGTCCTATGTAAATAGACATGTTTTTCTATTAAGTTTTATTATTTAATGATCTTCTGTCTTTTTAAACCCTATCTCTCATATTTCCTATTAGTTCAGCTAGCTGGACCATGGATTGTAGTTTACCATGTAGATAATCATAATTTTGGGGAAAAATGTAAAATTTATCTCTCTTCTAGTAGCCATAGCTCTTATTCTTTTTTTTTTTTTTTTGAAGCTGCATAGGAGTATAATTCTTATATAATTAAATATGATCTCTAGTAAAATGTTAAATATTGCCTGAGTCAGTAGAAATCCTATTATATTTTAGAGTTGTTCTAAACTTTAAGTTATATCCTATCATTTATCACCCAATCAGAGATACTTTGAGAATAACAGGGACTCAGAGAAGATAAGCACTAATTGATCAAGCAGTTAAAAAAAATATAAAATATTTGAGCAATGCAAAAAAATTGACCTACTGGGCACATATTGAACTTTGTAATCCCAAATTGCAGAATATAATTTTTTTCTAAGTACATGGAAATGTTACAAAATGGCCATAAAACAAGTTTTAACAAATATCAAAGGACTGAAAGCAGGCAGAACATGTTCTCTAACCACAAAATAATAAAGGGAAATTAATATTAAAGATATAACTAGAGCTCGGCCAATGTGGTTGAGTGTCAACCTATGAACTAGGAGATCATAATTCGATTCCTGGTCAGGGCACATGCCCAATATGTGTGTTTGATTCCCAGTGTTCTTTTACATAATTATGGGTTTGCTAGTTATTTTTGTTGATTTCAGAGAGGAAGGGAGAAGGAGAGAGAGATAGAAACATCAATGATGAGAATCATTGATCAGTGCCTCCTGCACACCCCTCTACTGAGGATTGAGCCTGCAACCCAGGCATGTACCCTTAACTGGAATCAAACCTGGGACCCTTCAGTCTGCACGCTAACACTATCCTCCGAGCCAAACTGACTAGAGCAAGAACACATTTCTAAATAAATAAATCTTTAATCAGAAAGAAATAAAAATGGAAATTAGAAAATACTTCAAATAAATAGTAAATATTCTACATTTTAAATCTTGTAGGGTGCTGGAAAGCAGTGAGATTTATAGGCTTAAATAAATAGCTAAGAAAAGAAAGGCTGCTCTGGCAGGTTAGATCTCCAGCCCAGGTCAGGGTGAGAGTGGGAGGCAACCAATTAATGTATCAGTATCACACTTGGATGTTTCTTTCTCTCTCTCTCTCTCTCTCTCTTTTCTCTTTTCCCCCCTCCTTCTTCCCTTCCACTTTCTCTGTCTCTAAGAAAGAAAGAAAGAAAGAAAGAAAGAAAGAAAGAAAGAAAGAAAGAAAGAAAGAAAGAAGTATCCTTGGGTGAGGATTAAAAAAAAAAAAAGGCTGAAAAATTAAATGAGCTAAGCATCCATCTCAGGAAGTTAGAGTAAAACTTACAGCCAAGAAAGCAGAAGAAAATAATAAAAATAAGACAAGAAATTGAAGAAATGAAAACCAATATAAAATAGAGATGAATAAAAGCAAAAGTTGGTGTTTTGAAAAGTCTCGTAAAATTAACAAACCTCTGGTGCAAATGATAAAGACCAAAATTAGAAGGCACAAATAATGTCAGGAAAGATAAAGAGTTCATCACCATAGGTGCTAAAGACATAAAAAATAAAATATAGTATGAACAACTTTAAGCCAATATATTTTAAAATTTAGATGAAATAAATTCTCAGAAAAACACAACTGCAAAATTGACACAAGAAGGAACAGAATGTGAGTTTATCTATAACCATCAAGGAAATTGAAGGAATAGTCAAAACTCTTTTCACAAAGAAAACTGTAGGCCCAGATGGCTACACCAATAAATTTAATTCCAACTTAGACAAATTTTCATAGAGAACAGAAAAAGAAAATTTTCCCCATATTTAAAAAAAATTATTGATGAGAGAGAGAGAGAGAAACATTGATTTGTTGCTCCACTTATTTATGTATTTATTGGTTGATTCTTGTATGTGCCCTGACCAGGGATCTAACCCACACAACCAACTGAGCTACCCAGCCAGGGCCCCCACATATTTTATGATACAATCTTTATGATACAAGTCTCCAAAAAGCACATTATAAAAAAAGAAATAGGCCAATTTCATTTATGAACATAGATGAAAAGTCCTAAATAGAATCTAAGTGAACTGATTCCTATAGTATATTTATTATGATTAAGATGGATTTATTCCAGGAATTAAAGGTCAGGTGATAGTTAAACAAATAAACTAATATCCTAAAACACACAAACAGATTAGATGATGCAGAAAAGTATTTGATAAAATTCACCATCCATTTAGCAAACTAAAAATTGTAGGAATATTTTTAATTGAATAAAGTGCATCCAAAACTTTCATTAAACATCATACTTAATAGTGAAAAGTTAAAAGCTTTCCTGCCTGGCCCACCAGCATGGCTCTGTAGTTGAATGTTGACCTATGAACCAGGTCACAGTTCGATTCCCAGTTAGGGCACATGCCTGGGTTTTGGGCTCAATCCCGTTTGAGGTACGCGGGAAGCAGCCAATCAATGATTCTCTCTCATCACTGATGTTCCTATCTCTCTCCCTTTCCCTTCCTCTCTGAAATAACTAACTAAATAACTAAAATAAAAGCTTTTTCTTTCAGATCAGGAAAAAGACAAGGATGCTCTTTCTCATTCTCTTCTTTTGTTAAAGGATTTTATGCATATATAAATGCAATAACTATACATATCTATGTATTTGATCCATCAATGTTGTTGATCTATCTGGGAGAAATTTGTGTTAAAAATTCCCACAATTGCAAATTTGTGTTTTTCCTTTATTTTTGCTTTATATTTTCCAGAACATGTGGTTACACAGTTGCATATGTGTTCATAAATGTAATATTTTCCTAGTGGAGTTTTCTTTGTGATGCAACCAGATGCCCCTATTAATGTCCTTATTAATGCTACTCTATTTAAAGAATATTTTTGTAATTAAAATTGCTACATAAAGTTTGTTGTTTAGAATTTGTCTGGAATATCTTTTTCTAAACCTTTATTTTCTATATTTTAGTTAAGTTTTAACTGTTTCTTAATGTTTGTTTTTAATTGTTTTAGCCAGCTAGTGAGGTAGCCATGAGCTCAGATTAGGTAAGAGTTGGTTAAACTATATTAGCCAGTAATCTAGCCTGGACCATAAGCAAATTTAATTTATCTCCAGGAATTCATCCTTCTGGGCTCCAGAATGTCCTCATTTATTTTATTTATTTTCAATATATTTTTACTGATTCAGAGAGGAAGGGAGAGGGAGAGAATCATAAATGATGAGAGAAAATCAATAATCAGCTGCCTCCTGCACGCCCCGCACTGGGGGATCAAGCCTGCAACCCAGGCATGTGCCCTGACTGAGAAACGAACTGTGACCTCCCGGTTCATAGGTCAACACTCAACCATTGAGCCATGCCCACCAGGCAGAATGTCTTAATTTAAAATCAGGATTTTTGTTAGAAAACAAGCTACCTTATTTTCCTGTTCTTTTCATTAGTCAAAACAGATTAAAGCACCAACTTTTCATATTAGAAAATTGGTCATTTTCAGGTTAAAACTTTTAAACTGATGCCATTATTTTTATTTATTTTTAATCCTCACCTAAGGATATTTTTACATTGATTTTGAGAGAGTAGAAGAGAGAGGGAAAGACAGAGAGAAAACATTGATTGGTTGCCTCCTGTACCAGACCAGGGCCCGGGCAGGGGAGGAGCCTGCAGTGGATAGAGCGTTGGCCTGTGGACCAAGAGGTCCCGGGTTCAATTTCAGTCAAGAGTACTAAGCCAAACCAACTAGGGCAGTGGTCGGCAAACTCATTAGTCAACAGAGCCAAATATCAACAATACAACGATTGAAATTTCTTTTGAGAGCCAAATTTTTTAAACTTAAACTTCTTCTAACGCTACTTCTTCAAAATAGACTCACCCAGGCTGTGGTATTTTTGTGGAAGAGTCACACTCAAGGGGCCAATGCATGTGGCTCGCGAGCCACAGTTTGCTGACCACGGGACTAGGGCTATTTGTTTATTTTTCAATGTGACCTATGACTTGTGACCATCAGGTTTTTTCCTCCATGTTCTTAATTAAAGCCTCAAAGAAACATTTTCAAGCAAAATTTTTGAATTTTGCAGGCTGATAACGTTGTAAATGAGGGAATTTATTAGAATTGGGGGAAATAGATTAAACTGGAGTGGTGATTAGTTTTTGGTGGAGCTGATTGAATGAGAATCCTGAGGGACATACAAAGCCTGATAATCACATGATTTTTCATTTAGAGATTCTTTCCTAAAAAGAAATCTTCTGAGCTTTGGTGTTTATCTTTATTTCAAATTATATATATATATATAGATAGATAGATAGATAGATAGATAGATAGATAGATAATTTATTATTATTATTTTTTTAAAGACAGGTCAACTAGTTTGAGGAGAGCCTTGTAGGTTTCATTGTGAGCATCTTTAACTTTTACTGTGAGGGAAATGGAGTCAATGCTTCCCTATTGTCTGACTGGATCCCCTTTTTCTCTCAACCCCATCTAAATGTATTTTAATTTTTAGAGCAGTGTTTTTCCTTTTTATTGAATTTATTGGGGTGACACTGCTTAACAAAATTAATACAGATTTCAGGTGCACAATTCTACAATACATCATCTGTACCGTGTATTGTGTTCACCACCCCAAGTCTCTGTCCATCACCAGTTATCCCACTATACCCTCCTCCACCTCCTCCCCACAACTGTATTAAATTTTTTTTAAGCCCTAGCCGGTTTGGCTCAGGGGATAGAGTGTCGGCCTGAGGACTGAAGGGTCGTGGTTTGATCCCAGTCAAGGGATATGCCCGGGTTGTGGGCTCGATCCCCAGTCAGGGGCGGGCAGGAGGCAGCCAATCAATGATTCTCATCATTGATGTTTCTCTCTCTCCCTCTTCCTTCCTCTCTGAAATCAATAAAAATATATTTAAGAAAATATAGTTTTTGGATATAATGTAGTATGTCTTAACCTTAGCAATCACTCCTTATTTTTTTTTAAAAAAAAGGTAGAACCATCAATGATGAGAATCATTGATTGGCTGCCTCCTGCCCGCCCCCGACTGGGGATAGAGCCCACAACCCCAGCATGTGCCCTTGACCGGGAATCAAACCCATGACCGCCTGGTTCATGGGCCTATGCTCAACCACTAAGCCACACCGGCTAGGCCCAACTGTATAAATTTTTAAAAATGGTTGCCACTAGAGAATCCAAGATGGCGGCGTAGGTAAACACCTAAACTGCTGCCTCCTACAACAATTTAAACTGCAACTAAAAGACAAAACGTCTATCATCCAGAACCACGGGAAAGCTGGCTGAGTGGAAGTTCTACAACTAGAAGGAAAGAGAAAAGAGCATTGAGACGTGCACGAGCGCTGAAAAGCTGAGGTACGGAGGCGCGTGATCTGGGCTGGCTGCGGGCGACTGGGTGCGTTGCTTTTTTCAACCCGAATGGAGACAAGCCCCCGATTACTCTGAAATCCAGTCTCTGGGGAGACGCGGGGGACCCAAACTCCTACGGGGAGAAGCTGGACTGTCTGCCAGAGAGGGTGGCTTGCTTGCAGAGCTGGGCGCAGGAATAATTGTTTACGGCACTGGAGCACGGGACTCGCGGATGCCGTTGGAGACTCAGAGCCGGCTAACTAGCAGCCATTGCTGTTTGCCAAGCCCTAACCTAGTGACACCCTGAGGCCCCGCCCTACAAACCCACCCAAGCTCCAAGCAGCTCAATTAGCATAAGAAAGGCCTGCCCTATCACAGCTTAACCTAGCAAACTTGCAGCCTGGGTCAGACAGCTCCAAAACCTCCAAACCCCAAGCAAAGAGGAGAAAACTGCAGCTCTCACTGTAGCTCCTGCTGAGTGGCCTCAGACAGTAGCTGACCTGCACCCCATTGGAGATCCAGAAGCCAGTGTACCTAGTGGTCAGTGTGAGACACCAGATTTCAACTCCTCACATCCATAAGTGACACATTCAAGAGGCAGACTCAGTGAGCACCAAAGCCCCACTGAAACAAGTCCTGCCCCATAAGAGTCTCCAGCGCAGCAGTTCTTCCATTATAGACACAGCGGGTCCTCACAGCCAATTGGCCTGGAGGTCAATTCCTCCCAGCGTAACAACAGCAATTAAGGCTTAACTGCACCAAGACTTTGCACTCAGCCCACAAAGGGGTGTACCAAGAGCGTCCACATCAGGAGATTGGGGAGGCTGAGCTACTGCCCCCTATAGGTCACCTACCACACAAAGCCACTCCATCAACACAGGGAAGCAGCCAAAATGCAGAAACAAAGAAACATGTCACGAATGAAAGAAACGGAGGAAAGCAAACTACTGGATGACATAGAGTTCAGAACCACATGTATAAGGTTACTCAAGAATCTTCTAAAAACCGCTGAGAAACTTGATAACACTTCTGAGGAGCTTAGGGAGACCTTCAAGGACCTTAATGAGAATGTCAAAAAAATGGAAAAGGACCAGTCAGAAATGAAGCATACACTGTCTAAAATAAATATACAGAAACTCAACTGTAGATCAACATACCCCAAGGATCAAACCAAAGATCTGAAATATGTGGAAACAAAAAACATCCAACCTGAAAAACAAAAAGAAAAAAAAGAATCCAAAAATATGAAGATAGTGTAAAGAGCCTCTGGGACAACTTTAAGCGAACCAACATCCGAATTTTTGGGGTGCCAGAAGAAGGGAGAGAGCAAAATATTGAAAACCTATTAGAAGAAATAATGACAGAAAACTTTCCCTACCTGGTGAAAGAAATAGATGTACAAGTTCAGGAAGCGCACAGAACCCCATACAAGAGGAATCCAAAGAGGACCACACCAAGACACATCATAATTAAAATGCCAAGGGCAAAAGACAAAGAGAGAATATTAAAAGCAGCAAGAGAAAAACAGTTAATTACCTACAAGGGAGTACCCATACGACTGTCAGCTGATTTCTCAACAGAAACTATGCAGGCCAGAAGAGAGTGGCAAGAAATATTCAAAGTGATGAACAGCAAGAACCTACAACCAAGATTACTCTACCCAGCAAAGCTATCATTCAGAATTGAAGGTCAGAGAAAGAGCTTCACAGACAAGAGAAAGCTAAAGGAGTTCATCACCACCAAACCAGGATTACACGAAATGCTGAAGGGTATCCTTTAAGAAGAGGAAGAAGAAGAGAAAGATAAAGACAAAAATTATGAACAACAAAATGACATCAAATACATACCTACCAACAAGTGAATCTAAAAATCAAGTGAATGAAAAATCTGAAGAACAGAATGGACTGGTAAATATAATAGAATCAGGGACATAGAAAGGGAGTGGACTGACGATTCTCAGGGGAAGCAGGTGTGAGGGGTGCGGGAAGAGATTGGACAAAAATCTTACTCCTAAAGATGAAGACAGTGGCGGGGGGTAAGGGCATGGGGTGGGGTGGGGAATCAGGTGGAGGGGAGCTATGGGGAAAAATAAAAGAGGAACACCTGTAATAATCTGAACAATAAAGATTTATTAAAAAAAAAATGGTTGCCAAGCTAATGCTGTAATATGATCATTGCTAGTTTACTTTCATTTTCTTAATGGGGAGATTGAGTGTCTTTCACATTTATTGTCTATTTAGAATTGCTCTTTCTGAATGGCCTATTTATATTCATCACTCAATTTTTTTATTGGGTTGTTTGTATTCTTTATCTCATGTGTCTTAGCAGTAATAGTGGTAGTTGTAACCCTTTATGTGTTAAGAGACATTACAAAATTTATCTGCTAATCTGGCATTTATCTTTTGACTTTGCTATTGATATCTTCTGCCATAAAATTACATGTATATATAGATGAATTTTAAAAATGATTTCTTTTATAGTTCTCAGATGTTCTGCCTTGATCAGAAATTCTTTACAAACCCTAGGTTGTATAAACAGTCTCTTAAATTTTCTTCTTAAGATTTCTATGGTTATTTGTTTTCCTTTTGTGCATTCAACTGGATGTAGTATTTATATTCACTTTGTAGCTAGAATTACTACATTACATCCTACTGTAAGAATAATCTATTTTGCTATCACAGTTATTTAATGAAACATCCTTTTCACATCAAATTAAAATATTCTCATATTAAAATGAAGGAGCAGTTGTTAAGGTTAAGATATAATACACCATATCCAAAAGCTGCTAAGAATGATCTTAAAGGGATATATTAGATTATGAGATAGGAAATACAGCAGGATGCCAGTGGGACCCAGAGGGACTGGGATCCAGAAAAGAAGGGTAAAGGTCTGGGTCACCTCATTTCTCCTGACACATGGAAAGCCACCTCATTTCTCCTGACACATGGAAAGCTGGGGGTATGGGCATAGTCAAAGGCAGTGTGGCAGATAAGATGGACAGCATATGAAGAGGTCTTGTTTAAGAGCTTTCATTTTCCCAGAGAAAGCAGAACGTTATCTACTCCTGGGAGAGAGGATGAGGAAGGGAAAAAGGGTGAAAGACAAATGTAAATTTAAGGAGAGAGAGGAATGCAGGAGTCATATTATTGCAGAGTGGGAAAACAAACAATTAGGGGAGTGTAAGAGGACTAGTAGGCAGGATAAAGGGCCCAAGAAGATTTTTGTAGTAATTGGTTTAAAATGAGAATTCTTCAGAGGTTATATGATTTTTTTTTTTTTTTTTTTTTGGCCCGCAAAGGTAGCTGATAAAGTGAATTTTAAATTTTTAGTAAATTTACATCTTTTTTTTCTAAGTAGCCATTTATTTTTTAATTTATCTTTATTGTTAAAGTAGTATACATACCCTTCCCCCCCCTTTCTTTCAAATCTTCACCTGAGGGTATTTTTTCCATTGATTTCTAGAGAATGAAAGGGACAGAGGAGGGGGAAGAAGAGAGGGAGAGGAGGACAGGAGGGAGGGAGGGAAGGAGGGGATAAGAAACATGTACGTTACATCAATTGGCTGCCTTCCTGGGAGGTACATGCCCCGGGAATGGAACCTGTGACCCTTTAGTCTGCAGGCCGATGCTCTAACCACTGAAAAAAACAGGCCAGGACCAGATGTCCCTCTTTTTCCCCCCATTGTCCCCTTCCACCCTACCCCTGCCCCCACCAGGCCTATCACACTATTGTAATTATGCTTATATGCATATAAATTCTTTGATTAATCTCTTCCTGCCCCCCACCCTCATCCCCCTTTCATGTCTCTGGATTTATTATGTCCGTCAGTTCATTAGATTCCACATATAAGTGAGATCATATGAAAAGAAACCATCAACATAATGAAAAGGCATCCCACTGTATGGGAGAATAACATTTGCCAATGATATATCTGATAAGGGGTTAATTTCCAAAATATATAAAGAACTTATACAACTAAACAAAAGGAAGACAAACAATCCAGTTAAAAAATGGGCAAAGGACCCAAATAGACACTTCTCCAAAGAGTACATACAGATGGTCAAGAGACACATGAAAAAATGCTCAAAATCACTAATCATCAGAGAGATCCAAATTAAAATAACAGTGAGGTATTACCTCACACCTGTCAGAATGGCTACCATCAACAAATCAACGAATAACAAGTGCTGGCGAAGATGTGGAGAAAAGGGAACCCTAGTACACTGCTGATGGGAGTGTAGACTGATACAGCCCCTATGGAAAACAAAGTGGAGTTTCCTCAAATAATTAAATATGGAACTGCTAGTTGACCCAGTGACCCCACTTCCAGGAATATATCCTAAGAATATCAAAACACCAATCAGAAAGAATGTATGAACCCCTACGTTCATAGCAGCACTATCTACAATAGCTAAGATCTGGAAACAGCCCAAGGGCTCATTAGTAGGTGAGTGGGTAAAAAGCTGTGGTACATTTTTACCATGGAATATTATGCAGCTGTAAAAAAGGATCTCCTTCATCATTGATGTTTCTTTCTCTCTCTCCCTATCCCTTCCTCTGTGAAATCAATAAAAATATATTTAAATTTAAAAAAGGATCTCTTACCCTTTGAGCCAGCATGGAGAGACCTGGAAAATACTATGCTAAGCGAAATAAGCCAGTCAGAGAAAGACAAGTATCACATAATCTCACTTATAAATGGAATCCAAGTAACCATTTAAGTCAAAGGCTTTCTAGTTTCATTTTCTTATTAGTACTTTAAAGTCACAAATAAAAACAGTGTTTAGTTTCTTTTCCTTATTAATACTTTCAGACCATTTAAGTCAAAACTTTTTCATTTCGTGAACTGATCATATGTTGATGTTATTTAACTGTGTTTGATGATGAAAAGATTAGGAGGTATGCTAGTAGTTAAATGAATCAGGGTGCTGGGCTCGGGGCTGATAAGGGCAGTTGGAATGTAAAAGCAAGGGCTATTTGCTGTAACTGTGTCACCACCTTGCCACTGTTACTCATTCCTCCACTTCATAGTGCATCAATCATTCATTCATTCAACAAATACTTACTCAGCACCTATTATTTGCCAGGCACTGTTCTATATGCAGAGGACACACCAGTGAACAAGAGAGACAAGGTTCCTGCTTTCCTGGAACTTATGTTCTAATACAGGAAGATAGACAATAATAATAAAAATAATATTAATTATAGTAATAGCTAACATTTATTTAACAAGTACTGTTTTCTGAGACAGTTTACGTGCTTTACAAGTATTAATTCACTAGCTCTTATAACATTATGAAGTACAAACTAGAATTATTCCCATTTTACACATGAGGAAACTGAGGGCACAGGAAGGAAATACAGCTTGCCTAAGATTACACAGCAAGGAAAGGGCAGAACTGGAATTAGGAACCAAACCAGCCAGCCTATAGCTCTCTTTCCCTTCAATGACTTTTCTATGCTGGCTCTCAGACAAGACACAAAGCAATACACAAATAATAGGGTTAGTAGTATGAAAAACAAAGCAGGGTAAGGTGGTGATATGTGTGCAAATTTGGGATGCAAAGTTAGATGCCAGGGAAAACCTCACTGAGGAAGTGACATTTGGACTGAGACCTGAAGGGTACTAACAGCTATGTTGGGGCACAGGCAGGAGAGAAAAGCCAGTGTAAAGAAATATGTCCTTGTTTGTGAAACAGAAACACCTACTTGGCTGTGGCTAGACCTTGGTGTGGAAGATAGTGACTGATTAGAAAAGTCAGGGCCACAGGCAAGCCAAGCCACGCCTGACGGGTCCTCGGGCCACATTAAAAAATTTTAATTGTTGTTCTAACTGCAATGGATCTCTATGCAGGAGATAACACTACCTGATTCATAATTTTAAAAGATCACTCTCACGGCTCTACAAAACTGAAGGAAGGACAAAAGTGCAAGCAGGAACATCTCCTAGGAGGCAGTTACAATCCAGATGGAAAATGATAGTGGCTTGGACTAGGGCAGTGACAGTAAAATAAAATTTAGGGTATATTTGCAAAGTTATATTGGCAAGACTTGCTAAGGAACTGGATGTGAAGAGTGATTGAAAAGGAATTTAAGTAAGAGCCTTGAGATTTGGGCTTGAGTAACTAGTGTGATGGTGGTGTCCTTTACTGAGATGCGTAAGAGGGGAGAAATACCTTCAGTAAGAAAAATCAATATTTACATTTTTGAACTTTATGAAAGAAAGGACTTTTTCTACTTTTTTCTTTCCACTTAAAGGTTTCAAATAAGGTTTCTGGGGGAAAAGCATTTTAATGTTCAATTTTATGAGCTTTTTATATTAGAAACTTGAGGGAGTTGAATTTTCATTTGTTTAGCAAATAATTTATTGAGCATCTACTCTGGCCAAGCACTGTGTGATGAGATAGCATGATAAACTAAGCAAACAAGAGCCCTGCTCCCAGAGTGTTTTGGGGGTCGGAGGGGGAGAGGTGAGGGAAGGACGACTAATTTTTTCCTGTTCGCTGTCTTATTAAAACTTCACCTATTGCACGAGGAGCCATCTTATCACTGCAGCTCGTGCTCCTGGCAGTTGGGCCCACCGTTCCAAACGCCCGAAGCCAATTCATAAATGAATGAATCTCTAATCGTGACATCACCCCTCCCGCTAGAACTTAGGTTTTTAAATATAATATTTTAGCAAACAATACGAATACAACCTTTGCTTTGAAGGCTAATATTTTTTTTGCAGGAATGGTACCTTTATAAAGATCGTGGTTGCCCCCGTACTTATTTGTTCTTTCTTCATATCCAATTAAATGAAAATACTAGTTTTTCCGTAGCCCAACTCTCTAGGCTGGTTGGGTCTAGCTCTGGAGAAAGGCAGCAGGAGCCGTTGGATTTAAACAGTTTGGAGGAATCCTTCTCTACGCTCTCTCTCGCTAGCCGGGGACGTGGTGTCGGCTACCCGGGGTTTTCCGTCCACGCAGTACCGGAATGAAGGAGTCTGGGAGGGGGTCGGGGAAGGAAAAGACGGAAGAGACATTAAGTAATTGGTTCTTGAAGATATAAAATGATGTTTAAGATCAGCTCTAAGGCACCGAATTCAAACGACCGCCCCCTCGGCCGTTTCGGCCCCGCCCCTCGCTGACGTCACTCCGACTTCCCCCTCGGCCCGTGCGGATTGGTCGCTTCCTCCGCCCTGAAGTGCGGCCAAAGGGCTCGGAGTTCACTTCCGGGTCTTGGGCCGTGGCCCCGGATGCGGAGGATTCTGGGAGTCCAAGAGTCGATTAAAATGTCTGTGTGATCTCCGGAGGCTGCCGAATCGGAGGGACCTCGGCCAAGGGAGATAGCAGGTTGTCTTTCTTATCCGAGTGCGGCGGGAAAGGGCGGTTGGGGTCGGAATCGCGGTTGGAGAACCCTGCTTGGGTGGAGGCCCCAGAGCGGCGGGCGCTTCTTGGGTCCCGGGCGCCGCGGAGAGCGCAGCGCGGAGGCAGCACCTGCAGACGGCGTTCTGCGAGTCGGGGCCTCCCCAGCCCTCGCCCTCGCCCTCGCCCTCGCCCAGTCGGCGAGGCGAAGTCAGCGAGTTCCTGCTGACACCCGGAAGGTGCACTCCCGGGAGACGGGAATAGTTATCCAGGGGCGTGTGGGAGACGGGGCAGCCCTCAGCGGCAGGAAACAATTTCTTCCCCTCTGGATACGTACATTCCTTTCCCTTTTTTGAAAATCTAGAGATGTACCAGTTCCCCTTACATCCCCCGCACACTTGCTTTTCCGACGCTTAACGGGGTCTTAGTAGCCACTTGTATTATGTTATTTTAATATTATTTTGGCTGATCATAACCAAAAGTAGCATAAGGCCGGGCCCCTGATTTTATCAGCATCCTTTGGGGGTGAGGTTCCTGTCTTTCGAGCATTCCTTAAATTATAACTTACAAAAGATCTGACTTGTACTGTATTGGCTGCTGTAAGAAAAAGTTGGATCAACAAAAGGCTGGAGAATTTTTGCCCAGGTAACTCTCAGTGTTTGTTTTTGTTATTTAATCCTCATGCAGAGACATTTTTCCATTGTTTTTAGAGAGAGTGGAAGAGTTAGGGCAAGACAGGGAGAAATATTGATATGGGAGAAACACATCGATTTGTTGCCTCCTGTAGGAGCCCTGACCAGGGCCCAGGCCAGGGAGGAACCTGCAACGGAGGTACCTTCCTTGGTCCGAATCGAACCGGGACCCTTTGGTCCACAAGCCGGGGCTCTATCACAAACCGGCTAGGGCGCAGTAACTGTTACTCAGGTTTAGCACACTTTATCCAGGACACGAAGTGACTAAATTATCTTTTTTGTGAGTTTTAAATATTCTTTTTGTAGTATCAAGCCTGTTTTCTGTTGTGTGAGGTTTAGATAAGATGCGAGCCATAGGGACTCTGGTGGAGTTGAGAACTTAAAACTCAGTCATGGCAGTACTGTATTTTATAAGGGCTTTGCTGCTCAGATCTCATAATAATTCTATAAAGAATATCCCCATTCCACGGGTGACAGAAACTTAAGCTATGTGACTTGCCCAAGGGCACAGAGGCAGAAGAACAGAAACACAAACTCAGATCTTCATGACAGAACTTTTTGTACTAAATAGGAGTTACCTAAGAAGCCTTAATCTTTGTACACCCTGAGCCTCATTATTTGTTTTCTTGAGAACTTTTGTGTCGAGGTTATTTAAGTAAGTTTTGGAGAATGAGTTATGGAAATTATTTCACAAGGATGGATATTAATACTTTAAGAAATGAGAATTTGCCATTTGGGAAATAACTTGGTATTATTTTTCTTCAAAGCATAAAAGATGACAACAGCAGCTCGGCCAACTTTCGAACCTGCGAGAGGCGGGAGAGGAAAAGGAGAAGGTGATTTGAGCCAACTCTCAAAGCAGTATTCAAGTAGAGACCTACCCTCTCATACAAAGATAAAATATAGGTAATGAAGACTTTCATTTTCTTGTTCACAAAGCAAGACTATTAAGTGGCATGGTCATGAGATAGTAATATGTTTGGGTTATATCACTTAAGTCATCTATTTTTGTATAAGTAGAATGTAATAGAATATCTAACACCTAAATTATATGCTATGATTGTAAAAAGCTAGGAGGTATTTCTTAAAAAAAATACCTGTTAACCAAGAATATCCATAGGTAGATGGAAAAATAATACATTACTTCAGAGAGACAATGCACTCTCGGTACTAATCAATATGAGAATAAAAGTGTTATTGTAACATTCCCTGAGTTGACCTACTAATAAAAAATAAATACATTTTAATGGATCTCTAGCCTTATTATGGGAATATATGTGATTCATTTTGGGATTCTTGAAATACTGCAAATATCATGTGGATACCTATAAGTAACCCTCAGATTTGGGTAATATCTCGCCCAATTCCTTCTTTTGTGCTGGAGGGACTCGAGGACAAAGTTGTTATTTGTGAATTATCTTCCATTGCTAGAGCCATA
Organism: Corynorhinus townsendii; assembly: GCA_026230045.1. Lineage (NCBI taxonomy): Eukaryota > Metazoa > Chordata > Mammalia > Chiroptera > Vespertilionidae > Corynorhinus > Corynorhinus townsendii. Next base: position 62,765,072 of record JAPDVU010000008.1, on the reverse strand, counting down.
TGTTTTTTAGAAACATTTTTGCCCTGGTTTGTTTCTACTTTAGACAGACCACTCAGGATGCCCCTGAAGAGGTTCGGAACCGTGACTTCAGAAGAGAATTAGAAGAGAGAGAGAGAGTTGCTGCAAGAGAAAAGAATAGAGATCGTCCAACTCGAGGTACCAACACATATGTCTCATAAGATTGTTGACAATACTTTTTGTTTCACTTGTAATTTGGAGTAGGCTACTATTTGTGTTTGTTTGCTTTTATTTTTATTTTTTACAGAGAGAAAGGGAGAGGGATAGAGAATCAGAAACATCAATGAGAGAGAAACATCGATCAGCTGCCTCCTGTACACCTCCTACTGGGGATGTGCCCACAACCAAGGTACATGCCCTTGACCGGAATCAAACCTGGGACCTTTCAGTCCGCAGGCCGACGCTCTATCCACTGAACCAAACTGGTTAGGACTGTGTTTGTTTGCTTTTAAATATTGATGTGAGTTGCAACACTGTTAAATGATATGATCAGGTTTGGTTAGTTAGATTAGAGGTGATAATAAAGTTGATTCTAGTTCCATCTTCTTATGGTTCTATAGAAGGAATAAGATGACCTGGGCATATTTAGCAGCCATTGTTTCAGTTTAGATCAAAATGTTTATAAGAGCCAGACTTTTTGAGGCCCCATGGTTTCTGCCTATGAAGTTCTCCCATTTTTTGTTGGAAAGACATCTAGGGGCATATGTTTCCAGCTTATGTAAACTATTCTCTAAATTTCCTGAGAGAGGCTACAGTTCCCATATTAAAATCAATGCTTTCATTAATTTTTTCAAATATTTATTACCAAGGGCTTATTTGCCAGGCACTGTGGTTTTAATCCCTGTGTCATGATAGAGATAATCTAAGTTATTTGTACCTACAGGTCCCTAAAATGTTACAAGAAATGCAGTCTTTGTTTCAGTGAGCTAAGTGTTGTTTGTCTTTCCCAGAACATACAACCTCTTCAGTGTCAAAGAAGCCTCGGCTAGACCAGATTCCTGCTGCCAACCTCGATGCAGATGATCCTCTAACAGATGTATGTTGTTTCCTCCTTTCATCTCCATAGTAATTTATATCATGTTTTCTGAATTTTTTTTAATTCTTGCGACTTTGACAAGTGCCCTGTACTTATTTTTACTTAACTGTTATACAAATGCTAAACTTTATAATTAATTTTAAAACAAAGTATTGCTGGTTAATCAAACTTTATCTCTGGAGAACCAAATAAGGAAGTGATTTATTAAAGAATATGCTTCCCTAAAAAAATAATTTCCCTATATTTACCCATAGAGTTTGGGCTGCCATATTATCAATCTCCAGAGGGCACTCTTCAGACTGGGCGCTCGCTCTGTCAATAGCAGCCCCTAAAGTTGAACTCGGGCCTTTCCACATCAGATACCACCGATGCCCCTCCAGAGTGCAGTGCGCTTACTGGCTCCCTCTGTGCGGAGGGAGGGAGGTGAGCTAAGTGGGAGATCTTAAGGATTGGTGCTTTAGGGACATGGAAATTCAATGGGACCCACAGTTAATTTGCATTTTTCTACTTACAGTGAAATCTGAGTAATCTTTCATGAGTAGCATCTGATTAAGCACATAAATCAGCAATTCTAGAGTGGACAGATTGAATTAAATAATTCAGTTAATTAAATATAGTAGGGAACTCAGTGAGACTAATGATTATTCGTTTGAAATTGGTTTCTTCTGAAAAGTTACTGTCCTTTTAGTACTTTGGATTATCCTAATAGGTCTAAGTTTTAGGCTGTATAAAACTATTTTGATTCTTAGGGTGATACACTATGTATATAAGTGCTGTGTATATCAGTGTAAAGTGTTTCTTTTCTAGTTTTAGAAATATTTTTATGTCTAAATTCCCTTTGACCATGTAAACTTGAAAGGTATTTTATTATACTATTTGTTGTTACAATCTCTAAAACATAACAGGGGTAGACATTTTAATGAGTTTTCATAAGCTTTTTTGTGGGTTTTGTTTTTTGTTTAGTTGTTGATTTTAATATCTATGTGCATCTGTCTCTCCCACTGGGAAAATTAATCCTGCTCCAAAGACCTGGCAATTTTTATGGAGGAAAAAAATAATAATGTGAATTTTCTCTTCAATGGGCCATCGCATTCTTTTTTAGGAGGAAGATGAAGATGAAGATTTTGAAGAGGAGAGTGATGATGATGATACTGCAGCTCTTCTTGCAGAACTAGAAAAAATTAAAAAAGAAAGAGCTGAAGAGCAAGCCAGGAAGGTAAAATGAAAGTGTTAAATACTTACATCTTCTTTCATAAACTAAAGTAGAAATATTTTTAATTTCAAGTAAAATCTAATATTGGAAATTGCCCTTGGTATGTCTAGATATATCACCTGTAGATCTATAAATCAGATAAAATTTTATGGCATTTTAAGTCACTTGGTAATGTGGGAAATTCTTTCCAAATAGTTCAGGCATGCTTAATAATATAATACTCATCTTGCTCTTTATCCACTTATTTGTTTCTTTGCTCAACAGGCATTTAGTTGATGTCTATTAAGTGTCAGAAGAATAAAAATTATTTAGTCATGGCCTACAAAGAACTCACGAATATAATATCATTGTCTTTTCTCCCATTGTCTCCCCTGTCTCCTGCCTCAGCCTTCTTTCCAGGCACTTGTTGAAGCAGTCTGTCAATAGATTTTATATTATTTAGGGCAGTGGTCGGCAAACTGGGGCTCTCGAGCCAATGTTTACCGCTCTGTTGACTAATGAGCTTGCCGACCACTGATTTAGGGTATTTTACCTAACTTCTTTGGGTCTCCACAGTCTCTCAATTTACACAAAGGGAAAAAAGAATATCTAACTCAAAGACAGTTGTAAGAATTAAATAAGACACATAGTAATAAAAATAAGAGATGAAATTTGAGGCAAGAACAGGCCAAAAGCATTAGAGGCCAGCATGGCTCAGTGGTTGAACTTCGATCTATGAACCAGGAGGTCATGATTAGATTCCTGGTCCAGGGCACACATGCTTGGCTTGTGGGCTCGATCCCCTGTTGGGTGCGTGCAGGAGGCAGCTGATCAATAATTTTCTCTTATCACTGATGTTTCTATCTCTCCCTCTCCCTTCCTCTCTGAAGTCAATTTTTTTAAAAAAGCATTGTGAACCAATGCTAAAGGAATTTGGACTCTGTTTTGAAGAATAGGAGCAGCTGGTCAGTTTCAACAGGAGATTGGTGGGATTATGCATTTTAGAAAGATTACTCTGGCAGAAGTATGGAGGAAGCTATTCCAATAATCCTCACATGCATTTATGATAATCGTGCTTAATAGGAGTTGGAATTGAAAAAAGTAAACAGATGCTGAGGAGCTATCAAGGAGGTAGAATTGACCAAATAAATTGCCTGATCAGATGTGGCAGTAAAGATGATCCCATTTTCTGGGTAGATTAGATGTTGGTGCCATACACGAACAGGGAATACAGAAGGATGGGCAGAGAGAAAAGAAAGGTGATACAGAAGGGAGGTGGAGAGAAAACATGATGAGTTCTGTTCGGAACATGTTGAATTTGGTACTTGATGCATTATGAGATGTCCAAGTAGAGATATCTGTCTGCCCTATCAACCAGAACAGAGCAGCTGTTTTATGGTGTCTGTGTAACATTTCATGTGAGCCAAAAATTGTTCTGTTTAAAAAAAGAGGAAGAAGACTTAGAGAAAAGACTGGCGAAGGTAAATACTTGGAATCTAAGGAGGTTTGTAGAGTTCATGTGTTATCAGAAGGGCCATCAGAAAAGAGATCAAATTTGGGATAGGCTTGAGTACTGCTAGAATTCAGATTGGAAGAAGAAAAATATTTTACTATTCAATTATCAGAGTCTGGCATAAGATAGTGTAACTTCTATAATAGCTTATAATTTTTACATCTAATTGTAGATATCAAAGAATTTAAGAACATTTCTAAAATCACTTGTACACCACTAGAGGGCAGTTGTTCTGAATACATAGAGAGATGAGCAATTTAAATACATTGGTTAACTTTTAAGGAAGATAAACATTTCAGAAGATCTTGTAATTTTGTGAGGTTCATCTGGTCTCTGTACAAAAATGTGTTGGTGTTTCTTGGAGTTGACTGAGTTTTAGTTCCCTGTTGCCCTGACTTTCTAGTGGTTGCTTTTTGTGTGTCCTAAAAGAACATTTCAAACCAGTATGCCCATATCAAGGGTTGGAAAGCTTTCTATAAAGGGCCAGATTAGAACTACTTTAGGCTTGTGGGCTACATAGCCCCTGTCACGACTGTTCAGCTCTGTCTGTTGTAGCACAAGCAACCATAGACAGGACATAAATTAATAATGTGACTGTTAAAATAATTTTTTATTTACAAAACAGGGTGGTTTGGATTTGATCCCCATAGTGTGCCTGGTATTTGAATATGGAAAGAGTTGGCATCTTTTTTTCCAGGGCTGTGTGTAGCAATCAACCAATAACTCTAAAGGAAATATATTCCGAACAGAATGGCCAGGACCTTATTACATCCCACACATTGTTATAAGTTTGGATACATTGTATACTTGAGCTCCTATTTTTCTAGCATCTCAGAGTAATGTCTTAAATTTCAGCATTAATATAATTTGTTAAAAAATAGATAGTGTTAGAAAGCTGTCTGTTCTTAATATACAGTGGATGTTCCTGACTTTATTAAAGATCTGAGCAATGGCGTAAATTATTTTTTCCCCCTGAAAATTGCATTTTATCACCTTCCAGTTATTTAACCTCATAAGAAAATGAAATCCAGTGTTCACATTTGGATGTTGTGGGGACTGGATGGGGAGGGGCATAGAGGGATTGAGCAAAAAAGAGAAAAAGATCATGGATATGGACAAGTGTGATTGTGGAGGTGGGTGGAGAGGTAGGGTATAGGGGAGATAAATGGTGATGGACAGAGACTTGACTTGGGGTGGTGAACACACAATACAGTGTACAGATGATGTGTTGTAGAATTGTGCACCTGAAACCTATATAATTCTATTAACCCATATCACCCCAATAAATTTAATTTTTAAAAAAATGAAGTGTCATTAACCTGTACTGAAAATCAGGTTATTTTTCCAGGTGGTTTAACATAAATTTTATTTATTTATTATTATTATTTTGCTGCTGTTCATTCTCACCTGAGGATATTTTTTCCCCATTGTTTTTTTAGAGAGAGTGGAAACGGGGGGGAAGGGAGGGAGAGAGAGAGAGAGAAACAGATGGGAAAGAAACGCACTGATTTGTTGCTTCCTGCAGGTGCCCCAACAGGGCTAGATATTGATTCTAAAACCCAGTACATGCCCTTGACCAGGAATCGAACCCTGGACCACAAGCCAACGACGTTTTAACCACTGAACAAACTGGCCAGGACAACATAGGTTTATTTTTTAAATAGATTTCCAGAAAGTCTTTTTCCATGCCCGATGAAGTTATTAATTTATCACCCCAAGACACAGCAAAGTGGGATTTATCTTTGGGTTAAGATAGCATGGTGGAATCAGGTAGCTCTAGAAGTTACGGTTATGGATTTTTAGACATTTTATCTTCCTAATTCTAAGAATGAAACTGAGAGGGATTTGAATTTAAAGAAATTCATGCTAAAATAAAAGTGAAGAAAGATAAGCTTGTAACTGGTAAGGTATGAGAGGTATAAAAATAGAAAGTAACAAGTCATAAGGACAAAATGATAAGCTTCAGGTAAATTGGTAGAAATGCATGTTAATATAATTTTGATAGTTTGTCTTATTTTAGGAGATACTTTTTGGTTAATAAAACTTGTCAACAATTTTAGAAATGCATGTTTACATTGTTAGTAATTCAAAACAAAGTATTTATGTTCAGTTATGTATAGCCTTTTTAAAATTGAGGTAATAGCTTTGTAAATGTCTTTTATGGTTAGTATATATATATTTAAAATATACATACATTTTAAAATATATTTTTAATTTTAGAGAGGAAGGGAGAGGGAGAGAGAGGATAGAAACATCAATGATGAGAAAGAATCATTTATTGGCTACTCCTGCAAGCCCCCTAAGTGGGAATGGAGCCTAAAACCCGAGCATGTTCCCTGACCTGGAATCAAATGGTGACCTCCTAGTTCATAGGTCGATACTCAATCACTGAGCCACACCAGCCAGGCTAGTATACTTGAATTATTAGAATGTTTATTGGTCTACTTTTAAAATAAGCAATTTTGTGATTACTTCAAAAAAGAAAGATTTAAGTATGCATCTGAAGAGTTTTAGAGTCAGAAAACAGTAATGAATGATGGCATGCATGAAACAATAAAAATATCAAATTATTTTATTTTGAAAAGGGAAACTTGTTGGTATGTCTTGAAAACAAACAAAAAAACAACACTACTTTTAAAAGTAAATTCTTACCTCTAACAGTCTTTTAATATATGAGTTGTATAAAAGATTGACATTGAAGTTACTATAAGTGAATACAAATCTTCCCTGTCGTTGACAGGAACAAGAACAAAAAGCTGAAGAAGAAAGGATTCGTATGGAAAACATTCTCAGTGGAAACCCTCTCCTTAATCTCACTGGCCCATCCCAGCCTCAGGCTAACTTCAAAGTTAAAAGAAGGTACTATATACAGTAATCAGTTGAAAATACATACACACACGTGGATTTTATAGCAAACTGTGTAAAGCTTTTAAAATCACACTTTTCACTGATAATCTTCTGTGTCCGATTTTGGAATAATAGAAGAAGGAGAATGAAAGGAAATAATATATTTTCCATAGATACTTACAGTAACCAGCTGTGTACCAACTACTGTTGTAAGCATTAGAGACAGAGCAGTGCACTGAGCCTTTGACCCTATGAAGTTTACGTTTTAGCTATATGTGTCAAGGGTCCCAAGTCCATCCTTCACATTCGGAGACTCACTAGAAGAACTCGGGACTCAGCTTATAGTAGTTGTATTCATGACAAACATAGTAAAGTTACACAGCCAGATCATAAGGGGAAAAGGAATAAAATGAATCCAGGTGCACGCTTCCTTATGCTCTGTCTCTTCCATGAGAGGCCACACACAGCACATCCTTTCCTCTGGCAACGAAAATGTAGTAACATCTGTGCAATGGTTCTGCCCAGGGAAGCCCTTTAGAGACTCCATGCCCAAGGGTTTTATGGGGGCTAGTCATAGAGGTAACCTCTGCCTAGCACATACCAAAATTTAGACTCCCAGAAGGGAAACAGGTGTTCCACATAAACCACATTGTTTGTACAAAGAGTCTGGGCACAGTGATAGAAGATTCTTGGAGTCCAAGTTTCCGAATGCTTGCTTAGGGCCAATCTTGCAAGCGGCACCTTTCTAAGGATAGCAGTTTTAGGCCTACCATGTTTACTCTTCTGTATAGCATGCGTGTTTGGAGGGGTGAAGTAGAAGGCTGAAGAGGGAGAGACTATAAACAATAAATACTGAATATAGCCCTGGCCAGGTAGCTCAGCTGGTTTGAGTGTCATCCCGGTAAGCCAAGGCTGCGGGTCGATCCTCGATCAGGGCGCATGCAAGAAGCAACCAATGAATGCATAATTAAAGTGGAACAACAAACTGATGATTTATATTCTCTCTGTCCCTCCCTCTCTCCTCAATCTCTCCTTCCTCTCTCTAAAATCAATTAAAAATTTTTAAACAAATTTATCTGCTACATAGGAAAACCATTATTAAGCAAAAAATCACTACCACCCTTAACAGAAGCAAAACAATAATAATAACTGAATATAGTACTTGAGATAGTGATACATAGGCAAATAAAACAGTACAGCTTGTAAGAAATGCTGAGTGGGAGGAAGCTTGGCGGTTATTTTGTATAAGGTGATCAAGGAACCCTGTAGGTTTAGCTTTCATACCTATCTGATTTCTCACCAGCTCCACTGCTACCATCTCCAATCCGGAGTAATGCAGGGCCCTCACCGGTCTGCTTATGTGCTCATACTCCTTCCCCACCCCCAGTTTTTTCCTAACACAGCAGTGTTGTGGTCCTTATAAAATGAAAGATCACAGTCTCCTCTTTTAGGCCACCCCGTGGTTTCCCAACTCATTTATAGTAAAAACTCAACTCCTTAACAATGGCAAAGCATGGTTAAGGGCAATAATTGCCTGGCAGCTGACATTTTAGCAGAGGCCAGACTCTAAGGTATTTGACCTGAACATTAAAGGATAGAGATGGGGAAGAATGTAAATAAAAGTAGTTGGGGGAGGTGACAGATACAAGATGTCAAGTTCAGAACGTTACATAAATCTATGTGGAGATGATGAGTTAGGTAGCTTGATGAGTGGTTCTGGAGTGAATCCAGGCTAGAGACAATAAATTTGGGAGCTGTCATCTTACAGAAGTTTTCTAAAGCCACAAAGACTGGATGAGGTCACCTAGAGAATGAGTATAGCTAGAGGGAGAAGTCAGAGGACTGAGCCCAGGATAATGTTTAGAGAGTAGATAGGGGGTTAACTATCAATACCTGGAACACACTGGGTGGCCAGTACATACTACGTGCCCAGTAAATACTGATTAAATGAAAAAAGGAAAAAAAAAAAACAGGCTAAGGAGAAGGCAAAGCAAAAGAGATTGGTGGGTGTCTTGGAAGCCAAGCAGACAAGGCTTTCTTTCTAAAAGAGGAGAGTGATAGGTCAAGTAATGATGATAGGGCAAGTAAAATGAGTGCTGGAAAGTGGCCATTGGATTTAGCAACATGGAAGAGCAGGTTGATGTTGAGAAGGAGGCTAAAAGCCTTTTGGGAGTGAGTTGAGAGGGTGGATAGAGGGAAAACTACATCAAGTATATTGATGTTAAACTACTTTGTTCTGCCTTGTTTGGATCCAGATGGAATTGTGTGGCAACTAGAACAGTCTTAACATGCAGGTTACAGTTGACGCAACTCTGCTCAGCTTTTCACTCACCTGTGTCCTGCACCATGATGAGTTTACTGATACTCTCCACAGATGCCATGCTCTTCGCTTATTTTCCATGTGCAGTGTCTTCTGGCATGCAACTTGTGCATATAAACACATTACATGGGCTTCCATTTTATATGTATTTGTGAGAATATATATATTACAGAGTGGGTTTTTGTTTTATAGGCTAGATATCAGTGATCGGCAAACTCATTAGTCAACAGAGCCAAATATCAACAGTACAACAATTGAAATTTCTTTTGAGAGCCACATTTTTTAAACTTAAAACTTCTAACGCCACTTCTGCAAAATAGACTCGCCCAGGCCATGGTATTTTATGGAAGAGCCACACTCAAGGGGCCAAAGAGCTGCACGTGGCTCGTGAGCTGCAGTTTGCCGACCACTGGGCTAGATGATACTTTGAAATTACATTTTGGTTTTCTATAAAATATCGTTTTGTAGCCCATCCATGGGTGTTCTTTTTATGCTTGTGCATTATGAAACCCAACCAGAAGAACCCAACCACAGTCCTGCCCTAAGCTCTTCAGCTTCTGTTTCTTCATGGTTAATGCAGATATGTGCCAATATATGAGCATTATTGTTATATGTCAGTACTTGTCCCTTTGTTGTCCTAAAATACAAATACTACAGTGGATGATTACTAAATGCTAACTGATGAAAAAAAAATGCTTAAAACCGAATAATCCGAACTACAGTAAATTGGTCAGTTACCGTCTAGAGTTGTCTTGTACTAATCAGGGTGGTACCAGGTACTTACTGCCTCTGTGCTTTAGAACTGAAAACATTTGATATTTATGCAGTTAAAGTTTATATATTTCTGCTTTCTGAGTTAGTCAAAGCATCTGGTACTGGTGAAGTGAGAAGAATGTTTTATATGTTCTAATAGGAATTGCCCTTTCTGCTATGATAGAGCAAGATCACATTCTGTCTTCTTTGGGGCTTATGTAATTGCTGCCTCAGTATACGTGCTGAACATCTTTCTGTGTAATGACTAAGCTTTGCAATTCACACGGTGTATCTCCTGATAGAAGTATTATAAGAACATTTTATTTTCTTTTTCTTCAGGTGGGATGATGATGTTGTTTTCAAGAACTGTGCAAAAGGTGTGGATGACCAGAAGAAAGACAAAAGATTTGTTAATGATACGCTGCGATCTGAATTTCACAAAAAGTTCATGGAGAAATATATTAAATAGTACAGTTTTATGTGCTTAATTAAAGACTATAAAATGTAAATGATCATTCTGACTTCACTTTGGTTAGTTTGTTGTTTTTTTCCTTTCCCCCCACATTTAAATTGTGAATAGGCTTTTCTAATTTTAAGTTCCAAAACTTTTCCTTGATTGATACCTTATTTGATAAGGACTTGGGAATTGGTTTAAACCAGTGTCCAATCTCTGAATGTTTCCAGTCAGATACTCTGTGAAAGGTAATCTGCTTATAATAAATGTTTTTAATAATCTAAGTAACCAAATTCATGTCCCCCAACTTTTTTTGTTGAAATGTATGCAGCTTATGAAACATTGCATATTTTCTTTTGTATATTGTATTTCTTTGTATATTAACTTTTTCCTCATTTCTCTAACATGGATTTAAGGGCAGTTAATTCATGATATCTTCCTGTGTTTTTTTTGAAAAGTATAATGAAAGATTAAAGGGATTCCATCGAGGCCCATATGATGCAATGGAAATGTGTCATCAACCAAAAGCACCCTGATTTGTATGAGGGAGCACAGGGTATCTTACTTTCCCAGAGACTCCCTGGCCCAAGGCGAGAGCTTCTGAAGCTTGCCGAGGAAGCATGTGGCACTCACCTTGTTCTACTGGATACTCAGCTGCCATGTTTCTATCAAATGAGATAGAGTCTGCACACTGACACACGTTAAATGCAAAGCCTAGGGAAATTTTAACACCAAATGATAAATGAAATAAAACTTTTGGAACCTGGCTGGTGTGGGTCAGTGGTTGAGTGTCGACCCATGAACCAGGAGGTCAGGGTTTAATTCCCAGTCAGTGCCTATGCCCAGGTTGCAGGCTCTATCCCCAGTAGGGGCTGTGCAGAAGGCAGCCCATCAATGAATGATTCTTACCTCTCCCCTCCTCTCTCTGAAATCAATAAAAACATGTTTTTTAAAAATCTTTGGAAATTGGATTTTGCTTATTTGTTATCTTGGGAGTATGTGTACATGGAAAGTGGAGATGTCTACTCAGGAAATGAAGTTTTCCATAAACCCAGGCTGTGATTTTTAAGGGTGTCACTGATAGGAAGTTTGGGACCAAACATTGAGCCTTTTACAGATACACGTAAAGACCCATTCTAAGACCTTACCCACTACAGCATTTCCCCAGCCAGAAGCATGGATGGATGCATGCAGCCCTAGTCGGGAGTAGAGCTGGAAATGGAGCCCAGGTGGACTTGCTCATGCCCTACACTGTATTTCCCAACTGAGCTATTGACTCAAGATTGTGAATACTTTGACTTCTTTTTTAAATTATATGTTTATTGATTTTAGAGGAAGGGAGAGAGAGAGAAACATCAATGATGAAAATCATTGATCGGCTGCCTCCTGCAAGCCCCCCTACTGGGTATCGAGTCTACAAGCCAGGCATGTGTCCTGACCGGGACTCAAACCCTGACCTGGTTCATTGGTTGATGCTCAACCACTGAGCACACTGGCTGGGTGACTAGTGTTTTTTTTTAAGCCTTTAATAATAAAACATTCTAACCTCCAATTTTACATTTTAAAAAGTGCTTTTACATTCATTTTCAATTTTCTTCGTAGCAACACTTTAATAGGAAGACTACCCGATTATTCAAAGATAAGAAAAATGAAATTCAGGTTGAGTGGATCAAGATTAATGATGGGACATGTATGAATGCCTTAAAACTACATGCAAATGTGCTTATAGGTGTGAGCACCATTATTAGATTTCCCATATGGGTCTTATTGGGGGCACTGCTACTCCAAGATCCACTTCAGAGTTCCTGTTTCTGCCTGATGGGTTCAGGAAGAATCAGAGTAAGGCTGATTTCAATGATTTCTCCCTTTCCCTAACATTTTACAATATAAACCAACACTGTATAACCAGTCATTGGTCCAGGACACATAAATGTTCATTTCAGCTCAGATTTATGGAGCAGGAAACACCCTTAGCTAAAATGCCTTGCTTCCTCATTGCCAAACCTCCTGTGTGCCTTGAGGGAGGAATCTGTCCATGTCCTTCAAGGGCCCATGCTGAGCCAGGGCTCTGAAGCCAGATGGACCTGGAGGTGACGCCCAGCTCTGTCACTTGGGGCTTTACTAGAACTGCAGCCATTTCATTGACACCACTACTGTACGGTAGGCATTCTTTTCCCTGTTTCATGGCTAAGGAAACTGAAGTTTGCAAGAAAACTTGAAAAAACAAGCAAAGCCATAAATCTTAAGGGGACAGGGCCAGATTCAAACCTGGAACTGCCTTTATTCGAAAGTCCATCCTCTTACTGGGTGTGTTGGCCTCTGTCAATGAGCCCTTCTGAGTTTTCTCACTATGAAACCTAGTAACAACTGCAAGGACGTTTGGTGGGAATGGATGATAGGAAGTGTGGCAGGCACATGGGGATTTCACTACCCGAGAGCAGGGCTGCTGGAAGTTTGAGAGCCTGTTCTGTTCTATCATAAAGGTCTGGTTTTGAATTAAGAGTTTCCCTAGCTCCTCAGAGCTTGGGTTGGGCAATAGGTATGGCGGACAGGGATGCTTTTGCTTGGTTCCTGGGATTAGAAAGCCAATAACGGAAACTCAGTGAAATAGAGGTTTATTTTGAGAATACTTAAAAGGCACCTCCTGTGTCCAGCTCTTACTCTTCTCACTATTCATCTGCCCCGCTTCGGCAAGACTAGATTTCTGCACCAAAAACAAAACAAACAAAAAAACCTAGAGGCCACTCATTCATACTCCCAGTGTCCCTATAAGGGAGTCTCCATAGCTCCACTGGCCAACAGAGCATCTGTGTTCTGAGACAAGCTGGTCCACTGAGCGGTGGCCAGGAAGTGCGGTACCTGGTACAAATGTGGGCAAGGGCGGGGGGTGTCAACAGTGCACTCTCTAGAACTGACATGGCTTGAAATACTCAGCCACTCATATGGTAGCAAAACCTAGAAATATGTTTCAGCTGTAAGTCCAGTCTTAGGGATAGTGCCTGCAGCTTCCCCCAGGACCTGGCACCATGCTAGGGACATAACAAGGGCTGCCCTCTGCGCTTCCTCCTGCCCCCTGCAGGCCTGGGCACAGGCTCAGTCAGGGTCTGGTACTCACCCAGCACAGGTGGAAAAGCTGGGACCAGGGCACAGAGCCTAGGAGTCCTGCTGAGAGCAGAGCCTGCTGGGCCAGCTTCCTGCTGGACCCTGGGAGCACCAGCACCAGGGAGCACCATGGGGCCTGTCCTGTCTTTAAGACACCTTAGAAGTAGGGCTAATTGGATTGAACTACTCCTGGGTGGGAAGGAGGGGGGCAGGAGGAATCCAGTGAAAGGGAGAAGAGGAGAGCTGGCGCTTCTAAGGGCTGGAGTGTTGGTGCCCATCCCCTCTTCCCTGGGCCAAGGTTTGCGGACACAGGCCCAGCCTTGGAGCCACTTTCAGCAAGTGCTAGGGCTGTTGTTGTTGGTGGTGGTGGTGGTGCTGGGATGCAGCATTCACACTTTCCTCTGACCACTCCCACCTCCTCCCACCACCCCTCCCCACCCCTTCACCTGCCACCCCCCACCCCACCCCCCCCCCCCCATCCCTGGAACAGCCGCTCCCAGCCTTGTTGACACCCTTCAATAAACATCTGCCACTTAGGAAAGATAATGGGAAGCAATCCCATTCATGAAAATGTATAACGCATAGTCATAAACCTAACACCTCTAATACTCTACTGTGGGGCGTTAAAAATATGGGGCATTTATTACTTTACTGTAATAAATGTGGAGAAATACCTATTCCTGGATGGAAAAGGATATGCAGGTTATGATGATTACAATAGCTTTACTAACTCAAAAGAATGCCACTCACAACTGTACACCTTCTTTTCCCCACCCCCTGTATATGTGTGATCCATTTTAAAATTGGTGGGGAAAAGCCTTCTATTATTCTTCTTTTCCAGATTTTTTTGATGATCTTACACATTTATTTTAACAGGAATTTTAAAAATAATTTGGTCAGCACATCAATTATTAAAAATCCCAAACTCCTAGAATTTTATAATAATTTCTTTTGGGTAGAGAACTGATAAATTATATGATTGATTCTTTCTACCCAGGAATAGGCATTTCTCCACATTTATTACAGCCTTTTTAAATGCTCCTCAGTAGAGTATTAGAGTTTTCTTCAAAGAGGCACTGCATGTTTCTTGTTAGATTTATGACTATGAGTTATACATTTTCATGAGGATATTTTTTCATTGATTTTTTAGAGAGAGTCGGGAGGGAAGAGACAGAGAGAGAAATATGCATGTGAGAGAGACACATTGATTGGTTGCCTCCTGCACATGCCCCAACCAGGGCTGGGAATCAAGCCTGCAACCAAGGTACATGCCATTGATCAGAATTGAATCCAGGACCCTTCAGTCCATGGACCGACACTCTATCCATTGATTGTGGGTTTGATTCCCAGTCAGGGCACATTCCAGGTTGTGGGTTCAGTCCCCAGTCTGAAGGGATGTATACTGGAGGCAACCAATCAGTTTCTCTCTCACATCGATGTTTCTCGCTCTCTCCCTCTCCCTTTCTCTCTCTAAAAAAAAATCAATAAAGCATTTTAAAAAAGACAACAAAATAAAGCAGGGCCATCAACATTTTCTTTTTCCTCTTAGCATTCATTATGCTAAGAAATGGATGTCATTGGTTCTGAAAAAACACATATAACCAGTCTTTTATTAAAAAAAGTTTATTTGTGCCTGTGTCTTATCCCTTGAGTAGATTGCATTTTCCCTCTAGAAATGAGGAACTGCCCTCTAGAAACTGGGAAATGCATTTCAGGTTCCCAGTGCTGTATGATACACACAGCAGTCACTTTTTCTGCCTTGGATTCTACCTGTTTTCATCTAGATCTCAGGCAGGTGTTCATGGGTTAGTCTGGGCTCAAAGTAGTTGTATAAAATGTTTTTACAGTCAAGCACACATGCACACTAGCATTCTCTCTCTCTCTCTCTCCATCTCTCACACACACACACACACACACACACACACACACACACACACACACACGTCCCTAGGCCTACCCCCAGTTGTCGCAGTGCATGGAACCTTTGCCATCTCAGTAGCTCCTTCATGATCTGGGAAGTGGCGTGCTGTCATGGCTGCACTAACTGGTCCCTGGGAAAGAGATGTGAGAAGGGACTCCCAAGGTCTCAGGGCAAATGATGAGGTTGTCCTTGGCAAGGCAGGAAACCAACTAGCCCTCTGCCTCCCCCTCCTGCTGCTGAGCAAGCACCTCTGGTGTTCATAGCATATTTTTGGAATAGCAAGGATAAGGGTAGGAATCTGTATAGGTTTTGAAGGTATTTTTAACCTACACTGAAGCATTGTTCAAAGGTGATTTATGGATTAAAGCCCAGAATAGCTTGGCCAGAACTAGAATAATTACATCTTGTGTGGGAATTCTAGATTCACAGAGAAGTGCAAAGGTCTTGGGAGATCTATGGTTCTGACCTTGGGAGAATACTCTAATTCAGGAATATATTTTATTGTGGCTGCATTAAGGGATCTAAGTGATTCATTCTCAAAAGTTCAGCTCTTGAATTTAGTGATTCTGTGGATTGATTTTTTATATCCACAAAAGTATTTTTATATAATGTTATGGTTTTTTAAAAAGTGTTGTAAAAGTTTTTTTCTGATATATTTGGATATTGGGTGATAGGACCCAATTCTCTGTCCCAGGGTGGACTTTATGGCCATCAGGGTTTCTCCAGGAGACAACCATCTGCCTAGTGGTCCACTATGAACACAAGGTCAACATCCATCTGACCGGCTTGCTCCCTTCATACTTCCCTGCTTACCTTCCCCTCATTGTCAATAGTGAGAATTTTTAAAAATTAAAATTTATTATTTACATTGCTTTTGCTTCACTTTACCTGTTTTTACAAATTTGATATATATTTAATTTCACATAAAAATAAATATAATTATATCTCATGTATTATATGTGATTTAAAAAAATAAGATTAAAAGATTCAGTATTTGTCTATTACTTGGCTTTTTGCTTTCTGTTTTCCTATTTTCTGTCTTCTACTTCTTCCCCATTAGCACCTACTAGGTAACCCATGGGTATCATCCAGGTTTCTCTCTGTTCTCTCTCTCTCTCATACACACACATACATTTGTTTGTTTTTCATATAAGTTAACATGACATAATTCTATGATTGTTATTTTTATTCAACAAAAAATTTATAGAAATATTTGTAAGATAACCGGTTCTAATTCATTCTTCTGAATGGCTATGTGCAAATCTCCGTGATGTTCTGGAACCATTTGCAAGATATTTTGATAATTACCTCTTGCAAAAGCTACTTAGTAAATAGTCAGAAATTTTGTAATCCAGTTATAAATCATAAGTAGTTTGAAATCAACCATAATGGAAGAATTTATACCATGGAAATTGGCAAATACTACAAATCAGGACCTTTATTTTTTCAGAGAGATAGCAACCCCCCACCCATCTCTTTCCGGTTTCTTTTCTGTCTTCCTCTCCTCTTCCTGCCCCCCCCCCTCCCCAAGTGTTGTAATTAGCTCAGAGGACTTGAGCGGTGCTGTACTAAAGAGGCTTGGGCAGTTCCTCAAAATCATTCTTAGTCCAGACAGAGCAGGATACCAAGGCAGGGGAGTACCAGGTATCGGACCCCAACTGCAGCTCACTTACTGTTTCCTTGCTGCTTCCATTTCTGAGGTTGCCCTATGTGGATGGACACTTTCTACCGGGTCCTCCCATAGTGTTAAACCTCTCACCCTTCCTTCCATTTCATGTTCTCCTCCATTTAAGCCCTTCCTGCCTTTGTCCTTCACTGCTCCTTCACCGCTCCTTCACCCTAACATTCTGAAGACCCACATGGAATAAGAGGTCTGAGTTCCCTGGGTTTTGGAAATTCTTCACCTGAGGCGATTGTGGGTGGTGTGGAGGTTGGGTAGTGCCAGGGAAGAAGTCTGCTCCACGGGTTAAACTCTTTTATTAAGCATGGCACAGCTTTATGTCGCTGTGCCCATAACATCTCCAGCCCACATCCATCGCCAGAGCTCCTGCCCTTACTTCCAACTGTCGGCTGAGCATCTCCACTCACAGCCCACAAGCACCTCACACAAACATCTCGGAAACAGAACGCCTCCTCTCTCCATCTCTGCCTTTTATCAACCCCCCACTGGGGGCAGCACTGCCCCTGAGAACAGCACTTTTTGTGGGGATTTCAATGGCAATATACACGTAAAAAGCCTGGGTGTTCAGCAATGTTGGTTCCCTTACCTTCTGTCCCTCATGATTCCTTTTTTCCTTCCTTCTCTCTCTCTCTCACTTTTTTTTTTTTTTTTTGAGGAAGAAAATTCTCAATTTAGGGAAAAAGTAAAGTTCATAGACGTGCCAAAGAGAATTTGCTTGCACTTAAAGGTAGAACATGTTCTTTGGACAGGAAAGCCAGTCTTGACAAGAGGAAAGTGACACTCAGAGTAGATACATTTTACCACGTTTTTATTGACCAAGACTCATGGGCTGAGGTGGTGATGACAAAGGAGCAGATTGGACTCCTGCTTTCTTATTATCACACCAAAGGGGCTCCAAGCCAGACCTGCTGAACCGCTGAACCGGATCATCGCAGGACATGGGCCAGGCTGGGGAAGAGGGAGTGGCTTCACTGAGGCCAAACAAATCAGAGGGGAAAAGCTTTCTCTTGAGTTTCAGTTTTAAATCCACTTGAAAATTACCGAAGGCTGCAGGCACATCCATCAGCCCCAGACGAACACTGCTACATCCATCTTCCCATTGTCTCCTGAGTTGGTTATTGGAAAAAGCTCATGAAATATGTGAAGGCAGAACCTAATTATTAAAGAGGCTGTCAGAAGCCTCCGAGCACCAAAGCAGCATACCAGGAGAAGCAGAAATTGCTCATGCAGAGAAGTCCGTGGTTTTGATGCAAGGGGAGGTGGGGGGGGGGGGGGGGAGGAGAAAGAGAGAGAGAGAGAGAGAATATATGGGGTAAATACTAAGCTATGATGTGCGTTGCTTATAATACTCAGTGCTTTTAGAAGGTGAATCTAAAGTATGTACTTTAAAACTGAGCACCTACAATGTGCAAGACCCTGTTCTAAATGTGACATTCGAAGATGTAAATGGTCTGCCTATCTGGGGGTCACACAGAGTGGGTTCGAAGCACAGTTGCACCACTTTCTTGACGTGGGTCCACTCATTTCATCTCCCGGAGCCTTAGTTTGCCGATCTAAAAAATGGGGATAATGATTTCATTTTGTAAGAATAAAGCAAAACGTGTAAAGCTCTTCGCACAATGCCTGGTACATAGTAAATGATCAATAAACCTTAGTTTTCTCCTGTCCCCACCCCATCTTCTCCTACTCTCCTATCAACAGCTACCTATTTTCTTCACTGCTGTGTTCCCCGAGCCTACAGGGGTGCACACTGGCACACGATGAGGGAGTGGGGTGGAGGCAGCGAGGTGGCAAAGTGCAAAGCTGCACTTTGAGAGAAATAAATGAACATGTTCAAAGAACAAGAAAAAACAAGAGCGGTGAATGGGAACTGTTGAAGGAACCCCACGATTAGTCCAGAGAAGAAAAGATCCAGGATTAGCTTGGAGAGGTAGGAGGCCGTGTTCACCTGTGTGGGAGGCTGCTGTGGGTAGGGGGAATGGGCCTTGATGGGTCTGGACCTAGACATAGATTTATTTCAGAGCGATGGAAGGAAGCATCTTCCGCCTGCAGAACCCTTACTGTGCAGACAGGCGCCCTCTGGCGGTGGCGAGGGGCGAGCGTGAAGGTGAAGGTTTGCAGGTGAGTGATGGGATTTAATTGCTGAACGCTGAGAAGGGGGAGAGACAACCCCTGCCGACTTTCAGCACGGAAGGCTCTGATTCTGAGAATTCTGCACTTTTATAAATAGTCAGTGAGTAAGGAGGTCAATGGTTGTCACTTGCGGTCTTCCAAACTTCACTTGGGATTTCCCCGCTTCCTAAAGAATGGCGCACACTTTGTTGTTCAAGATAATAATCGCTATTTCACTCGGTCTCTATGCTCGTCTGCTTGTAGTATCTCAAATATTCCAGCACTCGACCGCTTTTTTCTTAAAAACATTTGTGCATTTATTTATGTGTTTATTGTTGTGTTAATCCTTACCCGAGGCTATTTTTCCATTGATTTTTAGAGAGATTGGAAGGAAGGGGGAGAGACTGAGAGAGGGAAACATCATATGGATTGATTGCATCCCTACCGGGGCCTGGATTGTGCCTTGGACTGGAATCAAACCCGGGACCCTTCAGTCCGCAGGCTGAGGCTCTGTCCACTGAGCCAAACTGGCAAGGGCTCGCCATGCTTCTTGTCCTCTCACTGTTCCTTCTCCCTCGGCTGCATTTTCCTCTGACAAACTCTCTTTCCAAAACCGTCTTTCCCATTCCTCCTGATCCACCTTAAACCTATGACGCACCTTCCCAGGTCTTCACAGTCTCAATCAGCAATTCCCCTCCCACTTTCCACAGTATTTTCTCTCCTGCTGGGTTAAGAGCTTCTAGCCTCTTATGGAGGCTCATAGTATTATTTATTCTCACTTCCTCCCACCCTCAAAAAATAACGAGAGTGCAATACTTAATTTTTATTTTAATAATACAAGTAACAACACATTATTCTCTCCTCTATAAAAACAAAGAAAAAAGCAAGCAAAACTGAAAATCCATTTATAATCATTTTCTGTTTGTCTACCATGTTTTTCTTTTCATAAGGGTGCCTAAGAAAAAGAGCTATGCAACTGTTTCCTCCATTGCGAGTGACTGTGAGGCAATGCTTAACTCATAGCTTTAGGCCCTTAAATCTCACTTTTATTCCTTTGTTCGCCATCCCCCAACAAATCTCCAGTAGCGAGGAGCACCATTTTGTTTGTATTTGGGCTCAAGTTCTAGCCCAAGCACAGGATGACCTTCAGCAAGGTCATAGGATGGAGAAGAGGGGGCCCAGGTTTCCTCAGCTGTCACCTGGGGTCGATGACAGCTTGCCCTCTGGACAATGTGGGAATCCAATAAAATGCAAATTCCCTTACCTGTGTCAGTGGCTAATCTCATTAGTATTTGGTGCAAAGATATTTTCTTCGTCAAGCAGCTCATTCCATAGCAGATGCTTTGAGAAGGGCACCTGACCCACTGCTCTTGATAGAGCTAAATGTGAGCTCAAAGAGGAGCAGTGAGGTCGCTGGCCCACCCCACCCTTGATGCCTGCTGTTTCTACAAAGCACATTTCCTTTCCCTGGGTTTCTTGCTCTGAAAAAGAGAGACAAACACCTGTCCTGAAAAGCCAGGGCATCATTTAAACACCCTCTTTCATCTACTCTTAGTCCTTAGAGAAAAGGAATCATCAGTTTCCCATTGCCAAAGCATGAAGGGAGGTTAATAACAATAATAGTTCATGGAGATAATGTTCCATGAAAAATACCCTCCGTGCTAACTCTCTCAGTTCAGAGAAATGGGGCCTGAGAGGCAGTGGAATCGATATGATTATGAGCCATCCAGAGGGAGAGGTACAGAAAGAACTCGATCGCCCCAGAATCCTGTTGCTTTCCTTACCTGACTCCTCCATTAAACCCAATTTGGCCCTGGCTGGTTTGGCTCAGTGGATAGAGTGTCGGCCTGGGGACTGAAGGGTCCCAGGTTCAATTCTGGTCAAGGGCATGTACCTTGGTTGCAGGCACATCCAGTGGGGGGTGTGCAGGAGGCAGCTGATGCATGCTTCTCTCTCATCAATGTTTCTAGCTCTCTATCCCTCTCCCTTCCTCTCTGTAAAAGATCAATAAAATATATTAAAATAAATAAATAAATAAACTTAATTTGCTTTTCTCAGTGTAGGCCAAATTTTCAGCCAGCCTTGAGATCTGAGCCCACAGCACAACCATATCTTTACTTAAAGTGATCAGTGCCTGGTTTTTATCATTCAGATTAAAGTAGTGGAAAGAGCATTGGTTTAGATGTTGTCTCTGTCCCTTCTGGCTGGGTGAGCCTGGAACATGGTGCGGCTGAGCAATCCTTTAAAACAATGGCATAGTAACGAGACCATGAGTGATTGCCGGTGGGTGACAGGAATTGGCTAAGGTTTTCTCCCTTCCCTCCCCCTTCTCTTCACATTCCCTCTAAGTGCAAATGTAATACTTGTTTGGAGATTATCTTCCCTACACCACTTCCAGGCGCCTGTCTTATTTTTTTTTTAATATATTTTATTGATTTTTTACAGAGAGGAAGGGAGAACTAGAAACATCGATGAGAGAGAAACATCAATCAGCTGCCTCCTGCACACTCCCCACTGGGTATGTGCCTGCAACCAAGGTACATGCCCTTGACCGGAATCGAACCCGGGACCCCTGAGTCTGCAGGCTGACGCTCTATCCACTGAGCCAAACTGGTCAGGGCTTTTTTTTTTAAGAAATGTGATTTTATTTTAACATAAATACTGAAAACACATAAAATACAATTGTTTGCAAATACTGTCACACACCTGGATCCTTCCCACAAGTATATATGGACTCTGTGGTTTGGTTTAAGATGTGGTCTTGTGATGTAACCCCCATCTTATAAAGAGACAAAGAAACATGTCACGAATGAAAGAAACGGAGGAAAGCAAACTACTGGATGACATAGAGTTCAGAACCACATTTATAAGGTTACTCAAGAATCTTCTTAAAACCGCTGAGAAACTTGATGAGACCTTTGAGGATATTAATGAGAACGCCAAAAAAATGGAAAAGGATCAGTCAGAAATGAAGCATACACTGTCTAAAATAAAGAATATACAGAAACTCAACTGTAGATCAACGTACCCCAAGAATCAAACCAAAGATCTGAAATATGTGGAAAGAAAAAACATCCAACCAGAAAAACAAACAGAAAAAAGAATCTAAAAATATGAAGATAGTGTAAGGAGCCTCTGGGACAACTTTAAGCGAACCAACATCCGAATTTTTGGGGTGCCAGAAGAAGGGAGAGAGCAAAATATTGAAAACCTATTAGAAAAAATAATGACAGAAAACTCTCCCTACCTGGTGAAAGAAATAGACTTACAAGTTCAGGAAGCGCACAGAACCCCATACAAGAGGAATCCAAAGAGGACCACACCAAGACACATCATAATTAAAATGCCAAGGGCAAAAGACAAAGAGAGAATATTAAAAGCAGCAAGAGAAAAACAGTTAATTACCTACAAGGGAGTACCCATACGACTGTCAGCTGATTTCTCAGCAGAAACTATGCAGGCCAGAAGGGAGTGGCAAGAAATATTCAAAGTGATGAACAGCAAGAACCTACAATCAAGATTACTCTACCCAGCAAAGCTATCATTCAGAGTTGAAGGTCAGATAAAGAGCTTCACAGACAAGAAAAAGCTAAAGGAGTTCATCACCACCAAACCAGGATTACATGAAATGCTGAAGGGTATTCTTTAAGAAGAGGAAGAAGAAGAAAAAGGTAAAGATAAAAATTATGAACAACAAAATGACATCAAATAGATACCTACCAACAAGTGAATCTAAAAAGCAAGTGAATGAAAAATCTGAAGAACAGGATGGACTGGTGAATAAAATAGAATCAGGGACATAGAAAAGGAGTGGACTGACGATCCTCAGGGGAAGCAGGTGTGAGGGGTGTGGGAAGAGACTGGACAAAAATCTTACTCCTATGGATGAAGACAGTGGTGGGGGGTAAGGGCATGGGGTGGGGTGGGGAATCAGGTGGAGGGGAGCTATGGGGGGGGGGAAAAAGAGGAACACCTGTAATAATCTGAACAATAAAGATTTATTAAAAATAAATAAATAAATAAAGTTTACAAATTAAAATAAATAAATAAATAAATCATCCGTGTAAAAACATGTAAATATTTACATATGGAGTTCTGAAAAAAACATTAAAATTAAAGATATAATAGAGAAAAATTTGGGAATCTTCAGGATTTAGGTGTTATCTAAATCCATAGGCTTGGCCAAGGAAGTGAATGTTTTTAGAGAAGAGAAAAAGAGCCTTAGGATCTCCCAAAGTTTTGAAGTCCAGTAGAAGATGGGGACCCAGCAAAGAGGTAAGAAGCAGTCAAGAGGCAGGATGAATTCAGGAGAATTTGAAGTCATAGAGGCAGATCAGGGGAGCATTTCAAGGCCAAGGAATGATCAAACTGGCCAGCTGGCTGATGATTTAAGAGAGGGGGCTACTGAGAACTGACTGTTGGATTTAGCAACATGGAAGTTACCGGTGACCTTGAGAAGAGCAACTTTAGGCAAGTTTGCCCTGGCTCCTGAACAACCTGCCTGCCCTGAGCTCTGCGTTCCCTTCCTGGACCCCCCTCTCAGCTTTTGTATGCAACAAATGTCCTTGGAACCCTTTGCCACTGCCCTAATCTTCTGTCTCCAGACATTACAGATATTTTTAACCTTTTGCGGTCAGAGGCTCTTTGAGGAATTTATACAAATATGTGTTCTTTCTCCACATACACATACAATTATGTATTACCAGTGGCCTGGTGCACGGATTCATGCACATTGAAAGGAAATTAATTAGAAGAAATATTTTAATATTGATATCCACTCTTTCTCTATAATAGATGTGTCAACCAAATTCACGATCGACAATGACAGATTGAAACACACGTGTGTGACTGGCGCCAGTGAGAGCTTAATATGTATTGTGCATGCACAAGTCAACATTTATTTTTAAATTGCCAGTGCGCGTCATATGTACCTGCTGGTCGGACAGATGGATGGTCAATCACTTAGCCTTTTATATATATATAGATCATTTCAGGGGCTCACAGACTTCCTAATCCCTGATTCCAGGATGAGAAAGCTTTACTCTAGGCTCACCTAAGGAGGTTCCTTCAGCTGTGGGAGCACAAAGGTCTTAGGATCCTCATTTGTCCTTTTGAGAACCCAAACCTATTTGGATCTTTGTTCAAATCTAAGACAATTAGAGTGAAGAGCAAATAAGATTTTTATTACAAACTTTTAGTGAGGCAAATTTAGGACAAACACAAGCAGACATGGTGACCAATTCAAACATGTGTTAAATGGAATAATTTCATCTATATTCAGACCTTCGTAGCTCAACCTTAGACCTGACCTCTTCTGAGAGTTTACCATAGGTAGGTTAGACTAGGGGCAGCCGAATCCTCTGTGTCAAGGATCATAAACTCAGCATCTGTGGGGATCAGGCACATAATGGAATAGGTTGAAATGCATGGAGAACACCCAAATGACATGGTTTGTAGTGAACAGGTAAAGTGGAGAGGACATTCCTGGTTAAAAAAAAAAAAGAGCAGCTGATACTCTGCTCTTGCAAATGTTGACATGCAAGAATTTCAATTCATATTACTGAAACTTTTGAGTTTTTAAAAATATATATTTTAGTTGAAGAGGGAGAGGGAGAGAGAGAGATAGAAATATCAATGAGAGAGAATCATTGATCAGCTGCCTCCTGCATTCCCCCTACTGGGGATCGAGCCCACAACCCAGGCAGGTGCCTTTGACCAGAATCGAACCCGGGACCCTTCAGTCTGCAGGCTGATGCTCTATCCACTGAGCCAAACGGGCTAGGGCTGCAACGTTTGAGTTTTTAAGATAATCTGCAATCTTGATTCTCATGCAGGCTAAATAAAAGACGTAAACAGAAGCCGGCATATGTGGTCTATAGGGTACCAGCTTATGACCCCACAGCTAGGCTGTATCAGAGAGTGGACTGAGGTATGTTTATAGATCATTTTGGTATGGAGTTGACTTCTCTTGTTCATTGTGACAGACTTCCCCAAAATTACCAAAGTATTTCCAGTCCCACATATATTCTAGAACCTTATTATTTGTTTAAGTGAACCTGGAGTCTGGTGGGCCTTGGTAGCTGACATGACAAACAGACATGATGCTTAGGGACTTCCAAGACCAAATCATACAAAGTGATGTTTCCTACCTGGTTCTCTCTCTGTCTCTTAGGATGCTCACCCAGGGAACCCAGCCCCTGGGCTGTGAGGAAGCCCAAACTAGCCCAGCAGAGATCACAGGGAGATACTCCTGTGGAGAGGAAATGAGGGTTGGCAGCCAGCGTCAACCACCCAACACGTACAAGAAAAACCCTTTAAATGATTTTAAGCCCTGAACCTTTGAGTCATATAGCTGAGACCGTCCGGGAGCAAAGACAAGCTTTCCCTGCTATGCCTTGTCCAAATTCCTGACCCACAGACTCCGTGAGCATAATAAACAGTTGCTTTATGTCACTATGTTGGAGTGACTTGTTAGGAAGCCTTAGTAACTGAATTTCCACTTACAAATATAGGAGTTCTTCAGCCATTCCATCTGTGGACCACACCTTTTAGAAGCATCTTCTCTCTCTGGAGTTTGTTTATCTATCTTTTTGGTTAATCCTCATCCAAGGATATTTTTCCATTGATTTTTAGAGAGAGTGGGAAGGAGGGGGAGAGACACACAGAGAGAAACATCAATGTGAGAGAGACACATCGATTAGTTGCCTCCTGCATGTATCCCAACTGGGGCTGGGTATTGAGCTCTCAACCAAGGTATGTGCCCTTGACCGGAATTGAACCCAGAACCCTTCAGTCCTTGGGCTGATGCTCTATCCACTTAGCCAAACCAGCTGAGGCTGGAGCATTTTTTTTTAAATCCTCACCTGATAGTATGTTTATTGATTTGAAAGAGAGGGGAGGGGGGAAGAGAGAGAGAGAAAGAAACATCAATGTAAGAAAGGAACATTGATCAGTTGCCTCCCGTACTCGCCCTGACTGGAGATCGAACCCTCAACATTTTTGGTGCAAGGGACGTTGCTCCAACCAATGGATCTACCCAGCCAGGGCTGGAGCCTAAGACTGGAAAACACAGATATTTACATTACGATCCATTAACAGTAGCAAAATTACAGTTATGAAGTAGCAACGAAAATAATTTTATGGTTGGGGATCACCACAACATGAGGAACTGTATTAAAGGGTCGCGGCAGTAAAAAGGTTGAGAACCACTGGTCTAGGCAGCCAAGCTACATTTGCATTCTTTAACCTTTTTACTCTAAAAATCCCAGCTCCCATTAAGCAGACTTAAGACTCAAACTCTACACACTGCTTTTTTGTTGGAGAGGCTCCCTCACTTCGTGGGTCAGGGGCCCGGCTCAAGCAGTACATCATCTAAGAGACTCGACAACATTTGAGGCCCCATGCACACAGCAAACCTCTGGTGTGGAGCAGACCGGGTGGCAGAGTCAGAATGGTGAAGGGCTGGGAGTTTGCAGCCAGACACATCTGGATGTGAATTTTGCTTTGCCATTTAATTTAGGGCTGTGAACCGTGGACAAGTTGGGTCCTGCATCTATAAAATAGGGATAATAATGCCCATCTCTTAGTGTCGTTGGGGAGTAAATAAGGCATGGAAAGTGCTTCCCCCTATGTCTGGAACATAGGATGAGCCTGGTAAAGAAAGTTATTACTAGTACCACCACACCATCACCTCCACCTAGACCAGCACCACCACCACCACCATCACCTCCACCCAGACCAGCACCACCACCACCACCAGCACCTCCACCCAGACCAGCACCACCACCACCACCACCAACAACAACAAAAACAATGCACCTCCACCACTTGCAGCATCACAATCACCAATACCACCGCCATTGCAACCGCTCCAGCCACCGCTCTCTCCCCTGCCACACTGCACTGTATTCGTTCATTCATTTGGCTCCCCTGCTAACGGAGGCAAAGGCAGGGAAGGGGACTGTGTGTCTTCCCATCCACAGTGCCCTACCTTGTGCTCTAAAAGCACACACAAAAATTTTATGAAACAAGTCAATGAATGGACTTGCATGACAATATTTTAAAATCCCCTTTAGCTCTATATAATTTTATGCCAAGGATATGGGACCTAACATAACTTGAGTTCCTGCAATGTGAAAGGTGCTAAGTAGGCGCTTTACATCATATGCAACCTTTATTCTCATCTCTTACCCCCAGCCATCCCTCTCTCTAACAACCCCTCTTCTCATTCGCCATCTCACTTTTTTGGGCCCACCTCAGCTGAGCAGAGTTACCATTTTCTACTCAGGGTCATTTTTTCTTGAGCTCTTAAGTTTATCTGGATTCTTGTTACCTCTAGAATGATTTGTGCTAATTTTAGATCGTATTTGTTGTAGGTGGTGGGAATGGCACCAGGTGTCTGACGGGTGGGGTCAGACCAAACCTGGGCTCAGCAACCTCGGTACTTGGGTTCTGGATGGGAAAGGATGCAGAACAAGACCCAAATTGTAAGAGAATATTTATGGGTAAATTACAGAGGTAGAAAAAGCAATTCCTAGAAGAAATGGGCTTAGAAACAAATTCCAGAGGTAAAGGAAGGGCCTTTGGCGCTTGGGTATGAGGAAGGCAACAGTAACGTGTCTGGGGGGGGGGGGGGGCGCGGGAGTTGAGGAGGAAAGGAAGGCATGGGTGTGGTCCCTGGAGGGAGAGCACAATGGGTCCTTGCCCTAAGGGTTTTAAGGGTGGAGATGTTAGGGGGATGCCCCAGGGAAAGATTTTAATAGAATATGCAGCAGTTTTCTAGAGGTGTACTTTCAGGGCTGTGGTCTCCACTGATTGATTGGCCGGCACCAGGGTGGGGGTCATTATTCCATGCAGCTGGTCCTGACAGTTATCTGGGCCTGGAGCTGAAATACAACTGAGTCCTAGATGTTATCTATAGGGAGGAAAGGTCAGAGGGTCCAAACCTCTTGACCAGCGTTAGCTAGGGGAAGAAAAGTCACCCTGGGGCAAGGTCCCACCCTACAATTGATTGTCCTTTGCTAGGCACCTGGGGCTTTCCATCCTGGTGACCTTCTGTACCTGGCCCATCATCCTTGCACAGCTTATGCCTGTCTAACTGCCTGCAACAGTATGCATATAAAGGAGTGGTTCTCAATGAATGTTCTGGGAACCTCATAGAAATGCAAATTCTGTATCCCCCACCTCAGAACTAATGAGTCAGAAACTGGGCCCAGCAACCAGTGTCTTAACAAGCCCTCCAGGTGATTCTGGTGCTCACGCAAGCTTGAGAGTCACTGATGTAAACCACATGTAAGTAGGTATTGAACAGTTCCACAGACATGATGAGTGGAAAGTTTCTATTCTTACCCACTGTAGTGAGGCTCTGAGGCTACTTGGTACTCCAGAAATAAGGCATTTACAAACAATGAGGCATTGGCAGGGGCAGGGCACAGGTGAAGAGGACAGGCAGAGAAGGAGGACTAGAGATGAGAGTAAACCTTCCGAGCAGCCCTCAGGCCTGGGCTAGCCTCAGGAAGGCTTGTAAAATTCTTCCAACTCCACACAGAACTGTGATTTTCACAAGTTGTAAGTGGAGCCAAATACAACCGAAAAGACAGAGCAGGGCTGGCTGAGGGGCTGAGGCGGCCGGCCTCCTGCTCACTCCCTGCAGAGCCTCTGAGTTCCTTGGGCAAACCACATGCTTCCTCGCAGCTGTGATTCTGTAAGGTCATCAGCAGAGCCACTGGTCCTGGCTTAGCCGCCACAGAGCAAAGCCACTAAGCTGTCAGCCACAGATGGGACATGCTGACAAACAGCAAGGAGGCCCAGTGGATCCGGGTCCCTGCTTGCGGGGGGGCACCATCACACAGGATGCACAGCAGCCTGGTGGGATAGTGACCGTGGGTGAAGCAAGCCCCAGGAGGCAGGGGCTGACAAGGAGACAGACTGGAATGACTTGTGGACACCTGGCCGGTTTGGGTAATTTCTCCTAGACAGCCTTCCGTTAGGGAGGGCATTTGGGGGAACATTTTATGGCTTGTGGTGATGTATATACACGTAACCCACACTTGGAATACAAAAGTGCCACGGTTCTTGTTCCTCAGAGAATTCAGTCACTCTCAACAGGCCACTTTGCTGCATGTAGAAGATGTACCACAATCACATACGGTGATGTTCGTGCCCCTCCACCGTTGCTCTCTCTGAAGTGCCTTTCCCTCCCTGGGGCTTCCTATCTGGGCTGCCTCCTCCTGGAAGGCCCTCAGGCTGGCTGCCCCTTTTTTCCTTTTGTTCCTGCTCCATGCGTTTCCGCACTGTGTTCACTTGTGGACGGCCTTGTTGCCCTCTCTAGAGCATGAGCCCTTGAGCACAGGCTCCGAGCAAGGGTGCAGCCAGCGCCAGCCCAGCTCTACCGCAGAACAGATGTTCAAGCAATCCTGGTGGGATGACGCACTGATCACTGCAGGAGGGGAGGGGCATCTCACCTGGGCGAGCGCAGCTGACTGGAGCTCAGCTGGGGTGGGAGGTACCCTCACATTCACAGCGGGCTCCCGGCTTGTTTTCCCTCCTGCTCTGAGAGCGGCTGGTAAGATAGGGAAGGCACAGACAGATCCCAGGGCCTAGGAAGGCGCACCCTGCTAACACCACAAGCA
This sequence comes from Corynorhinus townsendii, assembly GCA_026230045.1. Classification (NCBI taxonomy): domain Eukaryota; kingdom Metazoa; phylum Chordata; class Mammalia; order Chiroptera; family Vespertilionidae; genus Corynorhinus; species Corynorhinus townsendii. The sequence continues at coordinate 62,735,492 of JAPDVU010000008.1, read as the reverse complement.
GAGGCGGAACTGAGGTAGGTCTCACGGGTCCCCAGACTCAGACTATCAGATCTCATTGGCTATAAGTTCCAGCTCACCCTGGATATTCTGCCCCCTTGTTTTTCCTTGTGGCTCATTTAAGCCACTGCTCACTGCCGGGACTCTTGGATGGGAACCGAGGTGAAAATCAGCTTCATTCAATGAACCTGACCAGGTTGTATCCCTTTTCACCTTCAGTCCCGTGAGAGTTTCCTTTCACAGGAAGGATACACGGCTGACCTTAGAACACTTTTTTTTTCATCCATATGCATATTAAGGACTTTGCTATGTATTTACAAATGAGTGAATGACTACAATTAGGTTTTATTTTCAAAGTTGGCATTTTTATCACTTAGCTAAATATTCTCTATAAAGTCAAAGTAATTAATTGTAAAGTTTGGATGATGGAAGATAAGTCTCCCACCCACATTTCACTCCCCAGCCTGGAAGCACAAGGGCAGTTTGTGTCCCCCAAATTCATATTCATATGTTGAATTCCTCTCCCCCCGCTGCCTCTTTGTCCCAAGTGCACACACTGAAAAGAGGCCAGATGAGGACATAGCGAGGAGGTCTCTACAAACCAGGAAGATGTTCCTCACCAGGAACTAAACTGCCGGCACCTTGATCTTGGTCTTCCCAGCCTCCAGAACTGTAAGGAAATAAATTTCTATTGTTTAAACCACCAGGTTAAGGTAACTGGTTGTGGCAGCCTGAGCTGACTGAGACAAGGACAAAGGTGGGAGTGAAACAGAGGGTTGGAGCCAGGGCCCAGCTCAGCCGCTGCCTTCCTCCTGGCCTGTGTGAACCAGGCCTGGGGTTTCTTAGCAGCTGTAGAGATGTGGGGACTGGTCACTATGGCAACGGCACTGCAGGTTTAGCTGAGGCCTGGGCACAGACTCTCCCATCCCCGCCACAGGACCAACCACCTGCTAACCAGGATTGTCATGCACTAGGCAGACCGTAGCATTCAGGCACGCAGCCAATCTCAGGTGTCCCCTAGCTCCCCGACCCCACTCCAGACCCTCGCTATAGAACAACACAGAGCCTCACTCTCTTGGGCTTTTTGAGCCAAAGAGAAATAGTGTATGTTTGGGAGGAGTAAGAGGTCAAAAAGGTTGCACACACAATCAGCAACTTTCAGTTCCTGCCTTTCCTCCCACAGTCGAGCTGACCAGTGGGATGTAGAGAGGCTGATAACCTTAAATGTGGGTTTGGCATGTTGCCAGATGCCAACATCTGTTCCAAGGAAAGACAGTGTCCCTCTCTGTCACCATTAGGGCAAGCCTGTTCCTTAGTCCTGCCAACCAGCCAGACCCCCACACCAAGACAGGAGTGGGCCAGAAAGCTGGTTACCATATGTACTTTAAAGAGAAGAGGATTAGGTGAATCCAGTCAAAAAGGTTCTCATTCATAGTAGATGTTGAGTTCATGCAAAAAATACCGGAGAGGTTCCATTGTCCCGGTGCACCTCATGAAACAAACAGAAGCTCCTCGTTTCTACCCCACCTCCCCGTGGCTGGCCCCACCCATCCTGAGCAACCCGGAGAGTCAAGGGTCTTGGGGTCAGGGGAGCAGATGGTGACCCAGACTTGAGGTGCAGGGAAGGACTTCCTCTTCCCCATTGAGTCCTGAGCCAGAGGAAATGAAGTCAAATAGCAGGAAGAGAAATGATTTCCAGTAGAGAAAAGAGAAATTCAGACAAAAATGAGGACTCAGGCCTAGAGCTGTCCTGTCCATTTGAAGAAGCCTTGTGCTGTATTTGCAGGGGCACTAGACTGGACTCAGGAAAATAGAATTGTAGTTCAGTATTGGCACCTCCTGGCTGTGTGACCACAGATTACACTTAACCTACCAAGGACTGTTTTCTATTAAAAACACATCCTATTCTGCTTGGTTCTCACAGCGGTCAAGATGATGATCAAACAAGAGAAAATGTGTGCAGAGGGTCTTTGTGGACATGCGATATAAACAAAACAAACTTTTAAAAAAATATATATATTTTATTGATTTTTTACAGAGAGGAAGGGAGAGGGATAGAGAGCTAGGAACATCAATCAGCTGCCTCCTGCACACCCCCCACTGGGGATGTGCCTGCAACCAAGGTACATGCCCTTGACCGGAATCGAACCCGGGACCCTTCAGTCCGCAGGCCGACGCTCTATCCACTGAACCAAACTGGTTTCAGTGAAACTTTTAAGCTCTTTGAAAAACAGACGCTGGTAAATCTGGTAAGGCGAAGCCAGATCCGCTCTCTGAGGGGCAGCCATTGGATCTGCCCTGAATGACTCACGCTGGTCACCGTTCCTGGAGTCCCAGCTGCGGAGAACCTGAATCTGTCTCTTCACAGAACGGATTTATTGAGCCAGGTCAGGCCAACGGCTCTCCATTCTGTAGACAGAGTCAGTGAAGCTGGATTTGGGGCAGAATTGAATTGATCAGCCTGGAAGCCTCATCTGACAGCCCCAGGGGTATAGAAAAGCTGAGAACCTGGTAGCGAAAGCCACAGGTTTAAAGGGAGGCATTCTGAGTGCACAGTGCGGAAGGGACCGCTAGCAACCACTGGCCTAGTAATACAGCTCTTGTTTATTGCTTGTTGAGTTCTCATTATGTGCCAGGCGCCTTTCTAAATATTACCCCTTTTAATTTTCTGAACATCCTATGAAGTAGCTATTGCCATTTTACCTATGAGAAAACCAGATCTCAGAGAGGTTAGGTAACTTGTCCAGAATCATACAGGTGATTCTGGATAAGCCACTGTGCCAGCGACTCCTGACCTGTAGGAGCACCAGATTCACCCCCAAGGCTTGTTGAAACATGAACCTCTAGGCCCTGTACCCAGAGTGTCTGATTCAGGAGGCATGGGGAGGGCCTGGGAATTTGTATTTCTAACAGGTTCGCCAGGGATGCAACTGGTCCTGGGAAGCAGCCTTAGAGATCTGTGCCAAAGCCTCTCCCACGGGTACCTCTGCAGGCAGGCGGTGCTGGCCAGCCAGGGGAAGCCCCTGCTGTGCCCACTGCTGCTGAGAGCCCTCCTGTCCTCAACACACCCTTCCCGAGTGAATTTCCTCAGGCAGGAGCCTCCCCTAGACGCGGCAAACATAGGGTTCTCATCTTTCTAGGAAACTCTTTGCCACCTTCCTCTCAGTTCCTCATTCACCTGACTCATGACCTGTTGAAAATAGGTGTTCACCTTCAAAGTGCCAGAATCTGGAAGGATCTCTTACATCATCTCGGAACTGGGTCCTCATGCTGGATCCTCTGTAGGGTGTCCATAGAGCCTGCACAGTAAGGTGTCCATTACCATTGAGGCCAGGGGGTGGTAGCCATGGTAGGAGACAGTTCTGTGAGTTCTCTTCTTCCTTCCTGTGCAGGCTAGCTGGCTGCTCATATCAAGCTCAGCCCTGCCCTGCAAAATGCTTGAATCCCTTTCTTAGTCTCCTGAGTGGGTTAAATATCGCCTCCCACGCACGAAAGGTTGCCAGTTCGATTCCCAGTCAGGGCACATACCTGGGTTGCAGGCTCGATCCCCAGTAGGGAGCATGCAGGAGGCAGCAGATGGATGATTATCATCATTGATGTTTCTATCTCTCTCTCCCTCTCCCTTCCTCTCTGAAATAAATAAAAACATATTTTTTAAAATTTTAAGAAAATAACTATCATTTACCAAGTACCTATTATGTGCCAGGCACTGAGCCAGGCTCTGCATATATTCAGTCCTCCACCTGGCCAACAAGGCAGCTGTTACTACTACTAATGGGATCAACAACAACCCCAAGCTTCCTCACCCCTTGACACAGCTGGTTTGCCATATTTGCAAGCACTCTTCATGAGCTTGGCATGTGGTATTGTTCCCATTTCAGACAGAGAAAGCTAAGCCCCAGAGACCATCTCATCTGGAGCCACACAGATTTTGGAGTCAGCTATGACCCCCTGCACTGTCTGCCTCCCAGGTTGGGCTCCCTTTGTACTACAGCTGCCCAGATGGTGCTTACCCCCTCCCCCCCCCCTCGGCCACAGAGCTCTGTCCTGTATGGAGGAAAAGAGTTTTGAAATGATCTCATTTCTGCCATCATCAGTCTCTGGAAAACACAAACTCTCTGAGCTTCGGTTTCTTCATCTGTTGACAGGGGCTGGTAATACCTGCTTCTGCTGCTTTCTGGGGGTTTTGTGAGAATCCAAAGGCATTTGGAAAAGTACGACATGGAGACGAATGCCCAGGGGTATAATCAGGGACACAGTGTTCAGAGGAAAGCCACATTTCTGTGCATGGGAAGATTTTATGGCGACCTTTAAGCAAGGAGCCAGCGCGGCTCTTAGTTCACAATAGTTTAGAACGTTTTGATTCAGAGGTCTGAAAGCACAGATGGATCCAGAGAAAATATTTGCAGGCACAGTTCCCAGAAATAGCCAAAGAGGAGGAATCAGAGGTCCCATGAAGCGTGGGGGTGGGGTCAGGATGCTGGCCCAGCTCTCCTTTGCCACCAGCTCCTCATCCCAACTCAGGAAATCCTGGCCACCCCTAGGCCCTTTCCCACATCCCCTGTGGAGGCAGGGGCTCTCCTTTGGCCTCTTAACTTGGGGATGAGGGGAGAGATGGAGGTGGCTCTGGGTGCAGGAGTGCCCTGCTTATGGGGAGAACAGGAGGAGGTGTGGGGTAGGGAAGCGAGGGGACCCTCATTTGCTGCTCTCATTCTGCTGTATGGGGCTGGGTGCTTTATGCATTTTATATCACATGCTGTGTAAGAGGGACCTACAAAGGACCTATACCTCTTTCCGGGTGTAAGTGGGATCTATCACTCAGCTCAGAGGTCGGGGAGCTGGATTTAGAACACAGTCAGGTTGACTTCACAGTCCCAGCAACCTAATTTCTCCTTGGGCTCTCTCTGCACATTCATCTGAAGAATACCCAAACCCAACTCTGCGCACACTGCATGACACCCCTCCCTGTAACACTCTGAACGGGAAGCATTTCTCCACGCCCCAAGCTCTGGATTCCCTCTTCAGTCCTGTCTTCGGTCTGGGCTTTTGTGAATATTGGGCCTAGTCACACAATTTCCAAACGCGCAAGCATGCCTCCTTGCCTTTGCTCACAAGGTTCCCTCTGCCTAGAATTCCCTTCCAGCCTCCCTCCCAATGTTCCCCACTCCACCTCCCCCTAAGCCCAGTGGCATGGCAACTACCTACTGTCAAAGGATAAACTGAGGCATATTACATTTTTTAAATGCATATTATAGTTTTATTCATTTATTTATTTGTTAATAGATATTTATTGATTTCAGAGAGGAAAGGAGGAGAGAGAAACATCAATGAGAGAGAGAATCATTGATTGGATGACTCCTGCACGTCCCCTACTGGGGATTGAGCCTGCAACCCAGGCATATGCCCTGACAGGGAATTGAACCCAGGACCCTTCAGTCCACAGGCTTATGCCCTATCCACTGAGCCACACCAGCTAGGGCCATATTACAGTTTTAAGAAATTATTTGAGCACATATTGATTTGAATCCAGAGGTGGTTTGGAATGTTCCACTAGCAGGAACTGGGGATCGACTTTTATAGAGAAAATGTAAAAGCAAAGAGAGGAAATGATTGCTTGACTATAGCTTGAAGCCAAGTTGGCTGTTTGAGATTGGTTGTCCTTAAGTTTTGATTTTATAATCTAGAGGCATTTACAGGCTTAGATTTGGGTGTACTTACTTCAGCAGTCACAGCATTAGAGCCAGCTCAGTGATGGCCTCCCGGCTTCGTTCATTGAACAGTACTCATCTTTGAAGGCTCAGCTCAAGGGTCGCCACCCCTGTGATGCCTTTCCTCACCCCCACCATCCGCCCAGAGGTAGAACTTATTCTTCCTTCCTTGATGGTCCCACTGTGACCCTTACAGATTTCCATCATTTTCATTTTCCTTCTTCTTATATAGGTCTATCTCTCCCATTGGCTGATAAGCCCTTCAGGACAGGGAACATGTATTATTCATTTTGGAATTTCCACAATTTTCACAGTGCCTGGGACTTAGTAAGTGCCATTTTAATTTTAAAATATATGCTAGGGCATAAATACTATAGCAATATATTTTCACGGTAAAAAGTCCAAGCAATAAAGATAATGAGAAAGTCCTCTTTCACCTTAATTCAATCATACTTTCCTTTCCAGAGTAATCAATTTGATATGAATCTTTTTAGGTCTTCTGCTGTGCCCTCACATATCTGTGAACATGGAGAAATATATAATTTTGAAGAGGTAACTAGAAATAGGCTAATATTATCAAGTGTTTTACAACTTGGGTGTTTTTCTTTTTAAAAAAATATATTTTTTATTGATTTCAGAGAGGAAGGGAGAGGGAAAGAGAGATAGAAACATCAATGATTAGAGAGAATCATTGATTGGCTGCCCCCGCAATGGGGATCAAGCCCGCAACCTGGGCATGTGCCCTTGACCGGAATCAAACCCGGGACCCTTCAGTCCTCAGGCCGATGCAAAACACATCTGACAAAGGACTATTATCCAAAATACACAAAGAACTCTTAAAATTCAACAATAAGAAAACAAACTAATTTTAAAATGGCTAAAAAACCTAAACAGATGCTTCACCAAAAAAGACATCCAGTTGGCAAATAACATGCAAAAAAAAAAAAAAAAAGCTCAATGTCATATGTCATAAGGGAATTGCAAGTTAAAAGCAAATAGCACTGCAGATCTATTAGAATGGCTAAAATCCAAAACACTGGCAACAGCAGATGCTTGTGAGGATATGACACAGCAGAAACACTCATTCATTGCTGGTGGGAAAGCAATATGGCAGAGCTACTGTAGAAGACAATTTGGCAGTTTCTTACAAAGCTAAACATAAGCTTACCATATGATCCAGCTATCATCATGCCTCTAAATATTTACCCAAATGAGTTGAAAACTTTTATCCACACAACCTGCACATGAATATTTATAGCAGCTTTAAGGCTGGAAGCAACTAAAATGTCCTTCAATAGGTGAATGAGTAAACAAAGAGTGATATATCCATACAATGGCATATTCCAATTTCATGACATTGTCATCGTTGTCCTCCTCCTCCTCCTCCTCCTCTTCATCATCATCATGTTTGCAATCTCATGTGGAGTTCACAATGTACCTTCTCACCAGTGATCTAATCTGATCCTCACAAGGACCCTTGGGCAGGCAGGGCAGAGATCTTGATCCCAGTTTACAGATGGGGAAGCTGTGATTGGGAGATTGCACTGCCTGAAGTCACACAGCTGTTAACAAAAAAAAATCATCTTTCATCCTAGATCGTATACCTCATTGCCTTCAGTCTAGCCTCTTGGGCCTTGATTGGACCTCAGACCATGATGCAGGGGGTACTAGTGGTAGGAGGTGCTGCAATGAGGGAACTAGATGTGTCATCTTGGAAAGGAGAGAGGAAGAGAGGGTCTAACAAGTGGCTTCAGTGGCTCCTGCTCTCTCTGGCCCTGGATCAGCACTGTTCTCCCTGGATCCCTTCTCTGTCTTTCCCTGTTGCATTATTGCCACTCACAGCATGCAGAGACAGGACAGCAGGATGCTTATTATTTATTCATTGAGAGCACATCAGCCGATTCCTTCTTTTCCTGAAGGAGGCAGGTCAAGCTGTGCCAAATCGTGCCTTATTAGTTCTGGGAGCTGGATTTGCTGGCCACAGAGATGCCCACTCCCTGAAAGCAGAAAGAGGATTTTCTTTAGGTGGGAGAATGCCCTGAGATATCCATAAATGAATACAAAGGAGATTTGCTCAGGAAATATACAGAGGGGTGGAAATGAGAAAGAAGGGAGAGACTTACTCTTGCTAGCCTCTGGTCACCATGACAACAATGGCATCTTAACATAAGCATAACTGATCATTTTAAGTCAGCGGGTTTGATTTACTTTTTGTCTTTTATATATATACTGTATATCCCTATATATTGAGACACGCCAGATTCCAGCCTCCTCTTTAATTCTGGAATATATAAATGGAGTATGAGGCTGCACCCTAGCTCAGCACCCTGGCATAGTGTGAATCTGAGCCTGGAAGACTGTGTTGAAAACAGTCAAGCATGTTGGTGGGAACTGAAAGAGCTCACACAGGGCAAGACTGTGGAGAGATGAGAAGAACCAGTTGGGCTTACTTACCAGCAGGTGGGCGGGGGAGGGGGAGTGATCCTCACAGCAGTGGACAAGGAAGCAGCAGCTGTGTGGGACCTGTGGTAGGCTGAATAATGCCACCCCCCTCCCCAACTGTTCATGTCCTAATCCCTAATCCCTAAATTAACTAAGCCGGGAGGCCATCACTGAGCTGGCTCTAATGCTGTGACTGCTGGGAACTGATAAGTATGTTACATGTTACCTTGGCCAAAGGTACTTTGCAGATGTGATTCCGTGAAGGATGTTAAGATGGGGAGATTATCCCAGATTATCTTGGTGGCCCAGTGTCATCACCAGGGTCCTTAGAAGAGGAAGGCAAGAGGACCAGAGTCAGAGAAGATTATGTGACAATGGAAGCAGAGGAAAATAAAGAAATAAGACAACAAAAGCAGGGCCCATGTGTGGAGGAATCCAAGCAACCTCTATAAACTAGAAAGGGCAAGAAAACGGATTCTTCCCTAGAGCTCCAGCAGGAATGCAGCCCCAGTCCAGCCTCTTGGGCCTTGATTTTAGACATCTGACCTCCAGAACCATAAGGGTGATTTAATATATATATATATATTTTATTTCAGAGAGGAAGGGAGAGGGAGAGAGATAGAAACATCAATGATGAAAGTGAATCACTGATTGGCTGCCTCCTGCACACCCCTTACTGGGGATCGAGCCTGCAAACTGGGCATATGCCCTTGACCCAAATCAAACCCTGGACCCTTCAGTCCACAGGCCAGCACTCTGTCCACTGAGCCAAACCTGCTAGGGCTAAATGGGTGATGTTTTAAGCCACTAAGTTTGTGGTAATTTGTCACAGTGGCATTGGGAAACTCACAAGAGACTGATTTTCAGGAATGGCACCAGCCATTGTCACGGAAGCAAAGGAAACAGAAAACAAGAGCCCACCCATGAATGATCATCATCTCTACACTCTGTTCACCCAGCATCTAAAAGCAGGACCCTCTCTGTGCAATGAGTAAGGCTGTGTTGCATCAGGGAAAGGAGGGAAAGGAGGATGCCTGGGGGAGGCGGGGGGGGGGGGGGGGGCGGGGCCTGACCTTCAGCTTTTGATAGCATCAGCCATAGTCAGTAGTCTCAACTAGCTTTCCCAGCCCATGCAAACAGTTGGAAAGGAAAATAGAACAGCAAGGAAGGTAACTGTGCTCAATGCTCATTAACAAACGCGATCAACTCCCTATGGTCTACATTCAGGGTGGCCATGAAGTCAGAGAACAGATAGTTTCATTCTGTATTTTAGTGTAATTTAAAACCATTAAGCATGCACATACACATACACGCATATACCTCATCTCTCTGGAATCTGTCTTTCTCCCACAAGCACATCTCTCTTAGTTCAGTCCATCTTCATCTGCCTTCTTGACTACAGTCACAATCTCCGACTGGTCCCCCTGCCTGCACTCTTGCTGCCCTCAAGTCCATCCTCTGTGTCCTTTCCTAAACGCTAATCTTACGCTGTCATCTCCTAGGTAACAGCCTTTCCATGGCTTTCCATCGCCCCAAGGGATGAAAGCCAAATCCCTCACTTCTCTAGACTAGAAGCTCCTCAAGTTCAGGTAGGACTCCCTGGCATAAGAACAGGGCATCCCACCGGGTGAGCACCTACTGCATATTAATGGGAGGGGAGGTCTTACAAGGACCTCCGGGAGTCATCTTTTGTGACTTCCATTTTCAGACTACTCCAGCCATACTAAGTCTCTTGATTCCTTGAAAAAGGTCTATTTTTCCTCCAGGTCTTTGTACCCCCCTGTTTTCGGGGTCTCCAGCCCCACCTTCCTGTTGTTGTCACCTCCCACTTACCTTTGAGGATGTAGGTTAAACACTCCCTACTCTCAGAGGCCTGCCCTGATCTCTAGGTTAAGTTCTTATATGAACTTAGGTTCTTACAGTGTCTTGTGCTTCCTCTACCATCATGCTCACCATACTTTATCTTAACTACTTCTTTAGGCTTTATGCTCAATGACCTGCCTTTTCAGCCTCAGCACTGTTGAGATTTTGGGCCTGATAACTCTTGTTGTGGGGGTTCTCCTATGCACTGTAGGGTATTGAGCAGCATCCCTGCAGCCACCTCCTCCCGAGTCATGATAATCAAAAGCATCTGCAGACATTGCAGTGTCCGCAGGAGGAGGGGCAACATTTCCCCGTGTCGAGAACACTGCTCTGTGAAAGCAGGGTCTATGACTATCTTCTTTCCTTTGGCATCTCCAATGTCTGGCAAAGTGGCTGGGCCACTGCAGGTGCTAATAACTAATAATTAAACCTCCCGGGTGCCCGGCCTTTGTGGTTGCTAAACGCAGTTCTGTGTGTCTTCCAAGCTGGTACACGGAAGTACGCCCCCCCCCACCCCTTCCTCTCCAGGGCCCTCTCTGTCCTTAGAAGGCTGGGAAAAGGTTCTTCCTGGGGTGCTGAGGAAAGCTCTGAGTCTAGAGGAGGGTTATAGACGTCCTACTGCTCTCAAATATCTATCTCCTACCAACATCACACCCTGACTGATGGATGGTGTTAAGGGGAACTCAGAGACCTACACATTAGGGATACAGCACATCAAAAGCTGTTTGGAATAATGGAAAAGGGCAGTGGTCTGGCACTCAGTTCTACCATAAAAACCTCTGACTCTGGGCTATTCACTCTACCTCTCTGGGCCTCAGTTACTTTCGCTGTGAAATAAGGGCCTTGAACCAGGAGTGGCTTTTTCTAGACTGTTGTGCTTCAGCAAATAACATCACAGAAACTACAGGGAATAACAGACACTTTAAAAAATGTTAGAAAAAGAAACAGCCCATCAAGCCCAGGATCCTCTCAAGATGTTGCTTCCTTGTCTCGGGATATGAACTGCTCTGACTTATATTTCAGCGTTTGCTTCGTGTTGGCTCTGCTGCAGGGTTGTGAGCCGCCTGCTCCTGAGGACAGGTACACCGTGTGCACCTCTGGGCATCTCTGGGCCCATCCCGTGCAATAGACCTGGCAGGCACTCAGAGAGGCAAAGCCTGTGAACTGGTGGGTGCTATTATGATGTCCATTATACAGGTGTGGAAGCTGAGGCACATAGAGTTTAAGGAACATAATCAAATTTGCACAGTTAGTAAAGTAGACAAGCCGGGCCTTTAGCCCAGGCAGACGGGCTCAGGTGTCCACCTGTGCTGCTTTGAGTAGGTGTTCATTGTATGGTAACAAATTATATGGTGAATGAATGTGTCTGCAGACCTCAGGACAGGCCCCAAACTCTGCCCAGAGCCAGAGACAACCCTGCAGGAAGAGCACCCGGGGAAAGGGCTGGACCCCCAAGCTGTCTGTTTTTCAGTAGTGAAAAGTGAGGCACCCACAATGCAGAGGCTCCCACCCCCACACCCGGTACCTCTGCTTACACCCAGCTGTGCCCTGATTTACCCCCAAATCCATCTCTCCCAAAGCTTCGTTCATGCTCAGATTCAGGAGAAACTGTCAGCTGTTCATCTTAGAGATAAAGAGAACAAATAGAAAGAAGGCGCGCCTGGCTGGCTGCACATTTGCCTGCTCAGGGATTTTCTCCCCAAATGGCACACGTGGAAATGCCAGGCATCTGTTCCTCACCGTGTGCGCAGGGGCAGCCCCAGGGGCAGGGACTGCCGCCCGTCCGCGCCCAGCACCACCGAGCTTCAGCGTACGCGCCGTCCCACCAGCGATGTGACATCAACCTCATAATGTCTTGGGAGGACTAACTATTATTATGCGTGCCATGAGGAAAGGAGCCTTGTTCAGGATGGTTCCGAAAAGTGCACTCTCCACCTTGTCTGCCCCCATCCAGTGGCCTGGACTGGACACTTCAGCTCTTGGTTGGTATCTCCAGCTGTTGGTCTGTCCTGTCAGAAACATTTCCTGAATAACATGTAAAAGGGCTCTTTAATCCAAGCCATAGAAGTGCAGAAGGAAGAGTGGAGCAGAACGAGCACTCACTGTGGAGTTGGCATGGCCTGGCTTATTAAGTCTGGGTTGGCAATCGCATGGTGGCTGGGAGCCGGGCCTGGGAGTCGGGATGTCTGGGCCCAGTATGGGCTCTGCCATCGCATCTCCTCAGGAAAGAGACTGACCTGCCTGGGTCACAGTTTCCTGTTCTCTAAAGCGGGGATAGTAATAGGGCTGCTGTGAGTATGAAATGTGATAGTGTTTGTACAGTTTTCCAGTTTTCAACAATAGTTTTTTATTTATTTAAATTCATTGGGGCAACATGGGTTAATAACATAATGTAGTGTCCAGGTGTACAAAATTATAATTTGACATCTGCGTACTCGATTGCATGCTCACCCCCTAAGTCCAGGACCATATATTTGACCCTTTACCTACTTTGCCCTCCCCTATCCCCTTTCACCCCTGGTAACCAGCATTCTGTTTTCTGTGTCTATGAGTTTGTTTTTATTTGTGTTGTTGGTTTATTGGTTACTTTTTGTTTTCTATTCCACATGAGTGAAATCAAATCTTTTTTGTCCTTTCCATCTGACTTATTTCACTTAGCATAATAATCTCAAGATATATCCATGGAAAATGACAATGCTTCATCTTTGTTTGTTTGTTGATTTGTATAGTTCTTAAGGTCAACATACCCATCGTTATTGGAATGAACAACCATCTGCTCACAGTGCACTAGCAAGATGCCAAATACGAGGCCTTAGGAACAAGTCCTCTCTACAACTGGTGAGCAAGTGGCTAGCGCTGTGAACTTCCATGTCTGCACCATCCTTCAGTTGTCCTATTTCTGGTACCCTCACCAGTCTTGACCCCATTCTGGTACATTCCAGTCCAACAGACGGGACTTCTGCCAGTCATGGTGGATCTGTGAGGTAGTTTTAGTCTCGGGATCCTCAAAGATTTGCAGCCATAGCTATGCTGATGCTTTCAATCATAATTGTTCAAAAATCAGTTCCTGTTTGCAACTGCACAATCATACATTAAAAGGGAATGTTGGACAAAAACCTTGTATGCATATATGCATAACCCAGGGACACAGACAACAGGGTGGTGAAGGTCTGGGGCAGGGGCAGGGGCTGGCTGGAGAGGTTAAGTGGAGGGAATAAGGGGACATATGTAATACTTTCAACAATAAAGATTTAAAAAAAAAAAGAAATGTTGGAGATGTCTTTAATCATCCCAGTGCCTTGCCCAATGCCTGGATCAAAATAGATGCTCCATAAATATTTATTGAATGAGGGAACAATGCCTCTGAAAACTGCCTCCTAGAAAATGCTGACGAATATCCTCACCAAAGGTGTCTGCTGCAGCTATGGGGGAAGACGTTTCCCAGACTTCTTGGCACTGCCCCACTTCTCAGGAGCCTTTTTCTTTTTGGGGGCATCAAATGTTCTTAAATGCCGCAGCTGGAGCTATAAAAACTGGTTCCTTTTCAACAAAATGTGACTTTGTCCCCGTTTTTCAGGTTAACTGATTCATCCTCACTGCATGGGGATTTCAAATGTAGTTTGAAACTGGGAAGATCTATAAGAACATAATTGCTGCTGTTCCATGTGAACTAACAAGCTAGTAGAGGATTAAAGCAAAAGGAGCCTGTTACTCTCTAGTCCTCATTTTCCAATAGATACAACTATTTTTAAACGGGCTTAATGTAGAAAAGTGTATTTGAAAGAAACAAAGAGAGCAGAAACACAAGATCAAGAATTCTTTTGAGCAATTGACTAAACAGTAGTTTGATTGTTAGGGGTGTCTTATTCCTGCGGGCAGCAGACTCAGTTACATGCGGGAAACGGAGCCGGAAGGGGGTCACAGAGGCTCAGGCTCCTTATTGGCTGTGGCCGAAGGACGTCAGTATTTAGAATATCTGGGGCATATTGACCCATCTCCCTGACTCCCATCATCCATCAGCCAAAGGCCACAGAGACCTTCTAAAACACAGGTCCTTTCTTGGCTTCTGAAGCACCATTCACCTCTGGTTTTCCTTCTACCATTTTGGTTTTTCGTTCTTTGTCTCCATGGAAGGCTCAACTTCCTTACTCGGTTCTTACTATGGAGTTCTTAAAGGCTTCAGCCTAAGTCCTCTTTAATACTTAGTTCATGTGCTGTCCCCCAACAATCTCAAGCACACCTAGAGTTTTAATTCCAACCTACAAACAAATGACCAACATATTTCTATCCCTGATTTCTAGAAGTATTTATTCAATTACTTCTTTGATATCTCCATTTAAATATTTCAGTGGCAGCCCTAGCTGGGTTAGCTCAGTGGATAGAGTGTCAGCCTGTGGACTGAAGGGTCCCAGATTTGATTCCCGTCCAGGGCACATGCCCAGGTTGCAGGCTTGATCCCCAGTAGGGGGCGTGCAGGAGGCAGCTAATCGATTCTGTCCCATCATTGATGTTTCTATCTCTTTCTCTCTCTCCCTCTCCCTTCCTCTCTGCAATCAATAAAAATATTTTTTTAAAAATTAATAAAATAAATATTTCATCTTAACCTCAACCCATTCAAATGAATACAGGCTCCTTTATTTAATATTTTTGCAGTGTTACTTGTCTTAGCCAATGCCCTGCCAATTGTCCAGCTACACAAGCCAGACCCATCTGTCATCTCCAACACAGTCCTCTCTTCCTCCAGCCCCATGTCCATCTATCACCAAGTTTTCTCTCCATCTCTGTCTCTCCTGCTCTAGAGCAAGCCCATGGTCCCTTGGGTTCTCCTTCCAAATCACTTCCCCCCCCTGAATTGCAGATCTTATTGTGTCACCCCCCTCCTAACAACTTAAAAAAAAAAAATCAATGGCTCTTTTTAGGATTCCCAAACTCTTCTGAAGATAAAGATCACAAGGAAAATGTTTTAAAACAGTTTCTGGGGTCCAATACTGACCTATTGAATTAGATTTTCCAGGAGAGATGCTCAGTAATCTGTGCATAAAATAAGCACTGCA
This sequence comes from Corynorhinus townsendii, assembly GCA_026230045.1. Taxonomy (NCBI): domain Eukaryota; kingdom Metazoa; phylum Chordata; class Mammalia; order Chiroptera; family Vespertilionidae; genus Corynorhinus; species Corynorhinus townsendii. The sequence continues at coordinate 62,720,428 of JAPDVU010000008.1, read as the reverse complement.
GTGATTCTTATTGTCAGGCAGGTTCCAGAAGATGAGGCTCTAACACAAGGGTGGGGAACATCCAGCCCATGAAATTACTTAGTTCGGCCCTGCCAAGACATTAAAGGTCAGTTAATTAAATGTTTGACCAGCCCTAGCCCAGTTTGGCTCAGTGGAGAGAGCCTCGGCCTTAGGACTGAAGGGTCCCAGGTTTGATTCCGGTCAAGGGCATGTACCTCGGTTGCAGACTTCTCCCTATCCTGGGACAACAACTAATCAATGTGTTTCTCTCAGATCGAAGTTTCTCTCATCTTTCCCTCTCTCTCCCACTCTCTCTATAATCAATGGAAAGATAGCCTCGGGTGAGGATATTAAAAAAAATAATGTTTGACCAAATGTAGCAGGCTATGTTATTTTAATGTTTAAGTTCAATATGATTTTACTTAAAAATCTGCAAAACTGAAGGAAGGATCTGATCTGTTGTTAAAAGAAAGCAATTTCCCCGTATATATTTAGTCATTTTAGCTTTGTGTGGAATAGTAACAGGAAAGGAAGTTTCTGTTCAAGATCCTCCCTCCAGCACACTCAGCCAGGGGCCAGGATCTTGCAGCAAGATGACACCTTCTTGGCCTGAACTCATAGTAAACCCTTTCGCCAGGTGAAACAGGAGCTTTTCCCCCGGCACCCACACGGGGTCTTCTTTCCACTGATCTACATGGGGCCCTACGAATCCTTCACTTTTAAGTTGAGAAAAATGTGAAAGGATTGCTTACGTCACTGCCTGCAAGAAACCTAACTACTTGTTCATTCTTGACAATGACAAGGATAAAAATGCTTGAAATCTGTAAGAGGTTCCACTTTTAATAGAACAACTCAAATGTACAAAATGAGGTCAAGTAACATGCTTTCCTGTTTTAAATGTTACTTGAAACTTACTGAGACAAGATGTGCAGCACTCGCCTGTGCTTGGTATTATAAACTAGCAGGCTAATTCTTAAGTTGATAGTTTTGCATGGCCTTCGAATGATGTTATAAATATCCAAATGGCCCTTGGCAGCAAAAAGCTTCCTCACCCCTGCTCTAACCACGCCTACGTGATCTGCAGTGTGTCCAAGGCCCTGCATTATGCCTGCCTCTTTGGAGAAGCCAGGACCCTGGACTACAACTAAACTGAACTTTCCCAGGTTCCTGGAGAACCTGCCCTCCCTTCCCCTCACCTCCTCTAATCAAGCTGAAGTGGGAAACTGAAATGAAAGGCAGAGAGGACTGTTCCACCAACTAGGATAGCATCTTTCCCCCAATGCTGCCCCCACCAGCCCCATCACCCTCTTTCTTATTGTCCCAGAGAGCTCAGTTCAGATGCCTTCCTGGTTAGCAGAACCTCAGAGGGGGCGAGAGTGACTGTTAAGTGAGCTCTCTCATTTTTCCTTTCCTCCTGGGCACTGTTCCGTGAGAACACACAAGAGACCTTTCCTTTGCTGGGACGGGGCCCAAGAAATGGCTCCCCCCGGGGAAGGCCCTCAGCCATGAAGATGACCAGATGGGACTAGTTCTGGGGCAGGAAGAAAGCAAGCTCTGCTGGCTGTAGGAGTTGGGGAGAGTCTGGAATCTTTGTAATTCCCCGAGTTTGCTCTTCTGATATCTAGCATAGTGTGTAATTGTGATTAAGCTCTAGACTAATGTCTGGGATCTGCTTCAACATGATATGAGAAGAGGGAAATGGATGAGGATGCAGATGAAGTAGGATGAGTGGTGAGCTGTCAATGTGGAGGAGTTGGATTTCTTCCTCGAGTGCTAAGGCGGAAGCTGTCCGGTCTTCCTCAGCCACAGGGGGCCTTGCCTCCTCCCTCACAGGGAGCTCTGGCCAGCCTGAGCTCCGTGTGGAGGGAGGAATTGTCCTCAGGAAGCCCATTCGTCGGCAGGAAGCCCATTCATCGGAGCCACTTGCTGGAGACCCACTCTCTGCCAACAGGGCTTCCATCCCTCGGAGTCTCATTCATCCTCATTTGCCAACCTACTGGCACACCCAGAGGCCACAGCAGACATTCTATCACTTGTCTGTAAGCGTATCTTCCAGGCTTTTAGGGTGAAGTCCAGACCCACGAATGTGGCTCACAGGGCCCCTTTCTCCTTTCCCAGTCTCAGCTCCACGCCCTCGGCACCCGCATCCTTCCCTTGAGCTCTGCCTGGGGCTCCTCCAAGCTTTCACGCAGGCGATTTCCTCCACTAGTTCCCCTTCCCCCCACCCCCTCCGCCACCCCCCCAACCCTATCTTTTCCCCTGGCAGTTTGTCCTTGGTTTAGATGTTACCTATTCTAGGAAGCTGCCCTCTCATAAAAGCTGAACGCTAAATGGAAACTGGTGTTCCGTGGGGTATGCAGGGCCTAAGGAGTGATATATATATATATATGGCCTTCCAGCAATTACTAGTACTTTCTGAAATAGCCAAGGGCCTCTCTGGGGCCATTTTAGGTGCATTTTCCATAAGAAACCTGAAGCCAAAAAGAGGCTGCCTGGATTCTCTTTCTTAGTGGCTGTGGGATACTCAGTGCAGAGAGGTAAAACCTCTCTCTCCATCTCTCTATGCTCTCCTCTCTTTCCTGTGCTATTCTTCCTCTACAGGCAGACTTGCCAAATCTCTATAGAGCAAGATCAGTAATGCAACCAAGTCCAAGCTCATACCGTTTGCCACACAACAGCTAATTAGTCAAGTGCCAAGGAACTGGAGCAAGGGGAGCAACTTTATTTGAAAAGCCAATAAGCCAATACCTGACCGACTAGTGTCCTAAAGAACCATCTTAAGAAAGTACAGAATGCAGTCTTCTTTTCTGCCAAGGGAAGGGGAAAATGCGGGGGGCAAGAGGTGGTTGACGACTGCAGACACCCGGGCACTAGCAGGGGTTCGAGAAGGTTGTAAAACCTCTCTGTACCTAGTCTGTTGACTCTAGTTGATGTGAGTCTAGACTCTAGGTTTCTGCACGTCTCTGATAAATAATCATTATTTTAACACATACTTCCCTTACCTCCTAAGGAGAGGCACTTTCTGCTGAGAGGCTGTCTTTGTACAGCTCAATCTACAAGCAGAATTCCTCTACTGCAGTGGTTCTCAACCTTTCTAATGCCGCGACCCTTTAATACAGCTCCTCATGTTGTGGTGAGCCCCAACCATAAAATTATTTTTGTTGCTACTTCATAACTGTAATTTTACTAAAATAATTTAATAAATCGTAATGTAAGTATCTGTGTTTTCCGATGGTCTTAGGCTCTACAGCAGCGATTCTCAACCTGTGGGTCGCAACTAGCAGGGTCACCTAAGCCCATCGGAAAACACAGATATTTACATTACGATTCATAACAGTAGCAAAGTTACAGTTATGAAGCAAAATTACAGCTAATCATTAGAGTCTAATGATTAGCATGTCTGTGTGCAAGACTAGGCAGAAGCTACTAACCTGGAGGCTATGGGAACAAAACAGGCTTGAACAAGGAGTCAGAGAGGCCGAGCATTTCACTCTGTTACAGCAATCATCATACATGACATTTACTGAGTGCTCAGTACAGGCTAGGCCTGTGCCAGGAGCCTGACATGGCTCCTCTGAGTAATCAGGCTGCAGGTTGCCAGCAGCAACCCCAAGAGACAAATGTTATCCCCAAACAGATACATGAAGATGAAAGTTGAGAGGTTAAGTTGCCTAAAGCTTGTAGGAACATCAAATCAAGGTTTGAATCTCTCTGACCCCATAGCCCGTCCTCTGAGACTGCTCTCAGGGGTAGGAAGAGGAGACTGAGGCAGCTGCTCCACTGCTGTGTCAGCAAAGACCCAGTGATAAAGGTCAGGGAGCTTACCTCCTATGCTTTCTGAAATATGCTAAATGCACTAAAAATCCCCGGACCAATTTCAATGTGGGTGTATTGGGGAGATGGGGGTGTTTCTGCACACCACCAAGCAGTTCTTGGAACACCAGCTGGGTGTCCTATAATCTAACTAAATTCTGACACTGCCTCTCTAGAGGTAGCCTCAGATGCCATCCAGCTGGAGGGTCCAGCCAGTCCTCCTCCCATCTGCCCCACCCCACTTCAGACTCAAGTCATAAGTCCAGGTTGTTGCCTGTGCTTCTGACCGACTGACTATAAATCAGAGGTCCCCATGAACCCCTCCTCGGGTTTGATTAATTTATGAATAATTCACAGAACTCAGGACCCCTGTTTAACAGCTAGATTACTGATTATTACAAAGGATATGAATCAACAGCCAGATGACAGAGACACGGCGAGGTCTGGAACAAAGGGGTGTCTGTCCGCATGGAGCCCGGCCTGGGGTGAGGCAGCCTTCTTGTTCCCTGCCATGGAAGTTCTCCCAACCTGCTCCTCTGGGTTTTTAGGGAGGCTCCGCTACACAGGCATGATTAAGGCATTCGCTGTTAGTGATCAATTCATACTCCAGCCTTTCTCCCCTTCCTAGGGGGTCGCGGAGGAGGGGTGGGGTGGTGGGGACTTGACTGATAGGACTGAAAGGTTCAATCTTGTATTCATGGTTGGTTTCCTTGGCAACCAGCTCCCATCCTTAGGAGCTTTCCAAGCCACAGCATTAACATAAACCCACTTGTGGTGGAGAGGGGCTTGTTATGAATAACAGACTCCCATTTCACTTTAAGGTTCTGATTTCAGGAACTGAGGAGAAAAGACCAAGTATATATACCAAGAGATGCATCCATGGCTTTTATCACTCAGGAAATTCCAAGCCTTTGGAAGCTGTGAGCCAGGAACAGGGGATGGAAACCCGATACACATGAGAAATACCTTTTGGTAATCAGAAACAGCGGTACCACAAGCACCTTCTAGGAGCCAGAGCTGCTGGATGAGAGCAGCTGAGAGCTGGCACAATGCAACGGAGACGAGTACAGATTCTAGCATTAAACCTGCTTTAATTCCTGGCTGTGTGTCCTTGGGCAAGTGACCTAAGCACTCTGGCCTTGTCCCAGAGTAAATGGAAGACAGTTTTGTACCTTATGCATGGGCTGAGAGTGTAAATCCTTTAGGTCACTGAGCCCTGTAAAGTGCACCTGGGTGATTGTGATCTAAGGCATCTTCCTCCTGCTCAAGTGTTTTCTTCTTCGGGGAGCAGAGAATTTGGTAATGTAAAGCTTCTTCTTCAAATCAATTCGCTAGGTCTCAGGGCTGTCCAGTGGAACTTTCTGTGATGAGAGCTATGTTCTAGAGCTTCCCTGTCTAACATGGTAGCCACAGGTGACTACTGAGCACTTGAAATGTACCAAATTTTAATTGATTTAAATTGTGACTAGTGGCCTCTGTAATGGGTAGCCTATTGGAACCATCACTGCCTTTATTTATGGATGCAGTTTATCTCTCCTGTTCCTTACCACCTCTTTGATCCTGAGAGAGACAGGCACATGCCCTATAAAGCTCATCTTAGAGATAAGGAAACGGTGGCTCAGAGAGGTGCCCAGCTAAAGACCAAGCTGGACCTAGAGTTCTGGGCTCCTGAGCAATCCGAGGAGAGTAACGTTCTCACCCGGCAGACATCAGAGGATGACTGCTAGGCCCAAATCATGTCTCACCTCATTGCCATGACTGCATAAAGGGTTAGAGTTAGATGCCAGGAGCTAGCATCAGAGCCACAGAATTTCCAAGTTGGGATCCAAGAGAGAAGGGTGGCCATTCCCAAGGCCGGCCACTAGAGGGCGCTGCTGATAGAGCTGCAAGCTCTGACACGGAGTCATTTCCTTCCTTAGATGCTTTTCGAAGGTGCAACAGATGACCAACTTCTTGGTGATATATATATTTTTTAATTTAATAAATCTTTATTGTTCATATTATTACAATTGTTCCTCTCCCCCCCCCCCCCACAGCTCCCCTCCACCTGGTTCCCAACCCACCCTCTGCACTTACCTGCCCCCACCCACTGTCCTCATCCATAGGTGTATGATTTTTTTCCAGTCTCTTCCCGCACCCCCCACAACCCTTTTCCCCTGAGAATTGTCAGTCCACTCCCTTTCTATGCCCCTGATTCTATTATATTCACCAGTTTATTCTGTTCATCAGATTTTTTTATTCACTTGATTTTTAGATTCACTTGTTGATAGATATGTATTTGTTGTTCATAATTTTTATCTTTAACTTTTTCTTCTCCCTCTTCTTAAAGAATACCTTTCAGCATTTCATATAATACTGGTTTGGTGGTGATGAACTCCTTTAGCTTTTTCTTATCCGTGAAGCTCTTTATCTGCCCTTCAATTCTGAATGATAGCTTTGCTGGGTAGAGTAATCTTGATTGTAGGTTCTTGCTATTCATCACTTTGAATATTTCTTGCCACTCCCATCTGGCCTGCATAGTTTCTGTTGAGAAATCAGCTGACAGTCATATGGGTGCTCCCTTGTAGGTAATTAACTGTTTTTCTCTTGCTGCTTTTAATATTCTCTCTTTGTCTTTTGCTTTTGGCATTTTAATTATGATACGTTTTGGTGTGGTCCTCTTTGGATTCTTCTTGTTTGGGGTTCTGTGCGCTTCCTGGACTTGTAAGTCTATTTCTTTCACCAGGTGGGGGAAGTTTTTGGTCATTATTTCTTCAAATAGGTTTTCAGTATCTTGCTCTCTCTCTCTCTTCTTCTGGCACCCCCATAATTCAGATGTTGGTATGCTTGAGGTTGTCCCAGAGGCTTCTTACACTATCTTCAACTTTCTGGATTTTTTTTTCTTTTTGCTTTTCTGGTTGAGTGTTTTTTGCTTCTTTGTATTTCAATTCTTTGACTTGATTCTTGCGTTCCTCTAGTCTGTTGTTGGGTCTCTGTATAATATTTTTTATTTCAGTCAGTGTATGTTTAATTTCTAGTTGGCCCTTTTTCATATCCTCGAGGGTCTTGCTAAATTTATCAGCTTTTTCTAGAAAATTCTTGAAAAACCTTATAACCGTGGTTTTGAACTCTATATCCAGTCATTTGCTTTCCTCCATTTCTTTCATTTGTGATCTGTTTCTTTGTCTCTGCATTTTTGCTGCTTCCCTGAGTTGGTAGAGTAGCTTTGTGTGGTAGGTGTCCTAAGGGCCCAGTGGCTCAGCCTCCCCAGTTACCTGAGGTGGACACTCTTGGTGCACCCCTTTGTAGACTGTGTGCGCAGCCTTGTTGTAGTTAAGTCTTGATTGTTGTGGGTATCACTGGGAGGAATTGACCTCCAGGCCAATTGGCTGTGAGGATCAGCTGTGTCTACGCTGGGAGAACTACTGTGCTGGAGATGCCTTTATGAGACAAGATTTGCAAAATTGCAAAAGCATCTGTGCTCATCTTGGATGGGGCAGAGTCTCAGGGTGGAGCAGACAGCCTTGGCTTCCTGTCAGCCCTGCCCTATGAGGCCCCTGGGTCTCATGTCCCTCGGTAATCGCTGCAAGCACCTCTGAGAGAAAGCCGCCCTTGAGTTTTGCCCACTGCCAGACAGTCCAGTTTTCCCCCGAATGAGTCTGGGTTCCCAGAGTCTCGCCCGGAACTGGAGTTCAGTGTAGTCGGGAGCTTCCGTCTCCCTCCTGCTTGAGAAAGCCAGCCACTCACTCAGCCGCCAGTCCTTTCCACTCGCAAGTATCTCCATACCTCAGCCTTTTTCAGCTCCTCTGAGTCTCAATGTGCTTTCCTCTTTCCTTCTAGTTGTAGAGTTTCCACTCAGCCAACTTTCCTGTGGTTCTGGATAGTGTCTGTTTTGTCTTTTATTTGTAGTTTTGAAATTCTTGTGTGAGGCAGCAGTTTAGGTGTTTACCTATGCTGCCATCTTGGTTTCTCTTCTCTTGGTGAAATTTTTATGTCACATACAGGCACTGGCTCCAAAAGACCTTTCCCTGAGGTCAGAATGCACTGCTTAGATTCAATGGTTTGTGTTTGTTTGTTTTTTACCTAGTTATTCAGAGGCAATAGTTTCTGAAAGTGGGCTTGAACAGGAGGAAGAAAGAATAGGGGAGTAATGGGAAGAGGAGCAAGGTGGGGGTGCAGTAGGATTTATGGAAGGAATACACCACTGAAAAGGGTGGAGCAGAGGAAACTGAAGACAAGACTCAATGACTAACCCAACACTTGACAAGAAAAACACAGAACGACTTTAAAAGCATTCCCATTAACCTTCCTGTGGCTGAGCAGGGAGGCAGGCTGGTTTCATATCCTCCTGGGACAAGGCCCTGGTCTCTGAGTATTAGTATTTCCAACATATCCTAAGAGGAAAATCTCTCTCCGCAGGTCTTAAGCGACATGTCTTTCCAACCGGTGAACAGGTAGGTTTCGGTGGGGGAGGAGGATGAGGGGGGAAACACTGCCTCCATTCTATTGGAAGCTGAGACCCAGAACCCAGCGACCTGCTCCAGATCACTCAGCCAGGTCACTCTGAAAAGGCAGAGCCAGTTCCCTAGCTTCTCTGGGCCCCGGTTTCTTCATCTGTCAGTGGTGGTGGAGGGTGACACTTTTTCAAAGGTCATTGTGAGGATTAAACAAAATAACATGCATAGAGGGCTTGGCATGGTGCCAGGCAGTCAGGGCACCACAAAGTTTACCTATGGCTACGGCTATTGGATGTCAGACCAGCAGTCAGAGAGGTGGACCGGAGGGCGAGGCTGGGAATGTGGACGTTGTAGGCCTGGAGTCCAGAACCCCTCTACAGTCCTGGCAGCAGCCCTCGGAGCCTGGGCACTGCGGAAAGGGAGCCCTATTCTCACCAAGGCCCACACAGGCATCCAGCCTCAACTCCTTAGCAGGAAGGATGCCCACAAGCCGATCTCTCATGGGCACTGAGCGCCCTCCCTCCGCCCCCGCACATTCCTGTGAGGTGTGCCCAGACTGCCAGCCCCTGACTGCTCCTTACACAGATGGTTTCTTGGGGTTGTAGTTGCAGTAAGCCCGCCTTGAGGGATGAGGTAACGTCTCCATGGGGCAAAGAGCAGGCTTGCTTACCACTCTCTACAAAAGCAGTGGCTTCCTGGAGCTCGGTGGTCCCCAGCCATGATGCAAACATGCTGAGTGGAGGCACCAGCACAGCTTTGGATGGGGCTCAGGAGTCAGGCAGGCAGGGGGTTTGGACGGGCCGGCCACCATGCTGCCAGCTGTGCCCTGGAGGAGGGTCCGAGGCCTTGGAGAGAGACTGGGCGGGAGGGGGGGGGGGGCGGGGGAGGCCAGCAAGGCTTTGTTGACATGGAGTGTGCAGCCTGTCCTGCCTCCCAGGACTGGCCTGAGGCTGAGGGACTCAAATTTCAAAACTACCCTCTGTCACGGATCTTCAGCATTATTAAAAAAGCGCTGCAACTGGGAGCTTAGAGTCACACTTATCAAGGGTCTCTTGCTTTTATTTATTTTTAAAAATTATATATATATATTTTATTAATTTCGGAGAGGAAGGGAGAAGAAAGGAGAGATAGAAACATCAATGATGAGAGGGAATCCTTGATTGGCTGCCTCCTGTACATCTCCTACTGGGGATCGAGCCTGCAACCCGGGCATGTGACCTTGACCGGAATTGAACCCGGACCCTCCAGTCCATAGGCTGACTCTCCATCCACTGAGCCAAACTGGCTAGGGCTCTTGTTTTTATTTTATTAACCGTTCTGTGTGTGCGTACCTCGCTATGAGCCGCCTGTAATCCTGGTGGGAAAGATGAAAGATCACAAACAGACATGCAGATGAATGTCAGAGAGGCCAAAGCCCCCACTTGCTCTCCTGAGGGAGGTGAGAAAAGGGAGTGACTGAGGGTTCAGAACATGAAATTGATATATTCTTTGAGAGCTGTGTGTCCCCAGAAGCTTTGTAAAACCCCCTTTGCAATGCACAGTGGGAAGTAAGGGAGAATTTCTTGACACACAATCCCTATCAGGAAGGCTGTGTTTTAAACCCAGGCATATCTGTAGTCTTTAATGTTGATTTTTGCATTTCAAAAAGGACAGGAAAGGAACAAAAAGCAGATTCAGCTATGAGAAAACCTGCGGTTGATAATATAGAAAGAGGGGAGGGGCATTCTTAAATTTGGGCCTAACAGAGGATGGTCCCAGCAGGTCCTACAGTGGGGTCCACGGTGATGACACAGGGCAGTCTGGTTTGGAAGCATTCAGATTGAAGGTTGTAGGAAGCCTGCAGGGTTGGGTCAAGGTATGTTTTCTAACTGTCCTTCCTGTGGGACATGGGAGCCAGGAGTCTCTGGTGTTCGAATAACGCAGGACTGAGTAATGGGGGACCTGAAGGACCCAGCTCTCTGGCTTTTGCAAGAGAAGAGATGCTTTGGCTCACAGAACCAAATGGCCAAATCACGAGGACAGGTGTGCCCCTGGGTCAGGGACCACAGGAACAACAGCAGGAGCTCAGCCGGGATGCTCTCCTCGCTCCTCTCTGCTCCTTCTGCCTCAGCTCTGCTCCCTTAGCTCTGGGCACCTGCCCATCGGACCCAGCTCTGCCACCGGAGCAGAGTGCAGCCTGGTACAAGCTGCAAGCCGGCCTGGAGGAGTGCAGAATGCCACGGAGCTCTGGATTAAGGGTCCAACACAGACCCCTGTGTCATCAGAGGTGAAGGGGACCATCCCAAGGAACAAGCCTGGGAGGTCAGGAGCAGGCAGGAGGCGTGGCCTGGATATGGATGGCAGCACCCATCTCACCAGAAGAAGGGAGGGCAGTTGGGTGGGGTGGGAGTAGGGGCTGGGGAACTGGGCTCTCCAGGTGACGGGACAGCGGTGTCCCCAACAGCGTGTAAACCAAAGAGCAGGCTTTCCTGGAGCTCTGGGTTCCTGGCTCTCTCTTCGTTTTTCCAGAAGCAGCTGTGGAAGGGTCTGTGCAGCCTGCGAGCCCGCTTTGGAGCTCCGGCCCTGCCTCCATTCGGCTGTGGGTTGCGTCCTGGCATCTCTGCCTGGTGGTCTTGAGGAGAAGCCTCTGTCAGCGTTATCAGCAGCAGGAGGACACTCCACCCAGGACACGTCTCCGTGTGACAGAGCTGGATGGGGCTGGGAGCAAAGGGGCCTAATTCAGTCGGAGGCAGGTCCCTCTCACACTGGGCCTCCTTCTGGACGACCCTGGGCTCCCCTCCTTTCTCTTTACAGCAGACTGGGTTTGGCTAACAGCCATGCCAACAATCAAAGGCGGCTCCTTCTTGCTTGCTGGTGGCGAAGCCTCCTGCCTGTTAGGTGAAGGCAGGGGGGAAATCCAGAGCCTATGCATGCATCTGCAAGGTAGATGGTGACAGAGATAACTGCGCCTTCCTAGACCCCTGGCCCCAGGTGGAATTCCACACCTCTCATGCTCTCCGCCCTCCCCTCACTAAACAGCTGTATAAAAGAAGTGCCTATGCCCCCTTTTTGGCGAGAACTTCCCTGGCCCACCCTCGGACCAGCAGAATTTCACCTGGGGGACGCGGGGGGCGCAAGATTAAAACTTCCCCTTCTTAATTGCCTGGACTGTCTGTGTTTTGTCTCCTGTGTCGCAAACCTCTCACTGTCCTCACCAGGGTACAGGTGTATGGGCCCTGACTCAGTGGCACCCCTGGGTTTGGGGCCAGCTCTTTGCACTTTCCAATGTCCATGACATTGCACAGTGTCTGCAAATTCCTCCTTCTGCACCCCAGCTCACTCCCCATTTCATTGGTTGGTTCATGCCTGCCTGTGGCTGGGCAGATGAACCCCACTTGCACTCCAACAAGGAACATGTAAACATGCTTCCTGGTCCTCTGCAGAAAACAGCGCAAATCCCTGGACCGTGAGACACAATTACTGCCTCTAACTACCTTTCTTCCAGGTAGAATCATATTGAGGAAGGGAGGAGCCTGGAGAGAGAAGAGGGCAGGAAACCCCTGGGCCCTGTGTAGGCCTCTCCCAGTGGTTCTGGGGAGGCTGGGCCACCACAGCCGTTGGCCCTGGGGCAGGGGAGGAGCCCTGAGAGGCAGTAGAAGGGGAACGAGTCAGGGTGTGCTCTCTAAATGTGTCCCAGCTGTGGGACTGCCCCCTGCAGAGGTGGTGGAGCCTCTGTTCTCATGGCCACCCTGGGGCTGGGACTGCAGGGCATGGCTGTGCACCATCAGCCAAATTCTCTCCAAATGCTGAGGCGGTGGGGGGTGGGGTGGGGTGGGGAAGGGGGCAAGGAACAAATTGTTTCCTGTATGTACCAGGTGACCTCAATTAGACTTAAACATGGAGGCTGCATGGCATTGTGGCAAAATCTTTGTGTTTAGTCAGCTAAGCGTGGGCTCACATGCTACCCTGCCACTTCCTTGGGTAAGTGGGGACGGTGGATCATTTGCTTCATCTCTCTGCATCTCTCTGCACTTGTTCTCCTGAGGACCAAATGCAGTGATTGATAGGAAATGCTTGGCACACAGTAGGTGTTCAGTACTCAGTCTTTCCCCCCCCCCCCCTCCAACCTCACCCCCCTGCCCCTCACTCCCCTTCTTTCAGGGCGGGAATGGCTCCCCTCCAGCATCTGAAATGTGCTGGGCACATAACTGATTTTTAGTAATAACCTGACAAGTGACTCACAAACTGGGCTTCTGTCTACAGGCTGTTCCTAAAGCTAAATATTTATAAAACTCCGATGGACACTCTGCAAAATGGAAGTGCTGGGGACAAGGGCAGGCTCAATACCATCCACAGCCTGGACAGAGTCAGATACGCATGGAGCTGAGTTACGCCAGGAAAACGTGTTCTTCTCTAGGCCAAAGGCTGGGACGCTGAGTGGAAAGCCAGCCCCTCGGTTAGAGCTGACAGGTTTTCCAGAAACAGGGCAGGCCTGGCCAGGGTGGGCTTGAGCCGTCTGCTGGGCCATGGCACTGGCAGGCCCTTGGGACCCCAACATCATCGTGACATTTGTTACCAATTCGTGCTTGGACAGGCGAGTGGAAATGTCACGATGTGCTGGGGACCTTGGGGACCGCGCTTGGCCACGCCTGACACATGTTGCAAAATTTGGCCTCTTTCTTAGCCGAACACCTCCCAAGTTCCATGGTCTTAGCTCTCAACTCCTGGGTAATGCTGTGGGGAAGCTGGGTGGCAGCACAGGGACACACCCTGGATTTCAATGAACCCCCTCTTCCACACAGAGAGGTGTGCCAGTGGAGGAATCTCCGTCGTGAAAAAGCAAGTTGTAGGAAATAGCATGGTCTTATTTTCTAATATGCATCCATATATATCTGTATACCTATCTATTTGGTTATATACCATTGTTAACAATGGTTAATAATAGAGATATATTATTTTTTATTGTTAATCCTCACCCAAGGATATTTTTCCATTGATTTTTAGAAAGCATTGGAGGGAGGGGGAGAGATAGAGAGAAACATCGATGTGAGAGAGAGACATCGATTGGTTGCCTCCCACACATGCCCCAACCAGGACCAGGGATGGAGCTTGCAACCGAAGTATGTGCCCTTGGTCGGAATAGAACCCGGGACCCTTCAATCCGTGGGCCAATGCTCTATCTACTGAGCCAAACCAGCTGAGACAATCCTAGGGATTTAGAGGAGTGGCTTCTATTTTGTAGACTTCTATATCATTTGATTATTTTTTAATAACAAGTGTGCATTTCTTGCATATTTAAGAAAAGATTTTACTTTTGTTTTCTTGAAAACAGTCACCAAATACGCAAGAAAACTTGGGATAATTTACATTTAGCTCAAATGTGTTTTTTAAAAAAATTTTATTGATTTTTTTACAGAGAGGAAGGGAGAGGGATAGAGTTAGAAACATCGATGAGAGAGAAACACCAATCAGCTGCCTCCTGCACACCCCCTACTGGGGATATGCCCACAACCAAGGTACATGCCCTTGACTGGAATCGAACCCGGGACCCTTCAGTCCACAGGCTGACGCTCTTTCCACTGAGCCAAACCGGTCAGGGCTTAGCTCAAATTTTAATGCGCATCTATTCTGGGTACCAGACAGTGTTCCTTCCCCAGACAGTGGAGCTGACAGACACTCATGTGATAAGAGGCAGCCTGAGGCAAGGGCTGGAATAGATGCTACGACCTGGGGGCTGGCATTGGTGGAGGGCCTACTGTGTGCAGGCACAGTACAACTCCTCTCCAGGGGTTGAGAGAATGGATCCTGAGGGTTCACTCATCCAGTCATCAAATACCCCACTCCTATGGTGCCTATCATGTCCACCCAAGGATTTCATTTGACCGAAAAACACAGGCATCTCTGAGCCACACGTTTGAGCCTGAGAGCGGGCCTGGGACAGTGTCTGCCTCTGGGTCCCTTCCCCACCAGGTGTACCCTGTGCTGATAAACAGTCAAGCTGCTCCAAATTAAATCTGCATCTTACAAACAAAGCAGCAGCTTTCGTCCAGTCCTTCCAGGACAGGCCTTCTGCTGGAAAGGGCACATTCCCAAAAAGAGCCTCAAAACGTTACTTTTCCCAATGAGCCACATGCCTATCAATTCTCTTTAGAATTATTAAAAACAAAAGCAAGCTGGTGAGCCATTAAAAATAAAAACAGAGAGTCACAGCTGCAACAGAGTGCAGAGAGAGCAGGGGCTTGGCTGTAAGCAGGCCTGGGTGGGACAGTGGAGCCCAAGGACGCCCCGCACTTCGTGTGAGGCTGTTTCCTCACCTGCAGCTCAGGGCTGAGGAAGGATAACACCCCCTCAGGGCTGTTAAAGGGAAGTAATGTTCCAAAGCCAACTCAAGGTTAGGGCCTCTCTCCCTCCCTCCCACAGTCAGAGGGTGAAACCCATCTGGATGCCAAGTTACCTATCTTCAGTTTCTGACAATAGGACCGTGACTCACACCAGGAAGAAGAGCCTCCCTTTGACAGAAACCCACGCCAGACAGGGAGGGCCTCCCTGCGGGCTCCACGGGGCAGTGTGGAAGGGGAAAGACTGGCCAAGGGAGCAGGCTCACCTGGACATGCTGTCGGTGTCTGCCAGCCAGGAACAGGGCGGCAAAGGAAGCACATGGGATACACAGGCTGGGCTTGATAAAAGGGCGACAGAAACCATAACACAGCAAGGTTCTTTCATGACAGAAGTATTGTATGTCACCGTCCTAAAACTTCTTCTTTTATAAGAAAGGAATTTCAGAGCTCTTGAATAATTTCTCCTTTTTTCTTATTTTAAAAACTTTAAAAATATATACTTATATACTAGAAGTGCGATGCACGAAATTTGTGCAAGAGTAGGCCTTCCTTCCCCTGGCTGCCGGCACTGGCTTCCCTCTGGCACCCGGGACTGGACTTCACTCAGGCCACTGGCAGGCACCTGGGACCCAGGCTTCCCTCCAACCCCAGCTTCATCCGGAAGGACTTCCGGTCTAATTAGCATATTACACACACACACACACACACACACACACACAATTAATTTCAGAGAGGAAGGGAGGAGAAAGAGAGAAACATCAATGATGAGAGAGAATTGTTGATCGGCTGCCTCCTGCACACCCCCTACTGGAGATCAAGCCCACAACCTGGGCATGTGTCCGAACCTGGGACCCTTCAGTCCGCAGGCTGATACTCTATCCACTGAGTCAAACCAGCTAGGACTATTTCTCCTTTTGGACCTTATTCCTCACGAGCAAGAGCCTGGGCAATCCAAAGGCATCATCGCCCCTATAGTGCACAGAGGTCCCAGCCCAGGACTCCGGAGAGGCCAGCATGCCTTCAGGGTACAGCCACAGGAGGTGACCACTTGGAAGAACTGCAAAGAACTGCGGGGGCTGCGACTCCTCTCCTGGGGTGCACAAGGAACCAAGAGAAAGGCCGGCGCTCAGGGCGCCCCCCACAAGCTGCAAGCGCTGGCCAGGGCAGGGAGATGGCAGAAGTGGGCACCAGCTTCGGGGGTCCTCGGCTGAGCCCCAAAGGCAGCAAGACTTCCACCTGTTCTTGCAGGGGCCCTGGGAGGGAAGGCCGGGGACTGCATTGTGTCCTTTATGCTGTGCCAGTCACATCTGCATGCAGCAGAGGCCTGGGAGGAGGCAGGACAGGTAAGAACCCAACCAGGTAGGAGCTTGTGCTCTGCTGACAGCCAGCACCTTCCGCCTGTCCCTGCAAGTGTACAGCTCTGCATCCTGGGCTCAGATACACTGCCGTCTCACATCCCTCTCTCCGCTGAAGGAGGCACGGTTGGAGAATAAACAGAGGGCGACTTCTCCTCCCCAGCGGTGTCCCCTGGAGATCACTGTTCCCTGGGGGGGGAGAGGAGGGAGCCTGCACCTGAGGACCCTCACATGGTCTATTTCGTTGCGCAGCATCAGTTACTGAGCTCCCGCCTGAATTTCACCAGTTACCACAGGACCCCTTTCTGCCAAAGCCCCGACCCCTTTCCTGTGACCCTCAGACAATAACAAGGCAGTTATATCTTCTATGTCCATCCTGGGGCACAGGCAGGTCCCCCACACTCTGGGCACAGGCTGCTTAGATTAATTCCTGAGTGACAGCGGCTCCTGCAGGCTCTGGACTCAGGAGCCCCCAAAAGAGGAGCCCAGAAGAGATCAAAGTGACCCTGCCTTCCGCCCGGTTCCTGTGCTTCCTCTGTCCTTGTTTGTGTGGAGGAGCCGGGACGGGTGGGCGGCACGCTCCCTCCCTCGGTCTGGGTGACTCACTTCCTTGTCAGATCCAGAGCCTGCTGATGGAAGCAGGGCCCACAGGAAGCAAGACAGCCAGTGAGGCTGCCTCCCAGCAATAAAGTGAAATGAAATTCAACACACATTTACAGACCACCCCGGGCGCACGTTCTTTGGAAAAGAAAAGAGCAAGCATGAGGGCAAGAAAAGCTATTTTATCCTTTTATTATATACAATATTAAGGCACACGTTTAAGCAGCAAAGAACAAGAAAATCTTTGGCTGACCAACAGTATCGGCACTCTCTGGGAGACACACTCCATGTTCTTGGACGCCCCCCACGCGGTACACAGACCCATCTGGCCGTGCAGCCCTGGACGCCCAGGTCAGTGCAGACCGGCAGGCTAACATGCCCACCTGTCACACCCGAGTCTGCTGGAGAGCACAGCACGCTGCCACAAAGCACAGCGACACACACGGAAAGGTGGAAAGGCGGAGGCACCCGAGCGGTCTGAGTCCTGGCCGAGGCCGCTGCAAGCACCTGCCCTTCTCACAGAATTCTCCAGGCTCTGTAAGCGCCTCGTGGAGGAGGAGGTCCCACCGTCACTCCTCAGAGGGAAAAAAACACCTTCACACAAAGAAAACCACTGTGGATACATCTGCGTACATTCTGTTCTGTAATAAATACTTAGAGGCAGGTGTCTAGATATGAACAGAATCCTAGGCAAAGTCACATGTAAACACACCACTGGGCATCAAAGCTTCCGGGGCTGACACAAGAAAAGGCTGTATAGGTACTTCATTTATATTGAGAACAATATTTTAATTCTGCCACAAAGCCAAGTTTCATGACAAACACCTCGCTCAGAGCATAACATGACAATAACATGCGCTAAGTATACACGGCTTCACAGGGCACCTACTGGGGTTTAAACCAATGACTGCGCGCTTTCATCTGCGTGTGTGCGGAGATGGGAACACAAACAAGGTTTGGTGAGAAAACAGATTTAAAAAATGGATCCACTAGAAGTTACACAGACTCATGACGGCTGTCCTCCTTAGAAGGGGTCACTTTAAGGGGCCCTTGGAATCCAAAGACTCACTCCAAGGAACATCTTAGGGGTTTTGTTGTGTGTGTGTGTGTTTTTTAAAGCGAAAATGGTGTGACTTACCTTAATCACACATCTTTATTTATCCAACTGAGTGAGTCACTTGGGATTACTTCCAAACCTAAGTCCATGTTCAAAAGGATGAAGCTCTCTCATGTCTAAGGATGATGACATGCACACGCCAGTCCCAAAGCCATACCAACAGAGGCGT
The DNA here is from genome assembly GCA_026230045.1 of Corynorhinus townsendii. Lineage (NCBI taxonomy): Eukaryota > Metazoa > Chordata > Mammalia > Chiroptera > Vespertilionidae > Corynorhinus > Corynorhinus townsendii. The sequence goes on along the minus strand of JAPDVU010000008.1, from coordinate 62,702,621 downwards.
TTGTTCACACCACGTTCTCCTTGGGCAGTGCGGCCGTGACCAGGACAGTCTCCCAAAGGGCCTCCTTCTGGGGAGGGTGAGGTGAGATGAAACACTTGGATCTTCTGGATTTTAAGAAGAGAAACCTGATACACCACCTTACAGTCAGACCTCACATGTGTGCACCTACATATACATGTGTCTTTATATATCATTAAGTGACTAAACAAGAGAAGGGTTTGCCACTTAAAGGAAGAGAAGGAAACTGCCCATTGGTTCCGGAGGAAATCCATGCACTGAACTGCTGACCTTTCCCTGCTCCCAACGGATCAGCTTCTGGCAACTCTCTTAATTCCTCCGCCCATCTCCCATGGAGCCACATGTCAGAGGCAAACCCATTTCACTCCTCACACTGAACGAAGATGCTTTAAACACACTGATAAACTAACCAGAAAGGAGAAAAGGAGACCAACATGTATAAAGCATAGACCACAACGGCCTCCGGTTTGGGATGGGAAGAAGCCAACGGTGGGCTGGATGCTCTCTGGCTACTGACAGCGTTCACCATTTCAGAACTCCGCGGCCTCCCGCTGGCCACGCTGCCTTCGCTCAGGAGCGCAAGGTCATTCGGAGGGCACAGAAGCGCGCTCCACTGGCGCCAGTGCCGAGGCACAGCAGGACTCTGGTTTTGGGAAACACACCTCTTTGCCCACAGAGCTCCCCATAGGATGTGCACCAGCTCCCTGCCTGGACACCTTTTAAACCCCAATATATTCTTCATCCTCCTGGGAACCCGGCCTCCCCTGACAGCTGTGCTCACATCGGGCTCAAAAGGCTGCTGTCCGGGGACAGCTAGTCTGCCCAGCAGCACTCACTGCATTGTGAGGACCCAGGGGGCTGAGGGCAAAGCCTGGGGAGAACCAACCAACCGGTCTCTGGAAGGTGGGCTTCTCTGGAGGGGGCGTCCTGACAGCCTCTCCCCTGAGCCACAGAACCCCTGGGCTGTTCCCGTTCACAACTCATCTGGAGCCTCCGACTGGATATGCGACCCACACCCTGTGCAGTCAGGTGCACCCAGGAGCTGAGAGCGAGCCTGCAGGACTGCAGAGGGGAGGCCCTGCCACTCTGGGTCTCCAGGCAGAGCCCCATCCTGCATGCCTGCTTGGAACCGCTGAACTCAACACCGTCACTAGCCAACACCGAGAAGTTAGCTGCTGGAATCCGGCCGCACCCCCTAGTCCGAGCAGCACCCAGGGCGGCACACAGAAGCTGCCACCCACGCTCAAGGAGAAAGAGAATTGCTCTGCACGTCTCCGCACAGAGCCAAAGCCTTGCCCTTCAGGCGATAGGGCCTGTGAGCTCCACAATCAGACACCGCCGGGAACTGCCCACCAAGTCCAGACCCTGCGCAACACGTGCTTCTTGGATGGATGTGTAGCCACGCTTAAAATGGGACACAAAGATTTCCATCTATGTCTGGGGTTTATGGGCAATGCTAGGTGCTCTGGGCCTACTCCTGTTTCTTTCTTTTTTTTAAATCCTCACCCGAAGATATTTTTCCATTGATTTTTAGGGAGCGTGGGAGAGGGAAAGACAGAGAGAAACACTGATGTGAGAGAAACACACCCATTGGTTGCCTCCTGCACAAACACTGACCAGGGCCTGGGCCGGGGAGGAGCCTGCAACCAAGTTACATGCCCTTGACAGGAATCAAACTCGGGACCCTTTGGTCAACAGGTCGAAGCTCTACCCACTGAGCAAACCAGCTAGGACCCTTGTCCTGTTTCTTAGCTCCTGAGAGTGGGGCAGCTGCGTGTATCCGTGCACACACACACACGCACACACGCACACGCATGCACATCACAGCCATGGGGGAGAGCGGGCCAAGATGTGGCACCGAAGGACAGTAAGTATCCCTCCATCAGAGGCAGTCCAGCCTGTGACGAAGGCACAGCTCCTCTCCACATTCATAGATCAGATCTGGGTAATCCCGGCTGTGAGGCTCTGGGAAGGGACTCAGCCTCCCTGAGGCCCCGTGTCCTCCTGTGAAATAAGGCCCTGCTCCCGGGTGGCTTACGGACTCACTGAAAGGTATCACCATGGTGCTGGCATACAGTCAGCACTAAAAACCAGAGATTCTATTATTTCTTTTGAAAAATCAAATGATAACATATTGCAAACTGCCCAGAACAAAGAGTGGGTGCTGAGGACAAGCACGCTTCCAGAGGGTTACCAAGCTGGGTGTCAGGGGCCCTGGCTCGGCAGGAAATCTCCCATAAAGCATTTTTAAAGCTATAGGTCCCTTTTGTTATGGAAGTCTTAGCAGGTTAGAAGAGAAAACAGATCCACAAAGGCCCCAGGGCAACTGGAACGTGGTGATGTCCCTGCTTGCATTCTGACAGTAACACGACGGGCACGCGTGCCAATCTGGTGCCGAGTGTGCCAGTGAGGTGTGCCAGAGCACGGAGACCAGGTCTGGGGGAAACTGGGCTGTGGCTTTCGCCCTCACACACTTCCAGGGGAACTGCCCAAGTTTGGGGTTGCCCAGACGTGGGCGGGGGTGGGGGCTGGCAGAGGCGACTTGCCTTCCTATCTCTAGATCCTTTCTCTCCTTCCTGGTGGATCCCCAACACGAATCAGGCATCAAAATGTCCTTAAGAGAGTCAGTTGCCATATACTGAACCTCATCACCCACAAAAAGTGATGAGAACAGAGACTGGAATGGGGACCCTCTGCCCCATGCACAGCAACCCTTTCCTCACTAGGGGCCTCTGTGCCCTCTCCTCACATGCCAGGGCATTTGGGAAGCTCTTTGCCCCGGGCCGCTGGGGCTACCCGGGCTGCACAATATTCAGTGATGTGTAACCCGGGACGACAGAGGCGGCCAGCGGGAGGTGCAAGCTCAGGGCCCATGCAGAGCAGCTTGGAGGTCACAGTGGACACCAGGCTCCTCTGGGCAAAACACTGGTTTCCTCCCTCCCCTCCGGCCTACACTTGTCATCCTTCAACCTCCTTAATTTGGGGAGGCTGTACCTCCACCCAGGTTACACTCTAAAAACCAACCCTCAAATAAGCCAGCCAAGCAAAATTTCCTGAGCAGGGCGGCCTCCAGGCTTCACTGAGGTGGTCTCGAGCCTGGGCCTCCCTCTCTTTCCTGAGTACGAGGCGCATGACCTGGAATAACAGCGTCCTGCCAACGCGGACCCAGACGGAGAACGGTCTCAGGGCTCGAGCAGCTGCTCCTCTGTTCTGACCCAGCACCTCCTGGATCTGGGAGCAAAGCCTCCCGTCCGAGGGGTGAGATGTCACACACAGGGACATAGGCCCTCCTCTCCCTCCCTCCCTCCTGGCTCTTGAACATGACAGTCCCGTCTCGCTTTAGATAACTTGCCCTAAATTGAAACCCTAAAAATTCAGACCAAGCTGTAGGTTACAAAGCAGTTTGTGGCAGAGTGGAGAGTGGGGAATGTGCTCAGGAGCCACAGGTCTGAGAAAGGGTACAGGATATAGGCACAGGGGCGGTCCCAGAGGCCCCGAGTCAAGTGCCATTCCTTTCCTGTCATGCTGTCCTGAAAGCCTTACCCCACAGAGCCATGGGGAGGAAATGCCAAGCTCCGTGCCAAGAGCTGACGTGAGGGAGAAAAAAGCCAGGGCCACGCTCCTCACACAAGCTGTCACACTGGCCGTGGGCCTCCCGCCTCGCCAAAGCTCACCTAGTGCACAGTCAGAATGGCATTAGCGGCTGCAGGGGAGGCAGCAGCCAGGAGGCCAGCCTGGGACTCTGTCCGGCTGGCCACTGTGAAACACAGCAGGAATGGCAATAGTTCAGACACTGTTCTCATGAATCCCAGATCTACTCTGCCATGTTTCACTTAAAAATGAAGAAGAAGAAAAAAGAGTAAAATGAAAGAAAACTAAGCAAGGACAGAGATGAAATCAGGGAAGTCGGGGAGGATGAGCACCAAGACCAAAATGCTCCCATTCTGTTCAGAAAACACTGCCTCGAGTCAACACAAGCTAGGAAGCCCCACAATCGCCTGCAAAATTCAAACCAAGCAGGTCATTAGAAGAGGACCAGAAGGTCGCCCCTCAACTTTTCATCTCATTGTCACAGCCACACACACTCACAGACACCCCCAGGTGGCACAGGTGGTATTACATCACACCAAGAGGGGCTCCCAGAGATTTCTAGGAGGTTCTTAAACAGATGCTAATGGGCAAGGAGAATGGGGGTATTCCAAGGAAGATTCCGGTTCAGGTTTATCTGTTTATAACCAGAAAATGGGTGTACACAGATCCTCCCCAGGAGATACATTTTCTGTACATTGGAAAAGTCCATTTCCTATTTCTTCTTCGTTTCCAAACCTACATGCATTGTCTCTCTGCCACCATAAGCAATAAAAATCCATAGTGTTCACTCCATCTTCATTCGTGTAGGTCTCCTGGTTTTTTTAAAAAACATTTATAAAAAAGTGTTCTTACGAATCTGAAATCTCTATCAGTTCAAATCATTCCTGGTTTCCATCTACCACCTTCTTGATCGCTCTTCTTGCTCGTGCCGTTCCCTTTGCCGCGCTCCTCCCCCGCTTGTCACTGTCCCAGCACGACGTTCCTCACGGGCACCGCGCTAGATGAGGACCTCCATCATCTCCGTGTCCGGGAACTCGGGCTTGTGCAGCAGGCTGCTGGCGCGGCCTTTGTGGTCAGGCGACTTCCCGTGGCCAGGAGAGTTCTCTGCCAAACACAAGGGAAGCATCAGCAGCCCGCTCCTCAGGGGCAGCCGCGCCAGGTGTCTCTGTGGAACCCTTTCAGACACCACCCTCGCCCCCAGTGCATGCAGGCAAGGCCACGAAGCCCGGCCCACGTGGGGCAGGTACTTCTCACACATCCCTGTCTTCCTCGGAAAAGTGCATTCCAGGAATTAAATCTCAGAACAATGGCAATGCTATACATACTTTTCTACTGTATTTTGTAGGGTGAACAGTTCATTTATCCCCCAAATAACCCCACACTTTCTCAAAAGCTCTCCTGAAGAGACCGATCCCCATGACTAAGATTAGTGCCCACGACAAAGCCAAGTCTACTCTTTCCCGGATGCTTTTGGACTCATTGCAAGCTCACTCCTCCCAAGTCATCTTCTCCTAAATGTTTTCGGGTGACCCATGAGTACCGGCGTGAATGCAGTGCCCGAGTTCCCCTCCTCTGCAGTTAAACCTGCCTTGTCCTTTAGGAAGGAGGCACCCCTGACCCCAAATCCTTAACAAGTCAGGCCCCGTCTAGGTACCCCAGCCTCGGAGGCACCTGGTGCCTGGTATTGCACCCCCCCTCCCCCCGCGCCCTTGGAGCACGTCTATTTCTTCCCCTTGTAGGAAAGGGCTGGTTACAAAGCACAGTAATAAATTAGGAGTGTCACACTTCATTCCATACGAGCGCACAGCCTAGGTGTATTAGGGTAACCCTAGTCATAAAAAACACCCACAAAGTGAGAGCTGCCCCCTCCCCAGCTCCACAAAGGCTCCCTCTCTCAGGCCAGAGAACGCCAGGGTGTTTCCCTGCAGTGCCAAACATCAGAACATCTCACCCAGTTTCTCTGCGGTCCCTTTGGCCACTGGGTGTTTCAGGACCGGGCTGTTGGAAGGGGTCATACTCAGCCGGCCGCGGGTGGGCAAGGAGGCCATGTTGGGCCAGAAGAGTTCGGTGCTCTTGTCCGTCTGGGTGCTGCTGTCTTTGCTGCCCGTCTTGGCGTGGGCGCTGCTGGCCGACGTGGCGGACACTGTTGGGGCCAGCGCTGTGGCGGGCGGGGCAGGCAGCGCGGGGGTGGATGCGTGCTCGTGGTGCTCCTTCCCCAGCAGCAGCCCTGAGGACGGAAGGACAGCTTTTCAATGCCGTTCTTTCATACAAACAAAAGTCTGAGTCAAGAAGGCTCAGGACTGCTGTATTCATTCACTGATTCACTCACCAAACACACTTATAAGCACTAACTATGTGCCTGACCAGTTGAGAAGCACTGAGGAAATGTAAAAATGGAAAAGACCTAGTCCCCTCCCTGAAAATCTATGGTTGTTTTTAAGGAGTTGGAAAATGGTTATAACCTGATAAACAGTAGGATAAAATTACTCTAAATGGCACGAAGTACCCAGTAGCCAGTGTCGAGGGGTGGGGATTCCTGCAAGGCTGTCTGGAGTCCACGCTTGCTCGGCCTCATGCACGACTGGGGAGGGCTGGCCTTGAGTCGTGGTTGTGTGCTTTAGAAGAACGGAGTTTCCCTGGCCCCAGGCAGGGCCCTACTGGCCTGCTGTGCTTCTGAACGGCCCACAGTTCCACCCCCGTCTTGGTACTGGATGGTCTCCTGCAGCACCAGCGTCAAATACAATCTCGTTTCCAGGTCAGACCGACACCAAGGAGACCCAGCAGCTGAGAGCCACGGCCCCGAGAAGCAGGAAACCAGCCGGGCCCCTGGGAAGAGCCACATGGCCGCTTCTTGCTCGGGGCCCCGGGGTGGGCAGGCTGGGGGCAGGAGCGAGGACACGCTGGAGGGAAAAGGCAAGCACGGTGGGCAGTGCTCTCCCTCCGCCTCAACGTCTCCCTGCAGCGCTGGGCAGGACAGCTACGTTTTTATTTTAAGTAATGAAATATGGCACACATTCAGAAACGTGCCAGCACTCCCGAACACTAGCCTATAGAAGATGTGGTCGGCACAGTCAACGGCTTGTTCATGCAATCGAACCAGCCAGCAATTCATAAAGTGTCCTCGCCAGGGCTGTCGGAGGTGCCCATTCACAGCACACACAGAGCAGCTCGATGCACACAGCTGTGTACTCCAATGAAACGTGCCTCTTGGTGGCTTGGATGTGTTGTGAAAAGAGGATTCCATTCAGTGGGTGGGGCCTGAGGCTGCTTCTCTAACAAGCTCCCAGTAAGGCCGGTGAGGATGGTCCACAGGCCACGCTAGGGAGTGGTCGGGGGCTTTACACACGTCGCCTCCCTTAGCATTTCACAGCAGCGTTATGAGACAGGCCCCGTCTTAGCCTCTGCTTTAGACATGGAAACGGCAGCTCAGAGAAGTGAGCATCTCACAGCTAAGAAGGCGCAGAAATGGGATTCAAGCCCAGCTATGCCCAGCTCTACGCCAACCTGTGTTCTTCCCTCCTAACCAGCTGCAGGTTGACAGGGATGCTCTCATGGAACTAGGTCACTGGCCAGTCGTCTCACCCTTGCCCTCGCCATCAGCAGGGCGTACACTGTCACCCCCACCTCCTTCCAGGGCCTGTTGGGCAAGAGATGGTGGAAGCAGCATGGGGACTGGGCAGTGGCCGTGTCTGCTGCCTCTGCCCCGCCTCTCAAAGAGCCCCTCTGGTTTTATGGCGCGTGGACACCAATGACAATGGCAATAATGAGAGGAACACAAGTGCAGAGAACACAGCAATTCTTCCTGCAGATCGGGCCGCTCCCAGGCCTGGTGTAGATATGCAGATGCCAGGGACATAGGCACAGAGACCAGAGAAACTCCTGCCTGGCTGCATGCTGCAAACAGACTCTGGGGCTCCCTAACTGCATGGGGAGCTAAGTGTCCTGGCTGGGGGGGAAGTGGGGTGCCTTTGATGATTCCTTGCTGTCCACCGCGCCCTCTTTGAAGTGCATGTCCTCGGAGGGCAGGGGCTGCTGAGGCCACCTGTGGAGGCACTTCACATGGAAATTCTGGCTGGGAGCCTTGATCCCCCGACTCTGGCAGGTTCATACTGGAAGCTCTATCCCCTCTGGCACGAAGCAGCCAGGCTCCTCTGGGGTTCTGTGCTGACAAAAACTGGCTCTCGGCTCCACAGATAAAGAAAACACACTCTGACCCAGGGAAATGCATCAAAGGAGGCCAGACCCTGCAGCTGCCAGAATGCGGGGTGGGGGGGAGGAAGGGGAGGACGTGTGTCTGGGAATGCTGCCTGCTTCCTCTCCAGACTCAGCGAGCCATCGACAGGCTGGCCCTCGCCCCAGGAAACCCGTTCGTGGCTAACACCACCTCTGCAGAATTCTCAAAACTCTGCCCGTGCAACCACCATGCAACCAGCACCACAACCTCCATCCTCTCATGCGCGCACACTTCCTCCGAAGTGCCTCCCACTGTTACCTCATTTCACTCTCACCACGGCCCAGGGCAACAGGACAGGCACTGCCTTGCCTTTCCAGGCGCAGAAGCGGAGGCAGAGCAGTCTTACAACTGGTCGGGGGCAGAGCTAAGTTCAGTGACATCTATGGGCTTTTCATTTTATGTTGTGAGGGTCGGACACTTCCACTTTCAACCGTGTTGATAATTACATGAGTCAACCCATGGCCCATAGCCAATCTGGTGGCATTAGCCGCTGCTTCCACATTGCTCATTCAATTTTCACAGCCAAAGTATGATTGGTTATCCTCCCCATTTCACAGATGAGTAAACTGAGACTTGGAAATATTCAGTGGCATTTCTGTGTCCCATGAAGGGCAAAGCCAGACACCACAAAAGTGTCAGGACTTTTTCCACCAGATGAGGTTGCCTCTCAAAGCTGGTGTAGCTCTTGCCTTCCAGACCCTAGACCCCAGCCCGATGGAGGCATGGGGCTCACCTATGCTCCCCTTCCAGGTCCTTTCTTCCTTCTTCTCCTCTGCTAACTGGCTGCTGGTAAGAGAGGTCTGGCGGGAGTGTGTTCCGGTGGCCGCAGCAATGGAAGGGACGGAGCGGGCGGGCCGCAGGCTCGAGGAGTCCGCCTTCCCGGCATCTTTGCGGGATCGCTGCTGAAGGACCTTAATCATGGCATCCCTCTCGATGATCTTGGCATGGAGATTTTTAATGCTGTGTAACAAACAGAACAAAACAGTCATCATCACACTCCACTTGGCTAGGAAAACACAAAACATTTTTCAGGTTGCCCAGGGACTTGAATTAGAATTCAGGATAGAAAACGAAGCGTAGTAAAGTCTTCAAACATTTACAATGTGCAAAGTGTATAGGCTGGGTCTCTGGTAGTAGATCAGAGGGGTACACCTCCTCTGGCCCCTGGGGAGTGTCTGGGGCTTACTGGGAACCTGAGGACACAGGTGAGAAAGGCGTGGCCTCCCAGCAGGCTCAGAGGCCACCTCAGAGGGCCTGTCCCTGGCTGTGGGTGGGAGAGCAGCAGGAAGCCTCACTCAGGGTCAGCCTTCCACGGAAGTCAATTACCCTATTTTCTCAGAAAGACAGAGGATGAACAGGTTTTCTGGGAGAAATGAATTCCCCCCGAAAGGCCAAAAATGAGAATCAGAAAACACTAGCATTCTTTTCAAACTTGGAGAGTAACTCGCCCGCCTGTCAGCTGTTCAGAGCAGGGGCTGGGGCTGGAGTGTGAGCCCCAATGCGGTCACGGGGGTCGTGAGGGGCGTGGCCAGGGTGGAGTGTGGTGTCACGGCCGCGCACGCGGCTGTCCTTACGTGTACTCCATGTCCTGACACCTCCTGGCGGCCTGCACCACCTCCTCCTCCTCCTGCCAGATGTGGGCCTCCAGCGAGGCTTCACCGTAGCTGCCGTTCCGCGAGTGGTTGATGATCGTCGTGTCCCTGGCAACACAGGACACACACACACACACACAGAGTGATGCAAACGCTCACAGAGAGGCGTGTGAGGTCACCGCGCTAAACATCTCTCTCCACACACGCCTTCCCCCATGTTCCCTCCTGGATCCTGGCCCATTCGCTCCCTCAACTTGGTAGAACGAAGACAGTATCTAAGGAAAACAAAATAAAATCCCACCGTAACAATTCCCTGCCCTCTGCCAGAGCCACCTTGCATCATGCACGCTATGTGGCAGCTATGACTACGGACGCTGCACCTGCTGACACGTGGATTCTATTACTCTAGTTGTGAGGGTCTCTCTTTCACACTGACTTATCCTTTCTGACTTTCTCAATCGGGGCTGAAGTTTTATGGCTGCTCCTTACCCACAAAGCAGCTTTTTCAGTATCTTACAGTGAAATGGAGACTCAGTAAATACTTAAAGCGGATACTGGTCCCCTTGGGCAGAGAGGCTCACGCTGAAAGCTCCATCCTGCTTGCTTCCTCGCTCACTTCTCGTTTCATGGGCCCCTGCCTGGGATTCAGGTCCACTCGGCTGACAGCCATGCCGGCAGCACAGCCGAGAGATGAAGACACACCCTGTCCTTGAAAGTGCAGTGCAGGGGGGCAGGATGGGAGGGACAGACACGGGGAGATTAAAATGTGGAGCTGCAAGCTGGTGTCTGATGGAAAACCACCGGTTGAAGAGAACTCTTCCTGCCACTGGTTTCGGCAACTCGATCACACCTAGTTGACGACGGCTGGTGAGAATAAGATAACTATGCCCTGGCCGGGTGGCTCAGTTGGTCAGAGCACCGTCCCGATACACTAAGGTTGCGAGTTTGATGCCCAGTCAGGGCACATGCAAGAATCAACCAATGAGCCCAGCCAGCGTGGCTCAGTGGTTGAGCCGTTGACCTATGAACCAGGAAGTTTCATGGTTCGATTCCTGGTCAGGGCACATACCCAGGTGTGGGCTCCATCCCCAGTAGGGGGTGTTCAGGAAGCAGCTGATCAATGATTCTCTCTCATCATTGATGCTTCTCTCTCCCTCTCCCCTTTTAACTGAAATCAATAAAAAATATACTTAAGAAAAAGAATCAATCAATGAATGCACAAATAAGTGGAACAATAAAAATTCTTGTTTCTCTCAAATCAATAAAATGAAAAAATTAAAAAATAAGATACCTGCCATCTAAGTGATCAAAATATATGTTAGACCAAAAGGTGCAGTGATGTCTCTGATCAGTGAATACTGAATTGGTAAGAAAAGATCCAGCCAAATGTTTCATATTCCAAGGCCGCAGTCATATTTAACATCTTATGGCTGTTCTCTAGGACACTCAAAAACAGCAAAAAAGAGCCCCTTCTTTTATCTTTTTCAACAAGCAACTATCAACGAATGAGCATTTCTTTCCTGCCAGGGCCTGAGCAAAGCACGTTACATGGGTATCTCGTTCAGTCTCACAGCAACTCCTGCAGCAGGTGCTATCATCCTCGTTTTGCACAAAGATGGCAAAACCAGTTGGTCCCCCAAAATCACTTTCTTCGTTTAAAAAGCATTGCTGAAAAGACACAAAACTAATGACTAGACATGCTCATTTTCACCCAGGCATACGCAGCCAGTTAGCATCTGGACAGGAGCTCAAAATTTCAACCTTCCCCAAAATCTTTCTTTCCACAGAAAAGCAATGCTGAAAGTACAGAGGTTCTCTTTTAAAAGAACATCAAGATTGGAGCTAAAAACCTGATTTTTCTTGAGGCTGTGGGTAGGCGTAGTCAGTAAGGGGGAGGGGAGTTTTCCACAGAATTATTAGATGCTCTATAAACACCTGTGGAAGCAAAGAAGGGGGAAGGGAGGAGTGGTGGAAAGGGCCTCATTCCGTCCATCCTATTCTCTGAGGGCAAGAGATGTGGACCCTGGCATGCAGGCAACAAACAAGGCTGGGCTAGCGTGGTGTGAGTGGCTGACGGCATGGAGCAGGGTCTGGCTCCCTGCTTGCAACCAGCCAAGAATTATAATTTCCATGTCAGAAATTAGATCATTTATGAATGAAGTGAGTGACGTTCGGAGAGGCTTCTGCAGAATCACACATCTGTAGGCAGCGAGAGCTGGGGAAGCCTTGCATGTGGGATCCTGCCTCCCTATGCCATGCTCTCGCCATTAAAAACCACAGGGCATCACCGAGAGCCACGCCCCAGACAAAAGCTGGCAAAGAAGCCAAGCCCCTTTGTAACGATATGATGGTTTGTTCTCTTCTGCAGGATAGAGAGGGGATTCACTGGTACTAATTACCTTACAAAGCAAATTGCGGAAAATAAAAACATTCCAATGTGTAACCATCAAGAAATACTTCCAAGAGCGTCAATGTTCTCACCCAGATGCTACAAAGACTGAACTGGGGCTGCAACCCCCTCCACCTCTCACATCATGACTGCAGCTTCGACACAGCACACATCTCAAATGTCCATCCCCAGCCCTGGGGGCTCGCTCAGATGGGGTTCTGTGGGCTGTTTCCCCTCAGAGCACAGACCTGCATGAACAACACTTGGGCACTAGAAACTGATCCCCAAATGGCCATTCCCCCCGTGAATCTGCAGGTCTCCCAGATGCTCATGTGCTGTGGCGCCCAGCGGAGGCATCTATGCCCCATGGGTGGCACTGCTCTCTGTCCAGTCCTGGAGGCATCAGGTGAGCATATTGCTGGCAGTCTCCTCTACTTGAGGATGAACACGAGAGCCCATGGATGGTTTACGAGGTACCCCCTGTACCCCAATGGGCCTCCTCTTCAGTAAAGAAGAAATAACACATCCCAAAGAAACGTGGGGCTGACTAGCCCAATTTTATGGATGAACCTTTGAAATTTGAGGACGGCCTCCAACTAGACTAATCCTAAATTGTAGTGAATTCTAAACAACTCCGAATTAAATGTAACTTATTGGTAAAGAGCAAAGTGGTGGGAGGCAGGGTGAGGGAGCGGCAGTGAGAAAGGACTGGGAGAATGCGCGGCTGCCCCAGCGGTCCAGCGATCACGCATGCAGGTGAGCGCCGGCAACCAAGGCGCTATCTGCTCACCCAGACAACAGGTGAGTTTCACAGAATTACTCTGGGAATTACTGAACATGTTGAGCCAATTTTGAAAGAAGAATAAGATTGTGCACTACAGAAAGGAAAGAAGGCAACGAGGTCATAACAGACAGCAGCAGAAAACAATTGCAAGCCCAGCGGAATCAGGCTTGAAGGCAGACAGGTCTCCCTTCCCACGTGGCCCCACCACTTACTAGCAGTGTGACTCGGAATAAACCGCTGCACTTCCCTAGCCTCATTTCTTCACCTGCAAACCGAGGATGATAGCATTCCTCCTTTCAGGGCTGTCAGGAGGATGAACTCTTTTTGTCCGGCCCCTGTCACACACCCACTGTTGAAATAAACTCTCCCCACACCACACTTGAAGACTGAATACTATCCCTCTGTGAGGATGCATTTTACCTAGCAGAGTGAAACCCCGTGGGACCCCAGGCTGGCCTCACCTCTCGGCTGCAGCGGTGGCTGCGGCATTCATGGCAAAGTGCCGGATGGTGCTCTCCTCCAGATACTTCTGCTCCCACTTGGTCATGTCGGCCTCCAGGGCCAGGATCCGCTCCTCCTTCTCCCTCACAAGTTCCATGAGGGCCGGGGCATTGTATTCCAGCGTGCTGGCTGGCGGGCCGTTTCCATGTTTCTAGAGAAGCAGAGGGAGAACATCTTGATGCGAAATGGGGGCTATAAAGCAGACCACACTAACCGTGTCTGCACAGTTGCCCGCATGGAGCACAAAGTTTACCCAGATCCCCACACACTCACACACGTTCCCATCCCACTCTCCCTCCCTCTCCAGGAGGGATGACCAACCTTAGCAGATCCTAACACCAAGCTACCTCACCTACCAAATTCCTATCTCGATGAATTGTCATGGAACTTTATCGTATGAATAGACAATATTATCCCAATTTTACAGAGAAAACTAAGCTTCAGAGAGGTTAAAGGAACTGTTCCATGTCTCTGAGTTACAGCAGGGTCAGGATTCAAACCCATGTCTGTCGGTCCATACGGTTCCGTGTGACAAGAAGTGGCTTGTCCAACACCCTGCAGTTCATTTATACCAACAGCAAGAGCAGTAACTAAGTCTTGGCTTCCTGGTCTGGGGCCCTTTCTCCCGAGTGCTCAGAAGTGATTCCAGGCGTTTGTCTTCCCCGAGGCTGGGAGATAAAATGGAAAGGCCCAGGGACTGGGAGTGAGAAGCCCTGACATGCGTGCTCTCCCGGCTGCAAAGCTCTCGTCTGGGAAACAAATGAATACCTGCCCCACTTAGAGGCCTGAGAGTCAAAAAAGATAATGCATATGAAAGCATTTGATAAACTTTAAAGGGCTAGCCAAAGCAAAGAGCTGCCAGAAAGTCTGTAATGCGAGCTCAACCCGTTCTTTTCTCCCGGGTCTGTAAGACAAGGAGTAAAGCGGATGTCTTATCTGGACTGCTCACAGAGGAGAATATTCACATTTCAGATCCCCCCTTTAACCCAGGCACCCTATTTCCTCTAAACAGCACGACGTGGAGGACGATGGGGTTTGAGGAGTTCTGACTTCAGGGAGAATAACTTCATCCCAGCTATTCTACGCCCCCTCCGGTTTCCCAGGGGTCACAGATTGTAAATGCAGAGCTGGTTACAAGGTGAGAGGCACTGGGGACCACACACAAGCTCGAGAGCAATGGGCCCACGGGCTTTTTACTGTAAACCATATGTTTGTGTTCAATTTTTTAAAGCTACAAATACCAATTATTCTAGGATCTTGGCCAGTGGCTAACATTTAGTCCTCATCCACCTGCATAGGAAGTCACGGACTCCTGTAGCCAGCACCTGGCCTCAGGCAGGAGGACATCAGGTCCAGCAAAACAAGAGCTCCCTTGCTCTCAGAAAGGGTCCAAGAAAAAGATCCCACAGCCTCGCTAAGCTGGTCAGTTTCTCTTTGAATCCTCAGGCTCCCATCTCAGCTGGCTGATTCATTCTGACCTCACATGAGATCATGGCAAGTCTGCATAGAGCAATTGATTCAGATCATGAAGAGTTATTAAAATAAATGCATGAGTTTCAACACTCAAGCATAGCACAGTCTAACAGGCAAGCACGCCAGCCAGGAAAACGGGCCAATGGTCAGGCAGGCCAGCTTCTGCTGCCCATTCAGTTGACCAACAAATATTTACTGAGCACATAGACCATGTGCTGGGAATACCACAGTGAACACATTTCTGTCACCTTTCCCAGTGGGACTGGAAAAGCTGGAGTAAGGGAGGAATCTGGGAGAGGGTGCCAGGATGCCCCAGGCCTTGCACATACTCTGAAGGTCATGATGATAAAACAGCAATGATAGCTATTCTTTCTTAATGAGTTGCCCAGTGCCGGGCACTGTGCGGATTTTCTTATCTGAGGTTATATGTGTAAGATCAGCATAATGTATTTTTATTTAGTTATTTGTTTATTTATTAACCTACCTACCTACCTATCTATCTATTTATTTATTTAAAATATATTTTATTGATCTTTTACAGAGAAGAAGGGAGAGGGATAGAGAGTCAGAAACATCAATCAGCTGCCTCCTGCACAACCCCTACTGGGGATGTGCCTGCAACCAAGGTACATGCCCTTGACCGGAATCGAACCTGGGACCCTTCAGTCTGCAGGCCGACGCCCTATCCACTGAGCCAAACCAGTTAGGGCTGCCCCATTTTAGAGACAAGGAAGTTGAGGCTCAGAAAGCTCACTTACCCAAGGGCTCTTTCCTAGTAGGAGGAGCAGGCAGGAGTCACCCACCTTGGTCAGTCTAAGCCTGGAGTCATCCTGTGAATCAATTCATGACTCCATGCCGCTCTGTCCCTTCTAGTCTACCCACTGTCGGGAAGGTTCCAGGGCACGTGGGGGCTGTGTGTTGTTAACGATGTGGGTGGAGAAGTTTGGCTGTGTCCTGGCATCAGTCTAAGGGCAGAGCCCCTGTGTGGGTCTTGATTTAATAAGTTCTCTGAGCTACTCTCTCAACGGTCCCTTCAGAATAACGCCCTATGGAGAGTGATTTTGTTGAGAGGGATATGACCAGGAGCTGTTACCATGTGGCCTCAGTGTGACCTTCCTACGAGGGTTAGATAAATGCCTCTGCAGCACAGGAGTGAGGAGCAGGGTGCCAGTGGGCTGGCCACGTCCCAGGCAAGCATATGCATGAGCCATTGCAGAGTGAATGAGGAGGAAGCTGATCAGTGAGGCCCCTGGGTACCTTTCCCAGAAAGGCCAAGTTTCTCGGGGGACCCCAGGCTCTGGAGTGGACTAGAGTGGACTCTAGGCATCACTGCTGAGGGCCAGTAGGCCTGCACTCACCACACTGTCCACAGGCTCCAGGCAGGAGCCTGACCAAACTTTATAGTATACTAGAGGCCCAGTGCATGAATTCGTGTACGGTTGGGGTCTGGCCCACCCTGATCAGGGCTGACTGGGCTGGGCTGGCTGGGGGAGGGGCTGATCATGGGCAGGGCCAACCAGGGGGAGGGGCCACAGGCAGTTGGCTGGCTGGCCCCGCCCCTGGTTGAACTTCCTGTTAAACTCCTGGTCAATTTGCATATTAGCTTTTTATTATATAGGATACCACATGGAACTAGCTAGAAACTCAAAGTTTTGGGGTGAATTTATTTGTAATAAAATTTTTACCTTTTTTGGTTATAGAATAATGTATGCTCACTGACAAAATGATAGAATAAAGAGGTATTAAAGGAAAACATAAAAAATATCACTCATCTTTTTAATGAGTAGGCAAAATAACAAGGAAATTCATAAGTATCATAGGAGACGGATTAACATGCTCACTTAAAAAAACAAAACTGATATTATTTTTAACAAGATGCCGAGATAAAGTTCTGTTTAGCTCTAAAGATCGTCTCCCCTCTTTTTGATTTCATGTC
Organism: Corynorhinus townsendii; assembly: GCA_026230045.1. Classification (NCBI taxonomy): domain Eukaryota; kingdom Metazoa; phylum Chordata; class Mammalia; order Chiroptera; family Vespertilionidae; genus Corynorhinus; species Corynorhinus townsendii. The sequence goes on along the minus strand of JAPDVU010000008.1, from coordinate 62,686,103 downwards.
AGCCATAACCAGCAAAGGGTCTGCTGTCAGCCCACAAAACTAGACCCAAAATGCAAGCCAAGTAATTTCCCCGGAGAGCCTCAATTCTGAAACCTCGGTCTCCCCCCTCTCCCCCCCCCCCCCCGATATGCCCAGATCTGCCAGCAGCCTTTAGGCACGAAAGGGACCCATTTCTGCCCATGTGAGGAAGCAATGGGCGTAAGAGTGCGTGGCTCTGAGCGTGCACACTGTGAACAGTCCTCTGTGGCAAGGGATATTTTTCAAATCATTCTAACCTCACTTTTCTCCTTGGTACAAAGCAAGGATAATGGGGTTGAGTCTGGCTTCACAGCATCCAAAATAGAAGGTCCCAGGATAAGTCACCTAACCGTAGGGGCTGGGGACACAGTAACTGGAAGCAAACATTCTTTGCAGCGCTGAGTTTTGAGATGTGCCCGTTTTGCCAGCCAAGGGTTCGTGAGGCTCACCGGTGCTAGCATCCGAGAAGCCGGATCTCCAGTGGGGAGGCTCAGACCTCAGTAACTGACATGGGGAACAGCTGGAGGGTGGCCCCACAGGCCAGGGAAGGTGGCCCAGGGTGGATGAGGCAGGAGGGTGGCCCCACAGGCCAGGGAAGGTGGCCCAGGGTGGATGAGGCAGCAGTCCAAAGACAGACTCACCCTTCCTTACGAGCCACCAACTAAGCCAAGATGGTGGGCGGCCGGGTGGGTTCCTTAATGTTCTGGGCGATCTCACCGACACCTCCTCCAAGTACACACGCCCGGGAAACGTGGGCGCTGGCATGAGAAAGGGCGGGGCTGGCCCGAGTGTGCGCTTTCAAGCGTTTCCAAGTCTTTCACCCACAACCACTGTACCCCGTCCAGTAGGTAATTCCACGGAGCTGTCTTGCATTCCCTGGTTCCCAACTGAGGGCGCACCCTTCATCGCTGCAGAGAGGGCTTTGCCCACCTCATTGGCTGACGGCACATGGCCAGGCGCTCACTGGAGCCGGGAGTCTGCTGGCCTGAAAGGCTCCCAGTCCAGCCACAGGGCTGTCCTGCAGGCTTGTCCCTTAGCTGAGGCGCACGGAGCCAGGCTGGGCCTTTTACTTGAGCTTATTCATAGCTGAGTTACGCTAGCTGCTGCTGCCAGGATAAGACAAGGCAGAGGATCAGGAGCTTATGGCCAATATGACACTCCAGGGATTGATCGCCCTGAATTCCTTCCTCTCCTTTACCTCTGGATGTGCACTGATGGTTAGTCCTACTAATCTCACTTCTGCCTGCTCACCCTGAATTCCCACTGTCACTCCCCGCTGATGACACCAACAGCCCTCGGGCCCGCCTCCTCGTCGCCATCTGCTCCCCAAGACCCTCCCAACACCATCAGAGCACTCTTTCCCCAGCCCTTTGCACCACGTTCCTCTCCAGCGAGAAAACTCCCATTGTTGGCCCTGTTGTTACAGGACAAAGCCCAGTCCCTCACCGGGACCACATGCCTTCCACTGGTGGCCTCACCTCTCCACCGCCGCACTGGGCGTTCCCCCCACCAGCTGCACCCATTGTCTCAAACTGCCTCTTTCCTTGACACATACCCTTCCTCTACTTCTGATGTTCTCTCCAGAACCCCCCAAAACTCATCTTTCAAAGTCTAACTCAAATGTCCTCCTCTGTGAAGCCGTCTAAAGCCACATTCCCCGATGCCCGGCCACCTTCTACGAGGACATCACTCCAGTGAGCAGACTGCCCGTCCTCCACTGGCCGCTGTGTTGGCTCGCTAAGACAGGGAGTTCTCCTGGACCCCGGCATCCCCAGTGCCGAGATCAGAGCCTCGTGTGCATCCTGCCATCTGTCGGCCCCTCCCCAGCCCCACACCTGCTGGGTCCTCAGGGCGTCCAGCTCTCGCTCCAGCCAGGTCCGAAGTCTCCGCTCCATCTGCTCCCGCTTCTCACATGCAGACTGCAGCTGGGTCAGCGCCTGCTGCAGCTTCTCCACCTTCTCCACATAGGCTTGCTTCTCTCGTAACTGAGCAGAGGGAGAAAGGAGCCCAGGATCGGACCAGCGGTTCTCAGCACTGGGGTAGAGGGAGACCGGACTTAAACCACCAGTGTATATGCCCTCCCACTCCTACCACTCCGGTGAGCTGGCACAGGAAAGGGTTAGTTGTACCTCACGCGGCTGGGGTGCATGGAATCGAAGACCCTACTGGGGCACCTGCCTTCAGTTATTGGTACAGCTCTGAGCTCAATCCTTGGTTACTGCTTAGTAATTATAGCATTTGCTGGCCTTAGAAATGGGGTTAAGAGTTTTTAATGTTATGAGGAGATGCTTACTCTACAATGTTAACTGAAAAATCCAACTCTGGCGCACACAACTCTGTCTGTCTGTCTAGGAAGGAAAAAACCAGCCCTGGTCAGTTTGGCTCATTGGTTAGACTTAGAGCATTGGCCTGCCGACCGATTTCTGGTCAGGGCATGTAATTCAATTGCAGGTTTGATCCCTGACCCTAGTTGAGGGGAGTGCAGGAAGCAACAAATTGATGTGTGTCTCTCACATCAACATTCTCCCTCTTTCCCCTTCTCAATGGAAAAAAATATCCTCAGGTGAGGATTAAAAATCAATAAAAAATAAAAATAAAAGCACTAACCATGTTTATCTGTATGGCTGTATAGACATTTCTCATCTTCTTTATTCTCTTCTGTATTTTTCAAATTTTCCATAATAATTATAAATTACTATTATAATAGAGAATTGTTTGTGTGTTTATATGCATGTGTGCCCATGTGTATGTCTGAATAAAGATTAAAATTGCTCATTCTAGGTAATTGCGGAGTAACATTCTCCTAAAGGTTTGAGCCTCTACAGACGAGTAGCTGACAGCCCTGAAGAGGCCAGAAGGGCATGAACACCCAGCACAACCACTGTGGAGATGGAAATTAAGGTAAAAATGACCTTTGGAAATGTCACATCCAGTATGGACTGATAATCCCGATGAACAATTTCAAATTCTTACCCACAGACTTTGTTTTCTTCCAGCGACAAGTTTGGGCCGTGGGCATGAATCCTAACTTTCTGGGAAGTGGCTGGTGTAAAAAATCAGGCCGAGGCACTTACTTATCTGGTCCTGAGCGTGGAGACCAGACACCATTTCCTGTCATTCTGTATCTGGGCGTGCAAATGCTTTGCAGGTGACTCAGATCCTGGGTTTAACCCCTGACTGCACTGGCAAGGGGGGACATGCTGGGATTTAAGAGCTGCTGTGAGGGGTGTTCTGACTTAGCAGGCTGCACTGCCCTGAGCTAAGCCTGTGTCCTAGCCAGAGCCACTGGAATAAAATGGAGGTGCTTCCGATCTTTCAAGGGGAGTCGCAAAAACAGCAACTTTATTTATTTTTATTGATTTCAGAGAGGAAGGGAGAGAGAGAAACATCAACGATGAGAGGATTATTGATTGGCTGACTCCTACACACCCCCTACTGGGGAGAAAGCCTGCAACCCGGGCATGTGCCCTTACTGGGAATTGAACCATGACCTTCTGGTTCCCATAGGTTGATGCTCAACCACTGAGCTACACTAGCTTGGCAAAACAGCAACTTTATAGCCTTTTTTACACCTGCTCTTGGGATCAATTTTCATATGGCTCTTTAATTCATTGGGCCTTTGATTGCTTGATTCGATTTAATAGGCACTTGAGGACCTACTAACTGCAGGTTCCTGTTATAGATGACTCATCTGATAAAATATTTTTTGAGTACCATTCATATACCACTACCACATCCTAGACTGTATGCAATTTCCTAAGTGTGTAGGTACTAGAAGAGCTTTGATTCCTGTTGGGCAGAGTGCACACTGTGTGTCCCCAATGCCTGGAACAGCACCTGGCACCAGCAGGTACTCAATAAATACTTGTTAAGTGAATGAATTAATATTATCCCTAATCAACTGCAAGATTCTCGAAGGCATGGATCGCTCTCATTTACCTTTGTATCAACCTTAAGCCTAGCAAGGAGTATATTATGATGAAAATGGTTGATAGTAACAATGATTATATCAGCCAACATTTTCAAAGCACCACCATGCCAAGCTTTGTGCTTTATATGTAGTATCTCATTTAACCTTCCCAATAACAGTAAAAGGCACACTCCTTTATTATCTCCATTTAAGAGATGAGGAAACTGAGGACGAACGAGGCCAAGTGACTGCTCAAGGTCGCAGAGCTGACACATCCGCCCTGGAGTCACGAAGCTCACGCATCGTAGTCTGGCCTGAGAAGTCCCAGCTCCTAACCATCCTGGGGAGGATGGGAAGCACAAACAGGAGCCATCTGGACTGAATAAGGCCCTTCAGAAGGAACCTTAATAAGAACAAGGAGTGTGTCTGGAAGCCAGACACGGACATTTTGGAGAGGCTACACACAATCAAAGACCTTATATGGATACAATGACAAGAAAAGATCCACAATGGTGATCAGAAAGAACCTGTCTCCAAGGACTTCACTTTCACAGAAAATTTAAAAAAAAGATTAAAAATTTATAACTTTCCTTTTTTCCTCGCACAGAGAAGGAGCCTCAATAAGTGATTTCAGTTATAAAGGTAATAAGGGTCCGGGCCTCAAAGCAGACCCCCTGTCCTTCAGGGCTGAAGCCACTTCCTGGGCATATGTTTTGCTACCTGATGAGTTCCTCCGTGGTGACAAGGAAGATACAGTGGGGCTGCTGCCCTGGGATGGCTCATGCTAGCATTCACACTGTAGTTTGTACACAGGATTTACAGGGTTTAAAAGGCTTCTAATGGACAAGACCCTGGTAGACTTAACCATCTTCCCCTTCAGCTGCTTTAACCTTGAAGTTTGCTGAGACACTGAGTTACCTGGCTCTGGAGATGTTTCTGAGGAATAGCTTTTTATTTTCAACAACAGAGCAACAGTTGAACTAATCACGGCACTGTTTTCTGCACGTCGGGCAGCAAGCAAAGTACTCTGCGTAGACCATCTGGGCCATGCGTCCTCCAGACTGGGGGCTTCTACTGTCCACATGGCTCCTGCCTACCCAGCCGGACCTCGCCTTCTTTTCTGACACTGTCTACAGCCTGAATCCCCTTGCTCGGATCTCAGAAGGGGCCATTCTACCTCCACAGTCGTGGGATTAAACTTTCCTGGATTTGGGGGGTGGGGTGGGGGGAAGGGGTCATTGCAGGCAAAGCCAACTTCTGAAAACTGGAGACAGGCTTGCTAAAGGCCACCCCTGCTTTTGCCTTTTTTAATGCAATCAGGAGTCCAAAGACAGAGTGACTGAACTATTTTTTTAAAATTGTTAGTCTGTTTTCTGTACAGGAACCAGTGGTTTCCAGTCCTCCCACTTATTTCTAGCCCTGAACACATGCCAACCAGCAGGCGCCAGGGGGGTTGAAGGCTGAGGGTGAGCTCTCTGCTGATGGTATTCACGTGTGCCTTTCATACTTTGCCTGGCTCTGGGTTGGATCAACTCCGTTTTTATTAATTTTTATTTGGGAGATCTCCTACATTCCCCGCCTTTCCCTCCGCCCCAACTCAACTCCTTGGAGTTGGCTCTACTTGAGAGTGCTGGGTTAGAAAATGGAAATGGAGGCCCTCAGGGCTCTGCCCTCCACCCACCCCTCCCCCCTCATCCTCCGCCCCTAGCCAATCCTCCCACCCCCATCTCACCTCCTCTTCCAGCTTAATGACTCTGGCCTGGGCATTGCTCAGAGCCTGGTCCAGGATTTCAATGTGTCTCCGGTGATCCTCGCTTGCAGTCCTCACTGCTGCTAACTCCATTTCTAACTTCTCCTTTTCCTTCAGGAATTCTTTGTCTAGAAGGGAGACAAAAACAAAACTACATCTATCAGAAAAAGCGTTCCCCTCTGGGCTCACTGCCAGCCTACATCTGGCAAAGATTAAAAACAAGAAGCATGGAAAGAGTAGAGGGTCAAATTACTGCTTTTGCTCCCTCTTAATAGCTGTGGTATGTGAGGTAAAGGTTTTCTCAAAAAGCACTGTTAACTCTATAGACACACTCAGTTCCAGAGACGAACCAGTGACCCCATGTTCCCTGAAACTCACTTCTGTACATTTCCTCTAAGTATTCAAATTAACTTTTTACCTACAATTTCATGTTATGCTTACAACCTCACCAGTGTCCATCTTTCAAACCAGGGGTAAAGGGCAGGCAACACTAACAACAGCACTAATATTCTCATTCACAGAACCATAAGACGAGGTCCAGAAGTCTAAGTTCTTGGTCTGAGGCCAGACAGCAGAAGGGCGCTCCCAGCCGGGCCTCCCTTCTCTGGCTGGATCCTCTTCCCACAGGACGTGGCCCCACATGTTCCCCTTCTTCTGTTCAGGAAAGAAAAGGGCACTGCTCTGGATTTAGGGAAAGGGCTTTCCTCTCCCTGACGGAGTAACGGATGGAGATCGTGTTGGCCCGTGCCCAGCACGTCCACCCGCCCTCCTGTAGGCGTCCTACCTCCCATCTCACTAAGCGGGCAGGGCTGATGGTGTCACAGGATCAGAATCATTTAGTGAAAACATTTTTCCTGTGGCAAAGCAACACAGTTTATTTTTAAAATAAGTTAGAATGGTTAGATATGTTTTTTATTATATGGAAAAGCTTGAGTGGTCTGATGTGTAAGACTAAGGGGTTGGTTGAATAACCTACTCTGAGCCCTATCGTAGGACAGGATGCCACCATTAAAATGAGTGAATATTAGAAACATGAGGGGGAAAAATGCCCATTATTGAAAAAAGGTGGTTACAAGTCCCTATGCACAATACTCCATATCTTTAGAAAGCAGCATATAAGTAAGCTGCAGCAGCAATAGTTAGCAATTGCTTTTATGTGCCCACACTGGTTATCTCAGTCCTCCTTCAACCCACACTGACGCGCAGGGAACCACAGCCTGCACGCAATACCAGCATGTGGCAGGGGCTTCATTCATTCATGATTTCCTGCAATAGTCACACACTAACTTAACAATAGATGTCAACAGTAAGGACTAGCCGTATGGGCACTGAAGCAATAGGAAAAACACTGTGCTTAAGGAGCAGCAAATGTGACAGCAGGACATGAGGATGAAAAGGACACTTTAAGGCTGCAAACACCCAGGTAACAAACACATAATCTTAGAGCGGGAAGAGATCACAGGAAACATCACCATCCAGTTACACCGCTTTTGCTTTAAGGGTCAGAAAAGGGAAGCCCAGGAGCGAAGGCCCTTGGCCCGGATGTCCCCACACACTGGGGCAGGGCCAGGGCCAGAATCCCAGGCCTCTGATGTCCCATGGCAATGAGCTTCCTGATTGCCTGCACCGCCCTTGCATTGTGAGGTATGTCCACGGGATCCACGTGCAATGGGACAGCCTTGGGACTGACAAAAGGAGCGAGCAGCCCTGGAAGCTACTAGTAAGTAGTGGCCGTGAACAGTAGCATCCGCTGGAAACAAAATGAGGCCCCAGGGACCCTGCCCAGAACAAAACATTCCTCTTGGGCCCTTTATGCTTCACTGCGATGTCCAGCCACCCCCTTTCCCGCCGTCAGTGGCATTTGAAATGCTGCCTTTGAAACATCCTTCCCAGTCCGTGGGGAACAGGCTCTGGGCCCCACTATCCACACCCTGAACAGCCCGGGGACTAGGGCATTTCACTCTTTTTGTGCACAGCCCCTGACATTGGAGTCCCAGCTCCACCATGCCCATTGAGATGATGTCCACGCCCATTGAGATGATGTCCCTGAATTTTTGGTTGGGCTCCAGTGTGTATATTGAGAATTCCTAGAACAGGCAAGTTGACACAAGGGAACTCTTGCCCAGAATGGTCTGTTTACTCAGTGGATCTGAATTACCCTGGACTGCGTGGAGCAAGGAGTTGTTTAGCCTGATGGCTCCGGTCCCCCTGACACAGAGATGCCTGCTCATACACTGTTTACTCTGGAAACCACAGCGATGGCACAGGCTTTGTAGCCAGGCTGACCTGGTGTGGTTCTGGCACCTTCACTACTGGCTCACCTTGGACACATGGCTTCACCTCTGTGCCTCCATCTCTTCCGATGGAGCTAATAAGATCGATGTTGCAGGACTGTTGTGAGCATTAAAAGGACTCTCAGCAAAATACCTACCACTGGGCTTGGCACATAACAGCTAACACATATTACTGGGGGCTTACTACATCCCAGGCACCGTGCCCCGAATTTGACAACTGAACTTCACTTAATCCTCACAACTCCATGTGACAGCTGAGGAAACGGAAGTGCAATGGGCTAGGACACTTGCCCAAAGCCAATGGCAGTTGCTGTTGTGTCTCCACCCAGGTTAGTCTATTTGCGTGAGGAAGAAGCATAGTGGACGGAACCAGAACTGGGCCCAGTAATCAAAGATGCTCCCTTTGTATCTGACCCTCCCCTTTGCCAGTTCTGGGGAAGGCCCACTGTGGACAGCCTGTTGAAACTGTTTCTGAATTACTATTTGAGCGCTAAGCTTAACTGCTGGCGGAACCACGGAATGGTGGGCCCTAGTAACCTGTCAAGAAATATCGGGGGGGGACCCTTTTCCCCCTCCCCATGTGGGAGTCCATTCTGTGGGCCTCTTTCCCTCTCCCCACGTGGGAGTCTTTACCTGTTCTTCAATAAATCTCCACCTTTGCTATACTAAAAAAAACAAACAAAAAAGAAATATCGGGGACTGGGCTGGGCATGTGTGGGGACCAGCAGTGGGGTGTTAAGGCACCATGTGTTGTGCTACTAGTTTTGTGGGTTTTCTTTTAAAAACACAATTTTTTTATTGATTTTTAGAGAGCAAGAGGGTGAGGAAGGGAGAGGGAAGGAGAAAGAAACATTGATCGACTGCCTCCTGCACACCTGCAACTGGGGATCAAACCCGCAACCTTTCGGCGCACAGGACGATGCCCAAACCACTGAACCACACTGGCCAGGGCGGCACTGCCAGTTTTTAATTCAGTGTTTCCAATTTACAGTTGGAGCTCATGAGGAGGGCAAAGCTTTTTTTTTTTTTTTTTAATAAATCTTTATTGTTCAGATTATTACAGGTGTTCCTCTATTTTTTCCCCCATAGCTCCCCTCCACCTGATTCCCCACCCCACCCCATGCCCTTACCCCCCGCCACTGTCTTCATGCATAGGAGTAAGATTTTTGTCCAATCTCTTCCCGCATCACTCACACCCGCTTCCCCCTGAGAATTGTCAGTCCACTCCCTTTCTATGTCCCTGATTCTATTATATTCACCAGTCCATTCTGTTCTTCAGATTTTTTATTCACTTGATTTTTAGATTCACTTGTTGGTAGGTATGTATTTGATGTCATTTTGTTGTTCATAATTTTTATCTTTACCTTTTTCTTCTTCTTCCTCTTCTTAAAGAATACCCTTTAGCATTTCATGTAATCCTGGTTTGGTGGTGATGAACTCCTTTAGCTTTTTCTTGTCTGTGAAGCTCTTTATCTGACCTTCAACTCTGAATGATAGCTTTGCTGGGTAGAGTAATCTTGGTTGTAGGTTCTTGCTGGTCATCACTTTGAATATTTCTTGCCACTCCCTTCTGGCCTGCATAGTTTCTGTTGAGAAATCAGCTGACAATCGTATGGGTACTCCCTTGTAGGTAATTAACTGTTTTTCTCTTGCTGCTTTTAATATTCTCTCTTTGTCTTTTGCCCTTGGCATTTTAATTATGATGTGTCTTGGTGTGGTCCTCTTTGGATTCCTCTTGTATGGGGTTCTGTGCGCTTCCTGAACTTGTACATCTATTTCTTTCACCAGGTAGGGAAAGTTTTCTGTCATTATTTCTTCTAATAGGTTTTCAATATTTTGCTCTCTCCCTTCTTCTGGCACCCCAAAAATTCGGATGTTGGTTCGCTTAAAGTTGTCCTAGAGGCTCCTTACATTATCTTCATATTTTTGGATTCTTTTTTCTTTTTGTTTTTCAGGTTGGATGCTTTTGTTTCCACATATTTCAGATCTTTGGTTTGATTCTTGGGGTACGTTGATCTACAGTTGAGTTTCTGTATATTCTTTATTTCAGACAGTGTATGCTTCATTTCTGACTGATCCTTTTCCATTCTTTTGGCATTCTCATTAAGCTCCTTGAAGGTCTCATCAAGTTTCTCAGCGGTTTTAAGAAGATTCTTGAGTAACCTTATAAATGTGGTTCTGAACTCTATGTCATCCAGTAGTTTGCTTTCCTCCGTTTCTTTCATTCGTGACATGTTTGTCTCCACATTTTGGCTGCTTCCCTGTGTTGATGGAGTAGCTTTGTGTGGTAGGTGACCTATAGGGGGCAGTAGCTCAGCCTCCCCAATCACCTGATGTGGACGCTCTTGGTACACCCCTTTGTGGGCTGAGTGCAAAGACTTGGTGTAGTTAAGCCTTAATTGCTATTGGTATACTGGGAGGAAGTGACCTCCAGGCCAATTAGCTGTGAGCACTCACTGTGTCTATAATGGAAGAACTGCTGCGCTGAAGACACACTTCTGGGGCAGGACTTGTTTCAGTGGGGCTTTGGTGCTCACTGAGTCTGCCTCTTGAATGTGTCACTTATGGATGTGAGGAGTTGAAATCTGGTGTCTCACTCTGACCACTAGGTACACTGGCTTCTGGATCTCCAATGGGGTGCAGGTCAGGTACAGTCTGAGGCCACCCAGCAGGAGCTACAGTGAGAGCTACAGTTTTCTCCTCTTTGCTTGTGGTTTGGAGGTTTTGGAGCTGTCTGACCCGGGCTGCAAGTTTGCTAGGTTAAGCTGCGATAGGGCAGGGCTTTCTTATGCTAAATACACTGCTTGGAGCTTGGGTGGGTTTGTAGGTTGTGCAGGGCGGGGTCTCAGGGCGTCACTAGGCTAGGGCGTGGCAAACAGCAATGGCTGCTAGTTAGCCGGCTCTGTGTCCCCGATGGCGTCCCGGAGTCCCCTGCCCCAGTGCCGTAAACAATTATTCCTGCGCGTAGCTCTGCAAGCAAGCCACCCTCACTGGCAGACAGTCCAGCTTCTCCCCGTAGGAATTTGGGTCCCCTGCGTCTCCCCAGAAACTGGATTTCAGAGTAATCGGGGGCTTGTCTCCCTTTGGGTTGAAAAAAGCAACGCCCGCCGCCAGCCCGGATCCTGCGCCTCCGTACCTCAGCTTTTCAGCGCTCGTGCACATCTCAATGCTCTTTTCTCTTTCCTTCTAGTTGTAGAACTTCCACTCAGCCAGCTTTCCCGTGGTTCTGGGTGATAGACGTTTTGTCTTTTAGTTGAATTTTTGAAATTGTTGCGCAAGGCAGCAGTTTAGGTGTTTACCTACGCCGCCATCTTGGATTCTCCTCAGGAGGGCAAAGCTTTAACCTGGCCCTTCTCAAGTAGGAATCAATTTCCAGGCCTTTCCTCATGTAAAGGTTTTTGATGAGTTTTCCCCAAGCTCAATGTAGCTGGAGGGACAGAGGAGTCCAGCTGCTGCCAGCCTGACCAAAGGGTGACTCATGGCCTGGAATGCTCGGAAGGCAAAGGACAGGTCTTCCTCTCTTCTTTCAACTGGAACCAAGGTTGGACCTTTCAACTGGCCGGTTCTTTACAGGTTCACATTGTCATGGATTTTGTGTGTGTGTGTGTGTGTGTGTGTGTGTGTGTGTGTGTGAGAGAAAGAGAGAGAGAGAGAGAGAGAGATAGTCTGTATACGTAAACACAGACTAAGCTAATCCTGTTCAAACTCTAAATCCCATATGCTCACACAGCAATGCACAATGGGCCCATCTGGGCACCTGGTTCTGCAGTCGTTTCTCTGGCATTTCTCAAGGAGGTACTGGTTGCCTTGGATGTGGGAAGAGGGAGTGGTGTGCATAGAATTAAGGGAAGAAGAGGCAGGTACAATCCAACAAACCTCTAAAATGCCAATGACAGATGAGACTGATGTTAGGAATATAATCCCTGGGCCTCTCTGAATGAAGAGAGCTTAAAGAACGTAACCAGAGAAGAGGCCATAGATGAAGGAGAGGCTGGGTAGGGAGGCTGAGGTTGCAGGGGGAAAACAGTGCCTGGGCCGTCTGTTTGTATTTAGGGGTCTGTTTGCCCCCATCAGCATTGGAGGTTCACCAGAAGAGGGCCTGCCAGAGGCAAGTGCTTCCTAATCTGGAGATCCATACAGAGCAGACAATGTTCACATGTCTGCTCAGAAGACACTATTTGAAGAGCTATTGACCGCAGCCCTGCATTACAAAGTTCTGGGAAGCAGCCATGCCTGCAGTGCAAAACCCTTCTCATCTGCCCCTGCCCACCACTCCCATTTGACAGGGTCAAACCTGAAGGGCCATGTGACCCAAACTGGGCCAATCAGAGTCTCATCTGGGGACATGCCAGTAGGAGCCTGGGAGAGGTGGTGATGCAGACAGGCCACCTGGCGCTTAGGCTAGCAGCCACATCCAGCATGTGCGGTGGAGAACAGAGAATGCCGTGCTGTAGAAAATGAAGAATCAAGATGGAGAAAACTGAATGAGAGCCCGTGGAGAGAGGGTTACAGACAGAGAGACACACACAGACTCTTAAGTACAAAGTACACCGTGACTCTCAGACATGCCAGCCCTGGCCCCTAGCCTTGTGAGGCCTACCTGCCCGTCCTGCCTGGGGCCTCCCTCACACACCCATGCACTTCAAAAACAGTCCTTGCTTCTGGGCTTAAGTTAGCTCAAGCGGGTTTTCCCTTTTGTAATAAAAACATCAATAGGACACTCCCCTTTTTTCTTTACACCTCTACTCCCTTCCCCACCAAGAGGACTTGGTATTTGGTAAAGCCTTAGACAATGCTGACCAGCACTAATGGCATTAATTCTGGTAACTAGAGACTTTCCACAATGCTGATGCGTGGATTCTCTCTTATGAAAAGATGTCAGAACACTTATTTGCCATAGTATCTCTCCCTAAAATCTCTCCTCCTGCTCCTTCCTCAAGGATCCTTCAGCCCGGAGCTCCCTGGCACCGTATCTTGTAATACGGAACAGATGCTGGCGAGGAGTCCACTCCACAGGGCGGCTACAATCTACTTCAAGAGCCAGATCCATTTGGACGATCTTGTGGACACCAAAAGGGGTTTCTTTTCTCTGAGGTTGTGGGAGTGGGAAGTCAATGGGAAAGAATTTCATTTACTTCACTATTTGCAAAACTATTTAGGTTCATCCCGCCTCAAAGATAGTCCACACTCAAGAGCTCATTCTTCACATCTGCTCGCCCACACTCCCTCACCCCAGTTTGAGCGTCAAACTGATGAACTCAGAAAGAGACCCTTCAAACTAAACTGAACAGAGCACTGTTCACATCATTTAAGAGTTATCTGTTCACACGAGGCTTATGTGATGCAAAACCACGTGAAAGGCGACACACTCATTAACTCAGCAGTGAAAAAGCAATATAATACAAAGCTAACCCACGAGCCCTTGGCTTGGCTTTTTGATGTCTTTTAAAATTTTGTGGATGAAGTTTCTCAGGTAAGGAACCTTGTTGTTTCTGTAAAGGGCCTTTAGCTCTACACGGTCCCTGTAGGCCACTGCAGGTTCCCGAGGTTCTGCCAGGCAACTGGAGACATAGGCTGTGAGCGGGCGGCTGACTAAGTCATTAACCAACACAGGAACACTCCAGTGAGGGCTTGTCTTAGATGGCTGGGAGAGAGAACTGTTTTTAAATGAGTTTTGTAATAAGGAATATTAAAAATAGGAGTGCAAACCAAACTGTTCTGCAGAGCCCTGGGATAGAGAGAAGGAAGGGAGGGGGAGAAGCGATGTCGGGGCCAGGCAGGAATGAGGTGGAGCTAAAAAACGCACCCCTGTCTGAACCAAAATGGACCTTCAGCTTTTATGCATTTTACATTTGGAGCTTCCAAGTAAGCTTTCTTTTAAACGAGTGTTCCGAGTTTCCGAGCCACTGGATCAGACATGACAAAAAGGAACAAAGGTTGTGGAAGTGACTGCTGTAAAAATGCAGGGGAGAAATCTCCTGGAGATGAATCCATATGAGAAAGTGAGCCTGACGTGTGAAGGCTTATTCAAACGTTGTTGCCCCAATGTAAGAGGAAAATAGACATTTCCCCTTTTACATAGTACTGTGGCGGCAAAATTACTCTAACAGACGAATCTGTTTTCAAGGCCTGCCTGAAAGGCCACACACTCATGAAGCTTTTCTGATCCCTTCAATGACAGGTCTCCCCTGGGCAGGAGGACCCGCACATGTACTAGTACTTCGGGTGGGAGCAGTGCTTCTCTACCCTGTATCCCAGGCACAGAGGCGAGCCGGCGTGTCCCGTCCTCCCTCACCGGCGCACTTCAGCGTGTGTCTGCACCCTTCTAGCTCTGTAGGATTTGAAGAATCTAAGATAGCGGAAGTGCCTCATTTATGAAGAGATGCAACAAGTGTAGGCAACAGCTTATCGAATAAGAGGATGCTGTTTGATACAGGACCAAATTCCAACTCAGTCTTTAAACTAAAAAATTTTTTAAATGATAGTTTTCAGACACTTATCATTTGAAAGTAATAAGCCCAACCACCAACTCTTCTATTGACCTAACAGAGGAAAACATTTTGGTTCTCACATAGTATTTTTGTTACATTATAAGATTTACCGATTGCTCTTTAGTATCTAGGCCCCAAAGTGAGTGTGTAGCACCAAAAGAAACATATCGCAGGTAAGATTTGGTAAAATATTTATTTGAATATCAATAGAAGTTGTTTTGAATGTAGTAATTTTCTCTGACCTATATCCTATTGCATTCTATTTCTAAAAACTGTACTTACACATTGAGGTGTAACTGAGTTTTTGTAAAACTTCATTTTTTTTTTTAACCTATGTAGCTTGCAAACTTGCTTGACTGAATACACAACCATTCATCCAGCTTAGCTTCCACATGTACTGCTCAACCTTCTACTTTATTTTCTTCTTTACCTAAAATAAATATGTCCTGCGGCTTCCATATCACTGCTGACAGCTTAATAACCAATTGCGCAATGAGTTAATAATGCCACATAAAAACAAGATATGCAGGGCAGATGGTTCTGACTAGACGCCTATTCAGGAATCAATTAGAAAACAAACCTGAAGACTTAAACTTTCCATAATCACCACAGAACAGGTCCTTTTATTGCCTTCTCTTTCCTTAATGTAAAAAGATATACAACAGACACCTCTCTTTCCAGGTATGACAAAGTAAGACCCTACCAGACGATTTGGCTCCTCATGCAGGAAACAACTGTAAAACTTGGACATAGAACAAAGAGCAGTGATCTGAAGGCAGTGAAGAGTGAACTTGTGCAGACAGATGGTGGGAGTGCAGCTCACGTGGAGAGGAAAGGAAGAATTCCACAGGCATGGCAGATGCTACACCTTTGACTGTGGTGGTGGTTACATTTCACCACACTGCACCCTTAGAATGTGCACATTTATTTTATCTTATATAATAGAAGAGGAACATGTAAATTGACCCTACCACCGCTACGGCCACCAGCCAATCAGGAGTGAGTATGAAAATTAACCTGACAAAGATGGCGGGTTAATTTGCATACACAGGTGCTGGGCGGAGAGCAGAGAGGGAGAGCTGGCGGTTTGGAGGACTTGGCAGAGCGGGAGGCCATGGGACGGAGACAGCAGGAAGGGAAAACCCAGAGCAAAGGGAGCACCAGAAATGCTGGGAATCGTAGTTCTGGTGGCAGACAGATCTCCTAGACACTAGAGCAAAGTGAGCCTGGAGCAAGTTACTGTTGCGGTGGGGGATGGAGGGAAAGCAAAGGTGAGAGACATAAGTAAAATCAGAGTGTCTAGGAAAAATTAAAGGGAAGTTATCCTAAAACTTCCAGGAAATCTCCACCCAATGAAGCAAAGAAAAAAAAAAAAGCCTCTACTATTCTGTGAGCAACAAACCAAACTCGGTTGAGGTCTCAGACAATTCGCTCATATGACTGCAAAGACAGACAGAAACTCCCAGATTGGAGAGGGCTCCCCTGAGGGCTCCCAGACTGGAGAGCGTGCAGGTTGGGCTGAAGGACCCATCCCCCATGCACGAATCTTCATGCACCGGGCCCCTAGTTGTATATAAGTATTTATTTTGTTGATGTAAATATATCTAAATAAATACCTAGATATTTATAGGTATGTATTATTAATTATATTCCTAGGTTAAACAAGCGTGGGGACATTATTATAATACGCACCTATAGAACTGTGTTTTTTAAATGGGCCCTTTGAATGGCTTAACTCCCAAACTTGGCCCAAAGATAGAAGTTCATGCTGGGGAAATTGTTATATGTGGATAAAAAAGCAGTTCATTTTGGGTTGATCAGGGAGAAAGCAATGTGTTGCCTGCAATTATATTTTCTCCCTTTCTTTAACTTCTGCAGCCCCTCCCATGATCACTTTTGTAACTTGCTCTGTTTTCCCCCGTCTTTTGTAAGCAAAAAACCAGTCTTTTGTAAGCAAAAAAGAAAATTAGTAACAGATGCTTATGTTTAATGGTCTAAGACCAAATTTCCTGGACTTAAAACAAACACTTTGTCCCTCAAAGTTTCGCATTCCATTAAGATATAGCTGCCTACCCTCACTACAATTCATGAGCCCAAAATAGTTTTAAAAACAAACTGACAGAACTGACATCAGAGAGTCACTCATTGCATTCTGCTTATTTTTATCATTCAGAGAACAAAAGCTTTAATTTCATAGACATTTTGAGAAAAGCTTTTTTAAAGACTCTAAACTCTATTCTGGTCTCAACAATTTTGTTTTTATATCTGAAGAGATACACTGGATTATCAAACAAGGCCTTTTACTATAATTGGCTCTGGTTCAAAGAAAGATGTAGAAATCAGAAGGACAAATTGTGAATTCCAGTAGTTAGAACTCACCTGAGGAGAAATGGGTACATTACTACGAAGTCACAGTACTGAGCTAAATAATTTGAATCCAAAGAAGACTTTAAGTACAAAAATTTATTTAACATTCACTTACTGCCCTGATTCTTCTAGGGGTAAAATGTAAAAATTTTCACCACCCCCAGAGCCGACAGAGGTGACTAAGGGCAAACCATTCTATCATTCTTGGTTGCAGTTTCTTTGTCAGTGAAACATGAAGGCCACACTCAATGAATTCTACCACCACTGGGAGTCCACAGCTGCCACCTCTCACATTAGCATGTCTCTCCACCTCCCCAGCACACAGAGGTGGCTCCCCCGAAACGTCTCTGCACCTCCCCGGCACAGGGTGGCTCCCTGAAGCAGCTCAGTATGACTCTGGGCTCCAGCCTCAGAATGGCCTGACTTCAAAACCTGTGTGCTCTACTCACCAGCTTGATGACCCGGGACAAGTTACTCAATCTTCCTGTGCCTCAGCGCCCTCACCAGATACAGACAATGCATCCGCAGAGGCTAGCTGAGCGCTAGGCTCACAGAGAGTGCTCAATGAGTGCTGGCAGCCATTACTGTTGTAAAATTACCACAGCAGGCCAGCCTGAACCAGGACCTAAAGGGGAGCAAACGGGAGCCACCCTGCAACTCCACCCGAGGATAAACTTTTAACCATCAGCCTCTAGAGGAACTATCATTCCCAGTGGCGATCAAATGGCCTCTTAATGAGCTCAAGTTCAGAGGATGCATGCACTGTAGGCCAGACTTGTGACCTTTAAGGTCCTCTCCAACCCTGGCATTTAAGATCTGCAGACCTCATCTCACAGTAGGACGCTTATAGTAAGACACATGGCACTGCTGAGAAGCACCCCTAAAGACCTCACTATCCAGCAGGTAACTACGAACCCCAGGGCTAGTCCTGTCTAGCCCTATCTTTCATCATTAGCCAATTTTGGATCCCAACTGGGTAACTAAGGTTTGTGACTACATTTGCATGTGTCTGTTTATCTAAAATGAAAATGGTATGCTCACCTGATTAGGGCTTCAGGAAAAGATGACCGTGAGCCCGGCTGCTGTGGCTCAATGGTTGAGCATCAACCTATAAACCAGGAGGTCACGGTTCAATTCCCAGTTGCGGGTTCGATCTCTGGTAGGGGGCATGCAGGAGGCAGCCGATCAGTGATTCTCTCTTTCCCTTCCTCTCTGAAATATACACACTGAGTGGCCAGATTATTATGATCTCTGAACGCATAATAATCTGGCCACTCAGTGTGTGTGTGTGTGTGTGTATATATATATATATATATATATATATATATATATATATATATATGAGTTCGTGCATGAGTAGGGTCTGGCCAGCCTGGCCAGGGGGAGGGGACATGGGCAGTTGGCCGGCCTGCCTGCTGGTCGAACTCCTGGTCAAGGGGACAATTTGCATATTAGCTTTTTATTATATAGGCTATATACTGAGTGGCCAGATTATTATGTGTTCAGAGATCATAATAATCTGGCCACTCAGTGTATATAGAAAATGACCATGAAACTCTCCCAGGAAAGAATACCAATTGCATCCTAATTTATAAATTAGGCAATTTACAAAATAAGATCTAGAGAACGTCTGCAGTTCTTTCTTTTTCATCCTCCTTATGCTCAGGTTCCTTCTTTCTCTTCCTTTCATGACGGGAACAGGGGTCACAGCCTGATTCCATAAATAACGTTTCACTGGAACTCAGTCACTCCCACTTGTTTACAGACCATCTGTGGGGCTTTCGGCTACAGGGCAGAGCTGAGTGGTTGTGGCCTGAGATCACTTACCACCTGGTGCTTCACAGAAAACGTTTGCTGCCCTGTGGCCGGGAACACAGCTAGCTCACAGGAAGTAGCCCATTATTGGAATAAATAATAATGACTATGACGTCATTCAATACCCAACAAATATTTATGAAATGCTCCTAAGTGCCAGGTTCTGGAAACACATGACACGGGACCACAAAGGTGAGGGTGTCAGATGGCCCCTGCCCCCTGGTGCATGCGGTTTAGTCAGGGAAGACAGAACAGGCACAGCCAACAGTTACTTATTCACAGTTGTGCTGAGTGTTTAAAAAGGAAAAGTGTTGCGGGATTATATAAAAGGAAGACCCGGCCCTATCTCAGGACTTCCCCGAGCAACTGCCATTTCATCTAAGCTGAGACCTGGACGTGGATTTCCTGGCTCTGAACTGGCAGGGAACGTGAGGGCTCCCGGATGCCACATGAAATGGGAATGAACTCTAGTATGCTTTCCAGTCTGGGCTTATTCCATCCATGCCACTAGCCATGCAGTGCAAGGACCGGGGACTGTAATAAAGTTTAAGACACTTGACTATTCCATCTCCAAGCAGGAAAGCCAAGCCAATAAATCAATCATAAGTCATGTGCACTTGCTGGAGCCCTGATACCAACACGTGACCAGGAGACAGTTTTTAACCAGCTCTGGGCCTTTAAGCACAGACAACCAGCCTCCCTGAGTCACACTGACTTTCACACTTGGGGAGATATGATGGAGCATAAACAGATGCCCTAAAGCTCTGGGGCACTTCTGGCTGTCATGCGGGTTTGAAGTTTCTCAGTGCTGCCTGTCAAGATTGAACAAGTGGCTTAAGCATTCACATGCTCTGCTTCCCAAATCTGCGAAGGCTTGCTGAGCCACGCCAGCATTCTCTGGGAACATGGACCACTCCCCAGCCCTGAAGACTGGCAGGCCCTTCCAGACAAGGTGAGTGCTAAAATAGATGGAGGAAGGATGTAAGGAGCAGGAAGAAGTGTTGCAGAATAAAGGTGTTTTATAAAGTCTTCCTCACACTTGCTATCTCTGGTTCTTCCTCAGAGCTCCACTGGCTGAATTAGCAGATTTATCCCTCTGTTTAGAGGAAATGGAAGTGCAGGGGGATCAGGCCTCTACCTTCAGGTCAGGAGCATGTCAGTGAGAGCCCAGGCCTTAGAAGATGCAGCCACTGATCCGAAATTATTTGCTTGGGGTCATGCCTACAAAACCGTTCGCTTCTTTGAATTGCATAGTCCCACTAAATGTAGGGGTCATGTTTAAAGAGGATCTGTTAACTTAGGGCAAGAAAATGTTCTTGATTTAAATGACACCATCTTGGCAGGCTCCACGGACAATTCCTTCCCCATTGCCCAGGTGGGCCTGGGTGTCTGGCATGATCCATGGATTGGCCAGTGTGAGCATCTGGCCACTGCTCCAAAAACCTTTCTGTACCGCAGCCAACGGTTACCTCCAACATATCTCCATCAGAGTGAAAGAGAAGTCAAGGGAGTCAGAGATCAACTATATTATACCAATTTTCATGAAGAGTACCTAATAGTGAAAGGTTCCCTGGATATCCTCTTACTTGGAAAAAAGAGGAAGGCGGGAAGAAGGCAGGCAAAGAAGAATTCAAGCAATCTTAAGTTGCTTCTATTCTGATAGCAGTTAAAAAAATTTTTTTTTGCCAAATGCCTTGAAATAACAGAATAACTTGGGTATATCTCCCAACATGATGAGGAATATTGAGCTAGAAAGAATGGGTTTTTTAAAATATATTGTTACTGATTTCAGCGAGGAAGGGAGAGGGAGAAAGAGATAGAAACATCAACAATGAGAAAGAATCATTGATCAGCTGCCCCGTGCACGGCTGGATCGAATCCAGAACCCGGACATATGCCCTGACCTGGAACCGAACCATGACCTCCTGGTTCATAGGTCGACACTCAACCACTGGAGGAGTTCCATGCAACTAAAGGGTTCCCCTACAAAATGCAGAGAGGAGGTGCTGTAGTAGGAGCTTTGCAGTGACTCAGGAGGAGCTGCAAGTGCTGGCAGCCCACAGGAGGTAAACCAGTGGGCCCATATGTGACAACACCTAACCCATCCTCCCTGACGATGCCTGAGAGAAACCCACACAAGGTACAATGAGACCCAATGGGAATTCAGAGTAACCTCCTTGTGCTCCATGTAGGTCAACAGAATTCATGTTTATGTCACTGTAATTTCTGCTTCACACAGGCCCTAATAGAAATACAAAAATAGCCAGAGGGATTCTCTTATAGAAAATTATTCTAGTCTCTTTTACGTTCTATAAGAGACAGAAAACCAAATTATCTAAAATAAGATCCAAGAGTAAGATGAGATTACAAGATTCACTGAAAATGGTAAATTATTATTATTTTCTCAAAATATTTTTATTGATATTTAGAGAGAAAGGAAGAGGGGGAGAGAGAGAGAGACATTAATGTGAGAGTGCAACATGAAACAGCTAATCTCCCACTGTGCCCTGACAGGGATCAAAGGAACTGGCAACCTCTTGGTGCATGGGATGACTCCCAACCAACTGAGCTACACTGGCCAGGGAAAATTACTATTATTTTTAAAACAAGGTAATTCCACACATTCTTTTGTTGTTAACTTTTAAACCCATGGGAATTACGAGGAAAATCCAAAGTATATATGAGTTCTGACTTATTTACACACATTACTCATCAATTTAAATAAATAAATGAATGCTCAAAAAAAATCTCTCTTTCTTTGAGATACCTTTTAACAGCCATAATTCAACTCACAAAGACTTAATTTTAACCACATATGTTGAACACATATGGCCTAAAGAACCCCAAAAGTGTGGAGGTAAGTTCTTGGGTGTCCTGGCACACAACTTGGTTTTATCCTGGAATAACACAAGCACGCCAGAGCTAATCAGCTCCTACTCAACCCAAGAAACTAATAAGATTCCCTCTACCCACCTAGTTTCCCCACATCTAATATTTTATTTTTAGCTTTCTGGTCTAATGATGATGGAAATTCTGCAGTCATCAATTTTTCAGAAAGAAATGATTAAAAAGTTTCACTTACTGAGAAGACAGTGCTAAAAGTGAATGATGACAGACATTCCCAGGACTCTGGTGTGTGTGTGCGCGCGCGCACACGAACGCATGCACCCACGCACATGTGCATGTTTATCTGTGTGTGCATGTGCGTGTGTGTGACAAATAAATGAATAGAAGAAGCAGAAATCTCAGTAAGTTAAAGAAGTTAAAGGACAAAGACACCCTAGAGTCACACAGCCAGACCAAACAGGATGTCTTGTTTTTCAGAAGCAATTTGGCTGCAAAAATATTTGGAAAAAAACAAGCAAGCAAAAGCAGAAAACAAACACACAAAACTCTGAATGCAACACCATGATGTGATAGAGAAAACAACTTGTCACAGTCCTCAAAGTCCTAAGCACTTAATCCAGTGAGATTTTTTAACATGGAGCCATCTTCTAACTGAGAGGAGCACAATAATCGCCCTGTTTAATGTTCCCCCAGCCTGCACAGCTCAGTGGCGACTGCCCAGGCACTCCACCAAGGCCTTCATCCGGCTCCAGCTAAAGAGCCGAGTTCAGTCTTTGAAAGAAAACTGCCCTGGACAGCAGGGAAATTTAGAAATCAGGCCAGGAAGGACCTTCCCCTTCCATTAACTAAGAGGGCGTTACAGAGCTCCTAACCGACAGCTCATTTTGCGAGAGTGCCTTGGGTGATCTTGGACTGAATGCCTAGCTTCCCCATGAACACCTAGCAAAAGAGCCAAACATGTTATTCTCTCCTCTGACTTCCCTTCTAACTTTTCCACTGGCCAAGGTGTTTGTCAGAGGCTTCCCAACCGAACCTCAGCTCCTTGCTAGGCATCACCCAGAGAAATCACTACTCTGCTTGGTGGGCCTGCCTTTCTCTCAGCCAAAGGCTAGCATTTCAAAAGACTCATTTGAGAAGGGCGGCTCCTTTGGAGTGCGCAATGTGAATAATTATGGTTACAAGGCATTTGGAAAGTGCTCTAATAGTAGAGCTTCAAAAGGATATATAGATAATGTAACACATGAATAACTCTGAGGCGAGGTAGTAATTCATGCCTGCCATTCTGTACCCACATGCTAAAATCAAAGTCGGACAGAGAGCACAGCCCATTGCTAGCCTTCGGGGCGTGTCTGCACCGATTGCTATTATACCTGCTCACCTAGCTATGGGCCGCAGTGTGAGGTGACTCCACATGTTCAAACTTTGACTCATTATCTAATCCCAACCTGTTCCTTCCTCTTGGTCGTCCCTGTCACACTCCTGTCTCTTTTACTGCCTTATTCAATTGGTCACCAAGTCCCTAACTGTCACTTTCTTATCTTCCCCTACTTTCCATTACTACTTCTGTCTTAGTTAAGACCTCTACCTCTCTTGCCCACATACTAAAATACCTGTTATTAGTCTCCTTGACTCCAGGTTAGTTCCTAATGAATGTCTCTTCTACTGTTCCTTCCTAACAAGCTTTTAAAATATGTCTTGCAAACAATACATTCATAAACACATTTGAAAAAAATATAGGTGCATATTTTTTATAATCTTGGAGTGGAAAGAAGCATTTCTGAGCATAACAAAATCTAGAAGGCATAAGTATAGTTACCAAAAAAAAAAAAAAATCTGTAAACTAGAGGATATTATCATCAAAGGTAAAAAAACAACTTGGGGAAGTAGCGGCAACACAGATGGCAGGAGACATGCTAATTTCCTTAATATATAAAGAGTTCTTACAACTCACTAAAAAAAATACCTATATGTAAATTTGAACTAACGTACTGAGTCCATCTCTTCGCCACACTAGGAGAGGAAAAGCTAATGCAAACAATTATAAAGCGGGACTATGGCACAAAGTGTCCTGTAGAGACAGGTAATTAAAAAATTGGTTGGATATCACTGTTAGCAAACTTGCTTCAAATGCCCTGCCTAGATTCAATTATATCACATGTCAACAATGAGATACCTGTAAGCAGTTGGAAAATGCCTCTGGACTCTGTTTCTGCCTTTGGAGCACAATGGAGCATGCTCACACAGAACAAGTCATTGCCATAAAGCCAGAAGAGACTCTTCACCTGCATCGTTAATGTTTTATCTTCTGAACTCACACACCACCAAACAAACGCTATCATTCCATGAGCACAGCCTGGGCTAAGAGGCTAGAACCAATGCCCATCAGATGGAACTAACTGGATTTCCCATGTTGGCCTGAACTAAGTGAAGAGGATAATATGCCCCGACAAGAAGGCAGAGGATCGGCAGAGCAACACTGCTGACAGAACTACCACAAGGACCCCAACTCTACTCAGGCAGCTGATCATCTGACAGCCAGGTGCTACATGCAGGTGCCACAGGTGACTCGTTTTCCAAAGGAAAGCTCAGAGGAGGTGGTAAATCTGTACCCTCAGGAAGAGATACATTCTGTAGGAAAGTAAGTAATTCAAGATGCTGATGGAGCTCTCTATGGGAACCGGGAGCACAGGGCAGGTCAACTGCTGCAAGACGACGAGAAAGGCTCTGATGCAAAAGCTCTGGACACATTAGTGTCCATTTCCCAAAACAAAACTTAAAACTGAAGCTGAGACTAACCCCTGGAGTGCGATCAGGAGTAAATGTGGGGGAAACAAAGGAGCTTACCCCAACCAAAGAGTACTGCACTTCGAAAATGTAACCAATGATTTCCCCGCCTTGAACATGCAGGGCTGTATTGAAGCACCGGCATCAGAATTCCACCACCACCGCCACCGCCACCACCACCACCCCGCATGGATGGTCAATGTCCGATAAGTGACATTGTTGCTTGAACTGTCTTTAGTTCATAAACACTTAACTCACCATGTTGTTGAGATTTATGCCAGAGAAATGAATTCAGTTTTCTAAACAGTCTTAAAAAAAGGAAGTTGTATTTTTACATTTCTGACCTGTACAATGAATTTGCAGAAATTCTAACCCTGACCAATGGTTTCTCAAAACCCATTTGATCCTCTCATTTGCCTCTGGTGAAATTAACACAATATTCTTCCAATAATCTGGAGGCACAGGAAGCCACTGGTTTTTCATTCTGGGCAGACATAGGCTCAGTGATTTTTGGCAACGAGAGTCACATATGCAGATATATGATGTGATCCTTCAAGTGTCCCAGGTCGGAAAGTCAGAATAAACATTACTGAAATGATACCTAATAACTTTGGGGTTATCTCTGGCAGACCTAGGAGGCCCAACAGCTTATGTGCTAAATTAAGACCCAAAAAGCACACAGCACAAAACCTACTTAAAATTAACATGGTTCTTTGTTCAGGCCCCTGGGTTTTAAAAATACCAACTTTGAGATGGATAAACATGGAGACTCACTCTGGGAAGCATACAGGCCCTCCACGGCTCTGTCTTCATGGCCGTCATACTCCCTGCTGGACAGCTGCCTGTTGGCAGTCTCCAGTCGATCTGTGCACAGAGAGAAAAGGATTATGAAGAAATGCATATGGATCTAAGCCATCATCGACTGAGAAATGACGTGGGAGCCAAGAGCTGGGTATGAAAAGATGCTCAGGCAGGAGCTCCAAGCTGAACAACTTTTGGGGAGGAACAATACATTCCAAAATGTCAAAAGAAGTCTTCAGATGCCACACTGTGCCTTTATGCAACGGAATGCCAAGATGTGCACCAGCAGGAGGCAGCTAGGAACAGATTCCAAGAAAAACCACTTTGCTGCCTATGAGCAAACCTCTGATTTGAAGTCCTTGCAAAGGGTTGACTCCTTGGCTCCAAACCCAGCCCTAGTCTAACCCTGACCATGAACCCTCTGTTTTAGCCTGCGAATGCTACCTGTATCTTGGAACACCCCCTTGCCCCCCCGCCAAAATTAAAACAACAATTAAATACCAAAAAAAAGTCAAAATGACCTAATGGATGAAGATTCTACACAGTTAGTTCTATATTTGCTCAAACCACTTGGCAAATTTTCATTTATTCAATTAAATAATTCGACTTAATAGGTCTTCATTGAATGTACACGATATGCAAGATAAAAAGGTTTGTAATAATAGAAAAAGTTGGATCTAGAGACTATATACGAGGCAACTAAAAAATGGCTTGGCTGACTGGAAGTGAAGTTAAATTTTATGCATTGAGTCATTCTGTATGTTGGAGGTTGCCAAGACCCTGTAGCAGGTGACTCCTAGTTTTTGGGAAGTATATACATAAACTAGAGGCCCGATGCACGCAATTCGTGCAAGAGTAGGCCTTCCTTCCCCCAGCTGCCCCACACGGGCTTCCCTACGGCTGCCTGCAGACACCCGGGACCCGGGCTTCCCTGGTAGCCCTGGCTTCATCCAAAGGTCATCCAGTCTAATTAGCATATTACACTTTTATTATTATAGATACACATCTATCGGCCTATCGGCCTTTATTTTTCCACCAGTGGGACACATGTCTAGTCTGTCTTCTATACTACACCAAGCAAGTGTTCAGCATCGGCTTTTACAGCATGCTACCGAATGACTCAGCATGTGTGGGAAGAGCTGTGCATCTAACACTGGTCTTTTCAAAGTTGCCACTCACATAGTCATAAGTCAGAGTCAGGACTTTTCAAGCAAGAAGCAGCTGCACACCTACTCCCTCACTTAGCATATAGGCTGTCCGTTCTCAGGCTCAGTGCTGAAACCTATACCTTACAAGGCAGAAAGGATCAATTCTGCTCTCTGAGAGCCCTTTCCCAGGTGGTTGAAATTTCCAAGGTTATCTCACACAGCTGGGACCTGAAGTCAGACTGTTGGTTACACAGCGCTTTGGGATAGAGAGAAAACACAAACGGAAGCTGACGTGCCTCGGAGGTCCCTGTTGAAGTCATGAAGTCTTCGAATCTCGCCCTCCAGTTTGTTTCTCATCGCCTTGTCCAGTGACTCTCGCTTGGTGGTGGACTTGACCAGACTCTCATAGGCTTCCGAAATCCTCTGAAGCTCTTTTTCAAACTACAAGAAAGAAGTGACATGAAAGTGGGACTCTGACATTCCCATCAGTGCCTTAGTTACACCAACTCTTAAAAAAATGTTTATATTGATTTCAGATAGAGGAAGGGAGACAGAGAGAGATAGAAACATCAATGATGAGAGAGAATCATTGATGAGCTGCCTCATGCACACCCCCTACTGGGGATCGAGCCCACAACCTGGGCATATGCCCTGACTAGGAATCAAACTGTGACCTCCTGGTTCATAGGTCGACGCTCAACCACTGAGCCACACTGGCCCGGTCTACACTGACTCTTTGACATTCCAAGAGTGAAAGCTGTATCTTCAATGTGGCCTTTTCTGCATCTCAAGTTTCATGTCTACCAAATGGTGTAATCGATTTCACCCCCACCCCTGTCTGCCTTCTGAGGGTTACATTAGGGCCCTGCAAATAGCAGACTCACAAGTCTGGTTGGACCATCTGATGTCACCTTGGAAAAAATCTCTCTGTACTAATTCCAGAAAGGGTGAATTTAAACATAACTTAAGCCTCTTATATTTTACAACTATTAGCAATTTACAACTATTACTAGAGGCCCGGTGCATGGATTCGTGCACTGGCGGGGTTCCTCAGCCTGGCCTGTGCCCTCTAGCAATCTGGGACCCCTTGAGGGATGTAGCAGTGCATGAAGCGGCAGGCGGCCGGAGAGGAGCCTGAGCCAGGGCCGGCACCACGCCACACCCACTTATCCTGGTCTGTTGCGCCTGCCACCACTGCTGCTGCTCAGTAGCGCTGCAGAGGAGGTAGGAGAGGCTTGTGCCACCGCAGCTGTGCTTGCCAGCCATGAGCCCCGCATCTGGCCCTCATTGGTCAGCTGAGCAGAGCTCCTGCTGTGGAGAGCACTGACCACCAGGGGGCAGCTCCTGCATTGAGCGTCTGTTCCCTGGTGGTCAGGGCGCATCATAGCTACAGGCTGGTCCTCCTGTCGCTTAGGGTTTTATATATATAGATTATTATTCCCAGTTAACATAAGGGAAAATATTAAATACGGAACAACTAAAGGATCACAGCTGGAACCCAAATTTCCAGACTCCAAATACAGTGCTCATCCAGAAAACTTCCTTTTATGTTCCCATCCCCAAAGGAACATAAAACCCACTTGAGGAGATAGATGCTGCTTTACTTAGCATTTTTACTCCTTTTTCTATGAAACTATCTATATAAAGGACTAATGGACTTGAATCTAATTATAAACAAATGTACCACAGACAATCTCTTTGTATGAAGGAATTGAAAAATATGGGATTAAACCATTTTTTTGTTGTTGTTCTTTTTTTGTATTTCACTAAATCAAGAGCTGTAAGTGGGAGAGCATTTAATCTGCGGCACATATAAATCTATAATAGGTAGCTATAACTGTGGTAACAGGAGTCTAACTTATAGTGAGTTTCTGAAGTAGCTATCAATAAACCCCTTTTGAGTGTTGTGTGACCTAAATAAATGCAAGAGAAAGAATAAAGAGTGCCTGCAAACACAGAACCTTGAAGAACTGCTAAAAGTCGGAATCAGAGGCAAGGCAGGCAGGGTTGAGAGCACTAGCACCCCTCATTGGGCACCAAGAGACTTGCACCATGTTTTTGGTCTCTACTGGAGAGCTATGTCAACAGGAGGCAGGCACCCCACTTGCCCTGATCAAAAGTCCCTGCTGAGGTTCCTATAAACAAAACATGTCCTAATAGGTGTCTACTGTACACTCACTATGTGTCTGGGTGCCAAGGATACCTGGTCTTAGGAACTCAATGTCTAGAGTTGGCCTGCACCCAGACATATCCACTTCAGTAAAGCAAAGTCATAAGGGGTGTGGTGGTGTAATGCCATGACGGAGCTGGAGACAAGGTCATTTTGCAGGGCTGAGAGGAGTTTCTTTAGATAAGATTTCAGAGAAGATGCCATTGAAAATGAGTCTTGAGGGATTTGCCAAGCGGAAAAGGCCAAAGGGCGTTGGCATCCTAGGCAGAAGATGGGACCTGAGCCAAGGCCACGCCATGAAAGTGCATGTCTCTGATGAGCATGAGGGGCAAGTGCTGGGAGCCAGGGCCAAGTGGAAGGACTTTATGGGCCGGGAAGAATTATGGGAGGACACACTCCCATATAAGCATAAGGGCAGCATGGTCTTACCTGAGATTTTACAGAGATAAACTAAGGATGGGGTTGGAGAGTGGGGCTGGGGAGACAAGGCAGGAGAAAAGAAGTTCAAGGAAGAAGCTAATGTAAACAGCTCAATGACCGACGACAAAGCGTGAACTAGGGTAACTACAAGGACAGATTCCAAAGACCCTGAGAAGTAGAATCGACAGGTCTTAGTGACGGTCTGAACTGGAAGGCAGAAAGATATCAAAGACAACACAGACATTCATTGCTTAGAAGATGGAGCAATAAGACTGACGAAAATCAATGATTGATTGTAAGAGCAACAGGTTTAGCAAAGAAAGAAAACCAGTCCAGTGTTGGAGTTACCGTGTCTGGGGAGCCAGCAGAACATCTTTGCGAGGATTTCCCCTTAGCAGGAGATACAGGTGGGAAAGTAAGGAAAGGAACCGTGTCATGTGCAGATGACATGAAATCATACAGTGCAGACCACTTAGGGAGTGCAACAGCAGATGAGAGGGCCACCCACGGGGAGCATCATCACTGCAGGAGTAGGGGCGGCAGAAGAACCAGTGGGAGAGACTGAAGCCAGTGATGCTATGAGCCGGGAAGCCAAAACTTAAAGGAGAGAGAATGTGATTAGTGCCCCCGGAGGCTACAAGAGAGCCAAGATACACCCGAGGAGAGGACAGGGAAAGGCTGGGGAGCTGCAGGGTTTCTTTAGTGGCAGCTGACCAGGGCGGAGTCGAGAACACTAGGGCGCCTGTCGGTACTATGTTATTTTCTCCAAGCCCTCCTAATACCAGAGTTGATACTTCTACAGTCCTCTCATTTCCATAAGGCCTGTTTCTTCTAAAGAGATTATGACTGTCAGTAATGCAGCAGCAGACGGAACAGCATGTCCTGAATCCTGTTCGTAGCTCTATCACAAATCATGTTCTTTCCTTTTAATTTATTTTGTTTTCAAAAGAGATGGCTCCAAAATACCACCACTGCTATGCTAATTTCATCTGTAAAAGGTGGCTTTTATTTTTGGACAGATGGGCAGGGACAGTGACTGTCATGACCAAAGGGCATCACCTGGTCGCTATGCAAGCCGAGAGGACCATACAACCTGATGTGTCCACCATCCACTGTAACAGAGTGCCAATGTTCAAGCCCAGGACAACTAGGAAGCCTTCCTCGGCTGCACTCCTACTGTACATTCACCTGCTGTATTCACCTGACTGAACTCAAATGTGCACATGCCTTTTGTGACTGATTTAATTGTCAAGTCCTTCAGGGCAGAAACAGTCTATGGGCCTAGCACTGTGCCCTCCCAGTGAAAAAAATAAATTTAATCTTTAAATTTATACCTCCTCAAAAATAGTCTTGGGCACGGAGAAATGACACCTGATCTTGAATTCTTTCCTTTCATAAAAAGAATTTCTCTCTGCACACTATGAAAGGCAACTGCAGGATCCTTCTGACAGCCTAGTTTATAATCTCAAATAGGAAACAATCAAGAATTGGGATTTGGTTATGTGCTTGTAGCTCCCAAGAGAGAAAGGGCAAGAGTCTTAGTTCAGGATAAGATACTTCCTGTCAGAATTGACAGTTGTCACAATGGAGACAGATTAGTCTCCTTTATTGTCACAGAGGACAGAACGATGACTATATGTAGGAAGTTAAAAAGATGCAGATTTTGATTCAACATAAGAATTTCGTAACTATATTTTCCAGGAGTGCACTATGCCCAGTAGTGAGCTTCTCATCCCTGGAAGCATTCAAGTAAAATAAATAAATAAATAAATAAATAAATAAATAACCTCCTTTCAGGACAAGACACAAGGATTCCTAAGGGGTGGGAAATTGGACTAGAACCATTCTCAGAATTTCAAGTCCAAAGCTCTATGAGTTCTAATTGCACACTCCTTCAGAACAAGAACCACACCCTCTTCTTCAAATCCCTCATGTTCAGAGCATCTTAAGTCCTCCCTGATATTTGTTAAAGATGAAGACAAGGCTGGACAGACTGGCTTTGATATAAACACCAACTGGGCCAGTTCAAAGCCTCAGTGTGATCTTATGAAGAGAATACTGGGTTTGCCTTCACAATTCCATCCTCCCTTCCAGCCCAGATGTCAGCAAGCTCTTAGGCCAGGTCGTTCAGGGTCCTTGAACTCACAGAGAAGCACTCATTCTCCCAGAAACAGAACCACAAGCAGACTGGAAAGCCCTGGCGCCATGAAGCCAATAGGCAGACAAGGGCCCTGAGGAAATCCCAGTCATGCCAAGCTCTGGGTACTGGCTTTTCCCCTGAGCACCTTCCTGTGCACAGCTCAGGGACCCACAGGACCCAGGGCAGGTCTACTGTCCATGTCCCGGATTGCCCGGTCAGAAAATTGAGCAGTGAGGCCGAGCCAAGGGGAGGCCTGGGACGAGGATGACCTTGGGCACACAAGGTGTGGAATGCTGAGCCCCAGACTGCCCGGTCAGAGCCACCACTGCTGAGCTGACAGGAGGGGGGCTTCACAGCAGCAGGCCTGGGGTAGCCGTCAATGCCTTGCATGCCGTCCAGCCCTCTCCCTCCAAATGTCCATCACCCTGATGGCTTCTGAGGCCAACCCACTCAACAAAACACAGTCTGGTCCTGCTGGAAGTGCTGTCCACTAACTATGTTTCAGGGAAATTGGGAGGAGAGTGAAGCAAATGAGTGAATAAAAGGAAATACTGAAAAACAACCTCCCTTCCTGAGGGTCCTCAACCCTCATTCCAACACTAACAGGGAAAATCGCCACCTCGTGCCTCTGGAAGCGGTCTCCCCATCTGCGCTGTGTGCTGGCGTCTCTGAGCTTGGTCGTTCTTTCCATGTTCCCGGCACAGCGTGCACAGGATAAGCCTGCCATCAAACATTCTTCTGTTTTCGGTTCTGCCCTCACACTGAATCTCTCTGAGCACTGCCAGTGCACGAGAATCCAGCCCGGATGTTATTGCTGGCACAGGGCAGCACATCCTACAATCAGCACAGTGGCTCCACCGCAAAGTGACAGTCCCCATCACTGAGAAGGGAAGTCGTCACCTCGTCCACATGACAGTCCCCTTCCCAGACCTGAGGCCTACGCAGCGGCCGAGAGACAACTGAACAGCGAGGTTGAGCCGAGGGAGGCCTGGGGCAGGACGAGCTGGGCACGCAGCCGGGGAATGCTGTCACAGAGCTCACCGGGCTCCTCCGGCTCGTGGTCCTAAGTTGTTGAGAACGGCTACGCAACTAGTGATGGGCACAGCAAGTATTCGTCAAAATCTGAGCTTTTAAATTGACATATGAGCCTTTCCAGTTTGATGTGTGGTAGATCAATGAAAGGTAATATCTAGAACTATTTATGGTCGTCAAGGGACTGGAGGAGTTTTGGGTTCCAGAAGGCAAACAGCTTTCATTTTTCTCCTTTTTCAGAAGTCATCGAAATCCTTTTGGTCACAAAGTTTAAGAATCATCCCCTGTGCAGGGAATTGAGTCACTGGGAGATGAATTTTGTTTTTCAAAATAGAAATGTGAGCCCTAGCCAGGTAGCTCAATTGGTGAGAGCGTTGTCCAGACACACTAAGGTTGTGGATACGATCCTCGGTCAGGGCACATATAAGGATCAACCAAATGAATGCATAAATAAGTAGAACAACAAAACTGATGTTTCTCTGTTTATTTCTTTCTCTCCCCCCACTCACCCCTTCCTCTCTCTCTCTCTAAAAAAAATTTAAAAATAGAAATGTGCATCAAAATCAAGAAAGAAATGCATGTTACAAGTCAATAAAGTATATATTAATAAACAAGTCACTGGAGACTATCAAAACCTCCCAATCTCTGCCCCTCCATGAAACTGTAAAAACACCCACGTGAAAAGAGTCAGAACCAAACTCTGCCCTCAGGTAGGTCTGCGTAGCGTCTGGATGCGTGTGCCACGGAGCTCCGTTAGGGAGAAGAAAGAACCTCTTATTTCGCAAAAGTGCTGATCTGGTCCTTTCCAGTGCCCTGGGAGTTGTCAGAGGCAAGCTGGGGCCTGAGCAGCGACCACAGCCAAGGCCGGAGACAGCAGGCTGTTTCCCGCCTCCTGCGGGTGTGCCTGGAGCGAGGTGGCACTCTCGGCAGCCCGGGTGTTTCTGGCTCTCATTTTCCCTCCAATAAAGGCAGCCAGAGCTCTCTGCGCCAAGCCTGGTCTTGACTCCAGACCACTTCAGTGCAAGCTCTGCACAGACGCACTGGGGCAGATTCAGTCTGTGCACGTATTTATCACCAAAACCACTGCTCCCAGCTGTCTACACCAGCCTCAAAAGCTCAGAGGAGCTGACTGCGCTGACACCCTGACCAGCAGCTGACACCCTGACCAGCAACGGGCGCAGGCTTCCCCTGAGGGATCAGTGCTAAACAGTAACCCCCAAATGGCCAGCCAGGAGCACTACCTGTCACACAGAACCCAATGACCGTGATCCTGTGGTCGGGAAGGTTTATATTCCTCCCTTTCTCTTTACAAAGGCCCCTGATGGTCCAGGGCAGAGCCAAGGACTTAGGCTCTTATAAGATGCCTTCCGCCACACATGCTTCCTTGCCTGCGGAGAGGAAACTCCAGTGCCCTGTGATTCTGCTGCCTTAAAACACCCATTACCTTTGCCCCTCCCCTCCCCTCCCCCCGCCCCTCATGTCTTCTGTTCTACCTGCAGCATTTCGAGTGCTGACCTTGCTGGATGTTTTCCTATTGACTCAGGCTCTCAGCTTCAAGCCCCTAAGGCTGAAGGCTGCCATACCCTCTAATATGCCCATGATACAACACAGGCTGGAATTATACAGCATCTTTCCACCTGACAAGTCACAAGCACAGAGAGAGGACACAGTAACTCGACCTCAACCCTCAGCTTTGAGACAGCACTGAGAATGGGCTAGCTGCTTTTGCAGAGACAGCTAAGGAAACTACCATGGTGATCAGAGGGCTCCTGAGAGTCCCAGATTTAACGGAAACCTGTTGCTCTCCACTCATTTCCTGTGCTACGCTAAGCGTTCCCTCTTCCACACTGTCCACCTGGGGAAATACTCCTTAGCCTCTGAGTCTCTAGTCCAGGGCCACCTCCGCTGTACCCACTGGAGCCCCTGAAGTGCCACTGCAAGTATGAGCTTAGGTAACTCCCCCCTTTTGGACTGTAATCTGTAGGCAGGCACCACGTCATATTTATGTTTTATCTCCTTCGATCCTTACACAGTACCTGGCATAAAAAGGGATCTAGTTAACTGCTGGCAAGGAGTCAACGAATCAACCCCCTACAAGCAGGTAAAGAATTCTGTCCTGCCCAGCCAGTGTGACTCAGTGGTTGAGCGTCAACCTATGAACCAGGAGGTCATGGTTTGATTCCTGATCAGGGCACACGCCAGGTTTTGGGCTCAATCCCCAGTGAGGGCAGGAGGCAGCCTATTAATAATTTTCTCTCATCATTGATGTTTCTATCTATCTATCTATATATCTATACACACACACACACACACACACACACACACACACACACCCCCCCCGAGTGGCCAGATTATTATGATCTCTGAATGCATAATAATCTGGCCACTCAGTGTACTTATGTATAAGGAAAAGCTTGCAAATCTTGATATGTCAAGGGACCAGGAGATAGTGGCCCCCAGACTCTGGCTAGTAAGTCCTCTGCTTCTTTTTAACTACCCACAATGCAGTTCTTATACATGGAAAAACCTTATTTTAAAATCCCAACTCTGTGGTCAGTCTATACTCAGTGGCCAGATTATTATGCGTTCAGAGATCATAATAATCTGGCCACTCAGTGTGTGTGTCTGTGTGTGTGTGTGTGTGTGTGTGTGTGTGTGTATAAAGAATTATGTCCCTTTTAAAGAACCTTCTTCCTCCCCTTCCCTTGGGAAGTCACATACCTTGTGAAGCTTGTCAGCGTTGTCATAGTAACCCTGAAGTTCCTGGTGAAGCACGCGGTTCTCCTCTGTTAGTATCTCCACCATCTGCTGGGCTCGTTCCACAATCGCAAAGGCATCAGGACCGAGCTGCTGGCTGGGGGAGGCAGCAGGCGGGGGCTGCGGGACGGCCAGGGTCACCGGGAGTGGCAGCGGCAAGGAGGTGGAGTGCAGAGGCCCGCTGACCGAGGAGTTCTGGGAGGACATGGGGCTGTGCTGCTGCACTGTTGACGGGAAAGGAAGCTGGCATGGGCGGCTGCAAGGGAACAGAAGACCGGCAATCAGACCCGGGGAAGTGGTGCAGGAGGAAGGAAGGCCCAACAGTATACGCACATCGATGCTTCCACGACCAGAGGTCATCAGTGAACTTCCCAGTGCTCGGCTGAGTACAGCAGGTTCAGTCCTTCATGCCACAGATTTACTGCCTCCCTCTGAATCAGCACTGCTCTGGTCACTGGGGGTACAGTGAACGGGACAGGTAAGGCCCTCCTCACGAAGCTCAGTCTCAGGGAGAGGGACAGGTGAGCCACCAAACAATAAACAAAGCCGGTACTCAGAGTAATGAGTCCTCTCCAAAAACCAAGCAGAGTGGGACAATGGATGACTGAGTGGCTAGTTCACACTGAGAGGTCAGGGGAGGAGTCTGCGAGAAGCTGATGCTTGAGTTGAAGTCTGAATATCAGACTAGTGGTTGTGGGAGGTAGAAGTGGGGAAGGGGTGTTCCAGGTAGGGAATTGCTAGTGCTCGGGGCTCAGGTAGGGCTGAGAGTGGGCAAGATCGAGTAGAAGAATGCAATCTGATGCAAGCACGACCAGCAAAAGCAGTAAAAGCTAAGACCAGAGGGATGGACAAGGGCCTCCTCAAGCAAGGCCAGCCGTTCCCTATGGCAGTGGTCGGCAAACTCATTAGTCAACAGAGCCAAATATCAACAGTACAACGATTGAAATTTCTTTCGAGAGCTGAATTTTTTAAACTTAAACTTCTTCTAACGCCACTTCTTCAAAATAGACTGGCCCAGGCCGTGGTATTTTGTGGAAGAGCCACACTCAAGGGGCCAAAGAGCTGCATGTGGCTCGCGAGCCGCGGTTTGCCAAACCTAGGGTATAAACAGAGGCCAGTGGAAAAGCCGCCTGTACTCTGACTTTGGTACAGATGGTACATCGGTGGCAGGAACAGACAAAAGGCGACTGCTGAGGGGGCCTAGGTGAGGTCTAGGTGGGAACTAATGAAGGCTCACAGGGTAGTAGCAGAAGAGGATGGATTTTATATATATCAGGGATGGGGAAAGTAAGTGAGAAAAAAATTACTCATAGATTTTGGGCTCCACACAAATGGGGTACCATTTAATGAAATGGGGGAAGTCCTGGGGAAGGAACTACTTTTTTTGTGTTTTGATTTGCCAGGGTGAGGAGGTCTGGAAATCAAGTCTAATTTTAGCCATGCTGAAAAGAACACATAGAGGTGTACCCTTGACCTTTTGAATTCCGGGTCTCGCTCTACATTTAAATCATGAATTTCCACTTCCTGTCTGTACTCCCTAACAATCCCCTCTCCTCACTCCTGTTAAACTGTTTCATAAAAACCGTCGTCTTTGCTTTCAGCCTAAGCAAGGCCTCCTAACAACAACCTTTACCGGTATAAACACAGCAAAGACAGTCTCAATGTCTCGCTCCCCAACCACAGCTGCCTCTCTTCCGCAGGGACTTGGGGAAACGAGATTCCTTGCCGACCCCCTCAACCTTCAGGTCTCAATCTGGGAACTGGCGCTCTAAGAATTATCAGCAACCCCCAAATCATCAACATTCTGTCTCAAAGGGCTGGGTCCTCTGGAGATCCAGCTACTTCTAATCCTTAACAGTCAGCCTGTGTCACCTCCTGTTACTTGTGGCCATCCATAGCCAAAGCTCCCAGGACTACCCCCAATTTTCCCAGGAGGTGGTCTGGCCTTATATTTTCAAGTATACTTGCTGGAATGTTTTTGGACCCTGCCAGCCTCCAAATCTCACATTTTACAAGCATTTCTTATAGCCAGGATTCCTCTGAGTGCTGACTCCTGGCAGCTAAATGTCAAACTCCGGAAGACAATTTGACAAGGGTCTCCTGAGCCCTCCCTACACAGACACCCATATATTCATAAAGATGGACACAGAATAAACCTGGCAGATCCTAACAGAATACTGACCACAGGCCTTGCCTGGGTAGGGAACTAACATCAGCGGCTCCACCTGAGCTCAGGAGTTATTTCCCGACCAGATTCCTCATGCCTTCAATCCAGGAGCCCCTCCACTTCCTGTGAAAATAGCTGGGATCCAGGTTCCCCAAGGCAAAGTGAACCATGGAGCCGATGTGATTCTTTAGTCCGTAAGTGAGGACTTAAGCCACCTTCCAGCCACCCTCAGATTTCAGAAAGGAATGCTGCCCGTGGGAGATGTAAGCCCTCCCTCCCCTCCCCTATTACACAATGATCTGGTCATCTCATTAGAAGTGAAATGTGTGTGCATCTTGATGGAAATGTGTAATATGTGTCAGCCCGTGTGCGGGAGGAGGTCTGTGCGTATGAGGTCCAACTCCAACCCAAGAGGGAAATGCCCCCGAGGGCCATTCACAATGCCCAGTTTTCACCAGGTTCCAGGTACTCCTGTCTGGGGTGAACCCACAAAAACCACAGATCTGTTACTGAATGAGTGCATTCCTGAAGGCTGGCTAAATCCTACCAATCATGTCTCATGGAAAGAGGTTACCTTGGCAAAAGACAAAATAACTAAACATTACACTGCCCCAACTCAAAGGTAGATGCCCATTCCCACCTCCTAAGCACCCACTTCACGCTGCGTCCAATGCAAGGGATACATGTGTCAGTCTCCTTGGAGTTGAGGGACCCAGGCGAGCCGACAGTCCTAGCTTTCGGAGCACCAGGGCTTCCCTCTGACCCATGCAACTTTGCCAAGCTTAAGGGACAGGAAAGAATAGGCTTTTCCAAAGTGGGGAGTCTTCTGTTAAACAGAGAACATTGGCCATTATTGAATGTGTAACACTCGGTTACACATTCAATAAACTCCACGTTATAACAGACGAAGTGCAGGCAGCAGAGCAAACCCCTATTCCTTGGTCCCACTATTCAGCCAGCTTTGGACTTAGAGTAAATGAGGGGGAAAGAATGTTGGGAAAGAATAGGAAAATTTCACACGAGATCATCCAAGTGCTATGAAACAACTTATCCCCAGCTTCCAAAGAGAACGCTACCGATCAGCCACCAGTGGGATACGTATTTCATAGTAATGGGGACACAGAGAAAAGGAGAAAAGGGGAAAAGGGGGGGGATGGAACCATCATTTATTGAGAAACTACCTGAGAACAGAACTCCATGCTACCATTGTCTACTTTGTGAGCCTATTTCCCGTTAGATTGTGAAGTCAGAGAGCTAGCTTATTCGATATCATGTGTCTCTGTTTTCTGAGATTATATGCCCTTTAGCTCACTGTTATAGTGACTTAAGAAGTTAGTATGTACAAAGTAAACCTTGGACAAATGTTGGCTAGTAATCACCATTACTATAATTGTCATTTGTATCCCACAGCCCCAATTTGGAGCCTGGCACTGAGTGTGGCATTCATGAGAAGCCCAATAAAATTTTCCTGGTTAATATTTACCGGGCGCTTATTACGGTCCAGCCACTGCGGTATGCACGGCCACATGCACTGTCTCATGTTGACATACTTCCAGTTTCTCTCAGAAGAGCAAAGCACAGGATGGTAACTTGCAGAGATATTAGGAACATAATGGAGCTCCAAGCCCTGGCTTTTTGACTCCAGGGTCTATGCAGCTCACCATTGCCATGTATTGATGAAAGCAGAGGGGGCAGGCAGCTTCCTTTGGTCCTCTGCTCCTGGGTTACGTGGCCCAGTCTGAGCCACCACCATGTCTATGATTCACACCCTGACACCTGAGGCTCCAACATCCTCCCGGGAAAACATGAAGGCTAGAAACCGGCCTGAGTTGTTCTCTTATAATAAACACTAGAGGTCCGGTGCACGGATTTGTGCACTGGTGGGATCCCTCGCCCTGGCCTGCGCCCTCTTGCAATCTGGGTCCCCTCGGGGAATGTCAGACTGCCGGTTTTAGCCCAGTTCCCTCAGGCCAGGCTGAGGGACCCCACCAGTGCACGAATCCATGCACGGGGCCTCTAGTATGCATATAAGATCTTTGGTTAATCTCTTCCAGCCCTCCCCTCTGAGATACATAGTCTGTTCCGTGTTTCCATGCCTGTGCATTGAGTGTCTGCCCCCTAATGGTCAGTGCACATCATAGCTACTGGTTGCAGGGTCACTTAGGCTTTTATATTAAAGATTATCATCTTTCACAGGTTAAAGTCTTCTCCCCAGACAACAGTCTACTAACCTGAGGGTCTATGCTATCTGCCGGGCACCACATTTCATCACCTTGCTTAATCCTTACAAAAATGGAGGCAGGTAGCTCTGGCAGGTGTGCTCAGTTGTTTGGAGTGTTATCCCTTACACCAAAAGGTGACAGGTTCAATACCCAGGTTGTGGGTTCGATTCCAGATAGGGGCACGTCGGGGAGGCAACCGAGTTTTCTCTCTCTCTCATGGAGTGAAAAAAAATAATAAAAAAACTGAGGCAGGTGCCACCAACCTGTCCTGTTCCCTTTCTCAAGGGGTCCAATGAGCCTAGGAACGCCGCAGCAAGTGACCTTTTTCCATCTGCCATGAACTATCCAGTTGTTTGAAGACGCCTGAGCAGGGCTG
The DNA here is from genome assembly GCA_026230045.1 of Corynorhinus townsendii. Lineage (NCBI taxonomy): Eukaryota > Metazoa > Chordata > Mammalia > Chiroptera > Vespertilionidae > Corynorhinus > Corynorhinus townsendii. Next base: position 62,646,594 of record JAPDVU010000008.1, on the reverse strand, counting down.
AAGTCTCTTCTCCCCAAGTCCACAGTGATGGGTTGAAAACAAGAATCATAGCTTTTAGAGAGCACATCTAAGAGACAGAACAGGGGTCATACCGGGAAGCCCTGTAGGCTTGTCCTCCACTATGAATGTGGACCAAGCTGCGCATAGCCCAGCCCCATAAAGTGCACCCACTTCTCTCCTCCGAGCTTACAACCTTGCCTGAATCACACTCCTGACAATCTACTGCCACTGGTCTTATGCCATTTGAATTTTTTGTTCTCTTGAATTTTTATTTAAATGTAATACTTAACTTTTCAAACAAGTATTTCTTTTCTCCCTAATTTTTAGCATGGCTTTTTTGAGGATAGAAAGTTATGACTTATACTAAGTTGATACCCATCAATGTTGTCAATGGATTTGGCCCAAGCCCAAGAGCAAGTCAGGAGACCAAATATGCTTGATGTGCTTTCAAAGGATGGCTATCCCCCCAACATCGTATTATTAAGGAAAAGACTGCTGGCATTTATGTTTGTTCTGCATAATATAGGCAGAATCTCAGACCACAGAGTTGCCAATATAATAATATGGCTCCTGCCACTGCCCTCCTTCTCTCCTATATTTGGGGGTCACAAAATGCAGCTCAAAACTAGAGTGATAATGTCATTTGGATTAGGGAAACAAGATCATTGTGACATCTAGTCAACAGTCATTTGCTCCTCTCTGCACATAACAAGTCATCATACACAAGCTTATTTAAAATTATGTACTTACATTATACCTGTGTGTAAATGTGCCATGCATAACACTTTAAATCCATTGTGTCATTTAATTCTCACAAGCTTGGGCATTCACTGCTCTTATGTCATATATTATTGTCCTATTTTTAAAGTATGCAAACTAAGGCTCAGAACATTCACAAACCAGAGATATTACAGTCTTTACAAAGCAAAAACATGGCCCAGCCAGTGTGGCTCAGTGATTGAGCATTGACCCATGAACCAGGAGGTCACGATTCAATTCCCAGGCAGGGCACATGCCCAGGTTGTGGGCTTGATCCCCAGTAGGGGGCACGCAAGAGGCAGCCAATGGATGATTCCCGCTCATCACTGACATTTTTCTCTCGCGCTCCTTCTCCCTTCCTCTCTCTGAAATCAATAAAAACGTATTTTTTTAAAAAAAAGGAAAAACCTGGGCTTTGAAATGGGGGTCTTGAACCCACCACACTTCACCGTACCAGGCTTTCTCCCATGTTGGCATAGGACAGCACTGTTCCTTAATATGGGGTCTCTTTTTTTCCTGGTTCTGCTTCTTTCTAGCCATGTAACTACAGAGTACAGAGTTGCTGTAAGCAGTAAATGAGATAATGCACATATAGCATTGCATACAGTGTCTTTTTTTTTTTTTTTTTTTTTTTTAGAGAGAGAGTGGAAGGGAGGGGGAAGAGACACACAGAGAGAAATATTGATGTGAGAGAGACACATCAATTGGTTGCCTCCCCCACACACCCCGACCAGGACAGGAGATCGAGCCTCAACTGAGGTACATTTCCTTGACCAAAATCAAATCCAGGACCCTTCAATTCGCAGGCCGATGCTCTATCCACTGAGACAAACCGACTAGGGCTATACAGTGTCTACCTTTAGGAAAGGATTTAATCACCATTAGCTTCTGTTGTTTTATTGCACATTGTCAATGGGTATTAGGAAAAAGGCAAAACACCCTGCCCTTAGTACTCTATTTTCCTTCTTTTGCTTTTTTTTGAGGTGGGGGTGGGGGGAGTAGAAATTATCTGTCCTTTTAAATTTTCTGTGTGATGGAGAACCACAATCCGAAATCCTAAAGCCTCAACGAGGAAACAAAGCATACCTAAGACCTTAGAAGCTCCTCTCCTATAGTTTTCTTGCAATGCAATGCAGAACAAGAGTGTAGCTTCAAGGTGATGTCCATACTCTCTCTCTTGGACACAGATGCTCACTTCTTCTAGACCTATGCTATCCAAACAGTAGCCACAAGCCACATGTGGCCACCAACCACCTGAAGTGTGGCTAGTCTCCATGGAGATGTGCAGAAAGTGTCAAATACACACCAATATGTAAATACTTAGTACAAAAATGTAAATATCTCATTAATAGTTCTTTAAAAATAATTTTTTAAATATTATTTTTATTGATTTCAGAGAGGAAGGGAAAGGGAGAGAGATAGAAACATCAATGATGAGAGAGAATCATTGATCAGCTGCCTCCTGCACACCCCCCACTGGGGATCAAGGGGTGATCAGGCATGTGCCCTTGACCGGAATCGAACCTGGGACCCTTCAGTCCACAGGCTGATGCTCTATCCACTGAGCCAAACCAGCTAGGGCTCATTAATAGTTTTTTATGTTGATTACCTATCGAAGTGATAGTATTTTAGATATAATGGGTTTTAAAAATGTTTTAAAATGGGTAACTAAATGTTTTAAAATTAATTTTACCTGTTTCTTTTAACTTTTTAAAAATGTGGCTGCTAGAAAATTTTTAATTAGACAGTGGCTCACATTATATTTCTATTAGACAGTACTGCTTTGGACCACACTGCCCATATAACAAAGGCCTCATTTTGGAGAGACAATTGCTGAATCCAGTGAGCATCAGAGCAATTCATGCAAATAGACTAGCAGTCCCCACTCTGCTATCTTCAGGTCCCCAAGCAACAGTGATGATCAGTATGTTAATCTAAATTTTTATCTACAACTTAAGGCCTGGTGCACAAAACTCGTGCACGGGGACTGGGGAAGTGTCCCCTCAGCCCGGCCTGCACCCTCTTGCAATCCAGGACCCCTTGGGAGATGTCCGACTGCCAGTGTAGGCCTGATCCCTGCAGAATCGGGCCTAAACTGGCAATCAGATATCCCTCTCGCAATTCAGGACTGCTGGCTCCTAACTGCTCATCTGCCTGCCCTATCGCCCCTAACCACTCGCCTGCCTGATCACCCCTAATCACTCGCCTGCCTGCCTGCTTGATCACCCCTAACTGCCTCTGTCTCGGCCCTTGCCACTGTGGCTTTGTCCAAAAGGATGTCCAGAAGGTTGTTTAGCTATCCAGTCTAATTAGCATATTACACTTTTATTATTATAAATTAGGCCATTGTGCTAATAAATATGGCTTGTGTGGTTGACAAAATTTTTTCAAAACATGACAGGATAAATAGATGGATAAACAGATGAAGGATGTAATCAGGTAATCTGAACAAAGAAATGCAAGCAGCTACATACATTTTCCAAAGGAAACTTATTAATAGAGAAATAAAATCAAAACAACTTTTTTCAGTTTATCAACATTAACCATTCAATTCAACAAGCTTTTATTGAACTCCTTGGCAAAGGTTTCTTTTTAAATTCCCAAGTTATGATACTTACTAGGATTTCATCTGTGTAAAATGAAATGCATAGAAAAATGACTAGAAGGAACTAAGACAAGAGTTCAGAGTAACAGGATTATGGAATGCTTTTGCTTTCTCATATTTTTCTATTCTTTATATAATTTTTCTATTCTTTATATAATCTGTAGTGAACTATAGAAATTATATAAAGAACAGTGGCTATTTGAAAAAGCACTTCATTATCTAAGTAATAAATGTATATTATAGAAAATTGAAAAATAAAGATAAGCAAAAACAGCATTATTATTTTAGTAATCAGAGGAAAGTAAACAAAGTGAAATAAAAGAATTAAAAAATGTGATAAAATAGCCCTGGCCGGTTTGGCTCACTGGATAGAGCGTCGGCCTGCGGACTGAAAGGTCCCAGGTTTGATTCTGGTCACGGGCATGTACCTTGGTTGCGGGCACGTCCCCAGTAGGGGGTGTGCAGGTGGTGGCTGATCGATGCTTCTCTCTCATCGATGTTTCTAGCTCTCTATCCCTCTCCCTTCCTCTCTGTAAAAAATTAATAAAAAATATATATTTAAAAAATGAGATGAAATAATAAAAGTCTTCTTGGCTACGAATAGGTTCAAGTTTTAAGATTGCTCACTCACTAAAGATACATATTACATAGAGCTTTCCAACTTACAGTATTTTCTTATACTTTTCTGACCCTCAAAGTAACATAAATGAACAGAGTATTTAATAGTGGTTATCTTTGGGTAATGAGACTGTAGGCACTTTTTATTTTCCTTCTTTTGCTTTGTTTTTTTGAGGGGGGGCGGAGAGTAGAAATTATCTGTCCTTCTAAATTTTCTATAATGAACAAGTTTTATTTAGATAAGGAAGAAAATCGATTAGTTTTAGGGAAAATCAGCTGTAACAAGTTGCAGATAAGGAAACTGAGGCTCAGAGAACATATGCAATTTGTCACAAAGTGGAAGAGCCAGAACTCCAACCCCCTGGAACCTTATTTTCCCAAACCCACAGCTTCTCAATGTGTTCCCTTTGGTTGTGCAGACACCGTAATACTGAAAAATGTTCATATCAAGACTCAACTTTTGGTTAAACTATGGTCATAACTATTGCCATGCAGGATGGATATTGATAATCCTCTTGTTTGGAGAAGTCACTCATTTAATTCAGTACAGCTGGAATTGCGTTACGTTTCCTGAGAAAGTAACCTGAACTTGACCCTCGCCTTTTGAAATTCTCATACTGCAGAGCTGTTTTTCAGGATAAACAGGGCATTTGACTTGGCTCACCCAGCTATAATTCAGCTTAAAAATTGGAGAAACTCCTGAGTTCTAATGCTGGTATTCAAAACACATGTTTAGCTGGTGGCATTTAAACAAGGCTCCACGGTTACGGACAATGCATAGTTTTTCATCCCACAGCCGTGGGCCTGGCTTACCTTTTGGCCCGGCTTACCTTTTGGCCCCACACAGCAACTTATTTTCACAACTATATAAACTGCAAATCATAACCTCCCACTTTGGTAATGTATACTTACTGCACACATTCTCTTTCCTCCTCCAGCCATTTCCAACTCAAGGAAGACAGGATCACCAAACATGCTTTCTACAGCTCGTTTCAAACTTCAGGCCCGCCAAGAGTCCGCCCTGCTCTTTAGCACATGTCTTTACGCTTGTTCACCATTTAATCTACATTCTGGCAGCATTGTTGAGTTGACATGGGTTTCTTGTGGAGAGAGAGGCATTCTTTCTAATTTGCCACGTCCTCTGGGGCTCTGTCCCCCTTTGCTTCCTGCCTCCTGTTTTTTTCTTTTTCAGGAGGACCAGAATACTGGTTAAGTATTCTGGACTTGCCCGGGCAGCGTGGCTCGTTGGGCGTTGACCTATAAACCAGGAGGTCACAGCTCGATTCCCAGTCAGGGCACATGCCCCGGTTTCGGGCTTAGTCCCCAGTGGGGGCGTGCAGAAGGCAGCCAATCAATGATTCTCTCTCATTGATGTTTCTATCTCTCCTTTCCTCTCTCCATGCTTTTATAAAGTATCCATCTACATGCTAGAAAGCAAATCCATATATTCCTAGATGAATAAAATATTAATAATAAACAGCCTCCACTCTTTTCTCTGCTTCCAGGCAGCTAGTATGTCGAACCTGCTAGATTTAGCCCAGAGAAAGGGCGAAAACGGCAATGGGGAGGCTCAGAGAGGAGAAAATGCTTGTTTTACCAAAAGGAGTGACTTTTTCTCTTCTTTTTCTTTTTAATTAAATGTTTTTGTTGATTTCAGAGAGATCGAAACATCAACGAGAGAGAATCATTGATTGGCTGCCTCCTGCACGCCCCACACTGGGGATCAAGCCTGCAACCGGGGCATGTGCCCTGACTGGGAATCGAGCTGTGACCTCCTGGTTCATAGGTCGATGCCCAACGAGCCACGCTGGCCAGGCAAGTCCGGAATACTTAATCAGTATTCTGGTCCTCCTGACAAAGCAAAAAACAGAGGTAGGCAAAGTGCAGGCTGGACATCAGTTGTGATCTGTAAACCTGATTAGAAATTCACCCAGGTAGGTGACACCAAGTGAAAAAGTAAATCTTTGCATCCATGGCAGCATAGAGTAGACACATATCCATACGGTGTGAACTCACAGGAGGCGCAGATCCAGGGGGCACCCTGGCTCGTGCACTTCCCAGCTGGTGCCCGTGACTAAGTTACTTTAATCTCTCTCTCTAGGCCTAAGGTTTACCACCTGTGAAAACAGGGATATTAATAGTATGCACCCCTTAGGAGTGTTGGGAAAATTAAGCATAACCCACACCAGGCGCCTGGCACACCACAGGCGCTCGGAGGTGCAGCCTCCTGCCAGCACCACCTGTGCTCCACTGTTACCTGCTAAGGGTGGCAACAGAGTTCTGGAAACTGAAAATCAGAGCAAGTGTCAGAGAACCAACATTCCAGATCAGAACAATCTAACTACTACAATAGACCCTCCCCAAATTTAACCTAGCTGATAACTGCAAGTTAAAATAAGGAGTTAGCACTAATTAGCAAAGCTTTTCTAATTGTACTGACCTCATGTTGGTCAAAGTACAGTGAGCAGGCACTATAATATTTTTGCAAAGTTATCCAGTATCATAAGTCTTTTATTAAATGTTCACTACAATTTACCCAATAGTTTCATTTCTAAATAATGATTCCTAAGGAATGAAACCAAAACATGGAAAATTTGATATGCATGATGATGCTCACAACGTTATTCATAAAGTGATGTAAATTATATGCTTTATGAAATGCAGTAATAAAAGGATGGTTTACGGAAACAAATACTGTGGAAAAACATGGTAAGATACTATCCAACAAAAGCTAAGATACTAAACTCAGTATAGTCTATGATTATAACATGTGAAAAGGTTAACAGTGGGCATTTTACAAAAGTAGGACATTTTAAGTGATTTTTTTAGTATCTTTAGTTTCCACTTTGGAAATATGAACAGATTTTTTTGGAAAATAAACATGCATTTGACTAACTACTCCAAACTGCTCTGGTAAAAATCAGACCATCAACCAATGTTCATTCATGCATTCACTTCTGTTAGCAGCACAGCCAGCATGAGCCAACTCATCACCTTGGAAGCGCTCTATTTTCACAAAGCAAGTGAGAATCAATCTCCAAATGCTTGCCTTTTTTTTTTTTTTTTTTTTAAAGACACAATTTTCCATGAACAACCTCTCCCATTCTCACCCTGTCTTCAGTCCTACCCATTTCCACTTTCAGGGTGCAGGAAAGGGAAGAGGGTACAAGGAACAAACTGGAGCCCTATCCACGTCGGCTCATGGTTCCGGGGGCCCCACCAGCGACCTCAGCAAGGTGAGCTGACCTCAGTCTCCACGTCACCAGCCCCACGAGCTCACCCACAACAGTCGAGGTGTGCACTAGGCCTTCACTAGCAGCCCCTCCATGGCGCTTCCCACCACGGGAGCCTAACGTGTTTTACAACGATCCACCACTCATCTCCATCTTTAGCAGATCAGAGCAGGTGAGAGAATAAGTATGCGCAACATACTCAGCCCATTTCTGCAGCTCCAGGCAAGGAAGTGGACCCAGCGATCTCACTCAGAGGCCTCTCCTCTACCTGGAGTCTATGGTGTATTGACCCAATAACCCGCAGCTTTCTAAACCATCACCATTAATGATAAACAGAAAACGCTCTAAGCAGAAGGGAATGTGTCTGCGAAACTGGAGCGTACTGCTCATCTTTTGGGTCGAAGATGACTTGTACATCACTCAGTGTTGAGTTTCAGATCCAAACCTTGGAGCTCAGGCCACAGCGAATGCAACTGAAGCAGAAATAGTGTGGAGGCAACTTTGTTTACCCCTTCAGCCAAGGCTGTGCCGCCGGAGCCACGCTGGCTGGCCATGGCCAGGCTCACAAAGGGGCCTTGTGGTGCTGGGGCCCAGCCTCAATGGCCTGTCTGTTACGTCTCCCGGGACATTTTGATGTCATGTCAATCTGGCTGCCAAGTCTGGCAACTGGCTCAAATCCTGCATGCATTTCTTCTTCTTTCTGACGTCACAAATTTGAGACAAATGACACTTTCCACAAATAATGGGAGACTTCCAAGAAGTGCTTTCCTCCTCCTCTTACTATGCCTCCCACCTTATATCACACCTATTGCCAAGTAAAAGAAAAGCAAAACAGTCCACTTTATGCATTGCCAATTGCCTTATTAACAAACAGTAACTCCAAAGGGAAGGAAGGAGACTTCACTTGGGTATATTTTCACCTGCTGTTGAGCTCTAGAGGTTGAGTTAAACATTCAGGGAAAAAATGTGAACTGTCCCAAACCAAACTCTGATACCATTCTAGTGGGCTAAAACACCTTGGATTATTTTAAGCAGCTATGGTAAACCAATGTGGTACAAACACCAGAGATGTGAAGACTACTTTATTTTCCTCTTCAAACCTGATCATTTTTGAGTTTAAATTTCTCCTTTGGCTAAGGAACTGAGAAAGGGTAAGAACAGGAGCCCCGGAGCCCCATCCTGGATTCCCCAGTGGGGTCAGACTGTGCCCATGCTAGGAAGGAGTTCTGCGCCTGTCAGGAGTCTATATGTTGGTACACTGTTGCACAGCTGGCTTTCCCAACCTCTGGGGGGAAGGTGTCAGCAGCTGGGCGGTGAGTGGACGGCAGGACAGCTCTCTCTCTGCCAAGGCCAGTCACTCCCTTTCAGAAGATGTAGACCGAGGTATGCCCTGCACACCACCGCTGTGGTCTCAAGGAGAAGCCTCAGCACATTCGATTTAGAAACAGATAAATAAGTCCTTTGTGAGAATGAAGACTATCCAATAAACAGGCCATGGCCGCTTGTCTTCTCTCCTCATGCCCCATGCTCTCTCTCCGTAGGCAAAGTCAGCAACATCTAAATGCTGGCAAATCCCCATTTCCCTCCTGAGCAACTGTCAGTCGCCTTATTTTCAACTGCCCTATTCCTCAACTTCCATACCTAGGCAATCACTAAATCCTGTCAATTCTATTTCCCCTCCTCCCTTAGCATATCATGCTCCCCTAGACCCGTGGTCGGCAAACTGTGGCTCAAGAGCCACATGCGGCTCTTTGGCACCTTGAATGTGGCTCTTCCACAAAATACCACGGCCTGGGCGAGTCTATTTTGAAGAAGTGGCGTTAGAAGAAGTTTAAGTTTAAAAAATTGGGCTCTCAAAAGAAATTTCAATCGTTGTACTGCTGATATTTGGCTCTGTTGACTAATGAGTTTGCCGACCACTGCCCGGCCTAGACCATGGTCTCAAACCTACGCCACCCTCACCATTTCCTATCTGGGCTATTGAAACGGTCCCCAGAGGTCCTCACAGCCTCCATTCTCCCTTTTCTCCAATTTGCCCTTACTGCCATCGAAGTCAGCCTTTTTATTAAACACCAGCATAGTCTCTACTTAAAAACTATTGTTTATGGCCCAGCTCATGTGGCTCAGTGGTTGAGCGTCGACCTATGAACTAGGAGGTCACAGTTCGATTCCCAGTCAAGGCATATGCCGGGGGTTGTGGGCTCGATCCCCAGTAGGGGGCATGCAGGAGGCAGCTGATCAATGATTCTCTCTCATCATTGATGTTTCTATCTCTCTCTCCCTCTCCCTTCCTCTCTGAAATAAATAAAAATGCATTTTTTTTAAAAACACAAACAAAACCACAATTTTTTTTAGATATATTTTTTTCATTGATTTCAGAGAGGAAGGGAGAGATATAGATAGAAACATCAATGGTGAGAGAGAATCATTGATTGGCTGCCTCCTGCAAGCCCCCTACTGGGGAGGAGGGAGATCGAGCCAGCAACCCGGGCATGTGTCCTTGGCCAGAATCAAACCTGGGACCCTTTAGTCCACAGGCTGATGCTCTATCCACTAAGCCAAACTGGCTAGGGCCAAAACCACAATTGTTTACGGATACATTCTAAACTTCTGAGTATGACACTTAAAGACCTTCATCCACTGGCCTCAACTTCCATGTCCAAACACATCTTCCACCTCTTACCACACCCTATCCCACCAGTGCTCTGCAGGACAGCAGCTCAATTCAGACAAAACCTCCTAAACCAGTGGTCGGCAAACTCATTAGTCAACAGAGCCAAATATCAACAGTACAACGATTGAAATTTCTTTTGAGAGCCCAATTTTTTAAACTTAAACGTCTTCTAACGCCACTTCTTCAAAATATACTTGCCCAGGCCGTGGTATTTTGTAGAAGAGCCACACTCAAGGGGCCAAAGAGCCACATGTGGCTCGTGAGCCACGGTTTGCCGACCACTGTCCTAAACTGTCTGAAGAAACGATAACCCCCCTGCATAGTACATCCTGCTCCTTCACCTCTAACCACCAACTCTGATTTGTCCATGAAGACCCAACTCAGATGTCCCTGTGGCGCTCTCCGCACTCCCTCCGGTTGTGAGTCATCTTAGTGCTCGCTCACACTCCTGTCCTAAAACAGCACCCTGCACTGCAATGATGTGCTCAGATGCCGGTCTCCCTGGAGACAGTGCTGTAGGTCCTCGAGAGTAAGGACCATATCCTTATCTCCGAACCAGGGCTGCACAGGATACACTCTCAGTAAGTGTTGCTGACTCTATCAACCAGTCAGAAGAGCGACTAAGGATAATGGAGGGAAAGGACTTAGGCGATCAGGACACTTGAGCCGAACTCCAGCTGCCTCAGAGTGTGCACTGTGGAAATTTATTAATCTCTTCAAACTTTAGCTTGTCATCTGTTGAATATGGGGTTGGAACTATATGATTTCTATGGTCCCTTTATCTCTACCATTCCAAGCATTTAGACTACATTTTTCTTTAAAACCTACAATGAAGAAACACCCTATGAAACCCGTAGTAATAATATGTTCCAGGAGTTTGGATGCTCTCCACAGAGCCAGCCAGGAAAATTTGCTTTGCCTGGCCACCAGGCAGAGCGCCCAAGGACGGCCAACAGCTCAGGCTCCTCCTCTAAACTCATAAATCCCCAACTGCCCTCGGATCTGTTCCACTCAACATATTTTGGCCCAAAATTGGCTTATTCAATAATATGCACAAGAGAGAGAAAAAAAAACAAAACCCTGATGACAAAAACCTAACATGCCTTGAAAATGACAAATGCTAAAAACGTGATTGTTGGGTTTTGAAAGGCTGAGTGAAAGGGCTAGGTTTGATAATCACCTCGTTACCCCATACTCCGGGGGTGGCTGGTACCTCAGGACGGCCACTTCCGTTCTCGCGGGCTGAGGAGCAGGGTAAGGCTTGACCATCTCGTGGACCATGCCAGGGTGCTGGTCGCTGTAGAAAAGTCCATGGTCCTGGGTCTTGCTGACTGGGGACATCATTTGCTTGGGCTTGAAGGGGTACTCGGGTGGAGGACCCCGGGGGTCCAGCACTTTACCTGAAGGCTGGACTGGCGAGGGACCCCCTCCCGCCTTGAACCCCTTGCCACTCCCTGAGCCAGGGAGGTGCTGCTTAACACCGTTCCTCTCCAGCGACAACTGCATGATTCTCTCACTGAGCGAGCGGACGTGGCCCTGCTTAAGTTCCTTCAGCGCCTCGTCCTTATGTGCCTGTCCGCTGTTGGCACGGTTCACCGTGGGCCTCCCCTCAGTCCGGGCCTTCTGGCTGGTGCCCCCCGCCATGTAGTAACCGTGACCCACGGCCCCCTGCTGCGGTGGCGGCTGCTGCTGCTGCCCCCTGAAGAACTGGGACTGCGCTTTGGCCTCCTCGTAGGTGGGCAGCTCCTCGTTGTTCTGCTGAGGCTGCGTGGACCGGACCTGTTTCTCCATCACCGTATTGTCCACCTGGTGTTCTTGACCCTGCGGTTCCTGGCGTGCCGACTGGTAGACCATTTGTGGGTCTTCTTGAGTGAGGTTTTCCGAGGAAGAAAAGCTGTTTGTCGGGTGGGCTGGTCCTGCACTCCCTGTGGCCTGGTGCTGAATGGCCAGCAAGTTCATGTTCTCGGTCGGGGTGCCATAGCGCAGTTGTTCCTGGATCAGCCGCTGCAATACTGTTCCAGCTGCCGCATCCTCGGAACCTCTCATTTCCACCTCTGAGATCCTCAGGAAGTTCGGGGAGTGGAAGTTACAAAGAGGATCCTCAACTATAAGGTAAACATAGGAGAAAAAGGTATCAAGCTGTTCCACAGCAATATAGGTCTGTTAGTATGTGGTAAATAATTAACATTCTAATGGGAGTATGTAACAAGGTTTTAAATCCACCACGGCCTCCATGTACCCTGCAGTTTCACATAGAAGTGCTTCTCCAATTCTAAGCGTCTCTAATACTCTCCCTTCTCTGGCCTCCTGCTTCCTCCTAGGTCTTGCTCCATCCTTCACCCCTGCTCTTTCCTTTAATCTCCCCCATAGCCCCTTCTCTTCTTCATATAAACATCTTAAAAAAATACAAGCAAAAAACCAAAACCAAAACCAATCAAAAAGAAACCTCCTTCCCGTGGCCTTCCCTGCATGTGCCTCTAACACCCTGCTTCTATCCTTCCCTTTTCTCTTAATTGTCCTCAGTAAGCAATGGACACTTGCTGTCTCCACTTTCCAAATGCTCCAGGCACTGCCCTCCCTCCTGCTCTGACTAGTAACCAAGGGCAGTGAGAATTTTCCAGCTCTCATAGGACACAACCAACCCTTCCGAAGCATCTGGCATGGTGATCGCCCACTTCCTGAAATGCTCTCCTAACTCGGCACCCAGGTCCTAGCTCCGGCCTCTCTGTCCACTCCTTCCCGGCCTAGCTTTTCTCCACCTGCCCCTCAATTCTGGTGTTTCCCACAGCTCTGCTCTCAGTGCTCTTCCACCCTCACTCGGCAGAATCCCGGGGTCATCACATCCACTGCTCATCTTCAACGACTGACCCATGACCCACAGACGTACAACCGCCAGCCGATGGTCCACGAGTCCTTCAAACTCTACATGTCCTCCTCACCCCGAGAGGCCTACCCACCCACCCAACCCCCTGCATCCCTGCTTTGTCTAATTTTTGCCAAACTAGAAACCTGAGAGTTTTCCAAAAGTCCTTCCTCTCCCTTACCCCCAAAACCTATTCAGTGACTGCTTGTCAATTCTACCCCAAAAATATCCCTCCCAACTCTCTCTATTCCCATGCCAATCTCCAAGTTGATTATTAATAACCACAATACAACCGCAAGAACCATTTTAAAGTGCATATGATATGCCATTGCACTAAATTCTCTCCATATACTCATTTGTTCCATATGAGGCAGATATTAATTCCCCCAGTCTTACATATAAGGAGAGAGGTTTAGAAAAGGTAAATCACAGAGGTCGCAGAGATAGGAAGAGACTGAGCCAGGATCTGATTCATTGCACAAGATCTGTGTTCATTCCACACTTATAAGCCCTTGGAGTCTCATCCCCAGACCATTCATTCCAACAGCCTGCTCATCTATTTCTCTGACACTGGGCTCATTCCCATTTCCAAACCCACCCCTCAGGCAGCAACCTGTCTCCCACACTACCCTGGAAGATTGTTCAACAAGGAAAACCTAATCACATCAATGTTCTCCACAAAACTCCTCAGTTACTAGTTACAGGATGAAACTGACATTCTATCACATGGTGTAGAGCAAGCATGTCAAATTCGAGGCCCACAATGAATATTTTTGCGACATAGACAATATAACAGAATATGAGAAACGTTTTAATAAAAATTTTGTAACTTAATTTTTACAATATCCTGTTATACATAACTAGAGGCCCAGTGCATGGTGAGGTCCTCGGCCTGGCCAGTGATCGGGGCCATCTCGCCCAGTCCTGATTGGGCCAATAGGGGCTGCCAATTGGGGAGGGACTGCGGGAGGTTGGCCGACCGAGGAGGGACCATGAGAGGGCTACAGGGTGTGTCCAGCCCGTCTTGCCCAGTCCCAATTGGCCAGACCCCAGCAGCAAGCTAACCTACCAGCCGGAGCATCTGCCTCCTGGTGGTTAGTGCGCATCATAGCGACTGATGGAACGGTCGAACGAACTGTTGAATGAACCATCGAATGAACGGTCGGACACTTAGCATATTACACTTTTATTATATAGGATTTATTATATAGGATTATTAATAACGAACTACAATGTTCGTGAATGACTAATTGCTATAATCGTACTGCATTCATTTTTGTTAAGCACCTTACAGTTAGGTGCACCATTTCTCTTCACTAATACTAGCAGCAAATATTTTAGCAGCCGATTGCCACATCATTAGTCTCGGACTGACTTGTTTGGTATGCGCAACAGGAAATATTTCGCTTTCGGAGAACAGAAAAATAGGTTTATTTGTGTTATGCTTATTAATTTGTGCAGTTATTCAGTGTCTGGTAAGTTCATGTTCAAGAAAAATATTAATTGTTATTAAAATGTTCTCTTACTTTATGTTAACGATTACTCATTTATTTCAGCCCTTTGTATTCAGCATGTCTCTATTGAAATAAACCTACGTTTCTATGAAAATAGAAGCTTTTGTTTTTTTGCAGCCCACATAAACTTAAATCTTGTTTATTTGGCCCGTGTTAGCCTTTGAGTTTGACATGCTTGGTGTAGCGGGTGCTGCCTTACCTTCCAATAACATTTCAGGCCACCACCACCCCACCCTCACTGGCAACCCCTTGGAGTTTAAGCTCTAACGCACCTAAGAACATATAGATCCCAGACATGCTGGCTCTCTCTGGCCTCTGAGCCTTTGCTCACAGTTGTCCCTCTGCCTAGAAAGATGCAAGTCACCATGTCCTCCTGGGGATTCCTAGCCATGCTGCAGGCGATAGCTCCAGGGCTACTTTCTGAGGAAGTCCTTTCCTGCTGCAGCCCAGCAGGCTCGAGCCCTCCTCCAATGTCTACTCCACTGGCACAGATCTCAGTAGATCAGTGATCACCAGAGATGGCAATTATTTACCTACACAGACTCTAAACTCCTGAAAGGTAAGGATCATGCCTTCTTATTTGGGTGTCCCTAGCACACAACCCAGTGAGGGGGATCAAACATTTAACCAGTAAAAAGATACCTATACAAGCTCCATGAAATATAAAATTTAGCCCTGGCTGGGTGGCTCAATTGATTGGAGTATCATCCCATTCACCAAAAAGTTGTGAGCTTGATTCTTAATCAGGGCACATACCTAGGCTGTGGGTTTGATCCCCCGTCAGGGTGTGTACAGAAGGCAACCGATCGCTATTTCACTCTCTCTTTCTCTCTCCCTCTCCATTCCTCTCTCTCTACAAATCAATGAAAGCATATCCTTGGGTAAAGATTAAATACACACATACACACACAAGGTGTCAAAAAAATGTATACACACTTTAACAGCTTATAGCTCAATTTTAAAAATGAAATGTATTTTAATAAACACTGTCTTTATAATTATTCAAAGTGTGGGAAACCCTATATAATTTACCCCATTTCACAACAGTACTAGTAAGTAGTATATTAAAGATATCATGTAGCATTGTGATAGTAAAATTTGTACCATTTACTACTGGCATGACCCTGATCAAATCATTTCCTCTCTCCTACCTCAACAGCCTCACCTGCAAACTAAGGAAGATGAAGTAGATCATCGCTAAGCAGCCTTCAGTTCCACAATGCCATGCAACGATGGCTCTGTGTTTCTATATATACATAGAACATGTCATTTCCCCAAAAGCCATCTTTCTTTCCCAAGGTTGCCTTTTATTTTAACCTATTAATGGCATCCTCATATGCGTCATCCTGATAGAAATTTCAGATTTCTTCTGACCTTCTGTCTCCTTTGCTCCCTCCATTTAATCAACTGCCAAGCTAGGTTTTCTCAGTCCACAGTGAAATGAGAAAAAAAATAAAAGTGGTATAATATGCTTATAAGTATATAAATATACGTATACTCCTACATTTACATGAGTATGCACATAGACACTTTCCATTAGGTTTACTGTCTGCTATTGGCAAGGATTGTATACCATTTATTCTCTTTGATATTACAATATGAGAAAAGGTGACAGTAGATGACATCTTTAGTGTCCCTGCAATAGCAAAGACTATGACCCTAGCTCCCGTGACCTCAGCCACGCCTCAGGTCTGGCTGTCCTGACCAATGGCTTAGATGTCCTGAATAGCCTCCGAATATCTCTAGCCTCTGGCCTCTTCTCTTTCCAATCCACACTCTATGTATTACCTGTCTTCCTCTACTAGACCCCAAGCACCAGAAGGTGGGGAGTTTATTTGCTGAATTCACACGCTGCATCACCAGCGCCTAGAATACTGCTCTGATCCACAGGCCTTCGGGAAATAATGGCTGAGTAAGTTACAGAGCTCTACAGATGGTTCCTGAAGCTCAACACTGACCATATCACTCTCCCCGTCTCCCCAGAACCTCACCTGGGACCTCAGGCAAATTACTTGGCTTCTCTGAATCTCTCTCCCCTGTAAAATGGGCAGACTTCCTATCTGCCTCAGAGGATTGCACGTGGAGTACATTCAAACTTAGTCCTTACCTTCAGGTAACTGCAACTGAAATATAAACCCAAAGTTCAACACCAAAACATTTTAAATAGTAAAAACAGATCATGGAAGGTCCACGCAAGATGAACTGCCAAATAATCGTAGTAAGTGATGAACGACCCATGGAAAGAGTGATCAGTGTGGGTTGAACTGGGCCACACTCACTAAACAAAGACTGACTGAAACCTGTTATATTCAGGCTTCCTGACAGATGTGGGGGCAGGAGAGTAAAAAGGATGTCCTTACCCTCAGAATAACTGATCTGAAAGGCTTACTGAAACAAGCAGAATCAAATAAAAATCATTTTTTAATAAAATGAATAAAATATTAAAATAAAAACATATTTCCAGAGGAAAATGATTTTTTTGGATGAATAATAAAAGGAATGGGGTCTCATCAGGCATGAAAACGATTACATTCTCTTTTCATAAGCACATTTGGGCCCTGAGATCCTTCCCTAAAGTGGTTTTAAAAATTCCCTTATGTGCCCTAGCTGGCCAGCCTGCAGACTGAAAGGTCCCTGGTTGGATTCTGATCAAGGGAACATGCCTGGGTTGTGGGCTCAATTCCCATTGGGGGGCGTGCAGAAGTCAGCCAATCAATGATTCTCTTTTCTCATTGATGTTTCTATCTCTCCCTCTCCCTTCCTCTCTGAAATCATAAAAAAAAATTTTTTTAAATAAAAATTCCCTCACAGTGTTACCTCAAAAATAGGCAGGAAGTTTTACAAAGGAGACAGTTTCCTCCCTACTATAGTTTTTAATTTCTTCTGAACTTCTTTGTTATTTGCAAAAAGATTAAAATTAAGTAGAAAGAAGGAAAGAAATAAAGAAAAGATTCTAGGAAGGAGTACCAAAAATGTATTTAGAAATTAGAGAAAATTTAGGAAATAAATGGTATAATTCTGAACTGCCCACCTACCTAGGAACTCTCTCTGCTGAATCACAAGTTATAGTAAGATAGTCTACTAACATCCATAGCACAAACATTAAAAGTAAGGCACCTGCCAATAAGGAGATAATCAATAATCCCACATGCTGATTTTTTAAAATGAGCACAGAGGAAAAAAAATTATGCAAAAGCACTAAAAATGAGACACATAAGATCTTTTTGTGTTTCCAACACAAGTGCCAGTAAAAGAACTCACCAACTTTCTCCCTGATGGTACTGCCAGCTTCCACCGTCAAAGTAGGCGCTTCATGCCTCCCGGAGTAGAGCGGGAAGTCTGGGAAAAAGTAGTTGGGGTCTTCTAGAATCTGGGCGGGACTACTGGGACTGAAACAAGCAGGAGGGGGACCTGCGGGGGAGAAAAAAGCCAAGTGTCCATTACCGTCAAGTCCTCCTCTCCCACCCCCTGCCCCATGTGACTCACCAGAGCCCACGAGGCATGCTCCCACGTTTCAACGGGCAGTGGGAGCTCCGTCTTTTTGAGCTCCGTCTTTTTGATTCATAAAATTCCAAAGTTACTATTTAGAATTATCACTCATCCGGCCACCCACCAAATGACCCACAAAGTCAAAATAACAATCTTCAAGACACGCTGAGTGGAGGCTCGGACACTCGCACACAACGGCAGCACTGCCAACAGGAACCAAGTCGCCTGTGACTGTGGACAAGTCACTAAGCTCTGAACAGGCACGGAGGGGCACAGGACAGGGCGAAGGAGAGGCCAGGAAAGGAACTCCACGATGGGGGGAGCTGCTGCCTCTGGGAATATAAAGGATAGAGAGGGGTGGTCTGCTTGCCATGTGTTAGCAGGAGTGCGTCCCAGCCCAGGACAGAGCACTCGCCCTACTCTAATGTTTCCGGAGCCCCCTATGGCAACAGGGCACCAGCTTGTGGGTTCTGGCCCTCTGCCAAGCACTGGCCTTTTGCTCCAGTTTATCTGCTTCGCACACAAAGCGGGTGTGCTTCCTGCTCTAATTAAACGTGACACTGTGTCAATCCCACAGTCACTGGACACGAGATACCTCTACCACGACATGGATACCGCCCAGACAACGTCGTGGGAACACTCAGCAGGAGGGGCCCGCCGTCCTCTCTAGGCACTGGTTTCCCTGTGTGGGCACCCAGTTTATGGCTCTTTTTGGCAAAGGAACTTAGTTTACTCTGGGGGAAAGAGTCATGCTATCTTTTAGAATTAAAGTCCTTGCCTAAAAGGTAGTTCTATCATCAGAAAAATGTTTCTCAGCAGTCACTTCAAACTAGTAATTTGAAATTTATTGCTAGGTTTGCTATCTACCCCTTTCCCACAAGGCCAAAGCTAGTAGTAAATAACATTATTCTGAGGCCAAAGATGGGAACTTACTCATCGTCTTTCTGAGTTTCCTTACCTCATGACATATTTGTATGTGTGCTCACATGCATCATAGGCATGTTTAGACTGGAGGGAAAACAGTTTTACAAGTAGAATATTTATCCTATAAAGCTAAAAATAAATAATGTCGTTTGTGACTTTCACCCTAAAAATGAAAATAAACCAAGTATGAATGAAAGAGTATATGAAGATTAGCCAAAATTACAGTTCCAATGCGTGTGGCGGCTACCTGTCAGTGTTCTCCTTTTGGCCAACCTGCAAGGGCTACCCTTGGGAAGAAACTCACTCTCTGGGCCTCATCCTCTCCATCTATAAATCTAAAAGCCTAGGGCTAAAATTAGCAATCATGATGGCCCAGATCCAAAGGCAGATCCTGACCTGGCTTCCACTTCAGGCCGGTGGAAAATGTTGGTGGAAAATTGCAGACGGGCAAGGTACAACCGTGGCCATACATTAGAATGACCTGGAATTTTTAAAAGCCTAGTACCCAGGCCTCACCCAGACCTGTTCAATCAAATCTCTGGGGACAGGGCCCACACACTCATATTTTGTAAAGCTCCTCAAATGACTCCAATGTGCAGCCAAAGTGAGAAGCCCTCTGCTAGCGGAGAATAGCACACACAGGCAAAAAAGCAAGACACAAAAACATTTCTGCACCTGAGTCCCACCCCCCACCAAATCAGAGTCAGAGAGGTAGTGAGGACCCACACACTTCAAGAAAAGAGTTTGTGATTTTTTTTTTTATATTATACATAGTAGATTAGGGTCAGGAATGGACTAAGAATTCTAAGTGGTAACGGAGAGCAAATTGCAAATAAAATTGAGGCCTAACTAAGGATATATGTGTTATGTGCATATGTATATAAAGGAGAGAGAGAGAGAGAGAGAGAGAGAGAGAGAGAGAGAGAGAATATACACTTTCAATATGGAGCCTAGTTAAGAACTGTGCTATAAGCCATCCCCAGTCACTACAATGTACCCTGATTCTCCACACCTGGGAGCAAGAGACTGGGGAAACCACCAGAATCCCACCCTGTATGCATGGCTCCGGCCCAGAGACTAAGTAATGGTCTCGTTCTTTTTGTTGTTGTGTTGTTGTTTTTAAATCCTTAGAGAGAGGAAGGGAAGGGGAGGGGGGGAGAACACAGATGTGAGAGAGAAACATCAATCGGTTGGTTGCCTTCCATACATGCCCTGAGCAGGGATTGAACCTGCAGCCCAGGTATGTGCCCTGACTGGGAATCAAACCGACAACCTTTTGGTGCACAGGGCAATGTTCAACCAACTGAGCCACTCTGGCTGGACAATGGTCCAGCTTTTAAAGGAATCTGCGCCACTCAAGGACTCCGCTGGCTCAACAGTGTGTAATCCATTCATGTGTTGCCTCTGGGGGCTTCATAAAGACCATTTCCATGTAAGGTCCTCTGTGCTTAGGAACCGTCAGTCACCTGTTTCTTTCAAACCAGCACCTTGTCTAAGGATGACCACTCACACAGCTTGTCTGCATGGGGAGAGTGACAAACGCAATGGACAACAAGCTAAGGTGAGCGTACAGGAGTCAGCGCCCTGCGGGCTCTCTCTCAGGGGAAGAGCCGTGCAGCTCCCAGGGCCCAGCCCCACAGGAAAGCTTGAGATCTGTCTGTACCACACTTGACAAAGGGGGAATCTGGACATTCCAGTTGGAGGGTTCAACATTTTGGCCCTATATTGACTATGACCCATGTCACCACGAATGGTTCCCTTTCTTTACAAAATCTGCATGTCATTTGTCAGCAAGAAGAATCTTTGCTTCTCCGTCTGAGCGTGACTGCTTTTGGCTTGCTCCTAAAGCACCAAATCCTTCCTTCCCATTATGGTCTTATGCTGTTGCTTTCTTTGTAAGTGTCCAGAGGCCTTTACGTGATGTGACCCTGAACAAGACTTTTTTTCCCTTACTCAACAGTAGCAATAACAAAGGGCCTCAGTGTTGGAGGAAAAAATGAATTAAGGCAAAATGAAGTAGTTTTCTGGGGAGTCAGGGGCACAACATGAGTCCTGGTGACCTGCTCAACCACCTCACCTCCACCATGACTAGTTACGTGCCTCAAATCGGACCCTGAATCTGTAACCAGGCCAACATAACAGGCTCAGAAATTTCCTTTAGGTGTAAACACTGTAGGACACTTAAACTGACACCCCATCATCATCCAACACTCACAGCTGGGAAATCACCTGGCGTTACATGTGACTTGCTTGCACATAACCACCCTGGCTATAGCCTCAAGTTCTGATCTTGGGTTTCCAAGGCTGCCTACAACCAGACCTCTCCTTTAGATGCCATCAGTCTCACTGGTCCCCTCAGCATCCCGAGAATGTGTCACCCTCGTTCTCCAAATCGCGGCTAACAAAGCCATCTTCTAGCTTCACATTCCCCTCCACAGCTACTGTAAGGCTCTCTCCAGTCCACTGACCCCTTCAGCTTGCCCCCACACCTTCTCCTACGCTGTCCTTCCGTCCCTCAACTGCCACAGCGATGATGATCAGAAGCACACAACTCCGCACTGACATGTCAGCTACTGTCAGAGAGTGGATTTGGAGGGATCTTTGACCTTGTCTATAAACAAAGTAGTGAGACCATCCCAGAGGACAGTGCCATGTTCTCCATCAGCAAGTAGTAAGAGGGCATACACCATATATACTGCTCGCAGAAAGTAGCACGCACATATGTGGTGCCCATCTTCAAGCATTCCCAGGGCGGCACCATCAGCCCATGCTAAGTGACTGCTGCAAAACATGAGGCGGTTGGTGGGTAAGTGCTGAGTGGTGTGGTGTGCCTCCGATCATAACCGCTGACTCCCATTCTAAGAACACAGCATTGTTTTTACATTAAGCACCACATGACAACACAATCTGCCTTGAACCTCATGTCTATTGCCTTTGCGCAAACTCTAGAGAAACACTGGCAGCTCTTCCTAGGTTTTCTCCATCTGGGGGACCTTCCTCCCCTATGATTTGAGGAATCGCTTGCTAGGCACACACTAAATGCTGAAACACATCCTCGGAAGCTCTACTCTAGTGCCACTTCCTCCAGGAAGTCATCCCCCCTTCTTCCCCTAACATGCCACTTATCTGTGCTGCCATCTCATTCCAGGCATATTTATGCCACAAAATAACACATTGCCCATGTCTTCAGGTTTTTTTCCTTGACCATTCAGTTGATTAACAGCAAGGACCCTATCTTATTCATCTTTGTATTTCCACTTTCTAGCAGAAATAAGATCATCATAAGTGTTCAATACATATTTATTGATTCAATGAATCATCTACAAAGGTTCACAGTACCTAGCAGTTTCGAGCACAATATGGACACTAATTAATATTTATTAATGGAATTAAGATACATTTTTAAATAACCAGTTATTAACATATTCTTAATGCTACAGAGCTCTTAAGTCAAAGGTGAGTTTGTCTTTTTCAGAGTTCTCAGGAGACCAAGGCTGGTAAAAGCTACTGGGAAGGAAAAAAAAAGCCATCTCGTGCTAAAACAGATTAATGGCAAGTGCACTGTGATCCAGTTCTTGCAGGGGCTTTGTACATGATGCTACAGTAACTGCACAGGGATTTTGCAGCCTGATCACAGGCTTCCATTTACAGAAAGGTGCTGCTTCGGCCCACTCCACCTGGGCCACCCAGCCCAGAGCCGGGCCTCAGTGCCAGGCCCTCTGCTGCCCTTGGGGACCTCTGCTGCCCTTGGCTCCTGCGTCCTTCCCAGGTCTGTGAGCAGGAGCAGAGCCTGGAGACCTCGGAGGGCATGCACTTCCTCACCATAAAAAGAGGAGCCATTCCAGGCCCAGCAATCACACAGAATCAAAGGGAGTACAAAGTGAAAGAATCTATAATAACAAAAGTGTAATATGTTAATTAGACTGGACGACAGAACGACCATCCAGACGAAGCCAGGGCTGTGAGGGCGGAGCCCGTTGCACAAATTTCATGCATCGGTCCTCTCATCCATAATAAAAGGACTTTATCTACAAAGAGGTAATAATTTTTTTAAATTTAGAGTTTAACATAAAATCCAAAGGTTATTTAAATACCTTGACTCAAACTGCACACAATACCAAAATTCATATTTCATGTTGATATATTTGATTCTTAAATTATCTAAAACTAGAAGTATCTAGACTCTGGAGATTCTTTTCCTCAGATAAGTTTTTTTAAAGCCACTTTATTGAGGTATAACTGACATGTAAAAAGCTGTACAGATTTAATGTGTCCAACTCGATGAGTCTGGGGATGAAAGTATTAGCCCGTGAGTCCATCACCACCAAAGACCATAGACATAACCATCACCTCCCAACGTCTCCTCCCACCCTGTTTATTATTTGTGTGTGTTTGTGTAAGAACACTTAACATAACATCTACCTTCTTAGCAAATGTTAAGTATACAATAATAAAGTAGCTACAGGCACTGTGCTGTACAAGAGATCTCTAGGACTCATTCATGCAGATACGTTTTAACAAATAAGCCCTATATTTATTAAATAACTGAGATTTAAATACCCTTTAAACATATTTGTTTATACCTATCCCGGGACCAGAAGGGAACTCTTTGGGGTGGCCATGGCACACATGATTATTATTAGTGTGTAAGCTCCATTGCTTAAACATGTTTCTATCACTGTATGTAAACAGCAAGCACTTAATATTTTTTGAGCAAAGAAAACCAAACAGGGTGGAAAGCCCTCAGATAAACCCAAGACATAAAATGACAACTTCTGCCTCTCACCCACCCTAAGGAGCGACCACTCCTTAGGGTGGGTGAGAGGTCAGACACTCTGGCTGCCCCTGACTCCTCCAGCTTCCTGGGTCCCATTAGGACTTGTTGTCACAGCTAAGTGACAGCGCCATGTTTCACAGGGACTGGGACTCTCAAGAGACAAGTACATGTCTCCTCATCACACTCACCCAACTCATAAGTCAACATCAGCTCCCAAACGAACTACTTAATTTAAAGCAACCAATATTCCCAAGAAACTAAACATCCATTTAGCAATAAGAGTACAACTAATATGAGCAGGAGCTACCATTTATTGAGGGCCTATTAAGTGCAGGGATGATATAAAGCTATCGCTCGTGACCACAACCCTGTTCCCATTTCGTGGAGGTGGGGACTAGGCTCACGTTGGTCAGGTGATGCCCAGGGCCACAGCACTAGGCACAGCACCACCCCTCCAACGAGAAGGTATGCCTTCCAAAGGCCCTCAAGAATCCTTCACTTAATCCTAAATCATCTTTCCCTGACTAATTTCTTACATTAAAATTAGGAGTTTCAATGAAATGCTTGCATTTACAGAAAGGTGCTGTTTCGTCCCACTCCGCCTAGGCAACCCAGCATTGCCTGCCACCTTCAGTGCAAATGTAAGTAAGAGTGAAAAAGGCAGGGATGTTTATTGTTATGAAGATAGTTTTTAGGTCTCAGAAACCTTCAGGGTTCTACAGATGGCACTTTGAGAAACACTGCTCTATGTGATGTAGCCTCTTCTAGGGGGAAGGGATCAAAACATACAAAACTTAAGATGATAATGGCTGCAAACCAGTTAGAACTGAGTCACCTCCCTGCCCAGGCAAAGGAAGATGGTGAAACCTGAAGAAGGTGCCCAGAGGCCCTCTGTTGTAAAGCACAGCTTGAGCACGGCTTGTCAGGTGAATGGACCCACTGATTAAAGAAAATGCACTGAAGAGAGAGCAGCCCCTCCAGAAAACACCTGCACATGAATGCATCTCCTTGCCCTTGAGGAATTTTTATAAAAAGGAATACAAACCTGCAATGATATTTCACTAGCAAAACGTCTCCACGAGATTACTTTGAGGAGGTGGGGAGAAAAGAAGCTAATAACTTGCCCAGCAGGAAGTCAGGCAATCCTTGGACAAAGGCAAGGATGTTGAGACATGATGACTTGAGAGGAAAGAGAATGATGC
The DNA here is from genome assembly GCA_026230045.1 of Corynorhinus townsendii. NCBI lineage: Eukaryota > Metazoa > Chordata > Mammalia > Chiroptera > Vespertilionidae > Corynorhinus > Corynorhinus townsendii. The sequence continues at coordinate 62,621,936 of JAPDVU010000008.1, read as the reverse complement.
TGTCAAGCCCAAAGACTGGAGGATTAGAAGGACTGAAAGAATAAAAAAGACAGAGGAGAAAATATCTGCTAAATGGAAAAAGAGGCTATGTGTGCCTTTGTTTTGGTAAATCTGTTTCTGAAACAGTGCAAGAATCCAGAGTGGACCATTTATGAGCTTTGTGAACTTAAGCAAATGAGTTAACTTCTTGGTGCCCATTACCTTCTCAGTAAATGGGGGTAATAATAGGACCTACTATGTCCGGCTGTTATGGAGATTAAATGAGACAACAGAATGGGTTATAACAGTGTTCCTGCACATAATCAGTGCTCAGTAAATTCTATGGGGAAATGGAATGGGAATCGCTGCTATAAAAGTCTCTTCCCAAAGAGGATCAAATCAGTGAGCTTTTAAAAAATAGCCAGATGCTCAAGCAGATCAGGGATGAAGGCTTTTAGAGTTTTTTTAGGTCACACTGTTCAGCTGACTGACAAATTAGACTAAAATTACATTTTCAATTTTCCAAGAATTTGAAAGGAGAAAAGTCTTTTAAATACACAATTTCTCTAAAAATAAGCTTAGGATTGTGGTCCTACTGGAATAACAAAATAAAAGACTACATAGTGTTATCCCAAGGCTCTTCAAAACTCCTAACTTGTCTGGCCACCTTGGCATTCAGGTTTAGGGTTAGGTGGGTCTGGAGAAGGTACCAGGTCTCTAACCTGAAAACCCTCAGCTGCCAGGAGGCTCCGTCTTCAAAGGGGACAACAGGGTAGTTACCGGGAGTGTAACTGTACCAACTGTACCCAGTACTACAAATAAGAAAAACCTCTCCTTTCCTTGGCACCTTTGTTCCATAACTTTCATTCCACCTGTGTTCCATAACTTTCCATAACTTCCATCCCACCTGTGATGTAACAGGATGAAGGTCAAGGTGTGAACTCTGAATCTCTTCTCTACACCGACTGTGGTGAATCTATCCCTTTCACTGACAATGGAGGAGAAACTGACCCTTTAGTACCAACGTGGGAATAAGCCCAGTCCTTCAGGATCATAACATATGTGGCAATTTAAAGACTATTTTCAACCCCCAGTGAAGTCTTTTCTTTTTCTTTAAATTGCTTTTATTGATTTTTAGAGAGAGCAAGATAGAGAGATAGAAACATCGATCAGCTGCCTCCTGCATGTCCCCCTACAAGGGCTCGAGCCCTCAACCCGGGCATGTGCTCTGACTGGGAACCGAACCAGTGACCTGTTGGTTTATGGGTTGATGCTCAACCACTGAGCCACACCGGCTGGGCCCCAGTGAGTCTTATAATGGCCAGGCCAATACAATGAAAAATAAAAGAATAAAAACAGCTGGCCTCACTTCAAGATATAGAGCATCATCAGGTGACTGTAAGACCCATTACAACATTTCTCTAGTATCCAGTGCAACAGGTAACTGAATAATTCTCTGGGGGAAAAGTATGAATCAATGTGACCAGAACATAATGTAACATTTCTGGAGATTCTGAATCTCAGGTCCAAATCAGCACAAAAACCACTGACATGAGCATCAGTTTCACTGCTGTATGGAAGAGCTTTAAGTTTGTTTGCTTTTTAATGGCGATCTATAGAGGCTAAACAAAATGACTAGCCTGATGCTCTGAGGAGGCAAAGACACACGGAAAGTCCACTTTCCGCAGACCTAGCCTTCTAGCCATTCCAGACATGTGGATAAAGAAGCCTCCAGAGGACCCAATCCCAAACCATCGAGTCCACCCCAGCCTCCTTCCCACCGAAGTCCCTGGTTCAGGGAGAGAAACAAGTCGCTTCTCTGTTCCATGCATGACACCCAGACCCATAGATTCTGTAACATAATAAAATGGTTGTTTGAAGCTATGTGGATTTGAGGCCATTTGTTACACAGCAACCAGAACTGGGACAATGATGATAGTGAACACATATAACTCTTTCAAAATGTCAGATATTGTTCTTAGCAATTTACATGTTTTAACTCACATAATAAATGCAATCCTTATAATAATCTTTTGAGGTAGGCATTACTATTATCTCTATTTAACATACGAGGAGACTACTTGACAGACAAGTTAAGTAATTTGCCCAAGAATATAAAACCAGTGAAGCCCTGGCCAGGTAGCTCAGTTGGTTAGAGCATTATCCCGATACACTAAAGCTGCAAGTTCAATCCCAGGTCAGGGTGCATACAAGAAGCAACCAATGAATGTAGAAATACGTGGAACAATAAATCCATGTCTATCTCTCATCAATAAATAAAAATTAAAAAAAAAATAAAGCCAGTGAGTGGCACTGGTAGGAAGTAAATCTAGGTTTTTGGCTCGGGGTTCTTCATTAAGCTCCACAGAAGAACACATCACAACTGGCCCATTTGGCCCACAATCAGACAGGACCACATTAAGGCATATGAAACCAATTTAAAGGGATTGTTTTCACACTTCTAGTAATTCATTGGCTGCATCTTTGATCTCCATATCCTCTCAAGCACCCTGGCAGAGACCCTTCCATGCTTCTAGAAATCATATCTGTGGTCACCGGTTTGATTCTCATATCTGTAATTTAACCCATTTCCTCTTTGTCAGTTCACAGTGAAGACAGAATACTTGAAAAGCAGTTATAAACCCTTTCTTGGCCTTCTCAGAGTGGAATACACCAGCTCATCTGCCTTCTGTTTTCTAAAATCATACTTCATTACATCCCTTTTAAAATATAAGTTCCATGGGCACAAAGGACATACACCCCACATTTAGTACAGTGCCAGGCATATGACAGACTTTCAAATGTCAGATGGAGGGGAAAAGGTCCGCTAGAGAAACTGTATTCTTTTTTTTTTGCATTCTTGCCAAATTCTCCATCTCATTGACTTGTACAATCCAGACTTACTCATTCGACAGATACTTACTGACCAGTGACTGTTTCTGTACTATGGTTTATATTCTGTCCAAAAATAAGAAATGTCATGCTCCCTAATACTCAAACATGTACCTTCTTTAACAGAAAGTGAAAATATTTCACATAAATTCAATTAGAATGTTTGTGATGGCTGCCTAAATAAACTATTAAATTTAATATTACATTCTGTTCACTTTATAAACAAGCTTAATTACACATAACCCATTTTATGTTACCAAACTAACAAAGTGATCTTAGTTACTTAATAAATGCTATTAAAATGTAAATATTTGTATTTACTTCAGGCTTCTCCCCCGCCCCCCCCCTCCAAATTCCTGGAATTTATGTTGGAGAAAGTTCAAATTTCAGGTATTTTTTTCTCTAAGATTATCCACATTTCAGAGTAGACTTTTTAGACTTCTATTCTTAATTTTTTTTGATGAGTATTTTAAAGGATCAAATCCAAAGGTTAGCTAAAGGAAGCTGATTCACTCTCATGCCACCACCATTCATTTTTCTCTACCAGGGCAGTCATCATCACGGGAAGTCCGACAGGATTGAGTCTTTTAATGAACTTCCTGCTTATTACCTGACACTCCCACAATCTTCAAGGTTTGTGATGCTGTTTACCTTACTTTCCCAGGTGTCTTACTTTAAGCTTGTGTTTCCTACTTTTTTTCTGTTTTTCCTCATCTTTCTCCCCCATCCCATGCAAGCGATCTTTATCTGCCCTTGTATCTTTCAACCTTTTCCGACATGACTACTCCCTCAGGACACAGGGCCTTACAGAGAATTTCCTATTCTCTTCTTTTCCCAAGGCCCCCAGATAGAGGGTTCATTCAGAAGAAACTTGGTTCTCTGTGCCCTTCACAATATAGGAAGGGCCTGCCTCTCACCTGCTTTTGGGGGTCACACCATCTAGAGAAGCCCTTACAGCTGAGGATAGCTGAATGTGAGATGCCTTCCTTCCACCCTGGCATGGGGCCACTGGGCGTGTGCAAAGCCCCACCTCACACTAAGGATAGCAAAGTGAGTCTGGAGGACAGGATATCTATCATCCTTGTCCTGCTCTGCCTGTCCTGAAAGGGTGGGGGAAGGGTGAAAGCAAGGAGGGGAAAAGGGAGGACAGAGTAGACCAGAAGAGGTGTGAGAGAACAGAAATGGGGAGACCTGTTATGTGGTTATCATAATAGTCCAGGAGGTAGGTTGGGCTGTAGAGGCACACAAAGGAAAGGGAAGTATGTTGCATACTTTCTGCAAAGGACCTAGTGACTGGGGTGTGGGGCGAGAAAGGAAAGGAACTTTACAGTTTACAGCACACTTTCAGAGGAGGCAGCTGTTAGGATGAGGTGGTGTGTAATGGTATCTGAGCAAGCCCAAACTGGCAAGGTGGACAAGCCAGCCCCCTGCCTCTCCCTGACAAAGGCTGGTTCAGTAGCAAAACAGACCCAAGTGGAGGAGGGTAGGCTGGCCGCAGAACCTCTCCTGAGAAGGACCTCTTACTGCTAAATCCACCCTAGCATTTCTATTTGCTTCTCTCAAGAACCAGATCCCAGGGAGAGTCCCAAGAACTAAACCAAAGCCTCAAGCATCACTAGAAACAGTAGATACCTTGACAACAGCCTTAACCTGTAAACTCCACTCCCAGCATAATGCAAATGCCTTGCTGACTCACCTTCCAAATGACATGAGCCTCCAAAACCAGAAGTGGCAAAATGGGGTTCAAGCTGCTGGAGCAGCCACCCATTGTTATTCCTTCCAATCAGGTGCACACCAGACTTCCAAGGGAGAGATAAGGGATATACTTCACTCATAAATGTGTCCGTGCCCTGCCCCGGCCGGTGTGGTTTTGTTGGCTGAGTGTCACCCTGTGCACCGAGTGGTCACCCGTTTGATTCTCAATAAGGGCACATGCCTGGGTTGTGGGCTTGAATGCAAGAAGCAGCCAACCGATGTTTCATTCTTGCTTTGATGCTTTTCTCTCTCTCTCTCTCTTCCTAAAATCAATAAAAACACACACAAAAACGGTGTCCCTGTCCCATCATATGAAACCCAGGATGCGGCCACCAGATAAGCAGGGCTCATATCTCTCTAGAAGAGCAGTAGCCAATGGAACTTGCTGCGATGATGGAAATGGCTATTCAGTACTTGAGTTGTGGCTGGTATGACAGAGGACCTGAATTCCTACTTTTAAGTAATTTAAATACCACATCTGGCTAGTGGTTACTGTGGACAGAGTAGGCCTAGAACTTAAGAAAGAAAGAAAAAAGGATAGAATTTTATTTCTCAACTACAAGGAAGCTAAATCTCTGGACCATCCAGCATCTACTTAGGCTACTTTCCAGCACCAAACCCTTCTTTTTTTGTTCATTACTACACTACACATCAATGTGCCTCCAAAATATGTGTATAGAAGCACTCCGAACCCCCAGCCCAACGGTCCAGCCAGGAACCTTCTCCGGGACACCTCTGCAGATTCCTGCATCATCTTTACCAAGTCTCCCCAAGCAGCAATAAAACTCACCTCAGGAGAGGCAAGTCCATCCCCAAGTCCCTTTGGGTACTGTTCCAAAGGCACATCGAGATCCCACAAAATAATAAAAAACTAATTTTGCACCATGTTTTACCTCTTACATAGCCCTTTCACATGCAGTATCTCATGTAAGCTTCATAATAACCTCAGGATATAAGAATTTAGTAAACACATTTATTTCACAGAGGTTAAGTGATAGATAAAGCAATATGGTTTGTATATGGTAGCCACAGACCCTAACTTGGCATGTCTTCTAAGTAAGGAGAGGTCATAAGACAATTGAGGAAAAAATGGGGTTGGGAAGGCGGAAGGAACAAAGAAGTGGTTAGAAGAGAGAATAGTTATGTGCATCAACCTGAGAAACCAATCAATTTATTTCCATCTCAATCGTTAACATGAGTAGACTCAATTTCAAAGAGTTAAGCACTTTAGTAAGGGTCCAATTTAAAAGAGACCTGAGCTCTAAAATAGTGGTTCTTAATGTGCGTTCCCCAGAGATGCAGCAGCTGCAGCATCACTTGAATACTTGTTAGAAATGCAAATTCTCAGGCCCCATCTGCAATCTGAAACAAAAACTCTGGGGTTGGGGCTCTGCTGTCTGTGTTCAAATAAGTCCTCTCAATAATTCTGATGCCCATCCACGTCTGAGAGCCTCTGCTGGAGAAATGTACAGCTAAGGCCTCACGCATTTCCTCTGGGAAAGAAACAACCTGGTCAGCAAGAGAAAGGAAAGGGAGCTGCCAGCTGTGAAGTCTGGGATGTGTCCTGGTGACAGGAGTCCTGGCTTTCTGTACCTCGGGCAATAAACTCTGAACCAGCACACAACAGCAGGCACACCTCCCGCCACCTCCTGTGGTCAGGGCAGAGAGGAAATCGTTCTTTATTCAGAAAAATCTGCGTTTATGGTTGGGGAAAAGGCATATTTTATGGGCAGTACTAGATTGTGAATAGAGTATTCTAGCTCCTAACCTCATTCAATAAATATCTGGTACATGGCACAAAGTTTCCAACTGTGAAAAGGTAAGCTTCTATGAGTAGGAACTGGGATTCCAGTTTCTCAGGGAAAGGAGACATATGAGAACACACATAATATTATCAAAACATTTGTCTCTCTGCTGTTTTAATCATAGCAATTATTATTATTATTATTATTATTATTATTATTATTATTATCATAGCAGGCATTTATTGAATGCTTTCAATGTGCCCAGCACGGTGCTAAGTGCTACATATGCATTATTTCATTTCACCCTCATGCAATTTCATGAGGTAAGAACTATTATTGTCTCTATTTTATCCACGAGGCTTCAGCAAGTCAAATTCCCTGAGGTTACAGAGCAAGGAAGAGGCAGGACCAGGAAGCAAACCAGATCTATTTCTTCCTAAACAATCCAAAATACCACCCCCTTTTACATTTTAATATATATACCCAAACTTTATATCTATTCAACCTTATTCATACTCTTTATGCGTTTTTTAAGTATGCCACATGCTATTAAAAAAAAAGTCACCAACACCCACATCCTTTAGCATGTACTCAGGAACCAGGATGACCCTCACACTGAAGAATCCGTGGCAATAAAGATATGCAAAAACTGGATCAAAGGCAAGAACCAATTTTACTCCCACTGTGCTCAGGCAGCACGCCCAGGGAAGCCTGCCTGACCACCTGGACCAAAGCGAGCCCTCTCTGCTCAGTGCTCATCACACGGTCTCGATATGGTCCTTAACACATGGGAATGTCCACACACAACCCCACTAATCAATCAGTGAGCTCTTGAGAGTAGGAACCATATATGACTAATTCATCTGTGAGCTTCCAGAGCACTAAATACATAATAAACAACAGAAGACATACAAATTCTTAAGAGGGTAAATGTGAACCACAATTTGATTATAAAACATAAAATTGTGAAACTTCTAGAAGAAACCATAGGAGAAAATCTTTGGGGTATAGACCTAGGCAAAATGTTCTTAGATGTGACACCAAACACACAACTCCCCCTCCCCCCGCCAAAAAAAAAATCAACAAAGTGAACTTTATCAAAATTAAACAATTTTTTTTCCAGTTAAAAGGACAAAAAGACAAACTGCATGATGGAAAAAAAAATGTGGAAGCAACATATCTGACAAAGGATTAGTACCTAAAAACATATGAAGAACTCTCAAAGCTCAATAGTGAAAAACAAAACAAAACAACCCAGTTAGAACATGGCCACAAGACAGAGCAGACATTCCACCAAAGAGGACTTACAGATGGCAAATAAGTTCATGAAAAGATGTTTCACATCATCAGCCATTAGGGGCTGCAAATTAACACCACGACAGACGAGAACCCTTATGGGAGCAGCTAGAATAATAAGCAAATGCAGGTGAGGATGCAAAGGAACTGGCCCTCTCATACATTGGTCATGGGAATGTAAAATAATACAGGTAACTCTGGAAAAGAATTTGTCAGTTTCTCAAAAAACTAAACATACACTTACCGTACAGCATCAAGCATTCACACTCCTGGGCATTTATCTAATATTAAGAAGCCCCAAACTGGAAACAACCTAAATGTCCTTCAATAAGGTGAATGGTTCAATTGTGGCACATCCATACCATGAAATACTGCTTAGCAATAAAAGGGAATGGCCTATTGAAAATGCAACAGCTTGGTTGTATCTCAAGGGCATTGGGGCTTAGAGAAAAAGCCAATGTCTAAAGGTCACATAGCACATGATTTTATTTATATAACATTCTCAAAATTATAGAGAAGGCGTGTGGGGGGGAAGGGAGATAGATGTTAAAACTGCATAGACATATACACATACAAACGTGTGCATGTTAAACTGGGGAAATCTGAATATGCTCTGGGGATTGTACCAATGTTAATTTCCTGGTTCTGCTACACTAATGGCTAATGAGGTCCCACACACAGATTTAAACATACACAGTAGGATTGGGACTTCATTTTTTTAAAAAGTAAATCCAGTTCCGTAGGGTCTTAACAGGGATGTATTTCCTAACACCTTAGAGCATCGATTGTCAACCTTTCTCATATCATGGCACACATAAACGAAATACTAAAATTCTGCAGCACACCAAAAAATATATTCTTTGCTGAGCTAACAAAACAAAAAAAAAGTATAGTTGATTCATTCACACTGGACAGCTATTGTGTTAGCTGTTGTCATTTGTTTTTTGACAATCTAAGGGAAAAGCGATCAGTGCCCCTGACCATAAATACACAGGTATTGCGTGTGTTAAAATTCTTGCAGCACACCCCCCTCATAAAAGGAAAACCAATGCCTGATGTGTGAGCCCCTCTGGGAATCCAGGAGTCCTGTCCTAAGTGCTAGGAATGAACATACCCTAAGGTTTCACAAGAAGGGAGGCCAAGGGCCTCCCAAGTTAGAGAACTCAGCATGGTGCCAACACACAAACAAGCCCAGGCATAGCTTCCCGCCAGCAAAAGTAGTGTACTGACCTACCCATAATGGCCAACATTTAAATGTTGTCTTTCCTCCAAGACAAAACAAAGTCAAACCAACAGAATACTTTTTTTAATTGCAAACAAACAAAAACTTCAACAACCTCAGACTACTTCCAACAAACCCTGTAATCAAAGATGTCCTCGTACTTGACCTCCAAACTACTCCTTGCCTTTCAAGTATTCCATTGCCTAGTGATTCTGGGACTTAAAAGCCTACAAAAATTAATGGGGAAAAATAGGAGAAAAATATTCAAAATACTAGAGAATTTCCTGACCTGAGCTTCCACATGCACTTAAAATGCCAGCAGCCACATTTGGGCAGGGTGGGGCGAGAGGTATTACAATTCTCCAAAGAATTGTGCATATCAGAAATATAATAGGTCTTACAAAGTTTCTTCCTTTTAATTTATGGGCCTGGAAAATCTTTCAGGTTTTTATAATTTTTACTAGCAATTCCTTTGTTTCATAGTCATTATTTTTTCTTTAAAAGGCTTACATTATATACGGTAGCCCATGGTTTTGCTTTCCAAGGTTCCAGTAACCGCAGATCAACCTCAGTCTAAAAATATTTAATGGAAAATTTCAGAAATCAGCCATTCATAAGTTTAACATTTCACACAGTTATGAGCAGTGTGATAAAACCTCACGCTATCCCACTCCATCTGGCCCAGGACGTGACTCGCCCCTTCATCCAGTGTGTACACTACCTGCCCATTTGTCACTTAACTGGCTCAGTTATCAGATGGACTGTCCTGGTATCTCAGTGCTTGTGCTCAGGTAACCCTTATTTTACTTAATAATGGCCTCAAAGCGATTTACATAACTTTTATCTATCTATATATAAAAGGCTAATATGCAAAGTGTCTTCTCAGGAGTTTGACCAGGAGAATGGGAATTCGATCACTCACTATGATGTGCGCTGACCACCAGGGGGCAGCACAGAATGAAGGGAGGCCCCAGGTGGCAGCTGGAAGGCCCCAATCGGTCCTGATCGCCAGTCAGGCCTAGGGACCCTACCCGTGCATGAATTTCATGCACCGGGCCTCTAGTTATAGTATATTGTTATAACTGTTCTGTTTTATTAGTTATTGCTAATCTCTTACTGTGCCTAATTTATAAATTAACCTTTATCATAGAGATGTATATATAGGAAAAAACATAGCATACATAGGGTTCAGTACTATCCGCAGTTTCAGGCATCCACTGGGAGGTAATGGGGGAGTACTGTAGTACTTTTATCATTTTCAGAGCACTTCCACAAAATACTAAGTAAAAACAGCACTGGTATTGAGGGGCTGTATTTTTCAACAGAATTCTCACCAGCCAGACTGCCATCTAATTTCAATTAGCTCAGCCATCTCTCCCAGGCTTGGGTCCACACTCCTGCATAAGGGTGGACCAAAAAAGGGCAGATGCCTCCAGACGAACTGGCCAAGGCAGGCATTCTCAAGTCTCATCAGCAGTGTGCCTGCCCATAAAACCACTCACATTCCTGCATTCATGTGCTTTTCTTAAGGACAGTACTTTAAAATATTATTTAAACTGAATGTCCTCCATTAACTTCCATGAAAAGATATATTTTTAAATGCTTTCATCTCCATGTGCCCTTCCATACATTAGTAATCTTCACCCTCCCTCCGTGCAGAACCTAAAAGACCAAGACGCCTGTGCACTTTAAAAAGAAGGGGAGGGGGGAATGGACCTTCTAAGTCCAGCACTTTCTTCCCCTCCTAGCCACTTGCAGAGGTTACAGGGTTTCCTTATCCTGAAAATGTATCTTTCAAAAAACTAAATACTCCCCCACCAACACCTCACCAGGGAGAGTAGAGCATCTTTAAAGCGTTCTACTCTATGCCCTACTCCTTTTCATTCTGGTCAAATAAGTGGCTTCCAATCCTTTACGCCTCTGTAAACAGTTCAAAGTGTATTTAAGTATTGTTCCCGTAAGTCCCATAAAGAGCAGTCATACTAAAGGCACTATACTGCTCAGAGCAATGTGATGGGAAATAAATTTCACATTGGTCTAGAGCAGTAGTTCCCAATCTTTTTGGGCCATTCCCCACCTAAGCATCTCTAAAATCCTGATGCCCCCTCATGTGACATAGAATTCTTATTATTCAAAAGTGAACTCCTATTCACGTGGAGAATGCCTAAAAGGCCATTAACTTAACAAGCTTCAAAGAACACGGCATCCATAAAAGAGAAAAATAAAAGAATGAAAGGACAATTGAAGTACTAAGGAAGAAATCACTAAGAAATTATTTTAAAAAAATAATAATATGAACTGATATGAAAAACAGCAAATGAAGTTTCAAAACATACAGAGAACTGAAATGCATAAATATGTCACAATATATATTTATATACAGCATATGAGGCCCCTAGAACCATAAGAAATGCAAAAACTTCACTGTTAATAACTCATTTTCAAGTTGCCCCCTTGTGGGGTGTGTGCCTTACATTGGGAATCACCGGTCTAGATTCTTCAAGAGTTTGCCATCTAGACAGACCCCTAATTGTTAACCTGGATCTGACCACCACAGGGAGCTTCCAGAATCCAGAAGTGGTGGGTGCCAGGAGTGGTGGGCAGTCAGAAATAGGGGTGTCCAGGAGTGCTGGGCAGTCAGGGTAGGGGTGTCCAGGAGTGCTGGGCAGCCAGAGGAAATCTGTCAGTTTGGCAGGGACCCAAACAGCAGTTTGGAAGCAGAAAGCCATGACTGTTCAACATTTCAAGCCCTGACTATTCTTTTCTTTCTTTCTTTTTTTTTCAGTTTAAAAAAAAATTTTTTTTTAATTATATTACACAGGAGCAGCTGAGTGAGGTCATTCTGTCAAGCCCTGACTTCACTTCCCGAAAAGCAAGGGCATTTTTTTTTTTTTTGGAATCGTAGCTATTAATATCCCTCCATTCTGATTTTACTTGCTTATGGCAAATAACACTGTTTGGAGTAGTCAGAGGCATCTCTGGGTATCATAAATGGCTCTCTGCCACCACCACCCCTCACCCCAACCACCACGCCCCAGGACTTTAGCAGTACAAAAACTCGACTCTCCTAATATGCCTTGGAAGAAGGTCATGGGCAACCCTGTCGTCCGCACTGTGTCACGATGGCAAGGGAGCTCAGGGCCCAGGGGCCCAAAATGTTAGTCCAAACCACAAAGTCTCCGGAAACTGCATGCGGAGGGCCCCCGCTGCTGAAGCCCCAGTCCGCCCAGGTGATCCACATGCAAGCTGGGCATTTTCCAAAGCATTTGCCAATTGGAGACAGTAAACCAACACCGAAGCCACAAAAGCAAAAAATCTTCGAACAAAAATGGAAAGGGAAAGTCTTCCCTTCCACCAGTCAAGATACTAGAGAGCAAGGCGTGGCTAGGCAAGTGAGCTTCGGGCACGCGGAGAATCGGGAATCTCAGGCTGGGGCTCAAGTGGTAAAGCGGTCATCTTCGCTGCCAGCTCAGTCCAGGCGGCGGAGGCCCTCGAGGTGGGTGCGTGCAGGGGCTGTCAGTAAAGCAGGGCTGACTACTGGGCACCTTAGGCCCCTGCCCAAGCGCAGGGCCTCGGCTCCACTCGGCTGTCATCCATCGGGCGACGCGCCAATCTGCCTCCCGCCACAAATGTCACAATCCAAGAAAAAACAGTTCATTTTGTAAAGTTTGATCCCCCGCCTCCCCCTAGAAACCAGATTCTTTTAAAGGCGGCATTAACAGCAAGGGAGAGCTAGATGTAACTCCCCGGCTTCTGTCAAATAAACTGGGCAGAACAAAGGAGGAGAAGCTAACGCGATCCAAGCCTAGGCGTCCGGGGCGCAACCCCTTCCTCTCCCCCATCCGCCAGGGCCGACTCCCCCGCCGGCAGGAAGGGTCAGGCCGGGAGCGCGCAGCCCGTCGGGCCGGCGGGTGTGCGCGCCTTTGTCTCGCACAGGGGGAAGCGGCCACCCACCACCCCCTTTCCGCCTCTTCCCTCGGCAGTCCGGAGACCCGGGCGCATCTCAGAGTGCAGCCATATGGCAGGGCCCCTCCGGAAAGGCCAGTCCCCGCGTCCGGGCGCGCCCGCACCCCGGGGTCCTGGGCCCCGCGGGAGGACACAACTTCCCAGTCTTCGAGGGGGCGCGGAGCAACAGGGCTCTGTGACCCAACCCGCTGGCACTGAGGCCCTACAGGGAGGCGCGGAGACGGAGTTCTGCTCTTTTAAAAAATCTGGGTAAGAGAGCAGGATTCCAGTGGCGATCTCTCGGGCCCCTGGCACCGAATAGGCTGCCCGAGTCTCTCCGAGCCGAGGCTATCTCAGCCCTGAGCCCCCGAAGAGGGCACCCAGTCTCGAGCAGCAGGGGGCGGGGAACACTGGGTCCCTCTCGTGGGAGATCTGGAAGACGCGGAGGCGCATCCCGAGCGGGGACTGGTTACCTTTCACCGCAGACTCACAAGTTCCCCGGCGCAACTTTGCCCTCCACATGAAGCGATCATGGCTAGTTCAGTGCCGCGGTTGGAAAAGGCGGCCGCCAGGCAGCGCGCAGGGCATGGCGTGGGGCTGCGCGGGGAAGCGGCGCCCGACAATCAGCCCCATTCACACAGGAAGAAGGGAAATGCCAGGACTTCACCTCCAGCCCCAAACCCGCCCGCCGCTGGGTCCTAGAGCGTCCCGCGCGCTCCCGCTGCGCGGGTCGGGGAGGGTCGTCCGGGCTCGTCACTGTAACCCTACACTCCACCCCGCCCCGGCGCCCGGCCGCTGGGCCCTAGAGCCCGCCTACAGTCGGGCTCGACAGTCCTCTGGTCCAGGAGCCTGCCTGCTGCCATTGCCTGAAGCGCCAGCTGAAGTGTCTCCCAGAGTTAGGAAGGCGATAGCCGCCCTGTTTTGTCCCCCTCTGCGGTTTAACTAATGTCAGACTGGCCAGTTCCTCTTCCTTCGACTTGCTCTTCCTTCCCACCAGGCTACTCTGGCAGATATCGGTTTCTTATCGGTCCTCTAAGTCCAGGATAGGTTCCGTTTAGGATTTTTTCTTAAGTGGAATTTCCAGGTGAAAAGTGGCCACACACTTTTCTCTTTGCATTCCCCAGGCCCCAGTGCTTCTGTCACACGCTGAGATTGGATGACATGCTGCTAACAGATCTTACAGCCTTAGCTATTAAATGTACTGGGAAAACTGTACATCCTGTGGCCACAAACCCCAAGCCGTTACCTGCCCCAGTGGAGGCAGACAGTGATTCTGGGAAAATGTGGCTGATCCTCCCCCACCTCTTATTAAACCAGGCCTTACTAAGTAACATTATTCACCCACCCCATCGTATTCAATTATACAGGGCAGGCCTTGGGAGCCTTGATCTGGAGACAAGGAACCGCCCCACCATAACATTTCCCCCTGGCTTTCAAAGGCTGGCTCTGCTGCTCCCAGGATGAGAGGCCAGGTGATACTGCGGTTGCGCCAGGAAGATGTTAATAGGAGAGTCAGTGCACAGAGGTGTGCCTCTCCTCTCCTTCCTTGCCCTTTCACTAGACCAGGATCCCTTCGAGCATTCCTGCCGGATTGTGGCAATTTCCTAATTAGACTGCCAACAGTTGTTCCCCTTCAGTCATTCCTCTTGGATTGTGTGTTCTTCTGATGATTCCAATCTAGTCTTCTGATTCCCAGGATGGCTAGCTCAGGAACCTCTCTAGATAAAGTCCAAATGCAGTAATTTAACCATTATTTACCAAATGCCTACTCTATTTAAAGTCAGCTATCCTGGTACTTGATAGCACACAAAAGCAGCTAAGCCCTTCAAAGATTTATTTAAGAAGACAAGATATGCAAACAAAACAGGAAGGCAACAACACAAGAGCTGGAGGTGACTGGAAAAGGTGGAGAGAAGTTCTGACTGCAGGAGAAAGGAGAGCATTGAAGCATGGTGGAGCTCAGAGGCAGCTAGCATTTTAGCATAGACTGGGAAAGAACAGACAGAAAAAGGAGGGAAGGAAGGAAGGAAACTCACATTGACTAATTGACCTCTATTAGATACCATACTGTATCCTAGGAGGCAACAAAATTTATAAGTTACAAGCACCCCTGGGAACAAAACAGGCATGGATTGAGTCATAGTGCAACCATTCACCATCTGTGTAACCATGGGGCAGTTGCCTAACTTCTCTAAACCTCAGTTTACACGATGATATAAATAGCACTTAAGCCTCACAGGGTGGTTGTAGGAATGAATAAAGTAACAAACGTAGAATATTTAGCACAATGCATGTAAGTGCTCACCATATACTTGCTATTATTATTTCAACCAAGCCTCCAATAGCCCTGTAAGGCAGCAAGGATCTGGGAAATAGTTGCAGGAAGAAATGACCTGAGAGGTTGGGGCAAAGGAGATGGGAAGGAAGAGATACCATGTAGATACCAAGTCTTTGAAGATACCAAATACGATGAAGAAAGACACCAAACCTTTGGAGCAAGCTTTTACTCTTTTTGTGGACTAGATGGCTATCCTGGGAAAAAGAGCAAAGCAATCAAGCTAACCCAGAACCTGCGTCATAGGGAGAATGGACCGTTCTTAGAAGAATGGGTCATTGGACCCATGATGGGAGAAGCAGAGCTGAGAGACTGAGAGAGGAAACTTGTCTGAGAAAGATGTTAAAAGACTTACTGTCCCATGAGCAAGAGGAAATAAGAAGAGCTTGGGTGAGAAGCCTAAAAGAGGTATAGAGGGGAAAAAATGGAGCTGTTTAGATTGGTTTACCTGGAATGCCCACAACAAAAAATTAGGGAAAGAAGGAGGAAGAAGAGGAAGAGGTTGGAGAAGTAGAGAACTGGGCAGGTTTAAAGGCATGGAAGACAGGAAACTTAGGAATTTGGTCCCTTTCTCAAAAGTTACAGATGCCTCGACTTCTGATGAAGTGACTGGCACAGCTTGTGGGCTCAGGAATCTTCTGATTCAATTAGGTGGACCAGCCTAGACTCTTCATATTGATACCAAGTGATAACACAAGTCAAATGCATGGCAGCATCGGCAGAAAGACCTGCTGGAGGCCAATTTCCCCCTCCATACACCTTAACTTCAACTATTAATAATCACTACATCAAATATGTAAAGTGAATAATCTTCTACATTAATTACATCTGAATCTATTGTTCAGGAACTAAGGCCTGAGAAAAAGACTTAGGGTCTGACTAGCAAAAGATCATGAATAACACTTTACATGAATATTTGGTTGGAGATTCCAAAGTATGGGCCAAATAGGAAGCAGGTGTGCTAATAAAAACTGAATGCTGTTTCACGATCAGCCAGGTAAACCAGTCAGCATCTGTGTTTTCTTTGGATCTACACAAACACTCTAAAGGTCAGCATCTTTCCTTTCTAAAGTGACACAGGTTGTCTTTTACTCACCCCTAGGAAAGTTAGGGAGGTGATGATGGAACAATAGCTCAAAGAACTGTCTCCAAACTGGGTAGGCACCAGGATGTACCAGACAAGCACAGAGGCCGGAAGAAGGGTAAGGTAATAGGCATCCAGGGAAAGGAGAATGAACTTGGCCTTTAGAGTTAAGTCCTATGTTCTAGTCCTGGCTCCACCTATTTCCAACTATGGAGAGTAACCTAACAAGATCCTCAGCTTGCTCCTCTGTGAAATGGCTGCCATATTACAGGTTAAAACAAAGCATTATGGGAGCACAAAGGAGTGACCGATTTTGCAAGATTGGGGGGGTGAAGGGGGACAGGGAGAAGTTTCCAAAAAATCCATGTACTGAGAGAAAGATATTACTAGCAAAGGCATGGGCATGTCACATGGGCACTTGCCTCTGGAGATTCAGACACACGCCTTGCCTCATCTTGCAAACTGTTGACAGGAACAAAATTCAGGGACTACTGGGAGTGCCTAAAGTAGAGGGTGCAGGGAGGACATTGCTCTGACAAGAGGAAGGGCAGGGGATGAGCTTTTGCCAGGCCAGAGTAATGAAGAATGGAAGAATGACAACTGAAGAGGAGGAGGATGTGAAAGGCAAGTGGAAAATACACAGGTGAGACACCTCTGTAGTTCTGGAAATTGCAGATGCCTTAGATATGAGGGAACTGCTCCTAGGAGGATTTAGTTGTATTGTAACAGATAATTTGGAAACCCTGCTCTGTTTGAAATTTACCCAAAGATTCTCTGACTATGAAAAAACTTCCCAACAAATATGTATTAAATACCTCCTAAGGGCCAGGGTCTATACTACCAACCTACACAGGCATTTGGCTCAGTTAGTAAGCTATGGATCGGCCTGTTTGTCTGAATGTTATTAGCTTCATGCCCATGTGACACACTGGTCTCTTCTTGCCTCATGACTTTCTCCTGTGAACTTATCACTGATATGCACTAAACACACCATTTGTTCTATATAAAACATAAGAAACATAGAGTAGGTATGAACTTGCCCAGGAAAATGCACCTACACCAAATAGCTAAAGAGGAAGGTAGAAACATTGGTCCCAAACAAACCAGAGGTCAGATCCTGACTGAAATACAAAGTAGCTGTGAATATAAAGAGCCTGGCATACAGCAGGTATTTAATAAACAATAAGCATCTTAATTAGTATGTGCCACTATTACTACAAAAACCTTGGGAGTATTGAAGGTCATACATACTTTTTTGTTGATTATCTCAGGGTTTCTCAGCCCTGGCACTATTGACATTTTGGGCTGATAATATTTTGTTGTGAAGGATTGACCTGTGCATTACAGGATGTTTAACAGCATCCCTGGCCTCTACCCACTAGATGCCAGTAGCAACACCCCACCAAAAACCAAGTTGTGGTAACTAATAACACCTCCACAGATGCCAAATGCCTCTTATGGGACAAACTGCTCCTGGTTGAGAACTACTGAGTTAGTTGACTGACTGATGTTGCCTAGTTTACAGGCTCCCAAGCTTCTAACCATATTGATCATTCTACTGAGTTGTTGGGTGAATCCAATTGCATACTAATAAGAAGCAGCCTCGGTTTCATTTATCCTGCAGTATATCACACTATAATAGTTTCTCCCTTTCCCTCTTTTCACGAACAAAAAACTAATCATGGGTGCAGGGTGGAGGAGGTCAATGGGGAAAAAAGCTGACATCTGTAATACTTTCAACAATAAAAATAAATTTAAAAACTATAAAATACCAGCCAAAAAACGAATCATGTTTTACTCTCTTATTTCCAAAGATGATGTAGACAATTTTTTTTTTCTAAAACTGGGATCGTACTGAGTTCCTAAAATAACAGCAACACAAGATCACTATTGAAAATAAAGATTGTCACAATACTTGGACATAACTTAGGTTAGAATGTTCATACTTAAGATCCTTTGTGGTTGCCATTCTGAAAAGGATGCTTGGGTGTTTTATTCGGAAAACATGTCCTGTCTGCCCATAGCTAGAAGGAACAATAAGAAGAATGGCCCTTCCACAACTTATACAACAGTTCTCGTCCTCCTCTTTCTAGAATATACACTAAACACCATCATGTCTTATACTTCAAATGCCAAAAACAGAAATGGGGAAGCACTCACCATTCCTAGTGGCTTGAGCTCCTCTGGATGGTTCAGTTTAGGAGAAAAACTTGTTTTACAGCATAAACTCAGAGTGGGTGAGGTGTTAAAATTTAAATGATGTTATTCATCTGGAAAGCAGGAAGTACTTATCATGTATCTGTGATAGAGCCAATATCATACAATGCACAACAGTCTTCAGAAGAGTCCAAGGTAGAAAGCGAAATAATTAGAAATAATCAGAAAAAAATAAGTCCTAAACAGAAGGATTAACTAAAAGGAAAGCACAATACGGTTTGAAAGAAGGCAAAACTATGTGAGCACTACAATGGTTCATTCATTCATTCAAAAAATATTATCAGTTACATTGAATGACAAGACACTCCACTAGTTGCCCAAATATCATGGTATGGGCTCTGTCTTACTAAATGTATATAAAGAAATCTATGATACAAATTTGTCCATGTGTAATGAAGAAAAGAAGCAATCACTGAGACTAACAAAAGAGAATGGTGGCTTCTTAGAGGGGATGGGAAGGGAAGGCTTCTGGAAGCTGATGAAGAAGGGAGAGCAAACAGCATGTGCAAAGATCTCGAAGCAGGAAAGAGCTCTATGAGTATTAGCAACAAAGGAGGCAAAGGGAGAGAGGACCTGCAGGTATCCGGTACCAAGGATCCAGGGATGGGCCCAGGAAGAATTCCTTAGCCATGGTACCAGTCTCCCTTATCCAGTGTCTGGGAATGGACCTTTTCTATTCAACCTTCATGACATAAGGTATATACAGATGAGTTTCAAACTAAGTGGAAGTGAGAAAGGAAACATCAGAAAATGACCAACTGGGGGTAAAATATAAAAGGAGTACATAGAAACAACCTGAAAGTAAACTCCACAGTCTATGTATTTGATCACAATATTTATACAAAAGACACAATCTCTCTAGAGGCTTCGAATGAGCCCCATTTAAAACAGGGGAGGCCAGGATCCCCAGTGCAGTAGGGTAGTGGTTCTTAAAACTTTAACTGTATCAGTCACCGGAAGAGCTTGTTGACACACAGCCTCTGATTCAGTAGGTCAGGGTGGGGCCCAAGAATTGCATTTCTAACAAGTTCCCAGATGATCCTAATGCAGCTGGTCCATGGGTCACACTTTGAGAACCACTGGTGTAGAACATCTGGGGGACCTACCTTTCTATGAATACAGAATCCCAACCTAAGTAAGGCAATTGGCAAGAGTCATTGTAGGAGAAGAATAGTCAAAGCCCAGTTCTCAGTTCTGATCTAGCATGCACAGCGTAGTGTCTCCTCTGTGCCAGGTGATTTCAAACACTATCTCATTTTATCGGTACCTGAAAGGTAGGTATTATTATCCAAGTTTTACACATGAGGGAAAAGTCTAGGTGAGGTTATGTGAATTTCCTGAAGTCAGGTGGCTTAGGAGTGACAGAGGCAGGATTCAAGCCTGCTTTAACCACTGCATTATTTTCCTGACAAGCAAGCAGTTCCTTCTCCCAGCTCGCCTGGACAGGAGAGCTGCTCCCCCCAGTCCAGCCTGGGTGAAACAGTGGAAAGCACTCTGAGGCCTGACCCTAGTGTAGCTAGTGATGGATGGACTCAGACTCTTGGGGGCTGCTAGGGACCTGAACGTCTACTAAGTTTTTCCCTTCTTATGGAAGGGACTAAGATCTATTAAGCCTCCACAAAATCACTATGCTAGGCATGTAACAAACATCCTCTTTTTCTAAACCACCAGAGGTCGTTTCCAGACTGTGGGGCACAGTTAAGTATCTTAAAACACAGGCTGAGAAGTCAGATGAGCTTGGGATCAACTCCCCTTCTGCCACTCTTTCGTTATCTGACTAGTTAACCCACTTGACCTTACTAAAGCTTGGTTTTCCTTCTTTTAATAAGTAGTAGTTAACAATAGTATCCACCTTAAAGGCTGTGAGAAATTCATGAGTCAATGGCATGTAAAGCTCTCAGCACAGTGCTTAGCAGGCAGTACATACACTATAATTATTAGCTATTATTAATTTGTTATCTATTTCCTTTCAAAATATGGTCACATTAGAGGACTTTTAATTATTGTTCTGCTAGACTGTGCTAGACACACAGTTTCTTTTTGTTTATATGTCCTGCGTTTTGGAATATTTAATAGGTAAATTCAGGATATATGAATGATGGGCATCTTGATTTCACCGCCACCCCCACCCCAATTAAGAAAAATATCTCCAGATATTGTTATAGACAAAACAGGGGGGAAATGGTCTAGATTGTATATTTTAGGCAAATCTATAATAATAAAAGCATAATATGCTAATTATACCAGACAGCTGTATGACCTTCCAGATGTCATTCCGGACGTCCTTCCAGACAAAGCCATGGTGGTGGGGGCTGAGGCAGAGCAGTTAGGGGTGATCAGGCAGGCAGGTGAGCAGTTAGGGGTGATCAGGCAAGCAAGCAGAGTGGTTAGGGGTGATCAGGTAGGCAGGCAAGCAATTAGGGGCAATCAGGCAGGCAGGCAGGCCAGCAGTTAGGAGCCAGTGGTCCGGATTGCAAGAGGGTGCAGGCCAAGCTGAGGGACACCCCGCACCCCTGTGAAGGAATTTCACTCACTGGGCCTCTAGTTTAAAATAATTAAATAACCATAGCTAATAAGTATCAATTCATGGAGTGATAGTAACGTGGTTGCAGGCTTGATATCAAGCGGTCTGATGACCCCACTATGCCAAGTATTGGTCAAGTTATATAGTGAGATCATGTGCTCAGTTTTCAGTGCCAGATTAAAGGGAAACACTCCTCAACTGTCAGGCAGTCAGCCGATGTTGAGCAGGATGGGAATGGATGGAGAAACCAGAGCATATTCGGAAGATAACCAGCATGGAGAAGAGATGTTTAAGATACAATCTGATAGCCATCTTCAGAAAGGAAAGAGGAATGGATGAACTTATTCTATATTTGCTATATAACACACCAGGATCATTGTTTTCAAAGAGTAGTTGGCAACCCATTAGTGGAAATCATTGAACAGCATTTAAAATAAATAAAATAAAACATATTAGAAAACATCAGATGCAGCCCATCTAATAAGGGTATAATTGCTATTCCACAAAACTTCAGCTTTAGTTGTATTCATATTAAAAATTATACATGTGAGTCTAAATGTAAACTGTACCCTTATGTTGGATCACAGTAAAAGAAAGTTGTTTTAAAGGTCTAGAACACAAATATGGAGAACTGGGTTCAAGAATGTGAAGTCAGGGTTCAACTGCTGACAAAGAAAGTGCTGTAAGAATGGTCACTGCAGATCTAGACCAGGTTTTCTCAGGAGGCTCCTCCACATACACACAACACCTTCTCTAGTGACGACCTGGCAGACTGAGTGACCATGCATTAAGGAAGGAGGACCCTGGGTGTTCAGGGGATGAGAACGCCAAGATGCCCTGACTCTTCAAAATGGGAGATTAAACCTCAGCTTCAGGTTACAAGAGAGAAGAGAGGGAATGAAAACCTCCATACGCAGACTCTGGAAGTCCTGCAGCCAGTCCAGAAGGACTGGCCCGTGGTACGTATTATATGAAATGGAGCGCACATCAAATCCCTGAAGTTGTCCAGGATTTCTGCTGCAAGAAGGGTTAATTTTTGCATCCATTTTCTAATGGGGTGATAAAATAAGACACCTATGAGCAATAGCATCTCATTGACATAAGCACCCGAATGGAGTCCAATGGGAACTGAGTACCGACGACAGGAACAGAGCCATACTTGAACTCACCTCCTAACAAAGCAAGCCAAACACCATGCAAGGGCAAAGCAGCCCAGATGCTGCTCCCACACCCAGGGCTGCCAGATACACCCGCAGTCGGACTTGAATTTCAGATAAGCAACAAAAGTTTTTAGTTTAGTATATCCCAAATGTTGCAGGGGACACATATATACTACAATCATTTGCTTTTCACCTGAAATTCAGCTTTAACTGGTATGCTGTATTTCTGTTTGCTAATTCTGACAATACCTTCCTAGGCTAGGCTATGTCCCTATACTGCTTTAGAGGGTTCCTCTCATTTGGTAAACAGTGTGGAATGGCAGCTCCCAGGAGCTGAGAGTAGTACAAACAACAATGATGATCCTAATGGGGAAGGAGTGAAATTCACATGCTTTCTCCCATGGAACCCCACTTAGCCAAATGTAAGGACCTTTTACTGGTGGGACAGACTCCTTGAGCCGTGAGGATATGCACAGCATTTCAGGAAGGAGTTAATGCGGTTACAGTCCCACTGTGTAGCATTTCCATGTTAACCCCAGACTTGTCGGAGGCAGAAGATTCAGTGTCATTCACTGGCACTCCATTATTCGGCCCTCAGTAACACGGACCCTGGAGGAGGAGCTGCTGTGGCTGCGGCCAGCTGTTAAGGCAGATGATGCTATGCTGTTCATGCCCTGGACCTCGGTTCTTCAGGTCACACTGGGAAGACTGCTCTCCTCCAGGACTGCCTGGCCTCCCTGGATCTCCACGACTGAGTCAGGTTCCTCTTCTCTGGGGCCCCCTGCCCTCCTTGCATACTGTCCTTACAGCACTCGCCCTAATCATTGCAACCCTCCACTGGGGCTGGAGGCGGCAGGTGTCCAGCAAGGACGCAAGTCTACAGCAAAGAGGGGAATCTGAAATCCCTCTTTTGAGTTTGGGGGGAAATGGCTTTTAGACCAAAAAGGAAAATACGTTTTTTAAAAAGGATGGAATAATCTAAATTCTCTGGCTGGTCAGCCACGAAGGGCCACAATAATGGACTTTTCTTTTTGGTCAAGAGTCAGAAACAGCAAACCTTTGGGGACAGAAAGAAAGGAGCCCTGGCAGGTTACAAGTCCCAGCAGCAGACTATTATTCAGTCCTCTTCAACCCCGAGCTTTCCCTAGAGTCCATTTCAGATAAGGTTCCACACCCACAGGTCTTTCCTCTTATTTTCTTAAGAACCTGGCCAGTGTGCTCAATGGTTATAGCGTCGGCCCTGGTACTTGGGTTGCGTGTTAGATCCCTTATCCTAGTTGGGACACATGCAAGAGGCAACTAATCGATGTGTTTCTTTCACATCAATGTTTCTCTCTCTCTCTTCCTCTCTCCTTCTCTCTCCCCTGCCCTCCCTCCACTCTCTCTAAAAACCAATGGAAAGAATATCCTCCAGAAAAGAAAAAAGAATCTGAAGTTTCCATAAAGTGCTGACTATTAAACAGTGACCTGAAAGCAGCTACAGCGCCTGTCTGCTCTGAGAAGAGGTTGAAAATAAATCTTGCCAACTCTGTATGTGGGGGTACAAAGGTCACCGGGAGAGGAGGTTTAAGCAGCGATAAATGCACTGCATATTTGACAAGAAAATAACCCCAGGGGTGCCCGGCGAGGAGTGTCACATCTAGCAGTCCTACAAAGGAGGGCGTTTCAGCAGGCAGCAGACGGCGAGAGACAGCAAACCCACCCCTGAACAGCTGTTTCCCCATTTTGCCAAAAAGCATTCTTTCTAAATCATTTTTACAATTTGACCTGTTCCATTTTCTGGCAGAGGGCCCCAGGAAGGCAAGCACTGCCCTTTCTGTACATATTCCAGCTGAAGATGGGAAAAGGAAGGAGGGAGCTAGAGGAGGAAGGGGAAGCACACTGACCTAGGGGACCAGAAACAGAAAGGGTGCAGGGAGAGAGAGATGAGGCCAGAGAGAAGAGGGGAGAAAAGAGCAAAGGATAACAGGGAGAGAGAGAAACAAATGGTATCGAATCATTTTGACGAGCCCACACTGGGCAAAACCAGTTTGAGAGAAACAAAAACAAACAGGACACATTCCAGAATGATCTTCCAGTAAGAATGTGACCCAGAAACCAGAATCATAGTACTCCTGAGCAGACTAGGCTGGGCATTAACACCCTTTAGACTCCAGTGTCCTTAACACGAGAAGAAATACCATCCTTTCTAGGTAGTCATGATTGTGTTTAAGATCCAGGAATAACTCAACACAGTCTTTTTCTAGACTTCTAGTAAAAACATTGCTTTGGCAAGAAAATTACGTTTCCATTTTCTCATTCATGCGTGCCACGCACGTGTGTGTGTGTGTGTGTGTGTGTGTGTGTGTGTTTTATCCCACTATTCCCTATCTCCCTTGGTTTTTTTTATTCCTTAGCCAAGGTAGATAAGCATTTAACTCTCAGAATGTATTGTCATTTTCCCTTTCCTAATCCATTTTCTCCCTGAAAAAAAAAGCTCCACCTCCTGGGCAATGTGTAGTATCACTTTGTAAACACACATCTAGGGAGCCGTGATGAATTTTACACCTGAGCCTGAGTCCACTTGCCTTCAGTTATGCGTCCAGATTTCTCTCCAGGCTTCTACTGACCTGCTCTAAATGATGCTGCTGCCACGGTTTAGTTTCCTTTAGAAATCACCTCCGCGCCATATGAGGGTTCCTGTCCCAGGTACTCTACACTGGCATACAGAGCAAGAAGAGCAGGAAGTGAATGAAGCTCAGAGAAATCTTTCTGGTTGTTGCTTCAAATCCTATTACAGAAAATTCCTTCAGCGCATATTGATCACTATGTGATGGTCTAATAAAATATTTATATCTTTTGAGTACCTACCATTCACTTATTCAACAAGTATATGTGCTGAACAGCCATATACTGTATTGCAAGGCTCTGTGCTGGTTACTTTCACATGTTATTTATTTAACCCACAACCAGGTCTCCCTGGGAGGAGGGCACTTGTCTATTCTCCCCCCAGGAAGCTACGATTGGCTCTGGAGCCAGAGATTATATTTTGAATCTAAACTTTGCCTCTAACCAGCTGTGTTAGATAATTTGTACAGATAACTTAACCTCTTGACCCTCCGTTTCCTCCTCCATAAAATGAAAATCATTTCTGTGGCTTCACTGAGTTGTTCTGAGGATGACATGAGCAGTATGCTCAACAAGATCAATAATAGAACAGACTGAGTTGCCGGGATTTAGGGAACCGGGACAATGGTGAACAGTTCTGTGAATGTTTTGTTGCAGCCTGGAGGTCAGACCACACCCCGGCCGTAGGGTGAGGTTTCCTGTGAAGGGAATTGAATTTTCCACTGTCAATCACCCTGAGAAAAAGCTAAACTGGGGTGAAAACTCCCTTCCTCTCGGAAGCTATGTCCTGGGATTGCAGCGGGAGGAAGGCAGGAGAAATAGCTTCTAAGGGTGGTGAGACCTGGGGTGGGTCCAGGGGTGGGGTGCCTGGCCCTGGCTGTTTGGAGGCTGGCTCAGAGCTGCCCATGGTGCCAACCTGATCCCAGACTCTCAGTGGGGCTAGGCTTGTGTAGTAATTAGAAGGACCTGGGTCCATTCTGAGGCTGAAAGAGTACAGAGGAGAGCAGTGTCCTCATGCCTGAGGCCAATATAGGTTAGGACAAGGGGAAACCAGTCAGATTCCCAGCAGACGAATGCCAAGCCTCCAGGTCTGGTGTGAGCTGGGGCCGCAGCAGTGATGTCCGGAGACATGTGGTCACTGGTTTCTTAAGAAGGGACTTGGAGCAGTTGTCCCGGTGACCACGAGCCTCAGCAAGATGTATCTGAATTCCAGCTCCCCTGGTGAAAGGCTAGAGCAGCCAGAACTAACTCCGTGGATGCAAAAGAGCACCCCCTGAGAATTCTTGGACATAAAATTGGGGAATAGCTTTAAAGAAAGACTTGATTTCTTAGCAATATGGGCAGGCACATGCTCAGAAATCATTATATTTGGGGGTACTAATGTAGGGAACATGTTTTAAACTCCAGGCTGGGAGGCTGAGCAGACTGTTTACACATGTAAAGTGCCCGGCACCAAGTAGGTGAATGTTAAGTCTAGGACCTTTCTCCTTATTCATCCCCAGGAATGGGAGGGAAGAAACTTTGGATTCAGGATATATTTGACTTGGAACAGATTTTTCATAACTCTTGAGTCTTGGCGGAACCTTCCAATACTGGGTGGGGAAGAGGAGATGAATGGCAACATTTTAAACATTTATATGTTAAAAATTAAATCTTTCAGAAGGTTTTGACCATGCCCGAAGGTGTCAGAGCATTTGCCTAGGGACATGAAAACATAGTAAATGTTTAATGATGGTTATTTCATTTGCGCCTTCCTCCTAAAATGATTTGCTCTTCACAACCACGCTCGGAAGCTGGTGTTGCTATCATCCCCATTTTACCAGTCAGGGCCCTATCAGAAAATGGAAAGTGTGCCCAAGAGGAGTGACCGAAGAAAGTAATGAAGGGACTGCTGAGAAAAGTGTGTGGGGGGAGGGCAGGGTTAAGGGAAAACAAGTGATGAAGAAGCACCCGGGGCTGTTCCCACCCCTCAGTCGGATAGGAAGGTTCCAGAATCCAGTAAGAGCTGATGCCATAAGAGAGGGTGATTCTAGAGGAACTGAGGCCTAGAATGACAGTCTCCTGAAGGGAAGGGAATAAGTAGCGAGACATCTTTCTCTACACCCTCCCATATCCCACCAGTGCCTCTCACTGGCCAAATCCAACTGCAAGCCAGAAGGTGACCCATTCCAGAAGGTAAGGTTTCCAGGGCACAAAGCAGAGCGCTGCAGGGTGGTGAGTGGGTCTCGAAGAGTATCAGAAAATAGTCAGCACATGGTTTTACAGGTTAGGAAGCAGAGACAGGGATTAAGTGCCCTGCCCATGGTCGTAAGGCAAATCAGAGGTGGGGCAAAAACCAAACCCACATGCTCTCAAGCACTAAACATGGTTTTAACACTTCCATTATTAAGAATAATAGAAGATAAATTGGATAAGCCTAAGAAATGAACCAAGGAGGGAGAGAGAGAGGTCACAGTCCCCAAGTACCATCACTATGAGCAGAGAGGCCAATCTTAAAGCTGTATCATCACTATGAAAAGACACAGCATCCCAAGCTGACTCCTTCACTCACTTGTGCAACAAGCATTTATTGAAGATGTACCTGGGCCGGGCACTGTGTTGGCTGCTAGATTTACCAAGAAGAATGAGGGGGCCACAATCAAGGGTGGTAGCAGACACTCTGGCTACATGTGGGAATCACTAGAGAGATGCCTTTAAAAAAATCACACATACTGATAAAACACTAGTGTTTGGGACTACACTTCAAGGATTCTGGTACAGTTGGTCAGAGTCAGGACTTTTAATAGCTCAGCCCATTTGAATGTGCAGGCTTGAGAAACACTAGCAGGACATGACATGTGGGCTTAGTGTCAAAGGAGGAGGAGGAACCAGCCATGGGAGGGGAGTGGAGAGGAGGAAAGGCCCACAGACAAAGGGAACAGATTTGATTTTGGAGACCTCCCCATAGTTCAATATGACCAGAAGGTTATAGCGAGTGGCGGTAACGCAGAAGGTGGGGGTCCTCCTACACCAAACCAATCCTCTAAGTAGTGGGGAGTCGATCAAGGCTATTAGACAGGGGCAGACATGCTCACAACTGGGTTCACCCCAACTCCTTAGGCATCTCTCTGACCTCCTAAGATGGCCATCAATTCTACCTGTGGATGGCACGACAGAAAGGCTTTGAAGAGGTGTGGGCTTTGCCTCCTTAACCAGTGAAACTGCCACAGGAGGGAGTACATATTTCTGAACTCTCCATCATGGGCAGCCTTCAACATAGCATTCATCCAGAGATTTATGCCTTTTCAAAGAACCCCCTTTTTGGTAACTTAATTTCATTATGTGACCTTGCTATAACACTGAGAATTAATTCCTCAAGGAGCCAGTTGTGGAACATTGGGAGACTGATATGAAAATTTGGAGGTGAAACAGACTACAGATTATGCCACAAGAAAGTGGTGGGGCTGTTACCAAAGGCTTCATTCCATGTGCTGCTTCAGGGACAAATAACTAAACAATTAAATTGACCTGACCGCTATGTCTGAGCATCTGTTTTTGGAAACTAGCTACACTGCAGAGAAAGTTATAGAAAAAAGGATGGTTTTGGTTATGAGGTGGGACAATTTATAAGAACTAT
Organism: Corynorhinus townsendii; assembly: GCA_026230045.1. Classification (NCBI taxonomy): domain Eukaryota; kingdom Metazoa; phylum Chordata; class Mammalia; order Chiroptera; family Vespertilionidae; genus Corynorhinus; species Corynorhinus townsendii. The sequence goes on along the minus strand of JAPDVU010000008.1, from coordinate 62,593,559 downwards.
TCCATCCTTCACACATGGGAAGTAAATATCTTTCAAATAAATAATAGTAATAAGATAGTGACAACAAATACTTCCTGCATGCCTGCATATACAGCACATGGTGCTTGACGTGCATCATTATAGCATCCATGCAAGGTCTCCCAGTGGATTGCTGAGATACTGAGGCCAAGAGCACTTTGGACACCTGCCCAAGGTCAGTCACAGTAAGTGCAGTGATAGAGCTAAGTTTTCATGACTTACCGCTCCCTCCGCCCTCATATTCTAGCGGGGGGTGAATCTGTGCTCCTCTGTACTCCAGAAAGGATGACTGCTTGACAAGCTAATCAACGGCTGCAAGAGGCATTGTTCCTGTCTTGTGTCCAAGACAAGCACCAAACCCTATCCTGATTCTTTCCAAGGGAGAAACCCAGCTCCCTCTTTGACCCGAATAGCACGGAAACAATGCAGTGCCATCCAGGGAGCCGCTCAGAGAGAGGATAACCCTTCGGAGGACACCATGCTCCCAAACAGCATGGCACTTGAATGTGAGAGGGTGCCCAATAGCTACGGGCACCCTCTGGCTTCAGGCCCCTCGCAGCCTATCAGGAGGCTAGAACTGGATGACACCTTAGAGGTCACCTGGCTCAACCCTGGCTTTTCCACGATGAGCAAACAGGCTGGTTATTATATCTACTAAGGAAGATGGAGCAGAGTGAGGGTGAGAATCCTGGTCTCAGACTTTCAGACTTGTGTTTTATATTCCCTGTCACCCTGGACGCCCAGAGTCTCATGACTCCTCTAACACTCTCATTTCCTCGTGAGAAATTGGACTTGCCCCACAGGAAAGCTGTAGAGGAAAAAGGTTGTTTTCTTATTCTCTACTGGTAATTGGAAGGGCTCCCCTATTTATCAGTGACTCAGCTGGGCAGTCTGTCAGTCTCAGAGAGAGAGATGGGGATGGAAGAGGGTCAAACACCTGGGCCCTTCTGGTACATAAATCATTCTGTGAGTGCAAACGATTTAGCAGTTAGACAGGTGGTTTCTCAGAGCAGGAATGCCCTTCCTGCTACTGCTTATGCTTATCTGTACTTTAAAAGGACCAAACAGCTTCTGTCACACTGTGGAGTGCCAATGCTGGCGATGTTAACATACAATTATTCACACGTGGAGCAAATCACTAAGAGTTCACCTTCTCCACAAACAAAAATCACTTCATGCAAAGCTATAGTTTAGATGTCATTTTCATTTCATAAAAGGATTCACCATCGTTTGTCTTTAAAAGCTAGTTTTGCTCATGCGCTTAATTTATGATTCCATTTACAGAGATGGGATTGCCTCACAACTTGTCAGAAACACATCTGAATAAAACAAGGTACCGGTCTCTGCCTCAGAATGCCATCCTTGATGCAGACCTAGAAACCAATGCAAGGCTTGGCTGAGATGGAATTTTACTTCAGGTGGTGTGGGACTTGACCCCAGGCTGAGAGGGAAACAGTACCCAAGGCTGAGAAGGGCACTCTGGATAAATAGTTTTAAAGAGTCATTCACCGTAGGAAGGCAAGATTTTTAAGCCAATGATAAGAGAACAGCAAGGACAGGCCTGAGAGCCCAGATTGTTAGCAGCTAAACTAAACCAGAGTAAGAAAAAAGAAGAAAAGAAGAAAAGAAGAAGCAGCAGCAGCAGAAAGAAAAAAAACAAGACCACTAAGCCACCAAGTGAGACTGGGTGGCAGAAATACTTAGGGCGTTCCTGACAGTGCAAATGTCCTTCTCTTCACATAAGGAAGTCTGTCTGACAAGTGTCTGATTCACCCACCACAAATCTCCGCAAAGGAGGATGAAATGCCCTATTTCCAGACACCTACAGGCCAAATGAGGAATAGAAACCAGGAAGGGATGCAGCGCCCAGGTCCTGGAATTTAATTACTGGATCTCCGGTTTCGGTCCTGGACTTCATTAAATACAGGTTAAGGACTATCCACAGGATGTCATTCTCGTGCAAGGTACGTGGCTAAGCAGAACCTGCCACCATTGCGCCCTTCCAGCCAGGATGAGTCTGGATGCTTACAGAGGCCCCAGGTCAGGAAGTTTGCTGTGCGTGGTCCCCGAGCAGCACCCCTGGCCTGGCCCCCGCCCTCTGATCCCCACCGCACATAGGACACTGTCCCCACTACCCCGGAGCACACGCCCAGAAAAAGCCAGTGCTCGCCCCGAAGGAACACTCAGTCAGGAAGTGTCCCCTGGCCCTTTCCCTCCGCTCCTAGCCCCAAGGATTTCGTCTGGGCGCCCCCCAAACGCGTGGTTTTCGAGCAGAATTAGAGAAGAAAGGCAAAGGGGGACTTACCCAACTCCTCCGGATTGTAAGGCGCGGGAGAGGCTTCCACAAAATCATTGTCTGGAGGGAGAAGAAAAAAACAAAACAAAAATGGAATTGCAACCGTTCAGCGCCAATAGATTAAACATCAGTTACCGCGCAGGTCTCTAAGAAAAGCGCGGTTTCTCTCCCAGGGATCAAAATTCGTGAACCCGGGGCCGCGCAGGGTCCGCGACGCCCGATACACTGGGAAGAAGAAATTGCCAAAGATAGTCTGGGAGCAATTCGGTCGGGACCGCGCGTCTCCAGCCGCGGGCAGGTGCGCGCCAACTTTCCTCGGGTGTGACCCGCGGTTCCCGGGCCCAGCACGCGCTGCGACCTCATCCTCAGCCCTCAGCCCGCGGGGCTCATCGCTGCGTCCGCCGGGCCTTGCGCCGACGCCCCACTGCCGAGAAGCCCCAAAGTTTCCCGTGGAGTCCGGGAAGCTGGAGGGCGTGCGGTGTGGGCGGCGACTGCGGGAGCTCTCTGAGCCCACCCGGCCCGCCGCCCCGCGCGCATCCCCGCCGCCCGTTGCTAGGCGACCGCGGCCGTCACGCTGTGCGGCGGCGCGCGCACTTCCTCCCAACTCTGGGTTGGAGGGGGCCTCTCCCACCCTCTTGACCAGGTATTAAAAATTAGAGCATACCTAGTTCTGAAATGATTCCTGCTCTTTTGTATTGTGTCTGCCCTACTCCGATGCTTGGGAAATCGTTTGGGCTGTGCTCCTCGGTGGGGAAATGCAGGATTTTTAGAGCTTGAGTAGGTCTCGCCGCAAGGGAGGAGGAGCTTCAAATGCTCCCACCCCCTCCCTTGTTCAAGGACCCGAATACTTACTTGGGTCCAAACATTTCTTCCCCTTAAGACACCACTTGGTGCAAAGCAGGGAAGGTCATGTCTCCATTCACAGGCAGGGAAACTGAGCCTGGGAAGTTAAGTAACTTAGGGATGACTGCACAGCACTGTGATGGTCTGTCTGTCTGAGTGTCTGAGGGGAGCAGAGCAGTGTTCCTTCTACTACATAAAGGGCTGAGCAGTTTCAAATACATAATACAGAAGCAGAAGTTGAGCGTTGGAGTTGTACTAAAGTAATGCATGTCCAATTGTGGGTCAATGGCCTGAATAACTGAGGAGGTTGTATTATGTATTTTCCCCCAGGGCTAATGGACTACCCTACCTGGGAGGGCCCTGGGCTTTTGGGATGTGCTCCAGAGAGAGCGCCAACACGGATGCAGGGGATGCAGAAGGAGTTAAGAGGAAGGTAGAAGCAAACATGGGAAATGGTTTTCCTTCTCTGTCCTTGTCATTGGAGACTGACAGTTGGAGTCAACAGCCTGGGCAACCTGTTGGGGCCTTCTGTAATCTCAACGTGATCAGATCACCAGCTGCCGCAGCCTGAGGACACAGAACCTCTGCCCATGCGCTGTAATTGTGCAAACACTCAGCCCCCTCTGGCTTTTCCACGGTCAGCTTTCGGTTTACAAATGACCTCGGAGGGCAGAGAGAAGCCTCTCTAGCCAGCATTGCTCATGGGGAAGCAACCATTCTTGAGCTGCCTCGCTATCTCTCTATCTTCTTTCCCCTACTCCTGACAATCTGAGCTCCAAGAAGTGAATGTGCTTGGGTGAATGTTTGCGCACATCACTCTTGCCTTTCTTACCTCCTAGAATCCTCCCATTTGCCCCCAAGAATTCATGGGTCATCACCAGCAACAGTCCCAATATCCTCAGCCCCTTCTATGAATGTTTCTTTCAATTTCTTACTCAGATCAAAACCTGGCTCCTCCTTGAAAATAACAGACCACATTACCCTACTTACTGCAGCCACCTACAAACCTGTGGGTTATTCTACTTCATTTCTTGAAGATATTGGCATCTGACTCACTATCAATTCCCCAATACAATTCCCATGAAAATTCTTATAGCCAAGTCTACCTAATGGATTCTTCTCACACTCTGGTCTCTCAACTCTTCAACATCCTCTCTCTTCCTTGACCTCCAACTGTCTCAGCTCTCTGCTCTCATAGTGGCACCATCCAAAAATCTCAATGTCAAGCATTCCACTCTCCAGCCACCACTTCCTACCTTCCCAGCTTATTCTATTATCTTAATTCAATGTCTCCTTGACCCTAACAGCTCCAATAATTTACTTTTCCCACGACCTTTTCTCTGTTCCTTACTTTTCTCATGACATTTCTTCCTCTTATGCATCTTAGTTTCCAGGTTCATTATTATCAAACTAGAGGCCAAATGCTTGAAATTCGTGCAAGGGGCTCGGCCCTCGCAGCCCTGGCTTCATCCGAAAGGTCATCCGGAAGGATGTCCAGAAGGTCGTTCGGTTGTCCAGACTAATTAGCATATTATGCTTTTATTATTATAGATTGTATCAGCCAATGTTTAGGAGAATTATGCATTATGTAGTTAAATCAAATTGCCCAGGTTCATTATTATCATTTCTCTTGATAATACATATCAAATCTATGTCCCTCTCTCCATATTACTTCCTTGGAAAAACCATAACCCTGATAAAGGCTAATTCTTGTTCTGCCAGTACCCAGATAAACATAATTGGAGAAACCTACAGCATGCTTCCTGGTCTTATGTTCAATTCACTATCACTAACCTCAAGTGGACCTTAGTGCAGCCTCGCAATCACTCTACATTTGCTTTGTTGACATACTTTTCTGCACCCCTATTACTGTGGATGAACCATCTCTATTCCATCGAAGGCCAGCTCCTCCACTGCAGATCAAATCCTGTGCCCCCTCAGGTGACTTTTCCCCCTCCCAACCTAAATTACAGTTTTCCTCTGTTCTATAGCTATACAAACATGCTACTATGCTTCTATCTTTTAAAAAAATCCTTTCTTGACTCCACCCCTCTCTCCATCTACCATTCTCAATTCTCAGCTATCTTTTACAACAAAATTAATTAAAAGAATTGTCTACACTCATATCTATTTCTACCTTTTACTCTTAGACAAGCTTCTAGCTCATCACTCTTTCAAAGTAGCTCTTGTCAAGGTCAAGGCTGGCCTTGCCCCTGCCAATTCCAATGGTCAGTTCTTGGTGCTAATACACTGATCCCATGAGTGAATGGGCTCAGATGGACTTTCTGCAGGATCAAACTCCTCCATTTCCCCCTCATGTTGTTCTTGTTGCTAATCCTCACCAGAAGATATTTTTCCATTGACTCTTTTTTTTAGAGTGGAAGGGAAGGGGAGAGACAGAGAGAGAGAAATACATTGATTGGTTGCCTCCTTCACACACCCCAGCCAGGGCCAGGGATTGAGTTTGCAACCGAGGCACGTGCCCTTGACCAGAATCCAACCCAGGATCCTTCAGTCTGAGGGTTGATGCTCCATCCGCTGAGCCAAACCAGCTAGGGCTTCCTCATCATGTTGAAAGGTAAACTAGTCTTCAGTGTTCTGAGAGAGACCATTAGCCAGGCCTTGGTTCTAATACCAGCTCCACAATTAGCTAGAATTTTAATTTCTGCCAGCCTCTGCTTTCTGTAAAAATAGAGATAATAATCATTCCTAACTCATAAGGTAGTGATTAGGGTGCAATAAACTAATCCCCGTAGAGTTCCAAGGAGAAAGACTATCACATTGTGAAGATCAGGTAAATATTAGTTATTACTGGGTGACAAACGCCTTTTACAGCTAAGAGAATGGGTTCCCTAACAACCTTGAGTTCCTGGAAGGAGTCACAAACCACAGAATATGCTCCAAATGAAGGGAAACATTATATCATCCCTACTTGTAGCCTGTGTTCCAAGAGTTGGCTTGAAAGTTGGTTATATGGAGCTGGCACCAGGTACTTCCCACAGGAAGAGCATTGCAAATGCTCCAGCAGCAGTTAGGTGCTGGAGCCTGCCCAACTGTTCTCACTCACAATGGGCTCCCCTTTGTTCCTTCTATAAATTGATGCCTCGTAAGCTAAGAACTTTTCTTACAGCACTTTAGGTATTTCAATTTCCTAATCAACCCAAGCTAATGAGGAAATATTTTTCTTGTTTCAATATTTGCTCTTGAAAATGTTTCAAAAATATATGCTTCCAATTTCCTATCTTAGGAAGCCAGAGCAAACAATATTATTTCCTGTTAATCAAACAAGCATTTATGGAGAATGTACCACAATTCCAAGTACTGCAAGGCACTGCAACTAACAAAGGTGATCAAAACAGGGTCCTGCCCTCAACTTGCTCAATTCCTAACAAGGGATTCCATGTCAGAGGACCTTATAGAACCGCAGGGAATATCCCAAGTGCCTAGCCTTACTTGACTCTGATAGCCTCTTATAAAGACACGGTTCTGCTTTGGCTGATTTGGCTCATAGAATGGAGTATTGGCCCACAGCGGGTTCGATTCCAGTCAAGGGCACGTACCTCAGTTGCAGGCTTGATCTCCAGGTGGTGGTTAGGGTGTCTGCGGTAGGCAACCAATCAGTTTGTCTCTCTCACATCAATGCTTCTCTCTCTTTGTCTCTCCTCTTCCTTTCCACTCTCTCTAAAAAATCAATGGAAAAATATCCTCAGGTAATGACTAACCAAAAAAAAAAAAAAAAAAAAAAGGAAATGGTTCTGCTGGAGGGCCACTGAATTATAAAAGACAGTGCATTAGTTTATGGGTTGTCAATTATTAGGGGACAATCACAGGATCTCATTAAGCCTCTCAGAGCCTCAGTTTCCTGACAACAGCACTCATCTCACTGCACTGTCCAGACAAGCAACACAGGTAAAGTATGAGAGAGACCAAGCACAGTGCCTGGCACACAGTGAAGGATGCGTAAATGTTCCTTTCTCCCCCGCATAGCAAGCTCGAGTCCTCTTTTTACTGTCTTAGGAGGAAAATGAGCCTCCTGCTGCCATGGCCCCTGCAGACAGAAAGAGTGAGTCCCTTCTCCTATCTCTAGTATTTATGAGACAATGGGACATATGGAGAGAGCAGCAAGAAGAAAATATTCCTGGGATTCAGGCTTTCCCTAGAAACAGATAACACAAGGGGCTAATGTGTAATGTCCACTCTTACTATTGCCTGCTATATCGTAAGTTGAATGGGTTTTGGAATTTAACCTAGGAACCCAACCCCTAGTTTTAACATTCATATATATATTATATTATGAATTATATCATAAATTATATTATGTTATAATACATAACAACATAGAATTCTAAGTTAATTTTCATTATATAAGCAAGTAATATATATTCAAGGTAAAAGAGAAAACATTGAGTCCAGTTGGTTATAAACTGAAAAATTAAAGTCCTCTTTTTCATGCTATCCCAGTCTTCATTCCTGAACTGAAACACCATCCACAGAGTCTTATGTGTCCCATAGAGTTTTCTTTAGGCATATTCAAATGAGTATATGAATTTTTAAACAAGTTGGACATCATATTATAAATCCAAAATTAAAGACAACACATTTCTAAAATGAAAAATTGGTCCAACTTCAATCATAAGCTGGGTGTGACTATTTTCTGTGTAGTAAGGCAAGAAAGAATACAAAAAGCCATAAGAAAAAAAGTCTTATCAACTATTAGAAAACAGTAAAATTTGGAACTAAACTTAGGCATTTAAAGGGTTATGCTCCAGTTATCTGGAAAACTCATTAAGAACCTTCATTCCTCAGCAAATGAAGTATGGTCACATAGTGATACTGGATATAATTCTAGGATCAAAGGAATTCTTAGCTTGATTTCTAGAGCCAAGGGCACACTCCAAATGCTTTCTGAGGAGAAAGAGGAGTTCTTAGCACAAGACCCGTCACCGATATCCTGCTTAGATGCAGAACTGGGCCAGCCGCTGCTGCAGAAGAGGCAGGAACCTTAACTGCAGGCTCTGCTTGGAGGACGGACCGCTGAGAGGGCCCCTGTGCTGTCTCCAGCTGGCCTTCCTGGGCTGCTTTGACTCTGGAGTCCTCTGGGGCCACACAGCTCCTTGGCCAGTAGAAAAGAGAAGGAGCTGAGTCTCCCACAGGCATGCTCCAAGAGATGGGTGAAGGGATAGATGCCACATGGGGAGAAGGGTTTTTAATCAGCCAAGGTATGCTATCACTACCCTTTAAAAATGTCATAACAACAGGTTAGAATGCTAGCTAGGGGACACTAGGATCTGTATTCAACCTTCCCAATTGCCTGGAAGGTCACCGATTTCAAGCATGAAGACTGAAAGGTATGGGCTGAGTCCTCTTTCTGCCTTCCTCTCCTCTCTGGCATTGCCCTTTGCTCATCTTCTCTGCAGGTAGCCTCCTGCCTCCAGTAGGTCCTGCCAGTTAACAGCAGAGCAAGTGGAGAAGCAATGCCCACCCCTCCTCCCCTCCTCTCCTTGGTGAGCGTGGGTGGGGCTGATGTAGGAGGGCGGAGTGGGGCCATGGCTGCCTGAGCACAGCATGACTCCCTTCTGTTATCCGGTGCCTTATCTGCATCCTCTTAGGACAAGCCAACAGAGGACACCAAGGACAAATGTATGCCCCCCTCCCATAAGATTTCATTAAAAAGAAATTTGTACTTAATTGGTCACAGCATTATCTCTAGGGCTAAACAGCCAAAAGATCATTTCTCCTTCTCTTAGGGTTTAATAGTCTTTTCTTTTAGCACAACCCCACATTTTTATAATACTTGATGAAAAGGAGAAAAAAAAATACAGTTGCTTGATTTTCCTTAAAGAAAAACAAAACCTCAGATAACTGCTTTAAGTGCTTTATAATTTCCAGGAGAAAGAAACGGGTTCTACAGGAAGAACAGTTAACTATATCTCACCTGGAAAAAAATCATTATCAGTACAGGCCAAGACATGGTATCATATTAAGTCTGGCAGGAAACCAAGGATTCATTTTGGTAAAAATGCTAAATATGTCTTCTGAAAATGTCAAAGACCAATGCAGTAGATGCTATTAACAAAAGCATGGTGTTCTATGAAATATATAAACAAATTGAATCCATCCAGGCCCCCAGGGTTCCTGTTACCAGCTATGGAATAGAGATGAAGATTTACAAGACTCCTAACTCAGCATCACATCAAAGGGAATAAACTCTGGCTGAGCTAAGAAGCTACTGGAAGGTGTATGTGGATATGAATCAGAATAAAGAGCCATTCCAAAAATACACACAGAAACAGGTCCCTGCAGAGGAAAATCATACACTTCCAACTCACACTTAGATCTATTGAGTGAAATCAAACAAAATACCCTGCGTTAAGATTAAGTGCAAAAGTATTTGCTGCAATGGAAATGTATGACTAAACCAGTAAAACAAAGACATCTACAGTATGAATGTGAGTTTCTGCTGAGCTGCAGAGACCACCCCGATCTCATGTTTTTCCACCCGGTCACTTTGGACAGAGGCCTGAGAGGAAACCGCTTCTTTCGGGGACTGCAAATAGAGTCTTCTTGGCTGCACAGTGGCCTCTCTTCTTTCATATTAAAATGATTTTTCCAAGAAGCTAAGGTCTTAGCAGTCAACACAGTATAGGTGCTGGAGAGAGAAGCAGAGGCCTGGGTTCCAGCCTGAATTCTGCCTCTAATCCTATATAATAAAAGCCCAGCAACCATAAGGGCATAATGATGAGAACAACCACTCGACCAGTCGCTATGAGGTGCATTGACCACCTCTTGGTCCTTCCTCCCCCTGGCCCGCAGGCTATGATCACCAGATGGTGAATGGGGAACCGGGGAGGGTGGCAGCAGGGTGGGACTGCGGACTGGTGAGCCGGTGGAAGATGGCCCTGATCACAGGCTAGGCCTAGGGACCTTACCCATGCGTGATTTCGAGCACTGGGCCTCTAGTCCTATATAATAAAAGCCTAATACACTAAGTGTGCAGTCGTCCAGTCGTCCGTTCAGCCAATCAAAATGTAATATGCTAATGATATGCTAAGACCACCCAACTGCTTGTTATGACGTGCACTGACCACCAGGGAACAGACTCTCTGACTGGTAGGTTAGCTTGCTGCTGGGGTCCGGCCAATCAGGACTGAGTGAGAGGGGCCAGACACTCCCTGGAGCTCTTCCACAGTCCCTCCCTGGCTGGCCAATCTCCTGCATTCCTCCCTGGCCCTGATAAAGTGGGGTCCCTCGGCCTGGCCTGCACCCTCTTGCAATCTGGGACCCCTTGGGGGATGTCAGAGAGCCAGATTCGGCTCAATCCTGCAGGCCAGACTGAGGGACCCCACTGGTGCACAAATTCGTGCACCGGGCCTCTAGTTTTTGATAAGTCTCCAAACCTGCTCTGTAAAATGAACAGACCTTTATAAATCTTGTTTCAAAAAATGCCAATCAGAGATCATAGAGAACAGATTCCATCGTTTTTGTCCTTTTACTATACTGTATGCAAAAGAAATAGACAAAAAGGATCAAGCACCACAGAAAGGTGGAGATGCCCAAGAGTGTTGCTGTTTGAAATTGACAGAGAATTGAAATGGACAGAGCACAGTTCTGGGGTATGAAAACCTGAACTGGCCTTTGCTGGGTGAGTTTGGCTTAGTTATCTTGCCACATTACAAGACTCAGTTTCCTTATCTGCAAAATGGAGATAATAACTACTTGACAAGATTTCAATGAGAATTTGAATAAAATGAAACAACATCCATGGAGTGCTTGGCACAGAGACTGCTCTCAGAAAAAGTTCCTTCCTTCCCAATATGTTAAAACTCTGTCTGACCTCCCGGCTGGCATGGCTCAGTGGTTGAGCATTTACTTATGAACCAGAAGGTCACAGTTCAATTCCCAATCAGGGCACATGCCTGGGTTGCAGGTTTGATCCCCAGTAGGGTGCGTGCAGGAGGCAGTCAATCAATGATTCTCTCTCATCATTGATGTTTTTCTTTTTCTCCCTCTCCCTTCCTCTCTGAAATCAATAAAAAAATATTTTACTAGTAAAATGTCTGACCTTGAGAGGCACCAGAAGGGAAATCTGCTGCTTCCTGATTTTATGGGCATAATGGGAACAGCACCACTGGCTTTCTAGATGCACCTGGCCCCATTGCCAGGTTATGTTTCCCAGACTTCCTGCCTGTCTTCTAAGCAGGAGCCTAAGCAGGTTGAGTCCCCTGGGAAGAGTGGATGACAGCAGAAATCCCAAACAGCTGAGTGAGCATATATATAGTAGGAAAAGTGTTTTACAGATTCATCGAGAAGGGCTGCAGAGGCCTCCCCAACTGCACCAATTCCCACACCTACGGTGTGGCAGCTGACAAATCAGAGCAAAAGACACATCAGCTTGTGATGCGACAGTCAGAATCAATCTGGCCCAACACAGCCCCCCTTCTGTTTTGTGTGTCAAGCACTGCATATGATTTCATTTGGAAAAATGTCTTCCAGACCTTTAAAATAAGTTTGCCAACCCCCTGGCCCAAGTCCTGGAGGGTATTTTTAGGCATGAAGGAGGCAGAAGTGGCAGGGGGACTTTCCTCCAGAAACTTCGGATCACCCCCAGACCTCCTGGATTCTCCCCAGGTAGTTTCCTGGAGGCTGTCCCACCTTCCTGGCAGCCTGGGATGCTCTGAGGATAATACAAAAGCAGATGTTGCAAGGATTTGGTCCAGCTCAAGGCCTGTGACTCACCAGGATGACTGGGCCTCCCAGGCAGACAACACCGTCCTTGGAGGACTCCATGAAGCCAAGAACAAAAACCTCAAGGCCTGGATACTTCCAGGACTTTCCCTAGGACTTCACTAGAAATGTCAACCCCATTAGCTCACATCGGGCCTCAGAGACAGAGCAGCTGGTGCTGCCCAGGAGTGGGAGAGGTAGGACAGGGGTGTGGGGTGTGGAGGAAAGCTGCTCTGGAGCAGGTAGGTCAAGGCCTTGGCAATGCATTAGCTGAGGCGGCCATAGGAGGTTCTTGGATGATAATTGCCACAACATGTTCATTTTCCAACCCTGCTCAGAGCTAGTTCTCTTTTCTACTGTGGCAAAAAATAAAAATCTGTAACAGGGACCACCAGAGCCTGAAACTGAGAAGACAGAGTAGGGAGTGTTGGAGAGTGAATTGAGGGGCAAAAGCCTACAGTAACTTGGGGTTCAAACCTAGGCAGATCTAGGTTTGGACCCCCACTCTGCCATTTTCCATCCGAATGACCTTGCATACGTTTCTCAGTCTCCTCTAGCTCAGTTTTTTTCATTAATAAAATGAGGATAAGGTTGTTGTGAGAATAAGTTGAGAAAGACTGTATCTGTACAAAAAAAAACTTAGCATAATGTCTGGTATAATGTATCTACCTAATAAATGATTACAATTGTTTTTTGTAGTTCATCCAGTTCTGACTTAGGTCTGGCACAGTGGGGTTTCCACTTCGTTCGTGAGTGTGAGTTTCCTTATCTCGCTTCAGCTTTTCGTTAGGCTCCCATTTGGGCCCTCTACCTAGCCCTTTAGGACCTGAGCCCTTACCCTGGACCCCAGCCCATGCCTCTGAGAACCACCTACTCTGAATACCAACTGCCAACAAGAATTTTCAAGTTTCAGCCGCACTGATTCCTTGTTACTGTGTTTCACCCACATGCAGCAATACTGTCTACTCTGCCTTGGACCTCCATCACCACAGACCGACTGTCTCAATGGGGCCTCTCCCATTGTGTGGAGTAGTCTTGGTAGAAAGATGCAGTAGCAGTTGTAGTGCAGAAGCTCAGTAGATGTTCCTCGCTGTATGTCACCCCATTTTAGAGACTGGGGCACAGCAGAGAGAGCAGTCTGGTGATCTCTATGTCTACCTCACCCCCTCTCTCTTGTATCCCCAGTGCTTGGCACATAGTAGAAACTCAATATTTATCGAGCAAATGGATAAACAAATAAATGGAAGGCATATCCTGACTAAAAACATCATGTGACTGTGTTGACCTCAGTGGGCTTTGATCTCTCCATCCATAGACTGGCTCCTCCCACCAAAGTAGCTCTCTGATTATATGTGGATGGAAGAAGGTTGAACTCGTAGACATGACAGCGGCCCACAGCTCTGTGTCAGGGTATAGTTCTTACGTTTAGGCTGCACTCCAGTAGAGTAACAACAGCCCCATCATTTAATGGCGAGTTTCATTAATCAGATTCGAGGACAAAGAAAAAGAAGGGAAGGTGAGCTGACCTACTCTGTTTATACTGGTTGCATTGTCCTCAAACCTAATCCTTGCAGGGCTTGGGAGAAGAGAGGAGAGGAGGTGAGGGGAAAAGAGACAAGCAGGAACACAATACCTGACACAGATCAGGAGCTCAAATATATGTGACTAACCTCCCACCTGGCTAGGGCTCAGTGAATGACGGCTTACGTTACTCATGGTCCTATCACAGCCTTGCAACGCAGGCACTCTCACTCTCACATTGGAGCTGAGGACACGATAGATTTTTCTCTAGGCCACATCGCTTGTAAATAGAATATATAGGATCTGAACCCAGGTCTGCTGACTCCAAAGTCCAGGCCCCTCCTCTCTACCAACTGTTTTTGAAATGACAAATGACACTGGGCACCTACTGAGCACAGCTGGGTTGATACAATGAGTTCAGGAGTTGAAGAGTACCACGTGTATCAGGGACATCAAAAGCAGCCGTACCTCCTCTGGGGTTGGCAAAATGATGAATTCCAGCATGAGACAACCAGGCTCCTTCCTCCAAAGGCCATGTTTCACTGAGGTCCATGCTTCCGGCAAGTCTCTTATACTAGTATGTGCAGCTCTCACATCAAATGACGCCTCCTAAAATAAATAATGAGCACAAAAACGGAGGTGAATTACTGCTGATGCTCTCTTGAGAAAGGGAGACTTTCTTGAAGGAAAGGAGTACGTTCCCAGTTTATTATGTTTCTTTAACAAGGTTGTTGTCAAGATCTGGGCATGGCCTGAGTGTGAGATCTTCCAGTGAGACTGCTCAAGTCCAGGAACCATGGTTTTTCTCTCCATCAGTGAACAAATGTTTATTGTTAATTGAGCAACTAATACATGCCAGGCTTTGAGCAAGGAACTTACTGTTTAGTTCTGCATATGTTGTAGACTCTTAGAATTTCAGCATTGGATTCAGTAGGGTCTCAATTTCATAAAAATAAATATATATATACTATATATGCCTGGGAAACAGACTGGAAAAATTTTTGAATTAAAAAGTTGGAAATAGCTATCATTGCATTGAAAATATGAGTGCTTTTTATTTTTTGTAAATTTCTGCACTTTCCAGAATAAACATGCATTCTTTTTATAGTCTGAAAAAAATACATTATTTTAAAGGAAAATTCCAGGGCCAAAAAGGACCATGGAGACTAATCTTGTATTTCCTCTTGAAAATGATGATAAAAAGTCACAGATCACAAGGGTCCTCGGCTCTCCTGAAAAGGACATCTTGCTGGCTGCCCCCAAAAAGCCCAGCCTGGGGAATGTCCCCTCATAAACTGTATCTGGGAAAATTACAACTTGCGGCCAAACTGCTGCCCACATTACAGAGCTCTTCATACCGCTCTGCGGGTAGCAGGTGCTCAAATGGATGCGGCTGAGTAATTGAACATGACTGATTGACCTAATCAGCGAATGCAGCAAGTGGAACATCCACCGGCAGAAATCCTGTCACCTAATTACGATGGGCAGCCATTATCATTTGTTGTAATCAGAGCACCTGGCTTGACTTGGTTTCCAGAATGCTGTTCACATTTGCCCTGCAGGCTCCTGCACAGCTGCCCGACTGCAGACGTGGCAGACTGACTTGCTTTTCGGCCATCTGCTTAGAGAAGTGTGGCACTCTTGGGAGTCCACATGCCACCAAAAGTCTCTAGTCTAACACCAGGAGGTACCAGAGATTGCACTGCACTTTACTGGGTACTGGCTCACTAGGGACTTGTGTTTAATGCGAACACTCCAAGTATTTTAAGGGAATCTGAGACCAGAATGGGTATGGCACAATACCATGGTGAAAACATTGGACTTTTCAATAAATCCCGATTTTAGCCCTGACTCTGGTACTAACTGGGTGAGTTTGGGCAAACCACTTATGCTCTGGACTTAATTTCCTCAACTTTAAGGGAAGAAATTGGGACTAGATGTTGCCAAAAGACCTGTTTAGTCTTTTAAGACTTGCAGCCTATGATAATATGCTTTTACATACAAAGGCAACCTCTCTGCCCACATCTGTGGGCCGAGAAATATGCATTATTTATGCATTAGCAAAGGGCGACATCAGCCTCAGCAGTGAGAGGTGGCTGATTGAGGCCACGGTGTCTGCCATTGGAAGAGAACGTGTTCTCTTTGCAAAAGGGAAAACATGTCTGGAATAGAAATCCAGTCTCGGGCCATGATCACCTAGTATTGTCATCTAAACGAATGAACTACTTAACACCTTGTATCTTCATCAATTATGAAATAACATTAATAATAATATACATTCTTCAAAGGCAACATTTATTGACAATGGGTTGGTCACTCAAAACCATTTCATTAATCCTTGCAGGATGCCTGAGAAATGAGAGTCTAAAAGCTCTGTTTGACAAATATAGAGCTTTATTTTTTAATTGGAGAGTGATTTGTTTGTTTTTTAATCCTCACCAAGGATATTTTTTTCATTGATATTTAGAGAGAGTGAGAGCGAAAGTGAAACATCGATGTGAAAGAAATACATCCATTGGTTGCCTCCTGCATGTACCCCAGCCAGCTGGGGATCAATCCTGCAACCTAGATATGTGCCCTTGATGGAGAATTGAACCTGAGACCTTTCAGTGTGTGGGCTGGCGTTCTAACCACTGACCACCACCAACCAGGGCTGGAGAGTGGTTTTCAAAGTAGATTTCCCACCCTTCTTGGCCCAGTGGCCTAGGCACCCACTGGCCCCAGCAAACAGATTTGGAAGGTGACATCTCTGCATGTGTGAGGTTAGGCTCCCACATCCATGCATTTTACTTTATTAATCAGGTTCTTGTTGAGTGCTTTAACTTTAACCTGCAAACCCTGCAGATTTCTCTGTTGCCTGAATTTCATACCTTCGCTTGAGAGAGCCAAGCATAAAACATGAAATGAAATTGCATCAAACACAGGTATTTTGAAGAATATTTTGATCAATCACATCTGTTACTGTAACTCTAACACCATCACTTCAGGCCCAGGAAGCCCCAGAGTAGGTCACGAAACTCTGGAGCCTAGAAAATATTTTCCAGGCTTGTGGCCATGTACAACAACTTGTCCACAGTTTTCTATAATGTGTTTAATCTTTATCCAAGGTAAAGCTCTGTCAATGACCGCCCTGGCCAGTGGCTCAGTGGTTAGAGCATCAGCCCATGCACCAAAGGGGCCCTGGTCGGGTCCTGTGTGGGAGGCAACTGATGGATGTGTCTCTCTCACATCTCTCTCTCTCTCTCTCTCTCTCTCTCTCTCAACAAAACAAAATAAAACAAACAAAAAAAACCCTGTCAATGACTAAGTTCATGAAGAAGAAACTAAAGAGAGAGAAAAAATTTAATGTAACCCTGGAAATAGGAAGCGAGTAAATGCTTTTCTCTAAAGCAGCGCATGGCCACTCAAACAACAGCATGTAGGATAGGTGGAGTGGCATGAGTGGAAAAGCCTGCTGAAAACTTATAGTTGTACTTCTGGCTTTACAAAGCACTTTTTTTAAGAGATGTCTGTACTCCGTGTTCATTGCCACATTATTCACAGTAGCCAAGAGATGGAAACAACCTAAGTGGGGCACACACACACACACACCCACACACACACACACACCCACACACTGGAATATTGTTCAGCTACAAGAAAGAAGGCAATCCTGCTATTTGGGACAACATAAATGGACCTGAAGGGCATTACACTAAGTGAAATAAGCTAGACAGAGGAAGACAAATGCTGAATGGTATCACTTATATGTGGACTCTAAAAAGAAAAAACCCCACAAAACTCATAGAAATGGAGCAGAAAAATGGTTGCCAGGGACAGGAAGGTGGGGGGAATTGGGAGAAGGTGGTAAAAGTGTACAAACTTTTGGTTATAAAATAAATAAGTTCGGAGGAGCTAATGTATAACATGGTGACTATAGTTGATAACTCTGTGTTGTGTAACTGAAATTGGTTGAAAGAGTAGGACTTAAATATGTTTACAAAAAAAGGTAAGAGAGGTGAAGGATTTGATGGGAGGAATCACCTCACAATGTATACTTATATCAAATCATCACAATGTACACTTTAAATATCTTAAAATATTATTTTTCAAATATACCTCAACAAAGCTGAAACTAAAATAATTAGCAAAGAGGGGGAGGGGAAAAGGAGAGGGAGAGAGAAGAACTAAGCCACCTGGATAGTTGGACACTGGGATCTATGGAATATTGGAATGTTATTAATACATAATTGATATTTAATAAATATTGGTTGACTGAATGGATGAATAAATGATAATAACCAGCCCTTAGTCAGATGTTAAATACCGTTAAATTCCCAATAGAGACCTTTCTGCGCTGAGAGAGTGGTATGAACCGGTTGGATCATTGAGGCTTCACTCTATGGCTCTCCCGACGACCAGAACTCTCCTTAGAGTTAGACCAACACATCTTCCTCCCTTTTCAGAGCTGCCTGTGGAGTGAGCCATCCCCCCAGCTCCCTGAGTCAGAAACTGGCCATCCTTGACTGATTGATTACATCTCACATCCAGTCAGTCACCATGCTTAGTACATTCTAACTTTCAAATGTTTCAAGAATGCATCTGCTTCTCTCTGTTTTCATCACCTCGGCCTTAGTTCAGCCACTATCCTCTCTCACCGAGATCCTGAAAAGACTTCAGTGGGTCTTGGCTCTCCCTTTCTTCCAACCATTCTCCACACTTCGCTGCAGTAATATTTTAAAGCACAAAGCTGATCACAAAACTTCTTTTTTTCAAGCAAAAGTTTTGTGTGTGTGTGTGTACATGTTGTTGTTTTTTTAAAATATGTTTTTATTGATTTTAGAGAGGGAGGAAGAGAGAGGGAGTGACAGAAACATCAATGAGAGAGAAACATCAACATTGATTGGCTGACTCCTGTGTGCCCCCTATTGGGGATTGAGCCTGGAACCTGGCCATGTGCCCTGACTGAGAATCAATGTGGTGCCTCTTTGTGCATGGGTCAATGCTCAACCACTGAGCCACACTGGCTGGCTGATCACGTCACTTCTTGATTAAAATACTTCAATGATTCATCATTCCCATGAGCCAGTTTGGACCACTTAACATGGCATCCAATGTCCAATGGTAGCGAAGTATTTGTAATCCCTGAATAAGCTTCCCTGTTTGGTCTTTTTTATATTTAGCAATTCCTGGGGCTCTGGCAAGATCGTTCTTCCTGCCTCACAGTGTTAACTACAACTTACCATTCACATTTCATCTTAGATATGGTCACGTGTTCCCCTCACACTTCCCTGTGCTTTCCCCATTCCAGCATGTATCACACTATACCCTGAAATTGACTGTTAATATGTCTCTAGAGTTTAGTCCACACTCTATGTAGTGGAGAGCAGACATCCTTACTTATGTACTCCTAGCATTTATACAGTGGTTATCACAAGGTAATCATTCAATATGTGTTTGTTAAATAAATGAAAATGTAAGTGAATGATGATATTTGACACAAGCATATCTCAGCTTAGCATATCCATTTGGAAAGTATTCTCTTTGCTACCTCACCCTCTGCCTCTGCTTCTTTGGAAATTTCTCCACCTAAAAACCACACCCTACCTGCCCCTGATTCTTGACCTCATTCTCACCTCAGCCAGTCTAACTTGCTGAGATTCTCCCACTTAAACTCCTACTTCAGTTGGCATACCTGCTACTCTGCCCAGCATGCCAGCAGAACTCCCTCATTCACCTGCCTCCCTCCACAAGCTTGGGATGAAACTACACAGGAGACACCTGCCCACCTAATGCAGCTGAGCACCCCTCGACCTCTAACCAACAGCTTCAGGTTCATTTCTGACCGAGGGGGCTTCATTTAGGAATACAAATGCAGACAAGTCCTGGCCCTACTTTGACTCTGCCTTAACTGCCATGGTAGAGCTCCATCTGTAGAGAAGGAATCAATTAACCACAAGTGCCACGTTTGGGGAACCAAAAGGCATCTGCCATCATTCAAGTATTCAAGCAACCACAGGTTCTAGGGAATATGAACACCCTTATGGCAAGCAAGTCCATTTGCTGATAACTTATACTGTAAATCAAGGTATACATTAACATAAATAGAGAGACAGAGATATACAAAATGAATTCATTCATTCATTTGATAAATATTTACTTAGCATCTCCTATATATTAGTCACTGTGCTAAATGCTTGGGATATAAAAGGGTAAGTATCTCCCTTTCTCCAAGGAGTTTTTAACCTTGTGGGGGAGATACATATCTGGACATATAGTTACAGAACAATGTGGTAAGTGCAAGCATGAGGCCTGCACAAGTTAAACCAAAGATATGCAAATAACTGAATCTGGAAGTTGGAAGGGATCTTTAGTCCAACTCTTAAATTACACATGATTCCCCAAATGCCCACTCAGCCTATTCTTAAATACCCCCAGGCAGCCTATTATACTTGTGAACACTTCCGCCAAGCAATTCACTTTTAAATTCTCAACAACATATAGATACTCATAGGCAATCCTCAGTGCTGCCGAGCTGTTCTAGGACCTCCAGCCCCTTGTTCTGTTCTTCAAAGGCTGCTTGAAGGTGGAATACTCCACCAGGAATATCAAGATCTTACCCCGGTTCTGATGCCCTGCAAGCCTCCAGATCTGGACCTTCTTCAGTCAGTCAAGAATCAGAAGGAACGTTCCATCTTGGTTGTGAGTAGAGGGTGTAAATATATCTTGTCACACCCAGAAAACAAACCAAACACCTAAATTGAAACACAAGAGAGAAGGGCATTTCTAGCTAAGATCTACATTCTCTAGGCTCTAGGTATCCTAATCCACTTGGTATGCTTAACATACACATAGACTGGTGGCTTGTAAACAACAGAAACTTATTTCTCACAGTGCTCGAGACTGGAAAGTCCAAGATTAGAGTACCAGCATGGTCAGGTTCTAACCAGCACTCTCTTTTGTTGCAGACTACTGGCTTCTCCTTGCATCCTCACATAAAAAAAAGAGAGCCAGAGAGTTCTTTGAGGTCCCCTTTAAAAGGGCTCTGATCCCATTCATGACCTAATTACCTGCCAAAGGCCCCACCTCCTACTATCACCGCATTAGGAGTTAAGAGTTCAACTTACACATTTTGAAAGAGACACACATTCAATACATTGTGCTAGGTCAAGACTGGTTTCAGCTAGCAGAAAAAAACAATCTCCAGTGGACCACAGCAGGATAGAGAGCAGTCTCTTCTTGGGCTGCCCCAAGGGTTTGGCTCTTATGAGTTTCAATTTCTAAACTTGGAAGGTTCTTTTCCTTCCAGCTCCAAATCATCCAAACATTTCACTATACACATCTGGACTCTTAATATTCAAGTGGTACAATTCAGTGGCACTTACAATAGGAAACGCTTAAGCTCAGTTGGTAGAAAAGAGTAGAAGGCCCTAAGAATCAACTGTGAAAGAAAAGACCTCTTTAAATCAATAAAAGGACAGGAGATGCTGGAGGCATAGAGTCTTACCCTGTCTGAAATGGCTGATGTTTAGAAAGTTGACATGATTATTCTGGCCTTCTGATTTGTTTAAAGAGTTCTTAGCACTTTGTAGAATTGGAACCTTTGAGTAACTTAAAAACTATTACTTCAAACTAGAGACTTGGTACACCAGTGGAATCCCTCAGCCTGGCCTGCAGGATCAGGCCTAAACCAGCTCTCCGACAACCCTTTGGGGTCCCAGATTGTGAGAAGGCCCAGACTAGGCCAAGGGACCCCACTGGTGCACGATCGGGGCTGGGGAGGGACGATGGAAGGCTCCAGGATGTGTCTGGCCCATCTCACTCAGTCCCAATTGGCTGGACCCCAGCAGCAAGCTAACCTACTGGTTGAAGCGTCTGCCCCGTGGTGGTCAGTGCACATCATAGCAAGCGGTGGAGCAGCCTTAGCATATCATTAACATATTACAGTTTGAGTGGTAGAATGGACAACCAGACGACTGGACACTTAGCATATTAGGCTTTTATTATATAGACTTGGCTTATGTAACTGGTCAGAGTATTTATGAAGCTACCATGGGATTTATTGGTGTTAATATTTTAAGTATTCCAGTAAATAATTTATGCTACTACTCCCTAAGAAGCCGTGGCAACAAGCCTATTTTTAGGAAACCTAATGAAGTTATAAAATTATGAGGTTCTTTGCAGAATTCTCAGTGATGCAGGCTTTTCATTTCCAAGTTAGTCCATTGAGACCAACCTCAAGAATCACCTCCACCATGAAACTTTCCCAGGTCCAGTTATTTCCTTCTTCCTTTGTGCTTCTCAGAAGTTTTTGTATTCCATTAAGACACCCCTTTTCCACTGGAGAGGAATATTCTCTTTACAAAGTGATTGTCATATCCATTGGAAGGTGTCTTTGTCCTCAGGACAAAGTCTTATCGTATCCACCCTTCCCTTCCCACACAATGCCTGGCAAGACCTGGGGTCAGGCAATGCTTACTGAATGAATGAGACTGACATACCTACAGCTGAGAAACTGAAATGAGTTTGTACCTGCAAACTCTTCACATAACTCAGGGTTAAATCAGCAATCATAATAAAATATGTGTGGCCATATTCTGCCATCCAAGCAGCACAAGTATACATGGAAGAATGGAAGAGCAAAGAAAAAGATATATAGTAGAGGTCCAGTGCATGAATTCGTGCACAGGTGGGGTCTGGCTGGCCCGGCCCCAATGGGGGTGGATTGGGGCTTGGCCTGTAGGGAGGAGGAGATGGCAGTAGGTTGGCCAGCCGGCCTGCCCTGATCGGGGCTCTATCAGGGCTGGGCCAGCTGGGGGAAGGGGCTGCAGCAATTGGCCGGCAGGCCCTGCCCCCAATTAGGGTTGGGGGGCTGATTGGGGGGGGGCTGTGGGCCAGCTGGCCCCGCCCCTGAATGGGGTGGGGGGGCTGATCTGGGGTGGGGCCAGGTGGGGGAAGGAAAGGGGCATTTAGCCGGTGGCCCGTTCTTGATCGGGTGGAAGAGTCCGATCAGGGGCAGGCTGGCCCAGGGGAGCGGCCTCGAAGTTGGCCGGCTGGCCCCACCCTCTGATTGGGCTGGTTCACTGGCCACAGTGGGCGTCATAGTGACTGGTCATTATGGTTGTTATGGCCATTACAGTTGCTGGCTAGATAGATAGATAGATAGATAGATAGATAGATAGATAGATAGATATAGATAAAGTGGTAATATGCAAATCAACCCTCATAAGATGGCTGCCTACAACCAGGCCAGCAGGGGGGTTAGTGAGAGACGACCAAATGACTGGACAAGCAGGCTGCATGACACGACCAGGCTGGCAGGGGACAGGGATTGTGAGGAGCAACCAGGCCGGCAGAGGGGTTTAGTTAGGGGCAACCAGGCTGGCGGGGGCGGTGCAGTTGGGGGCAAATAGGCTGGCAGGGGGGCAGGAATGGGTGACTAGGCTGGCACCAGGGGGCAGTTAGGGGCAATCAGGCCAGCACACAGAGGCAGTGAGGAGTGATCAGGCCGGGGGCAGTTAGGGGCAACCAGGCAGGCAGGCAGGTGAGCGATTAGGAGCTAGTGGTCCAGGATTGTGAGAGGGATGTCTGACGGCCAGTTTTGGGTCCTGGTTTGGAGAGGGTGCAGGCTGGGTTGAGGGGACCCCCTCCATCCCCATGCACAAATTTTGTGCATCGGGCCTCTAGTATATCTATATCTATATCTATATCTATATCTATATCTATATCTATATCTATATCTATATCTATATCTATATCTATATCTATATCTATATCTATATCTATATCTATATCTATATATCTCTATCTATATCTATCTATATATATGTTTAATTAAATATATAAAATTAAATATATATATATATATATATATATATATATATATATACATATATATATAATTAAAACTGCGTTCTCACCTGACTTGGGATCATTTCTTAATTTATGACCTTGGACAAATCACTTAATCTCCCTGCAGCTCAGTTTTTCTAGTGGGTGAAATAAGGCTCATAATATCCTTTATTCCATCCTTAACAGAGTTTTGTGAGTATCAAATGCAACTGGAGAATCATCAAAACAGTGCACAATGCATAGCACTGTTATCATTTAGCAAATTTGCTTATAGATATCACCTGCTATGAAGCATTGAATTGCAACTTGGAGTTGCTCAACTTGGGAGGTGACACACCCTGTGGGAGGCAGTATAAATGTGGTAGGTAACAGCAAGGACTTTGGGAACAGATCTAGATTTAAATCTCAGGTCCACCATTTCTTAGCAGTGATCTGTGAGCAAGGCATATAATGTTGAGCCTATCTATAATAGAGGATCATAATCCACCCTTTTGTGGGGTTGTTGTAAGGATTAAATGCAAAGATCTGTAATATACCTAGTATAGACCCTGGCCAATGAAACAACTCAATAAATGGCAATAGTCATTGTTTTTATGATCCTCATTATTAACTCTTAAAGTAGATACACTTTTAGAAGTGAGAGTCCCATCTGCAAACGTCACTCCATGTGACAGGATGAACTGTGACCAGGCATTAGGAAGCAGCCGTTTGTCCCCAAAGGAAAGCTGCTGGCTAGAGCACACTGCCCCAGAAAAGGGCCTGTGAAAAGTGGGTAAGAGTACAAACACCAAAAATGTGCAACATGCCAGTACTAGAAAGGAAGGAGGGAAACTAGGCAGACAGAATAATAGAGGCGAAGAGGCAGAGGAAAGTTCTGTAAGGACTTGCTGGGGCAGAGCCGAGAACAAGGCTGCCTGCGGTGGAACGTTGGGAAACCACAGGAGAGGATTAAGTGGTTCTATCTGAGACAAGGAGCTGGGCTGTAGCCTATGAGGCAAAGAGACAAAGAGCCAGAAGGAGATAAACGGCCACAGCTCTGATTATGAACCAAGAATAGGATATTGACGTGGGTCCCACAGCAAAGGGCTGTTGTTCACACTCAGATCTTACAGCCACACCTGTGCAGGGGGAAGATCAGTCACCATCTAACCCAGCTGCCCACTAGAAAGATAATATGAGCAACAGGAACCATTTTAAAATAGCCACATTTAAAAAAAGTAATACAGGTGAAAGTAATTTTCATAATATATTTTATTTAATCCACTACGTCCAAAATAATATTTTGATATGTAATCAATATAAAAATGAGTAATGAGAACGTTAGATTTTTTTCCTCACACCAATGCTTTAAAATCCAGTGTGTATTTTCACTCACAGCACATGGCATTTTGTAGTAGCCACACCTCAAGTGCTCAATAGCCACTTAGCACAGATCAAATTCTAAGAGAAGATGAATTCCATTCTCCTGACCTCCTAGGGCCTAGGCTGCTGACACCTTTTGAAGGTCCATATTCATAGAGCCAGAAAAGATCTCTGGAGATGTCCAGAGTGCAAGGGCCATGTATGCATTCCTGACAGGTTTTCCCTTAGGATCTTTCCTTGAATTTAGGCAGTTTCACACCCCATTGAGAACCATCCTCCAATTCACATTCACAGAGGGTTGACTTGGTGGTCCTCTGGACAGGTTAATCATGGTGGATGTACTATCCACTCTCTCATTCTAAGGAAAACTGCTTTACCCACGCCTTCCTTCTGCGGTCCTAAGGCAGATTTATGCACCCACTCCTCCCTGAGACCTCTCTGGCCCAACTGACCAAGAGTGGGAGCATGACTCTCTGAACCATTCCATACACTGACACAGTCACCTGTTGTGGAAACTCCCACCCAACCAGGGACAGACCCTGTGGACCAGCTGGGCCAGCCAGGTCCACTGTCAGGAGTAAGAGGCAGAATCCGTCCACTGATGGGGAGAAGTATGGAAAGAAGACACACAAGAAGCAGAACGAGCAGTAATAATACTGGGTTCCAGTCAATCCCCAGCCTTCTTTGGGTTCCTCTTCAGTCTGTTTTCCAGATCAGCCTTCCAAAAGCCACTTTATTTGAACAGAGCAAGCCTCCAGATGAAAGACTTTTGAAAGCCTCCTGTGGGAAGGTCTCTAAATAGCCCTAGTTCCCGGAGCTCAGTTGGAACCTTTCAAGACCAACCGCAATGTGGGCTCCGGAGAAACAGCTGTTTTGCTGTTTCTGGTTTTCCATGAGATCCCTGTATCTCTAGTGGTCATGACCAGATCATAAGAATCCCTTATGTTTTGAGGGAGCCTTGCCTCTCAACACAAAGGCCTACCACAGAGATGGAAGCTTTCACACACTTTTGAGAAAAGGTCTTTTCCGACTCTGTTTACATTCAGTCCCATGCCAACAGTGAGCCCGGCAGAGAAGTGATGGATCACTTTGGGTTGCATTCCTAAGTAATCATTCTGAAAAGACCTCATCACAGTGGCCTTCTGGGGACTCTTTGAAGCCTCACATCATCTACAGCAGTGGTTCTCAGTGTGACTGCACATTAGAGCCACCTGGGCACTTTGAAAACAGGCCGGTGCCCAGGCCCACTCCCAGACACTGAAATCAGAATCTCTAGGGCAGGACCCTGGCCATCTGCATTTCTTAAAAACTCCCCAAGCAATCCCAGTGTGCAACCACAATAGAAATTGCAAAAGTGATATACAGAATATG
Source organism: Corynorhinus townsendii (assembly GCA_026230045.1). Taxonomy (NCBI): domain Eukaryota; kingdom Metazoa; phylum Chordata; class Mammalia; order Chiroptera; family Vespertilionidae; genus Corynorhinus; species Corynorhinus townsendii. Next base: position 62,567,593 of record JAPDVU010000008.1, on the reverse strand, counting down.
CCCTTATTACAGGTTTGGGTTTCTAGCAGAAAAATTACATACTATACACACACACACTTCTAATCACAGAGAGAAAGGGCTGGAAGGAATAGCAAATACAGCTAGGGAAAGAGAAGCAATTTCAAGCTTGGGAGTATGATAAGGCTTTGAAGGAAATATTTAATATCATATCCTTTATGTGTTTCTTTTATCTTTTTACAATGCATATTTATTATTGTAATTTTTTAAATAAAAAGAAGAAAGTTTTCTCACTTTTAATTTTGCTTCTATATTTAGAAGTTCATTTTCTTTTGTTATGTTTATTGGCCACTTATATTCCTTTTCTTCTGAACAGGCTATTCATGTGCTTGGCCCATTTCTACTCAATTTATTTTTCTTGTTGAATGTACTACTTAAAGTTTAAGAAAACGTATTTTGCTCTATTATATACACTATGTAAATTATTTTTTCCATATGTCATTTGTATTTTGATTTTGTTTATACTGTTTTCATCAATATTTCAAGTAATTGTATGTATCAATCTTTTTCTGTACAGGTTCTGAGTTTAGTGTCATGCTTAAGAAGGTCTTTTCTATTTTAAGACTATTAAATAATTTATCCATTTAAAATTATTTTTATTGTATAACTAGTGGCCTGGTGCACAGATTCATGCACATTGAAAGGAAATTAATTAGAAGAAAGATTCGTTTGGTAATTACATTACTGCAAAAAATCACATGTCAAAATAGTATATATAATATAGTATTATAAAATTAAAATACAAAACATTTAATATTGCTATTCACCCTTTCTCTATAATAGAAGTGTCAGAGATGAAAGAAAATTAGTAAAATATATATGAAAATGATATATAAATTGATAAATAAATAAACAATATTCTGTCGATGACATCGCTTTCTTTCGGCTTCAGACATATTATGGCATTGCATGCGATTAGTGCCAGTGAGAGCTTTATATGTATCGTGCATGCGTGCATGCGCAAGTCAACGTTTATTTTTAAATTGCCAGTGTACGTCATATGTACCCGCCAGTCGTTAGTCGGTCAGTTGGACAATCAGACGGATGTATGGTCGGTCACTTAGCCTTTTATATATATAGATATTAATACTTTTTATCAATCTGGAATTTATTAGAGATAGGGATCCAGCTTAATTTTCCTTTCCAAGTGGCAATACCACTGGGTTTAAATGCTACATTGCCATGCTTGTTGGCTCTGGTTCTGGATTCTTAATGCTCCTCCATTGATGTCTCTAATATTGCAACAATATTTTAATTACTGTATATTGGAACAGCTCAAATATCTAGTATGGCTAAGCTTCCTTTCCTACATTTCTTTTCTCCTTCCCCCCAATTTTTTTCTGGCTAGTCTCATTTTTTAATTTTAAAAGTTTGATAAAGGACAAGATATTATAGACTCTTTTCTCTTCACTCATCTCCTCTAGGTTTAACTACATACCCTGGAAATACCTCAACAGACTATCATAAAAGGGACCTAGAAGATGGAAAACAGAAGGCTGACTGGCTAAGGACCTCAGAACTCGAGAAACCATTGGAGATTTTCCCAGGTTTTCTTCTTATCTACCATATATTCCATTCTGGGCACCAGGGAGGCCTACAACCCAAAACAACAGGCATAAAAATAAAACATAAAAAAAGGCAAGAAAAGCCTTCTCTCTGTTATCAAAGGACAGGGAAAGGATGCACCCAGCAGAGATCTAGTGGGAAGATACATCCCCTGACCTCCAAGTAGGCAGCGACAGGACCAAGAGACTGATCTCCTACAGCTGCAATTGAGTAGAGCTAACTCATTCCCCACCCTACAGCTGGATCTCCACCATATGCCAAGAACAGCAGTGGTCCACATCTTCATCAGCATCAGTGGGGTCTCTGTCCCACACCTGAGACAGCATCAGAGAGCCTGAGTGGGATCCATCACCTGCCCCACACCCACCAATTAGCCCAGAGGCACTTGCAGTAATAATGCAGGAGCCCAAGTAGAATCAGAAGAACAAGGTAACCCATGTTACTATTGTAAGAGCTCTGACAACAAATTGTCATTGGAACTAGAGCTTACAAAAGTAGACAAGGACCTACACTCTAAGTCTAAATAGGGTGACTACCTACAAAAATAAAATATTTAAATAGGATCAAGAGTCTCCTATCACAATATCAAAATTGCCCAAAGTACATTTGGAAATCACTCAACATACCAAGAACCAGGAAAAATACAACTTGAATGAGAGAAGACAACCAATGCCATACTGAGATAAACCAGAGGCTGGAATTACTTGACAGGGATTTTAAAGCAGCCATTATAAATGGGCTTTAGCAAACAGTTATGGATTCTCTTAAAACTAATGTAAAAATATAATATATCAGTAAAAAAAAAAGAAGTTATGAAAAAGGACCAAATGAAAAATGTAAATTTAGACAATAGCAAAAATAAATTTTAAAAATACCTCACTAGATAGAAAAGAAATTTAAGAACAACAACAGTAGAAATAAATGAAAACTGAAAACAGGAACACAATAGAGAAAATCAGTGAAACAAACAGCTGGTTGTTACAGGAAAAGAAATCAGTAAGATCAATAAAACTCTAGTTAGACTGATAAGGATAAAATGAAAGAAGACATAAATTACCAACATCAGAAATGAAACTGGAGGTATTGCTACAAGTCCTGTAGCCATTAAAAGGATAATAACAAAATCTATGGACAACTTTATCATCTTAAATTCAACAACCTCAAAAAAAATAGCTTAATGCCTTGAAACCATAAAGAATGAAAACTCAACCAAATTAAAATTGATAATTTGAATAGTCTACAATTATTAAAGAATTTGAATTTATAATTTAAAAGTTCCTGAAAAAGAAATCTCTTGATCCAAATGATTTCACTAGAGAATTTTACCAAGTATTTAAAGAAGAATTAACACCAATTTTATACAATCTCTTCCAAAATATAGATGAGAAGGAATCACTTTGTATCTCATTTTATGAGGCCAGTATTACCTTGATATAAAAAATCAAAGACAATACAAAAAGGGAAAACTACAAATCAATAACTCTCATGAAATGAGATACAAATATTCCCAATAAAATATCAATAAATTGAATCCAGTAGTTCTTTATAAAACATCAATAATATACTATGACCAAGAGGAATTTATTCTAGATATGCAAAGCTTGTTCAATATTTAAAAATTATTCAATTCTAGAGATGAAAAATAATATGATCATATCAATTCTTGCAGGAAAAAAAACATTGAACAAAATCCATACTCATTCATGACAAAAATTTTCAACAAACTAAGTATAGAAACTTACTCAACTTGATTGAGAACATCTACAAAAAATCTGCAGTTAACACCTTATCTATAAAAATAAAAGCATAATATGTTGATTAGACTGGACAACCTTCCGGATGAAGCTGGGGCTGCAAGGGAAGCCCGGGTCCTGAGTGCCGGAGGGAAGCCAGTGCCGGCAGCCAGGGGAAGGAAGGCCTACTCTTGCACGAATTTTGTGCATCGGGCCTCTAGTTTAATGATAAAAGACTGAATGCTTTTCCTCTAAGACTAGGAACAAGGCAAGGATGTGTGTTCTCACCACTCTACCTCAACTTATTTTTGAAAATTCTAGCCAGCACAGTAAGGCAAAAAAAGGAAATTAAAGACAAACAGAGTAGAAAGTGAAAATTAAAATTATCTCTATTTTCACATGACAGGATGGTCTATATAGAAAATCCCAATGAATCTACAAGAAAACTAGAACTAATAGATGAATTCAGCACAATTACAGGATTTAATATCAATAAACAAATCATTAATTCTATTTCGGGGAGATATTGGTCAAAGGGTACAAACTTTCAGCTACAAGATGAATAAATTCTAGAGACCTAAATTCTGTAGCCTGTGACTACAGTTAATAATAATGTATTATATACCTGAAATTTGCTAAAAGAGTAAGCTCTCTCAAATGTTCTCAGCACACAAATACACATACACATAATAACTATGTGAGCTGATGGATATGTTAATTTGCTTGATTATGATAATCACTTTATAATGCATATGTATATCAAACAGCATGCTATACACTTTAAATATACACAATGCTTATTTTTCAATCAGACCTCAACAAAGCTGGGTAGTAAACAACAGAAAAAATTTGTATTTTTATATACTAAATTTATACATGAAAAATGAAATTTAACAATGCAATACCATTTTCAATTGTTCCAAATAAAATACTTAACTATAAATCTAACAAAATATGTGCAGGACCTTTATGCTGAACATCACAAAATGCTGATGAAAGAAAACCTGAATAATAGCAGGAATTTCTCATATTTGAGGATTAGAAGACACTACATAGCAAAGATGTCATCTCTTCAAATTAAACTAATATTTAACAGGATTCCTATCAAAATCCCAGCAAGGTTTTTGTAGGCAAAGACAAGCATTTTATAACATTGATATAGACAGTGAAAGGCCTGAGAGTAGCCAAAGCAATTTTGAGGAAGAACACCAACATGGGAGGAATCACTCTGCCTGCCATGGTTTATTATGTGGCTTCTATATAGAATATAGAGTAATCCAGATGGTGTGGTAGTGTCAGAAGGGTAGGCACATGGGTTAATGGAAAGGAACGGAATACCCAGAGGTAGAGCCATATAAATATACTCAATTTATTTTTGACAGAGCTTCAAAACCAATTCAACGAAGAAGAGCTAGCCTTTTTATCAAACAGTGCTAGAGCAACTGGACATACAAAGGCAAGAAAATGAACTTCAACCTAAACCTGACACCTCATATAAAAATGATCTCAAAATGGATTACAGATTTAAATGTAAAACCATAGAGTTCTTGGAAAAAATAAAAGAATAATCCATAAAAGGGAAAACTGATAAATTGGACTTTATCAAAATTGAAAACTTTTGCTCTGTGAAAGATCCTATTAGAGGATGAAGTAAAAATTTACAGAGTGGGAGAAAATATTTGTAAACTACACATCTGAAAAAGGATGTGTATCTAGAATATATAGAGAACTAGCAAAACTCAACCGTAAAAAACAGACTATCCAATTAGAAAATGGGCAAAATACATTAACAAACATTTCACTAAAGAAGATATATAGAGGGTGAATAAATATATGAAAAGATGACCAATACCAGAAACCATTAGGGACATGCAAATTGAAAATCACAAGATACCACCACCCAGCTATCAGAACGGCTAAATAAAAAAAAAAAAATAGTGATGACATCAAACTGTGACAAGGATGCAGAGAAACTCTGTCACTCATGTATTGCAAAAGGTAATGGCCACTCTGGAAAACAGTTTGGCACTTCCTTTTAAAACTCTAGGGCATTTATCCCAGAGAAATGATAATTTATGTTCCCGAAGAAATTTGCATACAGATACGTGCTCAGGCAGCTTTATTTGTGATAGCCCCCCTTCTCCAGTGGGTAAATGGGCGAATAATTAAACAAACTGTGGTACATCCATACCTGTGGAATACTACTCAGCAATAAAAAAGAACCAACTATTGATACATACTTGGATGGATCTCAAAAAATTAGGCTGTGAAAAAAGTAGATCTCATGCATGTAAATACTGTATGACTCCATTTGTAAACTTTCATGAAATAAAATGATATAGATGGACAACAGATTAATGACTTCAAAAGATTAAGGAAGGGAGTGGATACAAAGGGATAGTAAAGAGAGCCTTGTGGTATTCATATCATTTAGTATCTTAATTGTGGGGAATAGTTTAATGAAGTTAACAGGATAAAAATTGCGTTCAATTATACACAGACACAAATGAGTACATGAATCAGTTTTTCTTTAATAGTCAGAAAGTTTGCATTATTCTTTGTTTAAAATACCCATATGACTAGACCAACCACAAATTTAATGAGACAAGTGTACTGAATGTCAGTTCATAGATTGAAGTTTCAGTAACTCTTATTCGCAAATTATAAATAAAGTAGGAGAACTTAACACATTTTTCTCTCAAGAATTCTATTACCCTTCCCCTTTGTTACCTACCAAAGTGATGGCATGTGTAAACAGGGGAACCTGACATTTCTGGACCTCCTTGGGTAAAGTCACCCAACTTTAATTTCTCCTTAAATAGAATTTTAAAAAATAATAATAGTAGTTAATATGTTTTGAGTACTAAACTACTCAACTACCTGCTACACAGTAGAAGGTAAGAAGAGGACTTATAAAAAATTGGAAAACATGGTCTTAGTTCATATTGTTTAAGATACAGGGGATTTACAGCCTGGAGGGACCTGGAGAGTATTATGCTAAGCAAAATAAACCAGTCAGAGAAAGACAAGTATCATATGATCTCACTCATATGTGGAATCTAATGAACAAAATAAGATGATAAACAAAATAGATCCAGAGGCACAGAAGCATGGAACAGACTGATAAATCTCAGAGGGAAGACGAGGTAGGGGGAGAGAGGGGGAAGAGGAATGATGGTACGGGGAGAGATTAACCAAAGAATTTATATTTATATGCATTTACGCATAACCCATGGACACAGACAATAGTGCAGTGAAGGCCTCAAGGGGCAGGTGCAAGGTGGAGGGGGTCAATGGGGGGAAAAGGAGACATCTGTAATACTTTCAACAATAAAGATAATTACAATTAATTAAGCTACAAAAAGATGTAGGGAAAATAATGCATAATTATGCTTTTTAAGCACTTGAATATATGTTTGGAAGACAACAAGAGAAAAAATGCAGTAGAATAAGTATTCACATATAGATATTTGGTTTGATTTGAATATTAATTGAACACATCTTGGGCACCTATAGTGTGACTGATTGGAGCTCTAGGCTTGCCAGGGAGCCTGTGGCTTTGGAATTTGCGGCAACAGTACCATCAGTGTGACACCAACACTATCACTACTACTACTGGTGACTGCTATTTATTCAGCACGGTGTGATAGACACTATGCTAAGCACTCACAAATATCATCTCATTTCATCTTCACGAGAACTTTGTGAGATGGCATTATTATCTAGATTTTGAAGTTGAAGAAATTGAGAAGAGAGGTATCTAGATACTTTCCAAGGTCAGCCAACTAGAAAATGTCAGAATCCAGATCAACCCAGGTCATCTGATTTCTAAATTCAGGCTCTAACCACTATTCCATGTGTCTCCCTAAAGCTTGTTTTAACTCCTCCTGTTTGCTGCTCCTTTACAGGGGTCTCACTAGCTTTCCACCAGACCTCAGAGCTCTGGACATTTGACTTCATAGTTGTTCTGCTCTGCCCGCTTTCCCCAACAAATTCCATGTGGAGGACGGAACAGCGTTGGAAGGGCAGGTAAGGGAGATCTTCCTGCAGAGCTTAGTGTGAATAGTTAGGATAAGTGATGGAGGCAGATGATGAGAGAAAAGTGTGTGTGTGTGTGTATTTTTTCCCCCTACACTAATTTAGTTATAAGGGTTAAACTAGTTAGTAAAGTTATCGAGACTCTTTATCAGATTTTTAAAATACTTCCTTCCTTAGTGGTCTAAGGCCTGAGAATATTCAAGGACAAAGGACTGGACAGATTCCTCTACTTCTCTGCACCCCCTGGGGGCTTGATGGAGGCTTGCCTCAGAGTAAGCAAGACTACCACTTCCTTCCAGTTATCTATTGTTGTGAAATGAACTACCTCCAAACGATAGCACTTATTGCACACTGTTATCTCCCAGTCTGTGGGCTGCCTGGGCTGAGCCGAACAGGTTTCACTCAGGGGCTCTCACACAGCTGAGGTCAGTGGCTGCATCTGGAGTCATTGGAAGGCTTCCTCCCTGGAGCCTAAATCTAAATGGCTGGAAAGCCAGGGGCAGCCTGGGCTTCTCTGCATGGAGCCTCCCCACCCAGCTAGCGTGGGGTTCCTCACAGCGTGGAGGTCTCAAGGTAATTAGTGGTCGTGCATTGGGGCTCGCTTGTACCAACATGTCAGCGCTGATTCTGTGTGTTTCTTTCCAACCCTGCATTCAGTGCTGTTGCTTTGGTAGCTGAAAATCGGCCATAGTGAAAGGGTATATCTTTGCCATGAAAAGGAACAAACCCTGCAAATCAGGGTTTTTCTCTTCTCTCCCTGCCTCCCACTCCCAGAGAGCCAGGTTGCCAGCACATGAATTTATATGGTGGTTGGCTCCCAGCCCAGAATGGGTGAGCCAAGAAACCCAAGAGGAAGCAGCAAAGCTTCTTAGAACCTAGCCATGGGCGTCCCCAAATGTCACTTTCTTCTTATTCCATTGGTCAAACAAGTCCCTAAAGCTAGCCCTGTTTCAAGAGGAGGAGAGCTATCATCCATGTCCCATGGAAGAGTAGCAAAGAAATGGTGTAACATAGGACCTGGTACAGAGTAGGCACTCAATAAATACTTAATGAATGAATGAATGAGTAAAGTCACTTAAACACTAATCCATATGTCCTTAAATGACTTTTAAGTATAAAGCTCTCTGGGAAGTTTTATTTCAACATCAGAGAGGTCAATGAATTTTAAGTCCTCAAAAACCCTAAATCTAAAATTTCCTTGATATAGATCTACTTCCCCTCTGCCTGCAGGTATTCACAGATTTGTGTGTTCAAGCCCTCCCCGCTTATCTACTCGACTGGTGCTGTACACATGACAATTGCAGAATGCTTGTTTTATAGATGTTTTTATACTATTTATATTTGCTTTACTTCCCTAAGTAAATGGCAAATTCCTTAAGAGAGTTCTCCTGTGTTTCGTTGCCACTCCTCCTTCCGACCGTGCTGAAAACAGGTAATTATACATGTACGTACACACGAACGCTTACAAGATATATGATGGTTAGAGATTATAAGCCTTAAAAGGGAAGGAAAGAAGTTCTTAATTGCTATGTCAGAGCCTTCCCTAAATGTTCTAATTTAATGCTTATGTTTGCCCAGTGAAGTAGGCATTATTATTTACACTTCACAGGTCAGGTAAACATGTCTCAAGAAGGTTCAGCAGTCTGGTCAAGGCTACGTAGAAGTGGAGGAGCTGGGATTCAAATGCAGACCTGCATGGCTCCAAGGCCTGAGCTTTATGCATCTATCCTCACCTACCCCCATTCTCTCTGCCTCCCTCCTTGAAGGATCTACAAGAGTCATAAAAATGCTGATGTTTCTAAATCCCAAGAGGGGAACAGGTGTTTCAACCTCTTCTCTTGTTTAAAAAAAAAAAAAAGCCCTTTAAAAGCTTGGGAAGATAAGAAGTTTAAAATATGTCAGGAAGGAAGTGAGCTTGGTAGCAGGGAGGTCACCTAAAAGGTTATTGCAATAACTAAGGCAAAGAGCATTAGTAGGTTGGACCAAGGTGGTGGTAGTGGAGTGGAGCAATGTGAAAATTTTTGAGGGATATTAAGAAGACAGAATCTCCAGACTACTGAATGATTGGTTTGTGCAGGTGCTGATCACTCACTGTAGAATCATCTGGCTGCACCAGTATGGTAAGGCTAAAGAGAGGAAGCCTGTGTGGGAGGTTTCCATAATCCTGGAAGATGATAAGGGCTTGTTAAACTAAGGAAATAGCCATGGAACTGAAAGAATGCATGAATCTGAGAGATAATATGGAGGCAGAATCTGTTGGATGTGTTGTCAAACAGGATGTGGGAATGTGAGGACAAAGGAGAGGTCAAGGGTGAAGTCCAGAAGTCTGTTGTGGACAACCAGATGCTTTTCACTGAGCTAGGGACACAAAATGGGGAGGAGATTTCAGGTAAGGATAAACTCTGGATGTGCCAAGAGAGAGGTGAATGTGTCGGCAGGCCCTGGCAGTCAGTATGCAATTGCATTTATAACAAAACATCCATATCTATCTAATGAGATTCTTGCTCCCTTCAGAGGTTAAAAATGAACATACCACCCGGCCAGTGTGACTCAATGGGCGAGCATCAACCTATAACGAGGAGGTCATGGTTTAATTCCTGGTCAGGCCACATGCCCAGGTTGCAGGCTCAGTCCCCAGGGGGCGCATGTGGGAAGCAACTGATTGATGATTCTCTCTCATAGTTGATGGTTCTAACTCTCTCTCCCTCTCCCTTCCTCTCTAAAATCAATGTGTGTGTGTGTATACTTATATTTAAAAAGGAACATACCAAATGCTATGTGTAGTAGGGTTGTGTGTCAGGCAATAAAAGGCTTTTGCAATTCTCAATGTTTTCACTTCACGGTTGTTCAACTCTCTCCAAAAGCCATTTATCACCCTGTAGGCGCCTCCACCATAACCAAGATGTCTTTATTGAGCCTCCAAAGCTAATAAGAGATGTCTGATTCAATCAGGGACAGTGACTCATGTAAGCCATTGAAAGTGTTGCGGGGAGATATTAGTGGTTCCTCAGGCCACAGGTCCGCCTGCACATAAACACACACACACCAAAACGTATGCTCGTTTTCTTAGAAGCTAAGACAGGCGCAAAGACGTGTTTGTACACTTCTGCCCCCCACAGCAGGACAGCCATTGTTTACACAGGTGCCTGCATGTCAGGGCAGGAAGCGGGGGCCCCTTTGTCTCCTACACTCTGAGGAAGATGGAAGCATTCAAGTCAGTGAATGAGCAAATAAAGGCTCTTGGGAGAGCGGCTGCCTTCCTGTGCATCAGCTTTTGTCATGAGATCCTACAAGAGTTCTACCGAAACACAAAGCCAATGCTTAGGAAGGCAAAGGGCGTAAGAGTACCAACCAAAGGAAACCACCTGTAGGCGCTTCACCAATGTGCTTGTTACACAACTCTCAGCACAGGCACCGAAACCAAGCTCGGATTAGAGTTCCCTGCCCACGGTGAGCACCCGCCACTTTCGTGCCCATCTGCGTGGGGTGCTCCTCATCCAGCCCAGGGCCTGCTGGCCCCCCAGGTGATACCAGATGCCTGGGAACCCACTGGCCTCCTCACCCAATCCAGAGTCCCGGGACCTGACTCCACCTTTGCCCAGAGATGCCCTAAAAATAAAGCTTTCTTGGGTGAAAACCCACGAAATCAGAGCTTACTTACCTGAGAGAAGGTCCTGGTAGCCGGCAGCAGAAAAAACAAGTCCTCACAGAAGTGACAGGGACTCACAGGACGTATCTGTCGGTTTCAAAAGAAGAAAGGTGACTTCATCCCCGGTGCCCTGGAGTTGAAAAGAGCAACGAGTGCTCCCCTAGCTGAGCCAACTCTGCCTCATCGGCGATGACTCCATCCAAATTATGCAGCCGTTGCCCAGACATGCTCACACTCCAGAAGGTAAATCTCTGGAATCTGACTAGCCCTGTTTTCAAAGAGCTTCAGAAAGTCCTGAAGCACCAATCGCCTTACCCAGCACCAGGAATAGAAAAAACAAACACTATTTCCCTGCGCTGTATCATTGCCTCCCAAGAATCCCATTGTCAGGAAAACAGCTCCTAGGGAAGGAAAACAGGTATTTAAATTCCTGGGGGGTAAAAATTTTGCAGGAAGGAGGGTAGAGAAAAGAAGCAAATATATTTCAGTCACAATGAGGAGCATTAAGAAGCTGGAAATAGCTCAGTCAGCATGGCTCAGCGGTTGAGCATCAATCGATGAACCAGGAGGTCACAGCTCCATTCCCAGTCAGGGCACATGCCTGGGCTGTGGGCTCGATTCCCAGTGTAAGGTGTGCATGAAGCAGGCTATCAATGATTCTCTCTCACCATTGATATGTCTATCTCTTCCTCTCCCTTCCTCTCTGAAATCAATTTTTAAAAAACTTTTTTCTTAAAGAAGCTGGAAATGGTCACCTTGCTAAAAAAGTTTCCAGAGCTGGTGGATTGATAAGCATACAAAGGTGACAAGTAGGTGACAGTCTGGACTTTGCAGAGGGGGAGGTTTTCAGTTAAGCAAAAGCATGAGTCACTTTATGGAAAGGGCAATAGCCTTTCTAACGAAGGCAGCCAATTTCTATTTTCTTTTTCTTGTATGTGGTGTCACGCAACCAAATTGGGATCATTGTCACATTAACATATCAGCTCAAAACATGCTCACATTTCACCAAGAAGACTTGGGCAAGGGGATGTTTAAGTAAGGAATTTTCTCTTTTGCGTGTTAAAGGTGAGGCTGGACAATTGAATTTGTAACATGGCATTGAAGGTCACGTCAAGCTATCCAGTAGGCCAGGCACCTCTCCTTGATGCCATGTGCTTAGGCTAAACTTTGGACAGGACTTCTGACTGTGGTGCTAAGCCAAGGAATAGTAATGGTGTGACCTCTGTTGGAAGTGGGGCAGAGGGTCACGCTTGCTTGCCCAGTGCCCTTTCCCTCTCACCCCTACTTCAGGAGACTGTAAGGGGACTTTGGGTCACTAGGCATGTGTTCAATTTCTTGCTAAGCTATTTTGAGGCTTTGGAATCTTGTGTCAAGTTTCACTCCAGAGAGAGTAAAATAAGGAAAAATCTCTTTCTTTTTAGATAGAAATATTCAGGCCCAATATTAAAAAGGTTTTTTTGAACTCAGAGACTTTTTAAAAATATATATTTTATTGATTTTTTTACAGAGAGGAAGGGAGAGGGATAGAGAGTTAGAAACATCTATGAGAGAGGAATATCGATCAGCTGCCTCCTGCACACCCCCCACTGGGACTGTGCCTGCACCAAGGTACATGCCCTTGACCAGAATCAAACCTGGGACCCTTCAGTCCACAGGCCAATGCTCCATCCACTGAGCTAAACCGTCTAGGGCTGAATTCAGAGACTTAAGAAATATCAACATGGCAACCTGGCCAGGTAGCTCAGTTGGTTGGAGCATTGTCCCGATATGCCAAGATTGTGGGTTCAATCCCTGGTCAGAGCACATACAAGAATCAACCAATGAATAAGTGGAATAAGAAATCAATGTTTCTCTCTCTTTCTCTAAAAATTTATTAACTAATTAAAAATATTTTTTAATTAAAAAAATCAACATGGTTTATAAAAGGAAACTCGTAAGTCTTCTGGTCAGGATATAAATAACAAGAAAAGTAGAAGAGAAGCAGTTTCATCAATGGTAAGATGAATAAAAGGACAGGAGTCATTTTTATGCACTTCATCATAGTCTCCTCAAAGCCTAGTACACAAAGCAGCATACAGTCGGCAGAAAGTAAATAGTGTCAGACAGCCCCATTCCAGTTCCAGATTCTAGAACAGATCTGTTGAGTCACCATCGGGTAAACAAGGCAAGTGCAGAGAGCATTAGCCGGGGGGTCTTATGGAATGCAAGAGGAACATGCATGTGTTTTGCCCTAGCCTCCAGGTTCATTGCCAAAGTTAGAATAGAGCAAAGAAAGCCAATTTCTTCTGGACCAGGAAGCCTCCTTTGTCCACCCTGTTCCCCTGTACATCAGCTAGATTTCAGTATCTTTCCCCGGGGCCAGGACTCTCATGGGAAATTTGAAAACTATCCCAAGGTCTGTTCTCAACATTCTATCATACAATTTTCAGACTTAGAGATGTGTTGAAAAATTTTTACAATTAACATGCATATACTCACCACATAGTTTCTTCAATTGACATTTTACTGTATTTTCTTTATCACATATTGATTCTCTGTCCATTCCTGTGTCCATCCAGTAACTTATTTAATTAATTTTGTTATTGTGTTCCAAAGTAAGTTGTAGATATTGATTCCTCCCAAATGTTATTAACCAGAGTTCAATATTTACTTACAAGTATTTTTTTCCAGTGCCCTCATATCATTTTCCCCTCCTACCAACAATGCATAAGAGTTTTAGTTGTTTTATATACTTCTGATGACATTTGGTGTAGTAGTTATTTCAACACTACTTGTTGAAAAAACTTTCCTTTTCCAGTGGGTTGCTTTGATATCCTTGTTGAAAATAAATGTGTAAATGTGGCTTTATTTCTAGGTTCTTTAGTCTGTTCTATCAATCTGTTTTGTTGATTATGCAGGGGGGTAGGGGTTAGGACGGACTTATATCGGTACCACACTGTCTTGATTACTGTAGTTTTAGGATAAACCTTGAAGTCAAGTAGTATAAGTCTACAACCTTGACTTCTTTTTTCAAGACTTCTTGAATATTCTAAGTTCTTTGCATTTCTAGAGAAATTTTAGAACCAGTATGCTAATTTTGATGAAAAAGCATAGAGTTATTATTAGGATTGTACTAAATTCATAAATCAACTTGGTAATTACCATCTTAACAACACTGAATCTTTCAATCAATTAACTTGGTAAATCTCTCCATTTATTTACATCTTTAATTTCTCTCAGCATTGTTTTGTTGATTTTCAGCACTTTGACTATGATATGCCTAAGTATTTTTATTTTGTTTGTTTTTTATATTAATCTTTCTTGATGTTTATTGAGGTTTTGGAGTCTGGAATCTGCCTTTTACTAAATTTATAAATTTTTCATACATTATTTATTCAAATATGTTTCTGTGTTATTCTTTCTCTCCTCTCCTCTTGGGACGCTAATTATAATATATAGACCTTTTGGTATTATTGCAAATATCGTTTGGATCATTTCTGCTGATCTACTAATTCATTGACTTTTTCATCTTTCATCTCCCTTGTGCTTCTTAAGAACATCCATTGAATTTTTGTCTCAGCTATTTATTTTTTAGTTTTTGCATCTGGCCCATCGTCCTTGCTCTGGAGTCTGTCTAACATTTGACCTTTCAGTTTTAATGCTGTTTTTCAATTCTGACTTCAGAATTTGAGAAGACCACCCTCAACTACAAATTACTGCAACATTGTGCCATTGCTGGTCAGGTGGCTTGCCTGGCGGGTGTGGAACCCAGGTGACTGGGGCATAAATATCTATCACCACCCATTTCTTCTATCTCTCCACCTTGTCCCAGGGAAACTGATCAGCAACACAGCACTGGGCCTAGTTTTTTTACCCAGGTGGCACAACAGACGCTCCCAGGAGATTGTAAACTACCTATTCTTAGGCCCTGCCCCAGAACAGTTAACTTAGAAAGGGGTGGTGATGGTGGGGATGATGTTCAAGCATTGTTATGTTTGTCAGAGTGCCCCAGGGACTTGGAGTGTGACCCAGGGTGAGAAATACCAGTGAGGCAACTTGATGGCCCATCCCCCTGGGCTGTGGGTGGATCTGAAATGTCCCTTCCTGCTACTGGTAAAGGCAACACAGAGGAAAGTGCCAGGCATTATGATAAACAGGCTATGAGTTGAATCCCTGCGTTGCCATTTACTGGTTGTGTGACATTGGTTAAGTTATTGAACATCTCTGGCATTCCATCAATCTAACAGCAAAAGAGGCAAAATAAGAGAACCTACGAGACTCAATGAGACACTATACATAAAGCAACTGGCACACAGTGAGTACCTAATAGCCATTCTCTCCTTCCCTCCCTGCACACCTCCCTTCTCCCCCAACTCCCACCCTACCTCCATGTGCAGAGTCAGCTACACACAGCTTGCTTTTGTGCTTGTTCTCCTTGGTCTGCCCATGACCATGACATCAGTCTGGATTTGCAGCCCTGGACCCTGGATCTGACATTTTGATCTCAGCTTCTGAACTTGATCTGGCTCTTCTTTCCTGCCATGCAGGTTTTGGGCCCAGTTTCCATCACCTGTTTCTGTTGCTCAGCTCTAAGCCCCAGTGGGCCAGTTTCTAAAAGTAACTGGCCCCCCTGTTGCTCCAGCTCCAGCTGAGTTTTAGCCCCAGTAGGGAGGGGGTGGGGCTAATTTTAGACTTGTCCTGAACTAACATCTGAGGAAAGGCAAGGCCAGGCAAGTCCAATCTGTCTTCTTCATATCTGGGGTGGAGTTTACAGAGAAAGGTTGGGGAGATTTTGCCACAGGGTTTGTGTTTCCGTATCAAGTCAGGCACCTTATATGGAAACATCATACGGGAAACCATATGCCTCAAAATCTATTTGGATTTGAGCCTCAGGTGTTGTGCTGAGTGGGAGTAATAACAATGTAAATTGGAATTTTTGATATGCTAATACTTGTTCTCAGCTGGGATGGGTTGTTAGCTAGCATCAGGGACAGGACCAGGCAGGTGTGAGCAGGGCCCTGCAGGGAAGAGGCTAATGAAGAGAAAAGATAGAATAGGTTGTTGATTTATTTGTGTTTTAGAGACGCTGAGAGGAAATACATGAAGCAATGCCGTGAGTGAAAGCCCTAACTGAGAGAAGCAGGGACGGCACAGCAGCTCCTAGGACAGCCTGGCCCAGAGGAGGGGTGGAATGACTGTTGCAGGAGGGTGGAACGAAAGGCTTCCATGGTGGGGAAGAAGAGATGTTTGAGGTTGTCCTGTATCCACGGTGGGGAAGAAGAGATGTTTGGGGTTGTCCTGTATCCACGGCGGGGAAAAAGAGATGTTTGAGGTTGTCCTGTATCTACGGTGGGGAAGAAGAGATGTTTGGGGTTGTCCTGTATCCACGGTGGGGAAGAAGAGATGTTTGGGGTTGTCCTATATCCACAGTGGGGAAGAAGAGATGTTTGGGGTTGTCCTGTATCCACGGTGGGGAAAAAGAGATGTTTGGGGTTGTCCTGTATCTATGGTGGGGAAGAAGAGATGTTTGGGGTTGTCCTGTGAATATCTTGTGTTTTGGAAGGAAGAGTAACCAGCTCACAGCAAATTGGGCATCAAAGGGCTGTCCAGAGACCCATAGCATCAGAAGAAATTTGTGACCTCTGGGTAGAGGGAAGTTAGCACTTATGTGGTCAGGCCTACAAAGTAGGGTTGGATCTATAGGATTAAGAGATAAACAAGGCAAGGAGGAATAGTGAACAGAGTAGAGGCTGTGGAGTGAGTCAAACTAGAGTCCCCACTCCACCACTTAACGCTGTGTGATCTTATGCAAAGTACCCAACTACTCTGAGCCACAGTTTCTCTATATATTTATTCAACATTCACTAACATGTTTATTAAAGCTTCACCAACAATTTATTGAGCATGCCAGACACTTGGATACTGTAGTGAACAGACAAGTTTCTTGCCCATGTAGACAAAAAAGGGGCCAAATACTGAGAAGGCAAACCCCTATTTTGTAAAAAGTGCTGTTTAGAATGCTCTGCTGTTTTTCCTAGATGGCCTCTTATTCTAAAAAGAATAACTTTGCTTTCTAGCCTGCTTCAGCATGCTTGAATAATGAGGACCATAAACTTAGCTGTCTGACCTGGTAGGCCAGAGACTAGATGTGCCCATAATTTTTAGAACTGTGTTTGTTTTCAAAGACAGCAGCGAGATAACCACTAATTGCACAGACGGCTGGCTCCTTAATAAAAAGGGAAGTCCTGCTTGTAGCTTTGCTTAGAATTTGAATTCATTTTCTCTAAGCCCACTGCGGTGAATAAAGTGTGACTCCAAACTCTCCTGCATTGTTTGATTATTCCAGTTTTCTGTAACAATACTAAACCTGACAGCTTGCTGGGTGATCCTTACAAACTCAGATTGTCTGAAATTAAACTTCCTCACTAAAGGTGAGTCATGGTGGGTAGTCATGTTAGCCCGTTATCTTCCTTCACAAAGGTCAGTGTTTCCCTTAACTGAACCTGCCTATTGTCTGTTTTGCACCTATACTAACAGATGACATACCTTTGCAATGTCAGAATAATCCCCTTTTGCCAAATGCTTCAGGGCACCATCTCCCACCAGATCATGAGACCACAGAACCTCTCATTGTTATCTTGTTCCTCCACATACCATCTCTTTGTGCTGTAAATGTGCATTGTAACTATCCTATACCCACCAATGTAAAGGAAATATGTGTCTATTCATTTTACTTTTAATCTCAGAGATGTTCCTGCTTTGCTTTCTTCTGCCTCCCTAATCTACAATCAAGGGATTTCCTTTGATTCTAATGTATAAAATAAGGCGCAAAACTGCCATTTACCAGAGCATTTTCTCAATCTGTTGCAATTTTGCTTCCCAAGCAATTGTAGTCAGTTTGGCTCAAATAAACTCATAAAAATTCTCTACAGGTTTGGATGTAGAGGAGCAGGCAAGAGAAAAGAGTACGATAAAGGCAGATGATGGGTGAAGAAAGTCAACAGAATAAAAGGTTAGGAAAAGCGTCTGTGAGGATGTCACTGGAACTGAGCTCTGAATGGTGAGGAGCAAGCTCTGCAGAAGACACTCTAGGCAGAGATAACAGCAAATGCAAAGACCCCCACATAGCAAAGACATGAAAGATTTGAGGATCAGAAAGGTGGCCAGCATGGATGGAGGACAGTGGCACAGAAGGAGATGGACTGAGGTGAAAGAAGAGAGAGGCAGGAATGCACAGGGCCTCGAAGGAATCTGAATTTTGTAGGAGGGGGTGACTCCCATCTTTTGGAGTGTAAGGAAGGCTGAGCAGGAACTGCTCCTGTGAACTATGAAGGAAATGAGCTCGGAGCAGACGCTAAGGCAGAGGAGGTGCGGAAGTGCCTGTGAAAGGGGTGCCATTGGAGCCTGAGATCCTTAGAATACGGCCCAGCTGTCAAGTGGGGCCAAATAGGTTAGAACCCCAACAAAAGAAAAAACATTTTAAATCTGGCTGAGGAATGATAAAATGCTTACCTTCATTTTCTGGTCAACTTTAATGAGAGTAAGCTTTGTTCTGGGAATTTAATCACCCATCTTCCTACCTGCCGACTGCCCGTCAATTGTCTTTGTGTTTAGTCAGTTGTTTAACCAAAAAACTCTTCCTTTTCTTTTCCTTTTGTATCTTATCCTAATAAGGATCTAACCAGTCTCTTTTTTCATCAGATGCCTCTACCAGGAGCAAATTTTTGAATTGGCCTAGTGGAGGCCTTTCTACTTGCAGCAAGATTGTGAATGGGCACGTGCTTTCAACTAAATGTTCTGAAAGTTGTCTATAACCCCAAGTGGATGGCCAGTGGACATGCAAAACCCTTCCTCAAGTTTTCTGTGAACCCATGGCCCCCCCGCCCCTGAGCTCTTGCTTGTGCACGTTACCTGTGGTTGCACATGGCCCTCACCGTGGGAGTTCTGAGGGAATCCAGCTCAATAGGTGATTTGGTGAGGAGTCAGAGGAAGGTTGTTATGGGTTGAATTGTGTCTCCACTCCCACTCCCACCAGAAAAGATGCTGGCGTCCTAACCCCCAGCACAACGTAATAGAGCTCATTTGGAGATAGGTTCTTTACAGGGGTAGCCAGGTTAAAATGAGGTCATTAGGGTGGGCTCTAACCTAATATGACTGGTGACCTTATAAAAAGGGGAGATTTTTATAGGGACACATTAAGTTAGAGGCAGACACACACAAAGCCAGAATGTCATGTGAAAATGAAAGCTGAGATTAGGGGGTGCTTCTGCAAGCTAAGGAACAACAAAGATTTTCAGCGAATTACTAGAACGGGAGAAAAGCATGAAATAGATCCTTCCTCGAAGCCCTCAAAAAGAACCAACCCTACGGATACCTTAGTCTCGGAATTCCAGCCTCCAGAACTGTGAAACAACACGTTCCTGTAGTTTAAGCCACCCAGTTTGTGGTACTTGTTGTGACAGCCCTTTAAAGGGGATATGGTAGAACATGATTCTTTATAAAAGCCTTCGTCAGCATCCCTAGCATGGAGTAGCACGGACTCTTCCACACCTGGGCCCGGCCTCTCTGCCTGGCTGGCTCTTTTCCCCTGTCTCCTCTATCCAACCCTCTCCTCCCACCCCCACTTCAGTATTCCCCCACCTCTCTCTCAGAGAAAAGCACATTTCTCATCTTGCATTATGCATAGGGTCTCACTCCCATCTGAAACAGCTTATCAAATTTTATTTTTAAGTGAATTTTTATGCAATTAAAATATATGTCAACAAATCCTTTTTGTTTTATGTTAATCCTCACCTAATGATATTTTTATTTCATTTATTTATTTTTTTAAGTATATATATTTTATTGATTTCATAGAGGAAAGGAAAAGGAGAGAGATAGAAACATCAATGAGAGAATCATGGGTTGGTTGCCTTCTGCATACACACACACACACACACACACACACACACACACACACACTACACACACTGGGGATAGACCCTGCAACCCAGGCAAGCTCCTTGAATGGAATTGAACCGTGACCTCCTGGTTCATAGGTCGACTCAACCACTGAGCCATGTCAGCCAGGTTTTCCATTGATTTTTAGAGAGAGTGGAAAAGAGGGAGAGAGAGAAACATCGATCACATCAATTGGTTGCCTTCTGCACATGCCCCAACCACGGCTGGGGATTGAGCCTGCAACCAAGGTACATGCCTTTGACCAGAATCAAACCTGGAACTCTTCAGTCCTCAGGCTGACATTCTATCCACTGAGCCAAACTGGCAATGGCTGTCCACAAATCTTAAGACAAAACTGGATGGAGCCCAGCATCCTGCTGAGTGTTCCCTGCCTACCGTCCATCTCACAGTGAATCCCAGACACTCATTGCTGCCACTTCCCAACCCTGGAGGCTCTCCTTTCATCCAGAGATGCCCTTTCCAGTTCAATCACCCAAGGACAAGATGCTGAAGATATCAAACATCAACGTGGAAATGAAAGATTAAGATATCTTTCAGTGGCATTTTTTCAGTTCCAGACTCCATGTTGACATGGAAACAGGAAGTGCCTCTAGATTTTTGTCCTCTTTTATTCCTGATGGTGGCTCCCACCTCCCAAACTTCTCGAAGGGCATGACACCCCTTCTCCCATGAAGGTTATTTTCCTCCGCACTGGGCCTGTGAGTTAATTAGAGGAGAAAAATGGGTGCCCCATGGGTTGAGTTAAACTTGACACAGACACAGACCTTGAGAGTTAGCAAGCAAGGTGAAAATTGCATAGAATTTAAAATAGCATAGAAAATCTCTTATAAAGGCATCATTTGGGAGACTAAGATACTATTTCTCAAAGTCCAACATGACCATTGCAACCTGTACAGAAATAAGTTGCCATTTATTCAGCTAAGGTAGATGGCTCTTAGACAAATGATGTACTGTGTCTTTTATTCCAGAATCGCATTCAGTGTGGCAAGTAGCTTGCACTGTAGCTGACTTAGGAAACAGGAAACATAAGGCTCATGTCTCCCATCTCCCATTTCTTCTGGAGCACACCATTAGTAAGTAGGATGGTTTATTAAGCAGAATTGCCCATACTATTTAAATAGTTGTTTTCTCCTTCTAACTTCTAAATGTATATAGTTGAATTTGATTCATAATGAATCTTTATTATTATACTAGTGAACTGGTGCACAGATTCGTACACATTAAAAGGAAATGAATGAGAAGGTGGCCTGCAGAGTGGGACTGGGCAAGACAGCTGGACACTCCCTGGAGCCAACCTCCCACGGCCCCTACATGGCGTCTGTGGAGGGAGTGGGGTTCCTCCAGCATGTGGGGTCCCTTGGCCTGGCCTGGGGGGGATAGGACCAAAACTGGATCTCCGACATTCCCCGAGGGGTCCCAGAGTGCAAGAAGGCACTCTGCAAAGTTGCTATTGTATAGGGTGTGGAACGCAAATGCAAGTGTGCAGTAAACCAGATTCGGGGCCAATAGTGCCCCAGCAATAACATAACCCATGGCTGAAGGTGGAATCACGCAGCCCTGTGAGGAATCAGACTCCCTCCTCTCTGGTTTCGGGGTGTGTCATCCAAGAACTGAGAACTGCCACTGACAAGTCACTGCAGCTTGGCAGCTCCTATGTTGAGCATCTGCTGCCTGGTGGCCAGTGCGCGTCATAGTGACTGGTCGGACGGTTGGACACTTAGCATAATAGACTTTTATATATATAATTTAGATAAATTTCTATCATCTTAAAATTCATCCATAATTCTGTAGATGAAAACCACCTTTAAGTGGGATTTTTAAAAATCCTCACCTGAAGATATGCTTTTATTGATTTTAGAGAGAGGGGGATGGGGAGAGAGAGAAAGAGAGAGAGAGAAACGTCAGTGCCCTGCCTCTCATGAGCATCCCACCCAGGAATCAAACCTGCAATCTTTTGGTGCATGGGATGATGCTCCAACCAACTGAGCCATCTGTCCAGGGAAACCGGAATTTTTTTTTTTTAAGAGAAACAACTGACTTTATTTTCAGCAGTGTGAGCAACATCAGATTAATTTGCAACAGGCCAAACCTCCCACTGACAAACAAACAAGCAAGCAATACCAAAGCTAAACTCTAAAAATGACCAAAAGCTTTAGAAGACTCCAGGACTTGAGGGACCAAGGTCTCGGAGAAAAGAAGAAACTCCTTGAAGTAAGCCTGGCTTTCCATGCTGCTTCCCCTTAAAGGAATTTGCCAGCTCAGTCAGTTTAGGATGGGAGACAAGGGAGCCAGGAATAAAGGGATTAAGAGAGAAGGGAGCACAAAAAAGCAAAGGTGACTATCTGAGATGCTTCCGGTCTCAAAGCATTTGTCTCTTCATAAGCAGCATGGAGCCACGCTGAGCAGCTGAGTGGAAAGCGACTGATTAGAGGCTAAGAACTTAAGCAGACCTCCACCAATCTCACTGTGCTGACAAGGGAACTTGGAAAACTCCTCAGGCTTCCATTTGCCTGTGCCCCAGAAATAAGGGTAAATTCAAAATAGACCTAGCATCACAAACACTGAAATGCACCTCAAATCAGTCCAGTCCGATTGGACTGCCTTGGAGAAGTATTTGGGGCTATAAACTCCCAGTGGTCACCGTTGTCCACTGACCTCTGGTTAAAATAAGCAGAGGCTCTAAGGCAGCTCAAGAAGGCAGCCCTGTGCAGAACTTCTAGAGCTGATGTGCTCTTCCCCAAGGTCAGTGATATCTTGAGGCATGGCTAGCGGCACCTCTCCCTGTGCTAGGACCACTCTGAGTGCAGTAAGCAAAAAGGCATTAAAAAGTATCTTTGTCCTCAAGGTGCTCGCCATCTACTGGGAAGACGAACAAGTAAAGAAGTTGATGAACACTGAGTGACACGTGCTATGAAAGAATTAAAAGGGATTTCCTGGGAGCTTGGGGGAGGGGCACCTTATCTATCTATCTTTGAGGTGTGGTGGTTGTGGTGGTGTGTGTGTGTGGAGGGAGGGCGAGTCTGTAAAGCCAGAGGGGCTTCCCAGAGGAAGTAATATCTTAGCTGAGTCCAAAGGACTAGAAGAATTTTCCCAAGTGAAGAAGGTGAAAGGTAGTAAAAGCAGTTGTTAAGAGAATAGATCCTAATAGTTCTCATCACAATAAAAATATTTTTTGAACTATATGAGATAATGGATGTTAATTAAAGTTATTGTGGTAATAATTTCACAATATGTGCAAGTCAAATCATTATGTTGTACACCTTAAACTTATACAGTATTGTCTGTCAATTAAATCTCAATGAGACAAGAAATATAAAAGCAGAGGGAATCGTATGTGCAAAGAGACACAGAGCATGGCTTGTCCAGCAAATAACAAATGATTCTGTTTGATGAGCATGCAAAGTACCATGTGGGGGAGAATCAAGAAGGAAAGCTGGGGAGAGAGGCAGGAACCAGATCATGAAGGGCCTCTTCCACTAGGAGTTAAGGGGATCCTCAAGTCATGTTCAGCAATTTCAATAGTCTAAATCAAGCATGTCAAACTCACGGCCCTCGGGCTGCATGCCTCATTTATTTGGCCGATGTTAGCCTTTGCATTTGACATGCTTGATCTAAATGGTACATTGACCAGAACTACATCATTTTGTTTCTTATGGGAACACTGGTCATCTCATACGATGAGCTCTAACTGTCCAATTGTGTGCATGTCTTTGATGAATAAACTGATCAATGAAGGGGGCAATATAGGGCTTGGATTGATAAAGAGGCCTTGAAAGGGAACATATATAAAAGATATCTGGCAGTCAGCATGGCTGATTGGCCTTGGTGAATGAAGGTGAGGGAGGAGTCAAGGATGACGCCTAGGTTTCTAGCTTGGGCAACTGAAGTAATTACCTTATGACAAACAATTATAATCGTGAGCCTTATCTAACATCTAGAGTGAAACAATCTTAGATCAAGAAGTTCAGAACCACCGAATTTATTGAGTACTGATTACTTGTCAGGCACTTCCATATCCCATTCATTCCTCACAACTACCCAAAGAGGTTAATACTATTCTCTTTTTTTGCTATTTGGCAACTAAGAAAGCTGTTTTAGATTCTCCCAAAATCCAAATGGATGGCCTAATACGCTGGGGGTGGCTGGATGACTTAGACTTTGAGTCCAAGTGTATCTTACTCTAGAACTTTGACTCTTAATATTAAGTGATTCCAGGAGATCGTGCTTAGATTTAAGCACAAGGCTGCTTTGAATTGGTTCTCAAATCCACCCAGTGTGGTGTGGCTCATAAAGCTGGCCCTGCAAACTATGGAATGAGTTGATATGTCTAGGTCCTCTTTCACTGGGAACCTTAGCTGCTGAATAGATGGAACCTGTCCCAGTGGTTAAGATGGGCCTAGCTCTGGGGATAGAACTCAAGGGATATAGGGGCTGGTTCTTAGCCTATCCCCTTTGTGGGTCCCATTCTGGGAGTCTCAGAAATACAACCTCTTCCCAGCCATTTAGAGCTTCTGCTGAGCAGCTGAACTTGTGATGAGAACCAATTAGTGTCGGCCGGGAGTGCAGGGCTATTCCCAGGAACAGCATAGGGTGGGCAGGGAACTAATGGCAGCAAAGCTTCTATTATGTTGCTCTCTCTCCAGAAAGAGCACATAGATATGCTCTATTGCATGCCTCTCTGAAAATAAAGCAATCCCCTTCTCTTTCTACCCCTAAAATGGGGATCAGGGACATTGTAATCAGCACATCCCCATGACCCTTGTGCCTCATTTCCTGCAAATTATCTCCAGACTCCACCTGGATTTGTTTCCTGGGTCTCCAGGTCCAAACCAGTCAGTGAACATATTACTGATAATCATAGCTTAGAACTTGCAAAACACTTTTACTTAGATGATCTCATTGCATCTTCACAGCAGGCCTGTGAGATGGTCAGCGTAGGTTTGATCCTTCCCCTTAGCTTACATCTGTGGGAACTGAGGCTAGAGCTGTGAAGTGGAGCTTGTGAATCGCTTCTCCAAGGCTAGTGTGCCATCATCAGATCCCTTTAGAACCAAGTAGAAATGAACGTGGGGCAGCCCAGCCGGTGTCTCCCAGTGGTTGAGTGTCGACCTATGAACCAGGAGGTCATGGTTCCATTCCCCATCAGGGTACATGCCCGGATTGCAAGCTCGATCCCTAGGGGGTGGGGCATACAGGAGGCAGCCGATCAATGATTCTTTCTTATCATTGATGTTTCTATCTCCCTATCCCTTCCTCTCTGCAATCAATAAAAATATATTTAAAAAAAAGAAAAGAGCCCTACCCGGTTTGACTCAGTGGATAGAGCATCAGCCTGTGAACTAAAGGGTCCTGGGTTCGATTCAGGGCAAGGGCATGTACCTCGGTTGCGGGCACATCCCTAGTAGGGGGTGTGCAGGAGGCAGCTGATTGATGTTTATCTCTCATAGATGTTTCTAGCTCTCTATTCCTTTCCCTTCCTCTCTGTAAAAAAATCAATAAAATATATTTTTTTTTAAAAAAAAGAAAAAAACATGGGGCATATGGCTCACAAAGGCTAAAGGACTCCTAGCCAAGGGAACCAGCTGGGTAGGGGGATTCTCAAGGGCTGCAGGGAGTTGAGTGTGTAGGAGGGAATTGGGCTGAGAGATGTTCTGTGGGTGATTCCTTGGAAAAGGAGAACTTCTGAGCCATCCCTTGGATAGTTAGGGCTCATTTTAGGAGCTGTCTGGGCCTGCCTGAATCTGTCTGCAACAAGCCAACCACAGTCTCTTCGGCAGGTTAGAGGGCCAAGAATCTTCATCCACATTTGTTGGGACAGGTCTAGACCCACCCACTTAGCCTAATAGAGGCATGCCAGTCATCCTCTAATGCAATGCTGACAAGCCACTCTTGAAAAGGACCCCAAGAGAGAAGACCGGAAGTGAGTACCTGCCCATCTTTCTCACCCCTAGGCGCTTTTTACATCAAGTCTAATGCATGATGGGACAAACTGAAGGTTCCCGTATAGGTGATGATTGCTTCCCTCCCCTCCCCATATGCTGTATTTGGATAAAGCTTAAGTGTCCGTTTGAAAGATACACGTTTCTGTCTTCAGGCACAGTGGCATGCCAGCTCCCTGTCCTGGGCCCCCAGAGCTCTTTGTGAGGTCTGTGTCTCTATCAAAGACAGCTCACATCACCTTGGATTAAGTCCCATGCCCCTGAGCTGTCTCCTTTTGTCCACAGCATTCCAATAAATGAAAGGAAGAATTGGAAGCAATGAAAGGAGTGAAGGCCGCTGGTCAATTTTCTTACCGTATTTACAAGGGGTAGCAATACATTTTTAGCATTGAATCCTGGTTCTGCCACGTAGATCTGTGATCATGAACAAGTATTTACAAGTTTTTGAGCTTGGTTTCCTTACTTATAGAATGGGGATATTGGAACATGCTCTGCCTGACTCAGAAAGATATTATGAAGATCACGTAAGATAAAACAAGGCAAAGTGCCTTAGTGGAAGCCTAGGACTTGCTCTGTGAGCAGTTCTGATGGGGAAGGCTACATTACCAACCCCAGTTTTGGTATGGAAATTGGGAAAAGCAGAGAAGAAGCAGTGGTCTTCAGTTTAGTAACATAGGCAGGCCTGGGGCATCAGATAGAAACAAGCCTTCCTCTGAAATGCATTTCCTTTCTCTGGGCCTTGAGCTCCTACACTGGGCTATCTGTTACATTTATAACCTTTCTAAGCCTCATGCAGTCTGGAAGGAGACGAGCTACCCAGGAGTTAGGAAACAAGGCTGGGACTAAATCTCACACCTCATGAGGCCCATGCCTGTACCCTTTCTCCATCTCAGCCACCTCATTGGGGAGGAAAATTTTGATTTGGGGATAGAGAAAGGAAGGCTGAGATTATTTTGGAGAATGGGCTACTTCAGGGAGATTGGGCCTGGAGGAAGGGGAGCTGTAGTAGTACATAGCTAAGAACCACAGCCTAGAATGAGGGTCCTGGGTGCAGAAATTTACTCATTTATTCATTAATTCACTTGCTCACTCATTCATTCTGATAGCCCTTCCAGACAAGTAGAAGCTGAAATAATCAGAACCAGACTGGCAACTTGGGCCAGAGAGCTCACAGAATGGGGTGGGGCTGAGGGTTGAGGTGGGAGGTCACTGGATCAACCCAAAGAGGTTATTAGCAGCACCAGGGTGAGTCTGAAATCATAACCAAAGCCAGACAGATGTGCAGCCAGTTCATCAACCCAAAGTACTCCTCAGAGAAAGATGTAGTTTCAAGACCTCAGGACTAAAGTAAGGGACTCCAGAGCAGAGTGAGAAAGTTTTAAATGCTGGACTTGGGCTTCAAAAAGGCAGCCTGGGAAACTCCCTGAGTGTATGGGTTTAATAGTGAGGAGGAGCTGAGGAGGTGAAGAATCAGATGAAAAGGACACCAAGTTAAAGCTTTGGATTTATTCTTGGGAGACTGGCACCCACAGGAAGGTCTCAGTGAAGGAAGGGGCATGATTGGTTTTGCATTCTAGAAAGATCACTCTGGCACCTGGCTGGTGTGACTAAGTAGTTGGGCATCAACCTATGAACCAGGAAGTCACATATCCATTCCTAGTCAGGGCACATGCCTGGGCTTTGGGCTCGATCCCTGGTGCAGTGTGTGCAAGAGGCAGCCAATCGATGATTCTCTCTTATCATTGATGTTTCTATTTCTCTCTCTCCTCTTCTCTGAAACCAATAAAAATATATTAAAAAAAAGGAAAGAAAGATCACTCTGACTGCAATATGGAGGATAAATTGTAGGGGTCATTAGGTTATTGAGTACCTGAATGAATTCAGTGACAATGGCGATAGAAATGAAAGGCATTTAAGAGGCAGAATCCATTGAATGTAATAATTGAATATGGAATGACTCATGATGGGGAAGGAGATGTCAAGAATGACTTCCAGACCAGCCGGTATGGCTCAATAGTTGACCATTGACCCATGAACCAGGAGGTCAAGGTTCAATTCTCTGTCAGGGCACATGCCCAGGTTGCAGTATCGATCACTGATTGGAGTGTGTATGGGAGGCAACTAATCAATGTTTCTTTCTCTCATTGGTATTCCCCCCCTCTCTCTTCCTCTCTCTCTAAAATAAAATTTTAAAAATAATAATAAGTTATTAACAAAAAGAATGACTTCCAGATTTACTGACCTGGAGACCAGAGAACTTAATTCAGACTCCCACTCTGCCATTATTGTCAAGCTCTCTAATCCTGGCTCATCATACCCTTTTAGGCCTCAGTAGACACTGATCTGGAGTAGTGGTTTTCTAATTACAGTCCTCAGGGCCATCCTGCTGGGTGGCTGGGCCTCAGAAAAAGAGCCCTAGGCTGGAGTCAGAAAGTCTGGCTTGTGTCTTGACTCTGCCGGTGACATAAGACAAGACACAGTATTTCCAAACCTGGGTCTTCTTTTGTACAAATGGGGATAATTATTTATTTATTCAAGAATTAAAGATTACAAAAATGAAATTGGGCCCTAGATGGTTTTGCTCAGTGGATAGAGTCAGCCCAAAGACTGAAGGATCCTGGGTTCAGTTCCGGTCAAGGGCATGTACCTCGGTTGCAGGCACGATCCTTGCAGGCGTGATATGTGCGGGAGGCAACCAATCAATGTGTCTCTCTCACATCCATGTTTCTCTCTGTCTCTCCCCCTCCCGGTTTCTCCCCTCCCTTTCACTGTCTCAAAAAAAAAAAATCAATGGAAAATATCCTCAGGTGAGGATTAGGAAAGAAGAAGAAGAAGGAGAAGGAGGAGGAGGAGAAGGAGGAGGAGGAGGAGGAGGAGGAGGAGGAGGAGGAGGAGGAGGAGGAGGAGGAGGAGGAGGAGGAGAAGGAGAAGGAGAAGGAGAAGGAGAAGAAGAAGAAGAAGGAAATTGGTCTGTGCCTCATGGAGCTCACAGCCTAGAAGGAGAAAGAGCCATAAAAATAAATAATTACAAAGGAGTTTGGTAAGTGCTATCATGATGTAAAATGTACACAGAGGGAGGGACCAACAAGTGCAGGGGCTGCATCTCAGGATAAGACAAGGGATAGATAGCCAGGTAGATCAAGGAAAAATGTGCTATGAATTGAGGAAAAAGGCTCAGACTTCTCTTGTCCATCCCCTCCTCCTACCTTTTTTTTTGTTGTTGTTCTTCCAAGTCTCCATTCTGCCTTCTAAATGGCAGTTCTCTTTCTCACCCCAGGTGAGACCCCGAGAGATTCTTCAGGAAGCAAGACTTGGGATCAATTTCATATTATTAACACCCAGCCAACAAAGAAATCAGCTAGCCCAGCATCAAGGGGCAGACGACCAATGGTGGACACCCAGGCATCAGAGACAGGCCTCATTCCACCTCAGTAAGCTAATATTGGCATGCGTAGATGTGCTGCAGGTTCTGGAGAGCAACTACTGCCTTTAGTTCATAGTTGTATCCCCAGTGCCTTACACCATGCCTGGCACGTGGTGGGTGACTCATGATTGCGTGTTGAATGAATAATCTCCATAGAATCTTTCCGTCTCAAAGGGTCCTTGCCTCCTTTACTTCCCAGCCTCTAGGCAGGACTGCATCTCAACCAACACACCTGGGGGCTGTTCAGACTAACATATTTCATGGCTCCCACCCAAGAAATAGGCAGAGAGGTAGCAACACCTCATATTTTTTAACTCTTTCACCCAACAAGTACAGTGTTGAGTGCCTCCTCTGTGCCAGTCTGGACACAGGGATGAATATGACCTCATAAATGTCCCAAATGGTTGTAGGGCAGATATTGCTCTCCTAATGGCCACACAGTAGAGGCACAAGGAGCAAAGGACTGGCTCTACTGCAGGATGGGTGTGGGAGATGTATCTTGAACAATGAATAAGTCCCCTACAGGAGGGTAGGCTGGAGGGACTAGGGGACAGTAGGGTAGCTGGGGCAAGGGTGTTTGAGGTGAGAGAGACCCACACGTGTAGTGTCTGCAGATCTGCAGATCTGCAGAACTGCAATGAGACAAAGAACGAGGAAGGCTTGTTATAAATGAACTGTCCTCTGGACTAAACTGTGTTTAGTGATCATTGATTTACATCTGGCGCACGCTCCTCTGTGGAATTAGTAACAAATGGTCTGTAGACAGGCAGCTGGTCTACAGACCACACCATGGCTTTACAGTTTACCCAACGCTTTCACACAAGTTCACGGGGTTTTTGTCCCTCAGAAAACTTCGATGGGGTTGGCAGGGTGAGTATCATAATACTTATTTTTCAGGATGGAAATTGAAACTCAGAGAGGTTAAGTTTGACGCCACACAGCAAGTGAGCAGTGCGGTTGGACCTGGAGCCGGAGTCCTCTCCCCAACATCCACCCTCCCAGGCTGTGTGGGAACACTCCTGACTCTGAGGGGATGGCTCCATGGCCAGCAGGTCCCCAGGGACAAATGCCAGGGAGAGAGTCTAGAATAAGTGGATGAAGTGTGTGACCTCATATGGCATTTCTCGTGTTCCCCTGTCTCATGTTACTGTCAGGTCATAAATAGAGGCAGGATGACTCTTCCTTTCCATCCAGCTCCCCGCTTCCCCTCCCCAGGAGCCACCCCACCTGCCATCCCAGGAGAGCTCCCTCTGGCCCCGCTCTGCTGGACATTGCACTACCTGAAAGGGGTTGACATCACCTCTCGGGGAGATGATCTCATAGATACAACAGGCTTCTGCTGCATACAGGCTTAGCTGCCCACAAATGCCATTCTGGGCCTGTTGCGGTTACCTGGCCAGGTGGGCATGGCACTGTGGTCAGCTGTCCTGTCCTAGGGGCACAGAAATCTGGGTACAGCCCCTTTTGTGTTTCAAGTGAAGAAGCCAAGAGCAGGTTGAGACAGCTATGGGTCAGGGCCAGGAGAGAAGGGAGCCTCCAGGCCTCAGGAACCTTAAGCCTACAGTTATGGTCTGACCACTCCTCTAACCGTCAGGCTAGCCAAGAAGGTCCCAGGGCCCAGGTCTGAGCTCCCACAGCCATCTCACCTGGGAACATTCTTTGAAACTGGAGCAAATTGCCTTCTGAGGGCCATGGCTCTAACACCCAGCCTCCTAGGACTATCACATGTCCTGTTCTGGAGGGGTTCCTTCTGGGAGAGGGGCTCAGGCAGGGCTACTTCCATCTGCAGACCCTCTGCTAGGAAGCACTGTGGGTCCCCAGCCTTTTAGAAGTTGATTCTGGGGCACCAGGGAGAATAAGAGGGAAACAATTGTCCTTCTTTCACCTTGGCCTGAAGTCCCACATTCTGAAATAGCACTGTGTGGAGCCGGGAGAGGATGGCATTCAGGAGGTTGTCCTTATTCCAGTAGCTACTCTGCTTTGATCCAGGGCAAATCCCTAAATCTCCCTGGGCCTCTGCTTTCTGCTCTATAAAGCGGGGATGCTATTAACTGTCACGACTGCCTCGGGAAGGGGAGACGATCCCAACCAATGCCCAAAGGCCTTGGGGAGGCATCAGACTCCAGCTGTCCCTCTCCCTGGCCACAGTGCCTGCGATATTATTTACCTCTCTATCCTGTTTAATGGATCCATTGGCCAAATACATTTTTATTTTTTCTTTCCCTCTTGTCATTAGAGCAACCTTAAAAGATCCTCCCATACTGATAAGTTGCTTTTTTAAAAAGTGAATTTATTGGGGTGACACTGGTTAACGAAATTACACAAATTTCAGGTGCACAATTCTACCACACTTCATCTGTACACTGTCCTGTGTGCTCTCCACTCCACTATCTTTGTCCAACTGTGAGCATCTTCAAGTCAGAGTCCTCACCTTATTTGTATTCACAGGAGTCACAAAATGATGGATATCTCTTCCCAAAAGAACCCCCACGATTGCAAAATATTTCTTTTATTTGTTTTTTAATTGTCACCTGAGGATATTTTTTCCATTGCTTTTCAGAGAGAGTGGTAGGGAGGGAGGGAGAGAGAGAAACACTGATATGAGAGAGAAAGAGACACATTGACTGGTTGCCTCCCATGTGTGTCCTGACCTGGGGCAGGAGTGAACGCAAAACCCAGGTACTTGCTCTTGAGCAGGAATCGAACCCAAGACCCTTCAATGCATGGGCTGATGCTCTAACTATCTAGCAACACTGGCCAGGGCCCAAAATATTTATTTTATATTTAACAAGCACTTCAATTACCCTTACTATGCACCAGACATTATTGTGAGCCTTAAATGTGTATCAATTCCTTTAGTAGGTACTATTGTTACACCCATTTTATATGTTAAATTCTATGTCTGGATTTCCTATCAGTCTGTTTCTATTGCCAATTTTTCTCTTGATTTCAATCTTTTGGTTCTTAATTCCTGCATGACTGATGATATGGATTAAATGCAAGTAATTCTGAGTGGAAAATAGTAGATCTATTTCAAGATTCTAGATGATGTTATCTTTCTCCAGAGAGGACTTCTGATTCTGAAGACAGTTAGGAGAGCAGGTCAGGTTCATTGATTGAGACTGGGCTGATTTGAAGTGTGCCTCAGCCTGTGATGACGGTGTTTCCAATTTATCTTTGCCCCTAGGTGTTGCCTTCCCATGTGTTTATCAGGGTCCCACCACCCTGGTGGCCCCTTTTCCAATTTTTAACTTCCCAAACCTGAGTGACTATGTAGCTCTGCTCAGCTTCTCAGCTCCTTCACCACCATTTGCTGCTCAGTTCCTTGGCCTCTTAGCTGCTACTTAAAAATAAGCAAATACCTGAAGGGGCAAACTGGTTCCACATGTTGGGCTAATTTGTCTTTTTACTTTTCTTTGGGATTTTGACCATTCAAGTCCTCCCTTTCTTATTCCTGGCAATGCCTTTTAAGAATTATATATATAGCCCTAGCCGCTTTGGCTCAGTGGATAGAACATCGGCCTGCAGACTGAGGGGTCCTGGGTTCAGTTCTGGTCAAGGGTATATACCTTGGTTGCGGGCACATCCCCAGTCAGGGGTGTGCAGGAGGCAGCTGATCAATGTTTCTCTCTCATTAATGTTTCTAACTCTCTATCCCTCTCCCTTCCTTTCTGTAAAAAAAAAATCAATAAAATATTTTTTTATAAAAAGAATTATATATACAGTATAAGCTCTGGTTGGGTAGCGCGCGCGTGCGCGCGCGCACACACACACACACACACACACACACCAGTTTGAGCATCATCCTGATACGCCAAGGTTGTGGGCTAGGTCCCCAGTCAGGGATGTTTCTCTCTCTCTCTATCTCTCTAAAAATAAATTTTAAAAAGAATTATAAATACATAAATATACATACACATACTCTCAAAAAATATATACACACACACACACATATTTCTGGTTTTATAATTCTGCCTTTATCATTGTTCTTAGTAAGAGAGTTATTCTAATACAAGCTAGTTCACCAGAATTGAAAAACAAAATACTATCCCTATTTTATGCATGAGGAAAATGAGGCATAAGAATGTTAAACAAGCTGTCAAAGTATTATCTTTAAGTGAAACATTTACTCATTGATTTAAAAAAATATATTTACTAAGCACCTACCATGTATTATAGACACTGTCTTGGGCACTGGGGATACAAAATTAATAAGCCAGCCCCTGGCTTCCAAGATATGCAGTAGGCATTGAGTGGGTGTCACTTACAATTCGTGGTAGCCATTGCCATTACTGAGGGAGGTACCGTTGCTCCAGGAGCTCAGGTCAGGTTTGATCACGCTGCCCTGCACTTATTTCTCTGCAGGGCCCTTTCCCCAGTGAATTTCTTTTTTATAGAGAGAGAAAGGGAGGGAGAGAGAAAAACATTGAGGTGAGAGAGAAACATCAACCGCTGCCTCCTGCCCACCACCTATGGGGATGAAGCCTGAAACCCAGGCATGTGCTCTGACCAGGAATCAAACCAGCAACCCTTCGGTGCACAGGATGTCGCCCAACCAACTGAGCCACCAGGCCAGGGCCACAGTGAACTTCTTGAGGTCAGAGTCTGTGGCTTAGTCTCTTCTGTACCCCCAGGACCCTACACAGTGCCTGGAACAAGGCAGGTGTTCCATAAACACTTGTTGAATGGAGTTAAATTCATTTGAAAGCAGGGAAGCAAGAAACCAGGAGAGGATGAAGGCCATAAGATAATGGAGATTAATTCAACATGGCAGTCAGGCATCCTTGGTCCACCAGCTCTACTAGCAACTCTGTGTGAACATGACGCATCACCTCCCCTGCCAGGCCTCAGTTTCCTCCTCTGCGGACTGGAGATCGTGGAAAGCCTAAGGTCTTTCCAGTAATATGTCCGCATAGCTGAGTTTGACCCACAGAGGATGTGTGGCCATAGTCCACCCCACTGTGGTCTCATGGGCCCTCTTGAGGCTGCAGTACAGGACCAGATGGTCCTTCAGTAAAACCAGGGTGGCTGCTCCTAAGTCTGTCCCCTATCCTCTCCCATGGAAAAGGGTAGAATGAGAAGGGTTTCTCGGGCGCACCTGGCACCTGCCAGAAGTCTTGTGCGGGACAGGCCAGCCGGAGACAGGAGGAGTGTGAGAAGACATTCTCTAGGTCCTCTTCCCCTGACGTGCCCCGGCCAGCCTGCTCTCTCTCCCGCTGCTCCAAACACAGGACTGACTTTCCTGTTGAAGAAAACAGCGCTGTCTCTCTGGTCAGCGCAATGCTTGTCTCAGTGAGCAGCGAGTGTGGGGGGAAAGCCAGTCTCCTCACCTCATTTGGCTGAGGGGGCTCCTCTTTGCAGACACCCATCTCTCTGTCACCCAGGCATCTGGACATTCTCACAGAGGCGTCCAGGGGAGGGAGTGGACACAGATTCACCCTCGGCTGATGAGAGGGAGGGACCTGTACTGCCTGCGAGAGCATCTGCTGCCAAAAGGCTCTGTGGAAGCCGAGAAGTGTGGGCACGAGAGCAACAAGGGGCAGCGTAACATCCAGCCAGCTCACCTCTTTTTACGGGTGAAGGGCCCAGAGAGGGCCGGAGGGTCTCCTGGGGCCACATCATTGATGTTCAGGGTAGGTGGGTGGGATTTACTGTCACAATGGGACGTGGGCCCCAAGGATTGATTTCATTATTGAATCACACAACCAGCTTTCTAGGCTTTTCTCATCACACGTCCAGCGTGCAGCGAGCCCACCAGCCACCCAGCAGTCCCAGGCCAGCTTCCACCCAAAACACTGAAGTCGGCTGGGGGAGCATTTGGATCCAATTATATATTTCCAAGCACACAGCTCCAGAGGTGGGAGGCAGGAGAGGAGGCAGCCAGGGTTGTTTTTGTGGATTATGCAGTTACTGACCTACATTTTTTATTGGGGGAAAGAGAAAGGGGAGGCGGGCGGGGAATTGCGGAAGGTAACACTTTTGGAGAGGAAATGCCCTACTGGGGTCTTTGAAACGCTGTCTATTTTAATTGGATGTGTCTTCTCAGAACTAGCTGGTGGCAGGCCCGTCACAGGCGCCGTTTAATCAGTGGAATTCACATTTCCCCACTGGGACTTCACACAGAATAAAGTGCAATGGGGCAAGGGCCATGCGGGGTGGCGGGGGTGGGGGGGGGGCGTAGGGGGAGGATGTGATTCCAATTTGAAATATGATAATCGAGGACAAGGGTTTTACTTAAATAGAATTGGCAGTCCTTCTGTTTTATGCCTTAGTGAGTAGATTTTTCTAAGGAGCAAGAAACTGGTCTCTTCTTGGGGCAAGAGCATAGGGTGATCTTCCGGCCCACTTTCTTTCCTTTTTCCTGAATGTACACATGTGCATGGGTGTCTTTCTTTTCCGAGATTTCCAGCAGCAGAATTCACTGTTTCCCAGGCCAAGGAGGGATGTTTGTAGCTAATGGTGGAGAGGAGCAGACACAGGAGGGGCAGGGCCTTGTCATTGCAAGGGCCAGGCAAGCAAGGAGCAGCCATTGGCCTGGGACTCATACCAGGGGCCAGGTGTGTGCCTTCTTTGTTTAACCTCAGGATAGAGAATCTGACTAGAGTAGGGCCAGGGTTGTCCCTAGCATGCACTCATTCACTCAATAAATGTCGGTTGGGCTAAGCTACTCATTGCTAAGCACTGGAACTCACCTTAGAAACCTGAAGGGCCCCATTTCTGTCCTTAGAGATCTAGGTCCCAAGCTCATTTTGGGGCCACCCTAGAGCAGATCCAAACACTCGGGAAGATCTCAGGACCAGCTGAGGTACCTGGAGCCTGTGAGACCCCAGCAGTGGGGCTATCTAAACCTTGTGGACCATGCAGCACTGTACTGAGGCTCTAGGTGACACCCACATCTTCAGGGCAGCCTCAGAGTCATTGAGATTGAGAGAAGAGGGAGGAAACGTAAGAAGGGAGAGATGGGAGGTGGAGAGAGGGCTTGCAGTTAGGTACAGTGTCTGACCAACTGGCAGAGAGACTGAAAGTGGCAGCTTAATCAGTAAGGAGGAATTGATAAGAACCTCTGGATTTCCCATTTCTGGTTCAAAAATACTGAAACCTGATTCATTCAACTGTCACTTAATGAGCACCCATGGTGTTTCAGGACTCCGAGACTAGGTAGCCCCTGCCCTCAAGGGATCACAGTACAGTCAGGGAGACAGTCATCGTGGCAACACATTGTTATCAAGTGCTTGCTATGAACCAGCTTGTTCTGGGTGGTGGGGCTACAGCCAAAAGGAAGACAGGCTTTCTATTCTTGAAGACCTGTACATTCTATTGTGGGAGGGAGAAGCTGACAATAAGCATATAAATAGATAAACAAACAAATAAATAACACATAAGAAACAAGAGAATATCAAGTATTGATAACTGCTAGGAAGGAAAAATAAAGTAATATGTTTGAGAGAGAGGATGTGGGGTAGGGACCTAGTTAGATAAGAAGGTGGAAGAGAGCTACATGATGAGAAGGAGACAAGAAGGATGCCAGTGGGAATAGGCTTGAGGAAAGCCAGGACAAAGGCCAAGATGTAGCCTGGTCAACATGTTTGAGGGGCAGCAAGAAGGCCAGGGTGCCTGGAGCAGAGTGAATAAATGGGTGTGTGCGAGGATGATATCATAAGAGGAGGCAGTGGGAGGCTGATGGAGAGCCTTGATTTGATTCCATTTATGATTCCATAGAGAAGTCCAGGATCTGTCTCTACTCCCCTTGAATCTGGGACTGGTAGCTTCTACTTCTTGCACCCATGCTGTGAGGAAATCCCAACAGTCCCATATAGGATCTAGAACAAGAGTCCCAGCTGAGCTCCTTGTCAGCCATGTGAGTGGGCCATTCAGGAAGTGGATCCTTCATCCTAGTCAAGTGGCCCAGCTGAACCCACATGGAGCAGAGAGAGGTGTTGTTTCTATGAGCCATGCCCAAATTGCAGATTCATGAGCAAAATAAATGATTGTTATTGTTTCAAGCCACTAAGCTTTGGGGTGTTTTGTTATGTACAATAAATAACCCAACCAGATGGAACACCAACAGAGCAGGGGCAGCAGAGTTTTTCTGTTAAGGACTAAATAGTAAATATGGGAGAAACCAAGATGGCAGCATAGGTAAGCATCTAAACTGCTGCCTCACACAACAATTTCAAAACTACAACTAAAAAACAGAAGGGACACTATCCAGAACCACAGGAAAGCTGGCTGAGTGGAAATTCTACAACTAGAAGGAAAGAGAAAAGCTCACGGAAAATTGGAGGAACAGCAAAGGGTTGAGGTACGGAGACTCGTGCGCAGAGAGGAAGGGCGGCTGAGAGCCTGGCTGACTTTCTCTGGCGGAAGGGGGAAGGAAGCCCCCGACTGCACTGAACCCCAGTTCCAACTGCACTGAACCCCAATTCCGGGCGAAACCCCGTGGACCCAGACTCATACGGGGGGGAGTCTGGACTGTCAGGTAGAGAGAAAGGCACCCGGAGGGGGAGCCGCGGCGGGCAGGATGCGAGTGCGCACAAAGACTGCGGAGTTTGCCACAGGCTTTCCCTAGCAGAAGGGAGTTGGAAGCTCCTGACTGCACTGAACCACAGTTCTGACTGCACTGATCACCAGTTCCAGGTGAGCCCCTGGGCACCCACGCTCTTACGGGGAGAATCTGGACTATCATGCGGAAACTTGGGAGCCGGGGAAAGCAGAGGTCTGGAGGCGCGCATGCATAAGGGCATGGCTGAAGGGAAGCCAAGACTGTCTGCTCTGCCCTGAGACTCCACCCCATTCAAGCTGAGCACAGAGGCTTTTGCAATTTGGCAAGTCTAATCCTATAAGGCTGTCTCCAGGACCGAACCTCTCCCAGCGTAGACACAGCTGAGCCGCACAGCCAACTGGCCTGGAGGTCAATTCCTCCCAATGATACCAACGACTATCAAGACTTAACTACAACAAGGCTGTACACACAGTCCACAAAGGGCTGCACCAAGAGTGTCCATCTCAGGTTAACTGGGGAGGCCGACCCACTGGGCCATATAGAAAACCTAGCACACAAAGCTACCCTACCAACTCAGGGAAGCAGCAAAAATGCGGAGACAAAGAAACAGATCACAAATGAAAGAAATGGAGGAAAACAAACGACTGGATATAGAATTCAAAACCACGGTTATAAGGCTTTTCAAGAATATCCTAGAAAAGGCCGATAAATATAATGAGACCCTCGAAGATATGAAAAAGGACCAACTAGAAATTAAACATACACTGACTGAAATAAAAAATATTATACAGAGACCCAACAACAGACTAGAGGAACGCAAGAATCAAGTCAAAGAATTGAAATACAAAAAAGCAAAAAACACTCAACCAAAAAAGCAAAAAGAAAAAAAATCCAAAAAATTGAAGATAGTTAAGAAGCCTCTGGGACAACTTCAAGAGTACCAACATCAGAATTATGGGGGTGCCAGAAGAAGAGAGAGAGAGAGCAAGATACTGAAAACCTATTTGAAGAAATAATGACCAAAAACTTCCCCCACCTGGTGAAAGAAATAGACTTACAAGTCCAGGAAGTGCACAGAACCCCAAACAAAAGGAATCCAAAGAGGACCACACCAAGACACATCATAATTAAAATGCCAAGAGCAAAAGACAAAGAGAGAATATTAAAAGCAGCAAGAGAAAAACAGTTAATTACCTACAAGGGAGCATCCATACAATTGTCAGCTGATTTCTCAACAGAAACTATGCAGGCCAGACAGGAGTGGCAAGAAATATTCAAAGTGATGAATAGCAAGAACCTACAACCAAGATTACTCTACCCAGCAAAGCTATCATTCAGAATGGAAGGTCAGATAAAGAGCTTCACAGATAAGAAAAAGCTAAAGAAGTTCATCACCACCAAACCAGTATTATATGAAATGCTGAAAGGTATTCTTTAAGAAGAGGAAGAAGAAAAAAGTAAAGATTAAAATTATGAACAACAAATACATAGCTATCAACAAGTGAACCTAAAAATCAAGTGAATTAAAAACCTGAGGAACAGAATAAACTGGTGAATATAATAGAATCAGGGGCATAGAAAGGGAGTGGACTGATAATTCTCAGGGGGAAAGGGGTATGGGGGCGTGCAGGAAGAGATTGGACAAAAATCGTACACCTATGGATGAGGACAGTGGGCGGGAGGTAAGGGCAGAGGGTGGGGTGGGAACCGGGTGGAGGGGAGCTATGGGGGCGGGGGGAGGAACAATTGTAATAATATGAACAATAAAGATTTATTAAATTAAAAAATAAATTAATAAATAAATAGTAAATATAGTAGGCCTTGCAGATCAAAGGGGCTCTGTGGCAAATACACAACTCTGCTGCTGCAATGCAAAAGCAGTCATTGTCAATACACAGATAAATGAGCATGGCTGTCTTTCAACAAAACTTTGTTTACAAAAACACATGAAAGGCCAGATTGTCCAACTGATTATAGTTTGCCAGTCTCTACAATAGAACGTTTTAAGCAATAGAATGATACACTCTCATTTAGACCTAGAAAGTTTTTCCTGACTGCCAGGTAGAGGATGAATATAGGGAAACAAAAGCAAAGATGATGATGGCTCGACCTAGGGTTTTACTAGTAGCTCTGGAATGATCTGATTGGGGGATTTTTGTTGAAGGTGGCACTGGCAGAATTACTGAGATAGCTAAGAAAAAAACCAATTGATCATTGCTTTGAGAGAAGGAAAAAAAGTTATGAGAACTCAGAGCAAAGGTATTCACTGTGAGAATCAGGGCAGGCTTCTTGGAAGAGGCAACTGCTAAAAAGAAACTAGTCAGAGGAAGAGCTGGAAGAATTATCTTCCACACTAGCAGAGCAGAATAGCAGTTCATAATGGGCACGTTTGCGGGAGTCAGGAGAACCAGCAACAAGAGGTAATAGACAGTAAGGACTCTGGAGAGTGGGCAGGGCCAGAACTTTACATCTAATAGAGGAAAAGGTCTGGACTTTGAGTCAACCTGATCTAGGTGCTAATCCCAGGACCTGGCACTTACAAGCTAAGAAACATGTTTTAGCTTCAGTTGGCTCATGTGGGAATAATAATACTCTATGGAATTGTGAGAATGGACATTTTACAAATAAAGTGAGGACACAGAGGTCAAGGGCTGGCTTGGGCCTAGGTGTTCTGAAACCAAGTGGTATATGGTAGGTGCTCAATAAATGTTTGATTATTTGAGGAATCATATCAACAACAGGCTTTCAAGTGGTGATTTCTGTGGGAATTTTACTCTAAAATTCCCATAGATTTACTCTATCTATGTAATCTATGTAATTGTGAGTGTTTCCAAATTTCTAACCACTGTATGAATTACTTTTATAATCAGAAAAATTCAACATAGTAAATAAGAACAAGAAAAGGGGCAAGGCAAATGAATAATGACCAGTGGTTAACTTGACAATAAGAATTATGTATAAATTAGGAAACTGCAAGTAATTTAAAATCCTCTTTTGTTAACATTAAAAGGAACAGTTCTTATGGTTTTTCTTCCACTTGGCTATTTCCGACCCCAAAGGACCTGCCTACCTAGTGGATAGAAAGCCCTGTAAACCAACACAAGTGTTAGTGCAGTGGCTGTAAAAGCCAAGGGACAGAGGAGAGGCCTTGACGGATTATCCAGCTGAAGAAGGACAGCAGGATGCTCTGGGGACCAGGATGCTCTGGGGACAGAGGTGGAGGACACTTGGCTTTTTGTTCCTAGGCAAGTCACTAACCATCCTTGGACTCAGCATTGTCTTCTTGGACCAGCTCTCTGGTTCTAAGCCCTGGCCACAGATTAGAAGTTCTGGAGCACTTAAAAAGCTACCAAAGCTGCCCAGCCTGAGTGGTTTGGTGGTTGAGCATCGAGCTATGAACCAGGAGATCAGGGTTCAATTCCTGGTCAGGGCACATGCCTGGGTTGTGGGCTCGGTCCCAGTGGGGGACTTGTGCGGGGCAGCCGATCCATGATTCTCTCTGATCATTTATGTTTCTCTCTCTCTCCCTCTCCCTTCCTCTCTGAAATCAATACAAAAAAAAAAAAAAAAAACCCTACCGAAGCCTAATCCCCACCTTATACCAACTGAACCAGAATCACCAGGGGTAAACTCAAATGATGGTATTTGTTAAAGGCCCAGGTGATTGTGAAGTGCAGCCAGGATTGTGGACTCCTGGGCTAGAAGGTTGCTAAGTTGCTTTCTGAGTTTTTCCTCTGACAATTTATCTTTCAGGTTGAGATAAGCTGATAGAGCTTCTCCTTTAATTGTTTTTCATTAATAACAATTAGCATTGTAAGACAAAAACGAAACAACAAATTGCACTTTTTTTTTTTTTTTTTTTTTTTAGCCATTCACAATTGAGGTGGAGAGTGTGAGAAGCAAAAGACAGCAAGAGGTTTGTTTCTATACTAGTAGTGACCTGCTTTCTCAGGAACAGAAGTGCATGGGACCTTTGTTTACAGATACAGAAGAGAATAGACCCAGGGGTCTGAGCACTCTGACATTTGGAGGCTGGAGAGATAAGGAAGAACCAACAAAGGAGATAGAGCAGGAGAACCCAGGGAGGTGGGAGGGGAACCAGGTGAGTGTGGTAGCCTAGAAACCAAGCAAGGAAAGTCCTTCCAGGAGGAAATGTGATTGACTCTGCCAAATGCTATAGAAGTCTATGGATTGGCTGGGTACTCGGCAATGTGAAGGCCCTGGTAGAGTAGGTCTTTAACTTTAAGGGCTATGCCTAAGACCTGTGTCTAGAAAATTTGTCATGAAACCATCAAGACTCCTCAAATTTGCTAATTCTTCTCATAAATTTCTCCATAATTTTATTTATTCAAAACTATTTTTAAAGCCAAGAATAATCACATTCTTATATTTCTTCAGTCTTTATCCATTTTCACCAACTTCAGAAATCGCTGGCCCTAGTTGCATGTTCTCTGTTCTATTCTCTGTTGGTTTTGATTCCTGACTTCATTGCTAGCTGCGTAAATGTGGAAAAATCACTTCACTTAAGCCTCCATTTCCTTACCTGTAAAATGGGACTTTTCATAAAAACTCTTGTGAGTTTTGTAAGAGTTAAATAAAATGTTTGTATAGCACTGAATAGATAATATTGCTGCTTAAAAACGAAGTTTTTCATCCCTCTATGAGATATCTGCTACATAAACATAAACAGGGAGGATAAGTCACTTTTAGAGGCAAATGGTGTGTGGTTGACTAGATTCTCTCACTAGCTAGTAACTACCTTCTAGATATCTGCCTCCCAGCACGTATAATACAAACTCCTTTGCTGGTTCTTCCTCATCTCTCCAGACAAATTAGCACATTTTGATATGCCATAGATATTCCAAGTGCTGGATTGCATCACACCCATGGAATTTAAATCTGCAATTACTAATAAGCATCAACTGCACTGGGTAGAATGGTTGCATAGAAGGAGCCAGTAGGGAGAGGGGTGTAGTCATTAATTCTTCCTGAGTGGATCTTCCTGGAAGGCTCTTGCATTTAGTCTTGAAAATAAAAAGGTATTCCAGGCCAAGGGTACAGTATATGTAACTATATAGTCTTTAAAGAGCATGGCTTTTGTAGGTGAATAGTTCAGTAAGAGCAGAGCAAAGCGTTAAAGGGTCAGGATGGGGTGGGGCACTGGGTAATGAGCAAAAAGTTGAGGCTGGAAAAGGTGAGGACCACATCAGTAAGGGCCCACCAGTTATGCTAAGGGAGTGAACTTTCCTGAATGGAAAGGAGTAGAGCTGCTTAATAGTGTTCTGTAGGAAGTAGCATGGCCAGGTGTGTATTTTAGGGCTGTCACTTGGATAATCTAGAAAGAAGAGGACAGTGGGACCAAAGGCTGCTGACATCATTTCCAATGCCCTCTCTGTGACATATGCTATTCCTTTTCGATCTCCATGGACATTACACAAGCCTTCTTCTATTACATATTTGGAAAAATATCTCAGTTTCAAATGTCATCACTCTTTCAATATGTTGTTCCTGTTCTTGCCAGTTACCCCTGAGAGCACTGAAGTTATCCTTAGGGATTTCCTTGACCTTATTTACTCGTATCCCAATGATTTTCCCCCAAATCCTGAATAATGGTGGCAGTTTCTCCAAAGTTGGTGATACCACCTTTATAACAAAGAACATGACTAACAAAGAACATGATGGATGCCTTCTGCCCAACCTCTACCCGCATTTTCTAGGTATGATGAGCCTGTCACTAGGGATCCCTGGGTGAGGATCAAGACCCTTCCCCCCGACCCCCAAATAACTCTTCTTGGGGTTTGAAGAATATAATCATTTTGAGATAATTCCTCCCGGAATGAGGCTTTATGGGACTCAAAGAGCAACAGCTTTGGAGTCAAGCGTGTGACAGTTCAGAGGCCCTGCCTCCCTATCTGTGCCTTCTGATACTTCTCTTAGTCCCAGAGAGAGACAACACTGCCTCTCCCAGCCTGCTCCCACTGCCTTTCTCCAGCGCGACATTGCTGAAAACAAAGGTCACTGTCCTTAGCCCAATAAATAGCTTTAGATTCTCTGGACCTTCCATTGAAGGTCAGTTCTTCATTCACCCTCTTCCCACCAAATCTCTTTCCTAATTAGGTGAATTCATGGCCATCTCCTGAGACACCTAAACCCAGCTTGTAGTCCCTTCTCTGAGATCTGAAGCTGGCAACATTGCCACTTCAACATGGTCAAGATTGCTGAGATTTGGGGCTTCCTAGGGCTCCTCTCTCCCCCAAACTTCAACATTAGGTTTTCACTGAACATCGTATGGAAGTGCTACCTTGATTGACATCGTATGGAAGTGCTACCTTGATTGCATGCTTTTCCTATTCCTGAAACCTTCCACTCTTACATGGAGTAAGCGATTGCCAGGTCCTGCTACAGGTCCTCTGTCCTCTCTGCCTCTGGGCAGGACAATGATGGACCAAAGTATTTTGCCAAGAACAATAACACATGATACCTGGCAAGTCACAAATATATGTATTAGCCTAGCAAGAAGAATGGCGTGGGAACTCACGTAGTAACATAAACAATAGAGGCAGGCATAGAGTCTCCTCTGAGAATCTGGGCCTGGGCCACAGGAGGAATTGAAGCACAATTTGCACATTTCCAGTTAAGTTTAATTAAAAATTTTAAAAGGGGGAATAAAGAAAACAGTCTTTTTCTTTGTCTTCTCAGAATGCAGTGTCTGAAAGGATAAGGCTGCAGCTGAAAGCCAGCTTCTGGCTAAGGTTAAGACTAGGATACTCATCTTGATAATTTCCAGAAATTCTTACTAATGTATCCTAGAAAAATAAAACTGACAACAAACACAGCAAAGCTACACC
Source organism: Corynorhinus townsendii (assembly GCA_026230045.1). NCBI lineage: Eukaryota > Metazoa > Chordata > Mammalia > Chiroptera > Vespertilionidae > Corynorhinus > Corynorhinus townsendii. The sequence continues at coordinate 62,522,935 of JAPDVU010000008.1, read as the reverse complement.
ATTAAAAGCCAGCAGATTTGCATTTTTCAAACAGGTGAGTGGTTAGTAGCTGGCCTTACTGGTCTTGAAGCTCATGGGAGTGAGAGAGAGGGAGGAGCTGAACATAAGATTTCTAGTTGGAAACTCAGGCATTCTTGCTTTTTAAACATCTTCCTATAAAAATTTTGATTTTAGAGAGAGAGTAAGGGGAGAGAGAAAGAGAGAGAGAGTGATTTGTTGTTCCACTTATTGGGATCGGACCCGCAACTTTGGCACATGGGATGATGCTCTGACCAACTGAAATACCTGGTCAGGGCAAACCTTCTTTTGATAAAGCATGTAGAAGTCATCCTCACTCAAGTAAAATAAGCAGCAACAACCTAAAATGTGTGTGCTTTTTGAACAAGAATCAAAACTTGAAGCTAAAAGTAGATGCACTGAATAATGGTGAGCAGGAATCTGGGCCAGAGTGGGCTCAGTGTCCTGTAAATCAGGAAGCAGGAGAGGTTGCTATAGCTTTCTCTTCATATGAGCTGGGTCGGCCCTGAGGGGAAGCCCATTTAGAGTCCCCAGCTACTTACAGTTCCCTGACTGCCTTTCATACCTCCCAGGTCCTCACTAGTCTGTACGTTGAATCCTCTGCCCTCCCTTCGAACTAGCCCCAGCACCCTCCACCCCTCCTCTGACAGCAGCCCGGCTCTGCGTGACCTCTGGAACACATCTCCACTGCTGTACTCAATGAATGCTGTTTCATGATTTATTTCTTCACAATTTTCTAAATACATCAAGACATGGCGAGACACCAGACATGCACTGAATGGCACCCAATTCCTTCCTTCTCCATCTGTATCTCTCCATTTGTTCACATGCCCGTCCCCTCCACTAGCCCATGGGATCTTCAACAGAGCATTGTACTCTACAGGTCTGGCACACCAGTGACGTCCAGACAATACTCGTGACTTTGAACTGAAAATTGGTTTGAGCCCTCAAATCTCTCACAGTGGGGTCTGTTCCAGCTAAGTGTCTCTGGCAGCTCTTTCTAAAGCAGATTTTTTTAAATTGTTGAAAGCTCATTGGGTTGTACCTTTTAGATATAGGACAAATGACTTGGGCTTTACAGGTCAATGGCAAAAAGTGATCTCACACATCCTGCAGCTGCCATATTTTATGTTAATCCACTCCAGGGCAGCTTGTTATTGCTCAGAAAAAAAAAATTGTTCTTCCTTATTTTCTCTGTGCTAGCAGTTAGGGATTGCATGTGGACCTGGGGAGCGTGGGTCTTATCAGTTAGACCCTGCCAGCCATCGCCCCAGCCTGCCACTCCTGCCAGATGGCAAGCTCCATCCTCACTTGCGACTTAGCCGGCCTAGACATGAGTGGGCTTCCCTTTTGGGTCTGTATGTCCTACCCACTAGTCTGTACGTCGGTGTCTCATACCTCTTTAGGTCTCTCACATCACCTTGCAAAATGATTAACACATAGTAGATACTCAATAAATATTTTTTGATTTTTGAAAATCAAGCTACTTCTTTCATGAGCCCTCAATTTCAAATTGAAATTCATTTTTCTATTCTTGCTAAAGAGAGTGATGAGTTTTTCATTCAGCACCAAAGAGTCACAACATACCAAAAAACAGTGTTTCCTTTTAATGTAAGCATACTGACAATATGGTTGTTAACATTTATTGAATGTTTACTTGATGCCAGGTGTTATGCTGGTTTTGAATGCATTGTCTTACTTTTCACAATAACCCATGAAGTTTTCATCATTTGTTGATACAGAAAGGGCGACTCACATACTCAACAGCATGCAGCTGAGGAATGAAAGAAGCAGGACCTGAACCATCTCAGAGTCCAAAGCCCACGAATTTTCTAATACATCGCTCTGCAAGACATGGCAAGACACGAGACATGCACTGAATGGCACCCAATTCCTTCCTTCTACGTCTGTACCTCTCCAATCTCTCCCTCCCCCAGAATTTTGAGGAGAAAACTTAAGAACAGTTTTTCTAATCTTAAATAATTCTCTCATCATTCTCAAGATAAGCAATCTTGGGCTTCAGAAACTTATAAGATTAATGGGGTTAACCTCAACATGGTATTTTGAGCATTTTATGTAACATGACATTTTCCCTCTGTTACCTAACAAGTTTTTTATTTTTTCTGCCTGGGGGAAGTTCAATGTCTTCCTCAAAGAGACTGATCAAACAGGTGAGCCTCAAGTAGAAACATTTTGCCTGCTTTCCTGATACTGTGGGAGTCCCTAACAATGGGATATTTGAGGAGCTTTAAAGTTTAGTTGAAAAAAAAATTTTAAATAAAGTTGAGTTGATTCTAAGAGCTTTGGACTAAATTGAGGCTTAGCGGGGCTTCCTTTGTGCTCCAGCTGCTGTGTGGAAGGACCTGCTTTTTCCTTTGTTCTATAAGATGGAAAGCAAACAGAAGAAGCCCGGGAGGAGCACCATGGAAAGAAAGAAATCTTTGATCCCGTTTCTCCCTGGCCATCACCATATCAGGTCATGGAGCCCACCCTCTTCCCTGCATTCCCATCACCATTACACACGCACCATGTCCTTTGCTTGGACCATGGCAGTAGCCCCTCATTTGTCTCCCTTGTTTCCATGCCTCCCCCTCTAGACCTCTAGTCTGTTTCCTAGATGGCAGGCAGTGTGATATTTAAAAAATACAAATCTGAATATCTGACTTCCCTGGCTAAACACTATCAAGGCTTCCCATTGCCTTGAATCACGGCAAAAATCTTTAACCAGAACTTCAAAGTGCTACGTGGTCTAGCCCCTGCCTGCTTCCCCAGCCTCATCTTGACCTCTTTCCCTCTCTCTCTCTCTCTTTTTTTTTTTATCCTGCAGCTATATTAATATAATTTTCTCTTCCATGAAGGTGATAAGCTATTTCCCTGCTTGGAATGCTCTCCCCGCCTCCCCCCCAATCTTCTGGTTAACAACTTTTGGCTTTCAGATCTTAGCTTAAACGTTATTCCCTCAGAAGTGTTTCCAACAACCCAAACTAGGTTAGAGATCCCTCAAATAAACTCTCAGGGAACCTTGTGCCTCTTCTCCATGAGCACATTTTAACTAACGATTTCCCTCGTTGTTCATTTGATGGCCATGCCCTGGTCCTTGCCACATCCCCGGAGCACAGCACAGTGCCTGCTGCCTGGATGACCTGGGTGTGTCTCTATGGAAGGACCTGGCTTCCAGGCCTGGTTCTGCCACTCAGCCATGTGACCTTGAACAGGTCATTTGACTTATCTGGGCCTCACTTTCTTCATCCGTAAAACTGGGTTGATGACAACTGCATTGCTTCCAGGCCTGTTGATAGAACCAAATGACAAATGGAGCCTAAAGCAATTTGGAAACTGTAGTATATTGTGTGGATGTCATATATTGTCATTCTTTTATAAGAGGACTTTTTACTAGAGGATTCAACAGACCCAATATCCAAATCTCAAGCCCCTTAGCTCTCATGTTTTCCAAAAAAGTTCTGAATGGCCGGGTGCCTGCTGGGCCTGTGACACGTGGACTCTGGCCAGTGGGGGAGTGAGCTGGATAAAGAGGTAGGGCGGTGAGCCAGGGTTCTTCCTGCCAGAGTAGAGCATCTGTCTGGTTTCCCCAGGAAACCCTGTGTCTACAAGGAGATGAGGAGAGTCCCATCAGGAAGCCTTGTGCTGACACTGTGTGCCAGGGCCAGTCTGATTCCCATGGGTTTTAATCCTCGGGACCAGGCACTCCTAAAAATTCTGCCTCCCACCTTTCTCCTCACTGCTGCCAGTGGCTGAGATATTCTTTATGACGAGCCACCAATTCCATGGCAAGCAGAACTGAGCAATGGTTTTCGTAAGAGTTCATTGAGGTAAAAGGCTAAAGCGGGAATACAGCTAACTGACCGCTGAAAGTCCATTGAGACAATCAATCGGTGTCTTTATAGATCAGTGCTGGTTGTTGTTCAGTAGAGAAAGGTGGGAAGATGGGGACTTGAATAAGAAATAACAGCACAGCCACTCATTTGCCTTCTTTTTAAATTTTCTTTATTGATTAAGGTATAACATATGTGTCCTTATCCCCCTATTGCCCCCCACACACACACTCATGCCCTATGCCCTCACCCCTCTAGTGTCTGTGTCCATTGGTTATGCTTATATGCATGCATACAAGTCCTTTGGTTGATCTCTTCCCTCATTTGCCTTCTGTATTAGTTTTTCATTTTGCTATGGAACAAATTGCCACAAACCTACCAATTGGAAATGTCTAAGTTTTGGTATATGGGAAGTTCAGGCCTAGTGTAACTGAGTCCTCTGCTCAGGGCCTCACAAGGCTATAACCAACATGCCAGCCAGACCTGGCTCAGCTGAGGCTTGGGGTCCTCTTCCAAGCTCATGTGGTGATTGCAGAATTCAGCTCTCTGCAGCTGCAGAACTCACACATGTAGTTTCTTCAAGGCCGGCAGCAAAGAATGAGCTTCTGACCTCTACAACCTTTTCAAGGGCTCCCCTGATTGGGTTGGAGCAGGCCAGGTTAACTCTTATTTGATGGTCTTTAAATCAACTGATTAGGGACTGCAAACTCCCTTCATTTTATACTAACGATGGATGCCAGAAATAGGAGTCAGGGAGGCCAGCTTAAAATTCTACTGAACACACGTTGCATTTGCTGAGCTCCAACTGTGTGTGTGTGTGTGTGTGTGTGTGTGTGTGTGTGTGTGTGTGTGTAAGCAGAAATAAACTTGCTCCCACTCACCTAAGCAAACGTAGGGAAATTTGTGTAGAGGAAATAAAGATGTCTGCAGACCAGGGTACAGTGCAGCTGCCTGAGGAAGGACGGGAGTTAAGATGTGGCCAGCCACAGGGAAAGCTGTCCCTGTGTGCATTTTGCTTTTATCACTGTCTCTCCCTGTGGACCAACTCTATCTGCTGTCCATTTATGCTTTACAGTTGTAGCCACATGCTGCCATAGGTAGAATCAGCCTCTCTCTCTCTCTGCCTCTTTCTTTCTCCCCCCTCTGTCTCTCTCTCTCCCCTCACCTCCACTTCTAACCACTCAGAGGAGGAATCTTGGGCTAGGTGCTCATCTCTAGGGCAGTCACCTCTGGCCAAGTGGGAAGGACACCGCTCCAGCAGAGCTTCCAGCCATGATGACCATGCAGAGAGAGGAAGAGGCTTTTTCCAGCAGCTGTCCACCGCTCAGTGCAAGGCACTGTCCTCAGTGGCCAGGATGTGCACCCTCCGCATCATTTGTACATGATTTAGCAGCGAGGCCCTCCAGTTTGCAGTGGAGGGAGCAGAGTGTGTTTAACGATATCCCACAGATGGTGCCAGGGGCTGCCAAGCCAGGATCCCGTTTCCAGCCAGGAATGACTGCCCCTGTCAAATGAGGCTAAAACTCCCTCTCGTGACCACAGCACTCAGAAGAAGGGTCCTCCCACAGAAAGAATGCCTTGGTACAGAGCACACAGGGACAGGCACAGAGGACCCAGTGTGGAGGCACAGCCATGCGGCATATTACAATCCCTTTCCTAGAAATGGCTGAGAAAGTGCAGAGAGCAGAAAGGTCTGGGTAACCAAAAGCCCTAAAGGAGGAAGGGAATGTTCCCACACCGACTGTACTGCTCATGTTCTGATAAGAACAAAGAGAGACACAGAAGATAGAGAGTCCAGACAAGGCTAGTAAACTCAGCCGTGCTGCTTAGGCACGCTCACCAGTTCCCACTTGGGAGGCAATGGAGTCAGAATCCCTCCTGTGTCTGATAATTGTCTCCTATAAATGTATATAGTGATGTATAAACTGGGTGTGGTTCTCACCCTAGGGCATGGCTGCATGGCCATCACATTCCTCTGGGGTCTTCATATGGTTCAAAGTTAAAGAATCATCTCCAGTGTTGGCAAACTTGTGTTCATTTTACGCCTGGACAAGGTGGTCTCCACTAATGGTCGCAGCCAAGATTCTGACACTAAAGGGGCCAAACCAGCCCCATTTCCTTAAAGACCCTGGCTTCCATGAGCTGATTCACATCTGGGTGTTCTACATGTTACAAAAACATTCTCAAAGGGGCATTTGACATGGCTGGTGGTAGAGCCACACTAGATTGGGGGCGTCTTAGTGACAGGGTGCAAGGCCTGCTCATATTCATATTGTGGTGTCAGCACATATTAGGTCTGCAAAAAATGTTCATTGAATGAAAAAATCATAGTTACTTATAATTTCCATGTCATATAATTTAATTATAATCTGCCATCTGTCCTAGTAGATAGTGATGTCTCTAGAATTGTGCTGTCCAATATGGTTGCCATTAGCCACACAGAGCTTTTTAAATTTAAATTTAAATTAAGTCAAATGAAATAAAATTTAAAATTTTGTTTCTTCATCGCAGGAGCTACATTTTAGTGCATAATGCACAAGTGGCTAATGGTACCGGACAGAACTTTCCTATGATCACAGAAAGTGTTGTGGGACAAGATTGCTCTCAGAGGTGGAAACGTCATCAGTGTCCCTCACAGAACCTGTACTAGGATCGTATAACATTGTGTTCAACTACCATTTTTTGAACTAATAACAATGACGACTCTCCTTGTAAATCTCAGCCTGGTCTTCATTTCTGGGTGGAAGCCTCCACTGAGTTCGACTCTGTGCTCCCCGAGACTAAAGCCAATCTCTGTTTTAGATTTTGACTCATCTTAAACCACACACAACAATCATACTTTTTAGCTTCTTCACTCAACTTACTTCTCTAAATTTTCTTTTCTTTTGGTATAGTGTTTTTTTTTCTTTTTTTCTTTTGTTTGTTTGTTTTGTTGCTGTTAATCCTCACCTGAGGATATTTTTTCCATTGATTTTTAGAGAGAGTAGAAGGCGAGAGAGAGAGAGAGAGAGAGAGAGAGAGAGAGAGAGATATGTGAGAGAGACACATCGATTGCTTGCCTCGTGCGTGAGTGTGTTGCCTCACCAGGGATCGAACCAGCAACCCAAGAACATGCCTTTGACTGGGAATCTAACCCGAGACACTCTAACCATTGAGAGTAGTGCAGGCCAGGACTGTTTTTGATCCATTTTATACCTTTTATTGTATTATATAATTTTCTATATGTTATAGTTTAAAAAATACAAAAGTTGCAGAGAACTAGCAAACACCTTAAACCCTTGTATCAAGAAGGGTTCCGACAGGAACTGTATGGTAAAGGAAAGAGCAAGGTGTGGGAAAACCACAGGAGCGGCTTAAAGGGGCACGGTGTGGAGCTGTTACCAAAACCTGACAAGAGAGGGCTTCCTAAAAGCAGCCTGCCTTTCCACAGAGGGGGAGGAAACTGGAAAAATAAATACCCAGAGTCCCTCTCTCCCCTCCCTCCCACTCTGCCCTGTCCCCAGCTGGATGAGCCCGCGAAGCTGGTGGGCTGGGCAGCTGGGCAGAGGCCAGCCTCCTGGGGCACAGCAGGGTGGAGAAGGGCGAACAGTGGGTCTGGAGGATGACAGAGAATAACCCACATAACCTCCATCTGGAATTAACAAATGAAAACATCTTGATATTTTTGCTTCTCATTTAAAAATAAATAGAACTTTACACATAGAATTAGAAGTCTCTTTTATTACCTCACCATTCCGTTCCCCTCCTTCATCAGAGAGAACTCATTACATGAATTTGATGTATGCCCTGTTGTCCATGTTGGTTCTTCCTTTTATTCCATATGTATAGGTAAACACTGGGTAGCACTGTTTTGGCTTTAAAGATTTTTATATAAAACTTTTCATGCTGTTCCTGTAATTTTGTGACTTGCTTTTTTCATTCAATGGTATCTTTTGGAGATAGTTGCATGTTAGCATGTGTCACTATATTTCACTCATCTTAACTGCTGAATAGTATTCCATTCTATATCTTCTCTGCTGATGAATGTTTGCATGGTTCCCAATATTCACTGTTCAGTGAGCAACCTTGCACCCTAGCTCATAGGGCCTGAACATCATCAACTTTACTAGAAGTTGACAAATTACTCTTCAGATGGTTGTGCTCATTTATATTCTTACCAGCAACATATAAGAGTTCCTCGCTTACTCTCAGTATTTCAGATTTCAGTTTTTGCCAATATAAGTGTGTGACACGGCATCCTGTTGCTGGCATTTTCCTGGCCGCTAGTCTATATCCTTTGCCTATATTTTATTGAATTGTTTCTCTTTTCCTTTATGATTTGTAAGCCTTTATGTATATACTAGATGTTAAATTTTTGCATAAAATGTGATTTGCAACCTAAAACTCTTCTAAATAGCTTCAGAATGAGGTTCTATAAATATCTGAATCAAGAACCTAACAGGTACATCATCCTCAAAAGTAAAGGCCAACCAAAGGCAAGATAGTATGTTTTTCCAAAGTACTGGAGAGTAACAGGTAAATGTATAAAATTCAAAGGGAACCTCCACATTAAATCAGGGCTTACCTTCTCTACCAGGCTGCTGTCCCCCCTCTCCTGGCTCCAGATGCATTGCATCATGAGATTAAATTATTGCTGTGTTTCCAGTAAGGGTTTTTAATCATACACATTGCTTCTTCTTTCTTTGGGGAATGGAATGGGCCTATAACACCGATTATCTTACTGGTGCTTGAACAGAAAATTCCATATTTGTTGGTTAAGATTATGTTTCTGGGAGAAGTTGAAACTACAATTCGGTCAGATATTAAATCTAGGTTTGGTATCATGGGCTTTTAGCATGGTGGTGCCATTTTGGGCCTGTGGGTATTCTTCCCTCTTTAACAAGGGCAGCAACTGCTATTTCTCCATCTCTGACTTTCTGGGCCCAGGACATGCCTGGCTCTGTGAACCAAACAGAACTTTGCTTTGAGATGTGAAAAGGCCTTGCATTAGGGAAGTTATCTGATTTGGATTTTGAATGATAAAGAGGAAGAGTCTAAACCAGGCTCCACCATGGAATTTTTTGTGATGATGAAAAATGTTCTATGCAAGCACTTTGCAACACAATAGCCATTACCACATGTGGCCTTTGAGTATTTGAACATGTGAGACCAAGGAACTCAATTTTTTATTTCATTTAGTATTAATTACTTTACATTTCAAAGGCTGCCACATTGGATAACATGACTCTAGGCATTGAATCACTTGCCCCACTATGAACAAACACCATGCACCAAATACAAGGAAGGATTTGAATAATTTCAGAAACATATTTATATTTCCAGTTATCTTACCACTATCCAAGCCTAAAGCAATGTAGTAAAGAATAAAATGAATGCTACTATGCTTCTCTCTGTGTGTGTTAGGTGCCACTGAGTTACCTCTGACTCCTGGCTACTCTGTGAATGAGTGAGGCCCACAATATCCTGTCCTTGACAGCCCTGTAGACAGGATCCTATGGCTTCTTTGATGCTCCACTCTACAGAGGCGATAAAGAGCCTAACCCCACACATTGTAAAGCAACCAGAGACACCAGGGCTTCAAGATGATGCTGGTGGACTTCTCAGAATCACCCAGTTCATCTACCCCACCTTCTGTGTATTTTATCCATTCCCTTCTTGTACCCGTGTACAAGAGATTCTCTAAAGTATATACCTCAAGGTAGATTTGCTGGTTTGTGGGGTCTGGAACTTCCAACATGACTTCACCAGTTCATACCCCAGCAACAGTGGTTAAATTGGTTTCCCCACATTCTCAGTATTAGGAGACTTTTTAATTTTTTCCAAACTTATGAGAGTGAAATTAAGTCTCATCGGTATTTTATTTTTAGTTTTCCTGATTACTGATGAACTTGTCATTTAGTTCCCTTTCCTCTAAATTGATCATTTTTGGCCCACTTTTCTATTGGGTGATTTGGTTTTTTTTCTTTCATATTTTAAAAACGTCTTTTGGATAAGGATCCTTTTCCTGTTGTATATGTTACACATATTTTGTCCTAATCTGCTGTTTGTTGTTTAGCATTATTATTATCTCACTTGCCATTCTGAAGCTTACATCTTGACACAAAGTGATCATTCTTTTCCTCTATAATTCATGCTTTTTTTGTATATCTCTTTAAAAGGTTTTCCTTACCAGAATATCATAAAAATATCTTCTGGTTGTTACAATTTTTGTTTTTAATAATCATGCAATTTCTTTTTGTTTTTCACTTAAGATGGAGATATAATTTTCTTTCTGTAGAAAACCCAACTACCTTTTATTGAGTAGTTAATTCTCTCCTCTCTGATCAGTAATACTAGTTCTATTAGATAAGTGGACACATGCCTTTAGAATTTCTATCTGTTTAACTGATCTTTTACTTCTTTAGCTTTATAATAAACTCTGATACCTGATAGAATAAGCCTTTCTGTCTTATTAATCTTCTTCAGAATTGCATTGGATATTTTCGGACTTTTATTCTACCACATGAATTTTATAATAACTTTACTAGAGGCCCGGTGCACAAAATTCATACACGGGTAGGGTTCTTGGACCTGGCCAGTGATCAGGGCCAATCGAGGTCTTCCTTCGTTCCATGCCGCTCCCTGGTGGTTAGCATATGTCATAGCGAGCGTTCAAACACCCAAAGGGACAATTTGCATATTAGGCTTTTATATATATGGATACATTTTGTGGAAAACCATGTTGGGGTTTTCATTGGAATTACATCGAAGTTTTAGATTTATTTGGGGGAAGATTTCCATCTTTACAATATTAAAGCTTCCTATTGGTGAGCACAGTTCAGCTATCTTTTTGTAAGTAACTTCTTATGTGTTTTTTAATGCAGTTTTGAAATTTTCTAAGCAACAAATTTCACAAAATGCTTGTTTTATTTACTCTTAAGCATCAAATTATTTTTATTGTCAAGTTAGATATTTTTATTGTCAAGTTAGATTTTTTTTCAATTTATTTGTATCATACTAACTTGTAGAAATTTGTTTTTGAAGGTAGTTTTATATGTTCTGTCTTGTTGAATTATTTTATTAATTCTGTGGGACTTCCTGGACCTTCTAAATAGATAATAATACCTGAATAAATTATGATAATTTTGTCTCTTTCTTTTTTATCTATGTATCTCCATTATTTTATTGACTAGAAGCTTGAATATGGTATTAATAATAGCTCTATTATTATTCAATATAATATATAACATCTTATAATACAAAGTATATATTATATATAGACATATAATAATATAACTATTATTATAATATTAGAGGCCCGGTGCATGAAATTCATGCATGGGGAGGGAGAGGGTCCCCTCAGCCCAGCCTGCACCCTCTCCAATTGGGGAGCCCTTAGGGGATGTCTGACTGCCAGCAGTCAGGCATCCTTCTCACAATCTGGGACCACTGGCGCCTAACTGCTCACCTGCCTGCCTGCTTGATCACCCCTAACTACCTCTGCCTGCCTGCCTGATTGCCCCTAACCCCTCTGCCTGCCTCTGCCTCTGGGCCTCTCTCCAGGCCTGATCTGAAGCTTCTGTGGCAGCTGCTGATCAGGCCCTGCCTCTCTCTCTCTCTCCAGGCCTCGCCAGCAACCGCAGTGGCTGTTGATTAGGCCCTGCCTCTGTCTCCAGGCCTCTCTCCAGGCCCGATCTGCAGCCACCGAGGCAGCGGCAAGGTCTTTAAGCCTCTGCCTGGCCGGGCTGGAGGCTAACAACCTCGCCGCGCCCGCCCCACCTCCCCCCCCCCCGCCCCAGCTGTCCCACCCCTCTCTTGGTGACCGGTTGCCCGTCTGGTCTTTTAGGACGTGATGGTCCCTCGTCTTTTATAATGTAGATAGCATTGTTAATGTGGTAGTGGATATCTTTGTCTTGTTCTTGACTTTAATGGGAAAACTTTTAAGCACATGATATATGATAAAATTTATTATAATAGGCTATAGATTTTTTATTAGAAGCCTTTTTTCAAGCCAAGGATGTTTGAGTTTCCTTCTGTTTATATTTTGTTAAGAACTGTCTTCTAAAATGACACATGAATATTAAATTTTCTTGAATGCTTGGTCTGCAGCTACTGCAGTGACCTCATGGATTATCCCTTTAAATCTGCTGATTACATTGATAGATTTTCTTCAGTAAAACTTTTGTGCATCCCTGAGATAAACATGCTTGGTCTTCTTTTTATTCTATATTTATTTATTTACTTATTAGCCTCATCCAAAGATATTTTTCCATTGATTTTCAGAGAGGGTAGAAGAGAGAGGTAAAGAAAGACATAGAGAAATGTTGATATGAGAGGAATACATCAATTGGTTGCCTCCCACAGAAGCCTGTACCAGAGCCCAGGCCGGGGAGGAACCTGCAACTGAGGTACATGCCCTTGACCAGAATCAAACCCGGGACCTTTCTGTCTGCAGGCCAAAGCTCTATTCACTGAGCCAAACCAACTGTGGCTTGGTGTTCTTTTTAAAATGTATTCTTCTATTCTGCTAAACTGGATTTGTTAATATTTTATTTATTTTTTAAACTATTTTTTTAACTAAATCTTTATTGTTCAGATTATTACAGGTGTTCCTCTATTTTTTCCCCCATAGCTCCCCTCCACCTGATTCCCCACCCCACCCCATGCCCTTACCCCCTGCCACTGTCTTCATCCATAGGAGTAAGATTTTTGTCCAATCTCTTCCCGCACCACTCACACCTGCTTCCCCTGAGAATCATCAGTCCACTCCCTTTCTATGTCCCTGATTCTGTTATATTCACCAGTCCATTCTGTTCTTCAGATTTTTTATTCACTTGATTTTTAGATTCACTTGTTGGTAGGTATCTATCTGATGTCATTTTGTTGTTCATAATTTTTATCTTTACCTTTTTCTTCTTCTTCCTCTTCTTAAAGAATACCCTTCAGCATTTCATGTAATCCTGGTTTGGTGGCGATGAACTCCTTTAGCTTTTTCTTGTCTGTGAAGCTCTTTATCTGACCTTCAACTCTGAATGATAGCTTTGCTGGGTAGAGTAATCTTGGTTGTAGGTTCTTGCTGTTCATCACTTTGAATATTTCTTGCCACTCCCTTCTGGCCTGCATAGTTTCTGATGAGAAATCAGTATGGGTACTCCCTTGTAGGTAATTAACTGTTTTTCTCTTGCTGCTTTTAATATTCTCTTTGTCTTTTGCCCTTGGCATTTTGATTATGATGTGTCTTGGTGTGGTCCTCTTTGGATTCCTCTTGTATGGGGTTCTGTGTGCTTCCTGGACTTGTAAGTCTATTTCTTTCACCAGGTAGGGAAAGTTTTCTGTCATTATTTCTTCTAATAGGTTTTCAATATTTTGCTCTCTCCCTTCTTCTGGCACCCCAAAAATTCGGATGTTGGTTCGCTTAAAGTTGTCCCAGAGCTCCTTACACTATCTTCATATTTTTGGATTCTTTTTTCTTTTTGTTTCTCTGGTTGGATGTTTTTTGCTTCCACATATTTCAGATCTTTGGTTTGATTCTTGGGGTACATTGATCTATATTTGAGTTTCTGTATATTCTTTATTTCAGACAGTGTATGCTTCATTTCTGACTGATCCTTTTCCATTTTTTTGGCATTCTCATTAATATCCTTAAAGGTCTCATCAAGTTTCTCAGCGGTTTTAAGAAGATTCTTGAGTAACCTTATAAATGTGGTTCTGAACTCTATGTCATCCAGTAGTTTGCTTTCCTCCGTTTCTTTCATTTGTGACATGTTTCTTTGTCTCCACATTTTGGCTGCTTCCCTGTGTTGATGGAGTAGCTTTGTGTGGTAGGTGATCTATAGGGAGCAGTAGCTCAGCCTCCTCAATCACATGAGGTGGATGCTTTTGGTACACCCCTTTGTGGGCTGAGTGCAAAGTCTTGGTGTAGTTAAGCCTTAATTGCTGTTGGTACGCTGGGAGGAATTGACCTCCAGGCCAATTAGCTGTGAGCACTCGCTGTGTCTATAATGGAAGAACTGCTGCGCTGAAGACACGCTTATGGGGCAAGACTTGTTTCAGTGGGGCTTTGGTGTTCACTGAGTCTGCCTCTTGAATGTGTCACTTATGGATGTGAGGAGTTGAAATCTGGTGTCTCACACTGACCACTAGGTACACTGGCTTCTGGATCTCCAATGGGGTGCAGGTCAGCTATTGTCTGAGGCTACCCAGCAGGAGCTACAGTATTCTCCTCTTTGCTTGGGGTTTGGAGGTTTTGGAGCTGTGTGACCCAGGCTGAAGTTTGCTAGGTTAAGCTGCGATAGGGCAGGCCTTTCTTATGCTAAAACTGCTGCTTAGAGCTTGGGTGGGTTTGTAGGTTGTGCAGGGCAGGGTCTCAGGGTGTCACCAGGCTAGGGCGTGGCAAACAGCAATGGCTGCTAGTTAGCCAGCTCTGCTTCCCCGACGGCATCCACGAGTCCCGTGCCCCAGTGCAGTAAACAATTATTCCTGCGCACAGCTCTGCAAGCAAGCCACCCTCACTGGCAGACAGTCCAGTTTCTCCCCGTAGGAGTTTGGGTCCCCCGTGTCTCCCCAGAGACTGTATTTCAGAGTAATCGGGGGGCTTGTCTCCCTTCAGGTTAAAAAAAGCAATGCCTGCCGCCAGCCCGGATCACGCGCCTCTGTACTTCAGCTTTTCAGCGTTCGTGCACGTCTCAATGCTCTTTTTTCTTTCCTTCTAGTTGTAGAACATCCACTCAGCCAGCTTTCCTGTGGTTCTGGGTGACAGACGTTTTGTCTTTTAGTTGTAGTTTTGAAATTGTTGTGCGAGTCAGCAGTTTAGGTGTTTACCTATGCCGCCATCTTGGATTCTCTCTTGTTAATATTTTATTTGGATTTTTTACATCTATGTTTATAAGACAGGTTGGCATATAGTTTTATTTTAATAGTGTCTTCGACTGGTTTGGAAATCAAATTATATTGTCTCATAAAATAAATTGAATGTCTCTATTTGTCTCCTCTTTGGAACAGTTTGTATAAGACAGGAATGACCTGTCCCTCGACAAGGGTAAAACTCAGCTGTAAATCTTTCTGGCTGTTTCCTTCTTAGGCTGGACATTTTGACTACTGAGCAAGCTCTTGTTTTGTTATTACCATATTAGAAGTAGGTAACACTTATACAGTGCCTCTGTTCTGATCTAAGCATTTCAACAACTAATTCTCATTCATCAATACCTATTCCTGAAAGTGGACCCAGCATCTGTATTTTTTAAATCTTTTAAATGTCTACTCCAACCCCCCTTCTCATAGTACAAATTGTGTAACTGAGTCTCAGAGAGGGGATCCCACAGCTAACAGTGTTGGAACCAGTGCTCAAATGAAGAGTTTCCTAATCCCCTGTTGGCTTCTGGGAGTTTACTTGACATTGACTCTTCCACTATCTGCTACTCCACACCTGCAAAGAGGAAGGGCTCTTGCTGCCCCCTGGTGGGCTAAAATGGCAAGGAGTCCTACCTTGAGCAAAACTTAATAGTTAAAAAGCTCTAGAGTTCTGTGTGGATTAATCCTAAAGCCAGCTGCTGGTGAGGGCGCTTTACAGCATCCTTGGAAGGAGAAAACAACATCATCGATACAAAAACCCACCCACTCTGGATTGGTTAGTACCTTGCCTTCACTTGCCAACTTTAAATATAAGGCACTCCCTCACCTGAGAAACTCAGGGAGAAAATTTTAAAATCTTATTGTACCTTTTATTCCAGTCTTATGGTTCATCTCACAGGTTTTGGAGTCAAACACACCAAGGACAAATTCTGACTCCACAATTTGTTAATTTTACAGTTGGTGAGCCACATAGTATCTTTACTCCTCAGTTTTATTATCGGTAAAATGGTCGTTATAGTGCCTAATTCACACAGTTGTGAAGGTTAAATGTGAATATAAAGAGCTTGGTTTGGCGCTGTGCCTGGGACCCCCCCTCACACCCATCCTGGTTATCACTACTCTTATATTACTGAAATAGACCATGTCACCAGGCCTGAAAAACACCATCAAATGGGAAAAGAATGTTTTTCATGCCATTGTATCGCTACATAGGGGCCTGCTCTCCTCGCCCCCCAGAGAGAACTTTCGGCTCTCCACACCCCCTTCACTATAGCCTTCCACCTAACCTCTCTCTGTGAGAAGAATCTAGAACTCTGATTTTTTCCTTCATAAAAAGAGATTTTGCATGTGGTCATATTCTCTTTCCTGGGGAATCTCCTGTGAAGGATGAGATGAGAAGATGAGGAGAAAGCAGCAAAGGAGTCTGGGAATGTGTGACTGATCTAGTGGGAGAGAAACCAAGAGAGTGCATTATCCACAGTGTCTCAAGACAAACCCATCAGTTGGGCCAAATGCTCTAACAGGTTAGGCAAGACCAGGACCTAGAAATGACAATCAAATTTCACAAAGTGGAGGTCATTAGTGACCTTGGGAAAAGCAATTTTTTAAATCCTCACCCAAGGATATTTTTTACTGATTTTTAGAGAGAGAAAGAGAAACACCGATTGGCTGCCTCTCATATGGGCCCTGACCAGGGATCAAACCCTGACTGGGAATTTGAACTCGAAACTCTTTGGTGCATGGGACAATGCTCCAATCGACCCACCCAGCCAGGGTGACAAAAGCAATTTTGATGTGGTAGTTGTGAAATTCTGAATGGAGTAAAGAATTTAATACATTAAGGATAGACTTTTTATTTTGAGAAGTTTTTCTAAAAAGAGGAGCAAAGAACTAGAATGGTAAGTGGAGGGGGAAATAGTTTCTTTATTAAGATGGAAGAAATAGCCCAGCTAGTATGGCGCTCAGTGGTTGAGCACTGACCTATGAACCAGAAGGTCACGGTTCAATTCCCAGTCAGGGCACATGCCTACCTAGGTTGAAGGCTTGATCCCCAGTGGGGGGCGTGCAGGAGGCAGCCGATCAATGATTCTCTCTCATCATTGATGTTTCTATCTCTCACTCCTTCTCCCTTCCTCTCTGATATCAATAAAAATGTATTTTTTTAAAAGATGGAAGAAATAACAGCACGTTTGCCATGCTGATAGGAATGATCAGTGTGAGGGGAAGACTGAGGATGCAGCAGAGGGAGGGAAGACGTACTAGAGCAGCATCCTTCTTAGCCAGAGGGAGCAGGAGTGAGCACACAGATGAGAGCCGTCCACAGAGCAGAGACATGTTTACTTGTGATAACAAGAGGGGGGTCTATGCACACAGAAGCCCTTAGATGGATGGAATGGAAGCCTGTGCAAGTCATCTCGGATGCAGGTTTTCTCAGTGCAGTAGGAAGGTCTTCAATGAGAGTAGCTGTATGAAGTGAAATAAAGTATCATAAAGAAGGCAAGTGATATGCTCAGTTTTAGAAATAGGACTCAAAGAGTGATGGTGATGAGGTCTAGTGGGTAAGAATCTTTGCTGAAAATACTCAAATAACGAGGTTCACATGTAACTCCAACTGAAATTCAAATAATGATGAACACAATCTACGATGCTCTAAATTGTCTTTATTTTCTCATAACTACTTACACCACACTCTACAAAATGCTCTATAACATTAAGAAAACTTCTGAAACATTTATGGTGGGAATTAGACCCCGTTTACCTAGCCATCAAAACATCATGCAAACACTTATTTTCTTAGAAGGTATTCAGCTTTGTGGACTTACTAACAGGTGATGGTACATTTTAATACCACATACCACAACGAGAATCTACTCCAAGCATACAGCTTTCAAATAAAACAACATACATTCATTTTGAACCATTTCAGGTTAAATTGTTTTGTTTTCCCCAGAAGTGAAAGCTGGCTCAATCTCCTTTCCCCAGTCACAGCTTCGAGCTCATGGCAGATTTGTAAAGAATATACCGACTACTCCTGGGGATTCTTCATCCGGCAATACCGATGGTTCGTGCCATCACAGGTAGAAGAGAGAATTGGCCAGCTCCAGACTTGGTTCTTTGTGGATGCTCTGTGCCACGAGGAAGGTCAGCTTGTGCGCATACTGGCACGGTGCTGGGATACTGACTAAGCCCTGCGGGGAGAAAGTATGGGTGGTAATTAAGAGGATGACTTGTTCTTCAAAGCGATTTTCCCCTGAGATTCTTCATCTACTAGTTACATACACAATAGGGTATGTTTGTGAGTAAACAGTAACTAGACCCAGCCAACAAAGGGCATTGGCTCACTGGACCTTATGCTCGCTGTGCAGAATGGGCCGGAGGCCAGTCTGGCTTCATGGCGCTGGGCGCTGGGAGCTACCACACTCAGGGCTCATCAGTTTCCTTCAACTTAATGTTCCAAGGGGC
The DNA here is from genome assembly GCA_026230045.1 of Corynorhinus townsendii. NCBI lineage: Eukaryota > Metazoa > Chordata > Mammalia > Chiroptera > Vespertilionidae > Corynorhinus > Corynorhinus townsendii. Next base: position 62,504,792 of record JAPDVU010000008.1, on the reverse strand, counting down.
TCAGGACGAATCTTGGCCTTGGACTCTGAGAGCAGATCCCGACCTCACGCACAGGTCACAGAATAGGGCCAAGCCCGTTACTTTCCCACCAGACCTCTGAGCTGGCTTCAACGTCAACTGTTAACATGGAAATAACAATATCCTCTTTTCCTCCAGGCTTGCATAAGATAAGAGTTCATACAATAAAGTCCTCTGGGAATTACAAATATTAATGTATTAATAGTTATTGCCATTTCATTTCTATGACAGACTGGGTTTCTCCCATTGTGGACTCAAGGAGTCCTTCATTCATTCACTCATTCATTCATTTCTCCTTTGTGAAAAGTCAGACATTATGCAAGGTGTAGAGATACAAAGGTAAACTGGGGAAGAATTCCTGGGTGGGAACCTTGAATGTTGGTACTCGAGTGCCAGTAAACAGCTGTCACTCACCGGCCAGTTGTAGTAGAGATGGCACAGTTTAAATGTAAGTCTCTGCATGTGATCAGGCTTCAAGCCGTTGTCATCATAGATGACGTTATAGTAGGTGGGATTAACAGTTCCCCGACAGGCGGCTTGGCTGACCAAGTAAAAGTCATACCTGAGGGGGGAATGGAATGAATGTGAGAACGAAGACAAACAAAATGAGGCCAAACCTGAACAACACACAATGAATGTTTCATTGAACGTCGGTTTTCTAACAGCACTTACCACTCAGGACGCGTGGCCTCTGAATCCACCACGGTGCCAAGTGGTGGGTTCTGTAAGGTGTGGTCCTGTTCCATGAAGAACCGTGGCATGCACCGCTTCCTGACCACAATCACCGACAGCTTGGAGCTTGGAGCCAGAAAGACAAGAAAGTAAGACAGAGAACCGAAAATCAAGCCATGCCGCTTTCTATTTTCTGATTTTTAAAAAAGATAAGCTGACATATAAGTTTTGATGGAATAAATGAGTTAATAAACTCATTAGAAAAGCACTGCAATAACAAAGAAAATAAAAATCACCCCCAATCTCTCCTCCCCCAGAGACACATACAATTTTTAAAATTAGGTATTGTCCTCATTTGCTGCAAGAAGTGTGGGAGGTCCAATCATTTGGCTAGTTTATATCATTTAGGGAGGGGCTGGTTAATAGGACAATGAACTAAATTAGCACTTCTGAAAAATGATTCTTTTCCAGTAGCAATAGTCCCTCTTTTTTCACCTTCAGTCTGTCTCTCAATTTCTGAATAGGAAAGGAAGAACCACGAGTCCCTCTTATTCTTCACATCATTGCTTTTGAACCATGCAAAACACAATCTTAAAAGGATGGATGATGAACCAAATACACATTTGGGCCAAATGCTGAATGGCCAAGTGTTAAAGGCAGCATTTGGGAAAGCCAAGGCCAAATCCAAGTATCGGCCATCATGGAAGGGACTCTGGGATGCAAAGGTCACCATCAAATTTCACCTTAAGCATTTTAATTATTTAAAATACATATTATTGTTTCCAATATTGAGACTTAAACATTGATGTCCTAGTGCTAGAAAACTAACTCCTTAGCACTCTCAGCAATCCCTGAATTGCACACTTGTGATTCTGAATAGACACATTTGCCTGCCATCAGTGAAGAAGGAGAGATTTGGGCTCTGACAATTTGGATGCAGCTGAAGATGATCTTGCCCTCAAACCATTATGCTCTCCCTCCTAACCGTCAATGATGAGGTTAAGACAGCTCCTTTGTGGCTCTAGGCTGCAAAACTGGTTGATGGAGGTGATGATGGTGGTATAACCCTACAGAAGCCGGCTCTGCACCGCTTGGAAGATGCTTTCTGAATATTTTCAGATTATCATCCTCCCCCACTTTCCAGTTCTAATATTTTTCTTGCACTTGACATAATGAATGTTGCACTGAAACATGGAAGCTAGACACGTGGCAATGGAGCAAGGTGCCTGGTATTTAAGACCGTCTGATTCCCACGTGGCAGTGGAGCGAGGTGTCTGGTGTATAAGACGGTCTGATTCCCACGTGGCAGTGGAGCAAGGTGTCTGGTGTTTAAGATGGCTCATTCCCACGTGGCAGTGGAGCGACGTGCCTGGTGTGTAAGACGGTCTGATTCCCACGTGGCAGTGGAGCGAGGTGTCTGGTGTTTAAGATGGCTCATTTCCACATGCAGCTTGGCCTTCACAGCACTCACTCCACTAAAGTGGCCGCACACCAGTGCCTGCACTTCAGAGGGTCAGCCCTGTGTGTGGATTTGGGCCTTGAGCTTGAAGCCATAGCTTGTTTTTTCCCACGGCACGTTAACATGTCTGAGCATCTTCACAGGCCAGAGCCCCGCAGGCTTTCTGCTGCATCTCAGTGTCAGGATCTGGAGGAAGTCCCCCAGGCGCCTAAAGCCCATGCCTCCCAGGCTATTTACGTAAAACCATCCCGATTTCCTCCCATCTATAGGAAATCCGTCCATCCAGATGCAGACACAGAGCAAAACTTAACTGCCTAAAAAGGATATGCTGACATACAGTAATTCTAACAGTTATAACAAATGTGCTATACTCAGGAGTTGGAGAAAGAACAATTAACTGAAAACCTGGCATTTGAACTTGCTTCTGTCACACTGCTCAGCAGCTGTGGAACTTCATATTCAAGAAGTGTTTGGAGCTGACCATTTCCGACACCATCACGGTACACAATAATCCGTGCGGGCAAACCATGATTGTACTCGTACCATTTGTTGAGTGCTCCTGCAGAATTTGGTGTAAGAAAACAATGACTTGTGCAATACCAACAAAGAATACAATTCCCATTAAATTTCAATGGTTAGCCCTAGCTGGTTTGGCTCAGTGAATAGGGCATCGGCCTGCAGACTGAATGGTCCAGGGTTTGATTCCGATCAAGGGCACATGCCCAGATTATGGGTTGATCCCCAGTGGGGGTTGTGCAGGAGGCAGCCGATCAATGATTCTCTCTCATCATTGATATTTCTATCTCTCTCTCCCTCCCCCTTCCTCTCTGAAATCAATAAAAAAATATTTAAAATTTTCTTTCAATGTTTAAATAAGTTTGCTGTTTCAGACCACTGTGAAATAGGGTTAATACCTAACTTGGGTTGTATTTGCAATAACATAAAAACAAATAAGTTTAGGGAACATTCCTGCCTCTTTGCTATTTGAGGAATCATAATTATTTCTATACTAAAATAGATTCTTAAGCTTAGCATATTGCAGCAGTAAAATTTTAATATTTAAACAATAAATTAAAACTTAATTCATGCAATAGACATACAAATTCTATTTATATGAACCAAATTAACACTAATTTAGTTTTTTTAGTCTTTAAATCCTCTCAATAAATACAGACTGGATAAGTTTAGTTCATTTTCTTTTTTAATGAGCATGCATATGAAAATATAAGGAAAGACCTTGGCTGTTCCTCTGGAAGCATCTCCACAGGGACTCACCCAATTAGATTCCACGTCTCACTGACAATATAAATTTTATAAACATTTCCACCCACTCTAACTAAAAATCACCAAAAGGCAGAGACCAGACAGTAACTCCCACCCAACAGAAACTTTTCATAACCACTAAAAAAAAAAAAAAAAAAGACCAGGTTTTGAAGTGAGAAGAAGGTAATAATATATTAAAGATGCAATGATTCTTTTTGTGTATATATTGTATATACAATTGTATAAATTTATCATCCAGGGAATTCGTTTTAAGTTGATAGAAGATGATCATATATGTAAGTCCATTACCAACACCTATCATCAAATTCACTTTCTTAGTAGAAAAAAACTCTTTAAAAACCCCCAAAGTTTACAGATGGGAAAACGCAGCTCGGGGAGGGAGTGAGGTGCACAAGCACACCATTCAGGAATGACAATGCCAGATCCAGGCCTGGGCTGGTGGAGGGTGGGAATTCCAGGTCCCTCTTTTCACCAAGTGACACTGTGAAGAGGGCACCCTTCCTCACCTGCTGTCTTCCCCATCTTCTCCTGCTATGCCACACGGCCTGCAAACATCCCCAAAGCTTCTCTCCTATTTCTACACCTAACACTCTGTCGTAATCTTCGTTCCTCTGGGGTAGGTTTCTTTTGGCTTTCAAGCTACTTGCCAGAGCCACCAGCAGCTACAAACTCTCCCTCCTCCTGGCTTTCTGTTTATCACACGCCCCGCCGACAACAATGTGAATTCCACAGTCTGAGTAACGACACAGCTCTGGGGATCTCCAACTGGCTGCCCATTGACTCAGGTAGGCTTGGGGAGTTTGCTTCCTCCTATCTGCTCTACTATCTGCACATGGACCTTGGGTCTTGGAGCCCACCCGCACTGTTATGGTTTAGTACCGATCATGAAAACCTTTAAGCAGTCTGCAACCTCAGTGGTTGTTCTCTGAAGGATACAGCGGGAAAACCACCTAAAGTAAGCAAAGAACAAAAGTAAGGTTCAAAAATTGCTACTATATACATGCATTAGGGTTAAATTAAGAAATAAACATTACAAGTAAAAATCAAGGTTGTTCATAATTTTGTATATGCTATATGATCACAAATATATTAAAATCTCACCCACCCCCAAAATGAAATTTATTGAAAAGGAGAAACTAAAGCATTGTGCTGACATCAGACACATCTGGGTTCAAATCCTGGCTGTATACTCATCAACTACATGACTGCCATGCAAACCTAAGCTTCAGTTTCCTCACTTGTAACAAGGACATTTACAAGCTGGTATGATAGTTACTGCCTCACGGGGTTACTGTAAAAATTAAATTAGATAATATACATAAAGTGCTTAGCACTGGCCACATAAAAAGCACTAATAGAGGCCTCTAGGTTATTATTATAAAGGAATTTATTAGTTTAGCTGATTTCTACTTTCAAAATAGTCAAAGATTTCTCAAGCATAAGCTCCCACTTCTAATGGTGAGCCTTTTGGACTTAAAAAACTTAACATGATTAACTTACTTATATTTCAGAAGCAAGTTTTCTTGCTAAAGTCATCAATTCATTTGAAGCACTTAGAAAATGAAGTTCACTAAGTATGCCATCTGCATTACTATAGTTCTCTAAATATAGGCAACAATAATGATGCAATTAGGATGCTGCTAACTGGCTGGACATCCTTTATCTGCTTGATTAGGGAAGTGATACATGTAACAAGGATCTCTTTCAGCCTGGAATGAAGTTGGAGGCATGCTGCTATTTTTCCTATTTTCCACAATCCCAAATAGATACCCAACCACAAACTTAATGGAGTAAGTCAAACAGCTGAAGTCTAGGAAGAAGGAATTTGCCAACAGCTCCTACTGCCGCAAAGCAATGTTTAGTTACAAACATGGAAACAATTTTAAGAACTACAATTTAATAAGAACTATGAGCTCATGTTTAATGTGTTATCCCTAATCCTGCCTATGTTTTTCCCTCTGCCTTTTGTTTTTAATAGTTGTGCGAACAGCCACCATATCAAGTTCTGTGAGCATTAATAATAATATAACAACAAGAATGAATCCAGGCAATCTGACTCTCAACTGCTTGACATAATATATGTAAAGTTCCTAGTACAATGCCTAAAACAGTGCAGATGTTCAGAAAATAAATGCACAAGAATTTTTACATGGCCATCCTTTTGGGAATATGACTAGCATGTGAACAATTGTCCTAATGTATGTGTAAAAATAGTTATTTAATGTGGCAATGTATTGCCCCAATATTATCAATCATTTATATATGTCAGTATAATTTATGACCTTAAGTATTCACATTTTAAAAATACTAGTAAATAAAGAATACGAATTATTCCTTGCTGTATAGTCTTCAGTTAAACCACAATTAATAGTCTAGCTAGTGGAAGAATAGGTTAGAGTCACTGTAAAAGTACCTGGTGATTCTGAGGTTAATACTGGCCACAAATCCAACCACCACCATTCCCTTGTTGAATGCATCTTTACAGACATCGATACCAACTACCATCAGGGACTTTAACTGTAAAATTAAATTTTTCATGATTTTAATGGGATGAGGTATTATTTCCGCAAGCAATGACTTAATATAAAAGTTTTAAAAATTACCCCCCATTATTTAATTATTCAAGTTAAGCTATGTGCCAGGAAGATCAAGGTCTAGGTGAAGCAGATTATTAAACTAGAAACCAAAGAGACGTCAAGAGGAAGGGAAGAATATGGTACATACTTTGCTTTAAGAGACTCAATAGAGTCTAAAATAGCAACCATCCTTTGTGGAGATGATCATGAGTTATCAGTGGTTCCAAGGATTCTGGGAAAGTGCTCAGTCCATTTATCCCTTGCCTCTGGGCTGAAGGAATCTGAAGAGGAATTTCAGCCCCCTTTCTTCATATCTCTAAGGACTCCTTACCTGGCTATGCAGCTGGGGTCACCCTGCTTATAGAAGCATAAGAGAATGGGCTACATTCCCTCACTTCTCATTCCTGAACTTCCTCCCACAGTGGCCACAGTTCAGGAAAGAGAAGAGGATTTTCTCAGTTCCCCACACAGTTTGGAGATTCAGATGATGGACTCTGCCAACTCTCCAAGGTTTGGGGAGGCCCATCCAGAATGCAAGACTACTCTGAGAGTTAGCACCTGGTGGAAGCAGATAAAGGCAAAGGCCATGGAACACAGATTTCAAATAGCTGCCAGAGGCTCTAAAGCAGTGGTTCTCAACCTTTCTAATGCCGCGACCCTTTAATACAATTCCTCATGTTGTGGTGACCCCCAACCATAAAATTATTTTCATTGCTACTTTGTAACTGTAATTTTGCTACTGTTAATGAATCATAATGTAAATATCTGTGTTTTCCAATGGTCTTAGGCTCTACAGCAGCGGTTCTCAACCTGTAGGTCGCGATCATATATGTAAGTCCATTATAATCTCAACCTGTCGCGACCCACAGGTTGAAAACAGCTAGCAGGGTCGCCTAAGACCATCGGAAAACACAGATATTTACATTACGATTCATAACAGTAGCAACGAAAATAATTTTATGGTTGGGGGTCACCACAACATGAGGAACTGTATTAAAGGGTTGCGGCATTAGAAAGGTTGAGAACCACTGCTCTAAAGCAAGTCCTTCCAAGTCTATGCCAAACTAGATTCTCTCCCATGAACTATTCTCTTATCAGCTTAACTGAAGCTCCTTGAGAACGGGGCTACGCCTCGCCTGTGCACACCTTCACAGTGGCTTGTGTAAGCCAAACCCAGAGTAGAGCTCAACAAGCAAAACAAATACCTCTGGGATCCTATAAAAATATCTCCTACTTCGATTTCATTTTTTAAATGAATTAATCAGCCCGGCCGGCATGGCTCAATGGTTGAGTATCAACCTATGAACCAGGAAGTCACAGTTCAATTCCCGGTCAGGTTACATGCCAGGGTTGCAGGCTTGATCACCAGTGTGGGGTGTGCAGGAGGCAGCCAATCCATGATTCTCTCTCATCATTGATGTTTCTCTCTCTCTCTCTCTCTTCTTTTCCCTTCCTCTCTGAAATCAATTTTAAAAAAATATTTTTTAAAAAAATGAATTGATCAATTGACTAATTATTAAAAGGACAGGAGTGACAGATTCCTCACAGGGATCTCAACGGCCCACAGCTCGCCTCCTAGTTTACAGATCATCTGCATGGCAATCTTGGTGGCAATACTCATCATCATCCCCTGTTTACTCAAGGTCCGAACAAGCACACACTGGCTTGGGACTGGGCAGTCGGAGCTCAGATATTTTTTAATGGATTCATAATAGTTCTGCTGAGTGGAAGGCAGAATACACATGACCTAAAAGCAAAGAAAAGAAAAAAAAGAGTCAATTTACTTATGCTTAGAAATTGCTTTTTAAAGAAAAATGAATACATGGATTCTTCAAACATCTTTTGCCCTTATGTTTTCAAAAGGCAAATGTGAACATGTCTACAGGTCTTTAAACTTTGGCAATTAATCAAGGCCATTTGAAACATCTTCTCATCAGCCATCCACTCCACCAAGCCCAACTCCGTCTTACCATCTCATCTCCCTCGGCCAACCCTTCCCATCCCATTCACTTCTCTACTGATTTCACTCTATCGCGTCATCGAGTTCCCTTCTGACCGAGCTCTTCCTCCAGCCACCTGCCCCCTCTCTGCATGACCCTCTATGGCTCTCCTGTTTCACCCCCTCTGTCTCCCAACTTCACCTACAGAAAATTGGCTTACACTGTGGTCTTTTTCCCATTAGGTACTGAACAACCAAAATAAAGGAAACAAAAACAATGTATGTTTTGTTTCCTGGTACTTGAAAGTAGGGATATGGGAAGAGAGAAAATAAGGAGGAAGAAACTCCGGGTCCCCTGATATATTTTAAGTCCACCCAGCCCTGTCCCTGCCCTACTTATCAGGTGTTTCCCTCAGAGAAGGATGACCCCTGGACTACCTCCACCTCCTTTCTACCTTCTATTCTCTACCTTCAAACCCCCCCTAAACTATAGAAAAGAGAGGTACTGTCATGATAAGCAAAAGAAAACAAATAAAGTTACTTTTTCACCTATAGATCTGTTCAAAATCATAATGCCCAGTGCTAAAGTTATTTATACTTGATTAGAGAAAGTAGGAAAAGGTATTCTTAAATTGTCAGCAAAATTATCTTAGGAACCTTCCTTCCTTCCATCCATTGAGTTTGGGGCCACACAAGATAGGTGGTAGAAGCAAGGCAGTGGCCCAATAGGACCAGAGCCAAAGAAGGTGGGAGCCAAGTGAGACTGGTTACACTCCAGGGATGGAGAAGTAAGCATACATTTAGAAAATAATAGCGGCCACTAGCAGAGGAGGAGGGGTACAAATTTGGAAAGGGAGAATGCTTTCCTGTGGTACTGAATCATAACTGGAGGTATGAACATGTTTTTAATATATACATAGGTACATATAATAATAACATAGATGTAGTTATGTATAACATATATGTATGTACATGCAGGCACATGCACACACATATTTGCCCCAGCTTTGCCCATTGAGAGAGCCTGGGACAGCAACACTCCAGTAGCAAATGAGCACATCCAATGCCCAGATCTTGGTTTCCAAATACTGTTCTCTACCCAGAGGAATCAGGGCTCATTAGAGAAATTTCTGATTCCAGAGCTGGGCAGCAAAACTTCAAAATTAGCCTGGCATATCTCATTGTGCCAGACAGTAAGGATGTGTTCCAAGGACAATGGGGACATGTCAAAAAGACACAGAAGCCAGCTTGAACGGGACTCTCACTGGAAAAACCAGGGACAATTTGGGCATAAAAATAAAGAGTAGTAGTGGACTGTAAGGTGTAAGTAAAATAGGGATCCATACTGATATAAATAGATGAATGAAGAATTGGAGAGAAAAGGAAGCTTTTATGTATATATAATGGCACCTAATAAATATAGAAGGAAGTATAGAATTAGAAAGCCACCATTTGGCAACCATCATAGCAATAATGGATTCAAACAAGAATTACTAATGGATTCTAAAACTAGTGGGTAAAAGTTTGATGAGGAATAGATATTTGCAGAGTCTCAAAGTATCTCCCTATCAAAAAGAAAAAAAACTAATTATAAAGAGAAAAAGAATAACTTGATAGGTACCACCTTAATCAATAGGTTACCCAGTGAGAACACAGATTCATATTTCCGCCCAAAGTGCATAACCTGAATTTAATCATAAGGAAACATTGGACCAACCCAAATTGAGGAGCATTATACAAAATACTGGTCTATACTCTTCAAAATTAGAAGGCCATCAAAGGCAAGGAAAAAACTATGGAACTGTTACAGATTGCACACGAAACTACAGAGACAGCACAACAAAGTGCAACACATTAGATCATTTTACTAGACAGGACATACAGATGGGAAAATGTTCATGGAGTCTGTGGATTAGCTGGTCTACTGTTTCTTGATTCTGATGGTTGTCCTATGGTTCTGCAGGAGAGAGATCTTGTTTGTAGGGAATATGCACTGAAGTATTCAAGGCTAATGGAATATCATGTCTGTAACTTCCTCTCAAATGGTTTTTGGAAAAAAGAGATAGATAGATAGATAGATAGATAGATAGATAGATAGATAGATAGATAGATAGAATAGATAGATGTTAGATAGATAATGATAAAGCAAATATAAAATGTCAACAATTGGAGAATATGGGTGAATGGTATATGGGAGTGTTTTGTACTAGCAACTTTTCTGTAAGTTATATTTTATTTTTTATTGATTTTAGAGAGGAAGGGGGGGGAGAGAGAGAGAGAGAGGGAGAGAGGGAGGGAGAGAGGGAGGGAGAGAGGAGAAATATTGATCAGTTGCTTTCCATATGAACCCTGACCAGGGTTCAAACCCACAACCTGGGTATGTGCCTTAACCTGGAATGGAATCCACCACCCTGAGCCACACCAGCCAGGGTAAAAAAAGTCCTTGCCCTGAGGGTGAGAATACCCTTTGTTTAGTACAGCATCCTTATGGACCATTTATTCTGTGTCTGACTGAAGAGCTGAACTGCTCTGCATGAGATGTGAGCAGGAATGTAGGGAACTGGGATGAATGAGCTAGAAGGCAAGAGGAGAGGATGGGACAGGAAAGGCACTGCAGTGTAGTGCAAGGCCTCCGCCTCGGAGAAGAGCACACACTTCCAAGAAACAGGAATAGTTGAGGTTTTGTAAGAACAGGGATGTCAATTTTAACTAGTCTGCAATGTTGGAGTGTGATGCCATCAAACCTTGGCTCCAATCCCTGTGCAAGGTCAGTCTCTCTCTCTCTCTCTCTCTCTCTCTCTCTCTCTCTCTCTCTCTCTCTCTCTCTCTCTTTCACACACACACACACACACGACTACTTTGGGAAATGAGGCAATTGTGGAAATCCCACAGGCTAATGCGATGCAGGAGGAAATGGCACTCACGAAAGATGAAAACACACACAGGAAGGCAAGAATTCAGGGGAAGTAGGAACATGGGGCCATAGTTGACATGGAAAACCCTTACCCTCCAAGAATACCTGAAACACTGCAAAGAACACGTGTGCCCCAACATTTATGGGATAAGATAGGAATCAATTTATCTTAAATATCAAGTGAAAGATGACCCCCCAAGAACTAGAAAAATATGTAGGCACCCAAGAGGCTGATATAGGGGTAACAACAAGTATTTTCAAGTTAATATTAGAAATAGGAAAGAAAAATAAACTGTTGATTAAAATGCTAAGATTAATACTCTCTTGGATGCTTGGGGAAATGCACAGCCATTTGTAAACATCACAGGAGATCATGTTCAGATTCTTTCAAGACTGTTATCTCCAATAAAAAATAAAAATTATACATGAAAACACAAAAATGATCCTGTACTCACCAACTGAACATCAGGATCAACGTGTTTCTGTATAGCGCCAAAAAATGCAGCTGGACTTTCCTGTACTTTTGTGCTGTGTAAAAAGATTAATTTTGAAGATATAAAATCCCCTTTGTAGTAGCACATAATCATATAGTTAAAATAACACAAGTGGATTTTTATAACAGACTGGCAATTTGAGAAAAAAATCATTAGAGAAAAGTGACAACCTTTTGAGTCTAAAATCATTTCTCACATGCCAAGATATGCCAGAATTATGTAATAACCATTTTTACTAGCTTAAAAGTAGTTTGGGGGAAATAAAATTTTCTGAACTGTTTGGTATCCCTACAATTAGTAATTCTGTTGCTCAAAATAAGATGGAAAGCAAACTTTGGAAATCACAAGTCTCAATAACAAGTGTCTGAAAGAGGATTCAAGTTAAACTAGGAGTAAGATTTCTCTAATACCAAATCGCCATAAGAATTTTAAAATGAATGTTTCAAAATCATCAGGTTAATGAGACCAAAATATTCAGCTAACCTTGAAACTGTATGATTCAGACTAAAAGATTTTCCCCCCGTCTGCGACAGCTTGTTTGAAGCCTTAACCAACCAGTCAGCGAGTACTTATCAATGATCTGTTCTGTGCTTAGGGGACAGAGGCTACAGAAATAATTCCCACACGGAAGAATTTCCAAATCCACTTTCTTTAGGTACAATCAGCCTCTTTTGAGTGTGTATGACTGGACTGCCCCAATGCCCTGTGACCTTTTAAAACTTGCCCAGCAGGGGGCAGGACCACTGCCTCCTGCTTGCTGATTCCAATGAGCTGTCGGAAGGTTTACAGCTAGCTCTGTTAAAACTAAATGCTTCTGACTTTTCCAGTTCAATCTCTTGAATGCAAAGACCGCTGTCTTACTGTCCATTCCTTCCAAAGTCATCTGGCAAATGTTTCAGGTGGGAGACACTATGCACATAAGTCTCATGGGTAAATGGATGCTTCACTGGGGGAAGGCGGGCAGGGGGAGATGGAACAAAATACGGGCTTTCAAATAAAACAGTCCAGGGACAGAACATGAGCACGGGCTTGCCCATGGAACAGGTGTGAGAAAGGTGCCCGCCCAAGGTCTGCTGACTGTGGCTTCTTCCATTAGTCTTTCCCTGCCTTATTAATTAGCTCATGGTTTAAGAGAAATTAGAGCAGGTGAAACTCAAACCAGGCAATCTGTTAACAGATTTGGTCAGAGGAGAATTCTAAACTGCGGTGTAAAATGAGACCTTGGGAAGATCTGTGGTTTTCAACAATGCTGATGTAATTAATTAGCAATTATGTGTTTAAATAATAATTTCCCCTCCCAATGAGGACATCTGCATCTCCACCATCACATGGGAAGAAGTATCCTTACTAAGGATAGAAAAAGCTCCTTGCTAAGCATGCCAAGCTCCATAAAATGAGACATGACCAACTTTATGACTTTTTAAAAAGCAAAACAATGTTCAGTTTGGAGTGTGCTTGGGTATGTCTGGATCGCTTACTAAATTGAAAGCAACTAATTTATCTTTCTCATCCCCCAAACTGGCATTATCTAACATAGAGTAGATACTCAATAAATGTTGAAAAAATAAATGAATGGCCTTGGTTTTAACAGAAAACTATGTAAATGACTCATTTTATACTAAAGTAACAGCATCAGAAAAACTTATTTCAGATCTATTTTTACATTCAATTATAAAGCACAAAATTTACCAAATAAGTCAGGAAATACAACTTTCATTTTTGTACTATCCCATTTGCTGTTAAGTTTTATAAATAACTAATATGAAAGAATTAAAGAAAAAAGCTGAGAAGGCAATATATGGATTTATACCCAAATTACTACTGAAAGACTTTGAGGTAATGAGACCTTTGCCTTAAAAAAAAACACCCTGAAAAGATAAGTTTTACAAAGACCAACATGAAGTATATTTAAACTGTATGAAAATTTAATCATTGCAATAGTCTATTTACTTAGAACTATCTTCTTGGCACTTCCTATTAAGAAACTTTGGGGAGATAAAGAAGCCTTTATAGCTAAATCAGCTCTTATTTCCTAGATTCTAACTAAACTAAACACATATAAGAAAGGTTGGGGTGACTGACAGGGCATGCTCACATTTTGGGATAGTCCACATTAAACCCCGTGGAACTTCCAACTCTTCTCAAGCAGCTCAGAAAGTGCTCGATCATGTTTTCAGCTCTGCTGCTACATATAATCAGCCATTTACTCAGAGACTGTGCACTTAAAATCTTGCAACTTCGAATATCCTTGGACCAATCAGCAGCAGACACAGGTTGACACTCGGAAAAATAATGATCATGATAGAGTTGAACATTTTATTCAGAAAACAATTAAATAAAGAGTGTGAAGACGGTCCACATTGTCTTAAAAGAACTATTTAATACAGTTTGCTATTCAGACTTGAAACACTAATATAAGCTCTGCAGGTGTAAACAGAACCCAAGGTACTTCCTGGGAGTGGAGGCATCTGAGCATCACCCCAGGTCGGCCACTCGTGGCTGCAGAGCCTTAGACACGTCCCTTTACTTCACAGGCCTCCACTGTGCCCAAAAAGGGGGTCTGGTTCAAAGATCTCTAGGTTCCCTTCCAGCTGTAAGGATCTCTGACCCGGACTATGAATGACTCAGGTGAGCAGACTGTCCAGTTTGGTCTCTTTACTCTAGGCATCTAAGTAGGTCAAACAGAAAATGCTGATCACTGATCCTCGGTCCTCATAGTAAAACCAGCAAACCCTACAGGGCAGTTAAGAATATATGTATTTAAGGAGTAGCTACATCTAGGAGCAAAGATGAGGCCAGGACGCAAGCTTCTTGCTCACTCGGGAGGTTCCCCAGGTGACCAGAGAAAGCAAGCTCCCTGCACTGAAGAGGGGAGACGTGAGACTGTTCACTAGTCTCTGTTTATATCCATGGGCTGAACTGGAATAGAAGTGTCCTTGGTATGGTGAGCCGGGAAGAGCCACTGTTAGAATTTAGAAGAACCACACTGCAATCTACTCCCTTGCTCCTCAAAGTGTTGTCTTGCAGCAGCATGGCTAGTGCTGTGAACTTGTTGGAAACACCTAGTTCTGGGCCCCGCCCCAGACCCACCAAATCAGGATCTGCATTTTACTAAGTTGCCAAGTGATTCATCTGCACATTAATGTTTAAGAAGCATTATCATCCCCTTGTTTTACAGACTCCGAAGCTGTGGCTGAGACAGGTTATGGAGCAGTTGGTGGCAGTGACAGGTTCAGAATGCTGGTCTTGACATTTCAGCCAAGGCACTTTCCACCAAGCACTCTGACTTTCAACCACCAGCTATCCTTACGATGCCTTGACATTAGGTGGCGAGGCAGGGACTCAGCTCCAAGAGGAGACCTTAGCCTGAGAATGAGGGGAAGGGTTAGCCCTCCCATGAATGGTTCTGTCTGGAGCCAAGGTTTATTCCTTCCCATTACAGCGGGTATGAGGAGAGTCATGGCCCTCTCACCTACACTCCCACCTGTAAGGACTGTAAGGAGACCAAGGACAAATGCCCAAGGCCCACTGGTGTCCATGAACCTTTAGTTTACTCGTTTTCTAGAACCTAATTCAGAAAAGCAGAATTGGTCAATTCCCAACTTCTTGACCAATTCTGCTTTTCTGAATTGGGTTCCAGAAAAGCTATAGGGGGATGGCTACAGGTGGTACTCAGCCACCTGTAGCCATCCCCCACCACCTCTAGGGGGCAGCCTCTTCGTTTTAGTGCTCTGTCTATGGAGTCCTGTTTCCAGGCCCAAAAATGCAAGAAACACTCTGACAAACAGGACTTTACTTACGGAGATGATGAGACAAATCATTTTAAATATTTAAATCCTGCTTTATATGTGGAACTAAAATTGAGCTTCTCTTTATTGACTCCTGACCAAAGTCCTAACGGGGCCTACCTATTAGTACTTTACAAAAATTATATTTTGTTTTTAAAAGTAGTTTTCCCTCAGCTTTTCCAGTAAAGTGTTGGTAATTTGGAATAGATTAACAAAACGAAATGATGAAAAAAATCTGCATTCTGCCAACACAAGCCATTCGTTGCTCAGTTACATTAGTTTAGGCATCTCAGTTTATATCAAATAAGGCAAGAAGAGAGCCTTTACAATAAAATAAAATATAACTGAATTTTGAAATAGGGAGGAACATGGAAAAAAAAAGATAATGTGTAATTTTGCATAAAATAGATTCATTTCTTCAACTAAAGCCTAAAGCCCTAAAGAAGCAATGATTGGTCTCTTGAAGTTTCAGAATGCCTTCCTCCCTAAATGCTATGGCTGGGGATGTGCTCTGTGCGAATTTCTTCATGTTTATGCCAATTGAGCAGCATTTTACTTTGGGATAAAAACAACTCTGGTATCAGGAAAAAATGTATTAAAATTAACCTTCACCAGTAAGTAGAATTTTCCCAGTTACTATGATTTTTTTTTTTTTTTACTGACATAAGAGTACTAACAGTATCCTATAATAGGTGGGCATGTTTTAATTGCAATGGCTTAAAATACCATTTTTTAAAATGCATCTTTAAATGTGACACCACATCAAACTGGCTGACCTAAATCATGTCTTCTGGGTGCTGCTAAGCCGAGCAAGTACCCTGAAACTGAAAAGGAAAACAGAGGGACCTCGAGGTTTAGGACAAAGGGAGTGTATGAACATGGGCACAGAGAAACCTAATGAATGTGGCAAGCCCACTTGGTCACTCTGGCATATGATGGAACTTACACCCATTCAAGCAAATACTGTTAAATAAATAAAAAATCACTGCACTTACTATGTGGTCTTGCATTAATATTTTTTCAGAAGGCACAATCCTGCCAGTCAGTGACATTTGGCGTCCAAAATGCAGCCCCCAGGTCTCCAGCTCAAAACGAGCATCCTTGTTTCTGTTGATAGAGTTGAGTCTTAAGTCATTCAAGTGCTTATTTTCTAGAGAATTTAATAATTAGAGACAGAATTATAACTTCCTGGATTATTCAGAGACTGATTTTTTGTTTGTTTGTTTTAGGATTCCCAACTTATTTCTAATCACTCATGGTTTTTCTCCTGCTCAAAAGAATTATGGGACAACTGTGCCCATCTGGGACTGGCAGGGATGGATAAAGCTTCCAGTGCAGCACGTTGATTAGCAAAAAATGGGCCTGTGAGTCAGACAGACAGCTTAACTCCTAGTGCTAACATTTAATGATATGTGACCTTGAGCAAACTCCTAAAACTTCTTTCAAGATTTTGTTTTTTTATTTTTAGAGAGAGAGGAAGGGAGATCAGCCCAGCTGGTATAGCATGGTGGTTGAGTGTCCACCTATGAACCAGGAGGTCATGGTTTGATTCCCGGTCAGGGCACATGCCTGAGTTGCGGGCTCAATCCCCAGTGTGGGGCATGAAGGAGGCAACCGATCAATGACTCTCTTTCATCATTGATGTTTCTATCTCTCTCCCTCTCCCTTCCTCTCTGAAATCAATAAAAACATATTTTTGAAAGATTATTCTACAACAATGTTGCCCAGTAGAAATATAAAGCATATTTCATTTAAATTTTCCAGTTGCTGCACTAAAAAAGTAAAAATTAACAAGTGAAATTATTTATATACATATATATTATTTAACCCAATGTAGCCAAAATGCAACCATTCCAAGATGTGGCATTAACCACATTTTAAGTGCCCAATAGCTATGTGAGGCTACAGTACCAGACAGTGACGTTTTAGGAGGTCAGCAGGGAGAAGCTCAATTTTCCCATCACAGGTTACACAGCTCATTGTCACAAATGAGTGCAGGAATGCCATCTGAGAATCAGGTGTGTTGAACCAAAGGGCACAAAGGTATTCCTAAGTTTAAAGAGTACACAGAGGAGTTTTCCTAATGATCAGTGTGCTGTGGCCACTCTATTAGGATCTGAACATTCCTGACCCTGAAAATTGGGGGCCTGGAGTGATAGTTTAGAAGGATTTTTTGTTTTTTAAAATATATTTTCATTGATTTCAGAGAGGAAAGAAGAGGGAGGGAGAGACAGAAAAATCAATGATGAGAGAGAGTCATTGATGGGCTGCCGCCTGCATGCTCCCTTTTGGGGATCGAGTCCACAACCCTGGTCAGGGAATCCAAAGGTGACCTCCTGGTTTATAGGTCAACAGTCAACCACTGAGCCACACTGGCAGGGCAGATTTTGTTTTTTCAATTACAGCGCTTTTCTTCATTCAAACTTTCATCCAGAGCCTCACTGTATTAAATGGATGAAAGCAGAACCAGCTAGTTCAGAGGTCAGCAAACAGCGGCTAGCGAGCCACATGCGGCTCTTTGGCCCCTTGAGTGTGGCTCTTCCACAAAATACCACGTGCGGGTGCTCATGTACAGTGCGATTGAAACTTCATGGCCCATGCACAGAAGTTGGCTCTCAAAAGAAATTTCAATCGTTGTACTGTTGATATTTGGCTCTGTTGACTAATGAGTTTGCCAACCACTGGTCTAGTTGAAGTGGATGGTACTTCTGCCAGTGTGACCCAGGACAACATAATTCACAAATGCCTCGCTCTGAGACAATAGGAATGAGACATTCCCACCAGAGAATGAAACATCCCACAGATCAGCCAGTTCTATACCGAGGCCTTCGGCGGGTACACCCTGGTCCTGGGGAGGCACCCCCGTACCTCTGGATGTCATCAGCAAGCCTGGCCAGGCGCTGCTGCCTTCCTTGTGGACTGAGCCGTGTTTCTTCCGCTACAGCCTTCATCAGTTGGAAATCCGAGGTTGCCTGGCTAGTCAGTCCTATGAAATGTAAGCAAAAATAAAGTGAAAAAAGTGAATAGTCTACAATGTAATCCCAACCCATCTCAGGCACAGTGTAAGCTTTTCATAGTTAGGGTCTGGATAGCACTCCCCAATAGAAATGATGCCACACGTGTCATTTTAACTTTCCTAGTAGCCACGTTAGGAAGGGACGGAGGGAAGGAGAGAGGGAGGGAGGGAGGGAGAGAAAGAAAGAAAGAAAGAGGGAAGGAGGGAGGGAGGGAGGTACTTTAAATAGTATGTATTATTTAACTCAATATATCCAAACTACTATCATTTCAATATGAAATCAATGTAAAAAATGTATTGAGTTATTTTCCCATTTTTTTATACTAAGTCTTAGAAATCTAGTCTGCATTTTGCACTCATGGCACATCCCTTAACCATGTTCGTTACATTTCAGGTGCTCAGTGAATGCATGTGCTTTCTGGCTACCTTAAGGTACTGTGCAGATTTGGAATATCAGAACACCACTAGACTAAGCATCCCTTCCTTCAAGGAATCTATCCTTACAAGTATTTCTAATCGCAAAGTAAACATCTACACACCTTCACTGGTTTGAGCAATACAAAAATGTAAAAAGTGAAACCCCTCCCTTCTTAGTCCCACCCCGTTAATCAAACGAACATGCTGAAAAGTACTCGAGACAGTTACACAGATTCCACTCTACAGTGAAGATTACCTTCGGGAAGCACACGCAAAAGGAAAATAAGAGTCCTCTTGGCAAAGGACACGGGAGAAACAGTCAAATCATTCCCTAAACTAGTGAGTTTTAAAAATGAGGAAGGGCAGTAGCTTGGGTTTAAGAGAACATCCGGGGCCTATTTATTTTACATAGAAGTAACAAATGGAATATACGAGATGAAGAAAATAGGTAACCTTTACTGTGCCAAGCAATTTCCAAAGGGCACTCTATCCTCCCCACTTTCTCTACTACCAAGTAAAGTCCTTAAGGGCCCCTCCTCCATGGGCTGAGTTCATGCTCAGGTGCTCAGCTAACTGAAGGAGGTCCTGCCCACTGCTAAATGTCAGAAGCCTGAGCCCGATCAGGAGCCTGCCGGAGCATGAAACATAAACATTACCTGTTAGGAAGCAGAGCTCGGGTATCAGGTGAACCATCTGAGCCTCAACGTCATTTCTCTTGCTTTTCAACAGACTAACAAGCATTGGCTGATGTAGGTCAGATAAAGTAATATCATATTGCTATAGAATGCAAGATTAATGAGGGAAAAGTTAATATGGAAACCATAAAATGAGCATCTCTGCTTATAAGCAACAAGGTAAACGCAAAATGAACAGATAAGCAAATATTTCAATGAAGAAAAAAAAATCCCATGGTTACCTAGTCATTTCTACTTCCTCCTTCTCGGGTTCTATCTTTTATATCAGAGGGCCAGTCTTTAATTATCTTTTACTAGAGGCCCAGTGCACGGATTCGTGCATTGGTGGGGTCCCTCAGCCTGGCCTGCACCCTCTCACAATCTGGGACCCCTCAGGGGATGTCGGAGAGCCAGTTTCAGCTCAATCCCCACAAGCCAGGCAGAGGGGCCCCACCTGTGCACGAATCTGTGCACCGGACCTCTAGCATGCATATAAGATCTTTAGTTAATCTCTGCCTGCCCTCCCACCTCCCCCATCCCCCCTTCCCTCTGAAATTCATCAGTCTGTTCCATGTTCCCATGCCTGTGGTTTCTGCTCCTGCATTGAGCCTCTGCCCCTGGTGGTCATTTTGCATCATAGCTACCAAAAGGTCAGCTGCTCTGGTCGCTTAGGCTTTTATATATATAGATAGGACAACATTATTCTGTCGTTTTTAATCATTTCCATGCTCTCTTTTGGGTTTCACCCACAGACAGAGGAGCCCCCAGCTGGCTCCATACACAGTGCCCAAACCTCCTGTAGCTGCCTCAAGGCCAGCATCTCCACTACTGATGACTTAGGCGGGCTGCCCATGCATAACTAATGGGCTCCAAGATACCACATTCATTTTGAAAATATCTATACACAAGTTGGAGGCAAGGGTTATTTTAAGTCAACCTCAGCTTTCCCAAAAAAAGAGCTTAACTTCCAGGATTGTTAGATGTTATAGGGAAGCAGCTGTGAAGTCTGACAAATGTGAATCTGACCCCCGACCCTTCTACTTAATTGGACAAGGACACTGGAGAAGTTACCTACCTTTCCTCACCTCTGAAATGAGAATAGTAGATCAGAAGTAGCCCATGGAACCACTAGCATTGTGTCTGGTTTTTTAATGAACTCCTACCTCACCCCCTTGCTTCTCCCATTTCAGTGTTTTCAGAATTTCAGTATTTTCACCTTGCCAAAAGTTCATTTCTCTTCCAAAGGCAAAGGTTCCAATTAACATTCATTTCCAGTAGCATTTGCTCAACACTAAAGACTGAACAACTGGAATTATGAATTACACAATGCCTGGGCACTGTGTGATGCTGACATCAATACTCATAATTAAGTAAGAAGTGAGAGTGTCTCCACTTCAAAAAGGACTTTTAGTCATTAAAATAAAAATAAAAACAGTTTAGAAAATTCTAGTTTAAAGTGTTATAGCTACAAAGCTTGGAGAGCCTTTGTAGAAGGAAGAGTGTTTATACATGACTTCATTAATTCAGTACACGTCCTGGGCCCACCACGTTCCGGGAACTGCGGTGGATAAGTTACCTATAAAGCAAGGTAGATAAGAAGCACAAATAATGATATGCTAGCTATTTATATTTTTCCTCATTTGACCTTAACAAACCTATGAGACATATTATCATCATCCCCTTCACAGATGAAGAAAGATTATGAGAAATTAACTTTCCCAAGGCCCCATAACTGGACATTAGCATGGCCAGGATGTATCCCTTAAGACTTGGGAACCTCTGCTTGTTGCACCATTTAGTACTGGGTCCTGGGGAGGGGGACAGGAGTGAGGGGAGAAATGGTGAGACAATTTATGGCTTTTAAACCAGAGGAGGCTTTAGGAAGGACGCAGAGTCCAGATGGCACCTTGAATAAAATGTGGGGGGTGTAAGGACTCCTGGGTACTGGGACATGTTCCAGGAAGAGAGTGTTCTGTGTGTGTGCATGTTGTTCCGTTTTCTTTCTTTTTTGTTTTGTTTTGTTTACCTTCTCATTGTGGGGGAGGGGAAATATTCTATTTACGTGGAGAATGGCCAGAATTCTCCCCACTGTGCTAAGTCATAAGGTGAACTTTACCCTCTTCCTTGCCCCAATTTTCTTAACCTATGAAAATATCTTTCATGAGAAACATAAAAGTCAATTTTCAACATGTCCTTCACTTTGAAAGTGGACTACATCATAATTTAGTGTTCCTTTCCTGGACAGGGAGGAGGACATTCTAGAAAAAGGCACAACCTGTTTCTTTTCCTCCTTAATTACAAGATAAATGTAGTGAACAAAACTCATTTCAAAGAAAGTGAGTGGACTTTTAAAAACAATGCCTCCTTCTTCAGTATGTCACAGGTCCTGACGCACATCTTCTCAAGGAAGAACCAACTTAACCACACGGAAAAGAAACCCAATTGTTGCACACACTTTGTGTTCAACAAACACACACTCGGGAGCACATTTTATGCACAAGATGCCGTGTGAGGCACGAGGCACCAGGGGTTAGCCAGGCGCCGGCCCTGTTCTAGAAGGGTGTTCTGGAAGCAGTGGGATATGTGGTACAAGAGCTCCGAGGACAGCTGGCTCTTCTGTGACTGTGGCAGGAAGCAGAGTCAGAGAGGACTTCACAAATGAGAGGACAATGGCCTTGAAGCTAGGATTTTACCTGCCGGCGAAGGAGAAAGGTACGGGGTGGCTTTAGGCAGATTTCTTTCCTGAACCTGAGCAAAAGCTGAGGAGCATTTAGTGGCAGCAAGTGGACTGGGCGACAGCAGCATGGGGTGCGTGGTGGGAATGCCTCGGGACATGAGGCTAAAGCTGAGCTGGGACAAACTGTGTGATGCTAGAGATGACAAGGGGAGGCTGGGAAAAGGGGACAGGGTCTCCACTGTTTACCCAGTGCTCCCAATGTGCAGGCACAATGTGCCAAATGCTCTGTGTGCACTATTACCTCGCTCGGTGTTCACACCGCACCATGACGGCAGGCAGATGACTACCCTTACAGGCAACACTTCACATTCAGTGACTTGCCCGAGGTTACACAGCTATGCCAGGGCCACCTTATCCCAGGGCTAAGCTCTTACCCACAGTTCTGGGTAGTGTTTCAGAAAGCTCTCTGGTGGCAGTGAGGATGATGGGTCCGTGAGGGTGGCAATCCAGAATTCCCCGGGTGGGATGGGAATCTGTGAGAGGTTCTGCACTGAGGCGTGAACTGGGCTGGGACGGGCACAGACTCCAGGGAGAGTTCAAGGATAAAGGAGGCAGTGCAGTATTCATCTTGGTGACAACCAGAGGAGGTGAGGGTGAAGCAGAACAAGGGAGCCAATGATTTCCTGAGATGCAGAAATCCCAGGAGGAGCAGAAGTGAGAAAGACAATGAATTCAGCACGAATTATGTTAGTTTGAGATGCCTGCAGGATACTCATGCAAATATGGTCTGAAAATAGATGAGTATGTAATTGAGAAATGAGGGCAAGGCAAAAATAGTATATTTGAGAGGTCTCAAAATATGAAGAACAAATCCTGTACGAGGGGACCATGGGGAATAATAGCATTTAAGGTTTGGGGAATGGATGGGGGAACCGTCAAAAGAGGCTGAGAAAAACCCATCTGAACCCTCAAGGAGAACCACCTGGGATGTGCCCCAGAGTCAAGGCAGGCAGGCCAGCCAGGTGGGCGTGGCCACTAGTGTCACATGCCACCAAAGGACGATTAGGATGAGAAAACAGTAAGAGAATTTGACTTTTAAAGACTATTTCTGAGGCAGAATAGTAAGAGGCCAGGAAGACTCCTTCACAAGTGGAGTAAGGGAAACTGAGACAAAATAATTAATCAAGATGAACAATCTGAGCAATTTACAGCTCAAACTGGTCACAAGGTTTCATCTTCCCTCACCAGGGACACTTAAGATCAAAAGGTTTACACAGGTCAGACCATCCCCGGGCAGACGGGCCTTGGTCTCAGTCCCTCTTGATGACATTATTTGAAAATAAAACTAATCAGAAAATAACCATCTTGATACCTCCGTAAGCACATTTTGATGAATCAACATACTGTGGGACACACCTGGAAAGCTAATGAATATTCGGTTGAGACAACCCCCCACACACCCCAACCCAAACCTCCCCTAGGATTCCCACTGGCAGAAAAGATAGAAAAGCCATAAGACAAAGGAGCCACAGCGAGTTCTTGCTAGAGCCCGCCCATGCCTTGGATCTCTGCTCTTTCTCCTAAACTCTAGGGTCTCCATGAGACTTGCAACCTGGGGAGCAGTGGGCAGAACTCAAGTCCTGAGGTTGCTGAGCCCAGGTCCCGTCTGACCCCTCGGTCTAACACCTGGTACCATTCTCACCGTCGCCAACAAAAGCAGCCCACCTGGGCTCATTTATTTCCTATAATATTTCTAAGAAGCCAAAGCAGCCCCATCTAGGCTCTCTCCTGTTGCTTCTCCCATCCTAAGCCCTTCCTTCATTCCACTGTCCCCAGCTGTAATAAACGTACTCTCAAAATCACCTGGACTCGTGCTATGAAATCTTTCCTGCACGATGTCAGGAACTCACACACTACAGGACAGCCCAAGGCAAACCCGACCCAGGCCTGGGGAGGCTTCGGGAAGGAAGAACTGAAGAGGTGCTTGGAGCTAATGCAGGTGACTTTCTAAAGAAATTAGCTAAGGAAGAAAAGGAGACAGCTTTTCTTGGAGGTGCGGAGACATCAAGGAAAGGATTTTGCTTTGTGTGTGTGTTTTTGTTTTTTTTTAAACACCTGTGAGATTTTTCAGACTCTCTGGAATATGATTGTCCATTAAAGAGAAGGAGCCTCTGTAGAGAACTGTAGGTAGAGGTGGGGGCAGGGGTGATTGTGATTCTTGTGAATCAAGCTTCCAGAGGCAGCAGGAGATTCCATCAATAAATTTTTGAGTACTAGGTGCAAGGCACTGTGCTAGCCGTGGGTATCCAGAAATACAGAGCTCAAAGTCCAGAAGGGGACCATTCACATCCTACCCATAATGACATGCTGCAGCTAAGTGCAGGGAGGGGGGCCATGGGGAAAGCTCCCGGGGTGTCCCCTAAGACTTGACAGCTGAGTATTGAGTGTTTAGTGGTTGGCTGGCTGTGAAGGATTGTCCAGGAAGAGGAAGCAATATGTGTGAAAATGCCCAGGGAAGTTACCACAGACCATATGAAGGGAATAGGAGTGGTAAGGGAAGCTGAAGAGGCAGGGAAAGGTTATATTATAAAGGGTCTTGGGAGTTCTGCCCAGGAGCCCCTAAGGCAATGGGGAGCCATAAATATATTTTAAGCGGGGAAGTGACATTATCAGATATGCTTTTAAGAGCAATTACTCAGCCTACAGGAAGAAGGACAATAGGAGACAGGGTGAGGGTCTGGGCCTAGCAAAGGATGACAGGAATGCAGGAGAAGGGACAATCATACTGGAGGCAGACTCAGCCTGACAATCTGAGGAACCTGTTGGACTTGGAATGACATAGGAGATTCTCTGAGCTACAAGGGAGGGAGATGAGGATGAAGGGAACAGAGTCCGACCTGCTTGTAGTAATCCACATAGGTGATCTCTGTGCCGTCCCGCTTCTGGAAGGAGTGCGTGGGCTTCACCGACCAGTCAATGTCATCAACGCGATAGGTCCGATTATTATATCTGGTAAATGCAAAAAATCTTAAAATGTTTTTCAATTCATATAAGATAAGCAGCAGTTTCACTACACTTTTAGACTCCAGAATTTCAGAAATAGGAGAATAACACAAAAAATAGTCACTTTAAAACAAGTGATTAGCTCTTATCTACAAAGAGTAATAATGAATTCTTCACTCTACAGGGGGGCAGACCTCTGCATTACAACAAAGCTGGTAGAAAACTTGTTAGACCTCATGCTGTTTTTCTCACTGATAGACACTCTGACTTCCGGTAAATCATTCATACATGTTGGAAGGCCAACCATTGTTCAAAACTTCCCCATCAGCTTCCAGTGTCACACAGATTTTTTTTGAGTCCCTAGATAACTTTTCTAATTTTTTAAAATTGATTTTAGAGAGAAAGGAAGGGAGAGGGAGAGAGATAGAAGCATCCATGAGAAACAATAATGGGCTGCCTCCTGCATGACCCCTACTGGGGATCGAGCCTGCAACCCAGGCACGTCCCATGGAATCAAACCTGCAACCAAACCTGGAATCAAACCTGCAAACTCTTGGTGGATGGGACAACGCTCAACCAACTGAGCCACACTAGCCGGGCTCCAGATAGATTTTCTGATTAAACAAACAAACCACAAAAAAAAACAACACACCACAAAACAAACACACACACACACGAAGAGGGTTGATCAACTGCTGGATTCTGGTATGCTGCTCTATCTTCCATCCAGGGCTGGCCCTCAGCAAAAATGCAAAGCAGGTCAGCTAAGATCACTCTAAGCTTTTGTCCCCTTCAGGCTGCGTGGCTGGAGCATCTCCTCCTTACCTTGCCAGGTGACTTTAAATCAGTGAGACAAACCAATCAGGAAGCTCAAGATAGGAGAAGAAGGAGGCCTTCTCACCCCAGGTAGTGTGGAATCTAACCAGTCGGGCCTCTGTGCTCTACAAACCAGAAAGACAACTTTCCGGGGGACTCCTGAGCCAGACTAGGAGAAGGCCGGCAGGTCCTCCACAGGAAGGGTTATGGATGAGCAACAATATGCGGAGAACTTTTTGGCACTCAGAAAGCTACCTCATCTGCCCGGGTGTAATTCAGCTCAAGGTGTACAGAAGGCAAATTATGTACAGGCAAACCTGGAGACTTGAAAGGGTTCAGCCTTAAAGACCTCATACTCTTCTAGAGAAGAGGACATGGGCCTGATGTTCTATCCTATACTGTCATTAAATGAAATAAATGACAATGAAGAGGTTGCTATAAGCATCGTGCATAGAAGCAGCATTGAGGAATTCCAACTGGGTGGACAGGTGTTGGCCTCTGAAAAGCAGTGACGTTTGAGCTGGGCTTTGTGGAAGTACCTTTAAAAGGCAGAATTAGCCTGGCTGGCTTGGCTCAGTGGTTGAGCGTCATGGTTCGATCCCCAATCAGGACACATGCCCAGATTTCGGACTCGATCCCCAGTGTGTGGCATGTAAGAGGCAGCTGATCAATGCTTCTCTCTCATCAGTGATGTTTCTATCTCTCTCTCACTCTCCCTTTCTCTCTGAAATCAATTAACATATATTTAAAACAAACAAATAAATAAGAGGCAGAATTAGGGGTAGGGAATCCAAGTGGAGTGTAGCAAGAGATAATTCACGGCCATGTCAGATTGTGGACAGTCCAGAACACCATTCAAGAAAGTCTGAACTCTAGACAACTGAAAACAGTCAGGTCCTCTAAACAAATGGTGAACTGATCAGATCTGTGGTCAGGCGGATATCCCTGAGACAGGCCAGCAAGCCAGGACAAGTGGAATAGGGAAACTGAGAGAAATAAACAGCCGAGCAATTTACAGCCATGTAGTGAATCTCAAAATCCTCTTTTCCCTAACCAAGGACACTTAAGAGTAAATGGTTTACACTTTCCTTCCCAACTAGAGGGCAAATAGCTTAAATCACCCTACTCACGGAGACAAATAGCAGAAATCCAAGTAGTGCCATCTGTGACAACCACACCCAAGGACAGATGAAGTTAAGGGAATAAATCTCAGTTTGGTGCATCAGCATAAAGCTGGTGAATATTCTATTGAGATCCTCCCCAAGAATCCCCTTAAACTCCCAGCCTTTAAAACCCCTCACAAATGACCCAGGGTACACTCTCCCTCCCAGAAGCATGCTCAAGCCTTTCCCTTCCCCTCTTCTTCCCTCTCAGAGGTTCATCTCCTAAACTCTAAGGGACCTCATGAGCCTCGCAATGAGGGGAGCAATGGGCTGTAGCAGCTAGTCCTGAGCTAACCCCTGAACCTGTCTCCAAGACCCCCTTTTCTCTGACTTCTTAGTGAGCCAAAGCCACCCTGCCTAGGCTCATTTCCCCACCTGTTCTCTCTCCTCTTGCTTCTTCCATCCCAAGCCTGCCCTTGTCTCACTGTCCCCAGCTTTAATAAATGCGCTCTCAAAAATCACCTGGGCTTGTGTTGGGAAATCCTTCCTGAACAAGGCAAGAACCCCCACACAATAGGCCAGCCAGGTCCCTGTCCGGTAACACCTTGATGCTATTCCTGTTCCCAAATACCATCAGTAATTCGTTCACTGGGGAAAAGTTTATTTAAAAGCATGCTTTCACCTTGTAAGGACAATGAGCCCAACCAGCTGTTTTTCGCACATCTGGGTGAAGCTGGACATGCCAGTTTGGTAGCAGAGAGCAGTCATGAATTCCAGAACAGTCTCGTTCCGCAGGACTTTATAACTCACATTAGCACTGAACAGGAGCTTGCTTTCAAAGTATGACACAGAAATGGCGAACCCCGGCCAAAGGGACAACCTTTAAAAAAAAATTGTGATATAAGGAAAAAATTTTAAATGGTGGTTTGACATTCCAATGCTCTAGGTTTTTATGAAACATTTTTTTCTTTAGTCTAATTTCTCCCTTTTGCTGACTAAAAACTTTAGGTATTTCCAGCCGGAGTGTCTTTAAACATGTATTTAAGGTAAAATATATTCCTGTACATCAGGGCTTCTCAATCTTGACACTAGTGGTGCTGTGGACTGGACAGGTTTTTGTTAGGGGCCATTCTGCGCATTGTGCGATGTTTAGCATATCCTGGCCTCTGCCCACTAGGTGCCCCCCGCATCCTCAGCTGCAACAACCCAAAATGTCTATAGACATTGTCACATGTCCCCCGGGGGACAGAGTTGCACCTGGCTGAGAACCACAGCGTGAAAACACCTGTACTCTGAAGAGCACAGTGACTCAGTGGTAAAGACAGGAAGCGACTTAATAACCAAGGTTAGGGAATGAGGGAAGTGATACCAGATACAGACATACAAAAGAAACTGTAGCAGAGGCTACAGCTCCTTCCCACACTTATGAACATTATAGACTGAAGTCAAACATGAAAAAAATGACAAACGGCATGAAAGAATAAACAAATGTTTTTAAAAAATCATTTCAAGTTTATATTTTGTGTACTTCAGCCACTGGGATACTAAGCCAGCCTTCACCCCA
Source organism: Corynorhinus townsendii (assembly GCA_026230045.1). NCBI lineage: Eukaryota > Metazoa > Chordata > Mammalia > Chiroptera > Vespertilionidae > Corynorhinus > Corynorhinus townsendii. The sequence continues at coordinate 62,476,378 of JAPDVU010000008.1, read as the reverse complement.
CTCCAGCCCAGGACACACTGGACCTGTGAGAATTTCTAATCCAGGTGGAAAGATAAGCACTGGGGATGAACAGCAGGCCTTATGTAGACCACGCTGCCACTCGGAATTAGCATAAGGAAAGACCCAACTTCTGTCCCCCCGACTCCCTGGCCTGGCAGACACCCTGCCCGCATTTCCAATCTTTATGTGCTTCCCCTTTTATTTACATATCTGTTCTGGGCTGCTGGCTGCCTCAGTCATCAGCTTGGCCACACAGTTTGAAGAGCAAAACACCCAGTTCAAGACAAAGCTGAGCACTTTCTCTGCAGCTTCTACTCCCCAGGTTAGAGTGGACACTCTGCAGGCATGCCTAACTGTGCTATCCTTCACTGGAGTAGTTTAGTTGACTTGTTTGTCTAACCTCTCCTTACCCGATGATTTCATGCCAACCTCCCAGCCACGCTAACTTCCTAAACAGCGAGAAAACAGAACACTAACCACGTGGTAAAGCATAACATAGCTTATTCCTCTTTCATTATTACTTGTCACACACAGAGCACTCAGTTTCTGAATTCTTTCTAGGATGTATGATCGTGATCTAGCACACTAATATCAGTGGCTTCACGTGGCCACTCCCCCATTCTATAAAAAACTTGAAATTTAAAAAAAACCATTACTTTTCATACCATGGAGTCTCTCATAGGAGGCATAACAGTATAATATTGCATCGTAAATTATGGTGCTCACATTATAACGATTTCAGAGTAACAGAGACTATAAATAAACCTACTTGTGCTGGGGAATTTCCACTGGCTCTGAAGGCTTATAGAAGTTCCTTCCAATTTGGTACATGGACAATTTTTTTAAGATCCTGCAAGTAAATACATATATTTTTTACTCTTTGGTAAACATCAGTGAGTAACAGTGTAATTCGAAGTTTGTACCCTTCCTGAACATAATGGTAAAAATAGGTAGAAAGTAAAGATATCTCATAGCCCTGGGAAGTTCAGATGCTAAAGTACATATGAGTGCACATCTAAGAATGATAACTTCATATTTGAGAATGACATACTAATTATTATCTGTCTGGACTTAAATGCAATGGTAAGTATGAGGCCACTGAAACAGCTTTGATGGTGGTTCTAACCTTCTGGGTAGCATGGGTGGGGTGAGACAGGCCATATTTGAAGGCTCTTTGGGCCTCCCCCCTATTTGAGATGAGACAGCTATTTCTAAGGAGGCTTCAAGCTGCCCAGGTGCTGCCAAATAACACGGGTGCCTCTTCAGCAACTAATCCTGGTCCCCTCTGGGATCCGCCACATCGCTGCTCTGAGGCTGTCCAGTTCATACGGGAAACAGAAGGGTGGGAAGTCAGAAAACAGGGGCTCCAACCGCGTGGCTCTGGTTGTAGATGTCATTGAGCCTCAGCCTTCTCATCTGTGAAGTGGGGGTTTTCACAGTACCTGCTTCAAGGCACTTGAGTGAGGATCAAATAAGATCAACTACAAGCGAAAGAGCTTTCTAACTGGAAAGCACCTTCAAAATGTCCGCTGACTTAACATAGTCCCCTCAGGAAGGCACACACAAGACTGGCTTCTAAAGGGCATTACAGAGCACTGAACTGAAGCCCAGGTAACATCTAAAGATGAGAAGCCTGACGAGAATGAGAAAATAATGTATCCAAGCATGTGCCCTACTCAGCAAAACCCCAAACTGCCACAGCCTCCCTGTCCAGAGTTCAGTGTTGAGCAAAGAGCTCGAATCTTCGGCTAACAGGTCACCTGGCTGTCCACATTAGCACCATGGAAAACAGTGGTTCGCCTGCTGTGTGTACCCATGTGCCACCTGGCAAGCTTGCTAAAAATGTGCATTTTCAGATCCCACTCACGAAATTCTGTTCCCTGGGTCCACTGAGAGGCAGGGACTCTGCGCTTCGCCAAGCCCCACTCAACCCCCAAATGACTCTGAAGTCAATGATCCGCAGCAGTTCGAAGAACTCAGCAGCTTAGCCACAGCCTTCCTTCTGCCCCTGAGTGACAGCAGAGAGCAGAGGGCAATGGCTTTTTGCACTAAAATAATCAATTAGAAGAAAAACAATCCTTCGGTACTAACCCAGACATACACAACTTTTAAGAGGAGGCGGTAGAGGGTCCAGAAAAGGAAGAGAAGGGGAAAGGCACCTTCGCTGCTACCACAGGACATCACAACCCTGGAGTCCTGTCTCAACTAAGGCAACACTGGACAATAGCTAGTTATGCCAGCTCGCTAGAGACATGAATACATGAAGGTACATGGAAAATTGCTCTAAGGATGGCGTTGGGGCTGGCATATTGCCTACAAATGGTTGATAACCTTAACAGCCAGGCTCCGTGCTGAAAGTTATCATCAGCCTGAATGAAATTCCCATTTAAGGCAACATTTACTTTTTGAAGATGATGCTGAAGACCTGGATGCACACGGGGGAGCTTGCCGGCAGCTCCCCAGTCAGAGTGATAGTCATCTTTACGGTCTCGCCTCTTCGAGTTTCACTTGACAATTCTGTGACCTGGGAAAAGAAGTACTTAATATGCACTCCACAGATGATCCCCAAGTGTGCAAAGCAGCTGTGATGAAGCCGTCGCAACTTAATACAGGTTAACAGAAACACAGCTGCAGGGGTTACCTTGTGAGTAATAATGTCATCAACACGTTATGTCTAAAGGGGTTATTGTCTCTGTATCTTGCTAATTCTAGAAACGCTACACATCTCACTACTCTGTAACTTCTTAATGGAGAATCAAAACCAGACTCAGGGTTCAAAGATTCTATCCAAAGTAAATTCCAGGGCAGTGGCTCTTGACTTTTTTTTTTGGGCGGGGGGGGGGGGGTGCGGGTGGGGGTGGGGGTGCGGGTGGGGGTGGGGGAATGATTACATCACAAATTACTTTAAGAGTCTGATAAAAATCACAGACATTCTCCCAAGGAAGTGCCACACATGTATATACCACAGTGATGTACGTAATGTACCCATTTTCAGGGAGTTCATGGATTTCAGAGTACCGCCTCTCAAAAGTTTATTTACAAAAATAAAAAATAAAAAAGCAGAGAAGAAGAGAGGAAGAAAGCAAAGGACAGGAGAGACAAGAGGGAAAATAAACGTGGGGAAAGAGAAGAAAGTGGTAGAAGTTTAAATTGACTAGAAATCTGATTTTGTTGATTTTGAAAGGTCTAGAGAAATCCCTAGGGCTCTAATAATCTGGAACAATGTTCTAACACTAAAATGAATGCATGAGTAGGTTTCTACACCAGCTGTCCAACTAAAGTAAAACCCCCTGAAACTAGACAGAGCTCCATACATATTTTAGGAATAAAAGAATAAACACGCACACACACACATACACACACACACACACACAAAGAATAAACAAATCAGTTAATACAAATCAATGATCAAGGATTTTTCAGAAGGGTAAGCAATTAGAAGAGGTCAGGTCATTAGCAAGCACTTACGTATTTTGCCCTAATTTTCTATAGTTAAAGCATAGTGTTAACCACTTTTAGGTTGAACCACGAAAGTAGGGTAGGCATGGCCCATTGCATGGATACAAAGACAAGGAGGTTCTTTCCCAGGAGCTGAAATGTTCGTTGAGATGATGGTTTGCTTCAGATAAAACTGCAGAGAAGGCAGAGGTGGGGAGCTGCAGAAAGAGCTCACCAACCTGTGGGAGAAGTCTAGCAGCTAGCAGAGCTGAGGGACTCACACTGCCACCGGCTTCAGGACTAAGAATGAAGACAACAAGGATGGGAACCTGGGTGCATGGTTAGGATGGAGGGGCAGCAGATGGTCCCCAATTAAGGCACACCTTTAAGATTGATATCGATGACTCACATTTCATATGATGGGACAAGTCATGAAATAAACGACAGTTTTAGAATCAGAGATTGATGTGATGTTATTAGGATACATGAGCACAACTGTGCAGGAGCAAAAAAAAGATAGTAAATTTAAAGCCCTGAAGCCATAGGCCAAATGGTGTTTCTTAAAGCCTTGCCTATTTGGGGAAAGGCTTTAAGAGGATGTCTATTTCACCTGGCCGGTGTGGCTCAGTTGGTGGAGTGTTGTCCCGTGCACTAGGAGGTCACCAGGTTCTATTCCTGGTCAGGGCACATGCCCGGGTTGCAGACTAGATCCCCAGTAGGAGATGTGAAGGAGGCAGCTGATCGATGATTCTCTCTCATCACTGATGTTTCGATCTCTCTCTCTTTCCCTTCTTCTCTCTGAAATCAATAAAAATGTATTTTTAAAAGGATGCCTGTTTCACCCTAGCCAGTCTGGCTCAGTGGATAGAGCGTTGGTCTGTGGACCAAAGGGTCCTGGGTTCAAGTCCAGTCAAGGGCAAGAATCTTGGTTGCAGGCTCCTCCCCAGCCCGGACACTGGTCAGGGCACATGCTGGAGGCAACCAATCGATGTGTTTCTCTCACATCAATATTTCTCTCTGTCTTTCCCTCTCTCTTCCACTCTCCCTAAAAAAAACCAATGGGAAAAATATCCTCAAGTGAGGATTAACAAACAAACAACAACAAAAATGCCTATTTCAAGGAAAAGTCACCTTTAAAAAAAAAAAGTAGTTGAAAAAGTGGTGTTTGTATTACAGTTCTTATTTTCAAAATGCCAGAACATCAACTTCCTAAGTAGGAAATAAATTACTGATGAGGTCTCAATTAGGAAGTCTTTCTGCTCTCGGCCATGGGAATAGGAAAGAAGAAAGGAGTGAAAAACTCATTCTGTCAGGAAAATCAGCTGACCTCATAAATATAGATGGATGAGCATTAGTATATGCACGTGTGTGTATGTATTACAAAGTAACCATACTGTACCCTTTCTTCTAGCTTTTCTGAGAGAAAAAGGATGACACCATCGAATGCCTTTGCTTTGTTGGAAAGTTCCTTCTGACTATAAAGCAAAGCAATTCTCATGCTTCTAGATTCCAAATCTGGCATATATGTCACATGATACTGGTACAGCTTCCAGTCGTGGGGCAAATCTAAGCTAAAAAGATTGGTGACCAGTTTCACAGGTATTCCACTGGAACCTGAGGAAAAACAAATAAAAAACATTTTATAACAAAATTAAACAAAAAAAAATCACCATGTTAATATTAATCACATTATTAAAAAATTTATTTGCATATGCGTAGTTGTTTCTGTAAAGCCAGGATTCTTGCTCGGTGACACGAGACAAGCTAGCTAATCAACCTGCAGCCTGAGAGCATTTATAGAGACCTATAAACATGTTTGGGAATTAAGGGATTCTATGTAAAAGAAGTCTCATAAGAACATTCGAGCAGACCTGACATTCCTGTCCCTGGGAGAAAAGAAGCATCTGAATTCAGCTACCTTAGAACTCCTTCCAAAGCCCGGATTCAGTGCAATTCCAATCAGGTCGACTGATATTTTAGGATGCTGCTCTGAAATTATGCTGCTCTCAAACGATGAAGACACTGTCCAGTTCTTACCACGAATACAACTTCCAGCCTCTTGGAAATCCAGGTAATCAAGTTAACTATACTTCTGGAAGTTCTGAAACAGTTCCATCAGTGGCGAGATGCTCTGCAAATCTCAGAGAAGGCCCTCTGCAAATCTCAGAGAAGGCCCTCGGAGATTGAGGGGAGGAAGCATTGTATCAAAAAGGCACTATTTTGTTTTTCTCATGGAGGAAGTGGAAACATGAGCCCCCACCGGTGGTAAGAAAGAAAAAGTAAACTTGTGTGTCTCAATATTTCCTCAGCTTCTGCCTGGGGCATAAATCTGTTAGGAGCAAGGGATTATTGTGTTATTTTAATTAAACAAAAGCTTTCTTTTGTTCTTCCAGATCCTGAGGAAATGACAACATATTTTTGCTGCTCACTAATGGACAAAGAGACGTCATCCTAGAATGTTAAAGCTAGGCAAGATGCTTCGAGATCATCTACACCACTATTGGCAAACTAATCGTGACCTGTTGTGCTGCAGTTATGAAAGCGCATGAGGCAAACCACCATGTCTCCTGAAAAGACTAGAACACAACAGAAACGGATCAGAGTGCCTCGCACACTGTTGGGGCAAGCACTGGTTCACGAAACTTTGTTTAATTATATGTGTGCACTGCTGGATAACAATATATACATTTCTTAGTTGCATCGTTTTAAAAAGTCTAAAAAAGGCCCTAGCTGGCTTGACTCAGTGGATAGAGGGTTGGCCTGCAGACTAAAGGGTCCTGGGTTTGATTCTGGCCAACGGGACATGCCTGGGTCTCAGGCTCGATCCCCAGTAGGGGGTGTGCACGAGGCAGCCAACCAATGATTCTCTCTCATTGTTGATGTTTCTATCTCTCTCTTCCTCTCCCTCCTCTCTGAAATCAATTAAAAAATATATATTTTTAAAAAGGCTGATCTGCATGAAGGAGTCTTAACTTTTGGGAAGGAATCACAAAGCCTTCGGAGAATCCAATGAAAACAACAGACCTATTTCCCTGAAAATGCATATGCCCACAATTCTGGGTGCAATTTCTGGGTTAAGAATTCCAGAAATAGGCAACACTTCTTTTTCAGCTCAAGTCCAGAAACGATATTATTCCCACAGAGGAAAAGGGTTGGGAAAGAAACAAAACATCTTAACTCCTATCCCAGTTGTAAGGAGAAAATCTTCTCCATAAGTGAAATGTCACTTTGGGAAAAATACTACTATTTCTATTAATAAAAAAGAGAATGGAGACTAAAACAACTGGTATCTAGATAATACCTTGAATATAGCAGATGTTCAATAAATATCTTTTAAGTTAACATATGAACTTATTTTAGATCTAAAAATTAAAATTCCTTAAGCAAGATTTGGTGACATTTAAAAAAATAAGTCACATGAAGACTGGGTACCTGTTTTGCAGTCTCTCACATGGGTGAGTTTCTCTCTGGTACAGACCCCCAAATCCATGACATCCGGGAAGATTTTCCCTCCTCTTTTCATGAGAGTACATTCAGCATTACCAGAAGATACGACATCTTTACCTAAAACATGAAGAGAACGCCAAAAAAACTCATACTTTTTTTTTATCAATATTGTTTACAGCTACTATATAAAAAAATGCATCTACAACTAAAAGTCAGATTTTTGTGGTTTTTAATAAAACTGGCCCACATTGCCAAAAACCATCATGACTATACAGAAGTCTTTAATTTAAAATTTTTTAAATTAAAAATTAAAAATCGGGGACACTAGGTTAATTGAAATAAGTGAATATTCAAGTAAATTTAATTGTACTGGACAAAAAGCTGTTCTTAAAGTAATAACTAAAATTTCTATTGGTAATTCATCTCATGGTAAAATTCCTGAACATGCAATGAACCTAAAGCAGTCATATTTTTGGGCAAAAAAAAAAATAATAATAAATTTAAAGTTATCAAGACTGCATTATAAAATTTACAAAAACCTCCATTAATAAAAAAAAAAAATGAAGGGGGGAGGATAGTAGGGTACTATCATGTAAGGAAAAATATCCTATAAGTAAATTATATCTAGAAAATTTTTACTTTGCAAAATTAATTTTCATTTGTAATGCTAACAGCAAGACTCCCATGAAAAACACACATGGTATCTAAATAAGACAAAGGAAAATCGTTTGGGCAAAAATAAAAAGGATCTCAAATCAATTCTATAGAAAACTTTCCTTTATTAACTTTTGGTCAAGAATATGTTTGTATATTTTCAGAAAACAACTCCAAGACCATGTGGGTTCCTGCAACAGAGAGGAATTGACAGGTCTGCTCCAACCACTAAGACAAGAGGAAAAACAGTCCAGAGATGGAAGACGCTGACAATGCCTTGCCTCGCGAGCAGTCAGCAGCTGTGCACTGCTGCAGGTTGCCTAGGACCAAACCAGAGAGGGTCGGACCTGCATTGCCACCATGTGCCCACCATCCAGATATCATTGCTGACATGTACACATAAGGAACTGTTAGACATTGAAACAGGGACTCAGAACTGTTGGACATTGAAATTGGGACTCAAACATTTTTTGTTGTTGTTATTATATGTTTATTTCTAGTCTGCAGAGGCAAAATTTTTTAAAGAAATGGGAAAATAGATACAGAGGCAAAGAAGCATTGAACAGACTGTCAAACTACATCGGGAAGACAGGGGAGGTTGGGCGAGGGGGGCTGTAAGAGATCAACTGAAGGACTTGTATGCATGCATATAAGCATAACCAATGGATACAAGACACTGGGACGGGGGGAGGGCGGGCAGGTGAAGGCATGTACTGGGGGGTTGGGGAGGCTGGGGGGAGGTTAATGGCGGGGGGAAAGGAGACATATGTACTACTATTTGTAATACTTCAAACAATAAAAAATAAAATCGGGGACACATGGCATGTTTTGTTATAAGTAACAGACCCTGAGTTAGTCCTACCTCATAATATTTTGGTCTGCTCTGATTTTCCTCGTGGCTAAGCTCTATCTCCCAATGTCCCACTCCACACCCACTTATGCTCTCCCTCCTTCAGCGCTTGTGTAACACCCAAAGACCAAGACTGTCCACACCGACTTCTGTACAGATTGGGGCGGAAGCTCTCGTCATTCCCAACCGTAAGAAGAGAAATGCCCAGAACACTGCCATCAGTTTTTATGCTAGATCATTTCCTGGAGAATGCAAGCCAACATTTCTTTCACCTTTGAGCATATTCCTCACAGTTAGGCTCTAGAAAAAATAAAATTAAAATCCAATGACTATTTTTGTTAAAATGAGTACAAAGAGGTGTTGATTTTTAGATATTACTTGGACTTTCTGAAGATAGCATGAAAATATAAAAATAAAGACTATTATCACTAAGTGATATGATTCATAGTGTGACAAATCTCTGACTTGACCACCATCCTTTGATAGAACAACTAAATGCAACACCCTAAATAGCACCGTCACCTGCTCCAAAGTGTGGTCCATTCCTTTCTCAGTGGAGTCTGAGTCTACCCGGAAAAATATCAAAATTTATTTAATTTTAAAAGATTATCCTTACTAGATTATCCATAGCATTCACTGATCATGGTTTCAAAAGATATTGGGTGGTTTCTAAAAATTCAATCTACCATAGACTATCAGTTGCCAGGGGTGAGGGGGAGAGGGGGATGGGGAATTCATGAGTACAGAGTTTCAGTTTTGCAAGATGAAGAACGTCCTAGAGATGGATGGATGGTTGCCCCTGGACCGTACAATTAAAAATGGTCAATTTTGAATTATGTATATTTTACCACCATTTATATAAATAAATAAAAATGCAATCTGCCCTCAAAAGATGAAGGGTTTCCATCACTTGGTAGTCACAAGAATGTGCAGCAGGCATGGAGAGGAAGCCCCAAGGAGAAGTTGGGGTAGGTTGGAATGGTGGCAGCAGCACTGCCTGAGAGCAGGTCTTCTGAGGGACACGTGCACTTCTGTGGGTCCAGATCACAAAGGGTACTTGAGCAGGGCTAGAAAAACCGGCAGAAAATGAGAGAACCAGGCACAACATGGATAGAATGGCCGATGATCCTGAGAGTCTAGAAAAACCTAAATGCTTAGCGCATACATGGTTATTAGCAACTAACCACTTAACTTCATGGCCGGAGCAGGGACGATGGCTGATAGATTTCAGCAGTGGTTGTGAGTTGAATTGTGTATACCCAAGTCCTAACCCCTAATATTTCAGAATGTAACTGTATTTGGAGACAGGGTCTTTTAAGAGGCAGTTAAGTTAAAATGAGCTCATTAGGATGGACCCTAATCCAGTTTGACTGGTGTCCTTATAAGAAGGGATTAGGACACAGACAAGGACAGAGGGAAGGCTATGTGAAAACACAGGGAGAAGACGGCCCATCCATCTAAGCCAAGGAGAGCGGCCTCAAAAGAAAGCAACCCTGCAAAAACCTTGATTTTGGACTTCCAGCCTCCAGAATTATGAGATGGCACATTTCTATTGTTTAACCCACTCAGTTTGTGGTACTGTCACGGAAACCTGGAGTGTGCCACCTCACACAGTGTGATAGCAGCTACCCGGAATAGCATATTGACAAGTATCCTGAGGCCAAATCTGAATTTGCAGGGAAGAGAGCCACCATCAATTGGTGACATCTTCCTCGGGTGGGGAAAGAAGACGAGCAGTGACAGCAGGCACTCCAGATTTCCACTATCCTTGCAAACTGACATGTACATGTCGTAAAGAATTTTTAAATATTTTGTTAAAAATTATTCAGTGGACAGACAGAATCTGAAAACTAGCATCCTGATGTCCGTGGATATCCAACTGCCAAGCACTGCCCGCAAATTCAGTGGCAAACTCTGTTTGGGACTCCCAAAGAAACACAACAAACACAGGGGATCCTTCAAGAAAAGGTGAATGGGATGCTCACGAAGAGACCCTGCTCCTGTGAAGCACAGCAGACTCACTCCTGCTCCCGTCAGATGGAATGGAACTGAATGGAACGGAATACTGCACTTACGTTGCTGTGAAATCCTACTTGTGTCCTCAAAGCAGTTGTTGGATGATGCTTCATTGTCACTAGCATCAGCAGATACGGGCTAACATGGGCCAAAAAAAAAAAATGTTTGGTCATATTTGAGATATTAATTCATAAACCAAAAAGTTATTACAAAAACAAGAACTCTATATGTCCGAAGTCATTAGTCAGCATGAGCTAATGTCAACAGTTGAAATGCTTGAGAGATGATTCTAGAAATTGCCCCTTCTAGAAGAAAGGATAAGGGCAAGCTATAGTACTCCCCATTCATCAACATTTAGTACCAACAGTGAACCAGATACAGCCGCTGGACGCCGGAGGTGTAAAGAGGCAGAGAAGAGACTCGAGTCAGGGAGCTCATCAGGGGGACGGTGGTACCAATGAGCATCACCTCCCACTTCCATGGCACACAGACACGGGTCTCCAGTGTGAACATGTTTATAGCAAGAAAATAAATTGAGCAAGAGCATCTTGGTCACCAGCTCAGGTGATGACTGTCCTGAATAAACTTTTTCAAATTAGTTCATAAAATGGGTGAAGGGAACCATTAATAGTTTCTCTTTTTAAAAATACTCTCTTTTTTTCACAGTAACAGCTTCTCTTTGCTCAAGAAGAAATATATCTCGGCCTGCTAAAACATGTATGAAGTCAAGAAAAGACCTTTGCGTGAGAGTAAAGGCATAATGACCAGACTACTCACTTGAATACGTTTGCTTTCAATCTAAGAGATTGCTCCAAATACGGAGAGTATGTAGTAACTTCACTCAGAAGTTGCTGATTTACTGGTCAGTTCCTTCTAGTTGCCTAAGTCTAGCAAGGAGTCCTACCCACAGAGGCTGCTCAGGAAACAATGGTTAAATCAAAACCACATCTGGGCGTGAGATTTCTTATTTTTACATATGAATTAACAAGAGGAATCATATTAGATTACACGCCATCTTATGAAGGCACCTCTGAAGGCACAGCCATTTTTACCAAATGACTTACTCCCAAATCAACGAATTAAAATTCAGAAAATAGACAAGGACGCCACGCTTGCCTCCAATTTTTAGTCCTCTTCACTGGCCAAAACATCTACGTTAATATCTTACTGGGATTAGACCCCAAAGGAAAAAACTTGAGAAGCCCTGGAAGGACTCGAAGTTGAGAGAGAACATAACCCACTACTTCCTAGGAGGGAAGAAGACCGCGTCCGTGAAGGAGACAGGTAAGAGAGAGCGAGACAATGCCAGTTAAGCTTTGTACACACCGTCGGGGAGGCCTGGAGGTACCCCACTTCCCTGGCACTGGGACTGGGGGTGATGCCTCGCGCCCTAACGCGGGCACGTCCAGTCATGTTCCGGATGAGCCCAAGGTGACTTCCAAGGCAGCAACGCTTCAGTTAGGGTATTTTTCCCTTGGCATCCACAGGGCAGGGCTGCGACCACGGGCGGTGGAGGTGGAGAGTCTCATGCGTGAGTGGAGGGAGCGCGCACAAAATGCGGAGTTCCGGCACAGTGGGGGGTGGAGCGGTGGGGGTGGAGCGGTGGGGGTGCGGGGGGTGGGGAGCGCACAGTGGGGAGGCAGCTCACGGGAAGGGGGAGAGAAGCACACAGTGAAGGGCTGTAGCACAGGGGAGGTAGTAGGGAAGGGCTTGGGCAGGGGCCCAGACTTTCATTTTCTTTCATTTCCCCCCCCAAAATCTGGCATTATCCAATTCTCTAGTTTTTGCCCATCTTGTGTGTTTAAGGTTGCATCACACTGTTACATTTTTTAGTTTGTATTTTCTACTTGCACCTTTGCATCTATGGGCTAGCTGTGAAGTTTTCCATTCTGTCGATTGTTCACAAACATTGCTGTTTTTGAAACTGGGCTTCTCATGTTTTCCTTTGTGATTTGGGAGACATGTTATCTGTTTTGTTTTGTTTTTCTTTTCCTCTCTTTTTTAAATCCTCACCTGAGGAGATTTTTCCATTGATTTTTAGAAAGGGTGAAAGGGAGGAAGAGAGAGAGAGAGAGAGAGAGAGAGAGACATCGATTGGTTGCCTCCTGCACACGCCGGACCAGGGCCAGGGATCCAGTCTGCAAAGGAAGTATGTACCCTTGACCAGAATCAAACCTGGGACCCTTCAGTCCGCAGGTCAATGCTCTAGCCACAGAGCCAAACTGGCTAGGGCTATCTTTTTTTTTAACATTGCAAATATCTACTCCCAATCTATCACTTGTTAATTTTGACCATGAAATCCTTTATCCAACCAAAATCCTTAATTTTCACATAGTCAAATTTACCATTTTTAATTTTATGCTTTATAGGTCTTTTGAAAGAAAAATTTTCCTGCCCTAAGTTTACAAAAACATTGTATGACATTAAATGTCTCATACTGCTGAGACCGGTTTGGCTCAGTGGAGAGCGCGTCAGCCTGCGGACTGAAGGGTCCCAGGTTCGACTCCGGTCAAGGGCATGTACCTGGGTTGCGGGCACATCCCTAGTGAGGAGTGTGCAGGAGGCAGCTGATTGATGTTTCTCTCTCATGGATGTTTCTAACTCTTTATCTCTCTCCCTTCCTCTCTGTAAAAAATCAATAAAATATATTTAAAAAAAATAAAATAAATGTCTCATACCTTTCAATACACACACACACACACAACACACACACACGCGTATGCATATGATGTGAGGAAGGATCTAATTTTACCTCTTTAAAGTGAGCCATTTCCCCCCTCCCATCATCTATTAAACAGAATATACTTTCTGTAATGGTTTGTGACAAATTCCTATACATACCTAGATCTGGTCTGTGCCTTCCATTTCTGATCTGCACCAGCACTTTATCACTTTTTATCATGATTTCTTATTTTTAAAATATATTTTATTGAGTTTTTACAGAGAGGAAGGGAGAGAGAGAGTTAGAAACATCAATGAGAGAAAAACATCGATTGGATGCCTCCTGCACGCCCCCTACTGGGGATGTGCCCACAACCCAGGTACATGCCCTTGACCGGGATCAAACCTGGGACCCTTCAGTCCACAGGCTGATGCTCTATCCACTGAGCCAAACTGGCTTCGGCAATCATGATTTCTTTATAGTATTCATAAAACCTGGTGTAGCAAGTCTTTTCCCCCCTATTATTTATTCAATTGTTTATTCAAATTTTTTCAATTATTTATTCATAAATTGTATTCTTCCATATTAATTTTAAAATAAATTTGTCAAGCTTCTTTTAAAATCCTGCTCTATTTTTAATTGGCATTTTATGGAATCTAGAAATTAATTTGGAAAGAACGGTCAACCTTACAATTTCTCCATTTATTCAAGTTCTCTTTAACAGCATTTAAATATTTTTCATAAAAGTCTTGTGTAGTAGCGCTCTCAGAGGTCCTGAATCTGTCTCTTGTTTCAACAGTGTTTGGACGGAAGAGACCCAGGGATACCCGTTCTTTCAGCCTCCGGCCACTCTCCTGCGTCTCATCCAGTCACCACCTTCAGAACCACCTCCAGGACCAGCCAACACACCGGTTTGTTTTTTTCTACCTTAACTCCTCGTTGCTGAACAGCCATGAGCTCCCAAATTCGTCAGAATTATTCCACAGAGGTGGAGGCTGCGGTCAACCGCCTGGCCAACCTGCATCTGCAGGCCTCCTACACCTACCTCTCTCTGGGCTGCTATTTCGACCGCGACGATGTGGCTCTGGAGGGTGTGGGCCACTTCTTCCGCCAGTTGGCGGAGAAGAAGCACGAGGGCGCAGAGCATTTCTTAAAGTTGCAAAACAAGCGAGGCGGCCGCATTCTCTTCCAGGACGTGCAGAAACCTTCCCAGGATAACTGGGCCAAAACTCAGGACGCCATGGAAGCCGCCCTGGCCTTGGAGAAGAGCCTGAACCTGGCCCTTTTGGAGCTGCAGACCCTCATGTCTGCGACTTCCTGGAGAACCACTTCCTAGATGAGGTGGTGAAACTGATCAAGAAGATGGGCGACCACCTGACTAACATCCGCAGGCTGGCCGGCCCCCAGGCTGGGCTGGGCGAGTATCTCTTCGAAAGGCTCACCCTCAAGCACGACTAGGAGCCTTTGGAGCCCAGAAACCTTTCAGAGGCCCCCCCCCCCACCCCCGCTGCATCCCCCTGGTGTCTCTGGCTTTTACCTGAGCCGCTTCCTGAAACTACTAGCCATTCTTTTAACCATCCTGGAGCCCTCTCCCGTGCATTGGACCAAATGAAACAATAAAGCTTTTTGCAGAGAAAAAAAAAAGTCTTGTGTATTATTTAATTTCTGGCAATTTTATCGCTTTTGCTATTACTGTGAACTGGATCTTGTTTTCATTATATTTTCTTACTAGTTATTTGTATAGACACATTATATTGATTTTTGTATGTTGATATTGTTTATTAAGTTTGCTGAACTTCTTCGTTCTTATAGCTTGTCTTTTGATTTCATTGAGCTTGAATGTAGATCATCAGATCATCTATAAATAATAATTTGGGGCCTGGCTGGGTAGGGCAGTTGGTTAGTGTGTCGTCCTGATATGACAAGGTTGTGGGTTCAATCCCCAGTCAGGGCACATACAAAAGTCGACCAATGCATAAGTGGAACAACAAATTGGTGTTTCTCTCTCTCTCCCTTCCTCCCTCTCTAAAAAAAAATCACTAAATAAATAAATAGAACTTTACCTTTTTTTAAAAAAAAATCATTTTATCTCATCCCTTCTTATTCTTATTTTTTTCTTATCATATTGGTCAAGTTTTCCTGTACAATGTTGAAAGTTACTGTGGTAGCTGGCATTCCTGTCTTCCTGATTTCAAGGGAACTGTTTTGTTTGATGTTTGCTGTGAATATCTGGTTTTCAGTGTTTATTATTTTAAGGAAGCTCCTCTCTATTCCTAGTTTTCAAAGATGACTTTAATCATAAGTATGTGTGGAACTTAATTAACTGCTTGGGTCTATCAAAAAGGTTGTGCTGAGGTTATAAAGGTACATTACAAACAGTTCATGAGAGTTATTTGGGGTCCATAAGAAGGGGCAATAAGTGGGTAAAATGTGGTAGATACAGAGAATGGAATACTAGGCCAACAGTCACAAGCGATGACCTAGAGATACATTCAGCAATAAGAATAGATCTTCAACACATTGTGTTGGATGAAGAAAAAGCAAGAAAGGATTGCGATCTATACTATGGCAAAATATCATGTTAATTTTTAAAACATTAGGAACACATGAAACTGGGTGTGTACTAATTTTTTTTCAAGTAAGCATACATCCAAGGATATCCTACAGACAATAAATTGAGTGCCAATAGAAGGAAGAAAAATAAGAGTGGGAATGAGAGAAGTGAAAGGGAAAGCAAAATGTAATGCAGTATAGACAGCACATTCATAGACCCATGAAACTAGTGTACAGTGAACTGAAGAATGTGATTCATTTAACTTCCTGGTTTTAGACCCTAAAATTAAATAAATATAATAGCTAATGTTTATTGAATACGTATAGTATGCCTGGCTCTGGGGCAAACATTATTGTCCCTATTTTACAGTTGAGGAAATCGAAACTTAAGAAATTTAAGTGACCCGCCTAAGGTGTTACAGCTTTGTGTGGCAGAGCTGGGATTCCAACTCTGGTCTGTCTACCTGTAAAGCCCACACCATACCCCTTGTCTCCCTCCAAGAAGGTGATATGCCTTACTTCAGATACTGGCCAAATCCTGTGTTATATACCTTGCTCTGCCTTCTGTTTAATCCCCATCAGAAATTCTTTCATCAGGTTCTCCTGGGAAACCATTGACCCCGAGGGCTGACAAATGCAAAAAGTAATGATGGCCTTGGGCAGAAGTGGCCAGTCTTGGACTTGGCTGAGTGAAGCTACTCAAATGAATAATACTTTTTTTTTTTTTTTTTAATGAATGAATCAGAGAGTTTGGGAGCGATCACAAACTGCTATTTAAAAAGGAGGGGCAGATGGAAAATAATCTAGACAAGAAAGCCACGTTTGAAAATCTGTGCTTTCTTTCTGAGTAGATAGGTGAATAACCTTTATCCCCAAGTTCTCCAAATTTACCACCTACTGGTAAATTTGACTTGTGTTGATGAGACAGCTCTACAGAGTGACAGAATGGTTGAGAAAGTATATAAGTGACTTTAAACAGTTAAAGCTTTTCAGTTTTTCAAAATTTACTCATTATAAAATCAGAAGTATCAATCATTTTCAAGCTTTATCTGCATTTTTCAATTCTCTGTTGTGATTACTGTAATGACATACCAATCAGTCACATTGTGCTCTCCACACATTTTTTTTTGTAAAGTGTTTTCTTACACAAATTTTTCTCTGTAACATGTGTCTTCCTGAAAATAGTTCTTTTGCTTCTTCTTCTTCTTTTTAAATTTAAATTCTTTATTGTTGCAAGTGTTACATATGTCTACTTTTCCACACATGATTTTTAAAGGCACTTATATATTCCCTATAATAGGGAGGTAGTACAGCATGGCTACAAGTATATATAAAAATAAATTTAGTACAATTTTTGCCATATTTTGTATTTTTTAACTTCTGTCAAATCACTTCATGCTGTTGCTAATCCTGGATCATGCTTGTCTTGTGACACCCTTCACATTTTCTTTTATATACACACACACACATCCTATCTAATAAAAGAGAAACATGCAAATTGACCATACCTCTGCTACATCCACAAGCCACGCCCACCAGCCAATCAGGAGCAAGTATGCAAATTAATCCAACCAAGCTGGCAGCGACCACAGAGCTGGAGTCAGCCGGAGGCTTGGGTTGCCCCAGCGATGGAGGAAGCCAAGCTTCCTGCGGCCCTGGCCCCCACTCAGGGCTATGAAGTTTCAATTATAGAAGATAAATAAATCCCAGACACCTGCTTCCAGCCTATGCTTGGGTCACCGGGGGGTGTGGCCGGCCTGCAAACCACCATCGGCCCCTCGCCCAGTCCGCCCCATGCCCCAAGGGAACCCCCATCCTGGTCTGGGACACCCTTCAGGGCAAACCAGCCGGCCCCCACCAGTGCACCAGTCCTCTATTCTATCTAATAAAAGAGTAACATGCAAATTGACTGTCACTCCAACACACAAGATGGTTGCCCCCATGTGGTCAAAGATGGCTGCCCCCATGTGGACACAAGATGACTGCCATAAGATGGCCAGCAGGGAAGGGCAGTTGGGAGGGACCAGGCCTGCAAGGGAGGGCAGTTAGGGGTGACCAGGCCTGCAGGGAAGGGCAGTTTGGGGAGACCTAGGCCTGCAGGGGAGGACAGTTGTGGGGGGGAGGGGCCAGACCAGCAGGGGAAAGCAGTTAGGGGTGATGAGGCTGGCAAGGAGGGCAGTTAGGGGTGACTGGATCAGCAGGGGAGGGCATTTGGGGGGGACCAGGCCTGCAGGGGAGGGCAGTTGGGGGAGACCAGGCCTGCAGGGGAGGGCAGTTAGGTGCAATAGGGCTGGCAGGGGAGCAGTTAGGCATCAATCATGCTGGCAGGGGAGTGGTTAAGGAGTGATCAGGTTGGCAGGAAGAAGCGGTTAGGGGCAATCAAGAAGGCAGGCAGGCGAGCAGTTGGGAGCCAGCAGTCCTGTATTGTGAGAGGGATGTCCAACTGCCCGATCTGGGATCGGGCCTAAACTGGCATTCAGACATCCCTCAAGGGGTCCCAGATTGGAGAGGGTATAGAATGGGCTAAGGGAAACACACCCCCATGCATGAAATTAGTGCAAGAATAGGCCTTCCTTCACAGACATACACACACACACGCACACACACACACACACACTAGAGGCCCAATGCACGAAATTAGTGCAAGAGTAGGCCTTCCTTCCCCTGGCTCCCAGCATCGGCTTCTCTCTGGCACCTGGGACCAGGCTTACCTCCAGCTGCTGGCAGGCACCTGGGTCATGGGCTTCCCTTGCAGCCCCGGCTTCGTCCGGAAGGTCATCTGGAAGGACGTCCAGTCTAATTAGCATATTACACTTTTATTATTATAGATATATTTTATTGATTTCAGAGAGGAAGGGAGAGGGAGAGGTAGAAACATCAATGATGAGAGAGAATCATTGATTGGCTGCCTACTGTACGCCCCACGGAGCCTACAACCCAGGCATATGACCTGACTGGGAATCAAACCATGATCTCCTGGTACATAGGTTGACACTCAACCATTGAGCTATGCTCCTGGCCACCCTTTACATTTTCCTTGGCCTACCTTTTATCTCCAGCCATTGCTTTGGTGATCAGCTATCCACAGTGTAACCTCAGATGCACGTACATCTCTCACTGCTGTCCCCACATGGGAGCAACCCTTGGCCAAGGTAGGTGGAAAATGGATAAATATTCCCTCTAACATCCATTGGGCAGAAGATTTTGTGGTGCATTTAGTAGCTTCATGAGACCAAGTATCAGACGCCACAGTGGTGATAACAAATCGTTGGGTTGGCTTCATTGTTCCCTGTTACCCTCTTTCCAGTCCCTCTCTACTGTCCCTTGCAAACACTTCCCACGATAATTGACCTGCATCCAAACTCTTATCTCATGCTGTATTGTGGAGGGAACCTAGTTTAGCATAGTTCAATAAGAGAATATCATATTCACTCATTGAAAACATATTTCATGCCTACTGTGTTCCCAAGCATTGGTGTCTGAATTTTATCAGTGAGAAAAAATACAATTTAAAAATTTAAATTCAATCTGCAAGTCAGCTCCAAAATCGGTTTTTCAGTTATTCAGTCCAGTGGCTGTAGCTTAACTTGTTTTTATGATTTTTATTAGGAAACCCCTGTAAATAAGGACAGTCTACAAGTACAGGCAGGTTCAGATCAGTTCGTTCAGTATCCATGGTTCCTGCTTGTAAAGAATTAATTCCCAAGCACAGGTGTGGATGGTCAAACAGCTGTGAAGTTAGTGCATCAATGGTGTTGTTTTCTTTGGACCTTATTTCAACGATACTTTCTAAATTAATCTTGAAGTTTTTATTTAAAAATATATCCAGTTATCATTTTGATATATTTGCTTTAATATTTTCTCTTTATATGTATATGTATATTTTTCTAACCTGGTTACAAAGAAGTTGCAGACTTTAACTTTGACCTCCTAACACGTTAGTATGCATTTGTTAAGAACAAAATATCTTCCCATTCTCTCATAAAACCACAATACAATCACCTTTTGTAATTGTATTGTGGTTTTATGAGAGAATGGGAAGATATTTTGGGCCAAGGGAAGTCAAATTCACCCTGTGCTCACTGGGGTGGGGCTTCCTATACTATTGTCTAATCTACATTCCATAGTTAAATTTTGACAATTGTCCCCAAATGTACCTTAAATAAAAAATTTTATCTTTTTCAGAATACAGTCAGGTCAGGGTAATTGATTGCATTTGGTTATCATGCCTCTTTTCTTTAATCTATAACATGAACCATCTTGCTCTCCTGCTTTTTCAAACAAATTGTGAGAAATACATTACTAAAATGTGCAGAGGAAGGAAAATCCCCATTATGTACTAGATATTAACTGCTAACCACTGTGATGTAAATCTTTTCAAACGTATTATCCACCTCCTGGTCTACAGTGAATGGTCTACAGGTCAAATAACTCCTGGAGAAATGACCTTAGAAGCACTGAATATTTTGTGCTGCAGAGGTATTTCTGGTTATCTATGTGTACCCCATTGTTCTCCAGAATGGATTTAAGATTACTTACATAGGTACCAAATAAACAAGAGGAAAATGGTTCCAAAGGAGATATTCTCTATTTTCTAGTTCCTCTCTAGCTCTCTAGCCTTGACGTTTGCACTTTCCACACCCAAGCACTCTCTTTCCCTGGAAAATCCATCCCTCTCAAACAGGAAGCCCCACCCCAGTGAGCACAGGGTGGATTTGACTTTCCTTGGCCCTAAGTACTTTTACCTTGATGGGCACCTTCTTCAATTAAAAAAAAAAGTATTAGTCCAGCTGGTGTTGCTCAGTGCTGAGCAGTGACCCAATGCACCAAAAGGCATTCCTGGTCAGGGCACATGCTTGGGGTTTTAGGCTTGATCCCCAGCACGGGGGGGATGCAGAAAGCCGCAGATGGATGTTGATGTTTCTCTCTCATCGATGTTTCTATCTCTCTCCCTCTCCTTTCCTCTCTCTCTCTAAAAAAGCAAATAAAAAGAAAAAAATATTTAAAATTTTATCTTAAAACTCAGATGTATAAAAATGAATATATTTTAGATTCCACATATAAGTGAAACCATACATTTATCTCTCTCTATCTGACATTTCACTTAGCATAATATCTTCTAGGTCCACCCATGTTGTCTCAAATAGCAAGATTTCATTTTTTTTACTGCTGTGTAAATCCCATTGTATATCTATACCACATGTTCTTTATCCATTCATAGAAACAGAGACCAAAGCGATGGTTACCAGAGGGAAGGGAGAGGAGAGGTGTGAAAAACATCAAGAGGTATATAGTCATTAATACCATGATATGTTTGCACATGATTACTAGAATTCATGAGGTGATAACATTGTAAGACATAAAAATGTCCAACCATTATATTGTACTTCTAAAACTAATATAATTACTACATATTGTATACAACAATGCTTAAATTTAAAAAAATTCACTAACCTCAAGAAAAACTTAAAAATGAAGTATATTAATATTATATGTTATTTTCTTTTACCTAACATTTTTTTTCTATTGGGATTTTAAAAGAAATTAAAACATTTTCAAGCACCCCTAACAGTACTGTGGGCCTTAGGCATTATGTTTGCTGTGTCAGATCTGCATTTCCCAAATTGAATGATGTGATATGGAAGCATAATCAGAGGCTACAGCAGGAACGTCAGTGATGGTCCCTGACTCCCAGTCCCACAGAAGTGTGCAAGAGGTGCGTGAGGATGGATCTCAGGCCAAAGGTCAATAGTCAAGGGTAGAGGTGGGTCTCAAGTTAGACTTCTTTTGCAGTAGTCCCCTCTGTGTTAGTTCCAGGTATGTCCACTTCTATGGAACTTGTTAGAATATTACATTCACCTCTCCTAGGGACAGGAATTCCTTTTGGTGCATTGGGTCACTGCTCAGCACTGAGCAACACCAGCTGGACTAATACTTTTTTTTTTTTTTTTTTTTTGGATGGAGGGCAGTACTGTTTAAACTCATGTTGAGAGAGGAAATATTTCCTTAATTAGCAAGGCTCCTCCCCTTCCCTGACAGTTAGTATGTCTCCTGTTATTGTGTGGAGTTGCTCTTGGATTCCAGCTCTACTTCAGATAAAAAAATGAAGTAATATTCTCTCAGTATTATCTACTCACTTTGTTGCTCCAAGGAAGGGCTCCAAATGTAAGACTCTAGCAAAGACTCAATTAAAGCCTTTAATTTTCCCAGTCCGGAGGTTGAGATGGAGAGAAATAGTTCATTAGCCACTCCATAATGTAAAAGAACATTACCAGGAGTCCATAACACACTGGCCTGAGATTTACAAAGTTTAGAACTATTGCATTCAATATAAAGAAGTGAGAATGTAAGCCTCTTTTTGTCGATTGGACACAGCTCCCACTGACTCCCTTACTGAACTCATGCCTCAAATAACTCTGCCCTCAATGTGCCCTATTGTCAGACATGATGGTCAAGGCCAGGTCTTCCCAAATAGAGTTATGATGGCTGAGATTGTTTTTTATGGTGGCAAAATTCAAATTTGGTAAGATTCCAAGTAACCAAGTCTAATCTTGTTTTCGCCTGATACTATGGTAATACTAGGCAAAGTTCCTGGGACTCAGTGGAGCTTAGTCATTGAGGGAGAATTTCCTTGGTAGGGTGAGTGAGGAGAGCAGTGGGTGAGGCTCGGATAATACACCCCAGCTCCAACAGGGCTGCCCTGCTCTAATTTGTTTCATGTATTGCGGTTCTACGTACAATTTTGTTTGAAAATTAGATTTTGCTCCTGAAAAAAAGGTTTGAAAACCATCCATAAAGGCTTTTCCCTTTCTTTACGGAAAGAAACTACCTAAACAATCCTATACAAAGTTGAGAGATTTAGAGTGGCGATACGCCATCCACCTGAACTCAGGTAGTGCACAATGAAAGCAATAGTCTTGGACTCCAAGAGAATCAACCACAGCTCTGCAATGACGAGCTGTGTGACTTTAACCCAGTAGCATAGCCTCTTTGTCACCTATAACATGGGGATCATAAAACTTAACTCACAGGGAGTGTTGGGATCAGAAAATGAGATAATGCATGTGAGAAACTAGACAGTTTAGATAGCAGGCTCAATAAAGTTTACCTTTAATCTTTGTTCCCTATTCCCCTTAGGAGGCCCCATGGACTTTCCCTGTTAAAGGAACTTCTTTCCTATCCTAAACCCATCTTCTCCTATTTGAGCCCAGCAATGATAAAAGGTGTTGGATATCATTCTGAACAATGAATCCTCGTGTGTTAGAGAAAGTTATTTTATTTATTTGGTTACTTATGTATTTTCTGTTCCTTCCATATGGCTCCACCATGAGGACTTGAGCTTTGTGTGTTTGCTGCTTATCCCCAGTAACTCATCAGGGCCCAGCACTTGGCATAGTACTAGTTGGATGACTGAAGATGCTTAAAGACCATGAGGAAATTTCCATTAGTTTTTTCTTCTTTGCCTTATATTGTCCTATCATTTCATACTTTTCCATAAAGAAATTTCAGGCCAACTCTGTAATCATCTTTTCCAAATGACTCAGCAATTTTGGCAATCAGGAGAGCAAAATACAAAATCATTATTCTGATAGTTAATAATACACAGAAGTAAACTTGAATCTTGCTTACTAAGCGCAACTTGCTCATATGTAGAGTTTAGGCTGTAGACTAATATACTTAATAAATAAAGCAAGATATTATAACCATAATCCCAAGAGAATGCAAATGGAATTTCAAGCAGAATGGCAGGTTGCTAAAGTTGATGTCTAAATAATTGTGGTTTATGGTATATGCTACATGCATATAGAATTACTAGGCAATAAAGGGCCTTAATAAATTTTTCAAGAGGGAACAGAGTAGAGTATTACTAATTTCCAAGAATGCTATATAATACTTTTTATTCTCTTATTATATAACAATTTTTAAAAGTTTAGAATTTTATTAGCCATTTCAGAGTACTACTGGTAAAGTGTTTTCAAATAGAATGAGGCAGAGATAATGGTAAAGACTTTTTTTTTTTTCATCAATGGGAATGTATCTGTTGAGACTAAGGGAAAGAATAAATACAATGCAGAAAAGTATAAAAAGAAAGGAGAAAATTGATTATTTTAAAATCCGAGATTTTTTTTTTTTTTTTAATTTCAGAGAGAGGAAAGGAGAGGAAGAGAAGGATAGAAACACTAATGATGAGAGAGAATCATTAATTGGCTGCCTCCTGCACACTCCCACTGGGGATTGAACCCACAACCCAGGCATGTGTCAAGTGGCACAGTTCAAGATATAAACTTAAGTAACCAAATTCTTACCATATGGGTTCAGTGACAACTTTCATTGGTGTTTACCTAAAGGAGTTAAAACTTCCCACATATAAACCTGCACATGGATGTTTACAGCTGCTTTATTCATAACTGCCCAAACTTGGAAGCAGCCAAGATTTCCTTCAGTAGGCAAATGGATAAATAAACTGTGGTATATCCAGATAATGGAATATTATTCAGTGCTAAAAAGAAATGAGTTATCAAGCCATGAAAAGACATGGAGAAGCCTCACATGCATACTGACTAAGTGAAAGAAGCCAATCTGAAAAGGCTTCATACAGCATGATTCCAACTATAAGACTTTCTGGAAAAGGCAAAAAAAGATCTGTGGTTGCCAAGGGTTGGGGGCTGGGAGGAATGAATACATGGAACTCAAGGGCAGTGAAACTATAATTGTGAAAACATATTATTATACATTTGTCCAAACCATAAAATGTACAACACGAAGACTGGCCCCCAGTGTAAACCTTATAAACTTTGGATGATTATGATGTGTCGATGTAGTGAATATACCATGGTGATGGGGGATATAGATAACGCAGTAGGCTATGCACATGTGAGGGCAGGGTATATATGGGAAATCTCTGTACCTTCCTCTCAATCAATGTTGCTGTGAATCTGAAACTGCTCTAAAATATAAAGTCTAATACATATATGATAAAGAATTTGTATGCAGAATATAAAGATTTAATGGAATACTCTTCGTCACTAAAAAGGAACTACTGCCTGGCCAGTGTGACTCAGTGGCTGAGCATCAACCCATGAACCAAGAGGTCACTGATTCAATTCCCAGTCAGGGCACGTGCCCGGGTTTGGGGATCAATCCCTGATAGGGGCCATGCAGGAGGCAGCCAACCTGTTTCTCATTCTCATCGATGTTTCTATCTCTCTATCCCTCTCCCTTCCTCTTTCTCTGAAATCAATAAAAACATTTTAGAGGGAAAAGAAAAAAGGAACGACTGATACATGCAACAATACTGAAGACTCTCCAATGGATTAAGACAAAGAAGCCAGATTAAAAGGTTACATACTGCCCTAGCCAGTTTGGCTCAGTATGTAGAGTGTCAGCCTGCGGACTCAAGGGTCCCAGGTTCGATTCCAATCAAGGTCACATGCCCGGGTTGCAAGCTCAGTCCCCAGTAGGGGTCATGCGGGAGGCAGCTGATCAATGATTCTCTCTCATCATTGATATTTCTATCTCTTCCTCTCTGAAATCAATAAAAATGTATTTTTTTAAAAAAGTTACATACTCCTCAGTTTCATTTATGACATTTTTAGAAAAGGCAAAGTACAACCATAGAAAAGATCAACGGTTGTCAAGAGAAGGATGTAGTGGGAGCTGTTCCCAAAGAGGCATGAGGAAAATTTGGAAGATGATGGATGTTGACCACAAGACCTGCTTCCTGGATCCTGAAATGGCAGTGCTGCACAACTGAAATGCCTGAAGGGAACTAATTGAACTAACTAAACTTAATTAGGCTTCAAGCATGCAAATGGAACATGGTGAACTGAACACCTGAGGCTGCTGTCTACTCAAAAACCTGTAGAAAGCAGCAGCACTGGCCAAGGCCGGGTCTCCTCTTCGGGATTTATCCTTGGCAAAGCCAACTAACTCTGTCAATGGTTCCCCTGTTAGGAAACACTCCAAAATTCTTAGCCTTATTTTCAAGGTCTTCCTGATCAGATCCTGATCTCCTTTCCAGAACCACCTCTTACCCTTCTTACCTCCCATTCCTGTCCCCAGCACACCCTTGTCTTCTGGTCCAGTTCCTCTAATCTTGCGAGGCAGGCCGCGAGATTGACATGCTTGCTGAGTCTAACCTATCACATTCTCTCACACGTATGAGCTTTTGCCCATGCTAGTTCTTCCCAGTACATATCTCCTGTACTCACCTCTTAAGGGTACCTGGTAACTTCTCTTCATATTTAAAAACTCAAGATTCACACAGACATTCCTCTAGATCAGGAACATCTTCCCTAATTTCCACTCACTCTTGACACCCTAGTTGAGTTAGACACCCCTCATCTATGCTCCCATTGCACTCCAGACATTGCTATGCCATGATGCTAATCAAGGCACTTGAAAATCATTGCTTCATTAGTCTGTCTGCTAGTTCTAGACTGTGGTCTTCATGAGGGCAGGGACCATGTTTTTCACCTCGTGTCCCCAGAATCTAGCAAAATACCTATTGTGTGTAAATGTCTATAATAATAAAAGGGTAATATGCTAATTAGACCAGACATCTTCTGGACATCATTCCAGATATCCTTCCTGACGAAGCTGGAGCCAGAGGGAAGCCAGCCTGGGGCCCGGGTGCCTGCGGGCAGCATGAGGGAAGCCAGTGCCAGCGGGAAGCTGGTACCGGCAGCCAAGGGAAGGAAGGCCTACTCTTGCACAAATTTTCATGCATCGGGCCTCTAGTCTATATATATAAAAGGCTAATATGCAAAGTGTCCCCGTGGGAGTTTGGCCAGGAGTTCTATCACTCGCTATGATATGCGCTGACCACCAGGGGGCGGTGCGGAACAAAGGAAGGCCCCGGCCAGCAGCTGGAAGGCCCTGATCGGTCCTGATTGCTGGCCAGGCCTAAGGATTCTACTGATGCATGAATTTCATGCACCGGGCCTCTACTATATTATAAAATGAATGAATGACTGGCCTAGCTGGGTGTGGCTCAGCAGTTGAGCATCAGTCCAAGAACCAAGAGGTCACCAATTCAATTCCCAGTCAGGGCATATGACCAGTTTGCAGGCTCGATCCCAAGTAGGGGGCATGCAGGAAGCAGCTGTATGATGATTCTCTCTCATCATTGATGTTTCTATCTCCCTTTTCCTCTCCATCCCTCTCTAAATTCTCAAAGAAGGAGGCTTGATAAAATCATTAGATAAGACTCATTTTTATATAACAGTATTTCTGTTTGATCACTAAGATGATTGTGTTTATTTGTATTTCAGATTAAGTTTCATGTAATGAAACAGAGATTTTGAAAATGTTTACCAAACATTATGAGAAAAGAAAAACCATAGGGTAAGAGCAGGTGTCTCTAGTTGCTAGGAGAGAAAAATCCCTCTAGAGATTAGTCATTTTGAAGATGATGCTAATAATGATGTTTATTTTTAACTGTGGAATTAGTGAAAATAATCAAATAAGTTAAGTATTGAGACCAGAGGCTGGCACACATGTACCTTTTGCAAAGAACATTAAGAAGACTTAGTTTGGCCAAAACCGGTTTTGCTCAGTGGATAGAGCGTCGGCCTGCGGACTGGAGGGTCCCGGGTTCGATTCCGGTCAAGAGCATTTGCCTTGGTTGTAGGCACATCCCCAGTAGGGGGTGTGCAGGAGGCAGCTAATTGATGTTTCTCTCTCATCCATGTTTCTAGCTCTCTATCCCTCTTCCTTCCTCTCTGTAAAAAATCAATAATATATATATATATATATATATATATATATATATATATATATATATATATAAAAGAAGACTTAGTTTGTGATGAAAGAATTCTAGTCCTGACATATAATCCTTCTGGCCCGTCTGAGGCTCCTATTGAGCTTGCTTTATTTTCCCCTTAAATTCTGTGATTCTGCACATGATCTTTCTATGATATGCCTTTATAACAACAACACCTATGTGTTGGGATTATCTGTCATCATGTCTGTTTCTCCCACTAGAATATACACTTTTTGAGTGCTGAGTCCTCACCTTAGTGTTATTGACATCCCAAGTCCTTGCACATCCCTAGTCCTGGGCGTAGCAGGCACTGAAGCAGTATTTGTGTTGTTGAGTAGTCCATTTCTCCCCTTTTAAAAGTAATTCAGATTAAAATTTTAGGACTCGTGTTAAATAGGGCATTATTTTTTAGTATATTTAGGTAAGACTCAGTAATTTAAAAAAAAACATTAATTTGAAGATCTCAAAATTAGATTCTTTACAACTTAACTGGTTTTTACAATAGGATTCCACATAAAACTCTGAAGTGTATCAAATGTACTGAGTCTTTTGACTCTTCTTCAAAGAGTCAATTTGTGAATATCCCTATATAAAAAAAAAGAAATTTCTCTGAGAGTGGATATTAAGTACAGTTAAGTATGCCCATTGGGAATGTTTAAAAAACAGTGATGAATGTGATTTTTTCCAAGGTGAAAAATAAGCATTCATCAGAGTTCAAGAATCTGTTGTAAAAAAAAAAAAAAAAAAAGAATCTGTTGTAATGAATCAAGAGATAGTTTTATATTTCTGCTGAAATGTTACTTTATTCCTTGCTAAGTTCCTAACTTTCCCCGTAAGTTCAAACTTCCTGATTTCATTCTCTATCTGCCACCAGATGCTGCGTTTCAAGTTGGAACACAAGCTTCTTTTTAGAAAAGTGGCATTGAATGGAGGCTCTGACCCCACTCCCTCATTCTCTGAGCATATGTTCCTCTTTTATCCTACCTCCTTCATTGCCTTACCCTTATCTTATCTTCCCTCTCCTTTCTAATCTCATTTTCTCTTCAAACACTATACTCATTTCCTTTTTCCTCTTCGCTCCCCATCTATATTCACCATCTGTTCTACTTTATAGTACATTTTTGTTTTCCCTCATTCACTACTGATTCCTTTTTACTTGTCTCTCCTCCCCTCAAATGGCCGTCACCATTTTTCAAAATCTGTAGTGAAATGAGCATGTCAGTGGCGGTGTGTGTTGGAGGAGGGAAAGCAGAGGAAATATTCAGTGTTTTTTCCAATTTCATATTTCCCCCTTTCAATAATTTCAGCACCAGCTGTTAAGAAAGATACCTTTGCCAACTATCACGTTCCCAGATTTTATTCCACCTCTCTAAAAAATGGCATTTTTTAAATTTAGTGAACTGGAGCTAGAGAGAGGGCATCTGAGCACTTAGTAAATAAGATGGAATGAGAGAAAGGAGTCTACTACTTACGCCCTTGGAGAGATGAGCAAGAAAGATAATAGGACCAGGTACAACTCAGAGGAGGCAAAGCCTTTGTTTGCATTTCAGTTACCCAACTAGAACCAATGAACTTAT
The DNA here is from genome assembly GCA_026230045.1 of Corynorhinus townsendii. Classification (NCBI taxonomy): domain Eukaryota; kingdom Metazoa; phylum Chordata; class Mammalia; order Chiroptera; family Vespertilionidae; genus Corynorhinus; species Corynorhinus townsendii. The sequence goes on along the minus strand of JAPDVU010000008.1, from coordinate 62,447,414 downwards.
AGAAAACCCTTTGACCAAGTAAATCGCACCTTAGTGCCTGGGAATACGCATTATAAACAGACTCATTTTTCATTTCATTACTTTAATTATTTTGTCAAAATAACCTGAACACATATACAGAAATTATTGATTTGTTATAAGAATGTGTAGCATAAAAGTCCCTGAGACACATCCAAGAATGACTTGAAATGGATTCAATGCAATTATTCACCAGACTAATTACCAAGGACCTGGCTCCCTTCCCTGCCATCTAAAGCGTGTGACACTACATCAGTGTCCCTCTCTGGTGCCTGGTTTCCTGCCAGTTTACCGCTGCTGCGTAGTAAGTCATTTCCAGACTGTAAGGAAGGCATGCGGGGAGGTGGATTAGTTCTTAACGCCCCAAGGTGCCAGTTAGTAGAATGATGGCAAGAGAACTAGAGGTCCCAAGAGAAGATCTTGTACAACCCTCTCATTTTGCAGTTCAAGTGACAGAGGCTCCAAGCGGTTGTGACTTGCACAAGCAAGGCTGGTTCTGCCACTACTAAATGCCTTCGTGACATCACAGCTATCTCCCAGGTGCTTCCTATCTGTGACACACTGTACTGAGTACTGTAAGTTCTTATCTAATTCTCCCAGCACCTCTATAAATTATATATGCTTACCCTCAATTAGATATGAGAATATCAAAACACAGAAAGCTTAAATAATTTGTCCAATATAAGCTAACTAGAGGCCCAATGCATGAAATTTGTGCAAGAGTAGGCCTTCCCATGGCTGCCGGCACCAGCTTCCCTCTGGCACCCGGAACACAGGCTTCCCTCCGGCCTTGGCTTCGTCAGGAAGGACATCTGGAATGACATCCCATCTAATTAGCACATTACCCTTTTATTATTATAGATTCACAAATCTTGCAAAGCTGGCCTAGGAACCAGGGAATATCTGCCTCTAAAATTTTTAAGTTACAATTCCTAAGTCCATTCTAAGAAGCCCCCATCAGGTAGGTTCTCAAATCCCTTCTAGCTCTAAAAGTCTAGAACAGAATTGACAAACTGACTGCGGCCAAATCCAGGCACCCCATTTGTTTATGTATTGACAACGGCTGCTTGTGCACTATCACGGGAGGTGACACTGCACGTCCTGCAAAGCCTGAAATATTCACTCTCGGGCCCTTTATAGAAAACGTAGAACATCCTGTAACTGTACAGCAACTTACAATGTACAAAGCACCCTGGCCTGCATCATCACATTTAGTCCTTGCTTTGTAGGGGCATTCCTGCATTATAAAGGAGGAAGCCAAAACTCAGTTTATTTAGGGGTAGAATGTGGCAGAACCGCTTACCCAGGTTCTGGCTCCAAATTGCAAGCTCTTTCCATGAAGCCTCCCTGTCTCTAAATTACCGCCAGGGAAGGGCTTGGACACTGGGAAGGATCTGTGAATACTGAACGCCAGTCAGACTGTCTTTCCTGAGGCAAATTCATTCCAGGTGCACTCATGAAGTTAGAGTCATCAAGTGCTAAAAATACTCAGTTTGTAATAAATTGTAAAGAAAAGTTTTTGCGTTAAAGGAAGGGCATGGCAATCATAGGAAAGATATTTTGAAATCTGTATGATGCATTTATATACATTTTATATTAGTGCTTGTGAAATGTTAAGCTGCTCAATTTAGACTATGAAAAATAAAATACCATAAAATGAACAATTGCCACATTTGTCTTGCTCTTTGATGAGATTAGCCTTTTAAAATATTCTTCATTTCACACCCCAAATTTTCAAATAAATAATAATGCAATTATAGTGTCCTCATGCTAAATATTAAATATGTGGTTACTTTTAAATGGACAATAGTAAGAACAGCATTAGTAAAATAATATTTACTTATATAACTCAACCAAAACAAAAACAACCTTTTTTTATTTTTTCTCAAAGAAAGCATAGGTGGTCTGCAAATTCAAGTCTACTAGAAAATGGCAAAGATTTTTGAAATAATAGGCTTAGCTTTAGGAATTCATTTGAAATACATGATAGGAGGTCCCTTCCTTTTTATTTCATATAGATTTAATTTTAAACATGTAAATGAATATGGAGGCACCATGAAACCACTGCAGGGAAAGAAGGAAAAAATATATATATTTTCCTCACCAATTGAGTAACCACCTTTAACCCTATTTTATTTCCTGACATGCTCACAATGAGCTATGAAGTGTTTTCTTCCCCCATTTTACTGATAAGGGAGCTGAGGTTCAGGGTTATTACTAATTTGCCCACGGTCACACTGCTGGAATTCAACTCTAAGCCAGGTTACCCGCAAAACCTAAACGCTCTCCCACTGCCTCATGTAGATCCTAATAACACCAAGATCGCTGGCCAGTATCTCGTAAATATTTTAAGAATAGAATTTTTCCTTTTTCTTTGTTGGACAGTTAATACTTTGTAATTATAATTTTGCCCAGGCCATAATATTTTAAATAGGAAGTCTTACCCATGGATTTTAATTTCCCCTTTTAAGGATAAAGAGAATTGAAGCACATTTTAGATTTTAGTGATTTTTTAAGTGAGTCTACAACAAATGCAGAGACAAAATTTTATGATTCAACTAATTGTAATAGTCAAATGCAAAATAATTATTCACAGCAGAACCATGTGTAAATCTAATTAATCTTGGACCCTACCCACAATAATTAGTCATGAGGGTACTTATTATAATAAATCAAGAAACAAACTATTATTTCAGGCTGTAAGCCAACTGGCTTTCTAATAATTCACTTATGGACTATGTCACTAAGGATATCGCTTTAAACAAATAGGTTCTGTCAGTTGATTTATCAAAGTTCACTGATTACTTGTTGGCAGTGGTAGATTGTAAGAGCCTTTAAGAGAGGAACCTTGCCTTACATATTTTTGTGTGGTACCCAAGCCCAGTGTTTGGCACAGAGTAAGGCACATGATAACACCTACTGAATATACTGCTCAAACAACTTTTAAAGTCAATGCATATATTTTCAAAGTTGGTCCCATGGCACAGTCTCAAGGGCATTAGAAATGTGAGGATATATGTACCACTATGCAGACTAGGAGGGGAACCTACTGTCCCCAAGGTGAATTGCAGGTTAGCCTTTAACAAAAGACAAAGTTCATCACAGACACCCATTTAGTTCCATTCCTTAGCAACTAAACATTTAACAAAAAAACTGACAGATGGAAACAAACACTGCCATTGATAGACACCATGAAACTTTTTTCCTTTTGCGTGATTCCACAATGCAGTACAATCTTTCACTTTCTGCTGACAGGTAATGCCAGCACCCCTGGAGGAATGATATTCCAGTTTAAATTTCAGGTCCAATAATGACACAAAATAAGTAATTTTGTGAAAAATGACACTGTGGCTTCCTTCTCTTCTGTCTTGTAAACACAGTCTGGTTTTCTGGGAAGTGGGGAGAAGAAAGTTGCTTCCACTTTATTTTCACATCTGTAATTTTAATATGCTTTTTAAAAACAATCCAGGTTATAGGAAAACATAGACATAGAGAAGAAATTAGTTAGGGATGATTATTCACATTATAAAGGGATTCTCCATAAGGCTGTAGTAAATACTGAACTCCCCCTGGGGCAGGGAATTTGGGATGTGATTGATAAGCTTTTTGGGCCCTGTCGGAGTGGCTCAGTTGGTTGAAGTGTTGTCGGTACACCAAAGGGTTGTGGGTTTGATTCCCAGTCAGAGCACATACCTGGCGGTTTTGCTTTGATCCTTGGGTTTTGGTTTGATCCACAGTTGGGGTGAGTGTGGAGGCAACCAATGGATGTTCTGCTCTCTCCCTTCCTCTCTCTAAAATCAGTAATAATAATAATAAACATATCTTCAGGTGAGGATTAAAAAAAAGAAGGAAAGCAGCTCTTCAAGAACACATTTGTGTAAAGAGAGGTACACTTATATATTCACCTTAACTCTTCTCCAAGGACAGTCCAGCATCTTGTTTCCATTCATTGGCAGGGGAACAAACAGTACTTGTTAAGAAACAGTCAACGGATTCTTGGATGACCCTCCTCACCTTTCTTAGGAGCTGAGGCTTTGAGGAATTCAACCAACAAAGAGAAAGACTTCCTTGTGGCCGCAGCCACAGTCCTTCCACTATCCCACAACATGGATCTTTCTAAAACCAGGGGTTTGCTGTACCTTAGTCCAATGAAATGTGAAATGAGCAGCAGTGTGTATGACATTTGGACTCAGCACAGGCCACAAATATGACCTGTGGCAGACGAGGAAACTCAGAGCAACTGTCTCAATGGCTTCTTGTAGTTAAGCTATTTCTTCACCTCTGCACTGGTTAATTACAAGGGGAGGAAGGGCCCCCTTCAGTCCTGAACACTGATGCCCATCAATAGCAGAGAGAGCCCAACTCCTACTCGCACAAAAAAACATAAAGAACTGAACCGGGATCCTACCCATCCAGCCTTTGTGCTGAATAACATTGGCAAATCACCTTTTCCCCATAAGCAAAACCTTCATCCCAGGATTCGGCATTCAAGGTGATGCACAGCAAAGGATCAAAAAGCTGATGACTTGACCTCCCTGGGTGGCTTCACCGCTCAAACCAGCGAGCCAAGTTGCGTTTGCTTTGGGGCCGGTCGCCAGCCCTCTGCACTGCCTGGCAGGCCCGGCACCAAGGCTCGTCCCAGAAAGAGGTGATGTGCACGGCATAGCTCCGGCGCCAATGGAAGTAACGGCGGTAGACAGCTGGGTTTCGGTCCAGGAAGAGCAAGTAGGCGGCCAGGGAGGAGGCACTAGGGAAGTCGTCCACGTGGATGAAGGCACCGCGAGGCACAAAGCGCTCATAATTGGCACGGTCGGGGCCCAGCACCACCGGCACGGTCCCAGCCAACAACGAGTTGCGCCAGAGCTTCTCCGTGATATAGTCCAGATGCTGCGAATTCTCAAAGGCTAGGTAGAACTTGTAACGGGCCACCGTGTGCAGAAGCCCAATGTCAGGCACCGGCCGCCGGGTCCCACCCTTGCCGAACACGTCCACGGACACGTGCTGGCTCAGCTGGTGGTAGTAGCGCACTCGGGCCTGGCGCTCGTCCCAGTTGCTCACCACCCAGGCCACCAGCCCCCGTTTCCGGGACAGCGGGGGTACCAAGCCTGGGGGCTGGTCGCTGGGATGGGTCCTGGGGTAGAGGTAGCCATAAGGCACAAAGATGTCTGAGTCGGCCCGATAGGACAGCGTCCAGTTGAAGAGGTTACCTGCCAGGCTTCGCAGTCCCGGGGAGTGGGAGGGCGACTCGAAGTTCATCCACACCCAGCGCTGACCCGGGGGCCTGTGGCCCGAGACGTCCAGGGCTTCCTCCTCCTCGTTTAATACCCGCAGCTCCAGCTCCTCCGCCGAGCGCACGCGGACGCCCCAGGGCGGGGGCCAGTCCACGGGTCCCTTCACGAGGTCTCGGTGGTGGAAAAGCACAGCCTGGGCTTCCCCGTAGGCTGCACGGTCCGTGAGCAGGCGGCAGCCGCTGATGTTGAAGCGCAGCCAGCAGTCGGGGGGCGGCCTCCTGGCGCTGTGGCGCCCCGCGAAGGGCTCCCACCACAGCAGCACGCCCACCGGCCGCGGCGGGGCGTGGGAGGCCCAGGGCAGCGGCGGCAGCTGCCCCCAACAGGCGTAGGCGGCCAGAGCTGTGCACAGCAGGGCAGTGGCCGCCAGCGCCGAGGCGTTCCGCGGCAGCCCCCGCACTCCGCGCCGCTCGCGCCGCCCGCAGCCCGCGGGGCCCCACGGCACCCCCATGGCGCGCGCAGACAGAGCCGCCGCGGGCCGCGTGTCCGGAGGCATGGAGCAGCGGCGCCCGCTCTCATACTGCCGCTGCGGTTCCAGCCGTCGTTGCCGCTCGCCACCGGCCCTCAACCCGGAGAGGGCGTTCCCGGATCCCAAGGTCCGCAGATCCTGCTCCCCTCCCCGCAACTGCCCGCGGGGCGCACCAACAGGACAAGGTGAGCGAGCGCGGCAGGCCAGTCGGGCGCCGCCCCGTCCCTCCCCTCCGCGGCGCCCCCAGCCCAACCGGCCCGGCCAGGCCCTGGGCGTTTCCTGCTGCACCTCCACCCATTCCCTTCCCCCTCCATTGCTCCCGGACTCGCGGCTGCGCCCCGCAGGCTCATCACCCGTTACTCCGGACCCTGTCCCCCGGGGTCCCAGGCCTTTCAGCGCCAGCCCTGCACACCTCTCCAGCCTTGCGCCCGGCCCGCCCGGACCTTCCAGATCCGCCCCAGCGCTCAACCTTTGTGGCCCGAACCCGCGCCTTCGAGTGAGGACCCGGCTCACGCCTCGGTGTGCGCAGGGGACCAGAGACTCTCCAAAAGTCGCTACGGCGCGAGGGCGGGCGCAGGTACAGCGGGAAGGCGAGCCTGGGATGCCGAGCCTCCTGGCTGAACGGAAGATCAGAGTCCACTTCCTTCCTCACGGCTCCGCTGTGGCCAGCGACGCCTGCCGGAGAGAGCGATCCCAGGAGTCGTCGGTGACCCTGACCTTGTGACCCACTGAGACAGGCCAGATGTCTTGCATAGGTTTTGCATTTAGTGAAACTAAGTTTTAAGGTTAAACCCTACGGTCGTAAGAACCCACCCCCGCTTTGCCTACTGCCCCAGCAGAGGGTAGAGAAGAATAAAAGGTTTTCTGAACAATTGAAACGTTCTCTCCTTTGCTCCCCCACCGAACACTTCAGACTGCTCAGCTCACAGCATTCTTTGTACTAGGGCCAGGGGGTTAGGAGGACTCATTAAACCAAAGATAAAGATAAGACGCTGGAGGCCTTTGTTCTCAGGGAGCTACCTGCCTCTTCAGTGAGGTAAATGAATGTACATCACCATTAATTTTACTAAGCACTAAAGAAACAATTCCCGCATTTAAGATTATGCAAAACACTCTGGACTATAAAAGGATGACTAAGATAAATATTATATCACCAAGCACACTGTCCTGATCAGGTTTATTCATAAGGCAACAATCCAGGCATCGACTTATACAGTCACCTGAAGGAAACTTGCTCCTATGGTTTGAATGTGAATTTCTGGGTTTTAGCCTTTTATGTAATTAAACGTTTATTCAGCAAAATTCTAAATAGGCTGTGGATGAGCTGTTGACTTTAAGGAGAGGAGGCAGTTTTAAGAAAACTTTTAGTAGATCACAGCTGTGCATCGGTGATGGCCCAGCCCAGTGCCATATAAGTTACAGAATGTTAGGGGAGAAAAAGACTTTCTGGGAATGGGGCCAACCTGTCAGATGTTTTTAATGTTATGCATACAGAAAATAAACTTGGGTTTGCTGTGTGGATGTTTTTGTGAAGAACTTTTTCATTAGAAATCAAGTCAAGCCTTGGCCATTGTGGCTCAGTTGGCTGGGCATCCTCCCATGCACTGAAGTGTTTCAGGTTCGATTTCCAGTCAGAGCACATGCCATAGTTGTGGGCTCGATCTTTGGTGCGGGGTGTGCAGGAGGCAGCTGATCCATGTTTCATTCTCATGCTAATGTTTCTCTCCCTCTCTCTTCCTCTCTCTCTAAAAATCTAAAAAGAAAAAAAAAAATCAACTCCAGATTGTAAATGCTTCTATAAAAAATGGTTTCAGGTGGCCCTGCCTGCTGGCCTGCAGTAACTATTTGGGAGCTGTTGTGAAGTGCTCTACTAGTATACCCATAAACCTAGTAACACTTTCTTCTACACTAACATCTTTTATAATGTTTCTATATATTTTTTATTTCATAGAATCATTTTCAAGCTATTTAAAAGCAAATTGTCATTGAAACCAGGAACTTCAGTGATTCTCTACTGTTATTTTTTTTCTTTTCTTTTTTTATTTTTTTTACCATTTTTTTATTGTTTTAAGTATTACAAATAGTAGTACATATGTCTCCTTTTTCCCCCCCCATTGATCTCCCCCCGACCTCCCCTACCCCCCAGTACATGCCTTCACCTGCCAGCCCTTCCCCCCCCCCTCCCGCCCCAGTGTCTTATATCCATTGGTTGTGTTTATATGCATGCGTACAAGTCCTTCGGTTGGTCTCTTACAGCCCCCCTCGCCCAACCTCCCCTGTCTTCCCAATGTAGTTTGACAGTCTGTTCAATGCTTCTTTTGCCTCTGTATCTTTTTCCCACCATTTCTTTCCTTTAAAAAGTTTTGCCTTTGCAGACTAGAAATAAACATATAATAACAAAACAAGATAAAACAAAAAAAAAATGTTTGAGTCCCAATTTCAATGTCCAACAGTTCTGAGTCCCCGTTTCAGTCTAACAGTTCCTTATGTGTACATGTCAGCAATGATATCTGGATGGTGGGCACATGTTGGCAATGCAGGTCCGACCCTCTGGTTTGGTCCTAGGTAACCTGCAGTGGTGCACAGCTGCTGACTGCTCGCGTGGCAAGGCATTGTCAGCGTCTTCCATCTCTGGACTGTTTTTCCTCTTGTCTTCGTGGTTGGAGCACACCTGTCAATTCCTCTCTGTTGCAGGAATCCACATGGTCTTGGAGATGTTTTCTGAAAATATACAAAATATTCTCGACCACAAGTTAATAAAGGAATCTTTTCTATATAATTGATTTGGGATCCTTTTTATTTTTGTTCAAACGATTTTCCTTTGTCTTATTTAGACACCATGTGTGTTTTTAATGGCCGTCTTGCTGTTAGCATTGCAAATGAAACTTAATTTGGTAAAGTAAAAATTTTCTAGATGTAATTTACTTACAGGATATTTTTCCTTACATGATATTGCCCTACTATCCGCCCCCTTTTTTTTTATTAATGGAGGTTTTTGTAAATTTTATAATGCAGTCTTGATAACTTTAAATTTAAATTTTTTTTTTTTTTCCCCACACATATGACTGCTTTAGGTTCATTGCATATTCAGGAATTTTACCATGAGATGAACTACCAATAGAAATTTTAGTTATTACTTTAAGAACAGCTTTTTGTCCAGTACAATTAACTTTACTTGAATATTCACTTATTTCAATTAGCCTATTTAAATTAATCTGAAAACTCGATTACCATTTTACTGTCAAATTTAATACTCTACCAACAATCTTAGTTTACCCTGTAAATATTAGTGGGAAGGATTATTTGCATTCTTGAGTGGGCCCTGAGCATTCCAGATGCTAGGCTGAATTTAGATATAGGGCAACTGCTGTCGGCCAAATCTCTTGTCTGTTACCTGGGTCCCTATCTGAGCTGGGCCAAGTCTCTGTCTGTCACCTGTATCTCGATGTGACCTGGGCCAGGTCTCTTTCTGTTGCCTGGGTCCCGATCTGAGCTGGGTGTGGGAAGCGCGAAGCAGCCATGGGGGCAGGAGACCTCCTTCAGAAGGGGTGAGCGTTCAAGCCCCTGCAATGTTGGGGGGGTGAGGGTCTGTGCCCCACTTCTGTTGCCCCCCCAAGTTCTCTCCTGATGGCCCCTCTGCGACTGTGCCTGTCTTAGGTTGTTCCTTCCTTGAGGAATCTTACCCGTCTCTGGCTAACCAGCCATCTTCCGGGGCCAAGCAGGGTGGTGTGAGGTTCAGTTCTGTCTCCTTGGTAGCCTATGCCCCTGTGGCCTCCACACCCAGCACCTGCCTTGGGAACCCCTGGCCTGCTGGCAGGGTCCCGGTGCTGATCACATATCTCGGGGAACTCGGGTTTCTTCTCCAGTGAGGGCCCAGCTCACACAATTGGGTGTGAGACAGATCCATGGTACTAGCCCCCACGAGGCTTCAAGCTCAGCATGAACAGAAAGCTCAGGTAACAGCTGAGGGCAATTGAATTGTGAGAAGAGGGTCCCTCTTGGCACAAAGGGCAAGAGGGGCCAATATAGGATGCTCAAGTGCCTTCCCAGTGCCTTAATTCCTTCTGAAAGGGATTAAATCCTTTCATGTCCTTTTTTTTTTTTTTTTTTCAATTGCTGCCAACCATTCAAAGAATTAGTTTGTAAGTTTGTTGGGGATAATTGTAAAATATGCTGTTGTAAAATATCTAAAATTATAATGGCATTGTAGAATAATATCATGTAAGGATATTCGTTGCCCTAGGCCCTGGCAATTCCATTTCAAACTGGCTGTCAATTTCTTTTTGTAGCTTTATATAAACTTTGTCAGGGAGGCAAAAGCACAAATTACTTACTTTAGTTCAAGAGGCCAAATATATTGACTTTCAATTACAATCCTTATTACTTTTGAAGGAAACTTCTCTTTGTTTCCTTCCAAAATAATTTTCAGTCTACAGAGAGTTTCATTTAAAAATTTTTGTCACATGAAACAATTTCTCTTAAGGCTATGGTGACCACTTTATCCGGGGGATCCCTGCTTTTCCCAGCTGCAAACTGTCTCACCAGCTGTGCCTCCCTCGCCAATTCGGGCTGGATTCCGCTCGTCTCAGCTGCTTCCTCTATTTGCTCCGGGACAAGGCTCAGGACACATCCTTCTATTCCGCCGCCATTTTGTCCTCCCCTCTCTACTGTTATTTTTAATTAAAAAGAAAAAGCTATAAATGCATAAATAACCTTTTTCAACCAAATGAAGGAAAGGACATATTGGCTTTTCTTTTTATGCAATTCATTAATCTATACATTTATGCACCTTCCTTCCATCTGATGTTAAGTAAGACATCAGAGATAGATTTGTGTCTGGTGCATGGTGGGTAGGCATTTGGTAATGTTAACCTATTTGCTTGCTTCCTCCCCCTACTCCATGTTTTCCCTTAAGTTCTCCAGATATTATAATTAAACCAGCAGAATGGCTCAGATCTCATGAATATCAATTTCCATTGTGTTCACTTACCTTGGTTGGGTGCAAGACCACAAACTGCCCTTACTTTAGTCTTGTCTTGGTGTGTGGGGATGGGGTAGGGAAAGATACCTAGCAGGAAGATATGGCTGGGTCAGTGGAAACCAGCCATGACTTCTCTACAAACTAGTCATGCACCACATAAGGACATTTCAGTCAATGACATTGTATATACTAGTGTGGCAGTGGTCCCATAAGGTTATAATAGCTGAAAAATTCCTATTGCTTAGTGACATTGTAGCTATCATAAGGTCATATAGCACAATGCATTACCTTCGTGGTGATACTGGTATAAACAAACCTACTGCACCACCAGTTATATAAAAGTACTAGAAGCCCAGTGCATGAAATTTGTGCACTTGTGGGGGGGTCCCTCAGCCTGGCCTGTGCCCTCTTGTAGTCCGTACCCCTCAAGGGATGTCCACCTGCCGGGCCTAAGCCAGCAGTCAGATATCCCTCTCGCAGTCCAGGGCTCTCGCAGTCCGGGACCCCTCGCTCCTTACCACCCACCTGCAGTGGAGGTGGGAGAGGCTCCCACCACCACCCTATGCTCTCCAGCCTTGAGCCTGGCTTCTGGCTGAGTGGCTCTCCCCCTGTGGGAGCACACTGACCACCAGGGGGCAGCTCCTGCATTGATCATCTGCCCCCTGGTGGTCAGTGCGCATCATAGCAACTGGTCATTCTGCCATTCTGTATATTTGCATATTAGGGTTTTATTATATAGGTTAGCATACACAATCATGAGCAGTACATAATACTTGATAATGATAATAAATGATTATGTTACCAGTGTATGTATTTTCCATTTGATACTTTTTATTATTTCCGAGTGTACTATTTCAATTTTTTTTTTTAATGTTTTAAATAGTGTGCAGTGTTACATGGGCAGCAGCCTCACCCATCTCATCTTTACCTTGTCTCCTGAGCGTGTCATTTCTTTTGTGTTTGCTTTAATCTCATGTTGTTTTGTACAGAAACATGTCGCACAGGCTTATAGCCTAGATTACAGTGGTCAGCAAACTGGCTCCTGAGTCACATGGGGCTTGTGAGCCGCGGTTTGCCGCTCTGTTGACTAATGAGTTTGCGGACCACTGGGATAGGGGATTAATCACAAGGAACAACAACAGCCTGTAATTATTAGAATCGAGAGTCTAGGTCAGTGGTCGGCAAACTCATTAGTCAACAGAGCGGCAAACCATTGCTCACAAGCCGCATGTGTCTCGCGAGCCACAGTTTGCCGACCATAGACTATACTGGCTAGGTTTGTGTAAGTACACAAGATGTACTTTCTCTTAAGATGTTCGCACAAGGACAAAATCATGTAAGGGGCGCATGACTGTACTGACTGAAGATCATACATGTTGATTTATTCACAGGGCAGTGGTTTATTCTTATTTAAAATGAATGGAGGTGAGGAGGATAAGGGAGGAAAGGTGTTATGGGAAAGTAATAATGCCAGGTGTTCTTCTTTATTCATTTAACCAACTGGGAAACTGGGATGAAAACCACTACTTCTACCTTCAAGAATCTATAAGAAAAACAGACCAGGGAGAGGGAAGGGATCATGGAAGGCTTTGAGAAGATGGCTCCAGGAATAATTAGGAAAGATTGAAATGGGGGAGGAAGAGGGAGGAGGTGTTCATCTTAAAGGGCCAGGCAGTGAGGACTAGGACAGTAGATTAGGAATTACTAGGGTTCTGTTTGGCCAAGGAGATAGAGTTTTATGCTGTGGAAAGACCTTGAAAGATTTTAACAAAGCAAGGGAGCAAGGCAGAGATCAGTATTTTTAAAGGCTTATTTGTGAGGGGAGCTGATAATAAGGAAGGGGACAGGGGGTGGGCTTCTGGTGTGCTGACCATGTTTATTGATATAGGCACTGGTTAGTGGGTGTGTTTGCTTGGGGAAATTTATCAAGCTACGTGCTTACATAGTACAATATATATATTATACTTCAGTAAAATGTTTTTAAGAAAAACCATTCTGTTGTTAGTAAAGGATGAATTGGGTATTAGGGAACCAGGATAAGAGTGGAAATAAATGCAGTTGCTGTTATATAGATGTGAAACAAAAAGCTGCCTGAACTAAGATACTAGTTGTGAGAATAAGAAAGAAAATTAAAGGAGAATAGGACATTAGGAATCCCTTCCTCCAGTAAGCCTTTTTGGATACCCATGTGCACATATCCATATCCAAGGTAGGCTACAGGCCCCTCCTGTGTGCTCCCACATATGCATCTTCTGTTTCAATCATAACTCCATCCCATGCACAGATCTAGGCATCCCGTAGTATTCATCACCTCAATGAATACTTTCTGAATTAATAAGTGCTCTTAATGTCTTATTGAAATTACCTTTCAGTATCTGTGCTCCCTCTAGAATGTGGGTAGGTATCAGGAGAAACTGGCTATGTGAATGACTTGCTGTGACCTTAAGAAGCCCCTTAAGCCAGTGGTCGGCAAACTGCTTGCGAGCCGCATGCGGCTCGTGTGCCGCGGTTTGCTGCTCTGTTGACTAATGAGTTTGCCGACCACAGGACTAGACATTTAGTGTAGTTGGAAGCTGTGAGGATTAGGCAATTGTGGTATATTGTGTGCAAAGAGGTAAAGGGTAATATATGACAGTGGTCGGCAAACTCATTAGTCAACAGAGCAGCAAACCGCGGCTCACAAGCCGCATGTGGCTCGTGAGCCATGGTTTGCCGACCACTGCCTTAAGCTTTCAGTGTAAAATGCTACACGTGTACTAATCAGAACCCTGATGACAGGCATCCCATACTCGGTCAAATTAGGATGCCTCTCACTGACCCAACCTGGATCAAGAGCTCATTCTTGAAGCAACCACAATCAAGGGACATCTTTTGGAGCTACAGGGTGGAATCAGCCCCATCTAAAACTCAAGGCCTAACAATGGGGGGAGGGTAGTTCTCCAAAGGAAAATATACTGTTATTTTCCTTTGGAGAACTACCAAAGAAAATATACTGTTATTTTCCTTTGGAGAAGAGGTAGGTGTGCAAAAACAACATAGCCTGTGTAAATTATTATTATTCTAAACTAGAGGCCTGATGCACGAAATTCGTGCAAGGGGCTCGCTCTTGCAGCCGTGGCAGCTGCCCTCGGCCCGCAGCCCTGGCTTCATCTGGAAGGTTATTTGGCTGTCCAGCCTAATTAGCATAGTACGCTTTTATTATTACAGATGAACTCTAAATCACCTGAGAACTGTAAACATTCTATGATTCTTTTTAACTTGGTAACAATCAACACATGATTCTTTGTGTACTGAAAAGGCCTCTTCGCGTCCACAAAATGTTAGACAGAAAAACTAGCTTTCAGTGGCAACATGAGGACAACGAGGTCAGGTATAAAGGAGGGCTTTTGGAACCTGAGGATTGATAAAGCAGCAGAGAGGAGAGCTTCAGACAACAAGACTCATTTTTTCAAGCTGAATGAGTAATCACTCACAAGGTGTCCAAGAATGTCCTATTCAGTTCCAAAATGTAATATAGGACACGATTCTCTGGGGGCAAGAACCAGGCCAACGGTGGTTCCTAACAGTCCAACGCGTTCTTTGTTCCTCCCCAGGGGAATGGTTTGTTTTAAGCCTGTCCTGGTGCTCCTCACCAGAGACATTTGGTGTTTTCTAGGGAAGCCCCCGGATACACTCCAAGTGCTTAGGGTCTTCCCCGCAGCACCCAGCTCTGTCAGCCTGGGCTCCAAGAAGCTACCCTCAAGTGGTTGCTAATTTTTATTGGACCTGAGATTTCCGTGACTTAATATTGACCTGAAAAGTATACTTTAAATTTTGTTGTGTTTTTTTCTTGAAGAAAGAAAAGAGCAATTCAGAGTCCGTCCCAGTATGATGTACTTCCTGGGAAATGAGGAACAACCAGTGAGCAGGTGTGGTCAGAAAGGTTAATCCATATGCCAAGAGGTGGGGATTGTTTCCTTTGGAAGATCAGTATGAAAATGATGGTTAAAAATGAGCAAGAATTGTGTGAGTTCAACAACACAATTGTTATTGCCCTGTTAAATCCTTGATAGAAAAATCCTTGTTTATCTAAGTGCAAAGAACATACTGCCTGTAAAAAACATTGCTATGAATAGTTAATCTGAGAATGTACTATATTTATTGTAGGGTTTTATTCTTTCGTACATTCAGGGTTTTCCTGTACACTTACTTGACTGAACAGGTAATGCAAGAATTTTGGATGTTCAGAAAAATGTATGTAATGAAATTTTGACTAAAGTCAGATATGTTTGTACGATATTTTAAATATTAGGGGGGGTTACCTCTGAATTCTTGTTAAAATACTCTAAAATACAGACTTTCAGTCACATGTAAAAATTATAGAAATCATGACTCACACAAAAGAAAATTATTTTTTATTTTTTTAAGAAAATTATTTTGACAGTGAAATGAACATGTTAATATCACACAGTGCAATATGTGTGATCTAAGTGTAGGGTAAAAGTGGCCTTTTCAACTCCTCTTCAGGTTCACCAGTACTATCCTCTAACCCCCACCCCAAAACTACTTGGGTCCTCAGTCAAGTGAGCACAAATCCTGCACAGTCAGAAACTTCAACTTATTGGATCTGAGCCTATTATGGCACCCGCCCTGTATCAGTATTAAAGTGTGGCCACACTCCACACAACCAGACCCTGACTCAAGGAGGCAGCCCAACTCTGAAGATGGAGGAAGGATCTTGACTACTCTCCCTTCCCCCTGTCCTGACCCACTTTTCACACAGAACCAGGGCACAAAAGAAAATGGAAGGAAAATGCATTTTCTCCAGAAGTCAGGTAATTCTGCCCTGACTAGCAAATTCCCGCAAACAACCAATCAGACCACAACAGTGGGGACCAAGTTCCATCACACTCATTCCTGTGACTCTTCCCTTAAGAGGGGTCTGAGGCAATTGAAATATTAGGAAATACTTGTTGGATTAAAGTAAACAAAATTAATGACCTATAAATGATTTTGGACAACTGTGGAAATGCATGTTGCTCATATAGCAAGAAAAAAACTTCTGAAGAAGTAGGACAGACAAATTTATCATTCTAGGTTAAGCTTATTGTAGCTGAATACACCACAGCCCAGAAATCTTACATGATGCATGAAGATGAAATCACATTGAAAATGCTGGTTATAACAGGATTCTTTCCAACAGCTCCACAAAGAACCTTTGGTCTGTATTTACCCTTGGTGATGTTTATGGCAACTCAACAAACATAAGGTCTTGGGGAGAAAGGATAGGACGGGTGAGTGAATAAACACTGCCCATCTAACTGCATCGCAGGAGCAGCTGCTGTCCTGGCAATACCTCTGTGCTTTGCGTAAAGAGATTTCTTTCTTAAGTGAGCTCCTGTTCAAAGACTAAATTCCCTGGGTCATCCAAGACAGCAGGAAAATGGCAGCAACTCTTTAAATCAGAGACATTCTATGTGAATGACAGAGGGACCACCCACTCACAGAGCCCACCGCTCCTCACTCCCACCACCGAACAGCTCTCATGGGTCTTCGGTTCCTTTGAAGCTCCCCTGGGCACATGTCCCAGTCCACAGGGTAAGAAAGAGCGATGAGGATTGTTTTTAGAGTTTGATAGGATGACCCCAGGGCTGGCTGCATTCCTTTGAAAAATAAAATACTTTCGTTTTTTCCCCCCTTTACTTTGATATACTGTGGACTGAGAATTGTCCTGCAATGACATTTGCAGGACTACATTAGAGTCAGACCTTGTTTGAGCTTATAAACCCACAAAAGTATAACTTCACGCAATAATGTTTATTGAATGCCGATCATGTGCCAGGCACATGAGGGACAGCTGAACAAACAGACCGACATTTCTGCCACTGTGGGATAGCTAACTACCACACTCCGCCCACCCATTTGAATTACAGCTTTAGAGCAATTCTGGACCTGAAGAATCCAAAGATTGACATGAGACGTTGTGATGTATTAGGCCAGCATACCGTTTCTTGAAGCACCATTTTCCTTTTTTTTTAAAAAAAAAAAATATATATATGTATATATATATTTTATATATATATATATTATTGATTTCAGAGAGGAATGGAGAGGGAGAATGAGAAAGAAATATCAATGATGAGAGTCATTGATTGGCTGCCCCCTACACCTACACTGGGGATCGAGCCTGCAACCCAGGCATGTGCCCTGACCAGGGTTCAAACCCTGACCTTCTGGTTCATAGGCTGACGCTCAACCACTGAGCCACGCTGGCCAGGCCTGAAGCACCATTTCCTTGATTGCCTTGTCACTCTGTCCTTTGTCACTTCTGCATTGATCAAGTGTCATTGTCAGAGTAGAAAGCTTTTTCAGACCTCTATCTACCTTTACACCTTTCTCTTGTCCATTTACAATTAGGTAGACAAGGTTTGTCAGATTGCCAATGAAATTTTTCAAATTAAAGGGACGGAGTTTCCATTGGTGGAGAGGGATAGACATGAGTCTCCCCCTGCCAGTTTCCACTGTTTTCCTTTTAGTTATAGAGATGTGGAATTATAAACCAGAAGGAAGCCATTTAGCCCACGCATGTGCTCCAAGCAAGCACTATAATTAAGTCAGACAAAAGTAAAGGCAGTTGGTTGTATTATGAAGAATTCTTTTGGTTGTAATTATAGTAACTTACTGTAGGCAGCTTTAGACAAAAAAAAAAAAAAAAAAGGTGGGAGGGGGCAAAATTTACTACCATTCTAAGTGACATCGTCTATTGTATAGACACCAGAAAAAATAAGGGTTGGTTACTTAACATATGTCCTTTCCATTTACCATCAAAAGGCATCTGAAAGGTAAGAATATAAATACTGAAAGTAACTGAGACATGGTAAGAAATAAATTTTGGTATTTTCATGAATAAACAGCATATTATAGTATGATTTGTATTCGACCTTCCTCCTTTAATATAAGCTTTGTCCCGTGCCTTTAAATGCACGTTGAAAACATGACTTTATCATGGTTTCACCATGTCACACACGCACAAAAATCTGTAGTTGCCTCTGGTTGGAATTCTCTCTAAAAATAGGCACACCCTGGACCATACCCTATATAAGGAAAACCACCCGTCAACAGCCCTGCTCATGCACACAGTTTTAGTACCTATTTTAGCCCCTTGCTTACTTTTTAAATTTTATTTTGGTGTAGTAAGAACACTTAACATGAGATCTAACCTCTTAACAGATTTTTAGGTGTGCGATACAGTATTGTTACCTGTAGGCACAATGATGGACAGCCGATCTCTAGAGTATACTCATCTTGTGTGTAACGGTTGATCAGTAACTCCCCTGTTATGCCTTATCCTATCCCTGGCAACCACCATCCTATTCTTTGCTCCTATGAGTTTATTTTAGATACCGTATATAGGTGGAATCATATAGTATTTGTCCTCCTGTGACTGGCTTATTTCACTTCATATAATGTTGTCCATGTCCATCCATGTTCACCTCCAATTTCCTGTCCCGTGTGTGTGTGTGTGTGTGTGTGTGTGTGTGTGTGTGTGTGTGTGTGTTTTAGACAGGTGTGTGAATCTGGCTGAAACATTCTGGGAACTCAGAAGATTGAGGCTCTTGAATGGACAAGGTAGACTCTGAACCTGATCACCTATTTTTATTCAAAGTCCTTCTGGTTTATTCCTTCTGGAGTATAAACATGCAGGCTTCTATCAGGATTAAGGAGAGAGTCATCTGGGCTATGAGAAAAATCTAAGGGGTTTTCTATTTGCTGCGTGGGAAGGAGGAGGTGAAAATATTTCTTAAAATACCAAATTTAGAAAAAATGGACACAAAATGAATGCCCATCAGTAGGAACAAGGTAAAGAAAATTTTGGTACTGTCATACTAGGACACACTATAGAGCTTATAAAATCATGATTTAGACAAACATATATTACATAGGAAATGGTCATAATGTATGACTAAGTGAAAAAATGCAGGCTATAAAGTATGTGTAATGTGATAGTATTTTTTTTTTACAAACCTCTCCATTGTATGATTTCTATCTCTGTAAATATTTTAGTTGTAAGATAAAGGTTATGTTTATAAGAGAAACCAAGGGGTAGATTTCTTCAAAAGACTAAAAAGTTACCTCTTCAGAAAAACTGTGTCCCTTTTATGCAGCTAAATAGTCTTCCCAATCATTTAGGCTTTTTACTTTCTACTTCTAATCCTTTTACCTGTGTGGCTCACAGATACTTCTGCCATGATTAGTTGGTCAAATGAAGAAGTGGGGTGCAAGCCCTATGACACTAAGTTACCCAGTGTGCTATAGCAACTGTCTCTCGCACACACTGAGGACTTTCAAGGGTTACTGGGACCTGGAGCATATAACATGAAGAATGAAAGTGAGCATGTTGCAAACAGCTTTAGAAGAAAAAAAAGCAGCATTTTTGTTTCATTCCTGAACTCAGAAGGAATGCTTCTACTGTATATCATCAAGTGTGAAAATGGCTGTTGGTTTAAGATTACTATAGATTTTTATCATTTTCAAGAAGTGTCCTTGTAATCCTGGTTTTCAAAGAATTTTTATTTTTTAAATGCTTACTAAATTAAAAACTCAAAAAAAAAGATCCATCAGATATAGTAATTTTTAGAACCATCCTCTACATTTGTTGTTTAGATGGTTTCAGTTATTTATTACTATAAGTAATTCTGGCATGGATAAATCTGTACATGAATCCAGTTAGGAAGATGTGCAATGGGGCAATGAAGAACAGAATTTAACCACAAAAGGAACCAGGGCCCCAAAGTGGAAAAAGGACAGATACCCTAGCAAGGAAACAGAAATCAGTACTCAGTGGAGCACCCAGTCTAAGCAGCAGGTCTGAGAATGAATGGGGCTTGGGAAGGGATCTGGGATGGGGATTGGGGGAGGAGGGCAGAGCTTGATTATTGGGCAGTAGTAAAGTTGAAGAGAGGAAGGAAATCCCTCAGCAAGTTTGTAAAGTCACACTGGGAGCTCAAGTGCAAACAGGACATCATTTCTAGTGGGTGAATAATATTCTCCAACCACTGCACTTTTTCTGTCATCCTAACATACATGCAAAAAGGTTGAGGATAAGAAGTTTTAGAAGATTAACATCTTTAGATTAGTAATGCTTTACCCCAACTCCAGGTCATTTTTGGTGTTATATTTCCTGACTAACTTAAGGTGCAATCTCTCCAATTTTAGCCACTGGCCCCAAACACTGTTATTGAAGTAGCCAGTGATGCGAGAGTTCCATAAACATGGTGGTGGCTGGAATTGGCTTACATGTAGGATCTCTGCTAGTGTGTATTAGCTAAATGGAAATTTTTATATTAAATCTGGAGAAGTTTGGACCTTGACTCAAGAGCTTATTGACTGTGTCACAGTGTAAATATTTTTAAGTTGGGAAGGGACATAACCCGTCAACAATCTTTGTTTACCTGACTTGATTTATTACATTAAAACTGAGAAATAGACTTGAGAACTGTAAACTGGAGGAAATTTTTAAAGGTGATCTTAGCCTAGAGAGGAAGGAGAATGAAAGGTGTGTTGTAACCAGAATACTGGGGCGGGGGGGGGGGGGGGGGGGGCGGATCCTTTTTTGGGAGGTGGTGGTGGTAATTAAATCACAACAGTTACATATGAAATGAAAAACCCAAAAAACCCAAATGTAAAAAAAAAAAAGATTAATAAGCGTAAAATTTAGTACAAGCATATAAAGATTTTAATATAATTATTTAGAGCTAAATTTTAATGAATTGGAAATTATATGATGTTATGTTAAAAGGGATAATAGCCCTGGCCGGGTAGCTCAGTTGGTTAGAGTGTAATCCCTATATAACAAGGTTGCAGGTTCATTCCTGGTCAGGTCACATAAAGAGTCAACCAGTGAATGCATGGATGGGTGGAACAATGAATGGATGTTTCCTCTCTCTCTCTGTGTCTCCCCGCTTCCTTTCTTTCTCTAAAATTAATAAATAAATAAAAATTTAAAAGGGATAAGAAATATAAATAGTATGCAATGTAATTTCAAACATGTAAACTAAAACATATTCATAGGAAAAAAGAATTAAAATGTTAAAATGTATCAACATGCTATCAATGGCTGTTTCTGGGATGTGAATTACAGATTTTTTCCTTTATTTTCCAATGTTTTAAATCTACATATATATTATTTTTGACAACTGGGGGTGGAGTGGGGCAAGAAGATTGGATTGTTCCCCTTCTTTTAACCTCTTTTTAACCCAATAGTATTAGTAAAATATTTTTTTTATCTCTGTAAACTTCCTGGCTGCTTACTATTTAGTGGACAAATTCTAGAAAAATGAAGGGCTCTACTAAGGCTAGCACTAAAACGACTGTTTCTGAGCCCGAGACTTTTCATCTGTGTTATTCATTTACTAACCTGTATAGGTATAGCTGGATAGATGTTTTGTTTTGTTTGTTTGTTTTTAATGGATGAATATAATGATACCCTAGGGAATGATTTAGGTTTATAATGTTTACTTGAAGTGAAGACAATAAATATGCCTTTGTTTTTATCATGCTTTACATATTTAATAAAATAATCTGAATTAAAAGCCCAATGTATCCCAACTGTGACAACTAAAAATAAATATATTTTCCTTCATTGTTTTCAGGTGCTTAGTAAGCTTTACCAATAGTCTGTGATAACTTTGGCTTAATTTATAGATAGGAATTAATACCAATAATAGAATTTATAGACTTTTTTTTATACATCTCAAACTGTGAAACAAGCTTGGGGTTTCTTCTCTGTTTTTCAGACATTAGGTGAAAGAGGTTTCTTCTCAATGGAAAAATGTATTCTTCTTATCCTAAAGTAAAGAAAAATGTGAATAAGTAAATACGCTTTCACTCCAGGGAAACGCCCTTTAGTCCCAACCCCACTTTAATCTAAATTTGATTTGTTCCCAAATGTACTTCATTTCATAGAGCAGAATGTAAAAGCCACAACCACATGACCCAAGTAACCGAGAAACCACTCCTCCTCCCATGGGAGCTCATTAGAAGCACAGAATGTCAGATCCCTGGCCAGACCTACTGCATCCGAATCTGAATTCTAATAAGAGACCCATGTGACCTGTAGGCACATTGAAGCTTGAGAAGCACTGGGCTAGACAACTTCTTCTTCTTCTTCTTTTTTTTTTTTTAAATATATTTTATTGATTTTTTTACAGAGAGGAAGGGAGAGTGATAGAGAATTAGAAACATCAATAAGAGAGAAACATCAATCAGCTGCCTCCTGCACTCCCCCTACTGGGGATGTGCCCACAACCAAGGTACATGTCCTTGACTGGAATCGAACTTGGGACCCTTGAGTCTGCAGGCCGACGCTCTATCCACTGAGCCAAACCAGTTAGGGCAAGACAACTTCTTCTTGTTGTTTGCACACGCCACAGACTGAGAAGGCAACTGATCAAAAAAAATAAATGAAACTTGTGAGGATGATGAAAGTGAAACTTCTGTTTGCAGTCTCTAACAGAAATGTGTTTTAGAGCTACAAATGGATGATCATAATTCTAAATTAAAATTTTAAATAATGTGCATGAAATATTGGAAAAGTCATAGCTGCAATGATTGAGTTGTTCATGAGAAAGAGGAAAGAAGCCCAAGTTAATTAAAAAAAAAAAAGATGATAAGTGAGGACTGATTGGACTATCTAAGTAAGTACATTTTATAGAAGTTCCTGGAAATATTGTAACCCATGGAAAACCTCTCTTTGAAAGCATTAGTTCCAAGGTGGTTGTAAGATGCGCGAAACTTTTCATGATTCACACACTAGTCAATAGGTTCCCTTCCTTTTCCCTCTGTTATCTGCATTCTGTTTAATTTAGCAGTCTCAGGCAGGTGGAAAACCCTATATTTAAGTAGAAGGGGAGATGTGAGTTAGCAGCAAGAACATTCTGAACATATAGTATGCATTCACCACACTCATGCCAGTTCAACATACATTGGTCATTCTCGTGACAAAACGTGATTGAGCACTTAGCCTGCCAGGCCCAGGGCTAAGTTCTAGATCCACAGTGGTGAGTCAAAGAGACACAGTTCCTGCCTTCATGGGCTTCTGATAGTGTATGAATTACTACTGATCAAATTTTGAAAGTTACCTGTAGATTTTGTTCATCCATGTTATTTCTGTGCCTTGTACCTATCTATCGTTTTTCATTGATAATGAGAAATGTTTAATTCTTATTTATTGGTCTGATTCATATTGACTGATCAGTTGTGATTTGTATACAGATAGTGGCAGTTCTTACAGCAAAATGCAGCTGGCAACTTACTGATGTGAAGCTAAGATAGATAACAGTAACAGTTACATATGGTAACATGATCACTGTAAGGGCTTGACATGGGCTGGAGATAGAGGGCTGAGGCCTGCTAGGAAGGCAGTCTGGGAGAGTAACAATGAGCAAGAGCCATGAACAAGTCTCTCCTACATTGTATGGATGGAAGTAATGCAATTATGGTCAAAATGGCCATATTTTAAAATCATATGTCCCCAATTGAGGAATTGGGTAATCTATTTTATGTCTTCAAATGAAGGTAATTTTGTTCTTCAAGCCAGTCTTATAACATGGCATTTAGAAAATTATTCACCTTGAAAACAAATTGCTTTACAAGTTTGCTTGGAATGATGGATTTACCCACTGTAAGTGGGACCTGACAAATTGGGTAGAAAATGGAAATCAACAGCCCCCAATGGGCATGTGGCCCAGACTTAGGTTGAATCAACCATTGCTTCATGACACAGATAACTTTGTAGATTTTGAGTGTAGTTACCTCCCAACTTCTAACCCTACAATCCCATAGCCCTGGCATTGTGCCTGTCTAATCACCACAACTGGTTCCACCCTTGTTTTCCAGTGACTGGATTCTCTGCCATGATGGCCCAGTGATTCAGAGTAT
The DNA here is from genome assembly GCA_026230045.1 of Corynorhinus townsendii. NCBI lineage: Eukaryota > Metazoa > Chordata > Mammalia > Chiroptera > Vespertilionidae > Corynorhinus > Corynorhinus townsendii. The sequence continues at coordinate 62,423,740 of JAPDVU010000008.1, read as the reverse complement.
AGTCTCAGAAGTTGGGTGGACATGAAGTTTGTATTTCTGACCTCGGTACCTCCTAGACATGGGATCTTGGGTAATGCAATGTTTTTATGCCTCAGTTCTCACCTGGAAAACGAAGATTAAACATCTCATCTTTTGGAATCATGTGGATTACAGAACTATGTAAGACACTGCCATGCCTGGCACATGGTAAATGGTGGCTATTACAACTTATTAAACCCAGGTCTCCATACTGGCTCCTTTTTGCTACATGAGTCTCCTATAGCACCAAGGGTTTCTGTTTATTTGATTTTATTAACTTGTGTCTTAGTTTCTTAGTGGCATTATTTTCTTTCTACTGATTTCATATTCCAGAGGCTGTCTCCCTGGGGACCCTTCTCCTTTGCCCCACTTTTGCTGACCTCTCACTGTACTCCAGGTCCAACAGACACCCAGACTTGGTCATTGTTTGTCTCAAAGAGGCAGTAGTGCCTAGTGGTTAAAAGCCACAGAAGACTAGCTGTCTGGGTTTGAATCTCAACACTTCCACTTACCACCTGAGTGACTCTAGTAACTTATTCAGCCTTTCTGTGCCTCAATTTCTCATCTGTGAAATGAATTGTATCTGTGTCATGTGATTGTTGTAAATATGAAAAAGATTAATATATGTGAAGAATCTAGAATCATAAGTGCTACATAGCATTTGCTATTATGAATCTTACTTAAGTAACCCCAAGCTTGGCACTTACGCCCTTCTCTCTTCTCACTCTGGGGTAACCTCCTAATTGGAGAGATATTTTTAGGATTTGTATACCCAGTTTCATGTCCCTAGACCAGTGGTCGGCAAACCTCGGCTCGTGAGCCACATGCGGCTCTTTGGCCCCTTGAGTGTGACTCTTCCACAAAATACCATGGCCTGCGCGAGTCTATTTTGAAGAAGTGGCTTTAGAAGAAGTTTAAGTTTAAAAAATTTGGCTCTCAAAAGAAATTTCAATAGTTGTACTGTTGATATTTGGCTCTGTTGACTAATGAGTTTGCCGACCTCGGCCCTAGATTATTGAACAATGCTTGTGCTTCCATGTCAAGACCCCTGCCTTCTCCACATCCTGCCACAAATGTCCCTGGCAGACACTGGCTGTGACAGTGAAGAATGAGGAATATTTTGTTATGTCTGTGAGGAGCAGTGCACTGCACCTAGGCTGGTGGACTCTTACATAAAATAGGGTGAAACCAAGGGAGCCAAGCAAAGCGGTTGCCTTATTCTCCCTTACTTTCCTCACCTCCCTCTCCCCACTTCCACTGGTAAACAAAGGTCATCCATCTGGAAGCAAGATTCTTCCCCACTGAGGCTGACTGTGTGCTACAGTTTCTTACATGACTATACAAAGTAAAGGAAAGAGAAGTGCAACTCAGAGCATGAACTTCCGTTGCATACATGGGGTCAATTGGTTAGCTGCACTGTGACTGTTTAAATTCCACAATGAGGCAATGTGGCTAACCTAAAAGTAACCAGAGAGAAGCAAGGCAAAAGAAAAAAAAAAAAAGATTGAATTTTGATTGAGAACATTGACTAAAGCATACACCAATGGTGTGTAACCTGTTCTATGCCCTCAGGGCTTGGGAGGAAGTGGGGTATTGGTGTCTTACTTCTCAGCCCTCCGTGCCTCGAATAGTACTTGGCTTGTGGCAGTAAAGTGTTTCTGCTGAGCGGTCCAGGTTTCAAGCCTCCCACGGGAAAATTCCTTTTAATGCTCCAAATCCCTTCCAGGGCCACTGTTAATATTTTCAAAAGCAAGATGATTATTAGCTTATTCTCTTTTTAGTACAAAGTATTTTTAAAATATTTATGTGGTAATTATTTTTGTCAGTCATTTGGGTGACAGTTTATATGGTTTGATTAATCAGACCAAAGGTTTTCATTATTTGTTTAATCTTTTATTCCAGTTCATTCATTTCATTATTCCTTATGCCCGTGGTCAGCAAACTGTGGCTCACGAGCCACATGCGGCTCTTTGGCTCTTGAGTGTGGCTCTTCCACAAAATACCATGGCCTGGGTGAGTCTATTTTGAAGAAGTGGTGTTAGAAGAAGTTTAAAAAATTTGGTTCTATAAAGAAATTTCAATCCTTGTACTGTTGATATTTGGCTCTGTTGACTAATGAGTTTGCTGACCACTGCCTTATGCAATTAAACCTTTACATTGCTTAATTAGATAATTTAATTTGGTTCTTAAGAAGTGGATGAAAACCCAATATGGAAATATAATAAAATGCAGAAAGATCAAGAATATATAATAGTTAAGATATAGATTTCATTCAGTCAACTTTGTTGATTCTGATTTATTTTTTAAACTAGTGGCCCAGTGCACAAAATTCGTGCAAGGGGGGAGTGTCCCTCAGCCCGGCCTGCACCGTCTCCAATCTGGGACCCCTTGGGGGATGTCTGACTGCTGGTTTAGGCCTGATCCCACACAGCTGCTGGCTCCTAACTGCTCACTTGCCTGTCTGCCTGATTGCCCCTAACCACTCTGCTTGTCGGCCTGCTTGCCCCCAACTGCCCCCCCACTAGCCTTTTCACCCCCAACTCGCCCCCCTCGCTGGCCTTTTAGCCCCCAACTGCCCCTCCCCTTGTGGGCCTGATTGCCCCCAACTGCCCCTTCCTGCTGGCCTGCTCACCCCCAACTGCCCCCCACCGCTGGCCTGATCACCCTTACTGCCCTCCCCTCCTGGCATGATCGCCCCTAACTGCCTCTACCTCTGCCCCACCACCATGGCTTTGTCCAGAAGGTCTCCCAGTCTAATTAGCATATTACCCTTTTATTAGTATAAATATTTATTATTGAAAGTATTACATATGTCCCCCTTTTTTATCCATTGACTCCTTCTAGCCAGTCCACCCCTAGCCTTAGGCCTTCACCAGTGTCTCTGTTCAAGGGTTATGCATATATGCATACAAATTCTTTGGTTGATCACTTTCCACCCTTCCCTGCCTTCCCTCTGAGATTCTACAGTCTGTGTTCTATGCTTCTATGTCTCTGGATCTATTTTATTCATCAGTTTATGTTGTTCATTAGATTCAACGTATGAGTGAGGTCATGTGATACTTGTCTTTCTCAGACGGGCTTATTTTGCTTTGCATAATACTCTTCAGGTCCCTCCATGCTGTCTCAAAGGGTAAGAGATCCTTCTTTTTTCCCCTGGAAGTGCAAATATATCTAAAAATAATATAACCCAAAGTGACCACATTAATTCATCCAGTAGATTCAATAATTTTCTAAAAGCCATAAACTAGATGCTGTTTAATCTCCCCTTTAAAGAAACATAAACTTACTAGAAAACACTATAGCAAAATATTTGGAATGTGCTGTCTACACATTGGCACAAGGCAGATTATAGGCTTAAATCCTGATACCATTCAATAAGTATTGGTTTAGTAATGATTTGCACTGGGCTTTCCTCCATATCCTAAAGACTATTAGTTCGTTTTCAGAGTCAGACAACACAAATTTGGTGAAAATCTACTGGGTAGAACTCTGTGACCCAAGTCAAGTAAGGTAGTGAATTCAGGTTAGTGCTCAAATTGTTTTTCCCACTTTGGAAGCTGTAAATTTCAATGACTAACATTTTCTACAAATCCAAGGATGCCCACTGACATTGGATCCCTTGCTCAGGGACTTCATGCCAGATAATGATTAGGGGCACAGCTTTTGAGTTGGTAGGAGACCTGGGTTTTAGTCTCAACTCCACCACCTACCAGTTATATGACTTCGGGCAAGTGATTTGACCCAGTATGTCGCATCTATGAAGTGGGGATGATAATAACTACCTGAGAGGATTATTATAAGATTGGGATAAAATGGAGAAAAAGTGCTCTATACTTACTAAATAGAAGCTATTATTTGGAAAGGGACAACAATTTTCCTGTCCAAGTATGGACTTGGATTCCATTTCTAGAGGCATTGTGACTGAGCTAATTCTCTGAGCTGAATGTCAACGCTTGCTTCTCCTTCCCTCTCCTGAATAGAGCAGCTGAAGCTATCGGTCAAGATTAGTTTCTTCCTTCTTCTTCAAAGACCTTCAAGGAACACTCCACAATCTCCTTCTGTCAAGACTTACAAGGTTTAAGCTGTTGCTTATATCTAACCTAAATCTTCCCCCACCATTCAAACCAGGTTCCCCTTCTTCCATCCCATCTAGAGATAGAAAAGGGCTGCTCACCAGCCTCTGGGTAGTAGACTCTCAGATCTAGGAGCCCACAAACGATGATTAAATACCCCCTGTGCAAGGCATCCCATAAGAGACCAAGGAAGCAGATTTAGATTTGTTCTGCACTGTGTTAAGGTCAAGTAAATGGAACACAGTTTAAAATCATTTGGTAGAACTATGTAATAAAACCATGGCCAATTAGATAGAAGACCTGCACTAGTCTGATTTAGTTGTGGTCTTTCAGATGCAGTCCCAGGCATAGCTGGAAGTTTACAACTAAATAGAAAAAATACTTGAAATGCAGATGTTCAGAAATGCATTAAAAAAAAAAAACCTAGAAGGATAATATGTGCATAAGTATGTTCTGTACTCAAGGGTAGAGGCTGCTGGAAAAAATAGCATTACTCTGATCTGATGTGATGTTTGGATGAAGAAGTTACGAAAGATGATATATTCCACTGGAGAAAGATGATATATTCATCTGGAAAGAAGCACGGATACCCTTGAAAGTAGCTGCCTCTTTAAAGAGAAATACAGCTCCCTCAGCTCTGGCCAAGGTCATGGCCATGCATTCCAGGAGGAGGAAGGAACACAAAGGGGGAGCAGTGCCATAGACCTGTGTTGGCAGCTGGACCCAAAAAGGAAAAGGGCAGGAAGCACAAGAGAGAAGCTAAGAGAAAGGAATTAAATTCTTTCTCCAAACTCAGAATCTTCAGACATTTTTCTTTCTTCTCCTCTCATGCCCCCAGCCCTTCCTACTCAGAGACCTTTTGAGGTATGTGTTTTTTTAAATCCCCATCCAAGGATATGTTTATTGATTTGAGAGAGAAAGAGAGAGAGAGAGAGAGGAACATCAATGTGAAAGAAACATCGGTTGCCTCCCCTACTCACCCTGACCTGAGATTGAACTGCAATCTTTCATTGTATGGAATGACACGTCAATCAACAGAGCCACACAGATAGGGCTTAGGTGTGTTTTTATACTGAATTTTAAAGTTACTAAACCATGCCTTTATGCTGGAAAGTGCAGCCAGTGGGGCCTGGCCTGGTCTTTCAGGGAAGGAAAGCTCACCCTTTAAAAATATTTGTGTTCCTTTCAGCTGTCTCTGGGCTGTGCATAATGAACATCAGATCCTAAAAAGCCAGTTTAGAGCCATATCATCTATGCCTCCTTTGTGTAAACACGGTCAGATCTGATCAGAGAAAGAAAAATGTAAGTGATTTAAATTTATGTTTGTTGGCTTCCAGGTTCTGTAATTATCTTGACATGCCTTCGGGGTTGAGTAAATTCCTTGCATATTGTAGGTAAATGAAACATTTTTGTTGAATGAATTGACAAATGACAAACATATCCACTCTCACTGAGCAACATTTTACATTTTCTCAGTTGGTACTAAACATAATAAATAAACCGGACTCTAAATTAAGTTTCTGTGCATTAACACACAAAGAGACACAGATGAATGGATTTGGCAGGACACTATTTAAAGTCATTGGGAAAGGAAATGTGGAAGAGAAAACCAGGAAGCTTCATTAATCAAATTTATCATGACTACTTACTAAAGTTCTGCAGGTCTTAGCCAGAAAAATACAAAAGCCCTTGCAACGTGGAAACATTAAATTAGAATATTAGTTTTATTTCTGCAAAGTCCTCTGTAGAATTTATCAGAAACATATATATCATTTAAAGATAGATCATTCCATAATGCATGCCTCCCAAACTTACCTCTTCTTTTTAAAAAGTTGTAAGGAGGGGGAAATCTTCAGGGAATCACTAAAAATATGTGAATGATGATGTCTGCTAAGTTCTCATATATCCAGAAAGTTCCATAAGTTGCCCCAAATTCCATTTTCACCTGACAGGAGACCTGATCAGAAAATTGCATTTCTTTTCTTTTTTCCAGGATGCAGAGAACCTTTCTGTGGGTCCTGGCCCTGTTCTCACCTGTCAGGAATGTGTGTGATGAAACCTCCGTTCTGAATCTAAACTGGGGCTGAAACAGGGGAAATGTGCCAACTTTTGTTTTGGTGTTGATTTTGTTGTGTGTGTGTGTGTGTGTAACTGAAGAGAGTACTATTTGCTAACATACTCCTGTTTTTTGAAGAGGGACAGTATAACTCAATGGTTAAGAGCCTGCATTCAAATATCAGCTATTTCAGTGTGTGACAATGGGCAAGTCACGGAACCTCCCTGAGCCTCGCCTTCCAGATCTGCAAAATGGGAATAATAAGAGCACAGGGTTGTTGCAGGAATTAAGAGAGATAATTTGTAAACACTCTCATGTCCAGAAGACACACTATAAATGATAGTCATTATGATAATAATTAGTATTCCCATCATATATATATATATATATATATATATATATATATATATATATATACCCTTCATCTACCTCACTGCTCACCACAGCATCCAATGCTTCTTACTGAGCTCATATATCTCTGCTTCAGGAGCCTGGAAAAATATCAAAAGCCCAGAGAAGAGAAGGTTTAGAGGCCTGGCAGCCCATTTTTTCTGTGGCCACTGATACCATTCCCTAAACCCAAGTATGGGGACACAGTAACCACCACCTAGGACAGTGGTTGGCAAACTCATTAGTCAACAGAGCCGCAGTTTGCCGACCACTGACCTAGGACATCTTGGCCATTGCACAGTCTTTACAGATCTTATTAACGGTTGTCACAACACAGCCACAAGAACAGATGGGACAGCTCGTGCAGCTGAGGGCCCCAGAAGACTGCACAGCTCCTTATCCAGAGTCCCCTGTTCCTACCCAAACAACAGTATCCCAAAAGAAATGTATTGCTCACTCTGTTAGATGTCTATAAAAGCTAACTTCTGCATCTTCTGGGTTTTTGGGTTTTTTTAATAACTTCACTCAACCCAAGGAGAGGAAACTTTTGATCTTTTACCAACCAAAGAAAAAGAGGAAAAGCACATACATAATTTAAGTCTAATGCTTCTGGATACTTGACATTATTAACTCAGTCACAATTAAAACATGATATAATTTGAGTTGCTTAACTTTGGGACAAATCCCCTTCGTAACAAATGGCATAATCTCTGCAGTAGGCTTACCTACATGCACTTTGTTATATGCCCATGTGTAGGTGCTTTATCATTGATTGAGGGGAAGCCCAGTCTGGACACTTTTTGAAATCTCACTTTAGCAATCATATCATTGTGAGAGTCTGTGAAATTGATTGTTTAGAAAAGTATAGGAGATGATTTCAGAGAGGTGAGTTGGCCATACAAGGAGATTAAAACATAAACAAAGACTAATATGGAGCCATTGGAATGTTGAGCTTGGAGTTGATGTGCGAAGATTTACATGTAAGAGGTCCCTCTGATTTCTGTGCAGAGAATAAACAATAGTAGAAGCTGTTACAGGATGTTACTGCTGAGCCTGTAAGAGATGATGGAGGCTTGGGCAAGGCTGCAGTTGGGGAAATTGAAGCTATATTTCAAATGTAGATTCAACAGGATCAGTGATGCACTTGATGTGAAGTTTGAGGATTTGACTTCTAGGTCTTTGGCCTAATCCACTGAGTGAATGGTGGTACCGTTTCTTGAGAAGGTTGGACCTGTTGAAGAGTGGGATTTCAAAAGCTGGAATAAGAACATGAGTTCTGTCTGGGCATGTTAGGTTTGAGAGACCTATTAGATATCCAAGTGGAAAGTTAAGTAGGCTTTTGGGATTTTAGGGGAAAGCAGAAGCTAGAGAGATCAATCTTAGAGTACAATATGGTTAGATATGACCATGCAGGGAGTCAGTGAAGATAGAGAATAGGGCCTATGATTCAACTCGCCAAACTTTAGAGGAAAAATTCTCCAAAGTGGTATGAACGACACCTGGAGATTGGAGTAGGGGGACTTAGAGGTTATTTGAGAACGTGTTTTAACGGAAGGAGTAAACAACTGTGTCAGATGCTACAGAAAAGTTGAGTTTGTGGATTGTATCTGATCTTCAAGATCATTGGATTTGACCTTCAAGAGGAAAGCCATTGGAAAACTGGAAGAGAACAGTTATCCTGGATTCATGGAAGCAAAAACCTAATTGGAATGGATAGAGGAAGAAAGGACAAATAAAGAAGTGGAGACCATAGGTCAAGTGTACTAAACCTCAACATCTATAAGAGTCATCCAATCCCTAAAAGTTTTATGCAGAATTCCGTGGGTAAGAAGCTGTGTTTTCGGGAAGAGAAGCCATGTCTTTCACCATGTATTTAAAGCACTGCGTCACAGTAACCCTGCACCAGCAGGTCCAGTGGCTGGCCCAGAGCTGCTGACACTCTGAGACTAAGCTTGTAGCCAAGGACATGGGGCTTTCAGCCACTGAAGAAGAAGAAGAAGAAGGAGGAGGAGGAGGAGGAGGAGGAGGAGGAGGAGATAGCAGTTTGTTTTCCATAAGTAGACTCCCTTTAAAACTTAACCTTAAAGAATTTATTTTCAGCTTTGAAAGATTTTTCTAGGCTAAAATAGTACCTCTCTGTCACCTCTAGTGGATATTATTAAAATGCAGCCCAAGCATTCTCTATTTTATTTGAACGTATTTGAAAAGGTTGCCTATAAAAATGAATTTTTATAAGCCAAATGATATTTCCTATTCACATAGCCTATCTTATAATCAAATATATACAATAAAAATAATGCAACATTTGCCCAGCTGGCATAGCTCAGTGGGTCAGCTTTGACCTATGAACCAGGAGGTCATGGTTTTATTCCAGTGGGGACATGTGCCCGGGTTGCAGCTCGATCTCCAGTGGGGGGCATGTGGGAGACAGCAGATCAATGATTCTCTCTCATCATTGATATTTCTCTCTCCTTTTTTCTTCCTCTCTGCAATCAATAAAAATATATATTTTAAAAAAGATTAATACAACATCCAAATAGTTTATAAATCATCTACATATATAAAAGCCCAGCGACTGAATGGTGGAATGACCAGAACGACTGGTTGACCAGTCGCTATGATGCGCACTGACCACCAGGGAGCAGACGCTCAATGCAGGAGCTGCCCCCTGGTGGTCAGTGTGCTCCCACAGTGAGAGTGCCACTTGGCTGACCAGATAAGCAGCACTCCCACAGCGGGAGCAGCCACTCAGAGGGCGGGTCCACAGCTGCTCAGATGACTAGGATGAGTGATGCTCCCACAGAGGGCCGATCCCCGCAGGCCACACCCCCCACCAGTGCACGAATCCGTGCACTGGGTCTCTAGTAAATTTTTAAGTGTATAAACGAAAGTAAACCCCAAATATAATAGTACAGACTTAAACAGTATTTAACCACCAGGGAAATGGTATGTAGTCTGGGTTTCAGGGAAATAGGTTAGTGGTCATTCTCCATCCATTCACAGGAATTCAAACTAGACTGTAACTCTCCTTCCAGATACCACATGAGCAAAATTGCCCACTTTGCTGGTCTCTTCTTCTGTAAGAATCAGTGAAAAGGAAGACCTGAAAAGATGTTTATCTGACTGGTTTTGAAAAAGAAGGCAAATGTGTCAGGAGTCTGAAATTATGCACCTTGCAGCCCGCAGTGTCTGCTCTTAGGAATTTTTAGAGAATTCAGGCCTTACCTGCTGGGTGTTCAACAATCCTCAGAGTCATGTTTTCAATTCTTTTATTTCTCCCAGCAATGCTGGTACCCAAGAGAGTTTCTATAAAAAACTGATGATTTGAAGGGCATGAAGTATACACCTAGTAATCACTGAGAAAGAACTGTGAAAATGAGGGGCTCTATCAGCTTCAAAATTACATCTGTGAGGGATTCTGATTCTAGAGCATGTCTTTTCACCAGTGAACCACCAGTGAAAGCTCTCAATACCATATAACTCATACACTATATGTATGTGCAATAATTCCTTGGATAAGTTGACTTATTTAAATGACAGATTCTTCTGGGTCAGTGATTTGCACAGCGGGGCCCCTTGACCTGCAGCATCCTCACCAGGGAACTTGATACAAATGCAAATTCTTGAACCCCACCCCAGATCTACTGAGCCAGTTTCCAGCAATCTGCTTTTGACAGGCTCCTAGGTAATTGTGATGAAATCTAATGTCGGGAACCACTGTTATTGGTCATACCTATATTGATAAAGATCAAAGATGTTATTGTGCTTCTCAGGCACTTGGGAAAAATTCTGCTTGTCGTTAAATAAAAATAACTTCAAAAAATCTGAGATAGCAATCTAGATACTGATACTTAGTAATTTTTTCTTCTAAATATAACAGCTTATTTGGATATAGGCAAATAATTTATAAAATTAGCTCAATAATTTCCTCAAAGAACCATTTTTCTTTTGATAGTCATGATTTTGCAATAAATAATCATTCTGCAATCAAATAGGCAATTTCATATCCATTTCACAAATACTGTCCACTCATTTGTCACTGAGATTACCTGCAGGTGGATTTTTAATGTGGCATTCATCTCTCTTAATATAGAGTTCTTCTTCCAGTACTTCCTTAATTCTCTTGTGTGGCTCACAATATAAAAATTTCTTCCCTATAAAGACATTAACAAAGTTGGTTATGTACCATAAATTCTTCCCAACCTTTTAGCCATTACACTTATATGGGTTATTATTTTTTAAAAAGACATATTCTTCTATACCAATGCAGATGATAAACACTGCATACTCTGTTTTGGGAAGATCTCCTGTTTTTTTGGGCGGGACTTCATACTGTTTTATAATTCCTGAACTTTTGGGTAGTTTAAGATACCTCTTTTAGGTATTATGTGGAAATACATGGAGTTTTCTTCATTAGCTTCAAGAACACTTTCAGCCCTAGCTGGTTTGGCTCAGTGGATAGAGCATTGGCCTGCAGACTGAAGGGTCCTAGGTTCAATTCGGGTCAAGGGCATATACTAGTACCTCAGTTGCAGATCCTCCCCGGCCAGGGCCCTGGTCAGGGCACGTGCAGGAGGCAACCAATCGATGTTTCTCTGACATCGATATTTCTCTCTGTCTTTCCCTCTCTCTGAAAATTAATGGAAAAATATCCTTGAGTGAGAATTAAAAAAAAAAAAGAAAGAACACTTTCATTTGTTCAATAAAATCCTATTAAAGACTTACTTTGTGCCAGGCATTTGACTAGGGGCAAAGGACATAGCAACAAATAATTCAGATGTGTGCATGGAGTCTACAATCCAGATATATAACAGAAGAGCCTCAGCACTATTTAATCATCATTTTTAGAGACTGAACCTGAACTGTAGTAGTGAACCACTTATGGACCTATAACTTTGTCCTGGCCTCTAACCTGGCCTTATAGGACATCACTGCAATACTAGGGAACCGTGTTATTTGTTCTAGGTACCTTAGCTATATTTTTTCAGCTCTGTGCTATCTAACCCTGTCTGTCTCCCCAGTCTCTCCTACAGGCCTTTCTCTCTTGTTCTCTTAGCTGTAACATGGCCCTCTTGCCCATTCCCACATCTATTTTCTCTGCCTAAAGTGTGGTTCTCCTAGTACAGTGGTCGGCAAACCGCGGCTCGTGAGCCACATGCGACTCTTTGGCCCCTTGAGTGTGGCTCTTCCACAAAATACCACGGCCTGGGCGAATCTATTTTGAAGAAGTGGCTTTAGAAGAAGTTTAAAGTTTAAAAAATTTGGCTCTCAAAAGAAATTTCAATCGTACTGTTGATATTTGGCTCTGTTGACTAATGACTTTGCCGACCACTGTCCTAGTATTTTTGCACAGGGAACTTCTATTCAAATTTCAAGTGTAGCCTTAAATTTTTCTTTTAAAAAATATTTTTATTGATTTCAGAGAGGAAAGGACAGGGAGAGAGAGATAGAAGCATCAATGATGAGAGAGAATCATTGATTGGCTACCTCCTGTACACCCCCTACTGGGGATTGAGCCTGCAACCCTGGCATATGCCCTGACCAGGAATTGAACTGTGACCTCCTGGTTCATAGGTCAATGCTCAACCACTGAGCCACACCAGCTAGGCAAATTTCAGTTCTTTAGGAAAACTTTCCCTGACTCCACAATCTCAAAATGCTCTTCGTTATTCTCCTCATAGCATGCTCCTCTTTCTTTAATTTCATTTATTGCAATTTATATATGGTTTTATTTACTTTACATACAATTACTTATATAACTAGTAACGTATCTTCCTTACCAGAACATAAATACCCTAACCTAAAGGCAGGGATGTCTATTTAGTCAGAGCTTGGCATAATAATAGATGTTCAGCAAATGTGTGTTGAAATAGAATCAAGCATTGTTCAATTAGATAGAGCTCACCCTGGCCGGTTTGGCTCAGCGGATAGAGCGTTGGCCTGGGGACTGAAGGGTTCTGTGTTTGATTCAGGTCAAGGGCACATGCCTGGGTTATGGGCTCGATCCCCAGTGGGAGGTGTGTGGGAGGCAGCTGATCAGTGATTCTCTCTCATCATTGATGTTTCTATCTTTCTCTCCCTCTCCCTTCCTCTCTGAGAACAATAAAAATATATATTAAAAAAAAAAATTGGACAGAGCTCAAGACTATTCTACGTGCATGTCTGCCAACGCAGCCTTGTGAATGTCAGGGAACCAGTCGTTCTAGTCTCAGTACTCAAAAGCTCAACACAAAGAACCATGGAACACCTAAACAATAAAATACTTGAGCTGTTTAATATTTGGCTTTCAACTCACAAAGATATGGCAGGTGCATCATCTTTTCCAAAGTAACCAATAGAGAACACAAGTGAATAAATGTGGCTTATGTGCAGACGGGCCCAAATGGGGCAAGAGACCTGCTGCTTCTGGCCGTGGCCCTGGGTCAGGCCTGGTCATGAAGACCCTACACACCCTTAGACAAGGACAAGGTAGAGATACTTTCTGCATCTCATTCTTGTTTCTCCAAAGCTAGGAGTCACGAATGAGAGAGGGATCATCAACATTACTCCAGCTGAACTTTGGTTTAAACTTTTTTTGGTTAAAATTTAGGCAGAAAAGCTTTTAAGAAATGTAGCTAAGAAGGAAGAAAAGCCTAAAACAGGTTAGTAAAGAGGAAGAGACCACCTGTCCTAAGTTCAAGTCTCTTGACAAATTTCACCCCAGCTGCTAGAAGAATTTATAGAGGAAATCACTAAAGTTTTGAGAAGCTAGTATAGGCAAATATTCCCTGACTCCAAAGAGAAATGGAAGGAAGGAAGGAAGGAAGGAAGGAAGGAAGGAAGGAAGGAAGGAAGGAAGGAAGGAAGGAAGGAAGGGGGGAGGGAGGGAAAGAGGAAGGGAGGGGAGAGAGAAAAATAAAAAACTAGCAGCAGTTTAATGTCAATCTTCACCAACATTTTGAATGAATTGGTCAACAGATTGATTGTGAGTACAATGAAGAGCTGTGATTGCTGTGTTAAGGACTGCTGAAAGCAACATTATTCCAGACTAAACTGTTTTGCTTTTTGTTAGGAGCTAATAACAATTGCTACGATTTATTGCATGCTACCATGTCCTAAGCATCTTACATACATTATATCTCGCTCAAAATCACCCTATGGGTAGGTATAATTATTCCTATTTTATAGGTGAAAAAGTAACTTCCAAAAGTCACAAAACTCATCAAAAAAGTTGAAAGTCTTGCCCACCTGATTCTTCCAAACCTAAATTACTAACCAAGCTAGATTAGAGAGATGTAGCCACAACGTATCTGCATTTCAGCAAGGCATTTGATAAAATGCATTTGTAGGAGACACAACGCCCGTGTCAGAGATGCTGATTGACAGGTCAGGGGCTTCTAGAGGCTCTTCTTGAAATTGTTGAGACCACCACCTAATTTGCTCACTTGGATGTAGAAAATGCCAGCAAACTAACCAAATGTGAGAATGGCACAAACTTGGTGAAGGGCAAACTCAGGACTCAAAGGGCTACTTCTATACCTGGAATGAAGTGCTAAAATCCAGAGGACAATATAGGGGGATAACTATACCAACTTGTATTTAGGAATTATGGATGTCATAGACTGCACTTGTTAAATGTGTTAATAGTATAAAGTGTCTGCCAAAACAGCTAAGGCAATTTTGGATCCATTTAATAGGAGTGTCGTGTTCAGATCAAAGGAGGATATAGTCCCACCAGACTATTCTAATCTGATCATACTTAGAATACTGGATTCAGTGATTTAGTAAACTGGAGAACATCGGAAGAAGTCAACCATTATGGTGTGTGGGCTACAAATTATTTTAAAGGTAACATTGAAGTCTGTGAAAGATTTGATAGGTGCTCAAATTAACCTTTATACAATTCAAGGGTGAACTTATATCATTTTAATGGGAATTGGACCACACTCTACCTGTGTATATTTGAGAACAGATCTGTGATTAAGGAGTTCAAGCTGTAAAGAGACTGCAGACCTTTCCAAAAAATAGACTGAAAACATTTGAAAATTGACAGAGTACTTTGTGTGGGTGTTAACGGCCTGTCTCTACTTAGGCTGAGGCCCTAAAAGGAGGTTTTCAGGGAGGCTGAGGAGGGAACTCTAAATGACTCTGTGAGCTCCAGAAAGTTTAGACTCCTGCCTCAATTCATTACTCACTTCCCTGCAACTTGCCCAATGCCTGGCATGAAGTAAGGACTCAGTATTTGTTGAGTTGATGAGTGAATGGTTAATTCTACCTTTTACACCTACAGCCATAAGAATAAGAACCTTTACATTCTAGTATCTTTAATGAGAAAAGTCTCAGATCAGAACTTTGTCAAAATAAGGAATTACTTAAATATACTAAATACTTTCATATACTGAATTAAGTTGCTCTAAGGCCTCTCTGCATGCAGAGAAATAACGTATCATAATCAGTCATACTGGAGCCGATGCTGAGGGAAGAGGCCCTTTCACCAGGGGGCAGAGGTTTGGGGCTTCTTGATGAGGTCTTGCGGGAGGAGGGAGTGTGATCCCTCAGGCGGGAGACTGAGCCTCTTCAGCCCAACCCTCCCTCCAGAGACCGCTGAGCTGGGAGGTAGCTGCAGGAACGGAGACAGCTCTCCAGAGACGCAACAAGGAGACGCTGCAGAAGGGCTGGAAACCGCTGGGATTCCGACCTCTCTGGCTTATTATCTTCTCCATCATCATTCCTTAGCACCTACCGAAAACCTGTGGGGCGCCAGGGGCTGTGAAACATCTGTAAATCCATGGAACAATATGGATGAGCACTGCGACCTGGCGCGGACTCAAGTTAACTACAGCGTCGGCTGTGACTGTGGACCAGAACTGCCTTCTGTGCGTTTGGGAGGGCAGGGAGGAGACAGGGTAAAAAGTGGCCTAAAGTTGTGAGATTCTAAAAGGATTAGGTAATAATTTATGGACCGAAAGTCCAAGAGATGAGTTCACGTGTTTGACGTATTTCTCCAGCACTGGCTGAGTGACCGTGGAAGTCACTTCCTTTCCTCAGGTTCCTGGTCTGTAAAATGAAGGAATTGGCAAACATGATCTACATGTTCCCGTGAATAGATTTTTATTACTTATTTTAATGTCTCTATATTTTGATAAGTTTTATGTATACATTTCCCCTCCCTCCCCCCCCCCCCCCCAGCACTTTCCAGGCCAAAGATGCAGCCAATGAAGTCGGAGGCTACCTGGGGAAATGGACTGGGTGCTTTCTGCCACAGTGCCATCACCTCTCCTTTCGCCAAAACAGCAGCTCCACCCCTCCCTCCCAAACCTTCCCGGCTTCAGCTAGCATCACTCCGGTTTCCCCCAGTTTCCTTCTCACCGGTTCTCCACAATGCATGTCCCTCTGCGCAGGGTCCGCGGCTGCAGGGGAACTCACATTGTTTGTGGGACTCCCGGGGGCTGCCGTCGCTGGGCTCCCCGCGCGCCCTGCACCCCAGCCCGGCCGGCTGCCCAAGCTGCTCCGGGTCGCTGTCCGCCTCGGGCGCCGCCACCGTCGAGTCCTCCACCCTCATGCCGCGGGCGGGCGTCTTCGCGGCTGGCCTTCCCAGCTTCAACGCGGGTGGCCGAGAGCGCGAAGCGTCTCCGGTTGCCATAGTGACTGAGATAGTTCCCGCCCCCAGCAGCTCTCAGCCGGCTTCTCCCCGGCCCCTGGTGTCCTGCGCACCCAAGAAGGCGCTGAAGTTAGGGGGCCGCGCTTAATTACTGACCAAAGCAAAGGATTTGCCGTCAATCCCTCCTTTGCTCCACACGTCAGTTTGGCAAGAGAGGCTTTACTATTCCCGAGTAGGGAAACTAAGATTCAGAAAAAGCTAAGGAAAAGGTCTGAGGCCATTCAGCAATGAAGTGGCACAGCGGGAATCCGAATTCAGAAAAGTCTAGCACCAAAGCCTAAAGAATAGATCGCCACCCAGAACAGGTAGGAGCGGGGGCAGGTACTGGACAGGTGAGTTGAAGGTAAGGTTATGCTTATGGCGTCTCACTCCCTGCTACACACAGAACGTGATGGAATAAATGAATGTTGAGGTTTCCCAACTTTTGGGTTCTAAATTTTCAATCGTTGTTGTCATTAGACAACTCTTGTAGTTTCCAAGCACTTCTGTATTCACAATCCATTTCAATCTATATAACAACCAATTTTACAGGAGAGGACATCAAATTCAGAAAAATTTGATTTGATAGCAAGTGGGAAAATCGAGAGTTTTATCTGGAGCATGAGATTGCTTTTGTTTGTTTGGGTGTTTGTGTGTGTGTGGCGGGGGCGGGGGGTGGGGTTCCAGCCATATAAAAGAGGGAATTATGCTGTGTTAATTTTATGAAAGCTAAATGTGCATTATTTTACAGAGTTAAATAGTTCTACAAGGCTTGTAACCAAATACAAGGGACCCCATCTGCCTCCATTTCACTCCAGAGGCAGCCACTTTCACTTCTTTTGGTTGATAACTTACTATTTATAACCATATAACCAAATGCTCATTTTGCTGCTTTTTATTTTTATGTTAGGTATATGTTGATTTTCTACTATGGAAGACAAGAATTTAGCTATCATTCATGCTCACCATCTATTCATATACTTATTCCCTCCTTCACCTTCCTAATACAGATAAGCTGAAATTTTGGCTGGAGCATTTTACATGACCATAACTATGTAAACTCCAGTGATAAGCACACCAAGTCATATCCTTTTTCTTTCTGGAGTTAATAATTGCCTTGTTCTTTAATTTGCTTGAGTTTTAATGTCCATATCACTAATTCCCACACTCTTCATCCTTGTGTAAATCCTTTTTTTTTTTTTTTAAAGAAGAGTTTATTGATTTTTAGAAAGAGAGGAACGGAGCAGAAGAGAGAGAGAAACATCAATGTGAGAGCATAACATCCATCACTGTCTCCTGCACTGGAAATCCAGACACAACCCAGGGCATGTGCCCTAACCAGAAATTGAGTCGGCAATCTTGCCATGCACCGGAGGACGCCCAACCAACTAGGTCACGCCTGCCAGGGCTATAAATCTTTTAATAAGTTCAAACACATGAGGAATTCTATAATTTTCATCTTTTCTAGAAAGTCTCTTTCAGATCTGGACTGGTTGGTTGCTCTGTACACCTGTGGTTGCACAGCTGCTGTCTAAGGATTTCTCTTCACCATCATACCTCTCCTGCACTTGATCCCTTACTTGTGAATCCCATCTTTTTCTCTTTCTTGGTTTATTCACTTATTTGGAAGAGCATATCTCCAGTTGCCCTTTGATAACTGGTCTATGGGAGATAAAATGTCCAAGTCCTTATAGGTTTACAAATGTCTTTATTTTACTTTCTATTAAAATAGAGGTCTAGCTGGACAAAGAACTCCACATTGGACATAATTTTTCCTCAGAATTTTAAAGTCATTGCACCATGGTCTTCTGGAATCCACTGTTGCCATAGAATTCTGCGGCCATTCTATTCCTTATCTCTTGTATAGAACCTGTTTTTTATTTTCTAGAAACTTGGAGAATCTTCTCTTTGTCTTCATTGGTTTGAAACTTCATGATGATACACCTTGATATGGGTCAAATTTTCAACCATTTTACTGGGCATTCAGTAGATCATTTCAACCTAGAAACTCATATCCTTCACTTTAGAGACTTAAAAAAATCATTTCATTGCAGTGTCATTGTTTTCTCTGTTCTCTCTGGAACCCTGTTATTTGTATGTTAGATCTCCTGATTTGTCCTCTAATTTTCTGCCCTATTTTATATTTGTATTTTTGCACTATATTCAGGGAAATTTCTTCATTATTTTCTAAACATTCAGTTTTTAATTTCTGCTATCATGTTTTTAATTTCTCAGAGCTCTGATTCCTTTTTTAAAAATATGTTTTTATTGATTTCAGAGAGAAAGGAAGAGGGAGAAAGAGATAGAAACATCAATGCTGAGAGAATCATTGATTGGCTGCCTCCTGCATGACCCCTACTGGGGATCGAGCCTGCAACCTGGGCACGTACCCTTGACCGGAATCAAACCTGAGACCCTTTAGTCCACAGGCTGATGCTCTATCCACTGAGCCAAACCAGCTAGGGCTCTGATAATTCTTTTTTATATAACACATTGGCTTTCTTTGTATCTCTGAGGATATTAATAATATACTTAATTTCCAATCTTTTCCCCTGTATAATTGCTGCCTCCAAGTTACCTATTCCTGTTTGTTTTGGTTTCTGTCTTAGTAGCTTTCCTCTCTCTTCAGGCAATCCTTTACCATCTTGCCCTACCTAATAGTGCAGAATATGAATCTGTGCATACAGGTGGAGCGTATTGACTGGAAGTTTCACTGATGGTTGATCTGTCTGGTCTGGTTAGTTGGGGGAACCCCTGATGTCTATTTTAAGATCAAACTCTTTTTTTTAAAAATAAATCTTTATTGTTCAGATTACAGGTGTTCCTCTTTTTGTTTTCCCCCTATAGCTCCCCTCCACCTGATTCCCCACCCCACCCCATGCCCTTACCCCCTGCCACTGTCTTCATCCATAGGAGTAAGATTTTTGTCCAATCTCTTCCCGCACCACTCACACCCGCTTCCCCCTGAGAATTGTCAGTCCACTCCCTTTCTATGTCCCTGATTCTATTATATTCACCAGTGCATTCTGTTCTTCGGATTTTTTATTTACTTGATTTTTAGATTCACTTGTTGGTAGGTATGTATTTGATGTCATTTTGTTGTTCATAATTTTTATCTTTACCTTTTTCTTCTTCTTCCTCTTCTTAAAGAATAACCTTCAGCATTTCATGTAATCTTGGTTTGGTGGCGATGAACTCCTTTAGCTTTTTCTTGTCTGTGAAGCTCTTTATCTGACCTTCAACTCTGAATGATAGCTTTGCTGGGTAGAGTAATCTTGGTTGTAGGTTCTTGCTGTTCATCACTTTGAATATTTCTTGCCACTCCCTTCTGGCCTGCATAGTTTCTGCTGAGAAATCAGCTGACTGTCGTATGGGTACTCCCTTGTAGGTAACTAACCGTTTTTCTCTTGCTGCTTTTAATATTCTCTCTTTGTCTTTTGCCCTTGACATTTTAATTATGATGTGTCTTGGTGTGGTCCTCTTTGGATTCCTTTTGTTTGGGGTTCTGTGCGCTTCCTGGACTTGTAAGTCTGCTTCTTTCACCAGGTAGGGAAAGTTTTCTGTCATTATTTCTTTTAATAGGTTTTCAGTATTTTGCTCTCTCTCTTCTTCTGGCACCCCAAAAATTCGGATGTTGGTACGCTTGAAGTTGTCCCAGAGGCGCCTTACACTCTCTTCATATTTTTGGATTCTTTTTTCTTTTTGTTTTTCTGGTTGGGTGTTTTTTGTTTCCTCATATTTCAGATCTTTGGTTTGATTTTAAGATCAAACTCTTAAACTGCTCTGATTCTCCATGAGGTGATCCCTTTAGTCTCCCTCCTGAAGGGCATCTTCATTCTGGTGCCAGCACCCTGGGAAGTGAGTGGTAGAAGAGAACCGAAGACTGAGTATGAAATTATACTGTTTCAATGTGGTGGTCCTGCCCCCAATTGCGCTTTATACCTTCCAATCTGGAGAGCCCGTTTGACTTCCTCCAGAGAATTATCTCCAGTCATCATCTGGGGTGGAGTCATCCATCTAGGTGCTCAGAATGAGGGACCTGGAAGTCTAACTGCTTTATTATTATTGTGATAAGATATAGATAACATAAAACTTACTATTTTAACCATTTTAAGTATAAACTCAATGGCATTAAGTACACTCACAATGTTGTATAGCCATCACCACTAGTATTTCCAGAGCTTTTTCATTGTCCCAAAAAGAAACTCTGTACCCATTAAACCCAAATTCCTAATTTCTTCCTCTCCCAGCCCCTGGTAACCTCTACCCTGCTTTCTGTCTCTATAAATTTGACTACTTTAGATACCTCTTATAAATGGACTCATACAGTATACTTTTGTATTTATCTTGTTTCACTTAGCATATGTTTTTTAAAATATATTTTTATTGATTTCAGAAAGGAAGAGAGAGATAGAAACATCAATGATGAGAGGGAATCATTGATTGGCTGACTCCTGCACGTCCCCCCACTGGGCACCGAGCCCAGAACCTGGGCATGGGCCCTTGACCGGAATCAAACCTGGGACCCTTGAGTCCTCAGACCAACACTCGATCCACTAAGCCAAACCGGCTGGGGCATAGCATATGTTTTTAAAGTTAATCCATGCTTACCATGTGTCAAAATTGCATTCTTTTTAAGGATGAATAATATTCCATTGTATGTATATACCACATTTTGTCTATCTGTTCATCTGTTGGTGGACATTCAGATTAAACATTTCCACCTTTTGCCAATTTCCAATAGTGCTGCAATGAACATTAGTTACAGATTGTCTGTATGAGCCCCTGCTTTCAATTCTTTAGAGTATGTACATAGAAATTGAATTGCTGGATGATATGGTAATTCTATGTTTAACTTTTTGAAGAACCATCAAACTTCTTCAAGTCGCTGTACAATTTTACATTCTCACCAGCAATGCACAAGGATTCCAATTTCTCTAACTCCTTGCCAACATTTGTTCTCTCTCTTCTCTCACTCTTTCTCTCTCTCCTTTTATAATGCCTAGCTATCCTAATTAGGGTGAAGTGGTATCTCTTTGTTGTTTTTATTTGCATTCCATTAATGCCTAGTGATGTTGAGCATCTTTTCATGTGCTTATGTGCTTTCATTTTTCTTGGAGAAACATCTATTCAAGTTATTTTACCCATTTTGAATTGTATTCTTTGTTGTTGAGTTGTAGGAGTTCTTCATATATTTTGGATATTAATCTCTTATGATAAATATTAGAGGCCCAGTGCACAAAATCTGTGCATGGAGGGGGGTCCCCTCAGCCTGGCCTGCACCCTCTCACAATCTGGGACCACTGGCTCCTAACCGCTGGCCTGCCTGCCTGCATGATCACCCCTAACCACTTGCCTGCCTGCCTCATTGCCCCTAACCACTCTGCCTGCCTGCCTCATTGCCCCTAACCACTCGCCCACCTGCCTGCTCACCCCTAACCAACCTCCTGCCTGCCTGATTACCCTTAACCACTTGCCTGCCTGCCTGCTGGCCCCTGCCTCTGCCTGCCTGCATGATCACCCCTAACCACTTGCCTGCCTGCCTCATTGCCCCTAACCACTCGCCCACCTGCCTGCTCACCCCTAACCAGCCCCCTGCCTGCCTGATTACCCTTAACCACTTGCCTGCCTGCCTGCTGGCCCCTGCCTCTGCCTGCCTGCTTGATTGCCCCTAACCACTCGCCTACCTGCCTGCCTCATCACCTCTGCCTTGGCCCCCACCACCGCAGCTTTGTCTGGAAGGACGTTCGGAATGATGTCCAGGTCTTTTGGCTGTCCAGTCTAATTAGCATATTATGCTTTTATTATTATAAGTGGTCTTAAATATTTTCTCCCATTCCATTGGTTGTCTTTTCACTTTGTTGATAGAGTCCTTAAAACATTTTAATTTTGATGTAGTCCTTACTTATGTATTTTTTCATTTGATACCCATACTTTTGGTGTCATATTGAATAAATTATTGATAAATTCAATATCATGAAGATGTTTTCCCTATGCTCTTTTCTAAGAGTTCTATAGTTTTGACTCACACAAGGTGGGGCAAAATTAGATTTACACTTATTTGTATGGAAAGTAATACAATAACCCTATATAATAAAAGCATAGCATGCAAATTGTCCCGACAGGGAGGTTGTCTGGGAGTTCAACCAGAGGGCGGGGCCAGCCCAGGAAAGGGAGGGAAGCCCCGGCTGGCAGCTGGCAGCCAACCGCTGCTAGGGACTCTACTAGTGCACAAATTTTGTGCACTGTGCCTCTAGTTAAAAAATAATAATAGCCCTAATCAGTTTGGCTCAGTGGATAGAGTGTCAGCCTGTGGACTGAAAGGTCCCAGGTTCAATTCCAGTCAAGGGCATGTACCTTGGTTGCGGGTACATTCCCAGTAGGAGGTGTGCAGGAGGCAGCTGATTGATATTTCTCTCTCATCCATGTTTCTTAAATCTCTATCCCTCTCCCTTCCTCTCTGTAAAATATTAATAAAATATATTTAAAAAAATAATAATACAAGAATAAACTGTTTCACATACTCACCACTGTAAACCTACTTTTGCCCACCATGTATTTAGGTCTCTGACCATATTGAATTAACTTTTGTATTAACATTATAGTGTGATGTAGGAGTCCAACTTCATTCTTTTGCATGAGGATATCCAGTCTTCCCAGCACTATTTATTGAAAAGGCTATTTTTTTTTTCTCCATGGAATTGTCTTGACACCCTTGCCAAAAGTCAATGGTCCATAAATGGGAAGATTTATTTCTGGGCTCTCCATTCTATTCCATTGATCTATATGTCTATCCTTAATGCCAATACCAGAATGTCACAGTTCACATAGTTTTCTAGTACATTTTAAAATCAAAAAGTGAGAAGCCTTCAACTTTGGTGCTCATTAACATTTAGTGCTTCTTTCATTGCTTTTATCATGTTTGTCATTCACAGAACAAAGGTTTTGCATTTCTTGTGTTCATTTTATTCAAAAAATTTTTTATTCTTTTTGATGGCATTGTAAATAAGTTTTCTTAATTTAATTTTCAGTTTGCTCACTGATAATGTTTAGAAAGACAATTGATTTTTGTACATTGATCTTGTATCCTGAGGCATTGCTGAATGCATTTATTAGTTTTAGTAGTTTTTTCAATGGATTCCTTATGATTTTCTATATATAAGATTATATTATCTACAAAGAGATGTGCTTTTACTTCTTTTCCATGCCTTTTATTTTCTTACCTAATTGCACTGGATAGAATTTCCAGTACAATGTTTAATAGAAGTGGTGAGAGTCGACAACTTTGTCTTGTTCTTGATCTCAGAAAAGATTTGCCACTAAGTTAGGATATTAGTTTTGAGTTTTATAGGTGCCTTAATTGAGTTAAGGAAGTTCCCTTCTATTCCTAGTGTGTTGAGTGTTTTTATCATGAAGATTACCTTCTTTGTGTATTATTTTAGTGGTTGCTTTAGTGTTTATAGTATACATCTTTAACTTTTCACAGGCTACCTTCAAGAGATATTATACCATTTCAGGTACAGTTTTAGGAACTTCCATTTCTCTCCTCCCAGCCATTATATATATATATATATCCTCTATAATTATTGGCATACATTTTACTTTTAGATATGTTATAAACTCCATAAAAATGAATATTTTTGTTTAAACAATTATCTTTTTAAATATTTTATAAATCTGTTTATAACATTTACTTGTAAAATTAGTCTATGAGGCCATTTAGGGCATTTTGAGAATCACAAACATTTGAGATTTTCTTTTTTATATAACTAATAGTTTAAGTGTTAAATATATTTACATTGTTGTGTACCAGCTCTCTAGAACTTTGTCATCTTGCAAAATAGAAACTTTATACCCACTGAAGACCAACTCCCAATTTCTCCTTTCTCCCAGCCTCTAGCAACAATCTATTCTACTTTGTTTCTATGAGTTTGAATACTTTAGATCTCATGAGTAAAGTCACACGGTATTTATCTTATTGTGAACTGGCTTACTTCATTTAGCACAGTGTCCTCAAGAATTGCTTTCTTAGCATGTGACAGCATTTTTTTCTTTTCAAAGGCTTAATATTTCATTTTATGTATATACTATATTTTCTTTATTCACTCATCTATTGGACATTTGGGTTGCTTCCACCTGTTGGCTATTCTGAATAAGGCTTTGATAAGTGTGGTTGAGCAAATATCTCTATTTGGATATTGACCCTTTATCAGATATTTGATTTGCAATTATTTTGTCCCATTCTGTATGTTCCCCCTCTACTTGAATCTCCTCCAGATTTCTATGTTATTTTCTGTATATTGATTTTTCTTTCCTAGTAAAAAGTATACAAAATCCTTGCCATACTAAATATCCCAAGCCTATAATATTCTACTTCATTTCCTTTGTGACCTATTTTCTTAACACGTTATATTTCGTCTCCAGTTGCTCACACCCAATCCATTTTTTCATTTCCCACAGTTTGTTTCCAATCTTACCATGTTACTAAATTTAGTCTTTTGAAGGTCACCGAACACCTATTAATTTCCAAATCAAGCTATGCTTTCTCATATCTCTTGGACTCTCCAATAGCATTTGACAATGATTTATACCCCATTTTTCTTAAAAGCATCCTCTTGGTTTTCAAAACTGCATTTTGCTGATGTTCCAGTTACCTCTCTAGTGGTAATGTCTCCCTTGCTGTCATCATTATTTTTAGGATTCAAACCTCATCAGTGTAGACATTCCTCCAAATTCCCTTTTTTCTCCTATTACTAATTCACTCAATTCCAACACTTTTATCAGTCATAAAACTTTGGAGCTGTAAGAAGCCTAGAGACCACCTAGTTCACTATATTTCACACTGCTCCACAGTACCCAAGGGATTTCCTGCACACAGAGCAGGTGTGTCTGTATCTCAAGCAGCTCCGCTTTTTTGTGCATTGTTTGTTCATTCAATATATACTAGTATTCCTTGAATGACTCCTTAATGGCTTACGGACATTTAGAAGATAATAATGTTATGAATAATTTGATGCTAGTAAATCTGACAATTTTGATAAAGTGGACAATTCACTTAAAAACCACAACTTTAAAAAATGGACACAAGAAGAAATATCACTTTAATAGAAGTAAATATAGAAATATAACTATTAAAGATATTGAATTCAAAATTAAAACCTATTCCACAAAGGAAATGTAAAGCCTCACCATTGAATTCTTCCAAACATTTACAAATATTTTAACACTAATCCTATTCAAACTATTCCAAGAGTTAAAAATGTCAACTCTTCTCAACTCATCTTTATGTCAAAATCTGAAAGAACACGACAAAAAAGTAAAAGTATAGGTCAATCTCCCTCATGAAGACTGATTCAAATATTACATAAGATATTAGCAAATATAACCCAGCATGTTAAAAGAGGATAACACATTATAATAAAGTTGTGATTGTTCTAAAAATGTACAGTTCGTTAAACATTTGAAAATCAAGGAATGCAATTTACTACATTAAAATTTTTCAAAAAGAAGAACTGAAGCTGTTTTTACCATCATTCAACATGGTTGTGCACATAGAAAATTCACAAGAATGCACAGACAAGCTATTAGAGTACATTTACTAAGGTCACTGGATACATAGTCAACAAAGAAAAAAAATTACAAATAAATAGAAAATAGAATATAAAAAACAACATATTTATAATAATATCAAAAGCCACCAAATACATAAGAATAAATCTAAGAAAAAAAAGAGAACTGCACCCAAATGCTCTAAAATATTATCAAGAAAATTTAATGAATACCTAAGTATATGAAGAAATACATTATTTTCAAGAATTGAAACATATTATGTTAATTGTTCTCGAATTGATCTATAACTCCAATCTAAATCTCAGCAGGGTTATTTTAAAAATAGAAATTGACAAGGGAATTCTAAAATTGAAAAGTACAAGTCAATGCAAAGGGCCAAGAATGGCAAAAACAGCCTTGAAGAATAAAAACGGAGTTGAAACAATTACACTACCAGATACCAAGACTTACTGTCAAGCTATAGTATTAAAACTTAGGTATGAAACAAAATAGAAACAGACCAAACCATGTACGATCACCAGATATATAATAAAGTTGTCACTGCAATGTAGTGGGGGCCAGGGATGGGGGGACAGGAAGAGGGGATGGTCTTTTTCAAAGGTGGTATTAGATAAACTGGCTATTTTTATGAGAAAAAATAAATCGACTCCTATCACACATCAAACACAAATACAAACTCAAAATGAATTATTACACTAAAGGTAAAATGCTAAAACTAGAAGATACTATGTTCATGATCTTGGGGTAGGCAAGCATTTCTTAAGTAGAAAACAGAAAACACTAACCATAATGAAAACTGATAATCAGAAGTCATTAAAATTAGGATATTCTCTTCATTAAAATTACCATTAAGAGAATAAAAAGGCAAGCTACAGACTGGAAGAACATTTCTGCAATCCCTATATCCAACAAATGACTAGTATCCAGATTATATAAAGAATTGGTTATAAAAATCAATAAGAAAAGGGCACACAATCCAATAAGAAAATGGAGAAAGATGAACAAGCATTTCACAAAAGAGGAGATGCAGATGGCCAATCAGCATAGAAAAACTTGCTCCACATAATTAGTCACCAGGAAACTGAAAATTAAATGTACAATGATATATTACTACATGACTTTAGAATGGCCATTTAAAAAAACCACCCACACAAGGTGGCAGTAAGAAGGATTGGGAGGATATGGATAATTGGAACTCTCATTCATTGCAGCTAAGAGTATAAATTGGTACAACCACTTTGGAGAACTGTTTTGACAGTTTTTACTAAAACTTAATATAAATATATCCTTTGGACTAACAGTCCTAACACTAGATATATACAGAAGTGTATAACGTGCACACCAAAACCATTTTCTAGAATGTTCATAGCAGCACTATTCATAAAAGCCCCAAACTGGCCCTCGCCAGTCTGGCTCAGTGGATAGAGCATTGGCCTGCAGACCAAAGGGTCCCAGGTTCCATGCTGGTCAAGGGCATGTACCTTGGCTCCTCCCCAGCCTACGCCCTGGTAAGGGTGCTTGCAGGAGGTACCAATTGATGTGTTTCTCTCACGTGTATGTTTCTGTCTGTCTTTCCCTTTTTTCCACTCTTTCTAAAAGATCAATGGAAAAATATCCTCAGGTGAGAATTAACAAAAACAAAAAGCCCCAGACTGAAAAGAATTCAAAGGCCCTTCAAAAATCAACAAAATGTACTTATGAAGTATTGTATCTACACTTATAAAAGAGTAAGATGCAAATTGACCATACCTCCACGACGCCCACCAGCCAATCAGGAGTATGCAAATGAACACAACAAAGATGGTGGGTTACTTTGCATACACAGGTACCGAGTGGCGGGGGCTGGGCGACAACGCAGGCATTCCACACCACCCCAGCTGCTCCGGACCTCTGGGCAGCGTGGCAAGGCGGAAAGGTGGCTCCAGCTGGAGCGAAGGCGGTGCCGGCAGCCAGGGAAAGGAAGGCCCATTCTTGCACAAATCTTTGTGCATTGGGCCTCTAGTGTTCATATAACAAAATACAACAAAAAACCCCTCTGCTACATGCAAAAATATGGATGAATCTCATAGATGAAATGTTGACTGAAAAAAACCAACACAAAAGTATACATAATAAATGATTCCACCTATGTAGGCAAAATGAAATGATGGTGACAGAAATCAAAATAGCAGTTACCTTTGAAGGTGCACTGAGTGGGAGCACAAAGTAGAGTTTGGAGTGCGGGTTTTGTTCTGTCTCTAGATTGAGTTGTAGTTACATGGGTGTGTTTACTTTGTAGAATTCATCAAGATTTTTGAACTACTGTTTTCTATACCTCTATGAAATTATACAAATATTAAGCATATTTTAGTTAAAAAATTCATCTGAAAGTTTTATTTTTAAAAAATTGTTTATTTTGATCAAATAAAAAGGAATTATGCAATTATTTTTTTTCTTTTTGTATCCAATATCAAAAAGCTTGGAGATAAGTTAATTGTTAATTGCATTAACTATATTTAGATTGTTTATTTCCTTCTTTCTCCTTCTAAATGGCTTTTGATTTTCTATTTCCAATTATTATATGTGTTTCAATTATACACCACCTAAAATCTTTTTAGGAACAAATTATTGATAAAAATAAGTATAAAATGTACTGTTTTATCTAGAAAATGTGGTTACAATTTTACTTTTTCATCAAAAAAATGAAAAATGAACAGCAAAAACATCAGAATGGCTTATCCTATTTTCATTTTAATTAAATGTAAAATATTAATATGGCCAATAGATGGAGGCAAAACCAAAGACTAAAATTTTCTTGTAATAAGTTATAAGTTGTATCGGTTCTATATACTTATTAGTTATTGGCACATTAGTAAAAACTAGGTGGATTAATTTTTACATTTTGTGGTTAATTTTATAAATTTTGAACACATCTCCAGAAGTCATTTCAGTCTTTTCTTCTGCTCAATAACAGGGCAACTGAGTAACAATGGATTGTTAATGCTATTGTTTTTCCTCCAGAAAAGTAGATGCTAGAATCACTTTGGTATCCTAGATTCTAACATTCCTGATCTAAATTATTTTAAAGTCAACAAAATCCTTCTTATAATAATTAAGCCATCTTTTCAAATTTATTGAGTATTGCCAAATAGACTATTTTCAATTCGTTTGTTTCCTACTTTACCATTTAATGGATAAACTGTTCCTTCCAATTATAATGGGCTTTTTGCTTGGGATTTTAAAATTCCAGTGAATTAATGAAATAATTTTTTTTTCTTTTTTATAATTCACAGGACTCTGCAGCCCCTGAGGAAGATATACTCCTAAAATTTGATGGAGAGATCCTCATAAGTTCCTACTTGCTATGGAAAAGAACAAAAGGATGAAATTAGTCATCGCTGGATAGCTACTTTAAAAAATATATTTTACTGAAGAATAACTTAATGTACAAAAACTTAATTCCATTTAAGTATAGAATTTAATGACTTGGGCAGTTGTATACACCTGCAATGAAGATACAGAACATTTCCACCACTTCCCAAAAATGTTCCTGCCCTTCTCCAGTCCAACTTCCATCCCTGTCACCAGGCAACCACAGCTCTGGGGTCTATAAATAAATAAATTTTCCCCCAAGTAGATATTCAGGTGTTCCAGCACTATTTCTTTAAGGGAATTTCTCATTGAAATCCTTAGATGCTTTGTCAAACATTAATTGATCATTCATATCTGGATCTATTTCTAGACTTTGTCCTGTTGACGTATATATGTCTATTCACACTGTCTTAAAACTGCTTCACAATCAGTTTTGAAACCAGGTGCTATAAATTCCCTAACTTTATTATTCTTTTTAAAAATTGCTCTGGCACTTATGATTTAATGAAACTTTTGTATATTTATATTTTATGCCATAAAATGCAATTTGCTTCTAATAATGGTAATTTTTATGTCTTAAACACTACCATAAATTACATCAAAACAGTATTAAAGAAAATGGAATATTTGTTATGATTATTTGACAGACTAAACAGTGATACATGGATATTAACATTCAAGAACCCCACTGATGAAAAGCTATAATATTTAAACATGAGCTTTCTGGAAACTTACTTCATGACCACGAGCAATTTACTTAGCCTCCATAAGCCCAATTTCCTCATTTCTATCATGTCATCTATCTCACGGGGTTATTGTGAGGCTCCTGAGATAACATGTGAGCACCTATAGCACAGTTGGTACACTTAAAGCACTCAATTGTTAGCTGTTAATAGTATCACAGTGGGTCAGTATATCACATCTTGGCTATATAAGAACTTTTATAAATAAGATCAGAGGAGAGTATTATATAAATGATGATTGGGGAAGGCTGTTAAACAAATGTGGAATATTTTTTACACTATGATTTTTAGATATTTCATCTTGGAATTAATTTTTAAAGTGAAAGTAATTAACAAAATTAATTACACCGCATTATTTTTATATTTAAATAACAAACTAAAAGAATTTTACATTGATAATGACATTAAGAGAGTATTGTCTAATTTCCCAGTGGTTTTATACCTGGAACCTGCTAGCTCCCTCCCCATCTCATTCTCCTCTGACGAAGTCTGTTGGCTTTGCTTATTACTTTCATTCTAGAAGTAAAAAGCCTGTGTATCAACTTAGTAGCATTTTATTCAACAATGCAATGAAAATTTACATTTGTAGTGGTGTAACCTATTAAAAATCAGAATTTGATTATCATCTCCATTAATACCCGGAAGTTAGAATTTCTCTAAAAATAAACTCATCCAACCTAAAGGGTAAATTTCCTAGAGGCCAAATCTAGGAGCAGGGAGTAAGTTTTTCTTACAAATGACACTCAATATTGAAGCGTTTTGTTTTTCTAATTGTATGTTTTAGCCAATTTTGAAATGTTTAAATGATCTCAATAAAATACTAAAAACTTAATATAGAATCAATGATTAGTGTTTGAGTGTACACTGATGGCTATTTGGACTCTAAGGAAAACATGCTTTAAATAAAATTTAATTTTTGCTAATAAAACAACTTCAAGGCTAGCCAAATAATGAAATCTCCTGCCTTAGAGATTTTTGATGACCAAGCAGGGAACATTTGGCAATGTCTGGAGACATGTTTGGTTGTCTTAAGTGGGGAGGAGTGGGAGGTGCTACTGGCATCTAGAGAGTAGAGGCCAAGAAGGCTGCTAAAGATTCTGCAATGCCCAGGATGCCCCCACAACAAAGAACTATTTGGCTCCAATGTCAACAGTGTGAGAAATCCTGACATACGATTACCTTTCTCGATGAATTCCAAAACCACCTCATTTTCTAAATGTGCAGACTAAAATAAAAGGAATAGAAGGACCCTAATGTTTCTTCCTTTTGATTTTTCTTATAAGCTTTGCCTATCTTCAAATAAGAAATATGCAAGAACACATGGAAGCAAATACGAGTTGTAGTGTTGTGTTTTTTTTTTCTGGAATGTGCTCTGAAGGATCTGTTTCTTTCATCAGTTCTTAGTATGATCCTCACAGCACAGCTACATCCTGGCCTAGAGTCGACCCCTTCAATTGGGATATGCTTTCTATGTGAGTTATTAAATTGGAGTGTGAAAAAACCTGAGAGGCATCTGATTTTTAAATAATGGCAGGCTCACTTTCTAATTTTTTTGATTGCTAAAAATTGCTTCTGTTTAAGACAGCTATATCTGAAAAGGGAACTCTAATGACTGTTCAGGACACAGTGCTCTTAAGAACTCACATTAATCCAGTGATGTTTCCCTAATTTTCAAGTACTTACATCTAGTAGAGGTGAAATGCTGAACCTATTATAACAGAAAGAGACGGAAGAAAACAAATTAGGTAGCAACTAGCTCTTAGATTTTTATAGCTATGTATTTCATTAAGCAGATTTTTCTGGCCTACATATCCCACTACTATGAGCTCCTCTGGAGGTCATGGTCAGGTCAATGTCATTAAATTCCTAGCAAGAACCATTACATTTACCTGAGTTTCAATTGGATAATTAAAGCAATCAATGAAAAATGAATCCTTTTGCATTTTTATTCCATTTTCTTAGTGTTAACAAGACCCATCCTGAAAGGGGGGAAAAATTAGGTATGAATTTACAGAACAATCATCTGCTAGGCATTGAGAAGCTGCATACAGAATGAGCAATAAGCCATTCTCAGTTTCCAGGCTCTGGATCCATTCTGGAAATACATTTTCTCTCAGAGCCTCATATCTTTAAGTCCTTGTAATTATTTGCTGAAATTCTTTTGCTTTATTTTGCTTACTTCCTGAGTTCTCTCTTCTGTTGGATATTGTTGACACCTAGCAGGGGCCTTGGAAGATGTAGGCATTTCTTCTAGGTGTGGAGGTGCTTGGATTCTTGAAAGAAGCTCTATGCTGCACATTTTACTGGAAAATCATGAGAGGAACTACATACATAAATATAAAGGTAGAGCTTTGGGATATTCAAAGATCCAAATACCTAAAGCAGGAAGGACATTTCTGCTTGAAATGCTGGGTAAGGGAACCACTCAATACCATTTTTTTTGCAAACCTACCATGTAATAGGTACCTCATCCATATCATAGCTCATTTATGCCTTAAAAACTGTAACTAGACATTATCTCCATTTTACATATGAGAAAACCGAGTTTATTTGCCCAAAGTCACACATAGTTGACAATTGTATTTGAATTCAGATTTGTCTGGCTCAGAGTTTAATGTGCCTCCTATCTATTTTGCTATGCCTCCAGGGAATGTTTTAGGCATCTGGACCTACCCTGTTCATTAGAGAAGCCATTAGTTAAATGTGGCTAGTCTGAACTGAGATGTGCCACAAAACACACTGTTTTGAAGACTTATATTACCCAAAAGAGTAAAATAGCTCCATAATTTTAAAATACGTATCTCAAGCGGAAATGAATATTTGAATTTATTAAATAACAAGTATTAAAATTATTTAATAAATTAGTTTTTGTTTTAATGCAGCTACTAGAAAGATTACACAGGTGGCTCACGTTATGTTTCTGATTTAGATTATATTTAGCTCTGATTTAGATTATTTCTACTTAGGTTCCCAAAAGTAAAATTTTAGGATTTCAAAGGGGTATTTTCAGGAATTTAAATAATCAATAGTTACTCAATTCTTCTTAATTTACTGTTTTCTAAATGTAATAAACAGAAACCTTAAATTTCCTACACAGAAAGCACTTGATATTATACTGGTTGAATGGTCATCTGGTCATCCTACAGAGGGGCTAGAACATTCCACAATAAACTAATTATAGTAAAGGCATAACCAGTGACTGTGATCATGTTTTGTACCTCCCAGTTCCACCGATTTCTAGAGCCATTTCAGGCAGGGTGAAGGTTGTGTATGTGTTGATCGGGAATCAAAAACTGATACAGAGGCTTCATTTTGATATGGGACCAAATCAGAGTACATGCTACGTCTCTGGGTTTCTTTTGATCATGATGTTCTAGAATAGTGGTGGATACGGTGATAAATGCCAACAAATAGAAATAAATGGATGCTTTCACATCCTTAAAATAA
Source organism: Corynorhinus townsendii (assembly GCA_026230045.1). Taxonomy (NCBI): domain Eukaryota; kingdom Metazoa; phylum Chordata; class Mammalia; order Chiroptera; family Vespertilionidae; genus Corynorhinus; species Corynorhinus townsendii. The sequence continues at coordinate 62,390,473 of JAPDVU010000008.1, read as the reverse complement.
AGACTCAAAATCCCATCAATGTGGTAGGTTGTGGGCCAGTAAACTTTCCAGAGAATTGTATTTAAGATTAAAAATAACAAAGCCATTTTATTTCACTGTGTGCCTATGAATTACAATGTGTCCCTTAAACAATGACAAAAAGTCACCTCTTCAGGCATATAAGTTAATCACAATTAAGGCCTTAGTTATGAAAAGCATATATATATATTTTTTCAAAGTACAAGATAAGAGAAAATTTTGTTTGCAAACTGAGCTATTTAGCCTTCTTAAACTAGAAAGTGCAGGTAAGTAATATAGTAAAAAGCATGATTAGTGAATGACTTCTGTAGAGAAGAGTCTAGTAAATACTAAGAAAAGTATAAAGGAAGCAAACGATATAAACTCTGCCCTAAGGGACAGAAAGGATTTCCATGCACTAGTTTAGTATTGAGGCCTGAAAACCAGGAAGTAGTTACATGTCAGCTCACTCCTGATCAGAAAAAAGGTGGCTTCTTTGACCCTATACAGTACTTAAGTGGAAAGCGTATATAAAATCATGAATGCAACTCATTCCCAATTAAGAAAGGAGCCACAGGCTCTTTGCCTTCCAGATAACCAGGCAGCCTCATTTAGCAGTCTACTGAAATAGGAGGGGTCCTGTTAATCTATTAGCTATATCTGTCATTTGGTATCACTAAATTGGGTCAAATTAAATACAAAGCAACTCTCACTTTCTGCCAAAACCCCTGTATCATAGATACTGATACTCTGAAACCCAGGCATCTCCTTGCCAGATATCACAAAACAATTGAATTTCTCCTAACTCTTGAGACCTGTTTGTCACAATGATTCAGTCCTACATTCCCTTGAACTTTGCAGAGATTCTCCAATTTTGTTCTAATCTAAAAAGTGCCACACATATTTGATTAAACAACATTACTTAGTCTAGGGTGATCGGGTTACAAGTGCTGATTCAAAATAGACAGACCTTGGTGGACACTGAAAAAATATAATTGAAATAAGGGACCACTGATTTAGTGCCCTTTGTCTAGTGTTAGTTCTGGTGTTGAGAAGATACAAGAAAAGCCTTCAGGAATAGTCACAGAAGGGCTTGGTAGTCAATGGGAAACTGCTGCTGGAGAGACCAGGAGAGCAGATACTTAATAAATGTATGCTGGATGAACAAATATGCTATGGATTCAAGGATGCTATATACAGTTAAGAAAAGAATTCATGCCTTTTTTTGTTCAAAACTTTTATTTTTTGAATATTTATATTTATGCTCTTGTCACTATCCACACTGCGACTTTTAAAAAAAGCCTGAGCCACTGTGCTGTTCTAGCCCCAATATAATCATCACCCCCTCACTCTTAGAATTCCTTTTCATTTGTCACTTGGCCTTTGTATGGTTTGTATAAAAAGAGGACCCTGGAAAACCAATACTTCCTGTGAACTTGAGAAGCTGTAAGAGCAGTGCCCAAATCAGCAGGATTAGGCAGGTAAAACCAGCAGGGTAGCAGATATATTACAATCTCTTGGACCAAGGTATAGTTGTAGGCATGTCTAAAAGTCATGCTAACTCACCAATAGAGTAAGAATTATGTAGGTGGACCAGGGTGAGGTAGGACTGTCCTCAGGACTGGGTGAATTGTGGTAGGAGAGGCAGTATATAACATTCTTGGATTAAACACCCAGCTAACTACTTTCCTAAAAGTCTAGGTTCCAAAACACAAAGATCTAGGTTCTTGACTTTATTAACTTCTGAAGATTCAAGTCACTATGTTAGTTCTTATGGTTTAAAATGAAAGCAAATGGCTATGACAGCTGAACTGCACCAGTATATTTAAGACTTTTAAATTGAATTCTGAGTTGCTTTACCTTATAAAAATACATGTCATTATACTAAATACCCAACAAAAATTCAGGATGGGGATATTTAAAAATACATTTTCCTTAGATCAGCACCAAAAATATCATTAGTTTTCTGTACAACCCAGGACAAATTTTTAAGTATAGGTAAGTTAAATTTTTTTCTGATAAAAACCACACACTCCACAGAAATCATTAAAGATATATCCAAACAACTTTCAAATACATTTTGACATCAAGGTCAGGCAATTCACTTGGAAGGATATAACGAGTACCACTGAATTTTTGTAGTAAGACTTTTGATGTCAACTTTGTCTTATAGGGATTTTTGACATCTCACAGAAAGGAGGCACTGGTACTAAATGATTAGAACCGTTAAGACTGAGGTGAAGAATTTGTGCAACCTTCCACAATTTCAAAGAGGTAGTGATAGATACTTGTCCTCCTGGCAATATCAAGTGCAGTTTCTTCCAAGTTGTTTTTCAGACCTGGTTTGATGTAGCGGTTCATCAGGAGGAGTTCTAGGGTATCTCTGCTGTCTCTGTTCCCAGCAGCAAGGTGTAGGGGGGTCAAGAGGCCTTTTGTTTGGGCATTAATATCGGCATCATGCTGAAGTAGGAAAGACGCTACTCTAGTATTATTCCACTTACAAGCGCTGTGCAGGGGTGTCCAGCCATCCACAGTCACCGCATGAACATCAGCTCCTTGTGCAATTAGCTCACGGACAACCTCTAAGTGTCCACTGTAGGCTGCTCGATGAAGAGGGGTATACTCATCTTCATCTCTAGTGTTCACATGAGTGGCCTTTTCAGAAAGTAGTCTCCGCACTGTAGACAGCTAAAAAGAAAAAAGAGATATTTAGAAGACCCAACTCAAAACTAAACAGTAAATCGAGAAAATTAAACTGTCTAGTGGTGTTAGATTTAATGATGTTAAATAAAAACTTGTTAGCAGATGACTAAAATGAAAACAAGATTTCATTTTTGGAGGGAGAGGGTCAATGGTTTTAAGAATGAACCAGTTAGTGTTAACCATAAACTGTTGATTCTAAGAATGTGATTCTCTGAATATCAAACCATATATTTACTCCCAGGTCCAACAAAGGCTTATTGTATAAAAGCTTTAGTCCTAGATGAATACTTGTATTTAATCTTTTATATGTCACCTGTAAAGAAAACATAACATGCTGACTTTTTTTCTGAGCAGCACACCAATGACATAATATATAAAACTTTAAAAAATAAATTTCTTTATCAGAGTGTAATGGTAACAGAGAAATATAGAGATTAAACAGCTCAATTCCTTCTAACTAAAGCAACCTAAGACATGTTTCAAGGAAGTTTGGTTTATAGACCTGTGGTGGAATACAGTGCGCTCTTGGGTTAAAAAGTTATGCAAAAACGCAAGGCATTTTACTTATTAGTTTGTTAAGACACAAGAGAGAACTTAGTAAAATGAGGTAAAAGTAGCTGCATGGGAAGAATAGACTTTTGATGTTAAGTAAGACCATCTTACTTGGATGACCCTGGGAAAATTAATATTCCTGAAAATCTCAATTTCTTACTCTGTAAAAGAGAATATTACCTATCTTTAGGGATATAAAAGGATTCAGTCAAATAATAAGGCATATGGTATAGTTGGTATCCAATAAATGCTAGTTCCCATCCTCCTTTTCCTAAATAATAGTTATTTCTAGGATGGTCCTGACAATATAAATGATTTTAAAATACAGATGATTGCTTGTGATCTTCATAGTTAATTATCCTTAAAGCCCCCCAAATACCTAATTTGACTTTTTGTAGCTTAACATGTACTTTCATGTGCATTGCCTCATTTGGTCCTCAAAACCCTGCATAAAAGAGGCAGGTATTAAAATGACCACTTTTACTGATAAGAAAATAGAGGTTCAGAAATAGTAGGATTTTCCCAAGGTTATGGATCAAATAGAGGCTCAAGAATAGGTCTTCTGGCTCCAAATCTAATACTTTTCCTAATATATTATGGTTTCTCCCCTTATTGTTTACCCGATTTTTTTCAGCAGCCCAAAGAAGCAATTTGCTTGGATCTTTTTCCATTTTTTTTTCTTGGAATTGATACCACTCTTCAGTCTTTTCATCTTGTTCCTCATCTTCATCAGAATTCCCTACCCAGAGACTTTGGGTACCAGTGGGGATAAGGTGTCCATGTGTTTCCAACAACTCAAGTTGGTTAAAGTGTTCAGAAAAGTCCAAGGATTTCTCTGGGTCTGGTTGTCCATCATTTACTTTCTCTTTTTCCATTTTTACTACTATTCTACATACAAAGCATTTCAGATACCAGCGTATAAATAATCTTTTTAGAGACGAATTATGTCTGCTTTATTTTATTCATCAAGATCTGAAAACACAAACAAAAAATTATTAGGAAAAGAGCAATTGAGGCTGTATCAATATCATATATAAGTCTTACAAACACACACAAATAAACCTTGTCTAAACCCTTTGGTGTTTATTGATACCCTTTATATTCACTAGATATTAGAGTTGATAGATTTCAGTTATCTATATATTTAATAACCTAATATTTTTTTTGTTATTGTTTGCTTCTACTAAGATAGTGGTTATAACTGTACAGTCATATCTCATTTTATTGTACTTCGCTTTATCATGCTTCACAGATTTTTTTTTTTACAAACGGAAGGTAAGACCTTCCACCATCAAAAAGATTACCATTTGCTTCCATGTGATGGTCTGGAACTAAACCTACAATATCTCTGATGTATGGATGTATTTATTTTGAACCTATTGGTTTAGATACTGTTGTATTATGCTAAGAGGGATAAATGCTTGAAGCTTCTAAATTGTAAGTAATAAAGACAGGCACATTTTAAAAATCCTCACCCGAGGATATGCTTATTGATGTTGGGGAGAAGGGAAGAGACAGAGGGAGGGAGGGAGGGAAGGAAAGAGGGAGGAGGGGGAGGGGAGGGGGACGGGGGAGAGAGAGAGAGAAAGAGAGAGGGAGAGTTAGCTGAGAGAGAATCGATTGGTTGCCTTCGGTACATGGCCCAACCAGGAATCGAACCTGCAACCTAGGTATGTACCCTGCGGGACTGAGCCTGCAACCTTTCAGTATACAGGATTATACTCCAACTGAGATACATTGGCCAGGGCAAGCCAGACACATTTTAATAAAATAGGCACCTAGATGCTATAGAGAGGACACAAAAACTTCTAAACAAAAACTACTTAAAATAATCAGGAATTCTTAGAGATAGAACAGCCCTCAAAGGACATGTGTCCTAAACTCTTCAGTGCAAACATCTTTATCATGACATCTGTAATAGTTATCCTATTTCTATTTAACTAATTTCAGGCTTGGGAAAATTCATTGCTTTAAAAGTAGTCCTATTCATTGATACACAACTATAATTCTTAATTAGCTTATAGTTTTGAAACTGAATTTTGGCTGTCATTCACGCCTTCACTTAACAAATATGAATAGAATGCCTGTCTCTGGGTACTGGGATTCAATAATCAACAAGATCCACGTCGTAACCTCAAGAAGCTTACTGTCAAGTTGGAGTGACTGGAAGACAGCCGGATAAGTGCTATGACAGGACCATGTCCAGATACATGAGCATTCTGGAGGGCCGTCATTAACCCAGTCCTAAGTGGTTAGAGAAGGCTTCCCAAAAGAAGTGATGCTTATTTTTCTAGGCTGCCATATTGATTTATAAATCAGCATCAGCTTAAAGAGTTACACTGCATATTAAACTTCAACCAAAGAAAATGAGAAGAAAAAATATATTAAAAATACCATTTCTACTTATCGAAGTGATCACTATCCTATCTAATAAAAGAGTAATATGAAAATTGACTGTCACTCCAAGACACAAGATGGCCGCCCCCATGTGGACACAAGATGGCCTACAGGGGAGGGCAGTTGTGGGCAATTAGGGGTGACCAGGCTGGCAGAGGAGGGCAGCTGGGGGAGACCAGGCCAGCAAGGGAGGGCAGTTGAGGGGGACCAGGCCTGCAGTGGAGGGCAGTTGGGGGGGGGGGGACCAGGCCTGCAGGGGAGGGAAGTTGGGGGGGGGACCAGGCCTGCAGGGGAGGGAGTTGGGGGGGCAGGTCTGTGGGGGGGGGCAGGCCTGCAGGGGAGGGCAGTTAGGGGTGACTGGGCCTGCAGGGGAGGGAAGTTAGGGGTGACCAGGCCAGCATGGGAGGGCAGTTAGGGGCAATTGGGCAGGCAGGGGAGCAGTCAGGCATCGATCAGGCTGGCAGGAGAGTGGTTAGGGGCAATCAGGCAGAGGCAGGCGAGCAGTTGGGAGCCAGCAGTATTGGATTGTAAGAGGGATGTCTGACCGCTCGTTTAAACGGGCGGTCAGACATCCCTCAAGGGGTCCCAGATTAGAGAGGGTGCAGGCTGGGCTGAAGGACAACCCTCCCCCCCCCCCCAGTGCATGAATTTCGTGCACTGGGCGTCTAGTGTAAGGTATAAATGTCTAATTTACTTTGTACACCTGAAACTAATATTGTATGTCAACTGTAATTGAAAAATACATTTTTTTAAAAGTACCATTTTTAGCCTCCCAACTATATTTGTTTGAATTCTTATCTTTTCAAGGTTCTTCTCAGATATTCTTTCATTAAGTCTGTCTTAATCCTCAAATTAGATCTCTCTCAAATTCTACATTTTTTGTGTGCTATATAGTGTCTTATTTCACCACTAATTTTGTTTTTTGGTTTCTTAAAATATAATAAGTTTAGGTAGAGGGACTATATTTAATTTATAATTATGTCTCACTTAAATACAGCAAGAAATATTGTAGAATTAAATTTAATTAAGGCCCCATCACTTGATTTTGACTGGAATGGATTCTGAGAAGTTGGCGAGTTAGTCATACCCCTATAATACTTATTTCTTTCTACCTAATTTTACAAGTTTAAGAGTATTCAATCCTAATGCATTAGATTTTATTAGTAGTGCCAAGAGCATTAAACTCGAGTTTAAATCTATCACTCATCTTTAGTACCTTCTCTGGGCCTGTTATTTCATTTTAAAATGTAAGGATTTTAGAAAGAATTCCCAGGCCTGTCCAGCTTTCAGTCTATGAGAGACACTATCATAATTGCTTTATGTTTTAATAGTTTTCACTTTTTTCTTCATTCTCAAACTATTCCCTGAACTTTGCAACACAAAAATGACCATACATCTAATCATGAAACAATAAACACCAATAAATAGCATAAAATTAACTAGTTATCATATCAATTTAAGAACAGATCTCGTGGGCCACCTCTTTTTATAAAGCCTCTCCTTTAATAAATTTTGAATTTACTGCTCCGGATACAGTAAATTGCACATAACATTTTCTTGGTGGATTTAGTCTAAACAGTTAAAGCCAGGTGCACTCCCTGGTTCAGGATTTAAAAAGTCAATCAGGATTCTTGGTGATATTCCACTAGGGAGAAATAGGGTGGTTCTTTTTGTTTTGTTTTGTTTTAAATAGGGTGTTTCTTAACCTAATGGACACATAAATGACAGGTGGGGCCATAAATCCCATTTTACAGGTGAAGGAGCTGAGGTTCGAATAGATGAAAATAACCTGTCCTAGATTAAGGAACTTCTATAGAACTGAAAGCCCAAATTTTCTAAATTAAAAGTTTCACTTCTTTTTGTACTGCACTAGACTACTGCTGTCAGCACAAAGCAATACGGATGTGCTAAATCCGAGGTCAAGGGCCAAGGGGAAGCAGAGAATGCCTGTGAAACTGATGGTCTGAATGTTCCACTTCTGGGAGTAGGAATAATGGGGAGGGCCACCAGCCACGGCCCTCCGGCAACGCTGGTTACTTCACAGGCCCGGCGTCGCTCCCCCGGCCTTGGGAACAACCAAAAGCAGAGTAACAGCTCCAACCCCACCTAGAACCCGCGACGCGGCCGGGCGGGGTCGACTGGTGACCCGCCCAGAAAGGGCCAGGAGATCTCGGGTGGCTCAAGGAGACCAGGAAGAGCCAGGAAAAGTTACCCACCTTATAGAGGGGAATTCACCGCCGCATACCTCGCTTCCGGGGTTCGTCCCCTCGGCTGCTCAGGATTGGCTCCTATACGGGGGCGGGGCCTCGCTGCTAGTTTCCCAGCTCCCTCATGGAGCTCGACAGCCAATGAGAGCCGAAGAGGACTTGGAGCGCTTACGTCATCAATGAGGTATCGCGAGAGGGAGAGAACTGGCTTCTTGCTCCCGCCTAGTTCAGGTTTATGTCCAAGCGGTTCTCAGAGGCGATCTCTGGCCCGGCTGTTGCTTTTCTGCTCATGAATCTCACTCCTTACCGGGTAAAAGACAGCCTCAGTCCTGATGGTGTGGCTTTGGAGAGACTTAAGAGTGGGGTAATTTAGGAGTCGTACCCGCCTCCTACATGTGCAGGATCTTGGGCGGAAGCCCAGAGTGGCTAACCCTCTGAGAAGAATGGGCTGAGTGGGCTGGGGAGGAGTCCTAGGCCGGCGTTCCGCGTTCTGCTTCTAGGAGTCCGGTGGTGGCGGCATGTTGAGGCTTGAATTCCCGGCACTGGGAATCTGGACGTGGGAGAGGTTGTTCAGCCCTAGCAGCCTCTCCTCTCATATGCTGCCCACTTGTTCCGTTGGCGGCTGAGGGTATTTCTCCGCAGACCACGTGCTTCTGTTTATTTGCACTAGCTTTATTGGTGGAGCTATTCTCTTATCAAAACGAGCGCATTCCTTTGGTGTTTGAGCCGGAAGTACGGGGTCGCCTCCATGTTGCAGAGTAGCCTGTCCAAGCTCCTTGAACATTCATTCAGAGTTGTTCGTGTGCTAAACCAGATTTTGCCCATTAATTTAACTGTTTTCCATAGGAAAAGGGAGATGGTCGATGAGTTTAATCATAAACTAGAATGGCACTAGAGATGTACTGTTTTCTATACTTAGCTCTTAAAAAGTACAATAGGTACTTAGATGAAAATGGACTCTTCCACTATTGCTAGTCTGCACTTTTAAAATGCGTGTTTTATAATAATATAACTTTGTTTTTAGAATTTGGAATCGAGTGAATTTTCTGACTGTTGAGCGCAGATCGGGGATTACTTGGAGAGGAAACTGATCCTAGAGGAATTGGCCTGACCGTAGAAATGAGTCCTGCAGAAGCCCTGTAAGCACCCCTCTTTCTGGAATCTTTTTGTTGCTCTGGGTTTTTAAAGCTCATCAACTAAGATCACCCCAAAAGAAAACATATTTAATGAATTAGCAGTAAGTAGCTTAACGGAGCAGAAGTGATAATCATCGAAAAGAATATTTGGACTGTTTAAAAATTCATACTGTATGTTTATTAATTGAAAGATTGGGTCTTGCAGTAGTTTATGTTGCTATAGTATGTAAGTTTGTGTTTCTTAGGTTTGTCTTAAAATATATTCTTGAGCTTTAAATATTCTTGTGCTTTCATGGTAAAGTCTTACTAGTCAAGGCAAGTCTGTTGAAGCAAATTTTTAGAGGAGTCAATTGCTCTAGTATTGAATAAATTGGAAATGACTTTAAGAAAAAAGAAAATAAGTAAAAGGACAAGGAACAGGTATGTGGAGAAACTTTAGACTTGGAATCTTTCACCCTGGTTTTAATTTCTTGGTTAATAGTATGACCTTAAGCAGGTTAGCAATTTTCTAAACTTTGCCTCAGTTTCTTCATTTGTATAATTGGAATAAAAATGTCTTTCTCAGATTAATTTTGATGTTTAAGTGAGAGAATCATATGAAAGTAAATCATAAGTTGCTGTGGAAGCATAGGAGTAGTACAGTGGTCGGCAAACTCATTAGTCAACAGAGCCAAATATCAACAGTACAACGAATGAAATTTCTTTTGAGAGCCAAATTTTTAAACTTAAACTTCTTCTAATGCCACTTCTTCAAAATAGACTCGCCCAGGCTGTGGTATTTTGTGTAAGAGCCACACTCAAGGGGCCAAAGAGCCGCATGTGGCTCGTGAGCCGCAGTTTGTGGACCACGGGGGTAGTAATATGAGCTGAAAGTATGCAGACCTACCTGTGTGTATATAGAAATCAGAACTGTGTGCATATCATTTTTAAACTTTCTGAAGAGAAATCTTTTCTGGAAGAATCTCTTGCATATAAATATTTGAAATTGTGTGTTGTGTGTATGAAATACGTATTTTGAATTATATATACATATATATCCTATATAATAAAAGCCTAATATGCAAATCAACTGAACGTCACAGCCACCGGTCACTATATGATGTGCACTGACCACCAGGGGGCAGATGCTCAACGCAGGAGCTGCCCCCTGCTGGTCAGTGTGCTCCCACAGAGGGCGCACCTCAGCCAGAAGCAAGCGCGGTGGCAGTGGTGGGGGCCTCTCCCCCCTCTGTGGCAGCACTAAGCAGCAGCAAGCCAAGCCGTAAGGAGCAAGGGGCCCTGGACTGTGAGAGGGCTCCTAAGCCAGCAGGCGGATATCTCCTGAGGAGTCCTGGACTTCGAGAGGGCACAGGCTAGACTGAGGGACACCTGCCCCCCCTCAGTGCACGCATTTTGTGTACCAGGCCTCTAGTGTGTGTGTGTGTATTATAGTTTAGTGAAAAATGGCCTGAATTTTAAAACCGGGTTTTAATCCTGTTTCACTTAGTTGTGCAGTAGTTAATTTCTCTGTGTTTAGTCTTATTTTTTATATTATATTATTTTTTTAAGGATTTGACAGTCATATCCTTGGCTTCATCTTTTAAAAAAAAAACTTTCATTGTTTTTTTTTTTTTTTTAAGAGATAGAGGGAAGGAGAGGAAGAGAGAGAGAAATATGAATATCGATAGGCTGCCTCCTGCACACCCCCCAACCCAGGCATGTGCCCTGACTGGGAATCAAACCCTCACCTGGTTCAGAGCTTGACTTTGAGACACTCTGACTGGCCCTTCTTATTTTTCAGAGGTAGCAATACATAACTACATGTGCAAGTTGACATCACAGATACAAAAGTATTTTAAAGAATGTTAAAAGGTACATTAAATTTAAGAGAGTATTAATAACTATTACTTTGCTGCTTCATATGAAAGTAACTTTGAATACTACCATATTTGAATAGAACTGTAAATCTGTTTGTTTCTTGGCCAAATTTGTTAACAGAACACTAACTTTGTATAGAGAGTAGAGTCAAACAAGCAACTTCAGGGGCCTGAATGTAAGTTACTAATTTATTAGCATAAAATCTACTTAAAAAGTAAAAGGAGGGGCTTTTAAAATTAACCAGTTAATTCTGATTTTTCCTGGAGGAGTGCAAAATGGATAAATGGCAAGTTTAGATATGGTGTCAAATCCTGCTGTTTTTTTGCTATGGAATAGAATAGGAAAACAAAAAAGCTTTCAGGTCCAGGGTACAAATGAGTGTATAAAACTGATTGTGACACGTTACACATTTTAAAAAAATAACAGACATTTATTTAAAGTAATATCTTTGAAACCCAGATGGTGTTAAATTGTGCATTTTGGGTTTAACTAACATAATTAAAATACTGAGGACAGATTGATTCCATGATTATTTCTTTGCCCATTTTTCCTTTCTTTCCTGAATAACCTCTTTCAGATATGGTTCAAGGTAGAATTTCTCCTCTTCATATTTTGTCCACTGCTCTTTAGGCAAGATCTGCCTCACTCAAGGTTCAGTGCTCTCTTAATGCGAAACACCTTGTCATTATACAGGTTCTCAGGAAACTGCCTATGGCTTCTTTTATATCTTCATCCACATGTGTTGTATGGTCTTGCATTAACCCCAGTTTATTGAATCCTGCAGCATTGTAATATTATTTTCAAATACCCTGTAGCTACCGCCTTGATGCTGCAACAGCAGACCAGCTCCATATTTTGACCAAGGTTATACATTTTTTAAGCAGTCACAGACCTTTTAAAAATTCGTGTACATTTGTTCTGTATTGAATTAGTGGTAGGCAAACCTATGTGACATGAAAGATCTCTTGAATACTTCAAATTCAGGCTTAGTTTAAGACCAGAAAAGTGATTCACTTCAAAGTGATTTACTGCCGTAATCTGCTTTATAAATTTAGGTTTTAATTTAGTTGAACTTTCTTTTAATGAGTTATATTGAAACATTTCTTCTTTTTTAATACAGTGACGATGAAAATACATTTAAAATTTTAGTGGCAACTGACATTCATCTGGGATTTATGGAGAAAGATGCAATCAGAGGAAACGATACATTTGTCACACTTGATGAAATTTTAAGACTTGCCCAGGAAAATAAAGTAAGTTTGGTTAATGTTTTTCAGTGTTCCCTTACTCAACAGGCTCTTTTCCCTTCTTAAAATTTGAGGTTTGTTTTATATGCTTATGTGCTCACATTGCCTGTTTAAATATCAATATACTAAAAACCCAAAGCAGGTTTTGTGTGCTTTGTGCCCTTAATTCAAGTAGGAGTTTACTTTTGAAAATAGTCTATAAAGATTTACAAATATTAATGGGGTATTTTCTGAGTGCAGAAATGTCATCGTTTCTACTTTCAAAGAATATATAGCAGCCAAATTTGAGATAAGACAAATATCCAGAATGCTCAGATGCAAGGTCACATGTGATAAGAGTCATAAGAAAATTATGAAGAGCCTTTTCTGGGAAAGTAGAGGAGGAAGGATCGTATTTAGAAGGGGATAGCAAGATGAGTTCAATGAAGGAGGTAGCATTTGACTTGAGCTTTGATGGGTGAAGAGCATAGAGAAAGTACATTTCACAGGAAGCAGGAGGAAGGGCACACAGGTAAGCCAATATGATGTATGTGTGTTCTGGTCAGCTCACTGGTAGACCATGTGTTTGTTAGAAAGCATCTTGAAAGACCAGAAATGTGATCTGAACGGCATTAAGGAGAACTTCAAATGCCAGATTGAGGAGTTTGTACCCTATTCAGTAGACTGTCTTCTGGCAACAAGGTATAGCATGAATTGGAGACCAGTTTGAGGCTTCTTTAAAGTGATAGCCTGGGATGGAAAAGAGGAAGTGAATGCAAGAGATATTCCAAAGATAGCATTTGCATACTTTGATTGGTTAGTTGTAGGAGGTGGGAATGAGGGAAAAGAGGATGACAATGACTGAAGTATATTAAGATTGGGTGAATGGTGGTACCAATAATAGGAATAGGTTTTAAATAAGGAAGAGGTACTGCTTTATGTGGGAAGGTGATGAATTCTGATTTAGACCATTGGGTTTAGAGATTCCAGTAGGATAATCAAAGAAACATTCCTACAGGCAGTTGAAATATCAGTCTAGGGCCCAAGAGAGAATCCTGTTTCCTACTTTTAGGTGTTAAAATATTTTTTTCCTTAAGCATAAGCTTTTTTCCCCCCCTCTAATTTGCCCTTTCCTTCTCTTTTTTTCTTGTTTTCCTTCCCTGCATTCCTTAAGTTTAACTGCCCCCTCCCCTCACAGCCCCATGCTGGTACTTCCAGATGCATAGTATATTTACTTTTTGCCTTAATTCTTCTTTACTCTGAAGTCCTCTATTTAGTAGGGCCTATGCTATGTAACCAGCTTTATTTCTATAATCTAGTTCCTTGGAGTCTTTTTTTTTTCTTTTCTTTCTTTAATCTTTAATCTTGAAACTATATCAGCCTTATAGAAATGTTGCTAGAATAGTACAAAGAACTGCTTAACCTCCAACCGGATTTTCCTACATTTTACCACATTTGCCTTACTCTTTCTGCGCACACACACACACACACACACACACTTTGCTGAACCATTTAAAGTAAATTGCATGTATAACAATAGTGCAATTACCAAAACCAGGAAATTAATATTGACTCAATACCATTATGTAATTTTAAGATGTTACCACTTGTCTCATTAATGCCTGTTATGCCAGTCTGGGGGCAGGGAGGTTGTATCCAAGTCTCGAGCCAGGATTGCATTTGGCATTTAGTTGTCATGTGTCTTTCGTCTCTTGTAGTTTGTCTTTGTTTTTTATGACTGGCATTGTTGAAGAGTGCAGGCTAGTTATTTTGTAGAATAGTCCTCAGTTGGAGCTATCTGACATTTACTTCCTCATGATTATATTCACTTTTGGCCCGAATACCAGAGAAGCCAGTTCTGTCCTTCTTAAGATTCCCTGGATCACAAACCAGTTCCTAAAAATATTTAAAAAGTTTTTCCTGCCCTAGCTGGTTTGGCTCAGTGGATAGAGTGTCAGCCTTCAGACTGAAGAGTCCCGGATTTGATTCTAGTCAAGGGGACATGGCCAGATTGTGGGCTCGATCCCCAGTAGGGGGTATGCAGGAGGCAGCTAATCAATGATTCTCTCATCATTGATGTTTCTCTCTCTCTTCCTCTCTGAAATCAATGTGTGTGTGTGTGTGTGTGTGTGTGTGTGTGTGTGTGTGTGTGTCTGTGTGTATTAAGTTTTTTCTTCTGGTAAAATACACAGAATAAAATTTACCATCTTAACCATTTTTAAGTGTACACTTCAGTGGCATTAAGCACATTCACATTATTGTATAATCAATCTCCAGATTGCCTTTCAACTTGGAAAAGTGAAACTATACCATTTAAACAACTCCCCTTTCCCCTTCCCCCCTAAAATTGTTTTTTATTTGTTTTGTTGTTTTGTTTCTTCTATGCCTTTGATGATGATGATTTTCTTCCTTTATGCAAATCATGTACGTTTTTGAAGACCTAGCTTAAATCCCACATTTTTATTAAAGCTTCTCTGACTACTATAGGGATGGAAAACTTTTCCCTTCCTGTCAAGGTTCTTTGGCTGGTCTGATAATTACATTGACAGATTAATAGGAGAAAAACAAATTTCAGACATAAAAGTATGGGACTCCTAGGTAGTCAGGTAATTGAGGCTCACATACCATCCTGAGCAAAAAGAAGAAGGGATTAGGGATGTGGGGCTTCAGAGGGGTGTGGGGAGGAAGGCAGTCCACAGGAAGACGGGAAGAGCAAATGTTGGGTAATGCAGGTAAGTCTTTCTGATATAAAGAGTTTTCCCTGGTAATAGTCTCTTCCTGGTATAGGATGTCTATCTAAACTCAGGCAGTTGAGGGAGAGGTAGAAATGTTTGTCTTGAGTCAGCTAGGTCTTAATTGCCTTCAGCTCAAAATAATCCCCATGCCAAAATGGTATATTCGGCTCCCCCCTCATCCCCCCCCACTGCAATAGCTCACAGTGATCTGTACTGCTGGGTTCTTTTGTATAATTTAAGAACTTCATCAAATTTCTTCAGGCAGATTGGACACTTACTGAAAGCATCAGTGTTTGGTGTGGTTTCTCCTTCTCTCTGGTTGTTCCTCAGAATCTCATTTATCTTCATAGTATCACTGTGTAGGCAAATCCTTCCCAGACTTACTGTTCTCAGAGGAATTTCCTTTCCTCAGTTAGAATTCACTGTACTAATGGCATCTCTGCTCCTGGTTCATTTATGTATCTATTCTAGTGCATGTCAGTCTGACTTATCTCTAGATGCAGAACAGTTTGTCTCTTCCATTAGATTTTGAACATTTTAAGGATAGGGGTTGTATTTTATTTATCATTGTATCCTCAGGGCTTAGTACAGGATATTTATTGCACATTATCAGTATTTAATGAGGGCAGGGCCATTATCGATTTTGTAGTTTATCGTTTCTTTAGCTGCCATTGCCTGTAGGAATAGATTGAATGAATAAGTTGGATTGAATTGGCTGTCTCTTTCATAGGTTCTATTAAAGGCTACATTTATCCTTGATTTGAATAATGGAAAAAATGTGATCACTTAGGGTTGCATCAGTAAGAGATTGGTGTTGTAATTTGAAGATAGCTTGTATGAATGTGGCTGAGAAAACTAAATTGGAGTCAGATTCATCACCAGATTGGAAGGTGTTTTGAATGATTAAAATATAAAAATTTAAATTTCCATAAGTAATGGCATCTTATATATTTTTTTTCACCTATGGAAATATTTTGTCTATAAAACATACTAATTTTAACACTTTTCTGCTGACTAGGTGGACTTTATTTTGTTAGGTGGTGATCTTTTTCATGAAAATAAGCCCTCAAGAAAAACATTACATACCTGCCTCGAGAAATTAAGAAAATATTGCATGGGTGATCGTCCTGTACAGTTTGAAATTATCAGTGATCAGTCAGTCAACTTTGGTTTTAGTAAGTAAGTATATTTATGTGCTTACGTGAAGTTTCCTTATGTAGAGTATTTTCTGTAAAAGACACATAAACACATTAACAATGAGCCATTTCACCTTTATTATAGCCTATTTTCATAGTAACTGTTGTTCTTTGAATTTTCTGTGCATCATTATCCTAATTTGTAATTCCCTAATTCAGTGGTCGGCAAACTCATTAGTCAACAGAGCGGCAAACCACGGCTCGTGAGCCACGGTTTGCTGACCACTGCCCTAATTAATTGTGGGACTGATAATCTTCTTGAATTTTTATTGTACATTTTGGTATCCTCTTCTGTTCATATCCTTTGCCCATTTTCTAAATTGGAATTTTTGCCTAATGCTACTGACTTTGCAGAAGTTATTTATACAATGTATTTTCTGTATACTTACTATTTTTCCCCCCATTCAGTGGATTACCTTTTGACTTTGTTTATGGTGCCTTTTGTTGATTGAGATGTTTAATTTTGATGTAGTCAAATATATTATTGTGGTTTTTTTTTTAAGATTTGTGCTTTTGGGATTTATTTATGATATCCACCAAGAACCCTATATCATAAAGATACTCATGTTTTTTTCTTAAACATTGTATTAAGATACCACATTGCATTTAGTTGAAATGTTCTGTTCTGTTAGTTTTCTTCAGCCTATACCAGTTTCTCGGTGTTTCCTTTTATGATCCTGAAACTTTTTTTTTTAATATTTATATTGATTTCAGAGAGAAAGGGAGAGAGAGAGAGAGAGAGATAGAAACATTAATGATGAGAGAGAATCATTGATCGGCTGCCTCCTGCTTGCCCCCTACTGGGGATCGAGTCCGCAACAGGGCATGTGCCCTTGACCGGAATCGAACTCAGAACCTTTCAGTCTGCAGGCCGATGCTCTATCCACTGAACCAAACCAGCTAGGGCTTGATCCTGATACTTTTGAAATGTACTGGTCATATATTTTATAGAATGTCCCTCAGTTTGGCTTTTTCTCATGATTACACTAGAATTATGTTTTTTTCGGAAGAATATTCCCCACAGAGGTGAAGTGCCATTCTCATAGCATATCAGTGGACAAGTACGTGCTATCAACATGGCTTACCACTGGTGAGGTTAACCTTGATCATCTGGTAAAGGTGGTATATGCCAAGTTTCTCTGCTGTCAAGTTCCTTTTTTTCCCATTCTATACACTATTTGTTAGAATGGAGTTGCTAAATCCAGCTGCACTCAAAGAGAGGGAATTAAATTTCACTTCCAGGAGAGAGGAAGGAGTGTCAAAGGATTTATGGCCATAGTTAAAACTAGCACTGTGACTAGTAAATATTTTGGGAGGGATGTTTTGAGGCTGTGCAACTATTCTGTTTCTCCTTAAAGCTTGTCCACTTGTTTTAGCATTCATTAGTGGCTCTTGCCTATCTACACTAATAAAACAGAAACATGCAAATTACCATCATCGCTACGCCCAACACCCAATCAGACTGAGTATGCAAATTAACCTGAAAATATGGCGGCATCCCCATCCCCCGAGCTGCTCTGGGCCTGTGGGAGTTGGAGAAGTCCAGCGCCAGTGCCTGAGGTTGGCTGCGGCCCAGGAGACAAAGAAGCCGCCTGCCCTGTGATTCCAGGCCACAGCCAGTAGCAGAAGCCTCACGTCCGCCTGCCCCATGTCCTGGGGGAGACAGAGAAACTGGGCCCCAGCGCCTGAGGCTGGCTGCAGACTGGAAGACCAAGAAGCCGCCTGCCCGGTGATCGAGGCTGCAGCCAGCGGCAGAAGCCTGCCC
Organism: Corynorhinus townsendii; assembly: GCA_026230045.1. Lineage (NCBI taxonomy): Eukaryota > Metazoa > Chordata > Mammalia > Chiroptera > Vespertilionidae > Corynorhinus > Corynorhinus townsendii. Next base: position 62,372,702 of record JAPDVU010000008.1, on the reverse strand, counting down.
CACGTCCTGGGGCATCCCAGGCTGCAGCCAGCCAGAGAAGTCGCCCACACTGCGTTCCAGGGAAGACAGAGAAACCTCCCGCCTGCGGTCCAGGCGCCAGCACCTGTGGTTGGCTACAGCCCAGTAGACAGAGAAGCCGCCCACCCTGCAGTCCCAGGCACCAGTACCTGCAGCTGGCTGTGGCCGGGAGATGGAGAAGCTGCCCACCCTGCGGTCCCATGCACCAGCATTTGCGTCTGCAGCCCAGATGAAGCCACCTGCCCACCATCCCCTGCGGCTGCAGCCCGCCTGGGTGCCTATGGCTGACCAGAGGAAGGGAAGCCCAGATCCTGGGTGCCTGTGGTCCGCTGGAGGGAGGAGTCCTGGGTCCCAGATGGGGGGTGAGGCAGAGGTGGTTAGGGGCAATCATGACAGCAGGGGAGCAGTTAGGGACAATTAGGGACAATCAGGCTGGCAGGCAGAAGCAGTTTGGGGCAATCAGGCAGGCAGGCAGGCGAGCAGTTAGGAGCCAGCAGTTCTGGATTGTGAGAGGGATGTCCAACTGCCAGTTATCCCCTGAGGGGTCCCAGATTGGAGAGGGTGCAGGCCGGGCTGAGGAACACCCTCCCCCCAAACACACACACACACACACGCACACGCACACACACGCACACACCGTGCACGAATTTTGTGCACTGGGCCACTAGTAGCAGTTATAACTGTGGTGTTCTAATGGTGATTTTTTTTTTTTATTTTCTACATACTTTCTGCATTTATTGATTGGCATTCTTTATTAAGGAAGATTGTCCCTTGTGTCTTATTTATTTATTTATTCAATTGTCTATGTCAGTGGTTGGCAAACTGTGGCTTGCAAGCCACATGCGGCTCTTTGGCCCCTTGAGTGTGGCTCTTCCACAAAATACCATGGCCTGGGTGAGTCTATTTTGAAGAAGTGGCGTTAGAAGAAGTTTAAGTTTAAAAAATTTGGCTCTCAAAAGAAATTTCAATCGTTCTACTATTGATATTTGGGTCTGTTGACTAATGAGTTTGCTGACCACTGGTCTATGTCATTAGGAACTAATTCAATTGTTTATTAGTATGAACTCATTTTTTCCCCCTTTGGGTTATAATTTAAATTGTTGTAATCTGTTTTGTTGTTCAAATAAATTGTACCAGCTTTAGTCATTGGGTGTTCTTTCAGATTGCCCCCTGTGTCCTTTTGACATACTAAATTCCAGAAGTAGCTGCAATATAGGTAGGAATTTAGTATTTGATGAAGGTGGCATCCCATATCTCCTTGAAAATAGGGATTATTCAATAAAAGTACTAGGAGAAGCTATTACACATTTTTTAACAATCTAAATGTGGAATGGGCTTTTCTAACTATGACAGAAATCTAGGAGCCTTAAAAGAAAAGATTGGAACTTTTATTTTTGTAAAAGTAAATTTCTGCATGACAAAAACTGCCTGAAACAAAGTCAAAAGTGAGTTCAACCAGGAAGAATATTTGCAACTAATTCCAAATTAAGGTCTAATTTCCCCAATAGATAAATAGTTCTTTCAAGTCAATAAAAAATAAATCCACTAGTTAATACAAAAAATAGGTAAATAATATGGACATACTAGTAATTCACAAAAAAGGAAATAAAGTGGCATTTGAACATGTTAAAAGAACATGAAAGATATAAAATGAAGCTCATTCATAAGAAAGATACAAAATGAAGTATACTGGAATATTTTTCTCCTATGAGATTGGCATAGATCAGTGATTCATAATCCTGGTGCGCATTTTAGCTACTTAGGAATCTTAAAAAGTACTTATGCCCAGATTCAGCCGGGCTTGGTCCCTGGCTCTGGTCGGGGTACTTGCATGAGGCAACCAATTCGTGTATCTCACATTGATCACATCGTTGTGTCTCTCTCCCCCCCGCTCCCCAATTCTCTCTAAAAAAAGAAAAATCAATGGAAAATATACCTCGGGTGAGGATTAAAAAAAAAAAAAACACCAAAAAAAGTGGATGTGTTTATTGCCCTTCTGCTTCTACAAATAAAAACCTTGCACAATTGCTTTTAAGTTTTTGAAACCTATTAATGTCCCATTATTTAGATATATCATTGTTTCATACAATTCATAAGCATTGTTGTGGTAGGGTTTTCTTTTTATTTTTAGATTTTTTTTTAATTGATTTCAGGGAGGAATGGAGAGGGAGAGATAGAAACATCAATGATGAGAGAGAATCATTAATCGGCTGCCTCCTGCACGCCCCACATGGGGGATGGAGCCCACAACCCAGGCTTGTGCCCTGACTGGGAATCTAACCGTGACCTCCTGGTTCATAGGTGGAAGCTCAACCACTGAACCATGCCAACTGCACGAGTTTTCTTTAATAAAGTGTAGTACGTTGACATATTTTCAAACTTGAATTGAAATAAATTGTTGCTTTTGATTATATTTTTTTAAAACTTCAAACTTGTGGTCATTTGCCAACTTTTCAGTTTGCCTATAACTGCATTATTTTTTAGAGGATACTGGGGGAAACAGCTTTGTCTATTACAAAACCTGTAATTACCTTAAAATTTTTATTTTTATTTTTTAAGGTTTCCGTGGGTGAACTACCAAGATGACAATCTCAACATTTCGATTCCAGTGTTTAGTATTCATGGCAATCATGATGATCCCACAGGGGTAATTATTGGGTTCTTACAGTTGAAATTTTAGAAATGACCAATTTAGATTGTCTGTGGAAAGCAATTTTTATTAAATAGAGTCAAAAAGTCAAATTGATTTTTTATCATTCATAAAAACTTTTATACTGCTTTTTAGATAATTATTTAAAACCTGGACTAACAGTTGGTATGTGAAGTATGCTTTTATTTCATTAGTGCTGAGATGAACAATAAGTAACCAGGAGTAGCTAAAAGCAAACATCTATCATTTGTTCAATGCTTTACAGTTCACTATGTGCTCTTGTATCTCTTACCTCATAGAATCTCACCTGTAGGAAATGATTGTTTTATATACAGTTTTAAATGTAAATTAGGTCATCTTATTACCTGTTTATTTGGAAGTAATAATAGAAGTCCTAAACTCAAAATATCTTTTTGTTTTATCTGTTAATGAATATTATAAATCACTAGTTACCTAGTCTTTTCCCGCCTGCCTCTTAAAGAGGCCTGCTTAATATTACAAAGCACTTATTTCATGGCTAGCTTTTATTTTTCAGTGGCCAAGCCATCATAAGTTTTGATGAAATAAAACTTTGCATTTAGCATGTGATTCCAGTTGGTCATTTCTAATAGAAAAAAGGTAGCAAAAACTTTTAATATTGTAATTTTGTTTCAAAAAGACACTATGTTAATCTGTTTTTGTAACTAGAATATAGAATCTATGTTTCTTAACTGGTATATAGAATATACTTTAATAGGTAATATGATATGCAGATTACTTATTTTTAGTATACAATAACATTCTTTGAAAATGTTTTACATAGGCAGATGCACTCTCTGCCCTGGATATTTTAAGTTGTGCTGGATTTGTAAATCACTTTGGACGTTCAGTGTCTGTGGAGAAGATAGACATTAGTCCAGTTTTGCTTCAAAAAGGAAGCACAAAAATTGCTCTGTATGGCTTAGGTAAGATGGTTTTATTATTTATACCAATAAATATTTAATTGTCTAAGGAACTGGTAAGTCAAATTCTGGAGTTAGCTTTGTTGCTGTTTAGGAAAAAAATGAGGCAAATCTATATTCTCTATGAGTTACTATAAAAATGATAGATTTTTTTGGTATTTAATAAGAACTAGTAGACCTGATTCTTGTTTTCAATAGCAGTTTCAGTGAAGAAATTTTTTTCTTTAGTATCTACTTATTGTCTTTTTTTTCTTTCTTTTAGACTTAGAGAATCCTGAACATTACAATTAGAGAGTAATTAGATATTTTGGTCTTTGAAAGGTCTAAAGCTTCACTGTCCAATGCAGTAACCAACTAGCCTCTTGTAGATTCTGAGCACTTGAAATGTGGCTCATCTGAATTGAGATATGCTAGCAGTGTCAAATACATGTCAGATTTCAAAGACTCAGAAAAAATGTAAAATACCTTACCTGTTTCTTTTTACTTGTTTTACTTAATGTGGCCACTAGAAAATTTTAAATTACAGATTTGGACTGCATTAGTGACTCATATTTTTATTAGGCTGTGCTAGTCTAGAGCTGTCAGCTCTAATGCTCAGAAAATTTGCCTTTATCAACTTCACTGTCTTCAATTTATTTAGTGTCCAGTAGGTAAAAGTCTTATTTGCTAGGCTTCATTCCTTATGAATGAAAGACCAATGACATTTTTAGAGTGCAAAGTTTACTTATTGGTGTTTTCCCTGGATTAAGTTTAGCTTGATATTTTGTTTTATGGATGCAATAGTTTTATTGTATATAGAGTGTCATAAAAATTATATTCCATGTTAAATCAACCTTGAAGTAACCTGAGAGAAAGTAGGGGGAAATTTCACACTGTAGCCTCAACATAGGTTTTATTACTTTTTTGAGTGATTTTAGTATACTAGAAGCCTTAGAAGATCTTTCTTACCTTAGTTGTCTTTGAATATGTTCATAAAATAATCAGTTATGATGGATGGGTTTATTTAAACACTTTTTCTAGGGAGCTTATAGTCTTTGTCCATTTCATAATTTCTCTAACAAGTAGAAAAGCATGTTTATATTTTCAAGTTATGAAAAATGAAGTTGAGATATATGTCTGATTTCGCAAGTAATAGAGCACAAGGTTTTCTTAAAAGAACTGGTATTTTAATCATTGCAATGTTAGGGTTCATAACTGCAGAAAATAGTTGATCCTCTCACTTTCAGACCAAAGACATCCCATTATGCTTCAGTTATCCACTTTCTCTCAAACTCTCATCTCATCCTGTTATGTTTTCCTTAACTGGACTCTGTCTACCCTCCACCCCCAACCCTTCTCTATATACTCTAGAACTCGTTTTAGAGTTAGCAAATTCTCTCATTTCATCAGGAAATTGCTAAGTCAAGTATTGAATGTTGTCTCTGCTCTCTGACTGGGCCTGAGGTCACCGTGTCCCACACAGTTCTCTCTCAGCCTTTTATGGGCTTCAGGGCAAGAGGGTGGGCCAGGACATCCCTGTTCTCCTGATTCCCTGCTGCCACTTTTTTCCTTCCTGCAACCTCCCTGCTCCCTTGGAGCTCATTGACAACTGGCTAAACTGCCCTTTCCTTTCCCTCCAGGTTTTTCCCTACCTGTAGATTTTGTGAGTGTTCTCAGTGCTTCAAGACTTAAATAGATCCACCTTCCAATGCCCTGGATTTTGTATGCCTTGACTTTTCCTCTCTAGTTATAGATTCTCCGTTCCACCATCTATTCCGTTGGCCACACTCTAGGAATCCTCTTTAGAGGCTAGGCCTCTTCTAGCTCTTACGCTTTTGCATTGTTGGCTTTTCTCCAAAGCCTTGCCTAATCTCTACATAAAGTAGCAACTTTGTTCCCTCACTGATATTCCCCATTTTAACATTCTGACTTTTTCTCCTTTATAATTCTTAAAATTGTAATTTGTGTGTTTGCTTACTTGTTTGTGTTGGCCTCCTCTACTAGACCAAGCTAATCCTTTGGGGTGGAGGAAGAATTATTTAAATTTTAATCAATTATTAAACAGCACAGTATTTTTTTACTGTTTAAAGTATTCAGCACAGTATTTTTACTTAAAAACAATATATAGGACTATTTACTTATAAATACATTTATTTTTTATCTCATCCCTCTTTCTGTATATTTTATAATAATATATTTGTTAGATCAGAAGTGCTATGTGCTTATAATAAAGAGATAATGAAAACATTTTAAATAGAAACGTTAGTAACAACTTAACATAGAAACTCAGATTTTTCTTCCACATTTTTCGGATTTTTTGAAGTTGTATATGCTTGATAGGAAAACAATCTTTGAATGCATTTAACTGCTCAGCAGTTGTCATGCTAGAACCTGGAACACATTCATTTGCAAATAATGATTCAAGATATCAAATATATCTCTAATTGGAAAACGAATACTTAGAGAAGCACATAATTTAGGAGCAAAACATATTCTTTTTTTTTTTTTTTTTAACCAAGTAAGAAACTAGTTTTAAAATAAGGTCATGTCCATTTCAGGATCCATTCCAGATGAAAGGCTATATCGAATGTTCCTCAATAAAAAAGTAACGATGTTGAGACCCAAAGAAGATGAGAACTCTTGGTTTAATTTATTTGTGATTCATCAGAACAGGTAAAAGTATTCTCTGGAAATATTGTCAAGTATTGAGGTTCTCCAAATCTCTGTTTCCAGACTTACCTATTTGAGTAAAATGCTCCCCATATTTTGAAAGTTGTCAGTGCAGGGTCAGGCAAGACTTAGATATGCTTTGCGTGATTGCATTTTTAAAGTTTTCAAAATACATTTATACCTATAAAAGAATATTTAGGACATATGCATAAGGTATAAGAATAATCATAAAAGGAATGTCTAAATATAGCAAAGAAGTGTAAGTAGTGCCCTTCTCTGACCCCATTTCTTGATGCATATCTCAGAGAGAAACACAATCATCAGTTTTTATTTACTCAGACCATTGCTTTTCTTTATTGTTTAATCACATATATATCCATTGGTATAACTGGAACCTTGCTGTAAATTTTGCAGCTGGCTTATTATGTTCAATACTAGAGGCCAGTGCACAGATTCGTGCACCAGTGGGGTCCCTTGGCATGGCCTACAGGGATTGGGCCAAAACCAGCTCTCTGACATCCCCTGAGGGGTCCTGGATTGTGAAAGTGTGCAGGCCAGGCCGAGGGACCTCACCCGTGAACAATCAGGGCTGGAGAGGGACTGCGGAAGGCTCCAGGGCATGTCCAGCCCATCTTGCCCAGTCCCGATTGGGGCTGATCAGGGCTGGCCAGCCAGGGAGGGACTGTGGGAGGGCACCAGGGCATGTCCAGCCCATCTCGCCCAGTCCCAATTGGCCGGACCCCAGCAGCAAGCTAACCTACTGGGTGGAGCGTTTGCCCCCTGGTGGTCAGTGCATGTCATAGTGACTGGTCGAATGGTCGGACACTTAGCATATTAGGCTTTTATAATATATATAGATTATGTCACTAAGGTGTATCCATTTTGCTGGTTAAATGTGTAATTCATTTTTGCTGATGTATTTCAGTTTTGTTTTTTTCCTGTTAGTGAATGTTTTATATTATTTCCAGATTTTTGCTTATTAAAACCTTCTTGTAAACATTCTTATGCACATCTCCTGGTGCAAATGTGCAGGTGCTTTTCCATATTATTACATATAGCTGGATCAGCTTTCTTTTGTTAGTAGTTTTAAGAAATTTAATCTTACTGATAGGGTGCAGGAATGGCGACTTAAAGAAGCAAGATTTATTATGTGATCATTATAGTAAAACTAGAGGCCCGTTGCAGGAAGATTCCTGAGGTAGTCTGCTTCCCTCCCTTCTCTCCCCCCCTACCTGCTTCCCTCCCTTCTCTGCCGCCCCGCTTGCTTGCTTCTCCGCAGCTTCGCTCCCTTCTGCAGCATTTGGCTTCTTTCTACGCTGTCTTCAGTCTTCACTCTGCACCGGGATATGCAAATTAACTGCCATCTTGGTTTGGTTAATTTGCATGCTTGCTCCTGATTCGCTGGTGGGTGTGGTTGGTGGGCATGGCTGGTGGGTGTAGCAGAGGTACGGTCAATTTGCATGTTTCTCTTTTATTAGATAGGATGTGAGATGGTATGGTGATGTCAGTGAGAAAGCTGAGAAGTTATTAAGGAATAATCTCAAGGGATTTGGGTTTGATTTTTAGACCATAGATGTACATTTTCTACATAAAAATATTCCTAGGTACATGATCTTGCTCTGATTTCATTTTCTGCTCTTCCCTGCATTCATTGTGCTCGGCCACACTGATCTCCTTGCTGTTTTGAACTCACTGAACACATTCCCACCTCTGTACCTTTGCCATCTGCTTGTCTCTCTTCCTAGGTGTTTCTTCCCTGCCTGCTAATCCCTTACATCCGTGTTCTGCTCATTTGTCACCTGTCAGAGAGGCCTTTCCTAACCACACTGTATTGTGGCATCTCCTTTCCATGTCACTTTTATTTATCTTTATCATACCCATCACTACCTGGTAAATTTTATATATATACTAGAGCCCTGGTGCACGAAATTCGTGCACAGGGTGGGGGGTGTGTGTCCCTCAGCCTAGCCTGCACCCTCTCCAATCTGGGATCCCTCAAGGTATGTCTGACTGCCCCAGTTGGACATCCCTCTCACAATCCAGGACTGCTGGCTCCCAACTACTTGCCTGCTTGCCTTCCTAATTGCCCCTAACCGCTTCTGCCTGCCAGCCTGATCACCCCTAAGCACTTCCCTGCCAGCCTGATTGATGCCTAACTGCTCCCCTGCCAGCCTGTTCGCCCCTAACTGCCCTCCTCTGCAGGCTTGATTGCCCCCAACTGCCCTCCCTTGCAGGCCTGGTCCCTCCCAACTGCCCTCCCCTGCTGGCCATCTTGTGTTGTCCATCTTGTGTCCACATGGGGGCAGGATCTTTGACCACATGGGGGCAGCCATCTTGTGTGTTGGAGTGATGGTCAATTTGCATATTACTCTTTTATTAGATAGGATAGGATGTCCCCAAAAATGTATACACATACTTTGAACAATTATAAAGACAGTGGTTATTAAAATACATTTCATTTTCAAAATTGAGCTGTCAGCTGTTGAAGTGTATATACATTTTTTTGAGGATATATTTTGTATTGTTGTTAGTTTCCCTCACTAGGACAAGGACTTTGTTCACCTCTGTGTCTTCAGTATCTAAGTATTTGTTGATTGAATATTGTTTTGCATTAAATGAATGTTAGATCAAAGTATTTGAATACTTTTACTTAAATTCCCAACAATATAAATTAGTGTTAGGAAAAACTTTTCCTTCTTGTTTTGACTCACGTTGGGTTTTCACATATCTTTTAATAATAATAATTAACCTCAGAATAAAACCAGAGTTTGCAAATCACTTACTCATATATTTTATTTAATATGGAAAACTCTTATCTCTTATGAAAGATTGACATTCTTTTTTTAATATATAAATATATTTTTATTGAACAGAGAAGAAGGGAGAGAGAGTTAGAAATATAAATGATGAGGGAGAATCATTGATTGACTGCCTCTTGCATATCCCCTACTGGGGTCAAGCCTGCAACCCAGGCATGTACCCTGACTGGAAATCAAACTGGCACCTCCTGGTTCATAAATCAGCGCTCAACTACTGAGCCACAGTGGCTAGGCAGACTGACATTCTTACTCTCATTTTTATAATCAGTAATAAAACAGATGATGTTAAAAAAATGACTGGACATATTTAGAGATTTGTTTTTATTCTACAAAGTTTCAGCTTAACTCACTTTTATTTTCTGTGTTCTTTCTTTTTTCGCTGTATAATTTGACCAACTTATAGGTTTTTACTAGTGATAGAGCTTATGCTTTTCTGACTTGCCCAAAACAGGTTATTCCTCTTTAAACCTTTCGTAATCTGTATCTAAAAGTAGGATTGACTGCTTTCTCTTTTGAGTCTCCCACTTGTCTGTGTCCTGCAAATTTGTAAGACCTTTGAGGAATGAGATAATATCTTTGTATTCTCAATCCATTGCACACAGGAGGGGATGTAACAATTCTTTAATGAAAGGAGAATAAAGATCTATATAGATCAGTGGTTCCCAGCGTGGGGCACAGGTCCCACAGGGGGGGAATTTGATTTTTAAGGGGGGCAATTAGAGAATGAGTCATTAACAGTGAATTTTTTGCATTTCTTATGGTTCTAGTGGCTTCATTATACAGTATGTAAATATATATTGTGACATATTTATCTGTTTCAGTTCACTAATATATGTTTTGAAACTTTTATTTGCTATTTTTTATACCATATTATTATTATTATTATTATTTTTAACAATTTCTTAGTGATTTCTTCCTCAGTACTTCACCTGTACTTTCGTTCTTTTATTTTTCTCTTTCATGGATGTCATATTCTTTGGAAGCTTGTGTAGACCAAATTAAGGGCCTTTTCGGCTTCCTGTACATGTAAAGGAGTTGACTTTTTGAATTATACATCACAGAGGGGACATCAGGATTTTAGAGATGCTTAGTAAAACAAGGTTGGGAACCACTGGTATAGATACTTAATATGAAAATTTTTTATATCTCTGAACATTTATTTTATTTATTTTTTAAAATCTTGGTATAGGAGTAAACATGGAAGTACTAACTTCATTCCAGAACAATTTTTGGATGACTTCATTGATCTTGTAATCTGGGGCCATGAACATGAGTGTAAGATAGCTCCAACCAAAAATGAACAACAACTCTTTTATGTATCCCAACCTGGAAGTTCAGTGGTGACTTCTCTTTCCCCAGGAGAAGCTGTGAAGAAGTGAGTAATTGTTATCTTTTCCAAATCAACTTAAAAAAAAAATCTGCTAAAATATTGTAATTATCCCAGAGTTTCAAGGTGCTGATGGTATTGTTATTTGTATGATAGGAATTGTTATTTGTATTTGTATGATAGGTATTGTTATTTGTATGACCAGGAATTGAACCATGACCTCCTGGTTCATAGATTGATGCTCAACCACTGAGTCACACCAGCCGGACAGATATTTCATTTCTTTTGGAGGTGGGGGGAATTATGTAATAATGTAGTTAGTAGTGATTAACAGTGGTTTTATCCTTTAATCCTCTCAGGTTCTGGTTGTTAAGATGATAATAGGTTTAAAGAATATGATAATAGGGTGTAAGTTAGCTGTTTTTTTTTTCTTCATAGTCTGCTGCTAATTTATTTTATATATGCATGTACACATATACACACTCAGATAATACATATATATGTAATAGTATATACTATATATACTACTATAATAGCCCTGATAACATTTTATTATACTTACTGTTATGCTTGTCTTCTTCTACTAAACTATATTTGTTCAGGCAGAAAAATGATGGAAGAGTGGATTTTATTCTGAGGAAGAAGAATATTTAACATTTTTTCCCTATGATATAATGTCAAATTGCTAAAAATATTTTTAAGGGCATGATTTTATAAAGAATTGTTTTGTAAAAACAGAAATGTGTTAGTTTTGGTGTGCACATTTTCCTGGGGAAATTCACAACCTGACTAGCCTTTCCTTTCCCTCCTCATTTCAGACATGTTGGCTTGCTTAGGATTAAAGGAAAGAAGATGAATATGCAGAAAATCCCTCTTTGCACAGTCCGACAGTTTTTTATGGAGGATGTTGTTCTGGCTGATCATCCAGACATTTTTAATCCAGATAATCCTAAAGTAACCCAAGCCATACAAAACTTCTGTTTGGAGAAGGTAATTCTTCTAGGTAAAGGTCAATGAGATCTACTTTAATTGAGAGATTATTTACATTGAATTAAATAATTCAGTAGAGGTTAAGTTATTATATAGGATAAAAGCAGGTTTACAGTTGTTTGTATGGAAAATAATATAATAAATAATACAAGAATAAACTGTTTCACGTACTAACAGCTGTAAACCTACTTTTGTCCCACCCTGTATTTGTTACAGTCTCATGGAGCCTGTAAGGAACCACCTTTGTTCAATAAATGAGTTTAATTGTATCAAAAATCTTTTAAGTCTTCCAGATGGAGGAATGTTATATACAGTAGAAATTTTAATTAAGCCCCTCTCCCAATTCCTTTCCTCCTTCTCAAAATCATATACATAATCATTTCTCTCTTTTTACCCTGATTTGATCATTTATTTTATTTATGAAAGCAGGCAGTGGCTTTGATTGGGAATGGGAGAATATTATGATAGATGAGGAGAACCTTAACCTCTCTAATAATCTGCATTAGGCATCCCTTTCACCCTGAAAGCTACCCCAAATAAAGTCTTAAAATGTGTTTGCTATATACCTTATGTACCCCAAATAAAGTCTTAAAATGTGTTTGCTATGTACTTCACACCTCCCCTTTCATGCATTTGCCACCCCTAAACCTCTGCACAAATTCTAGAGCTACTACTGAAGTTGGTGAATGCACTTAATAATATGTAAGTTAACAGCTTAATATTCATTGCTGAAAACTCCATTCTTATTCTGTGCTAACTCTTCTGCTTTGTATTTTATTCTCATAAAAAATCATATGAGGTAGTAATAATGAAAATAATAATTATCACTGTTTATATATTGCCTGCTTATATATTCTGGACACATTGACAACATTTTGCATTTAACCCACTCAACAATGCTGTGGATAGATTGTCCATCCACATTTTATAGAGAGGAACTGAGCCTTAGATAAAGTAACCTGTCCAGTGTTGAAGCGTTACCAGCAACATGTAACTCACATAATTGAAAAGGTTAAGAGTATGCTGGTTTTAAGATGATTAGATCCAGAAACTCAACTTAAGATTATGGGTTTCTCTATCTCTGTTTCCAGCCCCGTGCCACCCATTCTGATGGTTTCTGTCTTAAATTTTACTATAAGGAAGGTGTTTTCACATGGTGGCCCACAGACTTATACCTGAATTATTTCCCCCAGTAGATCCAGATAACCCCCTAGTATTGGCCTGAGGTCATGTGCTTGTTCCTAAACATGATCTCTGAAGCCAGGGAGATGGAAAATGAATAAACTGGTCAGGCCTGAGTCAGGGAACCCAGGGTCTCTCTACTTTGGCACAACTGACATTTTTTTAAAAATTATTATTTTTTAAAATACATTTTTATTAATTTCAGAGAGGAAGGGAGAGGGAGAGAGAGAAAAACATCAGTGATGAGATAGAATCATTAATCAGCTGCCTCCTGCACACCTCCTACTGAGGGTCGAGCCTGCAACCCCAGCAAGTGCCCTTGACCGGAATCGAACATGAGCCAAACCAGCTAGGGTGGCACAACTGACATTTTAGATTGAGTAATGTTTTGTTGTAGGAAGTTGTTCATTGTAGGATTTTAAAAAATATGTATTTTTTTTTTTGAAAGAGGAAAGGAGAGAGAGAGAAACATCTATTAGGCTGCCCCCTACAGGGGATTGAGCCCAAAACTTGGGCCTGTGCCCTGATCTGGAGTTGAACTGGCAAATTTTCGGTGCATAGGACGATGCGCAAACCAACTTAGCCACACCAGCCAGGGTGCATTGTAGGATTTTAACAATGTCCTGTCTGATCTCTACCCACTGGATGCCAGTAGTATCCCTCCCTCAAGTCATGACAATATTTTTATTTTGAGATTGAAGAAATGCTTGAAAATGCTGAACGGGAACGTCTGGGAAATGTTGGACAGCCAGATAAGCCTCTTATACGACTTCGAGTAAGTCCTATTTTATTTTATTTTTGAGTAGCTTCTATTTCAGATAAATTGAACTTTATTGACTTTTCAGAAGATAGTATTGCAGAGTTTATTTCACTCTTTCACACCTTTGCCCAAGTGATCCTGCTGTGTGGAATGTGCTTCTCTCCTTCCGCAATACTTCCTTCAACGCTCACTTAAGCTTCCTGTCTTCATAGAAGCCTTTTTTGACCTCCCTTCAGATTCGATACTTCTTCCTTTGTGTCCTCACTTTACTCTGTACATACTTTTTACAGCATCATTTCATTCTGCTTGCAGTTATTTATTTACGTGTTTATCTTCCCAGTCAGCTTGTGAATTTTTGATGACTGTGTTCTATTCATGGCTATACCCCTGACCCTCAGCAGAGTGCCTAGTACATTGTGAACACTCAGTAAAGTTTGTGTAATGAACAAGCTTTGTGACTCCTAGGAGCAGAAAATCACAAATAAAGCTAGGCCAGAGTATAATTGTTAAAACTCCTGAATACTTTGGGGAAATCCAATAGCTTGAGTATTTCGCATGTTTTATAATATGGCAGCTGTGAAGATGGTTTGGGTACATAGCTGCGCTGGGAGAACCACATTTTTCTCTTTATCAGGGCAGAAGGTCCCATGTTTCTCATCTATGTCTGCCTGAAACTATTAGAACCAACAGACTGAAATAGAAAATTGGCATTCCTTTTCCTAAGCACAGCAAATTACTAATTCATTTGTGAAACAAAAGAACAGATAGTTCGTGTAAGTAATATTCCAAAAGTACATTGTATTAACCAGAGGCCCCTCATTAATTCATTGACTCAGTGGATCAATATTTATTGAATACATTCTGTCCTGCATTCTGGGAACACAGTGATGATAACACAGAGGAACTGTTGAACTTGTGGAGCTTATGGGAGGTGGAGCTGTGAGACACAGTAAACAGATAGCAAGTAAATGAACAAAAGTTGGTTTGTGCTGAGCGTGTTGAAGAGTCTAAGTGGTTAAGAGTAGTGTGGATAGGCTGATGATGCGGTATAATGCTGGTTCCAGTGCATTACATTGAGCACAGCTAGTTTAGGAAAATTATTACAGTTGACCCTTGAAGAAAGGGTCTGAACTGCATGGGTCCACTTATATGTGGGTTTTTCATGAAATACTGTAAATCTATTTTCTCTCCCTTATGATTTTCTTAATATTTTATTTTCTCTAGCTTTATTGTAAAAATATAATATGCACATAACATACAAAGTATGTGTTAGCCAGCTGTTCATGTTATCGCTAAGTCTTCTGGACAACAGTAGGCTATAATTTGGGGGGAGTTAAAAGTTATATGTGAATTTTTTAAAATAAATATCTATTGTTCAGATTATTACAATTGTTCCCCTTTTTTCCCCCCATAGCTCCCCTCCACCCGGTTCCCACCCCACCCCATGCCCTTAACCCCCCCATTGTCCTCATCCATAGGTGTAAGATTTTTGTTCAGTCTCTTCCCGCACCCTCTCACGCCCCTTTCCCCCCAAGAATTGTCATTCCACTCCCTTTCTGTGCCCCTGATTCTATTATATTCACCAGCTTATTCTGTTCTTCAGATTTTTTATTCACTTGATTTTTAAATTCACTTCATAGATATGTATTTGTTGTCACTTTGTTGTCCCTGATTTTTATCTTTACCTTTTTCTTCCTCTTCTTAGAGAATACCCTTCAGCATTTCATATAATACTGGTTTGGTGGTAATGAATTCCTTTAGTTTTTTCTTGTCTGTGAAGCACTTTATCTGACCTTCAATTCTGAATGATAGCTTTGCTGGGTAGAGTAATCTTGGTTGTAGGTTCTTGCTATTCATCACTTTGTATATTTCTTGCCACTTCCTTCTGGCCTGCATAGTTTCTGTTGAGAAATCAGCTGACAGTCGTATGGGTACTCCCTTGTAGGTAAAGAACTGTTTTTCTCTTGCTGCTTTTAATATTCTCTCTTTGTCTTTTGCTCTTGGCATTTTTATTATGATGTGTCTTGCTGTGGTTCTCTTTAGATTCCTCTTGTTTGGGGTTCTCTGCGCTTCCTGGACTTGTAAGCCTATTTCTTTCACCAGGTAGGGGAAGTTTGTTTTGTCATTATTTCTTCAAATAGGTTTTCAAAATCTTGCTCTTTCTCTTCTTCTGCCATCCCCAAAATTCGGATGTTGGTACACTTGAAGTTGTCCTAGAGGCTTCTTACACTGTCTTCACCTTTTTGGATTTTTTTTTCTTTTTGCTTTTCTGGTTGGGTGTTTTTTGCTTCTTTATATTTCAAGTCTTTGACTTGATTCTTGTGATCCTCTAGTCTGCTGTTGGATCTCTGTATATTATTCTTTATTTCAGCCAGTGTATGCTTGATTTCTGATTGGTCCTTTTTCATATCCTTGAGGGTCTCACTAAATTTCTCAGAGGTTTCTAGAAGATTCTTGAGTAACCTTATAACCGTGGTTTTGAACTCTATATCCAGCATTTTGCTTTCATCCATGTCTTTCATTTGTGACTTGTTCCTTTGTCTCTGCATTTTGGCTGTTTCCCTGTGTTTGTTTCTATGTACTGGGTAGTTGCTAAGTCTCCTTTGCATTGATAGAGTGGCCTTGTGTGGTTGGTGTCCTATAGGGCTCAGTGGCTCAACCTCCCCAGTCACCTGAAGTAGATCCTCTTGGTGCCCCTCTTTGTGGGCTGTGTGCACAGTCTTGTTGTAGTTAAGCCTTGATTGTTGGTATCACTGGGAGGAATTGACCTCCAGGCCAATTGGCTGTGATGACCAGCTGTGTCTATGCTGGAAAATCTGTTGTGCAGGAGACACCCGTATGGGGCAGGACTTGCTTCAGTAGGGCTTTGGTGCTCACTGAGTCTGCCCCTTGAGTGTGTCTCTTACAGATGTGAAGAGTTGTAATTTGCAATGGTCTCACTCTGACCACTGGGTACACTGGCTCTTGTATCTCCAAGGAGGTATAAGATCAGCCACTGTCTGGGGCCGCCCAGCAGGAGCTACAGAGACATCTACAGATTCCTCCTCTTTGTATGGGGTTTGGAAGCGCCCAGACGAGGCCCAGCTGTGAAGCAAGGCCACTGCTGCTGCCAGGCAGTGGGCCTTCTTTTGGAATCTCTGGGGCTCTCTGACCCAGCTGCAGGTTTTTTTAGGTGAAAGGACAGACCATTCATATGCAAAAGCTGATGTGCACAGCTTGGGTGGGATTGTAATTGGGAGGGGCAGGGTATCTGGGAATCACCAGGGCGGAGCGAACAGCAGGGATGGCTGCCCTGAACCAGAAAAGTTCCAGATTCTCCCTGTCCAGCGCCCCTCCCACCCCTGCCCTCGCGTTCCTGTCCCGATGCCAGACAGTCCAGTTTCTCCCCGTATGTGCCGTATGTGCCTGGGACCCCCAGAGTCTCGCCCAGAACTGGAGTTCAGAGCAAGCGGGAGCTTGTGTCTCCCAGTTTAAAGAGCAGCACATCCAGGTGCCAGCACTTCCTGTGCCTTCACACCTCTTACCAGTCTCAATGCACTTTCTTCACCTCTCTAGTTGTGGAATTTCCACTCAGCCAGCTTTCCTTCTGTTCTGGGTGGTAGTTGTTCTGCCGTTTAGTTGTGGTTTTGATGTGGTTGTGAGAGGCAGCAAGTATAGGTGATTACCTATGCTGCCATCTTCAGTTCCTCCTGTATGTGAATTTTTGACTGTGTGGAGGGTCAGCACTCCTGACCCCCACTTTTGTCAACTGCCTATCTCTTAGAAAGAAATGTAGTATTTTTCTTTGTAAAGGTGTTTGTACTACTATATACTTTTTAGAAGAGACACAACCTTGAGGGTGATTGTTAGCTTTAAGTAGATCCTGTGTTTTGAAGGGTAATCATTTCTCAAAGCTCACAGATTTGATTCTTTTTCTACATGGATTTTCCCAGCATTTATTCTTGTCAAAGTGAGAGAATATACCTAAGAGGAGAGACCCGTTAACTAATGCATGTGGAGAATTTTCTTTCTGTTTTGGAAGTTTAAAATTTTGTTTAAAATTCCCCCTGCTTTTCAGATGGTACTTCTCCTGCCTAGGCTACTAATGTTTTCTTTTTTATTTATTTTCCTCACTTGAAGATATGTTTTTATTGATTTTGGAGTGAGAGAAAGGCAGGGGAGAGAGAGAGATAGAGAGATAGACAGACAGACAGACAGACATTGATGTGAGAGGGAAACTTTGATTGTTTGTCTCCCATACACACCCTGACTGGGCATCGAACCTGCTATCTGTTGGAGTATGAAATGACACTCCAACTGAGTCATCCAGTCAGGGCACTACTAGTGTTTTCATGAGCGGAAGTAATTATTCCAACATTATGAGAATTCTTGCTATATCTTGATTCCATCCAACAAAGTGTTTTGTTTAGAAGCTTTATTTTTGCAGTTGAATAAATAGAACAGCATTACCAGGATCTTTAAAATGAAATGTAGAACATTAATTTATTAACTTAAAAGCATTGAGCATAAACCTAAATACTGAAATGACTTATTCTGTATTTCCAGGTGGACTATAGTGGAGGTTTTGAACCTTTCAATGTTCTTCGCTTTAGCCAGAAATTTGTGGATCGAATAGCTAATCCAAAAGATGTTATCCATTTTTTCAGGCGTAGAGAACAAAAGGAAAACACAGGTATGCTAGTTATTTTTACAAATTAAAAAATGTTCTTACAGCGTTTATTGTAAATCAGTCCTATCTAATAAAAGAGTAATATGCAAATTGACTGTACCTCTGCTACACTCACAAGCCACACCCACCAGCCAATTAGGGGCGAGTATGCAAATTAACCCAACCAAGATGGCTGCGGCCACAGAGCGAACAGGAGGCTTGGGTTTCCCTGGCAATGGAGGAAGCCAAGCTTTCCCCACACGCTGGAATCCACTCAAGGCTACAAAGTTTCAATTATAGAAGATAAATAAATCCCAACAAAAATGGCTGTGGCCATGGAGCGAGCAGAAGGCTTGGCTCCGCTCAAGGCTACAAAGTTTCAATTATAGAAGATAAATAAATACCAGATACCAAGGCCTCTGCTTGGGTCCCTGGGGGGCATGGCCAGCCTGCAAACCACCACAGGCCCCTTGCCCAGGCCGCCCCATGCTCCAAGGGAACCCCCACCCTGATCCAGGACACCCTTCAGGGCAACCCAGCTGGCCCCCACCCATGCACCAGGCCTCTATCCTATCTAATAAAAGAGTAATATGCAGATTGACCATCACTCCAACACACAAGATGGCCACCACAAGGTGGCTAGCAAGGGAGGGCAGTTGGGAGGGACCAGGCCAGCAAAGGAGGACAGTTGTGGGTGATCAGGTCAGCAGGGGAGGGCAGTTGGGAGGGACCAGGCCTGCAAGGGAGGGCTGTTGGGGGCGATCAAGCCTGCTGGGGAGGGCAGTTAGGGGTGACCAGGCCTGCAGGGGAGGGCAGTTAGGAGCAAACAGGCTGGCAGGGGAGCAGTTAGGCATCAATCAGGCTGGCAGGGGAGTGGTAAGGGGGTGATCAGGCTGGCAGGCAGAAGCGGTTAGGGGCAATCAGGAAGGCAGGCAGGCAAGCAGTTGGGAGCCAGCAGTCCTGGATTGTGAGAGGGATGTCTGACTACCCGGTAGGATCGGGCCTAAATGGGCATTCGGACATCTCTTGAAGGGTCCCAGATTGGTGAGGGTGCAGGCTGGGCTGAAGGACATTTTCCCCCCACCCCCACCCCCATGCATGAATTTCGTGCACCAGACCTCTAGTCTTTAATAAAAGACAGATAATAAATTGACAGTTGAATAATTAAATTTCTTCTAAAAATTAGCGATATTTTTAAAAGGTGTTTTCTTTGATTTTTAGAGAGAAGGGGCAGGAAATGGGGAGAGAGAGATAGAAACACCTATGAGAAAGAAACATCTATTGGCTGCCTCCTGCACACCCCCTATTGGGGATTGAGTCTACCATCCTGGTTTTGTGCCTGGATCATGAATTGAACCAGCGACCTCTTAGATGTATGGGACAATGCTCAACTGAGCCACACTGGCTGGGCAATAGCAATCATTTTTAAACTTATGTGGATATCAAAAAGAAATGGAAGGCCTTTTCTGCAGATGTAGTTTTTTTTAAAACAGTGCTGCTGAGTACCAACATATACAGACATTACAGGTTTATTGCTCAAAATAAATATTTATTATTTGTTATACATTATTCATGTTCAGAGAATATATTCTCAAAGTTTGCATTTTTAAGTATTTCAGCTTTAGGGTATACAGTGATTTAGGAAGACAACAGTATTTTAAAATAGGAAGTGGCCCACAGTTTGATGTTTCTGATGATCAGGTAATTAGTTTCCATTAAACATTTTGTAAAAACTTATTTTAGCATTTATCAAAGCAGGTCATCTGACTAAAATAGTTGACCCTTGAACAACACAAGTTTGAACTCCATAGGTTCATTCATATGTGGATTTTTTTCAGTGAATATGTACAATATTGTATATGTGCTTTCTTTTTCTTATGATTTTCTTAATATTGTATTTTCTCTAGTTTGCTTTATTGTAAGAATACAGTATATAATACATATAATATACAAAATATGTATTAATTGGCTGTTTATGTTATCAGTAAGATTTCCAGTCTATAGTAGTAGGCTATTAGTAGTTAAGTTTTTAGGGAGTTAAAAGTTATACACAGATTTTTCCACTGTGTGTTGAGTTGGCACCCCTTAGCCCCAAATTATTCAAGGGACAATTGTGTGTTTCTTCATAATAAATATTATCATATTAAATATAGAGGCTGTTTTCCTTAGAGCTATTGAGTCAGAATTTTCATAGAAAAAATACGGCCCATGTTTACAAGTAAGCTACCTAGGTTCTTATTAACTTGGATTTAATGGCCTTCTATATTCATTGTCAAATTGTGATAAAAATTGTGTATGCTGTTAATTTAACCTGAAATAGTTGTGTAGATATTTAAATGGAGCTCATAGAATACTCTTTTTGGGGGAAAAAGGGAAGAATCTGTATCAGTATTTTCATGCTGTGAATTTTAATTACTTATTGATAGCGCTTTACTTTAATTGTTCATCCTTATTAATTTCTTGAAATTTTATAGGTGTAGCATTTGTAAGAACAGAATACAGAACTAGTACCTTATGTTACTTGAGTTTTATCTATAGTCAGTTTTATTCTAATTATTTCTTTTTTTGTTTAACCATACATTGCTCAATAGAAACAATGACCCCTTTGAATGTTTTATTGAAAGTATTTTTGTTATTTTGACCAACTCTACTACTTAAATAGAGGTGTTACATTTTGTTAATTCCTCTACCTGTCTGATGTCTATAGAATCAGCATAGTAACTATGCCTACCTCTTAGGATTGTTAAGAGGCTTAGTAGATATACTGTGTGTAAATAATCTTAACATAGTGTCTGGCATACTAAAATGTAGTAATCATGTTTATGTATATTAATTATACTACCTTGAAATTCAAAAGAGATTTTTGTTCATTTGTCTTTACCACTTTGCAAGAGGCACACTGAGCTTTGTGCCTCTTTATCCTCTAGGCTGTTGCATATACTTTTTCCTCGGCCTAAAATAGATTTTCTTTTTGCTAAGTGAGTCTTACTCATTCAGCAAGGCTTGATTCAAATGATAGCTGCATTGGATAGCGCACATTATTCTGAACCTTCTTTAAGAAGAATTAGTTTGTTTCTTCTCTGTGAGTCATATTTTCTGTTCTTACCTCTGTTGTAGCACTTATCTCCTTGTATCATAATCATTTGTTCTCATGGGCAGGAATCCTGTCTTTATCATTGCATTTTCAACACCAGGTCTAGCACTTGCTATATAATTACTATTTGTTTCCCTGACAAAGATCAGCAGCAGAGCAGATACTACTGGATGCTATGCTTCCTAACTTCCTACCCAGTGCTCTTTTTATCCCTCACCTACTGTTTTTTGAGGCAGCCAACCTGCGTAGGAATGCAGCAGAAGTGCTTTAAACATACATCTTATTTATCTCACAGAATATTAAAAAGATAGGTACTTCAGAGCTGAGATTTAATTAAATTAATAATTTTTAGTTTCATCAAAGGACATTCTAAAGTGAAATCGGCTTTTTCTGTTTTGTTTTGAACTGCATGTAGTGGTGACTGTTCATAGAGTTCTGAGCTACTGCTTTGACTCATCCCAAGGCACTGGCAGTGTTACCCACAACTGCTTCAGTATTATCAGTGCAGATGCCACCATCATGGAAAAAATAAATAACATCTTAGTAGTACTACTGAGATAGTTTTACCTTGAGTGACCCTTGAAATGGTTGGGGGACCCCCCAGAGGTCTGTGGACCACCGTGTGAGAATAGTTGCAAGAGATATACTACTTGGAGATACAGAAAACAAATACATACTTTAGGGAAAAGACTGTGGCTATTAGCAAAAAATGCCATGGTTTTTTTTGCCTCAGAATTTACCACATTGAGCAAGCTAACAGTTGATTACGTTTGGCCCTATCTCCTGTACTGACAGCAACCGCAGTGAGTTTGGGTGCTGTGCGTTATAACAGAAGCTGCTCCTTTTTCAAGAATTTCTCTCTTCTAGGAGAAGAGATTAACTTTGGGAAGTTCATTACAAGACCTTCCGAAGGAACAACTCTAAGGGTAGAAGACCTCGTAAAACAGTATTTTCAAACTGCAGAGAAGGTAATTTCTTAATTACAGTTCACAATTTGAATAATGGCTCTTATAATAACAGGTTTTTATAAGGATATATATAACTGATAGTTGAATAAAGAGATCCTCAAAATGTTTTCAAGAAGTAAGTATGGTGGCAATTAATTGCATTCATTTATAGCTACTGTACACCAAAAGAAATTAGTTAATGTTTAATATTATTATTATTGTAGCTATTGTTGATGTTGTTATCCTCTTATTTTTTATTGCTACTGCATAAGACTGAGTCCAGGATTTACTTTTCTTGCACCTGGATATAATTTCAGAATTACATTATTATTATTGAGTTTATCTTTATTATTGAATATGTTATAGATGTTCCCTTTTCCTCCCCATTAATCCCCTCTATGCCACACCTACTCCCTGCCCACCCAGGCCTTCACCACACTATTTTCTGTGTCCATGGGTTATGCATATGTGCATATAAGTTCTTTGGTTAATCTCTCCTCACCCACCTACCCACCGCTACCTTCCCTCTTAGATTCCCCATTCAGTCCGTTCCATTCTTCTGTATCTCTGGATCTGTTTTGTTCATTAGATTCCACATATGAGTGAGATCATGTGATACTTGTCTTTCTCTAACTGGCTTATTTCACTTAGCATAATACTCTCTAGTTTTCTCCATGCTCTCTCAAAGGGTAAGAGAGCCTTTTTATAGCTGCATAGTATTCCATGGTGTAAATGTACCACAGCTTTTTTATCCACTCATCTACTGATGGGTACTGGGCTGTTTCCAGATCTTAGCTATTGTAAATTGCTAATTACATTACATTAATATAGGAATCACATTATTAACATAGCTACCACATTGTGAAGCTACTTTTTTTTTTTTTTTACCTTAGTAATTGAGTTCTGGCTAAGAAAGAATTCAGAGACAAGACTGAAATTATAAGAGAAAGTTTATTTAAAAAGTCACAGAGGTAGAAGAAGTGAATGGTAGAAGAAATGGGTTCAGAAAACAAGTTATAGAGGCAAAAGAAGGGTTCTTGGAGCTTAGGAAAGAGAGAGGCAAGGGAAACATGCCTGGGGGAGAGGATGGAGAAAGATGTGGGCATGTTTTATAAAGAGACCTGCCAAATCTATATTTAAGCCATTAGTATATGCCACTTTAAGGTCCTCCAGTTTCCTCTTGCTGCTGACACAAATTTTCACAAACCTAGTGGTTTAAAACCGCACAGGTTAATTATCTTTCAATTCTATAGGTCAGAAACCTGACACTGTCAGCAAGTCTGTGTTCCTTCTGGAGGCTCCAGGGTAGAATCCATTTCCTTTTCTTTTCCAGCTTCTAGAGGTGCCCACATTTTGTGTCTCCTGGGCTGCTGCTTCCGTCTTCACAGCCAGCAATGTTGTATCTCTCTGGCCATTTTCTCCCAGTTACATCTCTCTCTCTGACTCCCTCTTCCACTTTTAAGGATATTCATAATAACACAGGGCTTACCTCGATACTCTCTGATAAACTGATTTAGCAACCTTAGTTCCATCTGTAACCTTAGTTCTCCTTTGTCATGTTACATATTCACAGGTCCCAGAGATTAGGATATGGACATCTTTAGGGTTAATACACTGGTTAACATAATCACTTAATCATTAGCTGCCACTTCTGGTCTCTGTATTCCAGCCAGTCCAGCCTCTGCGTGTTCACCTGCCTTGTTTTCACTTTACTTTTTATGACTCCTCTAATATTCATCAGTTGGCTTAATTGCTGTCCATGGTTTTGTTTTCCCTTCAATAACTAGATAACTTGTCTTTTTCCCTGGAAACATTATTCTTTCATTTCCTTTCTCATTTAGAATTATTTGTAAGGGATGGATACCATTTTCTGCATCCAGTGATTTGTATCTCTCTTACAGAATGTGCAGCTCTCACTTCTAACAGAAAGGGGGATGGGTGAAGCAGTACAAGAATTTGTGGACAAGGAAGAGAAAGATGCCATAGAGGAATTAGTGAAATACCAGTTAGAAAAAACACAGCGATTTCTTAAAGAACGTCATATTGATGCCCTAGAAGATAAAATTGATGAAGAGGTGAGTAACTAATTTTGGGGCATAAGTCTGCTTTAGATAGTATCTCCTTAAGAGTAGCTCTGAGTTTCATTCTAGTAAACCGGTCATTATTTACTCTAATTTGTTTAGTTTTCTTTCTTTTTCTTTTTTTTTAAATTAAATTTTATTGGGGTGACATTAGTCATCATGGGCATATGGGTTTCATGTGTGGGTTACTAATTTACAAAATCTGTATATAGGACAATGTGCCCACCACCCAAAATCAAATCTTCCTCTGTCACCTCATATTAGGACCCTTCTCTCCCCGCCACCCCCCGACAACCACCACACTGTTGTTTGTGTTCATAAGTTTCAGTTTTATATTCTACATATGAGTGAAATCATATAGTTCTTAGCTTTTTCTGTCTGACTTATTTCACTTCACATAATGTTCTCAAGGTCCATCCATGTTGTTGTAAATGACACTATTTCATCCTTTCTTATGGCCATGTAGTACTCCAGTGTGTATATATACCACATATTCTTTATCCAGTGTCTATCACAGGGCACTTTGGCTGTTTTCAAGTCTTGGCCACCATGAATAATGCTGCAATGAACGTAGGGTACACATATCTTTGTATATAAATGATTTCAAAGTTTTTCAGGTATATAACCAGGAGTAAGGTTGTTGGGTCATATGGTAGTTCTATTTTTAATTTTTTGAGGAATCACCAGACTGCTTTCCATAGTGGTTGTACCAGTCTGCGAGTTCTTTATGTTTTGAAAAGTAAACCTTTGTCAGAGCTACTGTTTGCAAATATCATATCCCATCTGGTTGGCTGCCTGCTTGTTTTGTTGTCTGTTTCTTTTGCTGTGCAGAAGCTCTTCAATTTGATATAGTCTCATTTATTTATTTTTGCCTTTACCTCCCTTGCTTTTGGGGTCAAGTCCATAAAATGTTCTCTATCACCCAGGTCCATAAGTTTGGTATCTGTTTTTTTCAATGTGACTTATAGTTTTGGGTCTTATGTTTAGGTTTTTGATTTATTTTGAATTGATATTTGTACATGGGGACAAACTGCAATCCAGTTTCATTCATTTGCATTTGGCATTCCAGTTTTCCCAGCACCATTTATTGAAAAGACTATCTTTACTCCAGTGTGCATTTCTGGCTATCTGTCCATATACATGTGGTTTTATAGCTGGGCTCTCTATTCTGTTCCATTGATCTGTGTATCTGTTTCTCTGCCAATACCATGCTGTTTTGATTATTGTAGCTGTGTAGTATATTTTGAAGTCACGTCCTAACACATTCTACGAGGCCAGTATAACCCTGATACCAAAATCTGGCATAGATAACACAAAAAAGGAAAACTACAGACCAGTATCCCTGATGCAAAAATCCTAAACAAAATACTAGCTAATGGAATACACAGCACATCCAAAAAATAATACATCCTGATCAAGTGGGATTCATTCCAGGGGCACAAGGATGGTTCAACATTTGCAAATCAACATAATACACCACATTAACAAAAGAAAGCATAAAAATAATAGGATCTTGTCAATAGAAGCAGAAAAAATATTTGATAAGATACAACATCCATTTATGATTAAAATGCTCAATAAAAGAATAGAAGGAAAGTACCACAACATAATAAAGGCCTCAGCCAATAGCATACTCATTGGTGAAAAACTGAAAACTTTTCCCCTAAGATCAGGAATAAGACAAGGATGTCCACTCTCACCACTCTTGTTCAACATAGTACTGTAATTTCCCTCTAGAGCAATAAGGTAATAGAAAGAAATAAAAGGTATCCAAGTAGGGAAGGAAGAAGTCAAACTGTCACTTTTTGTGGATGACATGATGCTGTATATAGAAAACCCTAAAGACTGTACCAAGAAACTACTGGAAACAATAAACAAGTACAGTCAAGTTGCAGGATACAAAATCAATGTGCAAAACTCCATTGCCTCCCTGTATACCAACAGCAAAACTTCAGAAAAAGAAATGGAGAAAATAATTCCTTTTGCAATCGCAACCAAAAGAATAAAATACCTAAGAATAAACTTAACAATGTGAGAGACCTATATACTGAAAATTATAAAGCATTATTAAAAGAGATTGAAAAAGATACAACAAAGTGGAAAAATATCCCATATTCATGGATTGGAAGAATCAACATAGTTAAAATGGCCATTTTACCCAAAGCAATATACAGATTTAATGCAATCCTCATCAAAATGTCAACACCATTTTTTAAAGAATGTAAGAAATCATCAGATTTATATGGAACCACAAAAGACCCAAAATAGCCAAAGCAATCCTGGGGGTGGGTGGGGGGGAAAGAATGCTAGAGATATCACGCTACTTGTTTAGTTTTCTTTCAAATTGAGATCATAAAATGAGATTTAAATTAGAAAATGTCTAATAAGTATGTACAACAGTCTTAAATATGATTGATATCCAATAAATGTTAGTTTTGTTCCCCATGGATTGTATCTTCTCTTGAAGATCATGAAATGCTTTTAATTGAACTTTGTAGGGTGCAAATTGTCTACTCATTTCAATTATTTAGTAGTTTGATATTTTGAATTTCATGTAGAAAATGCATTCTTAAAAAAAATTTTAACAGCTTTATTGAGATGTAATTAATATCTAAAATTCCCTCAAAATTATATAATTCAATGACTTTAGTAAAGAAAATGCATTCTTCTAAGCATAAATACAGTGAAAGAATCATAGGAAAAATGCATTAGATTTGGCTACATAAAAATTTTAAATGTTTGCATGTCAAATTGTAAATAAAAACAATTAGAAGGTATTGACATGGAGAAAATATTTGTATGTGGGCAGAAAAGGGTTAATATTGTCATATAATATTAAAGTGTTCTGATAAATCTTAAGAAACATAATAAACATTTCAATAGAATAATGATCAAAGGACATAAATAAATGGTTCACAAAATAAAATGGTGTTTATCTAGGATAATCAAAGAAACTCAAATATTCAATTGACCCTTGAACAACATGGGGGTTAGTGCTGACCCCCTTGGGGTCAAAATTCCATGTATAACTTTTGACCCAAAAACTTACAGTTGTCCGTGGGTATCTGTGAGGGATTGGTCCCAGAACTAAAATATGCAGATGGTCAAATATTTTGTACTAGAGGCCTGGCACACGAAATTTGTGCACTAGCGGGGGAGGGGGGGCGCTGGTGGTGCCCCTCAGCCCAGTCTGCATCCTCTCCAATCTGGGACCCCTCAGGAGATGTCCAACTTTCAACAGTCAGACATCCCTCTCACAATCCGGAACCGCTGGCTCCTAACCACTCGCCTGCCTGATTGCCCCTCTCTTGCCCTCCGCTGCTGGCCCAATAGCCCCCAACTGTCCTCCTCTATCGACCTGATCACTCCAAACTGCCTGTGCCTTGGCCCCCAGTCTGGCCTCCCTCTGGGGCACCCCCCCCCCCCACCCCCATTATCCCGCTGGTGTTGCCACTGCTGGCCTGAGCCTCAGCACTTCACAACTGCCCACGGCTGCCTGAGCCTCAGCCCTTGCAGCTGCTGCAGCTTTGTCTGGAAGGATGTCCAGATTTTTAGCATATTATCTTTTTATTAGTATAGATAAGATGGTATAAAACATTGCATCCAGTAGGCCCTCTATTATTGGTTGAATCCACAGATGTGAAATCTGGGGATAGGGTGGGTCTGATATATTTATTGAAAAAAATCCTAATATAAGTGGACCTGCACAGTTCAAACCGCATTGTCCAAGGGTTGACTGTTTTTTATTGGTCAAAGCGGCAACAACTTGAGAAAAATATTTAGTATGCTGATGAGAGAACCAAGTTTGAACAGTTGCCCTGAGACATAGTTTGATAGTGTGTGACCCTTTCACTCAGCTCTGGGGAATTTTTCTAAGATAATAGTGAGGTAGAGATTGGTGTGTGTAGTAACTCATTTTAGTGTTATCTGCTGTTATTTCTTTCAACAAACAAATCTGGATCCTATTTCCCTTCACTACTATATTTTTTTGGTTCCTCTTTACAGCAAAATTGCTTCAAGGATTTTTCTATATTTTCTGCCCTGATTATTCTCCCTCCTATTCCTCTTAAACCCATCTTAAACTTCATTATTCCACTGAAACTGCTCTTGTCATGGTCACTGGTGATCTCTGTTGCAAAGTCCCCTAGCAATTCTCCACCTTAAATTTCACTTGTCCTCTTCCTAACCCTTTTTCATTGATTTTTAGGACTCCACACTCTTCTGGTTTTCTTTCTTCCTCCTTGTCTGTACATTCTCAGTCTGTGTTGTTAATTCCTCTCGTCTCCAACCTTTTAAGTTGGAATCCCTAGAACTATTTGCATATAGTGTGTCCTGGATCTACACATTCTTTTTTGTAATCTCCAGCTTCCTGGCTTTCAATATCATCTGTTTGTTCGGTGGTGACTTTCAAAGTCTAGCCAAAATCTCTCCTCTCAACTTTTCTATAGCAACAGCCTACTAGTTATTTCCACTGGAATGCTTAATAGACATCCCCAACTTTTTTTTTTTTTAAATCCTCACTCAAGGGTATTTTTCCATTGATTTTTAGAGAGAGTAGAAGAGACAGGGAAAGTTAGAGAGAAATATCGATGTGAGAGAAACACATTGATGGGTTGCCTCCTGCATGAGCCCTGACCTGTAAGACCTGGGAGGAGCCTGCAACCGAAGTTAAGTGCCCTTGACCGTAATTGAACCCGAGACCCTTGGCTCTGTAGGCTGATGCTCTATCTGCTGAGCCAACCCAGCTAGGGTGACATCTCAAACTTTTAACATTCTCCTCATATTTGCTAATTCTCAGCCACTCTCTCTGTAGTGTTCTAATAGAAGCACCATTCTTTCATTTGCTCAGACCAAAATCCTTGAAGTCATCCTTGACTCCTCTCTTTCTGTACCTGTCTCCTGTCTGTAAATCCTTTTGGCTCTACCTTGAGAATATATACAGAATGTGACGACTACCTACATTCATCACTGCCAGTGGGCCAAGGCATTGCCATTTCTCAGCTAGATTATTCCAGTAGTCTCCAAACTGGTCTTCTTAGTTTCTACCCTTGCCCTGTCTCCACCCCCTCTTCTGTCCTTAATTCAGCTGTGGGTAATCCTAACATTTCAGATGAAGTCATTCCTGCCTTTAAAACAGTTCTTCCAGTTTCTTATAAAAGGCCTTTTCAGTCTGGCGTTCTGTTACTTCTTTATCTTCATATCCTTGCCAGCCACAGCAACCTTCTTGCTATTTCTTAAACATACCAGTCATGCTTCCGCTCCAATGTCTTTGCATATATTATTTTGAATGGAGTGATTTTATCCAGTTATTTGCAAGGTTCATTCCCTGACTTTTAAAAATCTCTGCTCAGAATTACCTTCATGATCATCCTATTCAGATTTTACCCCAGTCCCTCTTTATTTTTATTTTTCTCTGAGCACGTACCACCTTTTGCAGAAATTTCACAGGTTCAGATATTTGAGAAGACTCACAAGACTCCACTGAGCATACTCAAGGTTTTTATTTAAAGGCACAGGGTAGCCCGGCTGGTGTGGCTGGTGGTTGAGCACCCAGGAACCAATAGGTCACCAGTTTGATTCCTGGTCAGGATACATGCCTGGGTTCAGGCTTGATCCCCAGTAGGGTGTATGCAGGAGGCAGCTGATAGATGAAGTTTCTTTCTCTTCGATGTTTCTATCTCTCAGTAAGAACATATTTTTTTTAAAAAAAGGCAAAGGATATATAGTACAGGAAGAAAGAGTATAGGGACTAATTAAGGATCCTATTTGCATATAGTGTGTCCTGGATTGAAAACCAAAATCTGTGTAGAATTTCCAAAGGAGTGTTTTATGCCCCTCTGGTCACAGAATCAAGAAATGGTGTCTAACTGGTTATTTAGATTGAACAAAACTGGTCTTAGAATTGCCAGAGGCTCCTCAGAGATAAAAATAGAGCTCTCCCAGTCTAGCTTTAAATTAACTGGATCCTACATGCCTTCTAAAATACAGTATAATTTCTTATTTCGTATATTGAGTACTCTTACACACGCATGCGCGCACACACACACACACAAGATTATAAGCTCCAGGAGGGCAGAATTTTTTACTATTTTGTTCAGTATTCTCAATTTCTTCTCTGCACTTGTGCAGAGTAGGTACTTAGTAAATACGAGCTGAGTACATTATTAAATGAATGGCGCTTA
The DNA here is from genome assembly GCA_026230045.1 of Corynorhinus townsendii. Classification (NCBI taxonomy): domain Eukaryota; kingdom Metazoa; phylum Chordata; class Mammalia; order Chiroptera; family Vespertilionidae; genus Corynorhinus; species Corynorhinus townsendii. The sequence continues at coordinate 62,342,414 of JAPDVU010000008.1, read as the reverse complement.
TGAGACCCTTTTGAACCAGTATAAAAGGAATCTCTGGTATCCTTCATGGTACTAGGACCAAGGTCAGCAAACATTCAGTAGTTGGCTGTTGATCAAATGGATCTTCAGGGGCCCACTACTTCAGTTATCATTTCAGAAAGGCTCCTGAATGTCTGTAGCTAGATGTTCAAGAATGATTTGAGCAATGTAATAAATAACTGAAACCTCTTAAAAGTGAGATTTTTAACTATTTTGCTGAAGTATAACACTGGTAGGATATTAGAAGTTTTTTCTCTGCAGTTTGAAAGACTTTTTTTCAGAGACATGGAACATTTTGGCAGCAGGTAATAACATTTTGATTAGGGCCAATAATATTTTTTAGAGTACATTTCCGAAATTTTAATGTAAGTCACTGGGAAAATATGACTTCTCTAATCAATCTTTTGTGAGATAAATTTCCAAGTTGTGTTGTAATGGAAAGCATCTGTTGTTAATCACTTGTAGCCCATATTTTACAATTCACATAATAGGAATAAGCAACATGTTTATTATTGACTCTGTTATAACCCAGGTACGTCGTTTCAGAGAAAGCAGACAAAAAAATACTAATGAAGAAGATGATGAAGTCCGAGAGGTAAGTTTTCTGCTCTGAATCCCTATGCTTACATGTCAGTTTGTTAGAATAATTAGTAGGTGTATTTCGAGTAGTTAGTCCATGGTATCTCTATTTGATGGATAGGACTGAGCTGGGGTTGCTGAGGACAGGTGCCTTTGGCTTATTCCAGGTCAGCCTACAAATATTCTGCTTGCTGATATTCTTTCTTTCCCTTTGGCTCTTGTCTAAAGTTTATTTAATTGTATGTTATGGGGGTAGGGCTTGCATATACAACAAGAGCGCTTAATCAAAATAATACCTAATTGTTATCAGTGCATTTTATCAGTAAGATAAAACTGGACCCTACTAAGCTGATCTTATTTTGGGCGAAAAGGAAGAAGCTTAGTGTTTTGGTTAGCAGTGTTATCATAGGTAAATGTACAGTGCCCACTGGCCTCTTTAAAATGTTGAAATTAGCTTAATCACCATCATTGCTGGAAGACAGTTGGGGCGGACCCAGGCCTGCAGGGGAGGGCAGTTGTGGGGGGACCAAGCCTGCAGGGGAGGGCAGTTATGGGTGATCAGGCCAGCAGGGAGGGCAGTTAGGGGTGACTGGGCCAGCAGGGGAGGGCATTTGGGGGAGACCAGGCCAGCAGGGGAGGGCAGTTGGGGGGGACCATCATTGCTGTCTTCTTGGTCTCGCTGAAATTTAGGAGCTTGAGGTTAGCAACCATTTGCTTCAGTTTGGGGCCTTTATCTGATACTTGGTGAATTCATGATTGAAATATATCTTCCTATTTTCTTATTGTCCTTAGTGTTTTATGATTGCTATGTAGTATTTAAAGTGATTTTATAAATTACTTACTGTTGGGATTTTGCCTTGATTGCTTTCATTCAGCATTTTGTATAGGACCTGTAATGGATAGCCATTCTGCTCTATATTGGGAATACAAATATGAAAAAGGTGTGGTTTGTGTCCACCAGAGATTTGCAATTTCTTAGGTGGGACAGACATGTGTAGAAAGAAAATATTAAATCTTAAGACCTGAAGTTTCATCCTCATGGAGTTAGTACAACTGTCCTACTCATCTATTTCGGTTTCCTAAATATTTCAGAGCTGTAACTGACAGGTGGTGAATTGGCTTCTTACACTATCTTCATATTTTTGGATTCTTTTTTCGTTTTGCTTTTCCGGTTGGGTGTTTTTTGCTTCTTTGTATTTCAAATCTTTGACTTGATTCTTGCGATCCTCTAGTCTGCTGTTGGATCTCTGTATATTATTTTTTATTTCAGTCAGTGTATGCTTAATTTCTAGTCGGCTCTTTTTCATATCCTGGAGTGTCTCACTAAATTTATCGGCCTTTTCTAGAAAATTCTTGCAAAACCTATAACCATGGTTTTTATCTCTATATCCAGTCGTTTGCTTTCCTCCATTTCTTTCATTTGTGACCTGTTTCTATGTCTCCGCATTTTGGCTGCTTCCCTGAGTTGATAGAGTGGCTTTGTGTGTTAGGTGTCCTATAGGGCCCAGTGGCTCAGCCTCCCCAGTTACCTGAGGTCAGTGGTCGGCAAACTCATTAGTCAACAGAGCCAAATATCAACAGTACAACGATTGAAATTTCTTTTGAGAGCCAAATTTTTTAAACTTAAACTTCTTCTAATGGCACTTCTTCAAAATAGACTCCCCCAGGCCATGGTATTTCGTGGAAGAGCCACACTCAAGGGGCCAGTGAGCCGCAGTTTGCCGACCACAGCAAACTGTGGACACTCTTGGTGCACCCCTTTGTGGGCTGTGTGCACAGTCTTGTTGTAGTTAAGCCTTGATTGTTGTTGGTATCACTGGGAGGAATTGCTCTCCAGGCCAACTGGCTGTGAGGATCAGCTGTGTCTACGATGGAAGAACTTTTGTGCTGGAGACACCCTATGAGGCAAGACTTGCTTCAGGGGGGCTTTGGTGCTCACCTAGTCTGCCCCCTGAGTATGTCCCTTATGGATCTGAGGAGTTGTAATCTGGATGGTCCCACTCTGACCACTGGGTACACTGGCTCTTGGATCTCCAAGGAGGTGCAAATTTAGCCTCTGCCTGAGGCTACACAGCAGGAGCTATGGAGAGATCTGTAGATTCCTCTTCTTGTTTGGAGGTGCCCAGATGAGGCCCACCTGTGAAGCAGTGCAATCTGCTGTGGGGCCTTGGGCCTTCTTTTGGATGTTCTGGGTCTCATTGACTCAGTTGCAGTTTGTTAGGTATGTTTAGATTTCAAAGGTCCAGGTGATTCATATGCAAAAGCCTCTGCACATAGCTGGGGTGGGGCGGAGTCTCGGGGGGTGGGGGGGAGGACGCGAACAAATAGCAACGGCTTCCTGTCAGCCCTGCCCTAAGAGGCCCCCAGGTCTCAGTGTACCTTGGTAATCGCTGCAAGCACCTCTGAGAGTTCTGCCCGCTGCCAGACAGTCCAGTTTCTTCCCGTATGAGTCTGGGTCCCCAGAGTCTCGCCTGGAACTGGAGTTCAGAGCATTTGGGAGCTTTTGTCTCCCTCCCGCTTGAAAAAGACAGCCGCATACTCAGTTGCCAGCCCTCTCCACGTGCGCCTCCGTACCTCTGCATTTACTTCTGCAGCTCCTCTGAGTCTCAGTGTGCTTTTCTCTTTCCTTCTAGTTGTAGAATTTCCACTCAGCCAGCCTTCCTGTGGTTCTGGATGATGTCCGTTTTGTCTTTTAGTTGTAGTTTTGAAGTTGTTGTGCAAGGCAGCAGTTCAGGTGTTTACCTATGCCGCCATCTTGGTTTCTCTCTATACATTCACATTTAAATAAAAGGCCAGACAGTGAATATTTTAGGCTTTGCAGGTTATATATGGTCTTGTCACATACTCTTCTCATTTTAATTTTTTTACAGTCCTTTAAAAATATAAAAACTATTCTTAGTCTGATCCACAGTCCATAGTTTATCTGGCCTCTGATTTCTTACTTTCTATCTGACTTTGAAGCAAGGGTTGATATCCTCTTTCAAGTGGTAATATCAAGTCATGTTCTTTGCCTAGAATTTTTTTTTGGTGGGGGTTGAGGGGGGATTGTTATGGCGTTGGTCCTTCTATAATTGATTTGTAAGAGTACTCATGTGTGCATACTGTGTGTGTATATGTAGCATTTTTAGGGTTTTTGTCATGTAAAAGAGTATCCACCATTCCTAAGGGGTTTTTGTTTGTTTGTTTAAATCCAGAGTGGGTGATGAATTAAATGACTTTCTTGCATCTGTGGAGATAAGCAGGGGGGGGGGGGGAGGTGGGGGGGCCCTACTGTGTTCTGTTAATATGGTGAATTGTAATACATAGCCTATTATTGACCCATCCTCAGTACCACTTTGTGAACCTCCTGGTAATGGGTGTACTGGTCTTTCCTTTGATTCTCTTTGTTTGCCTTAATATTCATATGTAAGATATTGTAATTGTCTTTTTGTACATGTAATCCTATATCAGTTTTTAATACCAAGTTTTCCTGGCTTTATAAAAAGAAATTGGGAACTTTATCCTCTGGGACTACTTAAATAGCAGTGGCCTGTTCTTTGAAGATTTGGTAGAATTTACCTGTGAAATTTTCTGGTTGTTGTGCTTTCAGGAGTGTAGTTCTTTTAGCGATTTTCTCAAAGTTTTCTTTGATAATTAGTTATTGAGACTGTCTTTTTTTGACTCAGTTTAGGTCATTTATTTTCTAAATTACTTCAAATTGAGCATAATATTTTATCATGATTCTTTTAATTTTCCTTGGATCTTTGTTTCCTCCATTCTCATTTCTTTGCTTTAATTTAATAATTTAATTCACTCTTTTTATTTGTTCTGATAAGCAGTATTTTTATTGCCATTAATTTCTAGATATTATAGAATTTTAGTTTTGTTTTTCAGGTTTGGAGTTAGGGATTTTATTTTTGCTATTAATTTCTAATTTTATTGCATGGTTACTACTCTTTAGACTTTGATATTTTTTTAGCACCCCATTATACATTATTTAAAATAGTTTATGGGGTCTTGAAAAGTATGTTATTTTCAGAGTATATAGTTCAGCACATATCAATTAGCTCTAGCTTATTAATTATGTAATTGGGTCCCCTTTTTTCTTTTAAATCTACTTTTTCAAATGTACATCTGATTCTTATTATTTGTGGTAATTATGTTATAGAAAGTCACTGTAAACACTAAATGAGTGAACACTGAACAATTGCTTCTAGGTGAAATACAGGATTAGATTTCTGCCAGCCACTGGTTAAACATTTTCATCAGCTGAACAATATATAACCTTTTCATATGTGTTTCTGTTTAAGGGCACCATTTTAATATACATTCTTGATATGTTAACATGGAACTCGTGGCCAGGAGCCCTATAATTCAGGACTAAAGGGGCCACATGCTAACCTGACATGCATGGCAGTCTTGCAAACTCTTAAGACCTAAACTAACCACAAGGATGGTCTGAAATTAAAACTTTAAAAGCAGTTATGGTGGGTACTTATGTCCTAAGCTGGTATCTTCATTGACAAGGTCCATCTAGACCTTAACTGAGCCTATTGTCTTTTTGCATCTAAGATAACATATGTATGAAATGTCTGGGTAACTGTAACTTACCTTTTTCTGGACCCCTCGGAGCATAACCCAATGCTCCTGGGTAGCAAGACAGAGACCATAAATTCCTTCATTTTTATTGTTACCATGTTAATTGTTGACTGTTAACTATCCTGCACCCAATTAAGTAAAAGAAGTATGTGTCTATTATTTTACTTTTTATCCAGAGGTTTCTCCACTTTGCTTTCTCCCGCCTTCCTAATCTATCACCAGTGGGTTTCCTATAACCCACTTACATCTCCTCTTTTGATTGTAACGTGTAAAACAAGGTGAAGAACCTCTATTCTCGGGAGCATTATCCGAGTCTGTTGAGATTCTGCTTCCCAGCAATTGTCGACAGTTTGGCTCAAATAAACTCACAAAAATTCTTTACAGGTTTGAATTATTTTATGTTAACAAAGGACACTTGTTTAAAGTACAAGAGCTGAAACAAAAGGGCTGATTGTCACTTTGTTTGACTTCATCTCTGTACCTGTGTGTCAGATTACTTAGAATTTTCACTACTTTGCACATGTCCATGAAAGTATCAGAAGTGTTCTTTTGGGATTACAAATAAATTTTGGCAAGTAGGTGAATTTGCAAATACGGAATCCAAAAATGAGGATTGACTGTACTTCATCTGGGATAAGAAAGATGAATTGAAATATTTTTCTACTATTTAAAAATAGTTTTTGTTGTATTCCGTGAAGTTTTTTTCTTTTTGTGTTATGACATCATATTGAGTCCTTCATGTAATGATTTGGTTGTTATTTCACTTCAGCTAAGATCATCATTATGAAGCTGTATTACTTCCCCCTCCAAACACCCACTTCACTCCTATTTATACCCTGCCTGCTTTGTTCTCATCTCCTCGTTTAGCTCTGTCTCTCCTTATTTCATGGCCTCACAGAGAGCTTGGAAATGCTCTAGCCACTGTAACTGGACAAACAACGGGACTGTGCTGCCTGTCACTACTTGAGCCAATTAAGCAGAGACAGGGTTGAATCCTATATGAGCATTTATTCCAATGCTGCCAGCAGCGCGGGAGAGCAGCAGGTCATCCACAAATCTGCTCTGCACCCCACCATAAGCCGGCTGCTTATATTGGTAGAAGTACAAAAGGAAGTGGGCAAATGGGCAAATGGACAGTTTACAGACATGCAAAAGGGCTTGGTGATTCTGGTTTCTGCAGCAACGCCTGGGGTCTTCAAAGGGCTGGTGATTCTGGTGTCTGCAGCAAAGTTGTTCATCTTTCCATGATAATAGGCAGCTCCAAAAGGGGAGGAAGGGCTGCATTTCCAGGTGAGCTCCCAGGTCCGGAGTGCGGCTGCCAGCCAGGTTAGAATGTGCCTTCTTTAATCAGAATAAAACAATCATGGTTAACAGAGCATGATTAATATTTCTTACGGTTTTAGCTGGTTCCCTAACATTCTATTTCTGCCCCTATCACCACCTTTTTTAGACCCAGAATTTATCATTCCAAGCAAGAGAAACTCTTGTTATGGCCTCTTGATATATATAGATCAATGGTGGAGAGCTCTACACTGCTAACACTCTTCTCAACCTTCTTCCTTTGCCAGATCACATGTTCACCATCAACTCTTCATAAATTTTGTATTTTGGGGTTAGAACTATTTTTTTATTTTAGTGAAAATGTATTGTGTTTTATTTCTGTTCTCCTTGTTAAAATTTGTTTGGCTTAAGGGAGGAGATCAAGGCAACATTGCTTTTATTCTGTTTTTAATAAGAAAATCTGTATTCATTTCATTTGAGCACATTTTGTTAAGTCTCAAATGTGTCTATCTAAACAGTTTCTCCTTCCTTCCTTCATTCTTTCCTTTTTTTGTTGCTTAATCCCTTGCCCGTTTTTACTCAACCTCAAAACCCTGGACAACTGTCAGTCTGTTGACAGTTGTGTGTTTTGTTTTGTTTTTACCAAATTAAAGTTTGTGGTATATTCTTGATTTTCATTCTTTTCCCAGGTTTTCAATTGCTATATTTTATTTAATTCTTGTTATACATTTATGAGATACTGGAGGCCTGGTGCATGAAATTTCATACACTGGAGGGGTTCCTCAGCCCAGCCTGCTCCCTCTCGCAGTCCGGGACCCCTCACTTCTACCACCCGCCTGCAGCGGAGGCAGGAGAGGCTCTCCCCACCACCACTGCGCTTGCCAGCCGTGAGCCCGGCTTCTGGCTGAGTGGCACGCCCCCTGTGGGAGCACAGTGACCACCAGGGGGCAGCTCCTGCATTGAGCATCTGCCCCCTTGGTGGTCAGTGTGTGTCATAGCAACCGGTCGTTCTGCTGTTTGGTCAATTTGCATATTAGGGTTTTATTATATAGGATTGTTCGTGTTTTTCTGATTGCAAAAGTAATATTTTAGAGAAAGTATATTGTAGAATAGTTGTAATATCTATATACACTGAGTGGCCAGATTATTATGATCTCTGAACACATAATAATCTGGCCACTCAGTGTATAACCTATATAATAAAAGGCTAATATGCAAATTGTCCCCTCTACCAGGAGTTCGACCAGCAGGCAGGCCGGCCAACTGCCCATGTCCCCTCCCCCTGGCCAGGCTGGCTGGACCCCACCCATGCACGAATTCATGCACCGGGCCTCTAATATATATACACTGAGTGGCCAGATTATTATGATCTCTGAATGCATAATAATCTGGCCACTCAGTGTACTTCTCTTGAGTACCTCATTTATTTGATATCAAAGATGCTATAAATTGTGCACTTGATCAGTTTTCCCCTTTGCACTAGCTGATAGGAAGCTCAGGGCAAATAGGTGGTTGGTCTCCTGCAAAAGTAATACTTTTGGTACCCATTTGAGGTACAAATACACTGAGTGGCCAGATTATTATGTGTTCAGAGATCATAATAATCTGGCCACTCAGTGTATATAAAAGGCTAATATGCAAAGTGTCCCCACGGGAGTTCAACTGGGAGACCGGGAGTTCTATCACTCGCTATGACATGCACTGACCACCAGGGGGCTGTGCAGAATGAAGGAAGGCTCCAACCGGCCGCCAGGGAAGGAAAGTCCTGGTTGGCAGCCTGAAGGCCCCGATTGGCCCTGATTGCTGGCCAGGACTTCCCTTCCCTGGCTGCCGGTTGAGACCCTACCTGTGCACGAATTTTGTGCACCAGACCTCTAGTTTAAGAATAAAGAAGAAAACAAAAGCATCTTAAAATTTCATCACCCAGAAATAACAGCTATTTGTTTGTGATTTTTTTTTTCTTGTTATTTATTGAGCCCATTGTACAAGGTAGCTCAAAAGGTGACAGTCTCTTACAAATGGTGGCGTTGAATTAGGGACATTGGCAATATGTCTCCCAGTTCTGACAGTTTAGATTCTGTGAAATTTTATCTTTCTTGGTAAACCTTTTAAAAGGGCTCAGTTTATAGGTAGTATTATAAATTGATCTGACAAGTTATAGGTTATGAATCTGACTGATGGGGGAAGGAGGTTTTCTCGCTTTACACTCTTATAGCATGGTTAATGAAAAAATAACAACATAGACAGTTTTTTAATATTAAATGTTCATCTGAATGACCAGACTAATGACTTTTAGGATGATGCACTATCTACTAATATGTAACTTCTCCTTGTTATTCTCTCAGGCCATGAGTAGGGCCAGAGCCCTCAGATCTCAGGCAGAGGACTCTGCTTCCGCCTTTAGTGCTGATGACCTTATGAGTATAGATTTGGCAGAACAGATGGCCGATGACTCTGATGGTAGCAGCACAGCATCAGCCAGCAAAGGAAGAGGCCGAGGAAGAGGCCGAAGAGGAGGAAGAGGACAGAATTCAGTGTCAAGAGGAGGGTCTCAGAGAGGACGAGGTTAGCACTGAGGACAGTGCAGTCTTTGCCCACATTTAGAGTAGGCCCCTTGAGTGGGAAATACAGTACTGTATTCCTGTTGGTATAAGTGAGGTACATAGTCTTCTAAAAATTTATTTTGATAATGCATAAAGTCAGCTTTAATGTAGTTCTGACATGAACATTTTAATTAAGTAAATTTTAATGGCTGTATGCACAAAGGGTTCTAATTGCTCTAATGTGTGTGTTTTTTTTAAAGAACACTGTTTTTCACACAGCACCTTTGGGTACATTTGATGTCTTATTTTCTTTTACACATACAAAGGAATAGTGATGCAAATATGTGCTGTTGAAGAAAATGGCTAGCTAATGACAGTGGCAGCAGGAAGAAAATTCCAGATCATAAAAATTATTATTTTTGTTACTGTCATAAGATACAAATGCCCACCCTCTTATAAAGTGGCTTCATAAAATTTGTTTGGAAAAAAACACCCCAAAAACAATTTGATTTCTTAAAGCAATTACCAATATTAATTGCCATCATTGTATTTAATGTGACTTGTGTTTACTGTTGTATTTACTATTGTCACTGAATAGTCCAAACAATGGAAAATAGTCATCCAGTGACCTCCTGATGCATTATATAAATCCATCACTAGGAATATTTAAAAATTATTCTTATTACATATTTTTTCATAGGAAAAATAGAGTACTTTAGTTAAAAATATCCAGGGAGAGAAATCTTAATCTTTTAGTGATAATTCAGATCATTTTCCTTACATTTAGAGAATTTTTTCTTAAATTTTAATTGGAACAGTATTAGCCAAATGTGGTGGATGTATAGTCTCTGAAAACTGACTGATCAGAAACTAGGGAGGAAAAAACTGATCAGAAACTAGGGAGGAAACTAGATGTTTCTTCTTGTATATGTCTTTGGCTTTTTAAACGTAAGTTATGTTTTGATATAAGTTCATTAAGATTTTATTTTGGTGTTGTTTCAAAAAAACCTTGGCTTGCTGACGTGACTGACTGTATGTTGACTGCTCATTGTTCTCACAGCAGGCACTGGTCTGGAGACTTCTACTCGAAGCAGAAGTTCAAAGGCCACTATGTCAACATCTAGAAATATGTCTATTCTGGATGGTGAGTATAGACGGCAAATGATTATCTAGCAGTTATTTGTAAATTTCAAAAGAGTAAGACCTAGGAAACCCCCTTAGTAAATCTCACTTGTTTGTGTTTCCATCACTGGGAGTCAGAAGGGCTGTTAGAATCACAGGATAAATTATGCTAATTTAAAAGATCTTCACCACTGATTGGAGCTCTTGGAGAGGGTGAGCTGTTTTATTTACTTTTTTTCCTTTTTTAAAAAATAATTCTTATTGGTGCAAGTATTACATATGTCCCCTTTTTTCCTCCATTGACCCCCTCCAGCCTGTCCCTGCTCCTGGTCCTCACTGCCCCATTGTCTGTGGAGAAGGGTGAGCTTTAAAAAGTAATTATTATAGACCTGACCGGTTTGGCTCAGTGATTGGAGCATTGGCCCATGGGCTGAAGGGTCTTGGGTTCGATTCCCGGTCAAGAGCACGTACTTGTTGCAGGTTCAATCCCCAGCTCCAGTTGGGGCATGTGTGGGAGGCAACCAGTCGATGTTTTTCTTTCACATCAATGTTTTTCTGTCTCTCCCCCTTCTTCATCTCCCCCCCTTCCCTTTCCTCCCTTCCACTCTCTCTAAAAATCAATGGAAAAAATATCCTCAGGTGAGGAAAAACAAAAACAGTAACAAAAGAAAAACTTTTAAAAAAGCAATTTTTACAGTTCCTTACTTTTAGACAAATTTGATTATTTTCCTTTTATAGAAGGGTTATTAAGACAAGAAGAAGTCAGTATATCTACACTGGTCAAGAGAGAAGGAACTGCTTTTTTCTTTTAAATCCTCACTTGAGGATATGTTTGGAGAGAGGAAGGGAGAGAGAGAAAAACATAGATGTGAGAGAAACATCAGTCAGCTGCCTTCCACACACACTCAGACTGGGGATGGATCCCAAAACCCAGGTATGTGCCCTGACCAAGAATTGAACCCACAACCTTTTTGGTGTATAGAACAACACTCTAACCAACTGAGCCTCTTGGCCAGGGTGGGACTGCTTCTTAATGTATTGTTTACTTTCCTTCCTCATACTGCTTTTGTCTCTACTGTTAGTATAAAGTCATGTGAGCTATATTTAAGGGAAATTATGACTAGGTTTCTTTGAATTCATTTCCTGTCTGTGTTCTAAAGATCATCCTCAAACTAATGGGACATATTTTTATAAACTATTTATATAATAACAATATAAAAATTTAATAAGCTATTTTAAATAGTTTGATTTATGAGATCAGCTGAAATTGTGAGTCAGATATATGAAAACACATGTCAAAATAGGTAGTGATAATTTTTTCCTCCCTAGTATTCAGAGTATATCCATATGTATTTTTTTATATTATCTTCTTATTGGAGATAACTTTTATAGATAGGATTAATTTTTGATGAATGAAGAGTTGGACTAAATCTCACAAGATGAAATTTAGCAAGGGTAAATATAAAATGCATTTATATACAGGAGGTCAGATATAAAAAAAACAGTTCTGAGAGGTATGTGACATTAGCCACAACCTGAGTCAAAAAGACAGGTCAGTAAGAGTTCTGCAGGTTGACCTAACTATCCAAATCTACTGGTAATGGTGTCTTCTTAAGCATTATTAATAGGAGTTGTACATCTCTAAAGCAAGGAAGTTCTCCCTGTGCACAGAATTTCATGCAATATGCCAAAAATACTATGCTCATCTTTGGAACTATATTTCAAGAGGGATGGATATCAGCTGTAATAATCATTCAGAAGACAAACCATATGTTTTTTAAATGATAGAAATTACTTGGAATATCAGATTTGGGAAAAATTCAAGCCTTTACATAAATTAAGTCCTATCATGTGAAAGATCAAATAGATTTGACTTGTATAGTCCCAAAGGTGGTGATTTTAAATCTATTTTGTTGCCCTGGCCTGTGTGCATAGTGGTTAGAGCATCGGCCCGTGCACCAAAGGGTCAAGGGGTCGATTCCCAGTCAAGGGCACATACCTGGGTTGTGGGTTTACTCCCCGCCCCATCTGGGTATGCACAGGAGACAGCCAGTAGCAACCAGTCACTGTGTCTCTCTCACATCAGTATTTCTCTCTCCCTCCCCCCTCTCCTCTCCCTCTTCTCTCCCATCCACTCTCTCTGAAAAGCAATGGGAAAAAGTATCCTCAGGTGAGGATTAAAAAAATAATGATGAATCTATTTTGAGTTATGGAGTCTTAAGAATCTGATGAAAGCTATGTCTCCTTGTTAAATACATACTCATGATGCAATTGCACTCCATTTCAAAGGGTTCAAAGACCCATGGCGTCCATCCATGAGTCCAGATTAATAACTACTAGCCCAATGAGGATAGATGGGAAATAACAATTCAGATATTTAAGTTTATTATTTGATAAATGGACCTGGAAGACAAGAACAACTTTGCCTATTCCCTCATGTATAAATGGGAGAATTGAGTTAAGCAATTTGCTGTAGGTTGATAAAACCACTAAAACTACTAAGAATAGCTAATATTTATGAAACAGTCCATGCCTCTCAACAGCTCTATGGCCCTTGTACTTAAATTATCCCTGTTTTATATAACTGAGGCTTTGAAAAAATGGACAACTTCCCAAGGTCTCACAATTAGTAAATTCTGGAGTTTGGACCGATCTCAGTCTTTATACTACAGAACCAGTATTTAACCACTGTGCTAGCTTCCACAGCAAGATAAGATTAGCAACCTAGCTACTGGTTCTCAGCAGAAGAGTCTTTGCATTACACACAATAACCTATCAATTAATGTGGAGGTGGAGGAAGCCGCTCAAAAGGAGGTGAACTGTGCCTCCATCAGAAGAAGTTTTCACCATTTATTGGAGGAAACTGACACTGGAGAAAGGATATAAATATCAGAGCCATTAAATGACTCTTAAGGAGCCTTCCTATCAAGTCTGTTGCTGTATTTTGATTCAAGGATTGTTCAGTATTTAGGGAGAGCCAGCTGAGATCCTGGTCTTTTGACTTCAGAAGCATGTTGTCTTATTACCATTTAGGAAATGGCATCCAGAAAGGTACTGTTCCGTTCTTGGCAGGCTTAAGATAGAAGCAGAGAAGGAGAAAGAGAAAAGACAGCATGGTAAATAATCTGGGCTGAGTTCACTATGTATAAGCTTTGTGACGTTGGCCAGTCACTCTCCTGGTATGTTTACATGTACGTTGGGACTAATAATCTCTGCCATATTGGATTATTCTGAGTAAAAACAAAAAACCTGGCACTTGGTAGGTATTTATGAAATATTAGTTACTGCTATTAAAAAAATAAGAAAGAAAACAGAGGGAGTTAGAAAAGTAGAGCTAATAAAATATAATCCACCATAAATTGGTTAGCAACACATAAGCATAGGTGTTATAAATGACCAACCTTTACCTTAGCCCAAACTCTTTTTTCAGCATGGTTTTAAGTGTTTTATGTGAAGCTTCTTGACATCAGTAGGTAGAATTAATCACTTAAAGTGAGTCTTCAGGTTTCCATTGTTAAAAAAGCATGTTTTGTGTTTTTTTTTTTTAAGTTTGTTTCCCCTCCAGCTGACTGTCCTTGGTGTTCTGCAGTTTCATTATGATGAATCTAGAGGGGGGATTCTTCTTTATCCTCCTTAGGATTTATTGGGTTTCAGTGTATGACCTTTGCACTCTCTTCTTCCATGACTTAACTTCTCTAACGAAGTTAATAAAATTAAAAAGTTCTGTTTTATTTTCCTGTGCTCCTTTCTGAGTAATTATTTCTGATCAATCTTCCAATTCACTCATCTATTCTTAAAACTGTCCATTGAATTTTTCATTTTTTGGAGGTGGGGAGAGGCAGTTGAAATTCTATTTGGTTCTTTCTAAATATACTATGTCACTTTTAGTAGTTTTTAAATTCTCTGAAGGTATTTTTAAGCCTGGCTTTAATTTTTGTGTGTTTGCATAGTAAGGAGATATATATGTATATATAGTATTCTGTGTCCAATAACCCAGTATCTGAATACCTTTGGCCTCTTTCTGTTGTCCATTTCTGATTGCTGTTTCTCATTTGTGTTGTCTTCTTTCCTTGCACGTTTTGTCATCTTATCTGTAAGAGTAATTTGACATCTTGGATGAAAATATCTTCCTTCAGAGAAGATTCATTTTTATTTCGGCAGGCTTATAAGATTACCACTAGTCTTAGATCACTTTAAATTTAAAATTATGACTTGAGGACCAGCCAGGGGATATGTTCTTGTAAAATCCCACTAATCTCGGTCGCTAGTGGCAGTGGGTTTACCTTTCCACACTGGGTGCTAGGGGTCGGGTTCTTACAAATGAGTGATTTTTAATTGCGTGAAGTTATATTTCTCAGTTTCAGAAGTCCCATCTCTATTAAACCAGTCCTGGAAAAGGTGCAGCTGGGACTTCAGCAGAGCTGGAAGCAAAGCCAGTGTCCCACGTTTCCATTCCACAGTGGAGCTGGGTCTGATGTAGCATCAGACTAGTCACAGTCCGTTAGTCCATCATGTGAAGGGTCCACCTGGATGTGGGCGAGTACAGAGTATGAGAGCACACCCCTTGCAACAAGAGTCTCAAGAGCAAGAGGGAACTCCCTTTGTTCAAGAGCTTATGTATCTCGGATTTCGTGCCCTTGCAGTGGCCACACCTATTTCTGGCCAATGACCTGTTCCCAGGTGTGACTGACAGGTAATCACCTTTGCTACCTCATTCAGACCTTACTGGTCATTCAGACCTCACTGGGCATGCATCTGTTCTTTCCTTGTCCAGTCTCTTCCCCCAGGATCTCTGGGGAACAGATCTGGAGAGCGTTAAACTGCAGCTTTCTGGCAAAGCTGTACAAGTGGCATGCCTATATCTGGCCTTTCCTTTGCTCTTTTTCTGTTAATTAATTAACTTATTATAGTATCAGAAGTTCCCAACCTGGAAGTCCTACGAACCCCTTCCTTTGAGTTTTAATGGAGGCTTCATGACACAGGTACCATGATTCAATCATTGACCATTGGTGGTAAATATAACTTCCAGCTGATCTCCTCTCCCCAGAAATCAGGGAATGGAACTGAAATTCTAGCTCTCTGTTCAAGATTAGTTTCCCTGGCAACCAGCCTCCAACTTTAAATGCAGTCCTAAAGTAATCAAATTAACGTAAGAGAAGATACCTCTAGGGATCTCACCATTTAGGAAATTCAGAGGGTTTTAGGAGCTCTGTGCCAGAAATAGGGACAAAGCTAAATATACAGGGATGCACAGGAGAGGGTTTACAGTTGTGAGCAGGCAAAGAAGTTTATTCTTGTATTATTTATTAATTATTTTTTTTTATTATTATTAACCTTTGTTTGCCCACCTTGTGTATTTCTCCCTTCCAAGTACTAACCAGGCCCGACCCTGCTTAGCTTCCAAGATCAGACGAGGTCGGGCATGTTCAGGGTGGTATGGCCGTAGACCACCTTGTGTGTTTCTTATTGTAAAATCATAATATCATAGTTTGGGACTTGGAAAAAAATCCGTGGTTTACTAAGCTTCATGTTTCTAACCAAGTTTATAAAGTTAAAAAGTAAGGAATCAAAGGAAAGTTTTACCATGGAATAAAAGATATGCTGTTCTCCTGAATTCCCCTCTGGACTATTTCTTAGGTACTGAATATGGTTACCAAAGTAGGGGCAAATAAGAAAGCTCTTACTGGAACCATAGCTCCTAACATAGCCACAGGGAAGGGCATTGCCACCCATAAGAGAAGGGAGACATTAGGAGCTCTGTGCCAGAAGTAGGGACAAAGCTAAATATACAGGGATGCACAGGAGAGGGTTTACAGTTACCTGTGATATATTTGGAGTTCAGTCTGTTAAATTATCAGATTTTATTCTTCAGATATCCTGTATAATAAAAGGCTAATATGCAAATCGACCAAAGGCTGAACGATCGCTTGCTATGACACACACTGACTACCAAGAAGCAGATTCTCAATGCAGGAGCCTCCCCCTGGTGGTCAGTGCGCTCCCACAGGGGGAGTGCTGCTCAGCCAGAAGCCAGGCTCATGGCTGGCGAGGGCAGCGGTGGTGGCAGGAGCCTCTCCCACCTCCGCAGCAGCGCTAAGGATGTCCAACTGATGGCTTAGGCCCGCTCCCCGCACCATCAGTCAGACATCCGCCAAGGGCTCCCAGACTGTGAGAGGGCACAGGCCGGGCTGAGGGCCCTCCCCCCCCCAAAGTGCATGAATTTCATGCACTGGGCCTCTAGTTTATCTATAAAATATTCTTATCATAGCTGTCTTTATGAACATGGCTTGTTTGCTATATTTCAATAAGCCAAAAAATCATATGAAACTGGCAGCGAGGCATTGATTTATTTTAACATAATTGCACCTCCCTTCAGATTTTAAAAAATTTAAATGGTTTTATAATTAGGCATCACAGGTTTTTGTAGATAGGAGTTAGAAAATCTTAAGCTGAAGAAATGTGCAAATTCTTCTAAATTATTTTAAGAACGACATAATGGATATTTCATCTTTTTCATTATAGCCTTTAAATCTACAAGACAGCAGCCTTCACGAAATGTTGCTACTAAGAATTATTCAGAGGTAAGAAAAAAGTTGTATAGTTGTGTTTAATAACTTGTGTTTTCTGAATTACAAATTGTCTATTCTTTGACAAAGTAAATAAAAGAAGAAAACCTGTGGAACGTTAAAGCTGGAGAGAACTTTATTAATTATCTAGACAGGGCTTCTAGGATTTTTTAAATTTTGTTTCTCTTTTTTAAAAAAAAAACAACAATAAATCACATGATTAGAAATCCATAAATATCTGCATCTAGTAATATTTTTAAGGATAACAGTGTTGAAACAAATGAGCCCATGCATGAAATACTAATTTAGAAGTATGCTCAGTTCAGAAGGAGGTTTTATATATGGCAGGCTTCCTTTTGCTGCGTATATTCTCATAACTCTGACTTGTGCCTTAATGGCTGAAGCTAGATTCAAGCAACTAAAAGGTTGAAGTCTAAGGACCTCTGTGTTCAGTTCTAGATATTACATAGGCCTCTGCTCTTCCTTTGCTTTCCAACAAGAGTCCAGTATGGGCTTGACTCTCCTGTTACCTCACTTTCAGAACCCAGGTGTCTTCACTCCAGACCAGTGCTCTTCCTTCTATATCAGGGTTTCTCAACAGCAACACTGTTGATGTTTAAAAAAAAATTATTGATTTTTAGAGAGAGAAAAAGGGAGAGAGACGTCAGTTTGTTGCTGCACTTATTTGTGCCTTCATTGATTCCTTATTGCCCAGATCAGGTGACGATGCTCTAACCAACTGAGCTACCCAGCCAAGGCACTGTTGACATTTTGGACCCAGATAAGTCTTTGTTTTGAAAGACACATTGTAGGATGTTTAGCAACATCTCAGCCTCTACCCACTAGATGCCAGTAGTACCCACTGAGTTCTGACAATCAGAAATGTCTTCAGACATTTCCAGATGTTTATGGGATATGAGTGGGGGTTAAAAACCACTGCCCATTGAAACTCATTGCTCTATATCATACTGCCTCAGCAGCTTTTTCTAAAATTTTATTCTTTTTTTCTTTTCTTTTTAGTATGTTTTTATTGATTTTAGAGAGAGATGAAGGAAGAGGGATAGAGAAATAGAAACATCGATTAGCTGCCACCTGCATACACCCTACTAGAGGTTGAGCCTGCAACTCCTAGGCATGTGTCCTGACTAGGAATTGAACCAGTGATGGGTTCATGGGTCAATGCTCAACCACTGAGCCATATTGTTTGGGAAATATTTATTCTTTTTGATCTCCCAAGTACCTAGCACAGTTGACTACTACAATTGCAGAAAACTTCTTCTCTGTCCTGATTCTAATCTTGTTCTTTTATCTCTTAACTTCATCCTTTTTTCCCCCCATCTTCTTTCTATTATTCACTTATATGTGGGCATACTAGTGCTAAATAACTTTTATCCTGAGCTTTATTTCATTCTTTTTAATCAACTATTGCCTGCTCATGTTTCAAGATCATATCTGAAAAAGTTATCATCATGTTCGCAAGGTATTTTCCCATCTAGATTTTTCTATTTTCAGGCAAGAACATGAATTTAAAAAGAACAAGTCATGCCAAACCAGCTTTTTTTTTTTCTTTTTCATTTTTTTGATTGAGGTTACACATATTAGATGACTGTTGAATGCATTTAATTCCTTCAAAGCACATAAGACAATATTCTGATAGTTTTATGGACAGAATGCAGGAATATTGACTGAATTCATAGCCGCTTGTACAATTGCATTTAATGACTTTTGATTAATAAATAGTTGAATGTCAATCTCAAGAGTGAGGTGTCAGGTGCTATCTTTTCAGTATTTTGTCCGTGGCTTTACGTTAGGTGAAGACATCGCAAATGTATGTATTAAATGTCAACACAAAATGTAGATGAATGAGTAGCATTTTGGATGTTAGAATCAAGGATCACAAATATCTTTACTGGGGCTTAAAGCCAACCAATTGTATTTAACAGGGATAAATATAACAGAAAGATAGATACCTGGCACTTCCCACCCAGTCTTACACCTCATTTAAAATTTGAGCTCGAACACTGATGGTTGAACTCACTAGAACCCAAGAAAATTACAGGGTATTGTCTGTACATGACCCTCTGTGAGTATTCAGCAGGCCAGCTGCACGTTCCTCTAGGTCAGTGGTCAGCAAACTCATTTAGTCAACAGAGCCAAATATCAACAGTACAACGATTGAAATTTCTTTTGAGAGCCAAATTTTTTAAACGTAAACTTCTTCTAATGCCACTTCTTCAAAATAGACTTGCCCAGGCCGTGGTATTTTGTGGAAAAGCCACACTCAAGGGGCCAAAGAGCCGCATGTGGCTCGCGAGCCATGGTTTGCCAACCACTGTTCTAGGTACCCAGGCTGCCCTGGTGGCCAAGAGAGAAGCGAAGTCACACATGTATAGAATACTGTTTGTGAAATGAAGAGGGACATTGGAGGAGGCCAGGCTGAACTTTAGTTTTAATAGTTGCTCATTACATGATTTCTGCCTCCTTTATTTTCACTGTTTTTGTATATTAAAAAACAACAACTTGAGATTCAACTATTTATTTTAAATTTAAATTTCTATTCCCATTTGTTGCTTCGTTCTCTCCCACTTAGGTGATTGAGGTGGATGACTCTGATGTAGAAGAAGACCTGTTTCTTAGCACTTCAAGAACAGATCAAAGGTAAGTACAGTGACTTCCTACAAAAAGAAACATTTGAAAAAAATTAAAAGTTATCTAGAATTTTACTAACACATGTTACTATGCCACAGATGATTAACAGATTTATTTTCAACTAGTCAAGAATGTAGAGAAGTGAAAAATAGACCCAAGGACTATTTCAAAGAGGCGATTCAGCATTATTATAAGTATTTTCACCGAAAATTTATATGACTGTAATTTGTTTCCTTCTGTCTTTATTAGCCACTGATTTTCTTGATGGAGTACTATGTTCTCCCCAGTGAGCAGAAAATAGTTTTGCATTTTGTTAATACTTGATTTCAAATTCTCTTCATCATCATATCTTTATATTCTGAGTTATACAGGATGCTATGCTAACCACTGAAGAGAGGATCACGTTGACTTTGTCTGCCTTCAGAGTACTTACATACTTTTCCTGTCCTTTTTCGGTTTGGCCTCTTACCCAAAGGCTTGACTTGGTTCAGTATCACTATTTTCTTCTCTGTGTTAACATTTTAGATGAGTGCTGTTTAACTAAAGCTCACTTAATGAAAATTTTTACTTATGAAAATCGTCAACAGGTTTTTAATATTTATTTTCTGTGTGAGCATTATATTAGGTCTTATGGGGGACATAAGTGTTTTAATAAGCTTACTGCTTTCAGGCAACAAATTATAGTGGAAAAGAGAGATGAACACATTTCAATCCATTAAGGGATGATTGAGTCAGCACATAATTATATGTGGAATTTTATTACACGAACTAGGTCTGAGTGCATACAGGCTCTCAGCAAGAGGAGCAAGCAGTACGGACTCTCATAGAAGAAGCAGCTTTATAGAGGTAGTAAAATTTACCTGTGATTTTAAAGATAGGAATTACTTGGATTAGTGGTGTGGAAAATGACAACCAATGGTAATGACATGAGCAAGAGCTGTAGAAATCTGGGAGATTGAGGGAAAAGCTCTACCTCAATGTGTCTCAAACTTTTTTTTCATGATAACCTTTTTTTTATTAGCTAAGGATAAAAATTAAATTTGATTTAAATTAATTAAAATTACTTTAATTTAGAAATTAAATACTAAAGAATGACATTTTGTTGGGTAGGATTGAGCTTGAGAGAGCCAAAAACCATTGTAACATCTAAGATTTTCACCTCCTCCATTCCTGGGAACCAGTTTTCATTCTGTGGATGTGAGATTGTATGGTTTATGTGAATTAAAGGTCGATGTTAGAAAAATAGGTATGTATAGTTTCACATCCACTTTTTATTCAGTTAAACCCAATGCTAGGAGCTGGGGATAGAAAGATGGAATAACTTTAGATGTGAAAACTTTGAGATGCTTGTGAAATTTACATGAAGGGAGGGTATAGATGACTGGATATAAGACTCCAGAACTCGGATAAGAGGTTTGAATGGTGCCTGTATTTACTTCTCAATAGCTTGTAACTTGATATGTAAAGTCACTGGAATGGATTGATCACCTTGAAAGAGAATGTAGAGAGAAAAGAGAGTTTATGTTTTGATCCTGAGGTAACAACCTTTATAAGAGTGTAGGTAGAGTAGAAGAGGCAACAAGAAAGACATGAGAAAAACCAAGGAGAATACAGAGTTGCCGAAGCCAGTGCTGGCCTTTGCAGAAGGAGTGAAAAGTACAGGTCAGCTTGTGTAGTTGTGGTAGGTAGTTGAGGATAATTGAGGTAGTTAGCTCTTGCTGAGAGATTTATTGGAAAAATATCAGCATAACTCAGTCTATCGAAGGAAGTTCCTTTCTGAGTACTTACTTGGTTGTTCTTGTCTTTGTAAATTAAAACACACACAAGTAAAACAACAGGGCTAGCTTTCTGTTTTGTTTTCCAGTAGTGAATATAGTTGAGAAGAATATAGTTCAGCTTGTGTAGGTCATTATTTTTTATTACCAGAATTAATGAAAATACTGTCTTACTATGTTTGACATATACTTAAGGCTGTTAAGGGAAAAATATCTTGATTTTATTAGCATTTTGGGTTGTCTACTTTCCAGTAAAATGTCTGTTCACTTCTTATTTACTCATGAGGTGGTAATAACTGAGTATTTCGCACTTCCTATGTGTCAGGCACTGTTCTCATCATTTCCATATGGATTAGCTCATTTGGTGCCCACAGCCACCTCAGAAAGTAGATGCAGCTACTACTATCTTACCCCATTTGACCTTTGTAGACAGTGAAGAGGGTAGGCTAAGTAACTTACCTAAGGTCACCCAACCACATGGCCGCACAATCAGCTCCAGAACTTGTCTCTGCTGTTGCTTCTTAACACAACAGACCAAGCTCTCAGATTGTTGTGCAAGCAATAAGAATCACTTAAATGATGCAAGGCAGTTAGAAATTAACATTCTGGCAAGAAATCTGACTTCAGCCTTGCAGACTTTTGTTTCTGATGACAGCAACTAGATGGTACAATTTTAGGCTGTTTTTTTAATTACAGTGGAACCTCGGTTCTTGAACTTAATTCGTTCCGGAAGGTTGTTCGAGGAGCAGTTTGTTCGTAAACCAAATCATTTTTCCCCATTAGAAATAATGTAAATTGAATTAATCTGTTCCAAACCCCCAAATAAGTCCCTGTTTTAACCTTTCGTATATACAGTAGGTGTCTAATGTACTGCTTAATCTATAAACACTTCTTAAATGTATCGAACCACCCCCTACTAGCCTTAAAGGAATCACTTTCAGCACTCGCTCGGGGGGTGTCCTTCAGGTTAGCACACAGCATCGTCGCTTGTTCATATTTCACTGCGTTGGAAATGACTGTCACTGGCTAACTGCTTTTCGTTTATCCAAATCAGCAACAGTTTTTCTGCCTCGTCAATTACCCATGATTGTGGTTTTTGTAAGCACTTTCACACCCTTATCAATATGAAGTACAGGAACTGGCACATAGAAACAACGATATGAGTGCTTATTAAATAAATAAAAGGCCAGGGAAATAGAACAAGAGTGATAGGAAGAGTGGTAAGCAGTAACAGCACTAATATTTTCTGGAAATTAAGTTTAAAAAGGAAATAATTTCCAGCTGTAAAAGTCCCTTCTGCCGAATGGGCAATGGAAAGCCTGATTTTCCCTGGAAAAATCGTTCCAAACTCTGCCATTGTTGTACTGGGACTAAGAGGACCCTTTCAGATTTGATACTGGCAGATTTTAACCACCCTCCCTTTAAAGCAGCAAGCCAGAGAAGACCTGGCTCCATCTGGCCAGCTGGAGGAGGAGACACTGAGGGGATTCTATTAAGCCTTGCCGTGGGATAACTAACATTTTTGGGATACTGTTTATGTGTCAGGCACAGCTTAAGGTCAGTTCAATATTATGCTTATAGCACTGCTGCACCTGACTTATTGGCTGACCATCTCTAGACAGGATACTAATATATGGCTCTCAATTTGATACAAACCATCCCTTATTTTTGAGCCACACATGAGGCTAATCAAGTCAAAAACTATCTTTTGACATCTGGGACAAAAGCCCATTTATTCAACCCTAAAATCAAAACAGTATAACCATTTATTTCCCTTCTCCACGTTGGTTTCTGGGGACAGGGGGTCTGTCACATGTGAGGTCTCTAGGTCTCTGGAGTCCTCTGATATAGAATTAGGGCTCTTGCTATGATCAAATGAGCCAGCGTTCGTCGTAGATGCCTGGCTTGTTTCTGGGCCCCGTTGGTTATTTGTCTAGGGAGAAATCAGAAACCAGAGTCAGGTCTCAGTAGGTGTTTCTTTTCATAACCTCCTCCACCTTCCCCCAAATCCCCAACAGGATCTGGTCACCTGAGCACATGCTTTATGCTTTTGATGATCTGCTTCTCTCTGGCACAGATGGAAACAAATGAGCAATTAACCATTGCCTGCTTGTATAAAGTACAGAGAGATGGAGACTCCTCAGATCGATCAGTTGATAAATTCCTTGATCCTCTGCCTCTAAAGCTTGACAAATCCTCCTGTCCTTTACTTTTGTGCATAAGAACCTGTGATGTTTCTGCTTCCTTCTGATGTAAGACCTCTTGATTCTCAACCTGTTTGTCCAGAGAAGAGCTTCAGACATATTTATTTTGTCAAAATAACATCCCAAAGCATCCCAGAGTTAGCTAAGAATTCACAAACACTGTTTTCACTTAAGACAGGAATCAGCAAAATTTTTTTTGTTTTTAAAATATATTTTTATTCCTTTCAGAAGAGTGAGGGGGAGAGAGAGATAAAAACATCAATGATGAGAGAGAATCTGATTGGCTGCTTCCTACACATCCCCCACTGGGAATCAAGTCTGCAACCGAAGCATGTATCCTGACCAGGAATCGAACCGTGACTTCCTGGTTCATAGATCAATGCTAAACCTGACTGTGAGCCACGTCAGCGGGGCAGCAAATGTTTTCTTAAAGGGCCAGGTGGTAAATATTTTAGACTTTGCAGACCAAGAGGCAAAAATTGAGGATATTATATAGGTACTTAGATAGCCATTTTAAATGTGACCATTTCAAAATGTGAACATTCCTAGCTCACTGGCGGGCTGGATTTGGCCCACTAGCCATGGTTTGCTGGCCCCTGAGCTAGGGTGACTTAAATTTTTATTAGTAAAAAGACCCAGGAATATGAGTTCCACTACCACAAGTTAAGTTTCATGAGGGTAAGAATCATGATTTTCTTGTGCACTGATATTTCCCAGGACCTATCATAGTACCTGGCCAGGAGCAAGTACTCAGTAAATATTTGCTGTTTGGTATGGATTGAACATGAATAATACAAACAGGCAACCTTAGGAAGTGGTGAGCCTTTCCTAAGATCCTTTTATCTGTAATAGAAACATAATTGAGATTTGAATGAAAAAATATTTCAGTGTAGCCACAATTTGCAGGAGTGAGGGATGGTAGTAGACACTATAATGGTAATACAAGTAAGGATTTGTGTAGTGCTTAATATGTCAGGCACTGATCTAAGTGTTTAAAAATAGTTAACACATTTAGTCTTGAAAAAATTATTATCCTCATTTTACAGTTGAGAACACTGAGGCACAGAGAGACTCAGTAAATGGCAGAACTGGAATTCAGACCCTGGCCTCAGACTGTTTCTCACCATTAAGTTTTTACTGTCTCTCATGTAGATCAAAGGCAGTGTGTGGTTATTTTTACTCATGGCTACTACTAGAATGGAAAACTTAGTTAGAAAGGTACTTTTGCTGAGTTCTCTGGTTCATTTTCTTTGTTTTTCCCATGTTTTTGCCTCAGGTGGCTGAACCCATCATCGTCATCATCAAGCAAACCCTCATCCCAGAGCCAGACAGCTAAAGGGGTCAATTTTGAATCAGATGAGGTAATAAATTAAATCTTCATTTTTACCTGCTTATAAAAAATCTTCATTTTTACCTGCTTATAAAAAATCTTCATTTTTACCTGCTTATAAAATTTAAACAAGGACTGCTAAGTTAGTTGCTGGAAATTATTTTTAAAAATAATTTCATTGGTAACCTTTCTTTGAAGTATAGTTAGTAATTGAGTCAATAAGTAGCATCTGTTGAGTGCTCATCATGTGAATTCCTCAGATGTAAAAGGCCTGCAGATTTTTAAAATATTTTACTCACTCAACTCTTATTTCATTTGCCCCATTAACAATAGGATCAGAATAGCTTTTTCAAATTCTGTCATTCATATTTAGAAAAACGATGGCAATGATATCCTGAAAGATTTTTTTTTAAATTCTCACACGAAGATTTTTTTTCCCCTCCATTGCTTTTCAGAGAGAGAGAGAGAGAGAGGTGAAAGAGACATATTGACTAGTTACCTCCCACACTCACCCAACTGGGGTGGAGAGTGAAACTGAAACCCAGGTACGTGCCCTTGACCGGAAATCGAACCTGAGACCCTTCAGTGTTGGGCCAGTGCTTCAACCACTGAACCATACTGGCTGAGGCCTGAAAGCTTTTAATGTTACTTTAATAGAAATTTATTAAGTACCCACTATATGCTGCTCACATTTCATATATGAGTTGGTATAGGATAGTGATTTTCTTGTCACAGAGGTGTTCAGATATTGACTGAAATGCCTTATAGCAGGATGTAATGGGGAAGAAACTCCAGTTCAAGGTATTTCTGGGCCAGAAAAATATAAAATTTGATCTAACTTAAATGAGAAGGGAAAGGAAGAGGTAGGATCAAGACTTTGTTTCTGATTATTTGTTTCAGCTAAGTTGAATGAAAGCTACGTGACTGAAGGAGCTGGCCTTTCCCTCTCCTCCAGGGCTGCCATATGAGTGGCCTTTGCCCGTTTTTGTTGAATTGTTTAAAGGTGCTGCTCTTAAGCCTACCACCCCTTTCATTTATTTATTTATTTTTAATTTTGGTAAAAACACTTAACCTAGAGCTTCACCACCTTAACCATTTTTAGGAGCACAGTTCACTGGTGTTGAGCATTTTCACATTGTTGTGCAGCAGGTCTCCAGAACTCAGTCATCTTTCCAAACTGAACATCTCTGCTCATTGAACAACTCCCAATTTTCCCCAGCCCCCAGCCCCTGGCAGCCAGCATTCTGCTTTCCATCTCTATGAACTTGATTACTTTAGACAGATAACTTATATAAGTGAAATCATACAGTATTTAGCCTTCTTATGACTGCTCATTTGAGCATGTCTGTCCTCCAAGTTCATTCCTGTTGTAGCATGTGACCCCCTCCCCCCTTTTATTTTGAGCTTCCACTGATGTTGTCATGTTCCCTGTATCCCAGCCATGGTTTAGAAACTGAGAAGACCACCAAATTCAGGCTGCAGAGAAAAACTGCAACTTGAACTCAGTCCGCCAATTAAAACCTAACATGTTGCCTCCGGGAAGGAAGTGAGAGGTGTTGCCTGCTTTGTTAATCTCAGAGCAGCTAGAAATACCTATGGTTACATGTTAGAGTTTAAAAATGTATATAGTTCATGCTAACTGCAAAGAAGAATTATTAGCAAATACTCTATTAAACTTCAACTTGAATTTATCTCTGGTTTATTAATAAGTTCTGCCTTTGATAGTAGCAGAAATGAATCAATAAGTGAAAGCGAATTTTTATTTCTCAAGGCACCTATTTCTCACCAGAGACAGCTGACATTTGAATATGTTAATACCACCAACTAAGCCTAACATCAAATAATTATTCCTTTTAATCAACGTCTTAAAAGAAACAAATAAACATTTTTGAAAAATAATGCTTTTTTATGAATATTTAGTTGTAGAATAATAAGAATCACTGAATGTTATCATCATCAAATTACTTATCTTATCAGAGGTTTGTTAGTTTTCATTCTCTTTAATTAAATTCTTGGTTAGTCTATGATATTCCTCTCTGTTCTTATGAGGCATATAATCTGCAGGCCAACATCATGGAACTTTTTGAAAGTGAAATACTCTATTGATTTCTTTTTCCAAAAAAGATTTGAAAGATTATTTTGCTAGGTTTTTTCCTTGCATCGATCCGAGAGAAACTCTTTATTTCTGGTGCTAAATGAGTAATGAGAAATAACATTTACATCTACTTCTGAGTGAGGTGATATGGCTTCATTATTTTTTTCACTGAGTTTTCAAAACATCGATGTCTCCAATAAGAAAATATAAATGAAAAATGCCTATTCAAAAACCAAGTAGAAATGACTTGAGGAATAGTTCTTTTCTGGCTTGCTTTATATTTATTAGCCTTTATTAAGATCAATAGCTGAGAGAAATGTATATGGTCAATATTGTAGTTATATATACGCACATATACCAGGATA
Organism: Corynorhinus townsendii; assembly: GCA_026230045.1. Taxonomy (NCBI): domain Eukaryota; kingdom Metazoa; phylum Chordata; class Mammalia; order Chiroptera; family Vespertilionidae; genus Corynorhinus; species Corynorhinus townsendii. The sequence continues at coordinate 62,315,309 of JAPDVU010000008.1, read as the reverse complement.
AATATTTATTCTTAATGCTTGCTAAGGATAATTGGACTTATTTCAGCAGTGAAATCACTAGTAAGGAAGGGAGAAAGAGAAAACATAAATTGATAAATTATTCATATTTATAAAAGAAATAAAAAAATGAACATCTACAAGTGAAAGGAGAAAATTATTCTTACTGGTATTGGTTTGCCATAAGAACTTCTATCTTATCTCAGTGAAGTGTGCAGCCATCACTAAAATAACATTTGTATGTCATTTCAGGATGACGATGATGATCCTTTTATGAACATTAGTGCTTTAAGAAACAGAAGATAATATATTTAATGGCACTTTGAAGTTTTCAAGATTCAGGAAAAATCAAAGCATTACAAGCTAAGAGTTTACAGTTGAAGATTTTTAAAGTATTGCTGTTAACTGAAGAATATGAAAGAGATGTACTACTTAACAGAGAAACTAATGTGTGAGAATTTCAATTTTTGAGTATAATTTCCTGAAGTGGCCCCATTACTTGAGAAACATCCCAGCTCAAGGACATATAATATAGCCTTGGTTTCCTTCATATTTTATTCTGGTTGTTAACATTACCTGGAGATGCTCTATAAAATTTAGACTGTTATTTTCCTGACATATATTAGTGTATGTCTTAGTGAGAACGTTGCTTAAATATTAATCTTGATTAAGGATTAAAATAAATATGCCATTATACATTTCTGCTTCACAGTCAGACTATGTTAGTCTTTTAATGCAGTTACATTTAGCTGCAGTTGAGAAAAAGATCTTATAAAATTTAACCTCTTTATAATTTTAACTAGAGGCCCAGCCTGCACCTCTCTAATCTGGGACTCCTTGAGGGATGTCTGACTGCCCGTTTAGGCCCGATCCCAGGGGCAGTCGGACATCCCTCTCACAATCCAGGACTGCTGGCTCCCAACTGCTCGCCTGCCTGCCTTCCTGATTGCCCCTAATCGCTTCTGCCTGCCAGCCTGATCACCCCCTAACCACTCCTCTGCCAGCTTAATTGATGCCTGACTGTTCCCCTGCCAGGCCGATTGCCCCTAACTGCCCTCCCCTGCAGGCCTGGTCCTCCCCCAACTGCTCTCCCCTGCAGGCCCGGACACCCCCAACTTCCCTGCTCTGCCAGCCTGGTCCCTCCCAACTGCCCTCCCCTGCTGGCCTGATTGCCCACAACTGCCCTTCCTTGCAGATCTGGTCCCTCCCAACTTCCTTCCCCTGCTGGCCATCTTGTGGCGACCATCTTGTGCTCATATGGGGGCAACCATCTTGTGTGTTGGAGTGATAGTCACTTTGCATATTTCTTTTATTAGATAGGATAGAGGCCTGGTGCATGGTGCACGGGTGGGGGCCAGCTGGTTTGCCCTGAAGGGTGTCCCGGATCAGGGTGGGGGTTCCCTTGGGGCGTGGGGCGGCCTGGGTGAGGGGCCTGTGTTGGTTTGCAGGCCAGCCATGCCCCCTGGCGACCCAAGTGGAGGCCCTGGTATCTGGGATTTATTTATCTTCTATAATTGAAACTTTGTAGCCTTGCATGGAGGCCTGGGCTGGCCAGGGTATGTGGAAAGCTTGACTTCCTCCATTGCCAGAGAAACCCAAGCCTCCTGCTTGCTCTGTGGCCGCAACCATCTTGTTTATGTTAATTTGCATACTCACTCCTGATTGGCTGGTGAGCGTGGCTTGTGGGTACAGCGGAGTGATGGTTAATTTGCATATTACTCTCTTATTATATAGGATAATTTATAGAGATTCTTGATCTGCTTAAAGCGAAACAGTTCTATGTGAAACTGTGCTGAGCTTGTGTTTGTTACTGAGTCTGTTCTCCTTCTAATGCATGTGGTAGTGTTAGCCATGGGGACTTTGAATGGTTCAGATGTACCTCATACCTTGAGTAATTAGATAGAAGTTAGTATTAAATAATAGAACAATCAGCCAGGATTACTGACTTTTTTATTTCAGTTGTAGCAAAGATTTTAGAAGATTGTGTTCCCCTTGAGTGGTAGCCGTTTTCTCCATTATTTTCCATTCTTTATGGTTCTCTCTCTTTCTGTATCTCTCTCATCTGTTTCTAGGAGGAAAAGAAACCATGTTAAAAGGCCCCTGAGAGTATTCCTTCTTTTCATCTGTGAGACAGCTACAGTTAAAGACTTCCATGGAAGTTGTAGATGGCAGTACAGCAGCCTGACATTTCATCCCATGCAGAAACAAACCCTTGCCTGAGCAGTATTCATGTTCATTGGCATAATCAGACCTGGAATGGGTCAATTATAAAAGAACATTTGCATAGTGGCTGCCTTTCTATTATGCCTCTGAAATGACCTAGATAAAGAATTGTGATGTAGCACTCTAATGAGTTTCTTTAAAAACATTTTCTCTACCTAACTTGAGCATGAGTATTATTTTAGCAGGCATCATTATGTCAATGGAAGGCACTGTGAAATATTCTCAGGCACCTCTCCCCACATCTTTAATATTCCAAGTGTTTGAGTGAAGCCAAGGTGAAATGGAAAAGAGAGTTGCTCTCCATGATGGAATGGATGCTAGTTTGGATGGCAGACCCCTACCCAGGCCAGCATCTACTACTGGTTCTTCTCGGCTGCCTATGAGGCATGCTTGGGTGAGGGTCATCATGAGGGAGGTGGCCACTGAAGCATCCTGACAGGGTCCTGGGGAAAAAGAAGGCTTTCTCTCTGTCTAAAAACTTCCTCTACAGTGTGAAAGAGGCACAAAATGCGATGCAGTTAGCTCCAAGAAAAAGTGGTTACACAGCTGAGAGGTGAAATTCCCTTGAATTAGTCACTAGTGTGTCACTTGCTGGAAATAATGGTAAATAAAACATGAAAGAAAAACTTTTGATTAACTTGTTGCACAGTTAAATATGCCGTATAGCCTTGATGTTCTGTATCTATAGGGTCAGATTTAGGGGCTTGGAGACAGTTTTAGACATGTTAGTATAGGTGTGTGGAGGTGATTCCAGATGATTGGGGAGCATCAACAATAGCTCTTGAAAGCTGAGAGCAGCGATGAAAACATACTGAGAAAAAACAATCCTTCCATCATTTACCAGAGAGTATATCTCTTTCTGGTGTTTTGTTCCCTATCATAAAAATACAATAGTGCATTCACAAGGTTATGGATGCACTATGGTTTTAGGAAATATAACTGGTGCTTAGAAAATTCAAGCATGTAGACCTGTAATTTTTTAATTCAGGTACATACACATTTTCTAAACTTTTAAAATTGCAAAATACAACAACGGAAAAATCATGTGGTTTAACAAATAATTATAAAGTGAGCACTTATGGCATCTCTGCAGCTCAGGAAATGGGATATCACTGTGTGGGGAAGCTGGCTGAGGGAGCTTTCTGAGTAAGTGCCTTGACCTATGTAATTCAGAAGCTCTTTCTTTTGCCACAAGGGGGTGTTTCCACCATTAGATGGCACATTGAAGATGTAACTGCAAATCTAAAATTAAAAAAAAGTTAGTGTGGTTTTGCAATAAATTTGGGACCTATGCAATAACACTCACCCTATGCAGTAATACCAAAACTTGCCTTCTAATCTTATATGTACATTGCTTTATCTATTTTACCCAGCTCAGTCTGTTACTAAGGGAATTGCTGGTTTGATAAATTTTACATATTATAAAATAGGTTCAAGAAGGAAATGTTTTCTGGCCCTAACCGGTTTGGCTCAGTGGATAGAGCGTCGGCCTGCGGACTGAAAGGTCCCAGGTTCGATTCCGGTCAAGGGCATGTACCTTGGTTGTGGGCACATCCCCAGTAGGAGGTGTGCAGGAGGCAGCTGATTGATGTTTCTCTCTCATCGATGTTTCTAACTCTATCCCTCTCCCTTCCTCTCTGTAAAAAATCAATAAAATATATTTTTTAAAAAAAGAAGGAAATGTTTTGTTTTGATAAAGAGAAAAACCTTTTATTAGAAAGGTTGAATTAAAAAGTCTCCCACTGTAAAATTTTTTCTGTTGAAATGTACTATATTTAAAAATTATCTTTCCCCCAGTGTAATCTGATGTCTTTTTTCATATCTATCATATATTTAACTCATAGTATTTTGTGGCATTTTTAAAGCTACCATTAAACAGTATTATAAAGGTTTTATAGAATAAAGATTTGGTTTTTCGAGTCTAGAGAGCTTCCATGTTCTTGAATGAAAAATGTACACATTTCATCATTTGCTTATCACATTCCCTTCTAATATTTTTGAACTTCATGTTTATTAGCTTGATCTGAAAATACTAGGATTTTAGTTGATCTCCAGTTCAGATAGCATGCAATTGCCATGAATGATATTTGTGTATTTTTGCCATGACTGATCACTAAACCTGATTTTATTTTGTTGTTGTTAATCTTCACCTGAGGATATTTTTTCCATTGATTTTTAGAGAGAATGGAAAGGCAGGAGGGAGGTGAGAGAGAGAGAAACATCCAGGGCAGGGATGGAATCTACAACCCAGGTACATGCCCTTGACCTGGAATCAAACCTGCAACATTTCAGTGGTTGGGCCGATACTCTAACCACTGAGCAACACCAGCCAGGGCTGATTTTAGTTGCTTTTAAATTGTAAGGGCAGTACATATTCTTCAAAATTTATTTGTATTGAAATATGTATCAAAACATGGATATTTCCCTGTAACCCTACCCCCAGAAATAACCCCTCAAGGATTAAGTAAATATTTCTCCAATTACTTTTGGCATGACTATTAACAAAATAGGACTTAATTTAATTGTTGAATTAGAACCCCAAATTGTATAGTCAGATATTTTAGTCCGCATATCAAAACATATGTTCACCTTGCTGTTCATCTTGACATTCTGATTTTTCCACGTCAGCTTTTAATTGCACCGTCCTTGTCTGTTTTGAGGGGTAATTACACTGCTTCCCAATGTGTACTTTCAAAGTTATCACTCAATTTGGGTCAAATAGAAGAATATTTAATCTGTGTGCCTTGATGTCAGAAATAATAGAGTAATTTCCAAAGGGCTCTTAGCCATTGACTGCACATAATGGTTGATTAGCTGAAACAAATGTAGTGGGTGCTGGGCTGGTTGGCCCACTCTCCTGCCTCCAAAGCCATTGCATTGCCGATGATTCATGTGCAGATGCCCAGCACTAGTGCATTAAGTACCCTTATCACACTGTGCAAGGGTTTTGTTTATGATACTTAAACATCAGCATTTTCTCCACTATAAGCTCATACATGTAACTCCAGTCACCCTATTTATGCATGGGAACTGATTTGAATTGCATCTATAATCCATATTCCAATTTTGTCAGTTGTCCAAGTAATTTCTTACACAGCATGTTTCCCCCTCTAGTCTAGGATTTTATTTTATTTTTTGAATATGTAGAAAATTAACGTGCTTCCAGAAATCTGATGCAACAAAACCATTCAAGATGTGTGCTCAGCCCTAACCGGTTTGGCTCAGTGGATAGAGCGTCGGCCTGCGGACTGAAGGGTCCCAGGTTCGATTCCGGTCAAGGGCGTGTACCTTGGTTGCGGGCACATCCCTGGTAGGAGATGTACAGGAGGCAGCTGATCGATGTTTCTACTCTCTATCCCTTTCCCCTCCTCTCTGTAAAGAATCAATAAAATATATTTGAAAAAAAGAAAGAAAAAAAAAAGATGTGTGCTCAAATCTTACTCCCTTCTCCATCCTTTTATTCCTTTCTGCTCCACTGGTCTGTCTCTTCATAGACCACCAGCACAGGTTTAAATATAGAGGCTGTGTCGTATTTTAATGTCTGATAGGACTAAGCACCCCTCATAATTTTCCATTTTCAGTGTTTTCCTAGCTGTTTTTTTATGTTTGCTCTTACAAACGAACTTCAGTATCAGTTTCCTAGCTCCAACAACAACAAAGCTTTTTGGTATTTTTATTGGGATTGCATTAAATGTATAAATTGGCAAGAACTGACATACAGATGTCCTATCCAAGAACAAAAGATGTCTTTACATTTATTCATCTGTTTTGTGTTTCAGAAATGTTTTAATGTGTTCATAGAGGTTTTGAACATTTTTTTCAAATTTAATCTTAAGTATTTTGTCTTTTATGTTGCTACTGTGATTAGAGTTTTTCTCTTCCATTAGGTCTTTTAATTGGTTATTATTTTTACATATGAAAGCTATTTTTGCACAGTCGTTTTATATCCTCCTAACTTACTGAATTCTATTGTCTAAATTTGTTTTATCTTTGATGCTCTAGGATTTTCTAGGTATAATTTCATGTTACCCACCAGTAAAAATATTTTTACTTTTTCTCAATTCTTATGTCTTTAATTCTTAATTTTAATCCAGTTTATCAATGATTAATGTTTTGTGTCCTATTTGAGAAAACTATTTTTCCATTCTAAGATCATAAAGTAATTCTTCCAGAAGCTCATCTGATTGGCCTTTCACAGTGAACTCTACAGTACTGTTGGGCATTGATTTGTATGTGTGGTGTGAGATAGGAATTTTGTTTCATCCTGTGTTATATGGAGATGCACTTGCCCAGCAGTATTTGGTGAAGTGACTGTTCTTTTCCCCTGTTCTGCAAATCTCTCTCCCCCCCCCCCCATTTCTCTCCCCCTCTCTCCCTCTCTCTCCCCAGAGCTTTAAAACAGTGTATTGAGAGCAGCTTTTGTTTATCCCAAGGGTGCTGAGCTGTTCTCCATCATTGGCAGGTGCTATAGCTGGTGGTTCCTTTGTTGCTACTAGTCGGTAGGACAGACTGCAAGAACCACATTAGCCATGAGCAGCAATAAAATCACCATTATCGTCCCACAAGTTGCTGATTTTCTGTCCACCATATTTACCCGCCTGGTTTCAGTGCAGTCTTTCACCTGTTCCTCCAACAGGTTGGCAAGGTCATCATTGTCTCATTTTGTTCATTCAGCTCACTCCCAATCTCTTGCTCCGTTTGTCTTTGGCGACTTACAATGGAAGGAAGGGCATTGAGGTGTGTGACCTTGGATGATTTTCTGCTGCTGTTGCCAGATTTCATCAAAACCCCAGCCTGTGGTCTCCTCTGGCTCCTCAGAGAGCCAGGGTTGGGTATGCCTCGCTAAACCCCTCCTGTCATCAGGCTGGACCTTGGTTGTATTTTCACCATTTCTTTCATACTGGTTTCATTGTTGCATTTTCTCAGCAATCTCTTGTGCAATTTGGCAAGTGGAATCATGTGGAGAACCCTGGCCTCCAGCAGAGGGAGGGCAGAGTGGACTAGAGTCCTGTGAGGAGACACTGGGGTTTGTGGTTCTATCAAGAGAGCTGAAGGGCCAGCTGTCAGGATCCCTGTGCTGAGTCCCTCCCCCACACTGCAGACACCTTCTTTCTTGCAAGGCTATCATGTAATCATTTATTAAGAGACCACATATGTACAGCTCTGGTTTTGGACTCTTTAGTCTGCTCCATTGCTCTATTTGGAATGAATTACTGTAGGTTTATAATGAGTCTTTTTATCTACCATAATTTTCTTTTTCAAGGGTGTCTTAGTAATTCTTGGCTCTACAAATTTTCAAGTATATTTTATAATTATATATACTGCTGTGACCTAATACAAGGTTTATAAAAAATAATTGTCTAGTTTCAATTTGGTTATAATTCTGAACTATTGTCAAGTTGTAGTTGATTTACTTTATACCTGATCTGATTCCCAGGCTTGACTAGACATTTCCTTTGTTAGCCAAAGAAACTGATTTTGGTGATTTATTGATCATAGCCATTCTGACAGGTGTGAGATGATATCTCATTGTGGTTTTAATTTGCATTTCTGATGCTTAATGATAGTGGCCATCTATTCTCGTTGGAGAAATGTCTATTCAGGCCCCCTGCCCATTTTTTAATTGGTTTAGTTTATTTGATTTTTGTGTTAAGTTGATGAATTCTTTATAAATTTTGGCTGTTAACTCCTTATTAGATGTGTCATTGGGATATATTCTCCCATTCAATAGGTTGTCTTTTTATTTTGTTGATGGTTTCCTTTTCTGTGAAAAATTATTTAAGTTTAATGTGGTCCCATTGGTTTATTTTTCTCTGATTTCCCTTGCCCAACGAGATATATCAGAAAAAAACATTAGTAAGGACAGTGTCAGAGGTTTACTACCTATTTTCTGCTAGAAGCTTTATGGTTTCAGGTCTTACAGTAAGTCTTTTTTTTTTTTCAGTTTATTCTTATATATGCTGTGTGAAGGTGGCCTAGTTTCATTTTTTTGCATGTATCTGTCCAGTATTCCAACATCATTTATTAAACAACAAGTATTGGCAAGTATTGGAGAAAAGGAACCCCTCATTAACTTTTGGTGGTATTACAAATTGGTGCAGCCACTATGGGGAGGTTTCTCAAAAATTAAAAATGGAACTACCTTATGACCCAGCAAATCCACTTCTGAATATTTACCCAACGAAATCTAAAACACTAATTTGAAAAGATATAGGTACCTCTATGTTTATCGCAGCATTATTTACAATTACCAAGATATGGAAGCAACCTAAGTGCCTGTCAGTGGACGATTGTGGTATGTATATACAAGGAATATTACTTGGCCATAAAAAAGAATGAAATCTTACCATTTGCGACAAAATGGATGCAGCTAGAGCAGTGGTCGGCAAACTGCGGCTCTGTTGACTAATGAGTTTGCTGACCACTGGGATAGGGGCTTAATCACAAGGAACAACAACAGCCTGTAATTATTGGAATTGAGAGTCTAGGTCAGTGGTCGGCAAACTCATTAGTCAACAGAGCGGCAAACTGCGGCTCGCGAGCCGCAGTTTGCCGACCACTGAGCTAGAGAATATTATGCTAAGTGAAACAAGTCAGAGAAAGACAAATACCATATAATTTCATTTATATGTGGAATCTAAAGAACAAAATAAAACAAAAACAGACTCATAGATACAGAGAACAAACTGATGGTTTCCAGATGGGAGAGGGGATTGGGAGGCTGTGTGAAAAAGATGAAGGGATTAAGAAGTACAAATTGGTAGTTACAAAATAATTACAGGAATGTAAAGTACAGGGAATATAGTCAATAATATTGTGATCTATACTAATAAAAGCCTAGTTGGCGTCTCGCCATCGTGTGTGTCATCACAAGATGGCCACATCCATGTCTTCACAAGATGGCCAACCCTATGTTGTCACAAAATGGCCGAGCCCATGTCACAAGATCAGGGGAGGGCACTTGGGGGCTATCAGGCCAGCAGGGGAGGGCAGTTGGGGGCGATCGGGCCGGCAGGGGGGTAGTTAGGCATCAGTCAGATCCACAGGAGCGGTTAGGGGCAGGCAGGCAGGTGAGCGGTTAGGAGTCGGCAGTCCTGGATTGTGAGAGGGTGCAGGCTGGGCTGAGGGACAACCTCCAGTGCACCGGGCCCCTCTCTCTCTCTCTCTCTCTCTCTCTCTCTCTCTCTATATATATATATATATATATGTATGTATGTATGTATGCCTAAGCGACCTTTCGACCAGTAGCTATGATGTGCACAGAGGACAGATGCTCAATGCACAGGCATGGAAACATGAAACAGACTGATGAATCTCAGAGGGAAGGAGGGAGGGGAAGGGCGGGAAGAGATTAACAACCAAAGATCTTATATGCATATTAGAGGCCCCGGTGGGGTCCGTTGGCCTGGCCTGTGGGGATCAGGCCAAAACTGGTAGTCTGACATCCCCTGAGGGGTCCCAGATTGCGAGAGGGCACAGGCCAGGCCACGGGACCCCCACCAGGGCCTCTAATATGCATATAAGATCTTTGGTTGTTAATCTCTTCCCGCCCTTCTATGAATCTGGCACCGGGCCTCTAGTATTGTAATAACTATGTGTGGTGCCAGATAGGATATACTAGACTTATTGGGTGAATAACTTCATAAATTATATAAATTTCTATCTACTATCTTGTACACCTGAATCTAATATAAACTAATATTGAATGTCAACTGTAATTGAAAAAAAAGAAACTGAAACTTGCTCTGTGAGATTAGGAAGATACCCGCTCCTTGCTAGAATCTTTCCATTCCTTACCTGAAATGTTATCAACCTCCTTTACTTGGCTTAATGTTCCTTTGCCCATTTGTGACATAGCCCATTCAAGAGAGGGTTATGTTTCTTATGCCCCCCCCCCACACCCATTTTCCCTCCCTCTAACCTATTAAAGTGCATGCTGTTATTTTCCCTCCTCTGTTGAAACCTTGCCTACATTTACAAAATACCCAATCCAGGTTTTCTTCCAGTTCTGATTCTCCTACCCAACCCTCTGTCTCCCCACCCACTACTTTCCTTCCAGCTCCCTGACACAGCCATTTCCTTGTATTCTGCAGAGGTCCTTTCTCACCAGACGCAGCTGATGCTATAAAAAGAATGAGGAGTCTGGCTGCTGTGGCTCAGTAGTTGAGCATCAACCTATGAATCAGAAGGTCACAGTTTGATCCCTGGTCAGGGCACATGCCTGGGTCGTGGTCTTGATCCCCAGTGTGGGGTGTGCAGGAGGCAGTTATTCAATGATTCTCTCTCATCATTGATATTTCTCTCTCTTCCTCTCTGAAATCAGTAAAAATATATTTAAAAATAAATAAAGGTTTCTTTCAATGATTTTTAGGGAATGAGGAAAGAAGAAAAATGAAGATGAGAACTGTTTATTGAATTGCTATTCTATGCCAGGCTAAGGGTGTATGTGTGTGTGTATAGGTAAAGAGTAAGCATAAGCTCACACAGCTAATAAATGGTAGAGCTAAGATTGAAATAGAATTCGATCTGAATCCAAAATTGCCTTCTTTCTTCATCACCACACTGTTTCCCATAACCAAGGCATGTCCTGCCTTACAAGTAAAAACGTTAGCCTCTGATCCTTATGCCTCTTTAAAGAGGGACCATGTAGAAAAGCAAGACCAAGTTCAAGGCAGAATGTGAGCTGGGTTTAAAGTTGGTGACTGGCTCAGGCAGAGTGAACCCTGGAGGAGGGCTCTCCTTTGCAGAGAAACGTTTCAGAGGGCTACGGGGATTCATATTAAACAATGAGTGGTAAATACAGGTGAGCCAGTGACCAAGCTTGAGAATATTGGAAATGTAAATGGCTTTTAATTGGTTTAGATAAAATCTAAAAGATGATATGCTGAGAATGGACTTCCACGGGGATTCTCAGGATTGATTTAGTACCTTTACTGTGTCCATCAACCAAAAATCTATTTAATAGTGATTCCCCACAGGAAGCTTTTCTATTTTGTTTTCCCCCAAAATCACATTTACTGGTGTTTTTCTCATTATAAAAAAAATTATAGGAAACCTCAAAAATACTAAACAGCATAAAGAAAAAATACATGTACTACTAATATATGTGAATATAGCTACTTTGTTCCTTTAAGATAAATTATTACATGTGAACCTTTGGGACATAGAGTGTGATCATATCTAAAGAGTTGGTAAAAATTGACAAATTACCTTATATGGCTAAAAGATATGAATTAAAAAATGACAGACTAGGAATGCAAACAGTTATTAAGCCAAAGACTTTATCAGTAATTAAATTAAACTTATTAAACTGTCAAAATAGAATATTTCATTCATTAAATATTTTTTAAATTTTCACTTAATTATTTATTCACATATATTTGTATTATACAGAGTATATTTGATTACAGTTAGTGATTATAATTTTTGTTTTAGGTCAATGAAATTAATATTGTCATTCATTCAATATTGAGTAATTAAATAACCCATGATAGACATGACCTCATGGAACTTTTAGTGTAAAAGAAACATACCATTTATTGAACTCTTTGCAGCCAGACTGTGCTAAGCACTTCATAAACATCCTATATAATAAAAGCCTAATATGCTAAGTTTCTGGTTGACCGGTCGGCTGCTCAACCAAAGTGTAATATGGTAATGATATTTTAAGGCTGCTCAACTGCTCACTATGACATGCACTGACCACCAGGGGGCAGACAATTGACTGGTTGACCAGTTGCTATGACATGCACTGACCACCAGGAGGAAGAAGCTCTGACCAGTAGGTGAGCTTGCTGCTGGGGTCCGGCTGACAAGGACTGAGCGAGACAGCCCAGACACACCCTGGAGCCCTCCCATAGTTCCTCCTCGGCTGGACAACCTCCTGTGTCCCTCCCGGCCTTGATTGCGCACCAGTGGGGTCCCTCAACCTGGCCTGCACCCTCTCGCAATCCATGACCCCTCGGGGGATGTCAGAGAGCCGGTTTCAGCCCAATCCCGCAGGCCAGGCTGAGGGACACCACTGGTGCATGAATTCATGCACTGGGCCTCTAGTTATTATATATTAATCACCACAAAGTCCTATGAGGCAGTATTTTTATCTCTTGAATTAGGAAGCAGGTGTTCAGGGACTGACCAGCACAGTCACATGGCTATACAGGTTGAGGATTGAAGTCCAGCTCTGATTGACTCCAAAGATCTCCCCATTAGGAGAACATTATGCTAAGTGAAATAAGCCAGTCAATGAAAGAAAAATACCACATGATCTCACTCATTTGTGGATAATAAAAAACACATTATACACTGATGAACAAAAAGATAGATACAGAGGCAGTAAAGCATCAAACAGACTGTCAAATTACAGCAGGAAGGTTAGGGAGAGGTGGGGGAAATAAGAGATCAACCGAAGGACTTATATGCATGCATATAAGAATAATCAACGGATGCAAAACATTGGGGGGCAAGGGCATGTATGGGAGTGGGGTGGGAGAGGGCAATGGTAAGATATGTACACATATACTACCTTAATAAAATAAAATAAAAAAACAAACACAAGATCTCCCCATTAGCTTCTAGGTGAAGATTTTTAAACCCTAAAAATCATTGAAAAAAACCTTTTACCCTGCACTTCAAAAATATCAAATAAATGACTGGGTGTGGGTGAGAGAGTGGCAAAGGAGGTGCTTTCATGTTGCTAATGGAGTACAAATGGATATATCCTTTTCGCAAGCAATCCGGCAAAATTACCATGAGCCCTAGGACATTTTCATTTCGTTTAAATAGAATTCTATTTTTTTGATTGTACTCTAAGGAGAGAATCAGAAATGTGTTCAAAGATTTATATACAACTGACTCAATATTTTATTTAAAAAAGTAGAGTATAGGCCTCTTGAACTAAAGTAAGTAATTTGTGTTTTTGCCTCCCTGACAAAGTTTATATAAAGCTACAAAAAGAAATTGACAGCCAGTTTGAAATGGAATTGCCAGGGCCTAGGGCAAAGAATATCCTTACATGATATTATTCAACAATGTCATTATAATTTTAGATATTTTACAACAGCATATTTTACAATTATCCCAAACAAACTTACAAACTAATTCTTTGAATGGTTGGCAGCAATTAAAAGGAAAAAAAAAAGGACATGAAAGGATTTAATCCCTTGCAGAAGGAATTAAGGCACTGGGAAGGTACTTGAGCATCCTATATTGGCCCCTCTTGCCTTTTGTGCCAAGAGGGACCCTCGTCTCACAATCTAATTGCCCTCAGCTGTTACCTGAGCTTTCTGTTCATGCTGAGCTTGAAGCCTCGTGGTGGCTGGTACCATGAATCTGTCTCACACCCAACTGTGTGAGCTGGGCCCTCACTGGAGAAGAAACCCGAGTTCCCCGAGATATGTGATCAGCACCGGGACCCTGCCAGCAGGCCAGGGGTTCCCAAGGCAGGTGCTGGGTGTGGAGGCCACAGGGGCATAGGCTACCAAGGAGACAGAACTGAACCTCACACCACCCTGCTTGGCCCTGGAGGATGGCTGGTTAGCCAGAGACGGGTAAGATTCCTCAAGGAAGGAACAACCTAAGACAGGCACAGTCGCAGAGGGGCCATCAGGAGAGAACTTGGGGGGGCAACAGAAGTGGGGCACAGACCCTCACCCCCCCCCAACATTGCAGGGGCTTGAACCCTCACCCCTTCTGAAGGAGGTCTCCTGCCCCCATGGCTGCTTCGCGCTTCTCACACTCAGCTCAGATAGGGACCCAGGCAACAGAAAGAGACTTGGCCCAGCTCAGATTGGGACCCAGGTAACAGACGAGACTTGGCCGACAGCATCTGCCCTATATCTAAATTCAGCCTAGCATCTGGAATGCTCAGGGCCCACTCAAGAATGCAAATAATCCTTCTCACTAATATTTACAGGGTAAACTAAGATTGTTGGTAGAGTATTAAATTTGACAGTAAAATAGTAATCAAGTTTTCAGATTAATTTAAATAGGCTAATTGAAATAAGTGAATATTCAAGTAAAGTTAATTGTACTGGACAAAAAGCTGTTCTTAAAGTAATAACTAAAATTTCTATTGGTAGTTCATCTCATGGTAAAATTCCTGAACATGCAATGAACCTAAAGCAGTCATATGTGTGGGCAAAAAAATAAATACATAAAAATTTAAATTTAAAGTTATCAAGACTGCATTATAAAATTTACAAAAACCTTCATTAATAAAAAAAGAGGGGGATAGTAGGGCAATATCATGTAAGGAAAAATATCCTATAAGTAAATTACATCTAGAAAATTTTTACTTTACCAAATCAATTTTCATTTGTAATGCTAACAGCAAGACAGCCATTAAAAACACACATGGTGCCTAAATAAGACAAAGGAAAATCGTTTGAACAAAAATAAAAAGGATCCCAAATCAATTATATAGAAAAGATTCCTTTATTAACTTGTGGGCGAGAATATATTTGTATATTTTCAGAAAACAACCCCAAGACCAGGTGGATTCCTGCAACAGAGAGGAATTGACAGGTGTGCTCCAACCACCAAGACAAGAGGAAAAACAGTCCAGAGATGGAAGACGCTGACAACGCCTTGCCACGCGAGTAGTCAGCAGCTGTGCACCGCTGCAGGTTGCCTAGGACCAAACCAGAGAGGGTCGGACCTGCATTGCCACCATGTGCCCACCATCCAGATATCATTGCTGACATGTACACATAAGGAACTGTTAGACATTGAAATGGGGACTCAGAACTGTTGGACATTGAAATTGAGACTCAAACATTTTTTGTTTTGTTTTGTTATTATATGTTTATTTCTAGTCTGCAAAGGCAAAACTTTTTAAAGGAAAGAAATGGTGGGAAAAAGATAC
Organism: Corynorhinus townsendii; assembly: GCA_026230045.1. Classification (NCBI taxonomy): domain Eukaryota; kingdom Metazoa; phylum Chordata; class Mammalia; order Chiroptera; family Vespertilionidae; genus Corynorhinus; species Corynorhinus townsendii. The sequence continues at coordinate 62,300,227 of JAPDVU010000008.1, read as the reverse complement.
AGAGGCAAAGAAGCATTGAACAGACTGTCAAACTACATTGGGAAGACAGAAGAGGTTGGGCGAGGGGGGCTGTAAGAGACCAACCGAAGGACTTGTATGCATGCATATAAGCACAACCAATGGATACAAGTCACTGGGGGGGGGGGGGGCGCAGGCAGGTGAAGGCATGTACTGGGGGGGAGGGGAGGTCGGTGGGAGGTCAATGGGAGGGAAAAAAGGAGACATATGTACTACTATTTGTAATACTTAAAACAATAAAAAAAAATAAAAATTATAAAAATAAAAGAAAAAATAAAAAAGTAGAGTATATATAATATGCTCTCTCAATATTGCATATACTAGAGGCCTAGTGAACAAAATTCATGCACAGGAAGAGTCCCTAGGCCTGGCCAGTGATCAGGGCTGATGGGAGCCTTCCAGCTGCTGTGCGGGGCCCTTCCCCTGCTGCCGGCTGCCAGTCAGAGCCTTCCTTTGTTCCATGCCACCCCCTGGTGGTCGGTGCATGTCAGAGCAAACGATCAAACTCCTGGTCTCCCAGTCGAACCCCCATTGGGACAATTTGCATATTAAGCTTTTATATCCTACTAGAGGCCCAGTGCACGAAATTCATGCACAGAGGTGTGTGTCCCTCAGCCCAGCCTGCACCCTCTATAATCTGGGACCCCTTGAGGGATGTCAGACTGCCCGTTTAGGCCCGATCCTGGCTGGATCGGGCCTAAATGGGCAGTTGGACATCCCTCTCACAATCCAGGACTGCTGGCTCCCAACTGCTCACCTGCCTGCCTTCCTGATTGCCCCTAACTGCTTTTGCCTGCCAGCCTGATCACTCCCTAACCACTGCTTGCCAGACTGATTGATGCTTAACTGCTCCCCTGCCAGCCTGATTGCCCCTAACTGCCTTCCCCTGCAGGCCTAGTCACCCCTAACTGCCCTCCCCTGCAGGCTTGGTGCCCCCACAACTGCCCTCCTCTTCCAGCCTGGTCACCCCCAACTTCCCTGCTCTGCCAGCCTGGTCACCCCTAACTGCCCTCCCCTGCAGGCTTGATAACCCCCAACTGCCCTCCCTTGCAGGCCTGGCCCCTCCCAATTGCCCTCCCCTGCTGGCCTGATCACCCACAACTGCCCTCCCTTGCAGGTCTGGTCCCTCACAGCTGCCCTCCCCTACTGGCCATCTTGTGGCAGCCATCTGTGTTCACATGGGGGCAGCCATCTTGTGTTGGAGTGACAGTCAATTTGCATATTACTGTTTTATTAGATAGGATAATAAAGAGCTAATATGTTAATTAGACCGAACAGCAGTACAACTGTCCGGATGACCTTCCAGACGAAGCCAGGGTTGCAAGGGCTGGCCGAGGCAGCCAGGGCTGCAAGGGCCAGTGGGGGTAGCTGGGGCTGCGAGTGCTGTCTGTGGCAGCTGGGGCTGCGAGGGCCGAGCCCCTTGCATGAATTTCGTGCATCGGGCCTCCAGTATATACTAGTAGATAATGTAGTCTATATCAATGTCAGGTTAAATGATATAATTATATGATGTCTGGAATTTGCTTCAAAATAACCTAGGTCAGGGGAGGAGAAATGGATTGAAATTGGAGGATGGATACTTGTGAGTTTATCATACATATTTCCATATAAAAAGTCTAAAAATATTTATGTAAAAAAATTATTTCACCAAGAATTTATTATGGTGAAAAATACGTTATGGTATGGTATTTCATGAGACAAAAATATGCAGCTGTTCAAATGGATGTTTTTGAGAAAAATTTAGTAATATGGAAAATGCTCTCAATAATGTAAGCAGGACACAAAACTGATAACTCATTTTAATTATGTGAAAAAACTTAAAGGAAACACACCAAAATGTTAATAGCAGGATTGTGATGATTTTTATTTTCTTAAGTTCTTTTGTGTTATTTTACAAATACTATTTATACTTAGGAAAAAAGAAAGTAACTTACAGAGGAAAATAGTTCATCTTTACCTGTAACAGGTCCCTTACTATTGTCACTGTTCTGATCAGCCAACTGTCCTGGTATAACCCAGATGACAATTTTTGATTATGTATTAAGAGATCATTGGCAGAGAGGAAATCACACTGCTGGCTTTGTAAATTTATACCCTAGATTTCTACTGCAGGACACAGCCAGTTGTGTTTATCAGAGACATTCCCATTGTCAAGGAGTGACGATGAAATGAACAGTTCCATTTTAGTTCTGAGTGCTTTGGAATTTTTGTGTTAAAAAAATGTAATAGCCCTAACTGGTTTGGCTCAGTGGATAGAGTGTCGGCCTGCGGACTGAAAAGTCCCAGGTTCTATTTCGGTCAAGGGCATGTACTTTGGTTGCGGGCACATCCCCAGTAGGAGGTGTGCAGGAGGCAGCTGATTGATGTTTCTTTCTCATCGATGTTTCTTACTCTCTATTCCTCTCCCTTCCTCTCTGTGAAAAAGCAATAAAATATATATTAAAAATGTAATGATTAAGTTTTCATGCATTAAATATTTAGTAAGAGCCTGCTCTGTGCCAGGTACCAAGCTAGGCTTGGTTCAAAAGATGAAAAGAGCAGAGTGCCTTCATTTCAAGAGAGCTCAGTCTAATGGGAGAAGCTGGTGCAGAGTTGGTACATGGTGTAAAAAGGAAGGCTGCATGCCCCGCTGGTGCGGCTGGGTGGTTGAGCATTGACCTATGAATCAGGAGGTCACAGTTCAATTCCCAGTGAGGGCACAGGCCCAAGTTGCAGGCTCAATAACCAGGAGGGGGCATGAGGAGGCAGCCAGTCAGTGATTCTCATCATTGATGTTTCTATCTCTCCCTCTCCCTTCCTCTCTGAAATCAATAAAAATATATTTTAAAAAATAAGGCTGTGGTGGAGGTAAGCTCAGGATGAGCCATCCGTCGCAGGCTGAGGGGCCACAGCCTTGCCAGAAGTTACTTATTGCTAAGATATTTTATTTAGCAATAAAATTTTGAGATATACTATAAACGGTGCAGCTGTTTTTCTCACACAATGTAGATTTTATGACTCTGCCCTTAATTTCAGGATTTTAAGATAGCCTTAATGGTATTTTCCCCCAGTTTTAACTCCACTATTTTAATATCATGAAATACAAGTACAAAACATTGGAGATAAAATAATACATTTGTGTTTTTACTGGAATCTGTATCACCCACTCCTAACCATTGTATTAATGGCTTTCTATGGGAATGTTCCACTATTTCTATGAGGTTTTATCATGGAATAAAAAAGCTCGTGAGTCTTTTCAACCACTGCAGATTTATATGTATCTTAATATTCCTATTCTGCTGCTTTGGAGAACTGCTAAGAAATACAAAATCATCTTAGCCAAGAGTTTTGAGTAATTTTATTTCATGTTGGCTGAAATCTCCCTTATGTTGGCAGTGCAAAGACACTGTGCCATTATAGGGGGTAAGAACAAGTGTTGTCTCAATAGCCCTCTTAAAATTTAGGAAGGCCAATGACCATTTCCTGAAAAGCACAGAATCTATAACAATAAAAGCATAATATGCTAATTAGACCGGACAGCCAAATGTCCTATGGCCGTCCTTCCAGACAAAGCTGCAGCGGCTGCGAGGGGTGAGGGCGGCCGTGGTGGCCTGCAGTGGCAGGGTGATGGGGGAGGCTTCTTCTGATCAGCCGGGTCACCTCCAGCAGAGGGAGGCCAGACTGCGGCTTAGGCCCACTCCCCCCCTGCAGCCGGAGACAGCAGTGGAGCGTCAGCGAGCCTACTGAACTTGACAGCAGACACAGCGGGGCCAGGATGAGCAGGAGTGGCAGGTGGTGTTGGACTGCCGGTTTTGCCCGATCCCCACAAGCCACACCAAGGGACCCCACTGGGGGTCTAGTACTATAATAAATAGTTATTGACTAAGCAGTAATTCATGACACTAAATTTACGTAAGACAAATAATGGCAACAGAGGGCCATAAAGCCCCATATGTACTAAAAACCAAAAAAAAAAAAAGTTTGGAAATATTGAAACTGACTTTTTCTTTCCTCTAAACTGGTTTAACCACAACAAATGAGAGCAACATCAGCCAATGAAGAAAAAGTAAACTGCTAACGTGTCCAGAATTAAGCTTCCATGGCATATATCAGTCATTTCAATTAAGACTTTCTTATGGCAAACAAACAAAATAATGAAAGCAGCATTACTTTGTTTTGGAAAGAAATAAAAGAAACAACCCTGCTAATTCCATAAAATATTTGAAACTGATTTTGTTTTTATAAATTAAAAAAAATGGCCAAAACCGGTTTGGCTCAGTGGATAGAGCGTCAGCCTGGGGACTGAAAGGTCCCAGGTTTGATTCTGGTCAAGGGCATGTACCTTGGTTGCGGGCACATCCCCAGTAGGAGGTGTGCAGGAGGCAGCTAACCAATGTTTCTAACTCTCTATCTCTTTCCCTTCCTATCTGTAAAAAATCAATAAAATATATTTTTTAAAATGGTGTTTATTTTTTTTTTAAGTTTTAATTATTATTCTTACTGTTAAAAAATCATCCAAAGTTATGTCAACCTTTAAGGATAAACTTTGGAGTATGTATTTAAAAGAACATGTTTGGAAAACCAAACATGTTTGGAAAAGTTAAAATTTATTTTTTAACTTTTAAGAAATATATTTTATTGATTTCAGAGAGGAAGGGAGAGGGAAAGAGATACAGAAACATCAATGATGAGAGGGAATTATTGATCAACTGCCTCTTGCATGCACCCTAATGGTAATTGAACATGCAACCCGGGCATGTGCCCTGACCAGGAATCAAACCGTGACTTCCTGGTTCATAGGTTTACGCCAACCACTGAGCACACTGGCAATTTTTAATTGCCAGCATTATGCTTTGTTCTTGGTAGAATCACCTTAATTTTTTCTTTTTATGTTCCAATTATAAAACTTGGCTATATTGACTTCTGTGGTAGTAAATTCATTTGGAAGAAAAGTCAAGGTCTTCCTCAAGAGAATAAGATTCTTTGTGGCAGTCAATAAATTCTTTTTCAATAATGCTGAGCTTCATCAATATCATATTCAAGCATAACATTAGCCCCCATCCACAGACACACTTTAAAAGTAGGAGAAACTGAAGCTTTGCCATACCGGTCACCTGCCAGGGGGAATCTGGTCTCCAATGAATTGGTGGACACTTCTTCTGACTGTATTTTAGAATTTTTAAAGTCTGCTTAATTTTAGGAATCTGAACTTTTAGCCGTCCTTTCTTTTGAACAAGGTTGGGTTCCATAAACTTTTGCTCCTGGTACTGTTCATCCAGTTTTTTTAGTACTGGCTATTCACCCATTCCCAGTCTATTTCTTGAGGGAATCTACATCTTCCACAAACACAGCCCCAGGAATTCCTGGGTGGAGCCCTTGTCCACTCTCTGTAGCCCTTCTCCTAAGTCACAACATATTTTGTGGTCGCCATCCTGGAGGAGCGAGAGCGCAACTCTTTAATGGTATTTTTAAAAGCAGTCTGCTTGGTCAAGATCTGACATTTCCATTCAGATCTGACTCGTTTAATTCACTGTGTGGTTTTTTGTTTGTTTGTTTGTTTAATTTAATAAATTTTTATTGTTCAGATTATTACAATTGTTCCTCTTTTTTCCCCATAGCTCCCCTCCACCCAGTTCCCACCCCACTCTCTACCCTTACCTCCCCCACACTGTCCTCATCCATAGGTGTACGATTTTTGTCCAGTCTCTTCCCGCACCCCTCACACTCCTTTCCCCTCCGAGAA